>CM060191.1:56631946-58071946 GCA_030549335.1 Pontederia crassipes
TTTGTACTGCTCCATTGTGTTACCTTGTTCAGTTGTCTTTTCTTTCGATCTTTTTATCCCATTGGGGGTTGATGCTTTTTTTGCGACCTTTGGCAGGCAACCTGAGTTCATCAATGTTCATCCACCACCACCTGCAACGCATTAAAAAGTCAGAGGAGACATATTCAAATGGTACGCAGTTGGCAAGGTAATGTCTGTTGGCACTCACGGTACCTTTACAGTAAGCCTGCGTCACTAGTAAATTATGTTCATCAGCCCACGTATTTAATTCGAAAGCCAACATAACACGCTCTTTATGGCTAATCACATCAAAGTCTACGCTGTTAATATCATCTTCTATGGCACTATTAAGGATGTATACTATGTGGACTCTTACATTTTCCGTTTATTTTTCAGTTCCTTTATAGAGTGTCAACTAAGTACGAAGTACTCGAGTTGTGTATAACATAAAAATAGTTCACAGTTATTGAAAATATAGATCATGACATAATAACTGTGATAATCTTGTCTTCTTAGATAAACTAGGAGGAAAGATATCGACCAGAGAATAATTGACCTAGTAAATTAGACAGTTGTGCATCCTGCAGTTCTGAATTCGATCTTTAACCTCTTAACAATTTAAGCTCTTAACATTAACTCCATGTCCATTGGTTCAAAGTTTTGTGGTATAGATGTGATCTGCGATACCTCGAATAGAAGCGAAACTATTAATTAATAAAACAAAACAATAATAGCCAACATGCCTTTCGGCGTTTGTTAGCTACTCAATTTGCCACAACACAAAAAAACAGTCTTACATTGTTGTGGTTAGCTGTATGTTGCTGTTGCTTAAGAGTTACATTCATTATTTGTTGACGTATATGAACACACGCGACATTTTGGACAGGAAGAAACGAGAAGGGATAGGCCTTTGGGACGATGACAAATGATATTTTTGTCTGTTCGTGTACCCTACCCCACAAAATACCTTATTTTGTGGTTTAATGGACATCAATCAGCGTAGAGAATAATGGATTTTCTCTTTAATGCTCTCCCAAAAAATTATTATACACTGAACAAAGAGGACCAGTGGTTTTAATATATTGTAAGGAACAGAGATAATGTGGCACTGGTCCAATTCAGAGCTTTATGGGTAGCGGAAAGAAACATTTCCGTTGGATGTCCTCTGGTTGGTGGTGATTGTGGAACTGCATAAGTATCTGCTGAAAGTAAAGGCATGAACAGCAAAAGATATGGGATAAATCCTAAAGGTAACACGTCAAAGAATCGTAAGCCAATGGTCAGCGAAAGTAAAGTTTATCTGAGACTGAGGGGGTTGAAAACACCACATGCTCCTCGTGTGGGGCTCTTGGTTCTGCAGAAGGATCTCAAAAGAGATTAGGAGGACAACTTATTTCTTCGACAGTAGAACCTAAGCCCTCTCTGATTAGTTTTTTGGTAAGGCCTTAACCCATCCTAACGCATGTCAGATCCACAAGGATTGTTAGCTAATCCTACAAATTTATCGAACACTAATCAGCTGCATTAGGTAAACTTGCATTCCATATAATTGCTGTAATTGGATTGCATTTCTCTCTCATCAAAACGTGACAAGCATTATTGTTGTTCGTAGTTGAGCTTTCTTGCACCGAAATATGTACATGAGATGGATCTGTCATTCTTTTTGCACAGGCATTGCAGGTAAAAATGCGTCTTTGCAGCTCAGCTTCTTCATGCATGATTCGTGATTCTTCCTTCACGGAGAGTGTCAGAAACGGTTCTGTTATCCTCTGCAGTCTGGACTCTGGATAATTCTTTTGAGCCAATAATTGCTCGAGGAAAATTAGATGGAGGAAGGTGTTGTCGTCGTTCTGTTAACAATGAGACAGTCAAAACCGAGTGAGCACTGCAGGCTGGCTGGTGGGCACAGGTTGATGCCGCGTCTTTCGTTTGTGGCTAGTGCTGATCCCTCGCGGAATAAGACACCAAATTAGCGATTGGCTTCACTGCGTCCAAAGTCCCCACACGCCAAGGAGCGCCTTGAGAGGGTGCGGAAACTGTACCATGCTTTTCTATATTTTTCACATGCACCAAAGGAGTTAGACCTCGCGCATATAAATGGAAAAGATATTTTCTCGTACCTTTCCACTGCTAAAGTTTTATTTTCTATAATTTGTAGGAGCTACATAATCTTTTTTTTTTCCTTGGCGTGGTGCAGCAATAGGAATTTACTGACTCAAAAGATTTCCACTTCCAATTTTTACAATACAATTGTTTGACTCGTAACATAACGCCACGATAAAAAAGAAAGAAGGATGCTACGGTCAAACCATAGCACCCAAAGTCTACCAATTCGACTTTTGAATTATCCACGATCTATGGAAAATTGATAGTTATCAATTTTTCATTGTTTCGTTTTTTTTTTCTCCTATTCTTCGTTTGCATGCATCAGGCGTGATATTTCATTTGCTCTTCCTTCCCTCACAACGAGCAAGGGACGATTTCAAATGAGAAGACGCCAGAGGATATGACTAAAATGCTGGAACACGAAGAATGCAACCATCGTCAATAAGATGTCTTAAACGGGACCAAATAATCAGTCTACATGCTCACAAATCCCTTGGGTCATGAATTATATCTCAAAACTCCTGGAGAGTCTTACACAAATCATTTTCATACGTTTCATATTGATCTGCTAATTTAACATCTTAGAGCATATAACCACAATTTATTATTGTATTGGGTTCTTACTGTAATGCTCCAAATTCATCCCCATAGCAAAGATCAATCTGAAGATGATATAAATACTATCACTTTGACTATTATTGGTCACCAAATATGACACATCAACGGAAGAAATGAATGAATGAATGAAAACTAATGGAGAAGAGTTATAAAGTGCGAAAGTTCAAAAGTTATTACAAAGTTTTATAAAATGCTCTAAATTATTACATCAAATTTCATGTTAAAACTTAAAAAGAAAGATAAGTAGGTCCCTAAGTTCTTATGCTTCGTTGTCGCCTAACTATCATTGCAACACAGGGGCGGACCCACGTGTACTCCAAGGGGGGGCCCTAGCCCCCCCTAAATTTTGAAAAAAAATTAATTATATATGTATTAATATAATAATTTTATAATTAAAAGTTGTTAAAATCTATTATATATTGAAGTTACGCAATTGTAAATGCATCTACTTGCTTGCTACAATGGCAATGACATATTAAATATTTGACAAGGTTGAGGGTTAAACCCATCTACATTTATATATTTTTTAACTTGGCCCCCTCATTATTTTGGCCCCCCTTAGTAATTTGTTCTGGGTCCACCCCTAGCAACACATCACTTCTTCCACCATTTTTTATTTGGCTGAGCATATGGAAATAATTCTCTCATGAACTTTACAATCCAAGTGGAAAACTAATGACAATATAAAATGAATAATATGCAATTAGAATGAATTGATAAATTTAGATCAAGGACATATCTTTGCTGGAGATGTGAGTCAGATGATTATAACAATAAAGGTTAGACATTATCAGTAAGCATGTAATCAATGAGCTATAACATATTGGACAATATCATTTAACAATTACGACAACAATGATATGATAATCAATGATACAAATACAATGATTCAGTAGACATGTTTGGTATCAATAATTCCATAGTCATAATTGGTAACAATAATTCAATAACTATGTATGGTAACAATGATTTGATATCCATATTTGGTAATAATGATTCAATAATTATGTACGGTAACAATGATTTAATATTCACATTCGATAATAATGATTCAATAGCAATATCAATGCCTCGATAACAGTATTAATGATTTAATAACGATATCAATGTCTTAGTAATGATATCAATGATTCAATAACGGTATCAATGTCTCAGTAATGGTATCAATGATTTGGTATTTCATTAGCAATGCTTCTGTAACTTTGTTCAATGATTAGGTGATTAACAAATAGGTGGCTTTGACGGTGATTTTGAAATTCCTCATCCTTTCATGATTATAGGATGGTCTCTTTATTTAATTTTGTGTGCGCCGAACAAACAATATAACCGTGTGACTTCTAAGGAGGAAATGGAATGATCCTTAATAATGAATGATAACGATAATGCACTTGGTTTGGACTGACAACCCAGTGTTTATCTTATTATCATTTTGATATTAATTGATGAGCAAAACAAATCAATAATATTATAATGATGGTACAATAAATCACAAGTGAAATGAATAATCAATTATGAGTACCTATATAATCAAATTGGAGGATAAAGTGATAAATAAATAATGAGATACTGTTGGATATATGCGGACAAATTCGACTTTCAGTCACAGTAAATAAATTATAACTTTATTTATCGATGTTATATTTCATCACTTTTATTTTTTTTCTAAAAATAGACAATTAGAGGTTTATGCAAAAACATTTCATATTTTAATTCTTTGTCAATTATTCTCATAAAATGTCACAATGCATTTAAACTTATTTTGTTATGATGTCTTCATAGGTGAGACATGCAAAAATTACAACTCAATCTACAAAGATTATTTTTCAACAATTCTAGTTGGAAAAGAAATGATCTCTTTTGAATTATCATATTTGTATCATGCCAATATTGTTTTTAGCATATTTTATAATTTTTTTCACTACTGTTTGTGACAACTTGACAACATGATGTTATTTCATAAATAACTTTTGATCCATAACTCTAATTGACATGATTCTTAATTTTATGAAAATAGACTTCAAGGTATGTCATTCATAATTCTTTCAACATTTAAGGATAATAAAATACTATCCAAAATTATTTAATAATTTTCATTATAAAATCTAGACAGCAAGGAATGGAGGAAACTTAAACAATATTTTATCAAAATTTAATCAGAACTATTCTAAGGAAATTAATCAAGGTGATTCCTAGTCCATCCACCTCGATTTTGTGTTGATCGATTGTCCCCTTGAACACCTCCCAAATCTTGTGCCGATGTGCCCCATTCTCTGCTATTTTTTTCTTTTTGGTTGCTGCAAGTCCTTCGGCTAGAGGGCTAAGAGGGGAGAGTCTCGCGGTCAACAATGAAAGAGGAAGGACGAGGTGGCTGTTACATATGGATTAAAACTATTCGATTAGGTTGTAATTGGATATAACTAATTGTCCATAAGTTATAGGGTTAAAAAATTGTGGCTTTTATCTCATTTGGTTGTTATACTAGGTTGGTTATTATGGAATGACAACTGGTCATTTATTGCATTTGATTTGATTTAACTAGGTTGAGTTGTTACACTTAACATAGGATAGGATGATAAAGCTTTGTTAATCCCATATTAATTTTCTCAATTCTTCCTTATTTTAATTAGTTCATTCATGAAACTTTTGATATGAGCTTTCATTTAAACTTGATAGATCATTTTCATGGAAATGCTTATTTTTGTTAATCACAAGCAACTTGTGTTTGCCTTTTTCTAGTTTGATCCAAATCATGGCATTCATGATATGTTAAGGCATTGAGTTATCATTAGTTCTTCCATGATCTTATTTTAATATTATTTTTATTTACTTTTTTTTCATTTCATTCTTTTTTTTTGTTGGATTCAATTAACCCTCTTTTCATTTCTCTTTTTTTTTTCTTTTTTGTCATGGGATTCAACTAATCTTTTTTTTTTCTTTTTAAGCGTAACCATATGCTTACAAAAGACTTAATATTTTCAATAAAGATGAAATTATAATTAGGATTAAAATCCTAATAAGAAATACATAAATGTATCATTTAAAAGTTAATCATTCTACTTATGGCATGTTTGGCCAAGCTTATAAGCAGTTTTGAAGAAATCTTCCTGTTTGGTAACTAAAAAAAGAACTAATATATAAGAACTTATTTTAACTGCTTATAAGTAAAAAAATAAGCTAGGAGATCCAGCTTATTTTGCCCCCAACTTATTTTGTGTGAGAAAAAAATTGATTAGTTTGATGAAAAATGTATTATTTTGCCCTTATAATATACATAAATTTCTTCATATATTTAATCTATCATAATATTAAGAACTTTTTGGTCATTTCACTAAAATAATAACTTATAAGTTTTTTATTACTAAACACGTAACTGCTTATTTTTTAAAATCAGCTTCGGCCATTAAACTACTTATCAAAATTTCAACTTATCAACTATTTTATATCAGCTAAACCAAACGGACCCTTGGTAATAAATACTTTTCAAATCCCATGTATCGGCATAACTAATTTTATTAAACAAAATAACAAGAAAATAACATGATTATCATTTAAAAGCTAGACATATGAATAACTAATTTCATCACGGTGACTATAGTCTTATCACCGTGACTATAGTTTTATCCAAGCAAATATTTTAATAATATAATTTAATATATATTTCAATATTACTACAGAAAATAAAATTAAATAAAAAATATTAAGATCTATCCTTTCGATAGAGGACAAGACCACATCACACATTCCTAAAGATGAATGAGGATGAAAGGGAATGAAAGAACAAAATATATGTTGTGAAGAAGTATAAAAAGTTGAAGATTATAATGATAAGTTAGTTAGTTTGATCAACCAAAAATTATAAAATAAACTTTTTACTTTTTTTACAAATTGACAAATAAGCATTTACTTTCTTCTTCCAAATATTATTATCAAACAAAAAAAATATAAAAATACTTATGAGTCGTTTTGAGTTACTTATTCAAATATCATCTTGCAAGTATTTTTCTTATCATTATAAAGTAAATGTCAAAGGAAAATCCCTCTTTCATAAGTTTAAATCCTAACAATATTAGTAGCACAAACAAAACCTTCAACCGCTCTACTTAAAATTAATTGGGCAATAAGATTTTTTTTATTTCTGTCTATTTTTACTTTCATCCTTAAACTACAAACATATTCAATTACTATTCCAACTTGTCCATTGTACTTTACCGCCACTCTTTCGTATTTAATTTCACATTTACCCTTTTAACTATACTTGAAATTTCTTTACCTGATATATATTAGATATATTAATTAGTATAAGAAAAAAATGAAATAACTAAAATATGCATACTTTATGTTTTTTGTTTTGTTTCATTTATTCAAATTTGACGTCGGGCAAAGTAAAATGGTTGGAATAGCTTAATTATGAGATAAGTGAATAGTTTAAGATTAAGAATAACTTAAAGGACAACAGAAGAAAAATTGACTGAAAAACTCAAGATAATTTATATGCAATTTACAGTAATAATATTTGTGAACCAATGCAATCTCCCCCTTTGCAGTAATGTCAAAAGAGCGGTCTGTAGGTTCCAAATATTGGAGCACGTTCAGTTCATTCTTTTCATGTGACCAGGCATTTGTATAGCACATTTGTCAATAAATGATAACATAACTGCAAGAGTTGGATTCATTATTAGCTTCTTTGTGCCATACCTTGCTTCCATTGATAAAGGATATGGCATCTACGCAATAATGCCTCTTCTGTCTGCCTTTCAAGCTAAAGAATACAAAATAATTTGCCTGGCAACTTCCCAACAACCTCACCTTTATTATTTGAAGTGAGCAAAGCTGAAAGAAACCCAAATATTTTAAAAGAGAAAAAAACCAGCTCTCCAGATTCTTACTTGTTTTGAATATTCACAAGCTTATGTCCACAAGATTAGTGATCTACTTAGACGTAAGGCCTTCAAAGGCATATGTGACTTGAGGCCTTTATTTCTCTTTGCCGATGTAGGAGAAAAAAGAAGAAAATAACTAGATGTAGCTAAAAAGTAATCCACTGTCTTCAACCATTTGTAACTGACCAACCATCAGAAGGTAGTGAATTCATATAAAATTATTTTTCATGATTAGAAAATATATTCGTAGTCCTAATATAAAAATATAAATTGATAATCAATAAAAAAACATTAAATTATGAAGATTGAATATATATATATATATATATATATATATATATAAGGAAAAATGGTGAAGTAGCAGGCCGAGGTGGCTTTCATAAACTTTTAAGGATGTCTGGCTCGTTAAAATCTGACAGGTAACAACATATATGACAAACTCAGCAAGCCCTTTACTCTTTTTGAAAAATATTTTCTTTTCAAATTCAATATTATTCTATCCCCTTTTTTGTATTTTCTTTTCTTGATGCATTAGTAAAGTAATATAAAAATTAAGTCATCATTTTTTTCTTTAGTTTTCTCATATTTTTTCTTAATATTTTATCTTGTTATTCATTTGTTCACTTTAATATTTTTTTCATTAATGATAGAACAAATCAAAATAATAGATAAACTACTTATATTCTATTATTATTAGTTATTATTGATAGACACTAAGCAATAGTTAATTTTATTTAAATACTTAATATTAATGAATTAACGGTTCCATCGGCTTGTTAATTAGTGATGAGTATATAGGATGTCGGTCTTTGAGATATTGAATAAATATGTTAAAAATAATGTATGATTAGTTCGAGTTCGATAATCTATCGAATAGATTTGTACAATTAAGGACAATCAGGAGAAATTCCCATGTGCTAGCCCTTTCATCATCATATAATTATAATAAAATTATTTTTTTATCACTATCATGGAAAACTTTAAACAATAAAATAATCAAAACTTTTCTTTTAAGCTAATATCAAATGTTCACGCACCATCTCTAACATAAATAGTTTAATAGACTCAATTATTACATCATGACTTTATTCATCATTATGACATATGCAACCATACCATCATGAATTGAGTCGACATTACTTGAACGAATTCAGAATGTAATGTTTCTCACTTATAATATGTAAAACTCAGGCAATATAATGATCTTAATTAGGATACTACATTATGCATTCTCATATATAGAAAAAAATGCATGAACAACATGAGTTAAACATGATCTTCTATATATCAATCATAACTTCACATCTTTCAATCTAACATCATCATGAATAACATGAGTATAACATTTAAACAATTATCATCACACTATTAGTACAGAATATATAAATATCATCCATCATCAATAGGCACATTAATTTGTTAGAACAAAGTTTTAATGATATATAAAATTATATTTTAATGATACAAACTTCGAAAGATTAAAGTTAAATGTTGAAAAAGTTTAAAGAAAAAATGACAACTTTATGCACTACACTTTGATTAAATAATTAACTGTGATCTTACTACATTCTGGATGAATGATGAATATAAAAAATTATAAAGAATTCAAGATTATTTAATTTGAATAACTGTGTAAAAAATTATGATCAAAATAGTGCAGGTCAGTCAACCTGTCGGTCGAAGCAAAGAAAGCTGGTCGAGACAATATCGGTCGACCGATCAATACATGAACTACCCAGTTCTACCGGTCGATGTTGAGACTATAACGATCGATGGATCGGTCGACGCCGAGACCATACCGGTCGAATGACCGATCGATAGTCCGGTCGACCGATCAATCGCAGAAGTTGGAGAAATCGCGCAACGATCACATAGTCCGGTCAACCGGTCCAGATGTGTAGTCGACTGGTCTCCGGGTCAAATGAACAATAACTACTATTTTTTAAGGAGAAAATTATGGAACTGAACGAATTTTCCACATGTTGAAGCCTATAAAAGGAGTGCCAAAGTCAGAAACAAATGCATCCATCCATGCATTGAAGAAAAAACTTCAAATTATCAAAAGAAGACCTTTTCCTTGAAGTTATCATTTTAAGTTTTCTTTTCTTTCTCTCTTCTTTTCTTGTGAGCATTCTATTGTAAAAGAGAGAAATAATTTTTCAAAAAGATTGTGAGAACTCCTATGTGAAAGAGATTCCAAATCTTACCTCTTGAGCGAGAGAAAAGATTAGGTTCTTAGGAGGAAAAGTTTGCCTTGTCAAGAAAATGTATCTGTGTAAAGGGCTTTCTTCCTTGCCCCATTTGGAACAAAGGAAGTGTCTTAGTAGAATCTCCGACGGTCTCGAGATCGATAAGTCAGAGCGAGAACGTATGTCAAAGTGTGGTTGAACCTCGTCAAGAACCACCTGTATTATATATCGTGTTTGATTTCTCTCTCTCCCTCTCTTTCTCATATTGTGTTTGATGTGATGTGAATTGCATTGATTTAAAATATTTAAAGAATCAATTTTAAGTTTTCACGACATGTTTTCCTAAATCGATTGATTTCGTTTTACAACACCAATTCACCCTCCTCTTGGTGTTCTTTGGGATTCAACAATTGGTATAAGAGTAAATTGCTCTTGTTTTAAGATCTAATCGTTTTAAGATTTAATCGTCTTGTTTTAATATTTAACCATCTTTAGAGCTATGACGTTAAGTGGATTTAGTTTTGTCGAAGGACAATCAATTAGTCATCCTCCCATTCTAAATGCATCTTTTGCATATTGAAAAATTAGGATTCAATCATACATATGTTCCATTGACATTGACACGTGGGACATTGTTGAAAAAGGTTATTACTTACATGAAAATTTACCTACAAATTTTAATGAAAGAGAATTTTTTTTTTGCAAAACTTGATTGGAAAGTCAAAAATATTTTTTATTGTGCTTTGGATTCAATAGAGCTTAATCGGATTCAAGTTGTGGAAGTGCAATTGAGATTTGGGAGAAGCTCATTGTTATTTGTGAATGAACTGATAATGTTAAGGAATCTAGACTAACTATTTTAAATCATTAATATGATTATTTCAAAATGCATGATACTGAATCCATAAATGACATGAGCGAGCCAAGAACTAACCCTAAAAAAGTGAAAAAATTTCTCAGGTCTCACTCCTCCAAATGGCATATGAAGAGGACTGTGATTGAAGAAAGAGATTTGAACAAATTAGATTTTGATGACCTTATTGATTCACTTCTAACCTATGAGATCTCAATCCAAGAAGATTAAAATACCCCTAAGAAGAAAACATTGACATTGAAAGCAAATGCAAAAAACAACTTGATTAAAGAGATAATTACATATGGTTTCTTATGTCTTTTATGTGCAAACTTCTTTTTTATGAAACAAAAGGAGGAAAAATATGATATGAATATAACCTTATATGAAGAGTACCTTACAATTAGTACTTATGTGAATATCTATCATTGTAAGGAATGCTAAGTTTTAGGGAGAGTAAAATTGATTTTACAACTTTTTTGTAACTTATATATTTTTCATATTTCTCGATTTGTCTTCATAAAAAAGGGAGAGATTGTTGGAACAAAGTTTTAATGACATGTAAAATTATATTTTGATGATACAAACTTCGAAAGATTAAAGTTAAATGCTGAAAAAGTTTAAAGAAAAAGGGACAACTTTATGCACTACACTTTGGTTAAATAATTGATTGTGATCTTATTAGATTCTGGATGAATAATGAATATCAAAGTTGTAGAAAATCTTGTTAGCTATCTATCGAATAAAAAATTATCTAATTTGGATAACTATGCAAATGTTATGATCAAAATAGTGCAGGTCAGTTAACTTGTCAGTCGAAGCAAAGAAGCCTGGTCAAGACAATACCGGCCAACTAATTGGAGATGTCGATCGACCGATCAATACGTGAACTGTCGCATTCTATCGGTCGACATTGGTAGATGCATCGGTCGATGTCGAGACCATACCGGTCAATGATCGGTCAATAGTTCGGTCGACTGATCAAGCGCAAAAGCTGAAAAAATCGCGCAACGGTCACATAGACTGATCGATCGGCCTCCGAGTCAAATGGATAATAATTGCTATTTTTTAAGGAGAAAATTGTGGAACAAATTCTAAACGAATTTTCCACATGCTGAAGCCTATAAAAGGAGTGTCAAGCCAGAAGCCTATAAAAGGAGTGCCAAGCCAGAAGCAAAGCATCCATCATGCATTAAAGAAAAACTTCAAGTTATCAAAAGAAGACCTTTTCCTTGAAGTTATCACTTTGAGTTTTTTTCGTTCTCTCTTCTCTTCTTGTGAGCATTCTATTGTAAAAGAGAGAAATCATATTTTAGAAAAATTATGAGAACTCTAGTGTGAAAGAGGTTCCAAATCTTACCTCTTGAGCGAGAGAAAAGATTAACTTCTTTGGAGAAAATTTTTGCCTTGCCTCTCGAAGCGGAGAAAAGATGGCTGTGTAAAAGGCTTTCTTCCTTGCCCCATTTGGAACAAAGGAAGTGTCTTAGTGGAATCTCTGATGATCTCAGGGTCAATAAGTCAGAGCGAGAACGTAGGTCAAGGTGTGGCCGAACCTCGCCAACAATCTCCTGTGTTATCATATTTGATCTCTCTCTCCTTCTCATAGTGTGTTTGATGTGATCTGAATTGCATCGATTTAAAAGGTTTAAAGAATCAATTTTAAACTTTCGCGACATGTTTTATTAAATTGATAGATTTCATTTTAGAACATCAATTCACCCCTCGGGTGCCCTTTGGGATCCAACATAATAGACTTGCACTTATCATATCTTTGTCTCGATACTTTTCTTAGGGCTACTATATAATCATTTGAACTTCAACTTGATGGTCATCTATCTACATTCAATTCTTTGTTCAATGACACATTTGTTGCCTTCGTGCAAGGTATTTAAATTTCATTTTTTTTATTTTTATGTGATTGTGTTATTTATAATAAATTTATTTTATGCAATTATTTCACTTAATTTTTAAATAATTATCTCCTTACTATTATGCATCAGTTATATTACTCAATTATTTTATTACTTTTTATATATGGGCATATGAAAATATTAATTAAGTAATTTTCATGTGTACTCTACATTAACATGTTCCGCTTCATTATTATGTTTAATTATTTTAATTTATTAGGACAATTTTAACTTAATGTAAATATTTTATAGTTAATTATGTCATTGAAAAAATATTTTAAAAGATATCTCCTAGTCTTGAAAACGATGAAACACGTGGATTGAGCGAAAATACTCCAAATAAGACATCATATTTTTTAAATGGAATCGTATTTATTTAACCATTCATTCGTATGATCTTAGAGATAGAATATATAAATTTGTCAATTATTTTATCAGTCGACCATTAATTTTTGTCTTGATAGTGAACCTACTAAATTTTTTTTTGGCTCCACCACTAGTCTGAATGCAATTAGAACATAATTATAGCCACATAAAAATTAGTCTTTTTCTCTAAATGGCATCCCTTCAATTATATCAAGTATAATATATTTTTTATATTAATTGTTTCCTTATTTTAATTATATTTTATTTTTCATCACATAAATATAATTGGATTTCATTATTTTGTCATCTAATATTATAATCCATTTGTGCCCTTCATGCAAGGTATTTAAATTTCATTTTCTTATTTTTATTTGATTGTGTTATTTACAATAAAATTATTTTATGCAATTATTTCACTTAATTTTTAAATAATTATATCCTTACTATTATGCATCACTTATATTACCCAATTATTTTATTACTTTTTATATATGGAGATATGAAAATATTAATTAAGTAATTTGTAGGATTCCAAAGGGCACCAAGAGGAGGCGGGGGGGGGGGGGGGGTGAATTAGTGTTTAACTGAAAATATCGATTTCACAAAATTCGTTGCGGAAGCACAAAACCGATTCTTAAAACCTTTGCAATTCAGATTATAAACGTAATATTAGAGGGAGAGAGAGTGAGAGAAATCAAACACAAATAGACGCGGTGATTGTTGACGAAGTTCGGCCACACCTTGACCTATGTCCCCGCTCCGACTTCTCGATCTCGAGATCGTCGGAGATTTCACTAGCACTTTCTTTGTTCCAAATGGGGTAAGGAAGAAAGCCCTTTACACAACCATCTTTTCTCCGCTTCGAGAGGCAAGGCAATCTCTCCTTCTTGGAAGCTAATCTATTTCTCTCGCTCAAGAGGTAAGATTTAGAGCCTCTTTTACACAGGAACTCTCTCTATTTTTCTGAACAAAATATTTCTCTCTCTTTACAATGCTAGGCTCACAAGAGTGGAAGAGTGACAGAAGAGCACAACTAAAATGATAACTTCAAGGAAAAGATCTTCTTTTGATTTCTTGAAGTATTGCTTCAATGCTTGGATTTGTTACTTTTGCTTCTGGCCTTGGCACTCCTTTTATAGGCTCTGGTATGTGGAAAATTCGTCCAGAATTAATTTCACATTTTTCTCCTCGAAATATAGTCGTTACTGTTCATGTCAGTAATGGACCGGTCTATATGACCATTGGCTCATTTTCTTCATTTGTCGCAGCTGATCGGTCAACTGTATTAATGAACCGGTCGATCGGCCTATATGACCGTTGCGTTCATTTCTGCAGCTTCAGCACTTGGTCGGTCGACCGATGTTTCGATCGGTACAGTCTCGCAATTTTGATTTCTAGCCATTGAGCTGATCGATCGACCGGTGCTTCGATAGGACTGTCGACCGGCATAGTCTCGACGTGAATTTGACAGCTCATGTATTGATCGGTTGACCGGTATTTCAGATCGGTCGACCGGACTATCTCGATCGACCTTCATAGCTTCGATCGGCAAGTTGACCGCCCTGCACTATTTTGAGCATAACTTTCTACACAGTTATCCAAATTAGATGATCTTGAAGTCTATGAAAAGCTAACAAAATTCTCTACATCCAAAACTAATAAGATCAGTCAGTTATTTAAACAAAGTGTAGTGCATAATGTTATCTCTTTTTCTTTAAACTTTTTCAGTATTTTATCTTTAATCATTCGAGGTTTGTATTATCAAAATATAATTTTATATGTCATCAAAAAAATATTTTAAAAAGAGATCTCCTAGTCTTGAAAATGATGAAACAAGTGAAAAATAATTTGAGTGCAAATACTCCAAATGAAACATCATATTTTTAAATGGAATCATATTTATTTAACCATTTATTCGTCTGATATTTGAGATAGAATATGCAATTTTTTTAATTATTTTATCAATCAAATGTTAATTTTTGTTTTGAAAGTGAACTCACTCAAAATTTTTCTGACTTTGCCACTGATATGAATGCAATTAGAATATTCTTAAAGGATATGATAATAATTATTCCTGAAAAAAAAATACATACACACAATATGCAATAACAATTATTTTTAAACAACTACTTGAGGGGTGACAAAAAATAATATTCTTCAACTGGTTATATTATGCTTCACAATCAATAAACATTTAACGCCACCCAATCTCAAGTTTTAACCTAATTATGATTGTCCATGCATTTTGTGTATTCAGGTGTGATATATAACCATCAATGCATAGCATATATACTTCAAAAAATAAGTTAAATATATTATAAATTTTTTTTGATTGTTCACGATTGTGACACATTGGTCACGCTTGTGACAGTGGTTGGTCATTATCGTGAATCCCTCATTTACTAGCGTGAGTCGTGACCGAGACGCTTTTTCTCGACCTCATTTCAGCTCACCATCACGGTAGTGATTGGGTTGTCACAGTTGCACCCTGGCATCATCATGGTTGTGAACTTCGTTTCACAGACGTGAGTGAGCCATATTTTGGTTCGTCTAAGCTTCACTCGATCACGACCATTCTTAGACCTGACACGATCGTGCCAATGTCTAAGCAATCCAATTTTAATCTCAAAATTACAACTTTTTGAGATGAAATCAAGGAAAAAATATATAATATCAAGAACACATATGGTGCATTAATCATAAACATAAGAACATGTTTGTAGCATAGTTTAAACATATTAATCATAGAACTAACCTATTTTAGGATTTTTCCCTAACATCATACAAAACTCTAGAGTTAGGGCATGAAACATTATTAAAATAATATATCCACATTTAGAAGCTATAATCCAATCATAAAATTCATGCATCCCTCAATTCCAGACCATTATGAGGACATGTTGTCCTCAATTTCTCAATCCATCGTAAGAAAACAATTAAGGGTGGAGAGAGTGAGTTAGGATCCCCTTTACATACTTTAATTTTGTCTCTTCATCTTTCTCCTTATTATTCATCTTCCTCTTCTTCCTCCTTGTCCTTTTCCTTGATCTTCTTCTAATCCTATGAAGATATCATGTGCACGTATGAGAAAAAAGGATTAAAAGAAGGTGATGTGGGTTTTATATACAGAAATTCATGAAAGATTTGTCCAAAAGACACAAATGCCCTTGATAAAAAATCAGATTTATTGATTCATTTACTCCTAAGATGACGCTCGCAACTCCTTTTGTAGGGGAGATTTTCAGTAGTACATGATCTCCTTCCTTCTTTTCTTATTAGTATAGCTCTTCTGACTACTCTGAGTTGTCAAATTTTCTTTATTTATCAAATCCACCTTCTTTGAATACTTTTCCACCAATTTAGAATGTAATAATCTTTCTTCACCCAGTGGACTCTAATATGTAAGAGACCTACGTAGTCTTTCATACAATGCCTCAAAAATGCTATCTTAATTGAGGAGTGGTAGTTATTATTATATGCAAATTCAGATAGGGTTAGACGGTAATCCAAAGCACATGCTCTCAACATGTCCTTTAAGGTATATATTGTTCTTTCATTTTTCTTATCACTGTGAGATGAAATACAGTACCGTAGTGAAGTCTTATATCAATTACATCTTGCCATCCTCTTCAATTTTTTTTTGTGAATATGAGATCTCTATATGATATAATGAAAACATGAACCCCATGTAATTGAACAATCTCATCAACATAAAGCTTCAATATACTTGCGATCGAATGTCTCATATTATAAGGTAAGACGTGAGTCAAGTTTATTAATGTGCCCACGATGATCCAATGGCAACCTAACTCTTTTGTGTTTTTTGTGAGACCAACAATGAAGTTCATTTTTATCTCCTCTCATTTTCACAGATATATGGGTAATGGGTTTGACAATTCTAGTGACTTTTAGTGCTAAATTTTGACTTGTTAGTAGACCAAATATTTAGAAACAAATTATGTTACTTCACTTCTCATGTCTCATCACCAAAATATTTTTTGTAGGTCTTTGAATATCTTAGTGGTTCTAGAATATATAGCGAATTTTGACTTGCAATGCTCAGTCACTAAACTCTTTGTATTGAGGTACCCATAACCCGCATTGAACTTGATGATCCCACCATCATCACACATGTAATTTGGGTGTCATTTCTAACACAGAGTCTTCAGGTCCTTGGATAATCAACTTTCCTTGTATGTTTTCTTTAATTAAGTTTTAATACAAGAAAACTGTTGCATAGTGATGCGTATTAGCGACTCCCAAAATGAGACATCGACGCCACCTACGTTGAAATAACGATGCCGTTGGGATGGAGACATCGACACCAATAGCCTCTCAGTAGCCATTAATTAGCGTTCCATTTGTGTTACCCAAAGTTGACGCTACATTTGGCACCGTCTCGGTGCTACATCGTCACCAATATCACGCTCTAGGAAAAGCAAATGCGTGCCAAATGATAGTGTTGCCTTGGCGTCGATATATTGCGATTCTAACATATGCCGAAATAGTGTCACCTTTCGTCGATGCTAGTGCGATGCTATTTTATCCGGTGTCCACCGCTTGCGATGCCATTGAGATGTCGTTGCATCGCTATTGTATCTGTGACGTTGATGTGGCGCAAAAGTACAATTTATTAATTATAAATTGATTGAATGTACATAAATAGAAATATATACATGTATATATTTGAATAGAAGTACATATATATACCAATATTGATTTGTATTTAAGTAGTTAATGTTAATTTGTATAACTATATATGTTACTTATATTATAGTTTAATGAATAAATAGATTAAATATTAGTTATAAACGTACTCCTAGATATACATAAATGCAAATACACATATGTGTACATAGATACAAATATACATATATACATACATACATACACACATATATATGTGTACATACACTTGTATACATTTGTTATAGTTAAGTAATATAAACTAATATATATATATATATAAGAAAATTACACAAAATGCCCTCCAACTTTAATATTTGCTCAGTCATATCCTCCAACTTCACTTTGTCATAAGAATACCCTTCATCTTTTAATTCGTTTCATCCGGTGTCCTTTTTACCTACTATCGCTTGTCTCTCGGTTGGAGAGCTGACGTGGCGCAGTTGTGACGCTGACACGATATCCTCTCTCTTGGCAATATTAAAAAATTAAAAAATAACTAAAAAATTAAAAATGCCACGAATACAATCACCCACGCCGGTAGAGGTGCACACTAGTGAGAGCGTCCCCCCTCTCCTCGCCGGCGAAGGGAAGTTAATTATATAATATATATACACATGGATATCAATATAATATATATATATATATATATATATATATATATATAACATATCATATCTTATCTTAACTTCTATAAATTAATCCAAATATTTTCAAGTTAGTTATCGATAAATATATTTTTATTTCTTTAATTATAAAACTATGAAATTTTAATTAAGGGATATAATTTTCTCCAAAATTTAATTAAAAGAAATAAAAAATAGCTTAACAACGTCACTTCTAATTAGCGCCGCATTTTGTGACGCTACTTGGAGACACTTCAACGCCTCTTTAGGGTCGCGTTGAAACCAATTTCTTTTTTGCGCCACTTTAGGGTAGAAGTAGCATCACACACTTTCAGATATGACTTTGTACTGAATCCGATTTCCTTTTAATTATTTTTTCCGGTGCCAATGTAATGTCTAATTAGCATGACGCCATTTCGAGAAACTAAAAAACTTATTAAATCCCCAACACTCTTGATCAACTCCGCCTCCCTCCCTCTCTGTTCTCTAATGCGCTGAGTTCTTCCGGCATTCTTCATCCTGCCGAGGCCATCGCCCACCATGCTCCGTCGTGTTTCACCATCGCCCACCTCGACATCCCCGTGTTCGGTTGCAGGTAGGAGGACTGTCATCGCCGCCACCAAGAAGGCCATCGCCGTCCTCAAGGGCAACTCCAGGGTCACACTCACTCAAGAAGACGATGGCAGCTCTCTCTCTCTTCACTTTTTCCCCCTCACTCGCGGTTTGGGTGTGTTTTGGATTAATAAATATCAGTTAGTCTAAATTCTTATGGGGAATTTACACACATAATTTGCATAATGAAGTAAATGAAATCCTGTCTTTTAGGAAGTAATAAATTCCTTGTTTTCAGATTGCCGAATGATGGCTGAAATGGATGATGACTTTTTTTTTTCTTTTAATCTAATTTCTTGTGTTGAAGTTCTTTTATGCCTGTGGAATTCACTACGGTATGCTTTTGTTATAAGAGTGTCCTGCCTGCGTGTGCCATGTGCTGGGAACTCTGATGTAGTTTGACATGTGAATGAGTATGTGCTAACAGGTTGAAGGTTTCTGGGTATGTTATTGCCATTTGGCACGACTATCCAGTCCAACAGATCTGCATCTTTTCAAAGATGGCATTCGGCCACCGTGGGAGGTATGTTTCCTCAGTTTTTTTTAATTAAATAAGGGAGATCATGTGCAATTACGCATCAGAAAACTAAGACTGAAAGAGCAAGTCATATAAGAATAAAAAATAAGGGAGATCTTCTTGTATATATAGTTTGAGAAAGCAAGTCAAATCATGTACTACTTTGTTTCCTGAAATGAAATCGGATTTGAACAGGACGCTGCAAATTGCAATGGTGGCAAGTGGATAGTACGGTTTTAAAAAGCTGTTTCAGGCCGCTTCTGGGAGGACTTGGTAAGTGATTTCATTTTTGCTTATACCATTTGATTCCTAGTATGTTTCTTTTTCTATGTTGACAATTAATTGTAATTGCCCTTTATTACTTCCTCTTCAGACAATGAATTCCTTCTTTTTGCTTAATTTTTTTTAATGCTAAGCACATAAGTTGGGAATTCGGCCACCCTGACATGTGCGAGGATAGTATTTCAAATTTACATGGAGACAAGCTTATTGGATTGTGCTTAGGTCTTAGATTTAATTGAGACCCTGATGGATTTTAGTAAGCTTAACCTGTTGTCTTTGATTTACTCGCATATGATCAATTTAATGTGACTGAGCTGAGTGAATCCAAATTGCTTGTGTTCAATTGCTGGTGACAGCATAAATGAATCTGTTCATTGTCATATTGCTCGTGTGCCAACCATCGAATGAGACATTCAAGAGACACCCGAAGGCATTGCCCACTTAGATATAATACTTGTTTTGTATTATCACTTTTATGAAGCATTGTATTTTAGTTTATATTGTTATGAATGTGTTGAATGCACATATATACATATACATTGTAAATTATATGGGAGGGGAATGGAAGAAAATGGGTTAATATGATAGAAAATTATAAACAGTAGTGTTACCTTAGCGATTGATTAGCGTCTCCGTGCATGGCAATTAGCGACGCCATAGCATCTCTTTAGCGTCACAATTGTAAAAAGTTGGTGCTGCTTTAGTATTGCGACCTAGCGTACAATCAACGTTGCTTAGCATCTACATTAGCGTTGTCTTAATGTCACAATAGCGCGACGGGTAATGTGAATGGCCCACATGACAATTGCTATTGCGTCTTTGTACACATCAGCATGGCATCTCATCCAAGGCTAAAGGTTATTCTCTGAGGTTGCAAATAGTGTCACCATTGCATCTGCATTAGTGCCGCCTATTGACGGTAATAGCGCCTCATGTCCTTGGGCATGAATGTGATGCTAACGATGCCAGAATGGTTGTGTCCCATTCCCTGTGGCGCTAATTCGATGCTAAAGTGTCGCTGAGCTTTTTTAGTGACTAGTTATCAACGCATTAGAGTCGCTTTGTATGTTTTGCTAATCGACCCATTTTCTTGTAGTGGTACCCTTAAGCATGTCATTAACATTTTCCACTTTATGCTTAGATCATTTGGTACTGAATTGGTTTTCCTTGGGTGATAAAAAATATCAAACCCATAGTCCTTCGAAAACTCTAATCATACTTTCTATCTCATGTTGATTTCCCTTTGTGATAATACATATTTGAGACTTTTGTGGTCAGTGTAGACTTCAAACTCTTCTTCATACAAATAGTGTCACCATATTTTCAAATCAAATACCATTGTTGTCAGCTCCAAGTCATGAGTATGATAAATTCTCTCATGAGACTTGAGTTGTTTTAAACATAGGCCACAACTTTTTCATACAACATCAGTACACAACCCATCATGTTCCACCTACATCACTATAGACACTGGAGCCTCCAATTCTTGTAGGAATCATCTGTACTTATGTAGTTGTGAGTCTCTTTTTTAGCTCCAAGAATTTTTCTTGGTATTTATGTGTCTAATTAAACTTCTCTTTTTTTTCTACTCAATCTTGTCATGCGAGCAGCTAGTTCAGAGAAATTTTCAATGAACATTTTGTAGCAGCTAGTTAACCCAAAAAAATCTTATCTTTGTCACCATCTTTGACCTTTCTTAATTGATGACAGTTTCAATCTTTGATTAGTCCATTGAGATATTTTCTTTTAAAATTATGTGAATCATAAACATCACTTTCTCTAATCATAATTCACACTTAGAGAATTTTGCATAAAATTGGTGTTGCCGCAAGGTCTCCAAAACTATCTACAAGTGCTTCTAATGTTCTTTAGAACTTCATGAGTAGATAAGAATGTCATCAATAAATTAAATGCATTGACAAGTTATTGACAAACTTATCTAGATGAGGCTTGAATACTCTATTCATCGCATCTACAAATGTTGCATGAGCATTTCTTAGTCCAAAATGCATAATAAAAAATTCATAATGATCATACCTTGATCTAAATATTGTCTTAGCAATATTGTCATCAGTCGCCCTGAGCTGATGGTAACTGCTCCTTAGGTCAATATTTGAAAAGACTGATGTTAAAGACAATTGATCCAACATATCATCTATCCTAGTAAGGGGGTACTTGTTCTTGATGGTTATTTTATCGAATATCATGTAGTCAATACATAACAACAACAACAACAAACAATAACAAAACCTTATCCCACTAGGTGGGATCGACTACATGGATCATACGACGCCATTCGTTGATCCATGTTCATAAGATTCGACAGGGTTTTACGTTGGTTGTCGAGGCCTAACACAACCCTCCTCCTTTATCCGGGTTTGGGACCGGCTATAAAACATATGCGGAGTTGTAGTCAATACATAACATCAGTTAATTTAAAATATATATACATAAAGAAATAAACTTACATATTTTTTTAACTTCGGATGCTGCTTATGATGGTTGCACATAAACTTAGACACTTAACTTTCTATTACTTAGACTTAGTATGGTCCTAATCATGCTATGATAGAAAACTGAACACCCTAAAAGCTATGGATAATTATGGAAAATTCTAGTGTGCTAGCCCATTTGTCATCACTAATCACAATAAAATGATTATTTGACCAATACAGTGGAAGACTTTAAATAATAAAAGAAATTAAAACCTTTCTTTTTCCATAAAATAACATAAAGCATAACCTAATATCAATAAATATTCTAACTAATTAAATTACTACATCATGACTTTATTCATCGTTATGTCATGTGCAATCATACTATCATGAAGTGATCTGTCATCTATCCTTAACCTTGGTTACCTACGTAGATCCAAAGTGCAAAAATTTTCAATTAAAGTATGTAAAGGTCATACAATGCAACTATCTTAAACATGATAATATTATTACTTTCATATGCATTCTTATATACAGGAAAGAAAATGCATGAATGACATGAGTTAAACATGAACTTCTATATGTTAATCATAATTTCACATTTTCAATCTTATATCATCATGAATAACATAAGCATAGCAATTAAAAAATTATTGTAATATCCCAAATATGTTTAGAATGTAATTGTGTGGTCAATGTTATCTCATATGATTGATAAGTGTTAAGACATGAGTTATAACTCAAAGTGTTAGAACACAAAAATTGGTGAAGATTCGTCTGAGGCAAAAACATGATTTTTGAAAATGTGAAAATTTAGAAGATAAAATTCTGGTAATTATTCCTACATGTGAAGACATGCTAAAAGTATTTTTTAATAAATTTTAGATGGAGTTCTAATTAGGTATTATGAGGTCGTAAAATCGGAAAATCTATAAAATCATGATTTTTTGGACAAAAAAATAGATTTTGATTTGTTGCTTATTTATTCTTATAAATATTTTTATTTGAATTCAAACGGAGGTAGTTTCGTATTACATGTAACGTCTTAAGTAAATGAATAAATAAAATAAATAATAGGAAAATGTCAAACCATATACTTAAATGGCGTTGCATGTAAATCATGTGAATATCAAGGGCATTTACATATCCCCAACTTTGGCCGACCTTAAGTCGGTTATCTCATCTTTATCCCTTATCGTTTAAAGTTTTTACCATTCTTTTTCATCCTCTTACTACACCATCTCAAACTTAAAAGAGAGCACCTTATACCAACTATCAAGGGAAATTGCAAACTTGGAAGGAAAGAAGGAGTCTTATAATTCTCAACCCATGGTAAGTTCTTTTATGATCTTTTTAGTGGTTATAATTAGGTAATTGTAAACTAGGGTTCTGGGAGGCTTCCTTATTCCTCCTCTTCCGTAACCTTAATTAATTGTGGGTGAAACCTAACTTTGTCATGAAGAACAATAAACCCTAGGTATAGTTAAATTGTTCCCGAAACTCCACTTGATGATTTGCACACCTTCAAGTTATCCAAAAATTACTAACTTTACTCAGATGGATCCTCTTTGAGTATACTTTCATTGAAATGTGGAATCAAGTTATTTGGAGGTGTAGAAAATGTTATGTTTTTGTATTTAAGGTGTTATCATTTTGTCTGCCGAAA
Source organism: Pontederia crassipes (assembly GCA_030549335.1). Taxonomy (NCBI): domain Eukaryota; kingdom Viridiplantae; phylum Streptophyta; class Magnoliopsida; order Commelinales; family Pontederiaceae; genus Pontederia; species Pontederia crassipes. The sequence goes on from CM060191.1 coordinate 56,655,693, forward strand.
TTATTACCTTATTTTGTAAATTATATATTAAATACAATATGTTATAGAATTATTTGATCATTTAGGTTTAGAACTATACAAATTTAAGGTTTCCTTTACAATTGGAAGCAGTCAAAAAGTATATGTATAGTGAAAGTTATAAATGATTAACCTAACATCACTCAGCTTGTCAGAATGAAACTTAGGGCAGACTATATTAGCATTTGTTAAAATTATTGTGCTCAATTCAGAGAGATATAAATTCAAGAAATTCCATGAATTGCACCATAAGAAGTCTACCTTTAGAGAAAATTGAAAGTAATAGAACAAGAGTTGTTTACTATTTTATATAAATAATAAAAGTAAGGCCACTCAGTCTGTCATATTATAGAAATAACATGAAAGTTAAGTTGAATGTTGATTTACCTAAAAATAATCCATAATGAAATAAAATATGAAACTTATACATATTAAAATATGTAAGTGTCGTGTAAGAAGATATGGATGATATAAGAGCAACTCTTATTTACTAGGATTATAAGAGTAAATGTATAAGTGTTATGTAACTTTTGTAATATTTTATATTTCATGTATGAGATGTTAGCATTCGGAACATAGTATTAATATGATGTTATTATTATGTTTATAAGATTAGAGGAATAAAGTAAGAAAAGAAAGGAGAAAATCTTTTAATTTGTACTCACACAAGGTAAGTTGGTTTTTCATATTCTATGTATTCACATTTTTTGACTTCGGTGCAACATTGATTGTTGTATGTATTGAATGCGTATTTCGACATATTCATATAAAAATTATGTTTTGAATGATTGATCAATTGATGGTGAAATTGAAAAGCATATGTGATATGTTATGGATTGATTTTGTAAAATGTAATATGCATATTCTGATTGAATGAGTATTCGATTATGAATATTTGAGTTCCAAGATATGATTCATCGTTAGTTGATATGCAATTATTATATGATGAATCCTTCATCTGCATATGCATGTATGATGGCTGGAGTTAAGTGTCATGTGGAACTAAGTGATACATCGTGAGCATTAATGTTGGGAGCCACATTTAGAATCCATAGGAGTCACCTTTAAAGTCCACCTATTGCTATTTGATATGTTACCAAAAAGAAATGAGGTAGAATGAAACTAAGTGCTACATCGTTGATCACGATGGAAGCCACCTTTATAATCCACCTACCGACTATACAAATTGTCCAGTTGGTGATTTGTGCATTCGTATGAGAGTGTTGTATTTGAATAACTATAATATGATTTAAAGGAAATTGATTGCAATTGGAGTGTAATTATTTTGCTCAGAAAGTTGTATGTATAACCTTCACATATATTAAAATATTGATTGTGATATTATGATGATTGCATGTAATTTAATGTCTCTCGGAATAATTAGATGATAACACATAGGCTATGAATTATCAACTTATTGAGCTATTTAGCTCACTCTATTGTTTCTAACATTTTTCAGATTAGTATAACTGTTTGGGGGATAGAAGGGTTCAACACACTGAGTGGTAAGATATTGAGAAGAATTGTGTCTCTTATATTCTTTTGTTAGAATATCCAAAGAATTAATTGTTTCTATTTTATATACGAAATCTTGTACCTTGTAAAAAAGAATGAGTATTTTGGAATGTAAAATTTAAAGAGGTCGGCTTGCTCTGAACAATCACCATGGTATAGTTTTTTAATAATATTTTTATTCCTTATGTTATATGAAAAATAATTTTATAGCTCACTTCCACAATTTATGATTTGTTTTAATGACATATTATTTCTTATGTTATATAAAAGATAAAAATTATGGCCCACTTATGTGACTATTTAATTGTCTGTCACGAACTTCGAAAAAATTATGGCCCACTTATGTGACTTTATTTAATTGTCTGTCACGAACTTCGGTTTAAATCATGGATTAAATCGGAATCATGACAATTATCATCATACTGGTAGTATGAAGCATACAATTACCATTCATTATCAATGTGCATATTAAGTGACTTTCACTTATCATATCTTTGCTTCAATACTTTTCTCAAGGTTGTTTTATAACTTTCTAGTCTTCACTTTCATAGTCATCATCTTTACATTTAATTGTTTATCCAAGACATCTTTGATCTTACAAGAGTTGAAGAATCAAATCACTACCCTCGTAATAGGTTAGTTAGGTCTTGGAGACACAATGCTCCCTTTGTTCGAAGGCGAATAGAAATACACATATTGTTGTTGATATGAGTGTAATTATTCCTAAAACAATACATACACTTAAGGTGTAAGAATAATTACTTCTCAACAATTATTTGAGGGGTGACGGAAAACATTATTCTTTACTATCAACAAACATTAACGTTGCTCAATTTTCAAGTTTTAACCTAATTATGACTATACATGCATTTTGTATACTTAGGTATATAGTCAACAATCGTCAATACATATAATATACATTTCAAAAAATAAGTTCAATATATTATAAAAATATTTCCTAATTAGTCACAACCATAACACATTGGTCACACCCATGATAGTAGCTAGTCATGGCCATGATTTTTTGATTTACGGACGTGACAGAGACCCTTTTTCTTAGCCCTATTTTCATCTCTCGATCATGGTGGTGATGGGGTTGTCACTGCGTGCCCTGGTTTTGTCACGACCATGACACCCAAGTTTACAGGCGTGAATGAGAGCCATATTTTGCCTTATCTGATCGTATATTAGTCACGACCGTTCTTGGACCTGGCACGGTTGTGCCAACGTTCAGGCAGTCTAAATTTAATCTAAAAATTACAAGCTTTTGAGACGAAATCAAGGGGAAACCATATACATATCAAGAACACATTTGAGGCATGAACCATAAACATAAGAACATGTTAATTCGTAACATAGTCTAAATATATAAATCATAGAAATAATCTATTTTAGGGTTTTACCCTAACATTACTAAAACAATAGATCCACATATAAAACCTATAGATCTAATCATAATATTCTTGCATCCCTCAATTACAATCCATTATGAGGGCAAATCATCCTCAATCTCTAAATCCATCACAAGAAAACCATTAAGAATGGAGAGAGAGGGTTTGAATCTCCATTACATACCTTAATATTTTCTCTTCTCTTCCTCCTTCTCTTCCTCCTCCTCATCCTCTTCTAACCCTATATAGTCATCATGTGCACATATGAGGAAAAAGTGATTAAAAGGATTAAACAATAAGGTGGCTACAGTACTGGCCATCCAATCTAATAAATGCTAATAAATGTTTCTACTCATAAGTAATTTCTCGGAAAAAGGAATATATAACAGTTTGAAATATATATATATATATATATATATATATATACATATTCTATTTTATGTGGATGCGCAATGTTATCTGCATTATATTGAATTACGCTATGAATTTCTAGTCTACTATATTTTCTTTAGTTTATTTGTAATGTCCCCAAAATGCACTCTGCCACGTAGTAGAATACGTCTCGGGTACACTATAGGTCATACATACGTGAACATATCAAAATAAAGATTTTGATTGATCAACCAAGGACAACATCAAATGCAAAAGAGTGATCATCGTGCAAGAATAATATCATCGTGAAGTATGCGGAAGACTAATGAAAAAAACATCATGAGTCCTAAGTGTCTCATCTAATACATCATCATAATAACATAAAAATAAAGGACTCATATGCTACTATCATGAGCTTGATCTGTCATTGTTGATCACCTTCATTATTAGTGTATGCCTACACGTATGAAGATGTAGGGGAGATGAAACCTTCCTATAAATTGTGCAACTCGGTATGTAAAAAAATACAAGTATCGTAAAAATGATGAAGGAAATCATGAAAACATCATCATCGTCATATAAGAGATAAAGATATGGCCATAAAATATTAATAAATTAAGGTGACATCTTTTTGAGATCATCAGAACAAGGGTCAAGATGCATCATGATAATCATCATCATCAAATGATGAGTGTCGATCATCATCGTCATGAGGTCATCATTATGTAAAGGATCATGAAAATCATTATAGGAGTAGAAGTAGATAATCATGGTGTTAATCATTTTTGTTAAAGCATATTATAAGTGATGCATAAAAAGTTGTAGCAAAATAAATCCGCTAGCAAGTGCACTAGTCATATCAAGTAATAAAGTAGAGAGTAGAGTGTCGAACCCACGAGAAACTAGTTAAATCTAATCTATCTCAATAATCTACTAAGAGAAAAAAATGGTGTTATGATATGAAAATATAAAATAAATGTGCAGAAAATAAAATAACAAAAGATAAAATAAATGGGTGTTGAGCCTAAGGATTATGGACGATTAAGAATAATGATTAACTAGCATGAACAACTATGAAGATTGAATTATAAGATGAATAGATTCACTTCTTGAGATGGATTATGATTACCTAAAATAATGGCCTCTATATTGAGTACATCAAACTATCTTAACTCTAACACAATTTAGGATAACAAACATTGAGTTAATCTTCAGTTAAGAAAGATATTAAGATGCATTAAGTTATAGTTCTAAACTAACAGTTATCCTCGTTGGGTAAAAAAACTGATAGACCGTATAAAATCAAGCACAAACGATGAATTACAAGATTTGTGTTATGATTGCTTCAACTTTGAGTTAAAAATCGATTTGTTAAGAATTATTAAATCTCAAAACTAACCACTCCACAACGGTTTGTAGTCTTATTTCAGAATATAATAATCTCGGTAAAAAAATATTAAACATAACAATCATAATAAAAAATCAAAATAATTATATTAATTCAAATCTAATAATCGAGTTCATGCAGTTTTTTCGAAAAGATTAATAATCTTCATTATAGAATTAATTAGGCATAAAAAGTATGGGTAAAGAGCATCCAAACAATTATTAGAAGACTGAATTCTTGCTTTCAATGATATTTGGATTGATGTAAAACACAAATGATGAGTTGTTCTGCAGTCTTCTTCGAAAAAATCCTCTTCAAGCTTGAAATTCGTCTTCAACAATAACGCACGGCTCCCAAGTCTCAAGCACCTCTAAGCACCATAAGCACACGTTTTTCTATTTTCTAGTACTTCTATTTATAGCCTCTAGGTGTCCCAAGGATTGTGATAAAGTTTTGGTTTGATTGGTAGTCTTTTTATGTCAAAAAAAATTCGGAATAGACTTTGATTGAGCTTTGAAATCATTCAAAACTTCTTCAAATCTGGATAAATATGTTTCCTAATAATCCACAAGAAAAGTTGAAGAAATTTTGAAATCAGACTTTGTAACGCCTCATAATAGTTCCGTAACAGCCTGAATATGATTTCTCATGTCCCGTAACGGTGATTTCACGACCTTCCAGTGTCCAAATCAGAGTAAAAGTTGTGTTTTCACGGTCCACGATATTCTGGTCATGGCTCATAACTCAGGCAAGTTTCTAGGTGAAATTTGGCATTTTAATGGATCATTATAGCTCTGTAATGCCCCTGCTGTTATGGTCGTTACGCTTCTCTCATAGCCAGTTATATTCATTTCAGCCTTGACAGCCTCTACTAGTTTTCATTTTCTAGCTCCGTTTTAACTCTGATTTGAGCGCAATTTTCTCCGGTGGCTTCGTAATTCAATTTTCTTCTTTTTTTAGCAATAAAACATAGTTTTTGGGTATATTTCTATTTTATAAAATTAAAGCAAATGATATTAGAAAATGATGCATGTTATATGAAAATGAATAAAAATGTGATTAAATGTATGACTAATTATATGTTGTATTTTTCATGCATCAATAGGATCAGGAAGATAATAATGAATCATCATAAAAGTAGTAAAAGCCAATCATCATCATAAGGAATATTTCATTATTAATATGCTTTCAACATCGTCATCATCGCCATCGTCACCATCTTATAAATTTATCTTTGGCTTATTATGAAGTATCTTTCAACACGTATAGTATGATTTAACTTGTAAAGTGTCTTTCAACTCGTGAGGAGTCACTACAAGAAAATTGTCATTTAGCGACGCATAATAATGACGCAAAATGATGCGTCGCTAATTCGTCGCTACTAGCATCTAAATAGTGACGACGTTGGGTCGACAAGATGAGACGCTAATTGCCTCCCAGTAGCGTCAACTCAGCGTCACATTCGCGTTACAAAAAAATGACGCTAAACTCGATGCCATCGTGACACTTTTTAGACGTTATTACAATGCGTCAAGATTAGAAATTGCGTGATAAATTATAGCGTCATATTAGCGTCAACAAGACGCATCGCAAGTTGGCGCCAACAATGGTGCAATGCTAAATCGATGCATGTTCAGTAGGAAATTTTGGCGCCTGCAACTTGCGTTGTATTAACATCGACCAGGTGTGGCTCTAATGAGCATCACAAAGCTTGTGTCGCTAATGTGAAGCTAATGCGGTGCCAACATTAGAATTTTAAGAATATACAAGTAGTTATATAAGTAATGTTAATTATTATTCATATTTAGGTAATGTTAATTTGTATACATATACATATACATACATACATACATATACATATACATATACATATACATATAATTTATATGTTATACATGCATTATACTCTAATTCCCAAATTTCAAAATCGGAGGAATAGTGCTTCTTCATTTTTTAAGAAATTCAAATGACGATTGCCAGAGATCCGACCGTTAGATCATCACAAAATTTGTACCTCCCATAGAGCACAACAACACAGATTTTTCAGTATTTTTTGGTGATTTTAGGAGGTCGCACGGTAGAGTTAAGAACCTAGGAAAAAAAAGTCTTTCGACGGTCTTTGACGTGAGTCCAGCGAGAATTAGTCGAAACCAAAATTATGAACTTGTAGAGATTGACAAAAGCTGTCCACCCGCACAAGAATCGCGGCGTTCCGAGGTCGGAAGAAATTCAATAAAATGGGCAAACTTTCGGAATAGAAACGATCGGTTCTCCGCGGCCCTAGATCGGATTGCTACGAAAAAAAATAGGCATTTCGAAGGGCTCAAGAAGGTTGGGCGACGCAAACCTTTCACGTTTCACGTATTTTCCGTTTCTTCCGATTCTCAAAATATATAATTTTTATAATTATAAAAATTCCTCAAAACTTCTGTCTCACCTAAGAAATTTAAAAATGTGCGTTCTCAAAAATCGGACCTTTCGGGAGTGCTCAGAATGGCCCCGTTTAGTTGACATAGATTTTTCAAATTCTTTTGAGTAATGTTGATTTTATTAGAATTTTTTTGTATCCAAATTTGAAAAGAGTATTCATCTATTTTTCTTCGTGCGCTTAAAAAATATATTAAAAATTTTCTTGAAAATCAGACATCTTGATACTTCTTAGAATGGCCTCATTTGATTGACATATGACTTTCAAATTTTTTAGACAACGTTGATAAACATATGCATATGCATATGCATATACATATATATATACATATATATATATTACATATATACATACATATATACATAGTTAATAACTTTATAGTACTTTAGTGCCACCTTTGCGGCGCATTAGCGCCACATATCTATAGCGACATAATGTCTTCTCAATGGCGTCGACAGTTTCGTCGCTACTCCATTTTAGTGTCAAAATAGTGTCACCATTTTGTGATGCTAGTTTAGCGCCTCAAATTGTCGATGCCAATGTGACGTTATATTCCAACTTAGCATCACAATTTTAGAGTCACTAATCTGCGACGCTATTTCACATATTTTAGAATTAATTATCTATCAGAATTGAATTAATGTAGATCCACATTGGCGACGCAATAGCGTCGCCAAATGTGCGACACTAAATGGCGATCCGTGTGCTCGTCGAAGAACGAATCCGAACCATCCTTTTATTTAATCGGACGATTCCGCTTGCCCGAACGCCACATTTTCCCCCTTTTAACCACTCCCTCCCTCCCTCCTCCTCCTCCTCCTCCACCTCTTCTCCACTGCCGCCGCATCCTCCTCTACCTCTTCTCCGTCGCCGTCGCCTCCTCCTCGTCCACCTCTTCTCCGTCGTCGTCGCCTCCGTCGCTACCGCCTCCTCCACCTTTTCTCCATCACTGCCGCCTCCTCCTCCTCTACCACCTCTTCTCCATCGCCGCCCCCTCCTCCTCCTCCTCCACCTCTACTTTGACGCCGCCGCCGCCTCCTCCTCCTCCTCCACCTCTTCTTCGTCGCCGCCGCCTCCTCCTCCTCCACCTCTTCTCCGACGCTGTCGCTGCCGCCGCCTGCTCCTCCTCCTCCTCCTCCACCTCTGCTCCGTCGCCGCGGCTGCCTCCTCCTCCTCCTCCACCTCTTCTCCGTCGTCGCCGCCGCCTCCTCCTCCACCACCTCTTCTCCGTCGCCGCCCCCCCCCCCCCTCCTCCTCCTCCACCTCTACTCCGACGCAGTCGCCGCCTCCTCCTCCTCCTCCTCCACCTCTTCTCAGTCGCCGCCCCCCTCCTCCTCCTCCTCCACCTCTACTCCGACGCAACCGCCGCCTCCTCCTCCTCCAACGCACCAGTGGCCCATTTTCTCTGTCGCGGACTTCGACATCGTAGGACTTAGATCATCTAATTGCGATATATGTAATTTGATATAATAGAAATGTATATGTGATGTAATGTAATTTGATATAATGAAAATGTATATGTTCATGTAATATAATTTGATGGTGCTTCAATTGTAATATAAAAAAATAGCAATCATCTGTGGATTTCAATGTAATGTGGTAATACAATGGCTGAATGAGGAAGGTGACATATTTGTGGGTGGACATATTGTTCTTAGCGTCACATTAACGTCGCAGTAGCAATGCAGAAAAATGAATTATAGCGCCACATTAGCATCCGATTAGTGTCGCAACGTAACGCCAACTCAGCGTCGGATGAGCGTCGACAATTTTAGCGCCTCTTTAGAATGGGAGTAGCGACACATGTTGGCTCTTCATGATGACACTTTTCGCGTCATTATAGTGTCCCATTAGCGCCACCGTGCGACGATAATTGCGTTGACATACCCATAGGCTCAAATTCGATGCTATTAGCGTCGAAGAAATGGCGTCGCGAAGCCTGTGGCGCGAATTTGATGCTAATGCGTCGCTATTGTATTTAGCGCTGAGTTAGCGATGCATTGGAGTCTATATTGATGCGTCGCTAATCGATGATTTTCTTGTAGTGAGTGTATTTCAACTCCAATAAAATAAAGTGTGGAAAGGAGTAAACTCATTCACAACTAGTTGTCGCTAGCTCATCATCATAAGAGTTGTTCATTGACATTTATCATCTTTTATCTCGCAAATATTAATTGGACTTATTATAATATTGTGGATCATGATAGGATCATAATAAGGAATGTTATATGATCATAAGTAATCAGAGATCGTCATTATACATCATATTTTAATATCACGAAAACTTTAAATCAAGGATTCGTAGGACATAACCATATAAATGGATCAAAATTGAATCATAATAAATAAAGTAATAAAATCATAAGACCATAAGACCTCGGGGATCTTCATTGGACATCATCATTATAATCATAAAGATTTTAAATTAAGAAGTCATAAGATCATGAGATCACAATAATAATCATGGATCATATTATACATCATGATAATAATCATATGAAACTTTAACTTTAACTAGAAGACGTAATGTCATGGAGAGTACTCAGACGTGCATACTCATCATCATCATCATTATGAGATAGGTTAAAACTAAGGGCATAAATTAGGGATCAAAATAGGCATAGATCATCATCTTACTATTGGAACTCGGGCTAAGTTCAAGAGTAATCATCTTGGTCAATTTTTATATGAAACTCGAGCCAGGTTGGGGTTATACCCTGGCTGGGTCTAATTTGGTGCGTCCGACGAACATTGTGCGACAACGGCTTCTTCATCGAGGTGCCCATGCTGAGTCATCATCAACTCGGGCCGTACCATAGCTTGGGGAGGTCGGTCATGGCGGATCCGGGCTAATTTCTATGGAACTTGATCTGGGTTACAAAGAACTCGAGTCAAGTTCTGGTGTTTATAAATAATGCGAAAGCATGATGTCTTTTTTGGATATCTTTTCGCCGATTGCTGACCTTGCTTATGTCTTAGGGTTATCGGGAACTACTAATGTCATGCTTCAAGTAGAAATCATGAACTTATTGATAAATTTAACCTACTTACATACCTTATGAGTTTTAGTAGAGAAACTATTACATCCTTCTTCGTATTCCTCTTCTTCTTCATCTTACTTCCATCATTCCTTTCAGACCAGGTGCTCGATCATTGGGTCTCCTCCCTCTGGTTCATCTCCTATAGGTCGTTGGGCGTGAGATGGTGAGAGAGATGGAACGAGAGAGAGACAAGAGAACTCTACATAGAAAAATTAGGGTCAACTGAAGTTTTCAATGTCCCATATTTATAGGAGAGAATATATAAATCTAGTTGGAGTCTGATTTGTTTCATTCTTATCCACATATTTTTGTTTTCGTTTTTTAATCTTTTCTCTTCTTCTTTTTTCTGTTAACTAACAACCTAGGCGTTACAATATTCATTTTTTATTTAACAAAAGTTTAAAGTTAAGCTTACTAAAGACCTTTCGAAACTACTTGGTTTTATTCAATGTTCTCTAGTATTAGAGAATTATTAGATTCAGTTTCAACATAAGCTATCTTTGATTTTTTTTAATGCTCCTATGGACTCCCTTGTCCAAAACTATCTAATACTTAACCAAGATCAAAATAAAAGCGTAAGATTGCAGTGCAAGGGATGCACATCGTCACTTGAAGATTGTTAGATCACGAGCTTAAATTTTATTAGTGAAACATATGTATCAATTTATTTTCAATCTTTATTTTTTTTTTTTGCATTAAGTCTATAGATATTTCTTTCTAATAAAAAAAGGGAAAAACGATAACTTTAGAAATTGAATATGAAATTATAACGTTTTGAAATTTACTAAGATTAATACAGGAATCAACCGTTCGAAATTTAGTTTTGGATTCAAGTTAGCCCTCTGGTCCATCACTATGGGACCTTTTATATGTTGTACAATATGGTAAGGGTGCCATATAAGTCCATAAATTAATTCCACAATAACATTTTTTTTAAAAATAACAATTTAAATTTATTAATTAGTAATTTAATACTTGAGTTTAATGGTTAAGAGGTATTTCATCATCACTAAGAATTCATGATAAAGGATAAATCTATTAACTACATATTCTTTCCATCAATCATCATCATGAATTTAAAAATAGTGGTGGATGGAGGTCTGAGTTTTTTCTTTGATACTTTCGTAGTATGTTTAGATTGAGGTGAAAAAAGAATAAAGGAGAGAAAAAAAAATTCATTTATTTAAATAAAAATTTAAAAGAAGAAAATAAAAGAAAATCTCTATTTTTTTTTTCTCCTCATTTCCTTTCATTTGTATTATTTTTTTTAACCTCAAATTTGTAAAAGTTTCTTTTTTTTCTTTTTCCTTCGCCTTATTTTCTTCTCTTTTCCTCGCGAGGCCAAACATAGTGTCAGTTTCCACGGAGGAGAAAGAAAAAAATACTTTCGAAAACAAAATTGAGATCGTGAGAGCGGCGTAAAAATGTTTGACATTTGCCGCGTGCCGAAACCGAAACGTGGTGGAACAAAAGAAAATGTCTGCGGTTGAACGCGAGCGAGCCCCGCTGTTCCGGTGTGGGGCGCGGCGCCGGCCATGCGATGCGACCACCTCTCTCTCCGGAGTTCCTCTCCTCCCCGGCGTGGACCGCGCGTTGGTCCGCTGCAGCCGCTTTTTTGTGATCGGCGCCGGCCAGACACTGTAGAGTTGTCCTCACCCACGTGCGCCGACCATTCACAAAGTTGTCTTCACCCCCACGTGCCCATTTTAGATTAAATTAAAATTGCGCACGCCAACGACTCAGCCTTTTATAAATTCCAACAAGTACTTCCGATACCAAGACAGAGCTCGCTCCTTCACCGGCCAAGACGCATTCGAGTCATTCCACCTTCTACCCCTCGCCGATCATGGCGTCCGTCTCTACTTCTCTCCTGCTCAACTCTCCGGCGCCTCTCTTCTCTTCGAGGTCCTCCCGCAGAAGATCCACCGGCCATGGCCGGATCTCGATCGTCGCTTCCCTATCGGAGAAGCCGGTAACCGGGACGACGCGGACGCAGCCGTCGCCGTCGGAGCTGCCCGTACGAAAAATCCCAGGCGACTACGGCCTACCGTTCTTCGGAGCGATCAAAGACCGGCTCTCCTACTTCTACTCAGAGGGGCGAGACGAGTTCTTCAAGTCCCGGGCGAGGCGCTACGGCTCCACCGTCTTCCGGGCCAACATGCCGCCGGGGCCCTTCCTCGCCAGCGACCCCCGTGTCATCGTCCTCCTCGACGCCGCCAGCTTCCCGGTCCTCTTCGACACGTCTCTCGTCGAGAAGCGCGACCTCTTCACCGGCACCTTCATGCCCTCCACCGAGCTCACCGGCGGCCACCGCATCCTGTCCTACCTCGACCCCTCAGAGCCCAACCACGCGCCCCTGAAGAGCCTCTTGTTCTTCCTCCTCAAGTCCCGGCGGCACGCCGTGATCCCCGAGTTCCGCCGCACCTTCGGAGAACTGTTCGATTCGATGGAGTCTGAGATCGCGAAGGACGGCAAGTCCGACTTCGGGACTGGCAACGATCGTGCGTCCTTCAGCTTCCTCAGCCGTTGCTTCTTCGACAAAGATCCGGCGTCCAGCAAGTTGGGGCTCGACGGTCCCAATCTGATCACGAAATGGGTCCTGTTTCAGCTCAGCCCTCTTCTCACTTTGGGGCTTCCGACTTACCTCGAAGATGTCCTCCTCCACTCGTTTCGGCTCCCGCCGGCGCTGGTGAAGGCAGACTACGAGCGGCTCGCCGATTTCTTCCGGGAATCGGCTGTTCCAGTCCTGGACGAAGCAGAGCGGATGGGGCTCTCCAGGGATGAGGCGCTCCACAACATCATCTTCGCCACCTGCTTCAACACCTTCGGCGGCATGAAGATCCTGTTCCCGGGTCTGGTCAAGTGGATCGGCCGGGCGGGGGCACGCCTCCACGGGAAGCTGGCGGAGGAGATCCGAACGGCGGTGCGCACCGTCGGCGGCGGGGAAGTAACGATGCGAGCGATGGAGGCGATGCCCCTGACGAAGTCCGCGGTGTACGAGGCCCTGCGGATCGAACCTCCGGTGCCGCTGCAGTACGGCCGGGCGAAGCGGGACATGGTGGTGGAGAGCCACGACGCGGCGTTCGAAGTACGCGCCGGCGAGATGCTCTTCGGGTACCAGCCGTTCGCGACGAAGGACCCGCGGGTGTTCGACCGGGCGGAGGAATTCGTCGCTGACCGATTCCTCGGCGAAGAAGGGAGGAAGCTGCTGAAATACGTGGTGTGGTCGAACGGGCCGGAGACCGAGTCGCCGACGACGGCGAACAAGCAGTGCGCTGGGAAAAACTTCGTGGTTATGATAGCGCGGCTGCTTGTAATCGAACTGTTCATGAGGTACGACTCTTTCGATATCGAGGTCGGCGCGTCGGCCCTCGGCTCGTCGGTAAAGATCACGTCCGTGAAAAGAGCCACCTTTTAAGACCACAACGATCGCCCGCCGGCGGCGATGGGAGGACTAGACTAGTTGGCGATGACAGTACTTTGACCAAAATGGGAAGATTGGGTCCCGTTGATATTGATTAGTATACGAGTATTTAAATTTTTTTCTTGTATTTATTGATATATGACGGTATTAGAAAGTTTTTTAATGCGTTATATGTTAGGGCTTTTTGGGTTAAATTCAAAAGAAAATAAATAACGAACAAAGGTTGGGGGAGTTCGAGTTTAAATAAAAAAATTTACTCCTCCCTCTCTCCTGCTCTGTTCTAATTGGAGTTTGAAACTAAACTTCTCCTCATGAGGTGTAATTCGGAGTGATTTTATCGAGGTGGGATTGATGGTTTTTTTTTAATGCAAAAGAAATTTATTGAGAATTTCACCTATACTAGATACGTGATTCGATACAATCTTATCGAATTAATTGATGTCGACGAAGAAAATAAATAAATATTGATAGTAAAAAATCAAACTTAATTTTTTTTACTATAAATTTGTGCACTTTTTAAGAAGAAAATTGCCGGACGTACGTTTCTCCATATGTGTATATTTTAAATATATTATTCGAATTCAAAGAAAATATAATTATTGATGTCAAATCTTGTCCAAATGTGGTGACATGGGAGGCTGAATCATTGTCATGTTTATGTCTCAATCAATGGAGAATGATTCATTTTCCTTTCATAAATAGTACATTTTCGTCTCATGAGTCGGTCGCAAGGCTCCAATAGTTGGGCCAATGGATAGATGCCAAAAACTCATCCTAGAGTTAATAAAGGATCAAATGAAGGTGGGGAAAACTAGATAGATCTTATCATAAAAAAAAATGAAAAGTGCTACTACGCCATAAATTTTTGGTACTCGTCCGGATAAATTGGATTTACTTACCAACAGGTGGTCTAGAATTTGAAGATAATTGAGCGAGTAATCCGAATTTGAACCCAACAAATGTGTCATAAAGAAAGGTGTTCTTTTAAATCGAGATAGTAAACTAATATTAAATCTGAAATGTGAATTCAAGTCAATGTAGAATATTGTGTTGTAAATTACAGCTTCCAATTGATTTATTGAAAATTCATTTGGATCTATGTAGTAACTTATGGAGACAATGGATGTGATATTAGATATATTAAAAAAATAAATGATAATAATAATAATAATAATAATAAGATTGAAATTCAAATCAGGAGATTATCTTTTGGGGCTCCCAACTAAAAATTAACTCGAACTTATAATTAGAAATTAAATCACAATTTAAGTTATATTAATAACCATCTATTCCTTGCTTCTCATGTCAATTGTCAACCTCCTCCCACACGCAAGCAGTGTAACATCCGAAATGGAAAAAAAAATCCAGCAACAAAAGAAGGCCCAACTTCAAGGCAGTCCACCCTTTTTTAAAGGCAACACTTTTAAAGGCAACACTGTACGGTAATGCCCTAAAGGCATTTCCCACCCCCACTAACTCCATTCGGCAGCTGAGTAACCTACCGTCTCAGCTACATTAAACCGCTTCACTCCATTTAGCTTCTTTCCCATTTGCTGACCAGGGGATCAAAAAGAGAGGCATGTGCAAAGGAAGAAAGAAAATAAGGATTAGGGCTCGTTAAGGAAAGTATATTTGAGGCGTTCGGATTAAGGTTTTAAAAGTTACATTGATTCTTCGTACTAAAGATTAAGGAATGTGTATTCTTTTGTCTCATGTTTTCATGATGCAAGTTAGAACTATAAATTCTCATTTAATTTGTGCATTCCCTCTTTAGGATCTACTATTTTATTGAGCTAAAATGTGTTCATTGAATGTGAGATGGAGGTGGATATTCGAACCACACGACTCAGTCTGTGGCCCGCATGAACTTTTGCCGGGCCAGCCCGAGCATGACAACTAGGTCGGCCCCAGGCCAAATCATGCCGGGCTGTCATGCTGGGCACACGGGCTCCCAGCCCGTCCCAATGCAACACGATTTTTTTAATTTTTAATTTTTATATATTATACTTCACAGTGAAAAAAGAGAGATGGTAATTAGTTTTGAACCATAAACCTCTTGTACTACAAAGGATGAGAACAAATACAACTCCATTGATTTTATGTCAAGACTGCAGATGAATATATAATTATACTAAAATAAATGTGACCAAGGTAAAAAAAATGAATGGACTCACATTGAGAGGTCGGGTCCTCCCAAAAATTAGAATTTTTTTAATTACATATGTTAATATGTAAATTTTATGATTAAAAATTGAATATGTCCCCTTTAATATATTTAATATGGTAATCAACATATATTCTACTTTGGTTTAGTGGTTACACACATAATATTTACCATGTGGGTTTAATTCCTAATCCCTGCACTATTTTGTATTATTTGTTTTGACACATTTTCATTTCGATTTACAAGTAAAAAAAGAATAATTCTGACATGGGTTCTGGACGAGCCCAGGCCGGATTCTGACTGGGCCTGGCTCGACACTAAGCAAAAAAAAAAAAAAAGAAAAGAAAAGAAATCGAGCGCCCAATCGGCACGTTCTGTCTTGATCGGTCCACTTGAGCTGGCCCAAATTGTGTCGAGTTGGCCTAGTGTAAGTTTGGCATGCCACAACCCGGCTCGGCTCGGAGACTCGATTTGACTAGCCCAAACTTGGTCCGGTCTGACACCAATATCCACCATTAATGAGAGATTAACACCTTGTTATTACCTCATGAATTGTTATCATGTTTCCTAATTAGTAGACATTGTCTTGTTAATTATGGAATAAATAGGGTAGTTAATATTGCCATCTTTATTGGTCTATAAAGGTGAAATATGAAATTCTTCTGGCACGGCCATGACATATATGGCATGACCATGATCCTCAGTGTCGTCACGTCTACTACCTTGGCGCTTAATGGCCTAAGGCTATTTTCGAACGCGGTCTGGGTTCAATCCGACACAGGCTGAGTTCTGGAGGCAAGAACTATTTTTGAATATTTTACTATGGATAATTGAATGCTTATTAAATCATTCATGATTATATTGTTAACAGATCAGATCTCATCATATCTTTTTTTATAGATATGACCTCATCATATTTCTTTTATTTTGAGATTATTGATATATTATTCTATCAGATCATGATTTATTGATCTAGTAGTTTTTCTCTGATTGGGTCCTTATTTAACCTAAATAAATTGACAAAGATAGATGTGTTAGGTAAATAAAATAAAAGATGAAAATTACTGGATGTCCATGTTCTCCGATTGTTTATAAGCCCACTAGGTCATATTGTTATCGTATTGTATAGAGTAGATAATGTGCCTCGAGATTTGTCTCATGTTTTCATGATGCAAGTTAGAACTATAATTCTGTTTCATTTGTGCATTGCCTCTTTAGGAGCTACTATTTTTATTGAGCTGAAATGTGTTCATTGGATGTGGGACGGAGGTGGATATTTGGACCACATAACTCAGTTTGTGGTCTGCATGAACTTTTGCAGGGCCAGCCCGAGCATGACAACTAGGTCGGCCCTGGGCAAATCGTGTCGGGCTGTCATGCTGGATACGGCCCAGCACGGGCTTGGGAGCACGAACCCCAGCCCGCCCCAATGCAACATAATTTTTTTATTTTTTATTTTTATATATTATACTTCGCAGTGAAAAAAAGAGACGGTGATTAGTTTTGAACCATAAACCTCTTATACTACAAAGGATGAGAACAAATACAACTCTATTGAATTTATGTCAAGATTGCAAATGAATATATAATTATACTAAAATAAATGTGACCAAGGTAAAAAAATGAAAGGACTCACATTAGGAGGTCGGGTCCTCCCAAAATTTTGATTTTTTTTAATTATATATGTTAATATGTAAATTTTATGATTAAAAATTGAATATGGCCCCTTTAATATATTTAATATGGTACATCGACATATTTTCTACCTTGGTTTAGTGGTTACACACATAATATTTACCATGTGGGTTCAATTCCTAATCCCTGCACTATTTTGTACTATTTATTTTGACACTTTTTAATTTTGATTTACAAGTAAAAAAAAAGCATAATTCTGACATGAGTTCTGGACGAGGTCGGGCCAAATTCTGACCCCTGGCCGACACTAAGAAAAAAAAAAGAAATCGAGCGCCCAGCTGACACGATCTGTCTTGATCGGTCCGCTTGAGCTGGGCCCAAACCGTGTCAAGCTGGCCTGTTGTAAGTTTGGCATGACACAGCCTGGCTCAGAGACTCGATTTGACTGGCCCAAACTTGGTTTGGTCCGACACGAATATCCACCTCTAATGGGAGATTAACACCTTGTTATTACCTCATGAATCGTTATCATGTTTCCTAATTAGTAGACATTGTCTTGTTAATTATGGAATAGATAGGGTAGGTTAATATTGCCATCTTTATTGGTCTATAAAGGTGAATTATGAAATTCTTCTAGCATGGCTGTGAGGAAAAAACCAAAGATTTCACATAGTACTTTCTTTTTGATCGAAAAATCAATCTGATTTATTTCGTACCCTTCGCTCGATGAGAAAATGGGTCAGATTCATGGATCTCTCGATTCGAGAAATAAGAGGATCAAACCATTTCTTCTGACTCTTTTTCAAATTCGATAAATGTTCCGCCCAAGATATCAACTCACCACCTTCCGTAGAAATAGTTGATACAACACAACATATAGCTAACTTGACGGAACCAATTGATTTGTGTATTGAATTAGAAATCAAGAGAGATCGCGGATCCCCCCGGGCCAAGTGGAGTATGCATGAAAGAGTCAGATGCTTCTTCTATTCTTTTACCTGGCGCAGCTGGGCCATCCTGGAGTTGAACCAGAGACCTCGCCCGTGAAGTAAATCATCGCACCTACGATCCAACCAATTGGGAGAGAATCAATAGATTCTTTTTCGGGAGCGATTCATCGCATATGGCACGACCGTGATCCTCAGTGTCGTCAAGCTTTCTACCTTGGCGCTTAATGGCCCAAGTCTATTGTCGAACGTGGTCCGGGTTCTATCTGACACGGGGTGAGTTCTGGGGCAGGAAATCTATTTTTGAATATTTTACTATGGATAATTGAATGCTTATTATGGCTAGATGTTCCTAATCATTCATGATTATATTTTAACATATCGGATCTCATCATATATTTTTGATAGATGTAACCTTATCATATCTTTTTTATTTGAATTTTGAGATTATTATATTAATATTCCATCAGATCATGATTTAGTCCTTATTTAACCTAAATAAATTGACAAAGACAAATGTGTTAGGTATGTTGGAGCAAAGTTGTTAATCCCTGTATAATTATATTTTGATAATACAAACCTCAAAAGATTGGAGTTATATTTAAAATGTCAAAAAAGTTTAAATAGGAATGAGTCACTTCATGCACTAAACTTTCAATTAATATGTTCGCATGAGATTTATATTAAGAGGTGAATATAAAAGTTATAGATAACTTTCTTATCTTTGTAGAAAATTAAGAATCATCTCGTTGGGACAACCACATAAAACATTATGTTTAAACAAGTGAAACTTGAAATGTTCAAATTGAATTTGATATTTTTATGTACTAAACTTGTACTTAATATTTGAGTATTCCATCATGCGATTTGGATAAAGAAATTAATATAAAAGTTATATATAATACTCTTGTATTTTCATAGAAATAAGAATCACCTCATTTGGACAACCATATCAAAAGTTATGCCAAAAATAGTGAAGATCGACAAGTTCTATTTGAAGTTGATAATTTTATGTGCTGAACTTTCATTAAATATTTGATTACTTTATCAACTGATTTGGGATAAAAGTGAGCATGAAAATTATAAATAAAAGTGTCTTTTCATAGAATCAAATATCATCTCATTTGGATACTGGTATGAAAAGTTATGTATAAAAGAGTAAATATCTAAAATGTTTCTCGTTAGATTTTGGATGAATGATAAATATAAAATTGTAGAGAATTAATATTAGACTATGATCTCGTTAGATTTTGGATGAATGATAAATATAAAATTGTAGAGAATTCTGTTATATTTCCATAGAATAAAAAATAAACTCATTTGGATGCTTGTATGAAAAGTTATGTATAAATGAGTAAGGTCTATAAAGTTTAATTTAAAATTGACAACTTTATGCACTGAACTTTGACTGAATATTTGACTATGATCTCATTGGATTTGGGATGGATGATGAATACAAAAGTTGTAGAGAATTTTGTTATATTTTCATAGAATTAAATATCATCTCATTTGGATAATTATGCAAAAAGTTATATAAGAGTGCAAGTCTACCAGGTTGTCAATGACAAAACGGTCGACCGAAACATTAACGGTCGACCGTTATGGGTAAAAATGCATGAACGATTTAAAATGGAGCATCGAAACTGCTGTCGAAACAACCACTAATTACAGAGAATAAAGACATTTCTAAAATGGATGACCGAAATATTAACAGTCGACCGTTATGGAAGCAAAGACAACAACAACGGATAAAATCCTTCTACGGACTACCATCAATGGATAATTGCGCAGAAAAAACAAGCGCAATGACTAGTTACTATTCAAAACGGTCGACCGTTATCTAAAACGATCAACCGTAGAGGTGACAGCACAACACTTTTCAAATTGATTTACAACGGCCATATTTTCAAGAGAAGCTTATAAAAGGGATTCAAAAGGCTGAAGGAAGATCATCCAAGCAAGACAAATCATTCTAAAAGCTTCCTTCAAGTTCAAGCATTTCTTTAAACCTAATCTTGCAAATCATCCATTCCTTCTTCTAGTTTCTAAGTGTAAACATTTTTTGTAAGAAGAACGAATTTGAGGGAATTCTTGTGTTTTTGTTTAGAGAGTTTGAGAACTCCTTGTAAGAAGAGATGTGCCTTACCTCTTGAGCAAAGAAGAAAGCATTATGGTGTAAAAATGGTTATTCTCTCCCTACAAGAAAAAAGAAAGCTAGTGAATTTCCGACGATCTCGAGGTCTAGAAGTCGAAGCGGGGATGTAGGTCAAGGTGTGGCCGAATCTCATCAACAAACCACCGTACATCTCGAGTTTATCTTTCTCTCTCATTCCTACTCTATTATGCATATGATTTGATTGCTATTGTGTTGGTTTAAGAATTAACAAATCGATTTTAAGCTTTCATGATGATTTTCGTAAAATCGGTATTTCGATTTAAACACAATTCACCACCCTCTTGGTGCCATGTGATCATACAAGGTAAACAAGATAAAAGATGAAAATTACTGAATCTCCATGTTCTCCGAATATCTCTAAGTCCCCTGGGTCATATTATTATTGTATTGTATGGGTAGATAATGCACTTAAAGGTTTGATATGTCATCCTTTGGGAAAGCTATTGTTGTCTTGTGATTGACCATGGTCGTCCGCAATCATAAATTATTGTTAGTGCTATTATTGGAAGACAACTTATCATGATTTGATCTCCACTGACCTACATGAGAGACAAGAGTTTTTCTTAGTTGATTGAATGCTCCTTATTGTGTTGATAATTCCAAACATTGAATTGAAATTTGAATCGAATAGAATAGAAATTGAATTGTATTGAATCATGGTCATTATAATACTGGCGTTGACTAGCATTGCCTCCGCATCATTGAATCGAATGAAAATTATTATTGACCAATGACCATTGATATTGATATTGAATTAAAATTGTTAAACTGAATAGTGCATAAGACATCATTGATTATTGTTAATTTGTATTGATTGTTCTTTTAGATCATCTTTCCAAATCTTCCATATTGATCTATGGCCTTATTGATTTATCAATGTATTGATGTATTATTCAATTGATCCATCCGGTGTTCTATTATTTATCATATTGTTCGCACTATCATTTGATTAAAGTTGTATTGTTGAGCACTGTTGATTATTCATTATTGTTATGGTTAGACTCTACGTATTGAGTATTTTATACACATGAATTTTTCCTTGTATTTAAATTCATGCAGGTGATATGGTGATAGAGAATGAGATGCAGATGATCAGGCTTAGTGATAGAGATATTATACAGTTTTACTAGAGTTGTCTATTTATTATTAGTCTTTCGCACTTCTAGTATTGTGGAGTTATGGACGTTCTAACTGTTGGTCTCAAGACCATATTCCATGTATTTTGATGATAGCAAACAAGGAAGATGATGTACTAATTATGCTTAAAGTGATAGTGTGAACATGTTTAATATTTTTCGAAGAAAAATAGTCGAAGTATTATCTGCAGTAAAAACGGGCGACCGATACTATATCGGTCGACCGTTATGGTAGATAATGGACGACCGAAATGAATGATGGAGCATCCGCTAATCACAGAATGGAAGAACCTCTGAAAAATGGACGACCGATTTATAACAAGTCGACCGTTATTGAAGATAGTGGACGTCCGAAATGGAGAATGGAACGTCCGCTAATCACAGAAAGAATCAACCTCTAAAAATGGGCGATCGATCTTATAGCGGTCGACCATTATTGAAAATAGTGGACGACCGAAATGGAAGATGAAACATTCGCTAATCACAAAAAAGATCAACCTCTAAAAACGGGCGACCGATCTTATAACGGTCGACCGTTATGAAGAGAATGGACGACCGAAATAGAAGACTAGATCATCCGCTAATCACAGAATGGATTGAACTTCAGAATCGGTCGACTGATTCACTATCGGGCGACCGTTATGAAAGCAAGAATGACTATAATTCTTCTACGGCTTACTATCAATGGTAAACTGCACAGAAAAGATAAAATAATGGATATAATTTTTTATTAAATGGATGACCGATTTGGTAATGGACGACCGCCGAAGAATCGACAGACAGAATAACAGCTAGTTACTGTGTAAAACAGACGACCGATACTGAAACGATCGACCGATTTAGGGCTGGCAGCAAAAGCTTTTTGAATTACGCCAAATTTTCAAGAGAAGCCTATAAAAGGGATCCAAAAGATTGAAGGAAGATCATCCAAGCAAGGCAAATCATTCTAGAGCTCCCTTCAAATCCAAAGCATTTTTCTTGAGTCAAAGTTGCAAATCATCTCTTCCCTCTTCTAGTTTCTTATTGAGAATATTACTTATAAGAAGAAGAGTCTTGGAGGAAATTCTTGTTTAAATAGTTTTTGAGAGCTCCTTATAAGAAGAGGTGTGCCTTACCTCTTGAGCAAAGAAGAAAGCATTGTGGTGTAGAAAGAGTTATTATCTCCCTATAAGAAAAGAGAAGGATAATGAATCTCCGACGGTCTCAAGGTTGAGGAGTCGGAGCGGAGACGTAGGCCAAGGAGTTGGGTTGAACCTCATCAACATATCGCATCTTTCTCTTCTCTTACTTCTCTTGCTTCTCTTGTGATTTTATTACCTATCATTTACTTGCTTGTAATCGCATTCACTCTAAATTTACTTCTACGTCTTTTTCGGTTTTAAATTTTGATACACCAATTCAACCCCCTATTGGTGCTTTCAATCCTAGAATTGATATCAGAGCATTGTTGCTCTTGTTTTAAAGATTTAAACATCTTTTGAGCTATGACATCAAATAGTTTTACCTTGGGTGAAGGCCAATCCACAAATCGCCCTCCACTTTTTAATGGTTCAAATTTTGCCTATTGGAAAATTAGAATGCAAGCTTATCTATGCTTTATTGATATTGATATTTGGGATATAATTGAAAATGGTTTTGACTTGCATGGAAGGTCATCTTTGGAATACACCGAAGGTGAAAGGCTACTTGTGAAATTAGATTGGAAAGCAAAAAATCATCTTTTTTGTGCTTTAGATGCAACGGAATTTAATCGTATTTCAAATTATCAAAGTGCTTATGAGATTTGGAGGAAACTCATTATTACACATGAAGGTACCGATAAGGTTAAGGAGTCTAGACTTAATATTTTGAATAATCAATATGACTATTTTAAGATGCATGAAAATGAGTCTATAAATGAAATGGTTGTGTGTTTTAATGATATTGTGAATGTCTTAGCCTCTTTGGGCGAGCCACGGACTAACTCTCAAAAAGTGAAGAAATTTTTTAAATCCTCCTCCAAGTGGCATACAAAACGAACCGTGATCGAAGAGAATGACTTAAACAAGTTAGATTTTGAGGATCTCATAGGTTCACTATTGACTTATGAGATTGGAGTCAAGGAAGATGAAAAAACAAGTATTTCCAAAAAGAAGACCTTGACGTTGAAGGCAAAGATGGATGGAAGTGAAACAAGTGAAGAAGATGAAGATGAGAAGAAGCTAGCCTTGTACGCTAAGAAGCTTGACAAATATTTTAAATTTGCCAAGCAAAAGAAGAAATGTGGCTTTTCAAAAAGAAAATCATCAAGTAAAAATCAAGTGACGTGTTTTGAATGCAAGAAGGTTGAACATTATAAGAATGAGTGTCCAAATCTAGCCAAGAAGGAAAAGGAAGGAAAAAACTTGAAGAAGGAAAATGAAGCTCTTCAAGCCACGTGGGGTAGAAGTGAAAATGAAGAAAATGACTCAAACATCTCCTTAAGTGATGATGAAGAAGCTTACATATGTCTAATGACAAATAGCTATGAAGTATTATCTAACTCATCCGAATCTAGTGATAGCGAATCTTTCGATATGCATGATGAGTTTAGAATTCTTATAGATAAATATAGATCTCTTAAAAAGAAGCATGGTGATTTGAAAATAGAATTTGAAAATTTGAAAAATAAGCATGATACTAAAGTTTATGAAAATTGTGATTTATTAGATGATGAGAATTCTTGTTTGGAATTTATAATTGAAGCTTTAAAAATGGAAAATAATACCTTGAAATTATCTTATGAAAAACAAACATGTAGTGTTGAAACCTTGAAAAATGAGAATATTATTTTAAAAGGTAAGCTTGAAAAATTTACAAATGGTGGAAAAATGCTAGATGTAATGCTATCAATGCAAAGAAGACCTTTTAACAAAAATGGACTTGGTTTTAGATTATTTGATACTAAAAAGGATAAAAAAATTCTATTTGTTAAAGCATCACAAAATCTTCATACGAAATCGCATATTACTTGTTTTCATTGTAATTATCAAGGACATTACTTTGATGAATGCAAAGTTAGAATGTGATTAAATAGTGGTATGAAGAATATTTGGGTCCCTAAATGGATCATCACTAACCAAGTTGGACCCAAATAAGTTTGGATATCAAAAAGATGAGAATCTTAATGTCTTGCTTGTAGGGTGCTCCAAAGGAAATTGAAAGCAAATGGTATTTGGATAGTGGATGCTCAAGACATATGATGGGTGATCCATCAAACTTTGTTATATTGGAAAAGAAAAATGGAGGAAGAGTCACCTTTGGAGATAATAGCAAAGGTAGAGTAATTGGCATGGGCAATGTTGGTAAGAATGATAAAATATATTTAGAAAATGTGTGGTTAGTTGAAAATTTAAAATATAATTTAATTAGTATAAGTCAATTGTGTGATAAGAACTATTTAGTGAATTTTGAAAAGGACAAATGTTTGATTTTAGATGAAAGTAAAAATGTTCTACACGTGAGTTTTAGATATAATAATGTATGTAAAATTGACTTTGAAAATTGGAAAAGTGAAAAATGTCTTAGTGTTATGCATGATGATATAAATCTTTGACATAGAAGATTAGGACATGTAATATTTAAGTTGTTAAACAAACTTTCATATCATAAATTAGTTAGAGGTTTATCTAAAATTAAATTTGAGAAAAATAATGTTTGCGATTCATATCTTAAAGGTAAACAAATCAAAAGCTCTTTCAAATTAAAGAATGTTATTAGTACACATAGGTCCTTAGAACTTTTACATCTTAACTTATTTGGACCTATTGTATTATAAGTTTAAGTGGAAAGAAATATGTATTTGTAATTGTTAATGTCTTCTCTCGTTTTACTTGGACTATTTTTCTTACAAGTAAAGATGAAATTATAAATATGTTTTCTAAATTTGTAAAAAGAGTACAAAATAAACTTGAGTTGAGAATTGCAAAAATTAGAAGTGATCATGGAGGTGAATTCGAAAACTACAAATTTGAATTGTTTTGTGAAGAAAATGAAATTACACATAATTTCTTCACATCTAGAACACCTCAACAAAATGGAGTAGTATAAAGAAAAAATAGAACTATTCAAGAAATGGGTAGGACAATTTTAAATGAAAGTAATTTACCCAAGTATTTTTGGGCGGAAGCCATAAATATATCATGTTATGTTTTAAATAGAGACACACTTAGAGCCCTTGAAAAAAAACATGCTTTGAAATGTTATATGGAAAAATGTCAAATATTTCATATTTCAAGGTGTTTGGTTGTAAATGTTATATCTTGAATATTAAAGACAAATTAGATAAATTTGATGCAAAATGTGATGATGGTGTATTTCTTAGATACTCTAGCACTAGTAAAGCATATAGAGTATATAATAAAAGAACATTAGTTGTTGTAGAATCTATTAATGTTAAATTCAATGAAACTAATGATTTTTTTATGAGCAAGCTAGTGAATGATGATGAATAAGAAATAATTGAAGTGGAACGACATCTTGAAGACATATAAATCCAAAATGAAGAATTGAAAGAAAATAGAATGGATAACTCAAATGTGGAACAAATAGAAGAACCACAAGTGGAGGACAATCAAATCATTCCAAGGAATTGGAAACATACATCATCACATCCATTGAATTAAGTTATAGGTAATATAAACGAAGATATAAGGACTAGAAACTCTTTGAAAAATTTATGTGCTTTTTCAGCCTTTCTTGCTCAATTTGAACCTAGTAACATTAATAAGGCTTTGAATAATTCAAATTGGATAAATGCTATGCATGAAGAATTAAATAATTTTGAAAGGAATCAAGTTTGAAAATTAGTAGAAAGGCCAAAAGATTATCCAATAATTGGTACAAAATGGATGTTTAGAAATAAGCTAGCATCATAATAAGAAATAAGGCAAGACTTGTGGCAAAAGGCTATTCACAAGTAGAAGGAATTGATTTTGAAGAAACTTTTGCTCCCGTTGCTAAACTTAAGACTATTAGAATGCTCTTAGCTTTTGCTTGTTTTAGAGGATTTAAACTTTTTCAAATGGATGTAAAATCAGCGTTTTTAAATGGATTTATAAATGAGGAAGTCTATGTTGAGCAATCTCAAGGGTTTGAAAATTCAAATTTTCCTATTCATGTATTTAAACTTTTTAAAGCCCTTTATGGACTTCAACAAGCTCATAGAGCATTGTATGAAAGATTGAGTACTTTTTTTTATTGAAAATAGTTTTCAAAAAGGAAAAGTTGATACCACATTATTTTTGAAACATCTAGAAGAGATATTTTAATAGTTCACATCTATGTTGATGATATTGTTTATGGTGCTACTAATGAAAGCTTGTGCAAAGGGTTTGAATCTCTTATGCAAAAAAGAACTTGAGATGAGTCTTGTAGGTGAGCTCACATTCTTTTTAAGATTGCAAGTCAAGGAAAACAAAGATGGAATATTTCTTAATCAAGAGAAGTGTACAATGGAGTTGTTAAAAATATTTGGAATGGATGAATGCAAACCGAGTTCAACTCCCATGAGCACTACAACAAAGTTAGATAAAAACGAGAAAGATAAATCTATTGATAAAAAAAAGTATAGAGGTATGATTGGTAGTTTACTTTATTTGACGGCATCTAGGCCGGATATAATGTTTAGTGTATGCTTGTGTGCAAGATTTCAATCCGCACATAAGGAATCTCACTTAGTTGTTGTTAAAAGAATATTACGTTATTTGAAGCATACTTATGATCTAGGCATTTGGTATGATAGGAACTCATCTTTTGATTTATATGCATATACCAATGCGGATTTTGCCGGATGTAAAATTGATAGGAAAAGCACTAGTGGAATATGTTACTTTCTTGGTAGCTCTCTCATCTCTTGGGCTAGCAAAAAGCAAAACTCCATTGCACTCTCTACCGTTAAGGCCGAGTATATTGCAGCCGGTAGTTATTGTGCACAAATATTATGGGTAAAATAATAACTTCTTGATTATGGTATAAGTTATTCAAGTGTACCCATGAAGTGCGATAACACAAGTGCAATAGAAATGACTAAAAATCCAATCCAACATTCTAGAATCAAACATATTAATTTGCGTTATCATTTCATTAGAGAACATGTGACACTCAAAGACATTGCTATTGAACATGTGTCTACCGAAATTTAACTTGCGGATATATTCACGAAACCCCTAAGTGAGGAGAGATTTTGTATGCTTAGACGTGAACTTGGAATATTAGGAACCTAATTGACTATCAATTCAACTCATAAGTGACTTGGTTATGCAAGCATCATTTGTGAATCGAATTGAACATCAAATTGTGTTGTACAACACATATATTCAAATCGGTCGAACATTATATTAACGGTCGACCGTTACTCCTCTGATCGGACGATCGTTAAGTCAGTAAACGATCGATTTTGTTTTACTTCCAGAACAGTCGCCCGAAACTATTTCGGACGACCGATAAAAATAGAACGTATTAACTGCAAATATCTACAAGATAATGGTCGCCTGATATGATATCGGTCGACCGTTTTCAATGCGATATAAAAACCTAATCGGAAATTTTTCCTCAAATTCGCAAATCGGTCGACCTAATCCGTCGCTCGATTCACAATCTCACCGGCGACTTCTTCCGACCGAAGATTCCGCCAGTGCCCTCTTTCGCCGGCAAATCATTTTGCCGTCATCGTCATCTTCGTCCGGCGTACGGGCGCCGCCATCGATCGCCGCCTCGTCGTCGATTCAAGCCATCGTTGCAATAGCCGTCGCCGCCTCGTCGTCGTTCCAGGTCGCCATCGCCGTCGCCGTCGTCGTAGCCACCACAACTACCATCGCCACAGACGATGTCACCGCCGCAGACGACATCACTGCCGCCGCTGTCGCCGGAAATGACGCCTCAATGCCGGTGAATTCGCTTAAGGACGATCCCTAGATCTTTCTGAATCACGTGTAAGTTAGAAAGTATTAACAAGGAATTGTAATTCAAAATTCATGACCTAAATTTGAATTTTTTTTCGATTGACAGTGCTCGAATTTGATATCGGGATCTCTCTCTAACATTCTTCAATTCTAATCCTCTAGTCCTATCAATTTTGATCAAATTGTCTGTCCAATTCTGTGAATCTTGTAATCAAATTGAAAGATCGTTCAAAACAGACGATATATTATTGTATTCTGTACACAAACGGTCGACTGTTTCTCATAGTGGTCGATCGTTTCTCCATTTGAACAAACGATATATCGTGTGTTCTGGACAAAAACGGTCGACCGTTTCTCATAAAGGTCGACCGTTTCTATCTTTCCAAGTCATTCTTTGTCAATTATCATCTTTTACTCCCAAATTTGATCTTGTCCAAATGCCACCACGGAAGAAGACGTGTGCTGGTCCTCGCAAGAGGAAGGAAATAGGGTCTTCTTCTAATCCATCCACTGATCAACCGACCCCACCTTCTCGAGATTTTGATTCTTCTCTTTTTGTTAACGCTTACGTTGCATCTTCTTTTGAAGCATTGTATTCTACTAGGGAAGTAGCACATGGCATGAGAGTCGATTGTTCGTCTCTCAATATGGACACGCTTCATAGTCTTTCTTACGGGATAGGTTGGATTCCACTTCTTAATGTTAAAGAGCTTGTCTATCCTAGGTTGGTCAGACTTTTTTACGCCAACTTATCATTTTCAGAGTTCAAATCTAGAGTGACATCTCACGTACTAGGTCATACCATCAAACTCACTGATTCCTTGATTTGTGAGATTTTTTATGTCCCCAACCGAGGACTCTTGAATATTGTATCTCATAGGAGGCCTACTGATATTTCTATAGATGAAGCTCTTGAAGTTGTCTTTCATGGTGAAGTGCATAGCTTTCCCATGAAAGGGCTTCTAAAAAAGTTGTCTCATCCACTTCTTGTTGCCCACCATATCATTAGTCATATCATCTTCCCTTGATCTGGTCATTATACTGATATGACTTTTCATGACTTACGCTTTCTTTATTGTCTTCTTCGACATGATTTTTCTCCGGTTAACTTTGGTGCATATATGATTTATCACTTCATCTTCACCAAAGAAAGAATATATTCCAGAAGATCCCATAACATGATCCTTCACTTTGGATCTTTTCTCACTCGAATCTTTCGTCATGAACGCATTCCTATTCCTGAGTTTGAGTTGACCTTTTCTGAGAGACCGACCGATATCATTGGAAATGGCACATTGAAACGGAAGGGTCTTGTGTGTGTTAATGAAGAATGGGTCTTTTCCACTCAAGACCAAGATGATCAGGACCCGGACTCCGATGATGAGGCAGGCACGCAGGCTCCCGTTACGAATACTGGACCTTCTTGGGAGCAGTACATACCTCCTTCACGTGAGTCGACGCGAGTTTAGGGCTCAGTTCCGACATGTAGTGAGTGGGATGAGATGGTGGCACGTGTCGATCGCATAAAGCATGATCAGCATCGCACACAGAAGTGCATATTTGCCTATTTCTGATCTCAGGGGTTCGACACTTCTCCCTATGAGCAGGTTGCGCCCCCGCCCGATGACGCTCCTGATACCTAGTTTTTGTTTATGTTAGTATTCTTTTTTGTTTCCTCCTTTTTAATGTTGTCAAAAGGGAGAGAAGGAATGTATGTGACGTTATGTATGACTTCATCACTATGTATGTGACATTGTTGTTATATTTATGTGATATGTTCACTGTTCTTGTTTATGTTATTGAAATTTATGAGACATGATTTATTTTTACTATATATGATATTCATGATATTGATAAAAAGAAGTTATGATTTGATTAAGGACGAGTAAATAATATATTTTAAAAGCAAGCATGAATTTAGGGGGAGGAATTTATAATTTTGATATTTTGATTACCTCATCGTCACTTTGTTTGACATCATCAAAAAGGGGGAGATTGTTGGTCTCAACCATATTCCATGTATTTTGATGATAGCAAACAAGAAAGATGATGTACTAATTATGCTTAAAGTGATAGTGTGAACAGGTTTAACATTTTTCGAAGAAAAATAGTCGAAGTATTATATGTAGTAAAAATGGGCGACCGATACTATATCGGTCGATCATTATGGTAGATAATGGACGACCGAAATGAATGATGGAGCATCCGCTAATCACAGAATGGAAGAACCTCTGAAAAATGAACGTTCGATTTATAACAAGTCGACCGTTATTGAAGATAGTGGACGTCCGAAATGGAGAATTGAACGTCCGCTAATCACAAAAAGAATCAACCTCTAAAAATGGACGACCGATCTTATAGCGGTCGACCGTTATTGAAAATAGTGAACGACCAAAATGGAAGATGAAACATTCTCTAATCACAAAAATGATCAACCTCTAAAAACGGGCGACCGATCTTATAGCGGTCGACCGTTATGAAGAGAATGGACGACCGAAATAGAAGACTGGATCATCCGCTAATCATAGAATGAATTGAACTTCAGAATCAGTCGATCGATGCACTATCGGGCGACCGTTATGAAAGCAAGAACGGCTATAATTCTTCTACGGCTTACTATCCACGGTAAACTGCACAGAAAAAACAAAATAACGGATATAATTTTTTATTAAACGGACGACCGATTTGGTAATGGGCGACCGCTGAAGAATCGACAGACAGAATAACGGCTAGTTACTGTGTAAAACAGACGACCGATACTGAAACGGTCGATCGATTTAGGGCTGGCAGCAAAAGCTTTTTGAATTACGATTTAGCTTTGATCTTTTCCAGCTCCTCCACCACCTCCACCATGGGCGGCCTCGTGTCCTTATCGAACGCGAGGCACCGGAACGCCAGCTCGGCCACCTTGTGGACGGACGCCCTCGTCCAACCGTCGTCGCCGCCGCCAACGCTAAGGACAAAGGGGTCCACGATCTCCTCCACCATCCCTTTCCCGATCCTGTCGACAGCGAGGGACGCGAGGTTCACCTCGCTCGGCGCCCTGTCGAAGTCCACCGCCTTCATCGCGGTCACCATCTCAACCAGCACGACTCCGAAGCTGTACACGTCGCTCTTGTCCGAGAGGTGGAATTCCTGGTGGTACAGCGGGTCCACGTAGCCCGGCGTTCCCTGCGGCGCCGTCGTGATGTGGGACGATTCTGTAATGCCGGTCCGGGACAGCCCGAAGTCGGCCAGCTTCGGGTTGAGGCCCTCGTCCAGCAAGATGTTGCTGGACTTGACATCCCGGTGGTATATCGGCGGGTGGACCGAATTGTGGAGGTACGCGATGGCCTTGGCCGTTTCGGCCAAGATGGCGACACGGGCGAGCCACGGCAAGCCGTCGCCTCGCTCTCGACGGAGGTGCTGGCTGAGGGTGCCATTGGGCACGAACTCGTACACCAGGATCTGCTCTCCTTTGTCGATGCAGCAGCCCAAGAGCTGCATCAAGTTGGGGTGGCTGACGGAAGAGATGAGGTTGATCTCGTTCACGACTTGCGCGAAGTTGTCGATGGAACCGCGGTGGCGGAGTCTCTTGATGGCAACGAGCTGGTCGCTGGGGAACCTCCCGAGGTACACGGTCCCGTACGCTCCGGTGCCGAGTGTGTGACTCTCAGCGAAGTTTCTGGTGGCGAACTCGATGTCCGCGTAGGAGTAGATGACCACGGTGTTCGTCAACCTCTCAGAGAGCAGGCGCTGGGTGGCCTTGTGAGTTCTGAAGTTGAGGTAGCGCAGACGGACGAGATGACAGAGGCATGCCAAGAGAAATATTAGAGAGGCTGCAGCTATTAATCCTGCGATCAATTACGATTAAAATTCGTCAATCGAGTGAGGTTTCCTGCACAGCAACAAATCAGAAACAACGGATATAGGACTATAGGAGATCGTGCAAACATGTTACCTCCGACGAGCAATCCAACTCTGAACGAGTTCTTGCAAGTACCCGACATGTAGTCTCCAACACCCTTGCAATCATCTGAACCAAAAATGAACGGGAGAAAAAAGAAAGGTGAGCCAAATCTGTTTGTCGATATCCATCGTCATTAAACTAATCAGCCTCAAGATGTTCGTCCCCTTCCTGTTGCATAAGTTCTATCCAAATAAACAGGCCAGAAGGTGAAAATACACTTGGAATATCTCAATTTTTTTAAGAAAAATGCTTTCTTTTTATAAGAAACACCTATATATATTTCTGAAGTGAATTCTGAAACGAAAGGGGGTTAGAATCCCACCACTTTCTCCTTTTTTTAATCCAAGGTTCTTTCATTCTTCGCCTCTATTTTCAACCACTTACATCTCTTTCTTGTTTTTGTGCCCCTACGCTGTGAGGCGAGGAGGTTGAAGGAGAAGATTTTGAATGTGTAAGGAGTGACTACAAGAAATCATGATTTTAAGTGACGAAAAATTGTGACGAAAAAAATTCATCACAAAATATGATAAAATTGTGATAAAATTGTGAGGATTCAAACTTTTTGAAATATGAATGTCAAATTTGTGATAGAAATATAGTCACAAAATATTTGATCTGTCACAATTCTGTAAAAAAAAATTTGTGACTTAATCAATTGTGACCAATCGAATTTATTACAAATCTGTCACAAATCATTATTAATGATGGATTTTCACTATTTTGTAACATAAATTTTCGTCACAGTAGCTCAATTTTTCTTGTAGTGTGAGAATAACAAAGGAGAAAGAAGGAATACTCGTCACTTAGGAGAACTTAAAAAAATGGTAAAAATGCGTGTTTAATAGAATCTTTGGCATTGGACAAGTTCCTAAGAGTAGCGATGCTTAGAATTTATTTTGTTCAGTCATAAAGTCAACTTGTTACTAATGTTTATATTTCTTGATGTTGAATAAGGATGAAGGTTTAAAAGTGATTCCTATAATCATGTTTATGATTTCATTATATATGCATTGTAACACTTATCAATTTAGCATGTTCCTTAATATGTACCATATATGAGTGACTCTTTAATGTCGTTTTAGTTAAGTCTTTGATGATTCATTTCCTTCATCTTAATGGTTTCAACTCAAATTGATTCATTTTGATGCATAAGATGATGCTTATAAGATTGCATATACGAAAGCATTACTTTATTTATATCGTGTTTTTCATATAATTATGTTGTACTTATTGTAAGAAGAACTTGAAGAATGATTTATATGCTGATTCATATGACGAATATTTAATTAGCACGAATGAACTTTTATATGAATTTATGACAACTGAGATTAATCGATGATTAAATTCTAAAGAGATAAATCGTCAAATAGTAGAGATAACCCTTCGAATCAAACATCCAAAATCTTCGGACCATATGTTTGAAGCATTTGTAAGAACTAAAATATACGATCCATGGAAGATTAACCATCCGAACTATTCGGACATAATGTTCGAAAATATGAACAGATTAGACACTCATGAACCCTAAAAGTTCATATGAACAATCATCAAGTCCGGACGTCTAAAAAATCTTAAAAGTCAAGAATGAAGTTCTAGTCAATTAGTAATCGTATTCGATGCATTGTTAAGACATTCCGAATTTGCACCAATTTGGAACGTCCAAATGACAGTAGTTGATGCAAATGTTCAACAGGAAATTCAAACTGTCATCTCTTGACTTTTGGACGTCCAACTCAAGTTGCAGATACAAGTTTTAATTTATTAATCCAAATTGAGGCAATCCAATTTCAGTTGATCCCACACTATCCTAAATGATTCTCAAAATTGATTTGATGTCACTCTTGCTTCTATATTGACTTGATTGGGTCTATACGACAAAAGATATAGTATTTCAGTTAAGAAAGATAGCAAATAAAAAATACATATTGTCATTAAACATACCCATATAAAAGGAAAAATGAAAATGATGATATTTACATAAGGAATGTGGTATAACAAAAACAATGAAGTTATGCGATTTGGTGAAGACAAAACATGAATTACTCTTCCTATTGTATAAAAAAAATGTGATTCCACTTGAGGGGTAAGATATCCTTAAAAGGTGACATTTTTCGAGAAATCGATCTCTCACCGACCATTATGACATATGTGTATCATTTTTCGCATAGCACACAAGTAATACTGGAGAGTTCTTCCAATTAATAAGAGGACGATGAAAAATCAACATGATGATGATGGAACTATGTTTTGACATGATAAACAATGATGATATAATCTTCCCAAATCAAGAGATGAACTATCATATGATTAAATCAAGATGTGACTTTCAATTTTTTCCAAAGATTAACTCTATGATCTCTCGTTCCTCTCATACATATTGCTTTAAAAAATGGACTCTAGGGGAGCGTTTATTATATTACCTTTCCACATTATCCAACAATCTACAATGAATTACCCAAATATTATTCCTTTTGAAATTATCACTAATATGCATTACTTTATTTATTATGTACAAGTAATCTCTATATCAATTCAAATAACATTTTTACTTACAACAAAAGATGATTAGGCAATTTACATTTTTTACTAAAATAATTTTTTTGTCACTAATGCCAAGTTAAAGTTTTATAATTTGATTAAAAATTTGAATAGAATTTGTAAAATAAATAAATATATTTATAAGAATTTAATATATTTGTAAATGTAAATAATGATAATAAATTATTAATATATTAATATTCAAACTAATTAATAATGGTAATATTATATTCACGTGATGGTGATAACAATATTTTCTTGTTGTTAATATTATTATATAATTCTTTCTGTTATTTCATATCTTATTTGTGTAAAATTATAAATGCTAG
Organism: Pontederia crassipes; assembly: GCA_030549335.1. Taxonomy (NCBI): domain Eukaryota; kingdom Viridiplantae; phylum Streptophyta; class Magnoliopsida; order Commelinales; family Pontederiaceae; genus Pontederia; species Pontederia crassipes. Next base: position 56,691,063 of record CM060191.1, read on the forward strand.
TTATACTTGAGAGGCAATCTAATTGGACATACCTTTGGATTGTCACTTCAGATAAGTTGTATGCTATTTTTTTAAAACTCTTTTATCGATGAAAAGATTAAGATGTACATACCTAAGGTCTTGTTTGGAAACTGTAGAACAATGTACAAATTCGTACTGCCTAAGGCTCTATTTGGCAATTAGAACCATCCCCTAGTTTGGTTCCGTCAAACGATCGAAATAAAAAGTTGACACTAGTAGTCACGTGATCCCTAGTTTTCAACCTCCCTAGGTTACTGTAGCTGAAATACTTTATTTTTTCAAATTTTTTTTTGTGACGTGACAGCTTTTCAATTGTGTTTTTATTTTTTTTCTTTTCATATTTTCTCTCTTTCATCATTTCTCTCACAAAATAATTTATTTATTAAATATAATATATTTAGTATAAACAATCAATATAATATTATTTATTACTCATTCTTTCATTAAATATAATATATTAAAAGAGTTTTTATATTTAAGTAATATATTTTTTATTTAATAAAAAATTTAATTTATACCTTTATTTTTATTTTAAATAAAATTATATTTCATATTTAGAATACTTATTTTTAATTTAAACATCCTACTAAAATTAATCTATCAAAATCGGACTGGATCGGCAAACTCAATCGATTCAATCACGAATCGGCCAGTTAGGTATCATAATTGGTTTCGACATTGAACCGTCGGTTGAACCTACCTGATTGAACCATTTCAACCTGGTTCAATTTAAATTTATTTTTTTAAAAAAATTTGATAAAAGTAGAAAAGTTAAATGAGGAAAAAAGAAAAGAAATATAATGAAGGTTAACGAGGAGGAAATATGATATGTATAAAATTAAATAAGAATTGAAATATAAAAGGTAAGTATTTAAAATTTTAAAATGGAAAGTTATCAAAGGGCACAAATAAAGCAAATGAAAAGGAAAGTGCTAAACAAAAAAGAAATAAGAATAATTTAAGATAAAATTTATTAATATAGTGTCTATCATCATTAAATTATAGATATTAAATTAATAATAATCTATTTATATTTATATGTTAATCATTATTATTTAAAATTATAAAACTTTTAATAAATAAAAATTATGTTATATTAATTTTTAATATTTTAATAAGTTACTAGTACAATATTCATATACTATATTATATAACTTATACTATATCTTTATAATTATTATAAATAATATTATTTTAATAAAATCTGGTTCAATTAGATCAAATCGGTCCAACCGCGACCCGGTGATGAGCTCGATCCGATCGTTAGTCCGGTTATGAAAATATTATTTTTTCGATCACATAAACAATCTGCTATCATTTATCGTCATTATGTTCTACTTATCCAAATATATCTCGAAGTAATCTGTCAATTCAATTATTCATAAGAAACTTGGAAGAACCCCGGTTCCTATTGCCAAAACGCAGCCTAAAAGAGGAGGATTTGTCGCGTGACCAGGTCTGAGTGCTGGGGGGTTAATTTAATAAATGAATAGTCGAATCAAAGTTATTTTAATAGTGGTTGGAGGAGATGATCCTCCTCGCACTAAATATCATAATCCGAACCCTCCTTTAACTCGACAAAGAAAACAAACTGGAAATCATAATGACATCATAATCGAAGATGCTTAACAGTATGCCTACTGGCTACTGTATCGTGCATTTTGGGACCAAGACGAGTTGATGGAACCGTGAGTCCGGAGTATCCAAGAAGAAGATCATGGAAGCAGGAGGTTGCAATTATCCAACAAAGAAGGTATGCATTAGATAGCTCGAATCATGATGGGCCACTGAGTTTGGACAAGTTCCAATTTTTAAATGGACGACATCATTGGATGCTATTTTTAATGTTAGTGGGCAGACAAACAAGATAATATTCCCCATTTTCTTAACCAAATTATCGTTTCTTTGAAGTGTGTCACACAACAATAATGATGAAACTAGAAAGGAAATTGTAAGCATATGCTATGATTCAGATTTCTTAATTCTAATTAAAGAATCAAACACTTGGACGTTGACCAAGTGGAAGACTTTAAGAATTCCAAACCATTGGTTGATTTTCGCACTTGTTTTGATCTATTTCTTAGCTAAACAGACAAAAGATTAAGCAGTAATGTTGTATAGGAAGTATAATTCAAACTTACCCTTCAAGCAACCTTGACCGTCTACGAACCCATCGCCGGAGAAGCCCGGGGCACAGTTGCACTTGCACCCTACCTGCCCTCGGATCGTCGTGTTGACGTGCTTATAGTAAGCATTCGCAGAGCAGTCGCAGGACGTGCCGCTGAGCCACCATGCCAGCTCGGCCGACCCGAACACGAGCGACGGCTCCCCGCTCTCCGTTGGACCGTACCTGAAGGACGTGAATAGATGCGTGCAACGTCTGCTTGTGTTGACGACGTCTTCCACCTTCGGGACCATCTCGTCGATGTTGCCGAGGGCGAGGCATCTGACGTCGTCGCCAATTCCGCAGGTGGACTTGTTCTTGCCCAGTCGACTGTATAACGTTTGGGTGGAGATTTGGCAAGTGGAGTTATTCGAGTGGGAGCTGTTGCAGCTCCGTAGGAAAAAGAAGTTGTTCGCCGTCATGGCGTTAGTTGCTGCCGAAGAGCACCCCGATGGCGTCGACCGAGCGTTTGCAGTCGAAGGGCACGTACACGAAGATGAAATCGGCCGTGACGTTGTTGACACGGTACTCGCCAATCTGCATCTCTCCGGCGCTGGAACAGTTCAGCTTGATGGGAAAAGTCGAGAACAAGGAGAGAAGATCGCAGAGAGATTGCAGAAAAATAGAGGAGACACACGAATTTACCCAGGTTCACCCTTGAGATGAGGACTACGTCGTGCAAAGAGATTTCACTATATCGTTTAGGTTTACAGTCGCCACACAGATTACATCAGAAATTAGGCTATTAATAGCCTCTCCTAATCAAGTTTAAAACCCAAACAAACAGAGAAAAACCTAATTCGAACCACACGAGCCGGCTAAACAAAAGCCCAAAATCCGTCTAGGTTTCGGGGGCGCTGCCGGGGGGCACCCCGAACTCCCCCTTTCGTTCGTACGCCAGCAGCACTGCTAATTGGATAATACTCCGATTTTCCTAAGCTCACGTGGGCGAACCCGATGTGAGAAACAAGGGGTCCTAAAGTATTCACCAACTTTAACATTCTCCCACTTGGTGGATACTTCACACCAATGAGAGCCTTGCCAGCAACATTCTTTTTCAATCCGATAGCAGTAGAGCATCACTCGAACTTTGCACCTGTAACTGCTTTAGTCAGAAAATCAGAACTATTCTCTGTTGTATCAACCTTTTCAAGCTGAACATCTTTCTTTTCCACCTTTTTTCGAATGAAATGATATTGGATGTCAATATGCTTTGTGCGCGAATGAAATGCAGGATTCTTAGCTAACTGAATAGCACCTTGATTATCACATCTCACCTTTATGACACCTTGCTCAAATCCGAGCTCCAAGCACAACCGCCGTAGCCATATGACCTCCTTTGCAGCAGCATGAGTAAGAGTCATATATTCAGCTTTTGTAAAAGAAAGTGCTATCACGTTTTGTTTCTTGCTCATCCAACTTAGTGCAGCCCCAAATAATGTAAAAATATATCCGCTAGTGGACCGTCTACTATCAATGACTCCACCCCAATCAGCATCTATATGGCCTACAATATCAAGCCTCTTTCTTTTTCCCGCACCTTCAAAGCACAAAGCAAAATCTGAAATTCCACGAAGGTACTTGAAAACTCTCTTGATAGCATTCCAATGTTCCCTGCCTAGGTTAGACATATACCGACTCAAAACTCCCACTGCTTGGGCTATATCTGGACGTGTGCACACCATGGCATACATCAAGCTGCCCACTGCACTTGCATATGGTACACGGTCCATCCCTTCGACTTCTTCATCCATTTTCGAGCATTGCTCTGCAGAAAGTTTGATTCCTAGAGACATAGGAGTACGGCTTGCAATCCGACATGTTAAATTTTTTCAACACTTCTTTTATGTACTTCTCTTGTCCTAGCCACAACTTTCGCTTCTAACGATCACTTCTAATCTGCATACCCAAAATAAAATTCGCTGGCCCCAAGTCTTCCATCTCAAACTTCTTGGCCAACAAATCCTTCACTGAATTTATCATCTCCATACTGTTTCCAACCTGCAACATGCCATCCACATACAGTGTAAGAATGACAAACTGATCTCAAACTCTCTTCACATAAACACAATAATCTGAATCTGAACGTACAAACTTGAGTTTGAGCATGTACGTATCAAACTTCTGGTATCACATCCTTGGCGATTGCTTCAATCCGTACAGAGACTTCTTCAATTTGCACACCAGCTTCTCTTTACCTTAAACCTCAAAATCTTCTAGTTGTCTCATATATATCTCTTCCTCCAAGTCCCCATGAAGGAATGCCGTCTTCACATTCATCTGCTTTACCTCAAGATTATATGTTGCTGTCAGAGATAGAACAAGTCTGATTGAAGTCATTTTCGCCACGGGGAAAAAAATCTCATCATAGTAGACTCCCTCAACTTGAGAGCACCCTTTAGCTACCAGCCTCGCCTTGTACTTCTCTACAGACCCATCCGGTTTCAGTTTTCGCTTGAACACCCATTTGCAACCAATTGCCTTTCTATCCTTAGGCAATTTACACAAGCTCCATGTTTCATTCTTATCTAGTGACTGCATCTCATCTGCCATAGCAAGCTCCCACTGATTTGCATCATCCATAGACCTTGCATCTTTTACAGAACTAGGTTCTTCTCCGATGATGCTCAAAGCATGAAACGAACTCAGAGCACTAAGAGAATATCTAAGAGGTGCTCTTCTTTCTCGTGTCGATCTCCTGAAAATTGGTATGCTAGTACCAATATCTGGGTCTTCATCTGAATCTGAATCTTCAACTTTATTAACCGAGTCCTCTTGATCCGATTCTGGAGTAGACTCAACTGAAGTATCTTGTGCAACCACCTCTGAAGTTTCAGAATTAGAATCTTTTTCAAGCACTACGACTTTCTTAGGTTCATCACCTTTTTTAACTTCAACTTGGGAACGTGATTCACGAAAAATAACATCCCTGCTGTAGACAATAGTCCTTGACTTTGGATTCCACAATACCCCGCTTTTCCTTGGGTATATGATCATATGCGTCACACCCGAACACCCGAACATGAGACATATTCGGCTTCTTCCCAAACATTGCCTCATAAGGCATCCGATCCTTCACTGATGATATCGATGAGCGATTCTTCAAATAGTTTGCTGTGGCAACAGCTTCTGCCCAGAACTCTTGCCTTAATCCAGCCCAACTCAGCATACATCCGGCCTTCTCTATGAGTGACCGATTTAACCTTTCATCTACTACATTCTGCTCAGGTGTATATGGAGTTGTCTTCTGTCTTGCAATACTATTGTCCACGCAGAACTGCTCAAACTTCTCTGAACAAAATTCGCCTTCGTTATCTGTACGAAGGACCTTGATCTTGCTGCTCAATTGATTTTCCACCAAAACTTTAAATTCTCGAAACTTATCGAATACATCTGACTTATTTTTGATAAAATAAATCCAACTGTATCTCAAAAAATCATCTATAAAAGAGATATAGTACCTGGACTCTCCAATAGATGGAGTCGGAGTTGGTCCAAAAACATCACTATGGATCAGTTCGAAAATCTTGGTTACTCTTGAACCTGTGTGTTGAAAACTGATTCAGTTTTGTTTTCCATGGAGACAATGTTCACAGAATTCGAAGCCCACATAACAATCCGAAACTCTTTCTACCATCTGACTTGATGCTATAGTAGAAAGTTCTTTCTCACTGATATGGCATAATCTCTGATGTCACAGCATAGTTGTGCTATCTTCATATTCTTTGGCCTATTCAGAAATAAATTCGCAGCCCACAGATATAGTCTCTCCAAGCAACTTGTACAATGTGCCATAGCGAACCCCTCGCGCAATCACAATAGACCCTCTGATCATCTTGCACGAATCCTTGTCGCAACTGAATATAACACACGAATCAGCCATTGTATCAACAGATAACAAATTCCTGTTCATAAGTGGTATATGCATCACATCTGGTAGAGTCTTCACCGTGCCATCATTCATCCTCAGCTTTATCCTACCACGTCCAATAATTTGTACCGTAGTGTCATCTCCGAGCATGACATCCCCACCATTATACTCCTCATATTCACAAAATCAGTGTCTATGAGGTGTCATGTGGTATGAAGCACCAGTATCGATGAGCCAGACATCCTTATCTGATTGTGCCATACATGCAGAAGCCACATACATATCTCCTGCCACAGCCTCCTTTTTGTCCGAGGTTAACTTAGTTTCTTTCTTGTGAACCGACTTGTTTTTGTAATCCCGTTTCAAATGGCCCCACTCTTGACATCTCCATCATTGCACCTTTTTATCTCTACTCTTCGAACGCCCACGAGATTTGGATCTGGACCCTCTCTGGTTTTGATTCCTTTCTGGTTGCCTTCCTCTTGCCGTCAGCGTCTCTTTACTAGAACTTGTCGATCTCTTTCTTCGTATTTCCTCTGATAACAAGGCAACATATACACTTTCATACGAAAGTTCTTTATTCCCGTCACCAATCACGACAATCAGATTGTCCCATGAATCCGGCAGCGAACAGAGCAATGTTATTGCCTTATCATCATCTTGAAAATTAACACTGATCGATACAAGTTGACTGATCACCGTATTAAAGTTATAAAGATTAGTAGAGAACGAGTCACCCTCATGCATCCAAAAATTGTACAGTTTCTTCCTCAAAAATAACTTGTTAACCAGTGACTTACTTTGATATAGGGATTCCAACTTCCTACATAGATCTCTGGCTGTAGGTTCGCTCATCACATTCGTAAGAATTGAATCCGCGAGACAAAGTCGAATCAAACCCTTTGCCTTTCTATCGATCTGAACTCACTCTTCGATCGCCTTTGGATCTGCCTGACTGGAGGACGCCCCATCCGCGACCTTCGCCGCTTTCACGTCTGGCCTCTCCTTCTCGATTGTCGTCCAAAGATCTCGATCACAGAGGAGATCCTCCATCTTCATCTTTCAGAGATCAAATCGTGTTTCATCAAATTTTTCTATCTCAATCTGCGATCCTCCTGACATCTCAAATAAACTCTAATTCCTCGAACAACCTGTGCTCTGATACCAATTGATGGGAAAAGTCGAGAACAAGGAGAGAAGATCGCAGAGAGATTGCAGAAAAATAGATGAGACACACGAATTTACTCAGGTTCACCCTTGAGATGAGAGCGACGTCCTGCAAAGAAGTTCCACTATATCGTTTAGGTTTATAATCGCCACACAGATTACATCAGAAATTAGGCTATTAATAGCCTCTCCAAACCGGGTTTAAAATTCAAACAAACAGAGAAAAAATCTAATTCGAACCACACGGGCCGGCTAAACAAAAGCCCAAAATCCGTCTAAGTTTCGGGGGCGCTGCCCCCGAACCCCTGCCCGCTCACCGACGAGCGGGACCGCCGTCGGGGGCGGGGCCCCCCGAACTCCCCTTTTCATTCGTACGTCAATAGCACTGCAAATTGGATAATACCCAAATTTTCTTAAGCTCACGTGGACGAACTCGATTTGCACCAACTGAATTTGGCATCCTACGGAGAACCCAAATGGATAAGGCACACTGTTCGATCCACAACTCCGGTCGCATGCAGAAGGCAGAGGAGGAGCTTTGATGAAGGCCACATAGGACGAGAACTGTGATATGAAGAATGATGAGAGTAGTATGTAATGGCGGAAGGAAATCATTTCTTTTGGTTGCAGCTGGTTAGTGGTGGAAAACATGCGGTAGTGGGAGAGAGGAGGCAGGTGTCATGCTTTGGAGAGGTTTAACTTAGTATCTTCTGCTGGGACGTGAATGATGAAGAAGGTGACGCAAAAGGAGAAGGGGAGGGGAAGAAGAGAGGAAAGAACATGGATCTGTTTGCAAGAAGGTGTATGTCCATTGCCACATACACTTTGCCGTGCCAAGAACCCTGCAACGGAAGGCGTCTCAAGCATGTTCACGAGGTCGAAGCATAAATTATGGACGCAGTCAAGCAGCAGGTCTACCAAAAAAAAAAAAGCAGCAGGTCTACGAGTGTGGTCATGGCTATGGAGAACCATTGTTGAGTGACCTATCTTCTTGAAGTCAACAATGCTCACGTTACTTGAAGTTGGGGAAACGAATGGACGATCCCTGTCTCGTGCCGACGTGTTTCCTTATGGATTATGAGTGGCTATCTGATGCTGAAGACAAAAGAAGGGCATGAGGTCTTTCCACAGCCAATGACTATCGAAATTTACCCTTTGATTGGAGATTTCTTCAAGTTTGTAATAAGAAACAATTTACGTATGACTAATTTAATCGAATTTGTAACGCTGAAATCATTCAGATTTAGATCGAAGCCTCGACCCGTAAGTAATTTAATTAGAGCGATGACGTTAACTGATGGGTTTGCTCGGGTAAATGCAAGCAAGCTACCATCGCTTTCTCTGTCTGAACGCTGAGCCTTTCGGTTATCCTTGTTCAAAGTACGAACAGAGAAGTCGCGATGACCCGATGCCTGCAGTTGATCAATCCAATCACACGTTTCTTCGTGCCCCTTGCGCGTGACTCAAATATAATGCTATATCCTCTTAATTATCCTCCTAAAAATCCTCCTAACATCTCACAATGACATGTATTATAATTTTATCAACTTTTTGGGGTGTTTTACACATGTGAGTGTTAGGAGGATGAATTATGAGGATAACTTTGACTGATTGATTATTTTGTTGTTTTTAATTATAGAAAAGAAAACATAGGGGCAAATAGTCATAGGGCATAATAACTGGACAGAAAAGAACTACTAAATAAACCAGTCCTTGATACTAGACATAAATTACGGGATCTGTTTTTACTAGGCAGTAGGCATGGGACTGCTGCATAGCTGCAAGCAATCATATTTATTGGATACGAAGAACTGAGAATTCATATATTAATTACTGTCTACAGTGCTAAAATCTTCAAATCCTATAGCTTAGTTTTGGCAATAGTATGCTGATATCTCATCTTCCCTTGGACGCATTTTGCTATCAGCCAAACAAGATGTCTATTTTGTGGTGCAAGATTTCTGGAACGCCTTCCCAAATAATACTCAAAACAACTCTGTCAAAATCGCTCTCACCGTGGAAAGGAGGCCTCGGCTTACGGTTTACCGACGGAAGTAGTCCCCAAGTTTGGAACTTGGAAGGAAGGAATTGCATGCAAGCAACACCGGGCGGCCAAGTGCCACATTTTCTGGGGCCAGAAAAAGTACTGACTGGCTATGGAGATTTCTCATAGTACTGGAGATGAGAACCTTAATTGGAAACTTCCCATCTTCTTACGAAAAGGGGGAGAGATGAATCGCACGAAATACAAAAGAACGCGAAGAGAAAAAATGACGGCGACTCTTTATTATGGAATAATGATGATCATAAGAATGAGTCTCTGTCTAGAACCCTAGGGAGTTTATATAGGCACTTCCTTTAACAGATGATAGAAATTACATACGGACTGAGATTCTAAATAAATCCACTAGGGGAATTCTGCTGAAGCGCCTGACTATGTAGGAGGATCAATTGGGTTCAGATTCAAGGCATTATTAACCAATCTCCACCTTGACTTGAATCATCTTCAGAGAACACAAAACCTGCCACGCCGCCTCCAGCCCCACCTCGGGACTATTACCAAGTATTGATGTTAAGCAAGTCCAGCAGTGCTGGAACTTGCCATGAGGAACAGATTTTGTGAACATATCAGCTGGATTATCTTCAGTGCCAATCTTCTTCACCTTGATCCTCTTCTCAGTGCGGATCAAGTGATATCTGACATCAATGTGTTTGATTCTTTCATGATGTACTTGATCATTGGTTAAACATATTGCACTCAGACTGTCACAGTGCACTATAGCCTGCTCCTGATGTAATCCGAGATCTCCAACTAAGCCTTTTAACCAGATGTCTTCCTTGGCAGCTTCTGTCAGTGCCATGTATTCAGCGTCTGTGGTGGACAATGTAATTGATGGTTGAAGTGTAGCCTTCCAACTAATAACTGAACTGCTCAAAGTGAAGATATAGCCTGTCATAAATCGTCTTCCATCAACATCTCCAGTATAATCTGAATCTGAGTACCCTGCAACCAAACACTCTTTATCACTTCTGTAAATGATGCCAATATTACATGTTCCTCTCAGATACCGAAAAATTCGCTTCACTGCTTGTCAGTGCTCCTTTCCTGGATCGCTAATGAACCTGCTGACAACACTGACTGTATGAGCAATGTCTGATCTTGTGCAAACCATGGCATACATCAGACTTCCAACTGCACTAGCATATGGAACCCGAGATATGTACTCCTTTTTTGCTTCTGACTTTGGTGCGAAGGCAACAGAAAGATGAACATTTACAGCTGATGGAGTATTCAAAGGTTTCGCTCCTGACATTCCAAATCTGGATAAAATCTTCTCAATATAACTTTTCTGAGATAAGAAGAGTTTACTCTGTGCGCGGTCCCTTAGAATTTCCATCCCCAGAATCTTCTGTGCTGCACCAAGATTCTTCATGTCGAATTCTGCACTGAGGAGCTTCTTCAGATTTTGAATGTCTGTCATGTCTCTTGCAGCAATAAGCATATCGTCGACATACAAGAGCAGATATATGGTGGAGCCATCCTTCATCTTCTTATGGTATACACAACAATCATAGAGACTTCGACTGAATCCCTTACTGATCATGAAGCTGTCGAACCTCTTGTACCATTGTCTGAGAGACTGCTTCAAGCCATACAGAGATTTCTTCAGACTGCAAACTTGATTCTCCTTTCCTGGAATGGATAATTCCTCTAGTTGGCTCATAAGAATATCTTCTTCAAGTTCTCCATAGAAAAAAGCAGTCTTCACATCTAGTTGCTCGAGCTCTAGATTCTGATGTGCTATAAGAGCAAGTAGCACCTTGATAGAAGTATGTCTGACAACAGGTGAGAATATCTCATTGTAGTCCACACCTTTTTTCTGACTATAACCTTTAGCAACCAGTCGTGCTTTGTATCTCGTGCCTTCAACTCCTGGAATTCCTGCTTTCTTCTTGAAGATCCATTTACAACTAACAACCTTCCTGCTTTTAGACAACTTGACTAGCTCCCACGTCTAATTCCATCTCCTCACCCATAGCAGCGATCCACTATCCAGATTCGGCACATGTGATGGCATCCCTATAAGAGGACGGCTCCAAGGACTCCACATCTTCAGCTACCTATAATGCATAAGCAACCATGTCCTCGAAACTATATCGCTTAGGAGGACCTACTTCTCTGCGAGGACGTCTAGCAGCAATTGACTCCTCTTCAGGTTGCTCATCAGATTCTTCACCTTCTGGTTTTGCTTCTTGATGTGATCCTTCAGCATCATCCTCAGTTGGAGTGATTTCAACATCCACCTGTTTACTGACACTCTCTTCAGCCTCCACCTTCAACTGAAGCATTGATGCTTCATCAAAGGTCACGCTTCTGCTGTGGATGACTTTGTGTTCTGAAGGAGACCAGATTTTGTAGTCCTTCACTCCTGCACCATATCCCACGAACACCCCTTCTTTAGCCCTTGGCTCCAACTTCCCTTCACTGACGTGATAGTATGCTGGACAACCAAAAACTTTCAGACAAGTATAATCAGCAGGATTTCTTAACCATACATCTGTTGGAGTCTTGAGATCAATCGCAATCGCCGGACTTCGATTCACCAAGTAGCAAGTTGTATTAACAGCTTCAGCCCAGAATGTCCTATTCAGGCCAGCGTTAGAGAGCATGCACCTTACCCTCTCCAGAAGTGTCATGTTCATTCGTTCTGCAACTCCATTCTGCTGTGGAGTATCACTGATTGTGCGATGCCTGGCAATGCCTTCATCTTTGCAGAACTGGTCGAATTCAGTAGAACAGAATTCCAAACCATTGTCAGTACGAAGACTCTTCACTTTCTTCGACGTTTGATTTTCCACTAGAACCTTCCACTACTTGAAGGCTTTGAAGGACTCACTCTTGTGTTTCATCATGAATACCCAAGTCATCCTCGAGTAGTCATCAATCACAGATAGAAAGTACCTCGCACCTCCTAACGATGGAACACGAGAGGGACCCCAACAATCGGCGTGGATGTAGTCAAGTGTCGCCTTCGCCCTGTGCACTGCTTTGCCAAACTGAGACCTTCGCTGTTTGCCGAATACGTAGTGCTTGTAGAAGTTGATTTCAGATATCTTCTTCTCTCCTAGAAGACCTCGTTTGCTGAGGATATTCATCCCGTTTTGACTCATATGCCCAAGCCGCATGTGCCACAGCCTGGACCTATCTGATTCAGATGAACTAGCCACTACAGCAACGGCAGAGACTGTCTTGCCTTGTAATACATACAAGGGCTTCTGTCTGACTCCATTCAGAACCGTAGCATCACCCTTCATGACCGTGAGGATGCCTCCAGCAGCATTGATTTGACACCCTTTAGAGTCGAGGACTCCAAGTGATATCAAATTCTTCTTCAGTTGCGAAATATGGCGGACATCTATCAGCGTCCTCACAAGATTGTCATGAGTCCTGATCTGCACAGAACCGATCCCAACTATCTGACATGACGCGTTATTGCCCATGATGATATTTCCACCGTCAGTCTTCTGATAAGATGAGAACCAATCTTTATTCGGAGTCATGTGATAGGAATACCCCGAATCCAGAACCCAACTATCTCCAGACATCCTTGATCAGAAGCAGCCAGAACCAAATCATCTTCGGAATTCCCTGTTTCATGTGCCACCGCAGCGACGGGGGCCTTCTTCTTCGGACAGTCTTTCTTCCAATGACCTGGTTCCTTGCGGTAATTACAGATGTCCTTCGCAGTGATTTTCCTCTTCTTGGATTTGAATTTCTTCGAATTCGAGGACTGTTTCTTCTCTGCGGTCGATATCAAACCCGCGGCCTGAGTTTCTGTAGAATTTCCAGATGCCCTATGCTGAATTTCACGAGTATGGAGACTCGATCTTACTTTTTTCAGACTTATAGTTTCCTTTCCGATAATCATAGACTGAACGAAGTTATCATATGATGGAGGAAGCGAAACTAACAGAATTAAGGCAGCATCTTCATCCTCGATCTTAACATCGATATTTCTGAATTCCATCAACAAAGAATTTAACTGATCAAGATGTTCCTTCAGAGGGGTACCTTCCTGCATGAGGAGAGAGAACAGACGTTGCTTCAACAGTAATTTGTTGGTGAGAGACTTCGTCATATATAGACTCTCGAGTCTCAACGACAGACCGACCGCCTTTTCTTCATCTGCGACTTCGATTATCACCTCATCCGCCAGACACAACAGAATCATTGAGTGCCTTCTCCTCCTGTGCCGCCAAAGTTGCGAGGTCGATCTCCTTTTCTTTGCCCTTCGAGTCTTCCTCCTTTGACTTGTTCTTCGACACGTTTGATAGCGGCGCCTAGACTCTTTGTTGCTTCAAAAGCGCCCGCATCTTGATCTGCCACAACCCGAAACTGTTCCTGCCATTGAACTTCTCCACACTCACGTTGTGCGACGCCATCTCCCTGCTGATCGAGAATCGCTGACAAACCCTAAAGCTTTGATACCAGTTTGTTACAAAAAGGGAGAGAGAGGGATCGCACGAAATACAGAAGAACGCGAAGAGAAAAAATGGCGGTGACTCTTTGTTATGGAATAATGATGATTACAAGAATGAGTCTCTTCCTAGACCCCTAGGGAGTTTATATAAGCACTCTCTTTAACAGATGATATGAATTACATACGGACTGAAACTCTAAATAAATCTCTTGAAAATAGGACACCTATCTCGTGATAAGAAAATAAATCAAATCCGAATCACAAACAGAATACCCCTAAAAATTTTGCTCAGGGGCTCCGCCCCCTTGCAACCCTCGCAAGGAGAATCCCCCCTTGACCCCCTACAAGCTCGCTGACCGGGCAGCGAGACTCCCGTAGGAGAATTCTGCTGAAGCGCCCGACTATGTAGGGGGATTAACTGGGTTCAGATTCAAGACATTATTAACAATAACATCACAAGAAGGCTTCAAACGTGAATGAGCAGGCCCACATCTCAATTAGCACATAAAATAAACCCATTTGAATTTAGACATCATTCATGAATTTTAGACGTGATATAATAGTGCTAAATTGTAGCTATCATACATAATATGAGAACAAAGTTGCCAGTTGAAAGCTGGAAAGAAGTAAATGTACTATACAAGACAAACTTTGCTTAAGCGCCACAAAAAAGAAAGGGCAAAACTTGGCTTAAAATATTATGTAATACAGAGCTAACTTCTTGTACTTATCAACAATGTGGAGTTTATTGGTTTGTGCAGGATCCTATATACAATTGTATCGAGGTAGGTAGTAATAGCCTACTCATGTTACACAATAATTAATGCATGCATAGAATATCTACCATTCATCGATAGCAACTGCAAGAGTACGAGTTTCATCTGTAATTGCCGCAGCACATACTCCAATTGTTTTTGTAACTATTACTATATCATTCTGCAATTGAAGTAGTTAGGTTAGATAGTGGTTGATCTTCAATTTGTAGCCTTAAGTATTATAAAGTGAAATGTATTCTTTCCATGTTATGAAAGACCTTAAAGCTTTAGGATATTATGATATGAATTGATGGCTATGCCTATTGGATATTATAAAATGTTAAACAGAGAAATGTACACTTATTGGGCAGAGAAATATAATTTTTTCCCATTTTATATATTGTAAAATTGTGCTATCAAGTTTCCTTTTACACATTTTATATGTTTTCATCAAGTTTTATTTCCGTTTTATATGTTGCGTATATATGTTTTGTTTGGTTTCTTACACTGCAGATTAAGATATAGTCTGAAAAAAAACTTTTCTATGTACAATTTTATATTTAGTTTTGACTCATCTAACACAATTTTTTCTTAATAGGTGACATGTTGAGCCCTATAGTGCAAGAATATGCCCATGCTCATGCAACTACATGTGGAGGTCGGAGTTCTGTTTTTCTCGAATAGATGTCATGTTGACTCTTTGTTTATAAGTCGTTAATGCAAATATGTGTATGATTGATGTATAATTTTAGTTGTATATATGATTGATGGATAATTTTATATGGACCATGTCTGCTTTTAATTAAGGTTGATGGGAATTTTTTTATTGTTTATATTTTGAATCTTTTGAGTCGAAAACTATAATGCTATAAAATTTGAGATATTCTTTTTATCTTTTGTGGTGGAATTTGCGTCAAAATGTATCATATGCTAATTAAATATTACGATGGAATTTGCGTAAAAAAAAAGAATATCGTGTGTCTACATTTGCGTCGAGATGGATAACTTGCATCCAAGTCTGCAACGAAATGAGTTTGATGTTTGTGTCCGATAGAACGTCCATTAAATTATTTGCAAGAGAAATATTCGAGGGTGGATGTTTGCTTTCAAGAGTTTTGCGTTGGATTTAAGTTCGACATAAATCTCTCATAAATAAAATAATTGTGTCGGGTAGACTTTTTTTGTGTCAGATTTGATGGATTCTTGCAGTGAACCATGGATCATATGATCCGGAAACTATTCATTGGAGCTCGTGAAAATCAATGTAAATCCAAGTCTATAGGACGTAGTATTAAAAGTAGGCTGAAGGTGAATGAACAAAAGAGCTAAAAGTATTACCTTGTGGCAAGGTGTTGCAAGTGGCACTGGCAAATCCTTCCGTCGAAGGGAAAAGGTATGGAGAGAAAAACTCTGTTATGCCAGGTTTATGCATGCTCAGAAGGCGGATGCACAGCTTAAGCTCGTTTGAAGGGGATTCGCAAGCTGCAACAACAAACACCATCTCTTAGCGTCTTAGTTAAGCATGCCACAACAAAATCCATAACCAATGTGACAACTTGGACCAGCGCAAGGTCAGGGGTTCATCTCATAACAACATTCCCGCACTTGAAGCCGTTGATCAAATCATAAACAACAAGAATCGAAAAAAAAAAAGAACTATATTCGAAGATACCTCAACCATATGATAAACTCACACTCAAATGCAACAACTTTCGACATCTCAAAACATTGTTAGAGCAATATAAAACTAAGATTACAGCTAACGATTTTTAGCAAATAAACTAGCGTATTAATTAGTTGACACCTTACAGCAAAAAAGGTAGCGCGAATACAAGGCACTCTCACCTTCCGGAGGCGGCGCCGGCAATGCCCTCCTTGGGTGCCGTCCCATGGGGGTCGTTCCAGGTTCATGGAGGAAGGTGACGATTTGGAAGTCGGCGGAGGCCACCGCGCGGACGATCGGCAATTCTGGTTATCCACAGGAGAAAGCAATGTCATTGCTCAATGGTACTAGACGATGGGAAATTAGAAGCGAGAAGAGCTCCACTAAGATAAAAGAGAGAGGAGAGAGATGAGAAGATTTGGCATTGTGCCTCTTCCTGCTTCCTCTTTTCTTCTTGTGACGTGTGCTTTGAGATTTCGTGCACCTCGCGCAATACGACGGACGAATAATGGGCCTAATGGTTATAAAAAAGCGGTCCGAAATAGGACCTGCTAACTTCTGGCCTAATAATTTCTCCCCAGAGGCATCCCACTATGTTACAGTAAACCACTTCATCTCTCTTCCTCCAAACCTCCATTCGGCCAGCACCTCTTCATGCACCATTGCTACAGTAATTCGGTTACTGTTGTAATGTATCGGCCATTAATCAAAAAAATAAAAAAAACCATTTCGCCTCGGCCGACCAAGGGTCGGCTGGGGCGTATAAGAGATGGGGGGAGAGGGCCGCACTTGCGCCCTCTTGGAACCCTGACCTCCTCTCCCTCTCCCTCGTCTTCCTCCCGACCGGCGACCACGTGCGCGAGCAGAGCAGCGACCGACGATCCCTTCGACGCATGCACCCTCGACCAATCCACGAGCACGAATATTCCTCGACGTGCGCGTGGAAGAGGCGAACCTTCCTCGCCAATCAGGAACATCCGACAATCGATGGGCGACGAGCAGTGACCGGAGAAATGATTTCCGACAAAGAAAAGGTACCCTTAGCGTTTTAAATCCCTAGACGATGAAATATCGATTGTTGAATGCGTAGGATAGGTTCAATATGATCATGAAGTTATTTCCTATATGTTTCATATTCATGTCGATGTCAATTGTCGGCCGGAAGGCCGTCGAATCAATGGAGAAATCTGGCGGCCCTATTTTATCGCAGCGTACTGGTCGACCGATTCCAGAGACCGATCGACCGGTCTACGCACAGAACCCACATGAACTTTTCATTATCGATCGACCGGCCCCACCACGGCGGTCGACCGATCTATAAATGGACAGATAAATGTAACCTTATAATTGGTCGACCGGTAATGAGAGAACGGTCGACCGATCCGATGCGCGGTGCGCATATTCATGGCTAAATGAATGGTCGACCGACACCCATATCGGTCGACCGATCTACAGAACCCAAAGTAAAGAACACGGTCGACCGATCCCAGAGGACCGGTCGACCGGTGCCAAGAGAATGGTTGACCGGTCCAACAGGAGCGGTCGACTGGTCCGACAGGTAGACCCATTGGTCGGACCTGATTGGATTAATCTATTTCTAAATCATAACTAAGACTCTGACCAATTCACCTATATTGACTGAGTCCTATTGTACAAAGATCAAAGTCTTATTGAACTCTAAATCATAGACTCCACAGTAATGAAAGATGATTAAAGTAAAGACAAAGATGTGAGATTGCTATGTGCCGCCCCTAAAGTTAAAGCAAAGATCAGATATTAAAGCAGAGGATGGATAGATAGTTAGCTGAGGGGACAGCAACGCTACTGTCTTAAATGACCACTATTCCTAAAATTTTTAGGATTTCTCCCACCTGTATCTCGAATGAAGGGTGATGCTAAAGGACATACACCTTCTCTTAAAGATTAAAGAATTATGCCAAAGGGGTAGGTAGTTAGCTGAGGAGACAGTAAACTTACAAGTCTTGTAACCGACCACTGTTTCTGGATCGTAAGAATTCTTCCCCCTACATTCCGAACTGGGTGAGGTAGTAACACCCACCCCTTTTCCTTTTATGGGCTCACTGGCATCAGAGAATCAGAGAGGCACCTCTGGCTTCCCAACCTAATAAAGTCGAGCTCGCATAGGACAATCAACCCTATGGATATTTTAGTAATGTAAAAGACGTAGTGCAACTCACAGTAAAGCAAAGCAAAGCAAAGTATTGTAAAGCAAGGTAGAGATAATGTAAAGTAAAGTATAGCACAATATAGCAGAGACATCGTAAAGCAAAGTCAAAGTAAAGCAAAGATAAAGTATTATTATAATAAAGAACAGAGCACTGACTTGAATAAAGACTTATATATTGTTTTCATCAATCCTTAGTTCACCGTCTATAGCTATTGTATTGGGCACGTTTGCTCATGGGTATTCTATTCCCCTGCATTGGAATTTTGTAGGTGAGAATGCCAACTGAGGAAATGACGGAGGGCGCAGAGCTTGGAGAATGCTGCACATGACTAATTTGTCTACTCCGAGCTTTTCTATCGTATTTCTGTTTAAATCGTGTTATGTTCAGAGACATCATGTTTTACTTCCGCTCATAGAATTTCAGACTAATGTCATTATGTTTCCGCATATTTTCTATAATATGAACCATCATAGACTTCCGCATATTTTTCTATAAAATGAGACATTATGAATTTCCGCATCTAAGTCATTCATCATGGCATTTCGACCATTTTTCCGCATTTAAAGTTCTCTATTATGTTTATTATTATTTTGTTAGTGCCAAGTAAGTTGTTTTGTTGAATGGTCAATGTCAGTAGAGTAATAGGCAGTGTAGCGCTCCCGGGGTCAAACTGACCGTCTACGTGATGGGAGGTGCGATCTTGGGGGCGTCACAACTGTAGTTACAGTAAGTGATCTCCTCCCTCTCTCCATTGGTGTTACAGTAGGTCTCCATTTTACCTCTCGGTCCATAGAAAGCTCTCTTCTCATCTCTCTCTTATGTTCACACGACCAGCAATAAAGGAAAACTTATTTCCTTGCTACAGTAAGCATGTGTGTCTCTCTCTCCATTTGGATGTTAGAATGAAGATCAACTCATCATGTCTCTAATCACTGTAGCAGCTCGTGAATAGTAGCTAGGAGGGAGAAAAGTTTGTCAAAGCTATAGGAAAAGGATTAGAGTTTAAGCTTAACTAATCAAGGTATGTTGAGGGAATCCAACCTCCTTAACTTTCTCCTAATGATGTTTGATTTTGTGGATTAGGGATTAAAGAACAAACCCTTTGTTCTTAGATGAAGATTTAAGGAATATGTATTTCTTGCTTCATGTTTCATTAGATTACTATATTATTGCTAATCATGATTTGAATGCAAGGTGCTTCGTAAGCGCCTTAAGCAGGAAAACAACATTAATATTATTTTTTTATTTAACTAATAAAATTTCATATTAACTACATTAATTAATTTTATACACAACATGATACTATTGGATTTGAATTTGATTGTGATACCATATGTAATATTTTCGATCAATACTATTCGCTTTGAGTTTGATTCACACAATTTTCACTAAAACGTGTCACACTTGATCAAAATTATGTTCTATGTATACATCTAGCAAACTTTGAACTGAGTAGTTGTATGCCTTTTTAAATAAAAAAAACTTGTGAAAATCAAGTGGGACGACAGAATTCTGGACCACGGCACGGTTGTGACGACCCCCATAACGATCATGACCAAGACATAAGAAGTTGACCATTTTCGCAAGGCAATGGCGCGACCGTGATAAGGTCATGTCACGACCGTGACATGCCAAGCACGATCGTGACATGACCGACAAGTCACAACGGAGAGCGAGAGGTCCATGAACGAGCCCAAAAATTGGACTCGTTCACAGTCGTTCTCTCTAGGAGCACGACCGTGAAGAAAACGTGGCATGTCCAGTCACGATCGTTATCAATACTTGATGAAAAAGAGGCTCACAAGCCTCAGTCATGGCTTGACCACCCAGTCACGATCGTAACCGACAGAAAATGACCCATAGACTATTTTAAAACATATTTTCAAAGTATTATGCATATGACAATACTATGTATTGATGGATATATATGACAAATAGTTATGCAAAATACATCCACAATCGTAATTAGGTTAAAACTTGAAGACTGAGAGACGTTAAATTATTTGATGTTGTGCAAACATAATGAACCCAATTGAAGAATAATGTTATTTGTCCCCCCTCAACTCACTATAGGAAATATTGTTCTCACTCCTTGTGTGTTAGCATTTCTTTTGAAAAATAACTGCGCACTGCACCTTGGACTTAGTGGAATATCTATATCTTACCGGCAACGATACATATATTCCTAATTGCTTTTGGATGATGGGAGTCTTGCCTCTAAGGCCTAACTAGTCTGCAGTGAGGGCAACGGTATGATTCTTTAATTACTAATAAGATCAAACTGACTAAATTGTAAAGACTGATGACCACGAAAGTATAGTCCAATGGATTATAAAGCAACCCTGAGGAAGTTACTAAGGCAAGATAATAATGAGTGCTAGTCACTTAATGTGCCTACTAATGATCACATGTTATCTTATGCTAATGAAGATATGACACTAATGATTGACATGTAGATCACATGATTAGGTACATGATATCATGTTTTTATTCTCTCGCATGAACTATTTATACGAAGCATGCTGCATGCATTTCATAGCATGACCTTACCATACTCTAATTGAAAAATCTTGTGCTATGGATCCGTGCAGATAACTGATCACTAGGATGGATGACGGCTTAGTTGATGACGACGATATTGCATATGGTCTAGATTATGATGAGTCATTATGATGTTGAGTCCATTAGATTATTCACGATGATTTGGGATGTTTTTTAAATAATGAATTTCTTTTTTATATTTATCGCATTAGTCTTCAAATGTTTTGTTAAAAACTTCCACTGAAAAAGTAAGTTTATTTTATCTCAACGATTTTTATTCATTTCATTATGATCATGTGATGGCGAACGAACCGAATTCTCCTAATTGCCCTCAACTTTTAGAGTGAATTTTTGGAGTGTTACAATTATTATATAAATTTTAGGATTAAAAATTGAGTTCTCTCCCCACCCCCCCACCCCTTCCTTAAATATTATTTGTAATGCATTTTGACATAAATCTTCCTTACTTGAATTGTTACCCATTGTTTCAATACTCAAAGAGGTTATAAGTACAACCCCTAACAAATAAATGAAAAAAAATAAAGAATGTAGGATTGAAAGCATCAAGCGGGGAGTGAATTGGTGTATAAAAATCTTTTTACAAAATCACTTTCGAAAAATCAATAAAACTGATCACAAGCAAATAATGATAAGTCGTAAGTGAAAGATAAAGAACAAACTCAAAGAAACACGATATGTTAATGAGGTTCGACCTCAACTCTTTGGCCTACGTCCCCACTCCGATTTCGACCTCGAGACCATCGAAGATCCAATGTCTTTCTCTTTTCTTGAGGGGAGAGAACAATCCTCTTTACACCACATGTCTTTTTCTCTGTTCAAGAGGCAAGGCACACTTCTTTTACAATGAGCACTCAATCTCACTAGATAAAAAAATAATGATTCTCTCTAACTCTCTTTTTTTACAAAAGTTTCTCACACTAGAAGTTTTAGAAGAGAAAGGAAAGAACTTGCAAATTTGTGCTTAAGAACTTAAAAGTAATGATTTTACTTGCTTGGATGATTTTTCTTCGGGCTTTGGCACTCCTTTTATAGGCTTCTACAGGTGAAAATTTCGTCCAAAAAAATTTCCATAATTTTCTCCTTGAAAAACCGGTTGATCGCTTTAATGGGTCGATCGATTGGTCAATATAATCGTTTGTGTCGTATCTGCGATTTTATGCGCTATCCGGTCCACTGATCCTTCGACCGGTATAGTCTCATATTTTTCTGAATGTGTCCTATTTTGATCGGTCGACCGGTATAGTCTCGACATTTATAGAATTCATCCATGTACTGACCGGTCAACCGGTGCAATGATCGGACCAACGGCCGGTATAGTCTCAATATTTCTTCTGCTGATATCAATCGATCGATCTCCATAGCCAGCATCGATCGATGGGTCGATCGGTCGTGTGCTGAATCTTTATTTTTATCATTTAAATTGGCAATTTCCTTTGCGAATAAGGTCATATCAATTCTACATCTGCATTATCATCACTTGAGTATAGATTAATAATTTTTATGTCCAATTTAATTTGTTATCATAAAAAAACATAGGATTCAAGAAAGAAATGTTGAACTAATTAGATATTTTCTGAAACGAGCACATCGAGAAAAAATATGGCTAATTATTATGTTGATGAGATGTATTTTCTTTGTTAATTAAATTAATATCCAATCTCAATTGTCATCATTTCTTATAACTTTGTGTTACATTTAAATATGATTATAATGGGTTGAAGGTCAATAATCCTTAATTTTTTAGTGATGTTTAAATGCCATAAAAAATTTGTGACATCTAAGCTTATTAAGAAAATCTTTTTGTAGTGTTTAATTGTCATTAAAAATTATTTTTAGAGACTTTAAATGTTATAAAAGATAATTTTTTGTGACCTTCAGACGTCTGATGATTATTTCTTTGCGACGTTTCAATAAGCTTTGATTTAGTGAGATTTATAGTAACGTTGACACAACACCCATGTTTACTATTTAGTGACGTTTAAATGTCACAAAGTATATTTTGTGACGTCTGAATTTTTTGCGATGTTTAAATAAACGTCAAAAGGGTTTTTCTATAACTCGAATATTGAGACGTTTATATGATGATGTTTATTTAAAAAAAAAATTGTGACATTTGATCAAGTTTTAATAACATTTAACGAACGTCAAAAAGTTAAAATTTGTCGCAAGTGATGTTTGAATTGGACTTGTGACTTAGATTTAATAGTAAAAATATGGCGTGTGGATGAAAAAAATATAATGAAATAAAATAATAAAATATTAAGATAATAATTAAAAATACAAATATAAAAAAACATTTCCTACGAAGTGGGATGAGAAGGAAATTTTGTGCTCCAAATTTACTATGCGGTCAGATTTCTTCATGTTGACCTTTTAATTTCCTCATCACTCAAATTTGCTTCCAGAACTCATAGAAATCCGTTAAACCTAGGAAAACGACTTCATCTTTATGAGTCCCTGGACGAAACGATGGATGAGGTTGAAATTAAACCTGCAATTAAACACCACTCGTGTGCTCCGTGATACGTGCATGAAAAATATCCATGTAGAAGACTTTAATGGCCTCCCGCATGAACCACAAACACGTCCCTGGCTCCTCTCCTACAATTATCAACCTTTCCCCCCTTCTCTCTCTCTCTCCCTCCTGTACTCATCTCAACCTCATACGGATATATCACAAACAGGAACATTACCGGGCATCCAAGGTAGCTTGAAAGAAACTTTACTTCTTTGTCAATGGATAACTACTACTGCTATATCATTTAATGGGATCAAAGTTATGGTATGAGATATTATGATTATATTCGATATCACACATCGAATAACATTTACCTCAGAGATTATGTCATGTTTGATAGGGCCACGAACAGCTACCTCCCAACGTTTCATGTCTCACATGGAACGTTGGTGGATGTTGCCGAGCGTATTATGGCGAAACGCCCCCACCATGCAGTCAAATATAATTGCATCTACAACTGCAGCTAATCCAATCCTCTCGTATATATTATGTAAGATGGATAAATTAAAATCACGAAATCTGAACATATATATAAATAAATATTTAGTTCTGTGGAAAATTAAATAAATCTTTATTACACTACTTGCAAAATAATTTTATTGGAGACGATGGTGGAGGATAAAATTATTTACGTTTTATTTAACTTTAAGTTAGAACATTAATTAGTTATAACAAAAGGCATATTAAGTTTTATCTTCCAGAAAAATTTCTCAATCAAACAGCATAAGTTTGAGATATATGAATGTATAAATTAAAAAAAAAGTTTTTTTTAATATGTGTTAATTTATAATTGAATCAATATCTAACGAGAGATAATCATTCAAATTATCTGATGACATCACTTTCAACTACGTTAATTATTTAAGATTAAAGTCATCATTGAATTTTAATTTAATGATTGGTCTGATTGTTCAACCTTTTGACGAGTTTACAAATACATTCTTCTCTTTAGTTGCTCTCTCTTTCTCTCAATTCAAAGTTTTTAAAATATAATGTTTTTTTTTTGTAATTTTAAAGGTAACGACTGACAGTTATTATATAAAAGATGATACTAATTAGGCAATTTAATGAAGTGTTTCACACGTGTTAGTATGCATGTTAATTTATCATGTCCTTTGCAGTAAAAATGCATACTCCGCCCCGACTTAAATACAGTTTCTTTTTTTTTCTTTTTTTTGGTGTCACCTAATATTCAAGAAGTGGCGTTAATCATCCTCCAACTCAGCTGCGCTAAGATGTTATATGCATTGATCATAAGTTGAAGACTGATCCACCATCAAGTTCGACTATTTTAATATCGCCCCAGACAATATACCTGGTTATGATAGATAAGATTTTTAATAAAAATTTTTTACATTCACAAATATTTGAATTCGAGACACTTGTTTATAATACAAATTTCTTTAAAAGCTAAATAAAATGGATCACATATTTCATGTGAGTGTACGGTTGAAGCTGCAATGCATTTTTTCTGATTGAAAAAAAAAACTGTAATATATACACTGCAGATTAAGCATACCTTACCCTGGGTAAATTACCCCCCTTACCCTCAACAAAATTTATTCGAGCACCAACGGATATTAATTTATCCTCGCTTAACGAGTTCAAAATTTAATCAGACATAGGATCCGGGATAATGAATTTTCACTAATGGTGGCAACGGGAAAAAAAATAAAATTTATTCAAGCAATTAGGAAAGATTCCAAGCAAAGCACCTCCTTATTTTATATATACAGCAAATAACTTGAAAAAGATCTATTTTGAAGAAGCATGGGATGATACAGTTCATGGATACACTATAAAACTCTCAAACTGCTGTGTCTCTGCATCCACTTCTCAGTTCTCAGAATATTTTATGGGTATGACATGAACCTGACAACTAAAGAGGACGAAAAAAGGAACTAGGCTGTACACCATATTGAATAAAAAGAAAATAAGCCAAATTAATAAAAGTATGATGCATCCAGTCATCAGATCACATCCACATGCCCCCACACGGCCTCGTGTTCAGGCGGCGGCCCGCACGCTCGCCGGCAGCTCCATCAGTCCCTGGTGTATCGGCGATCCGAAGCCCCTCTGAGTCCCGTCCGTGCCGAAATTTGAGGCGTACTCCTCGGAAACCGCGGCGTCGCCGATCCGCCCGTGGAAGGGAGATCGTCGGATGCCTTCGCCGGCGTTTGTCGGCGCTCTTTGCGGAGTCTTCTTGAGCGCTTCGGTGTCCGTCTCCGAGTCCATGACCCGCCAAATTTTGACCGACTTGTCCAAGCTTCCGCTGTAGACCAGGTAACGCGCTGCGCCTAGACCGCTGCCGCCGCGATTGACCCCAGCGTCCCTGCTGTCCACCTCCACGGCCAAACACTTGATGGGCCCCCCGTGTCCGGAGAGGACCGCCAGGCGCGTGTGGCCCCCAACGTCCTCCCTCCGCCATACGCAAAGCGTCTTGTCCGCCGACCCGCTGACCACGACGCGCCCGGTCGCGGCCAGACACAGCACGGCCATCCCGTGCCCGCGTAACGCGCCCCCGTGGACCGGCCACCGCCCCTTGGCCCACCGCCAGTGGTTCACCCGACCGTCCGACGAGCCGGAGTACACGACCCCCGCGCCGGCCTCCACCGGGTCTTCCACCACCGCCAATGCCGTCACCGCGCTTTCCTGCATCAGGAGCGTCTGCACCAGGACGTGCCTCGTGGCGCCCCTTGCTCTGATCTCCCGGCGCCACACCTTCACGGTGCCGTCAGCCGACCCCGTGAACAGAAACCCGCCGAAACCCACGGTCACCGAGTTCACGGCGTCGTCGTGCGCTTTGATGGATTCGAGGCATTTCGAATCGGAGATGCGCCACACCTTGACAGACCTGTCCCAGGAGCCGGAATAGAGGAGTCCGGCTTCTTCGTCGAGGCTGAGACAAGAGACGGCGTCGAAGTGGCGGAGCCATACGGCGTTCTTGTGTCGGCGTACCTCAACGTAGTTGGACGGGTTCATCGAGCTCTTCAGGTAGTCCTTAAGCCTCGGCAACGTGCCTGCGCGCTTATAAGTTGACGGGTTGTTGGTCGAGGTCTCCCAAATACGAATCTTCCCGTCCTGATGGCCAGTAAATATCCTGTCTCCGGCGACGATGATGGCCTTAACTAGGCCGCTGCTGGACTTGAACCCGGCGAACTCACGGCGGCCCTTCCACACCCTGATATTCTTACTCTCGGAACCAGTGTACAAGAGATCACCGGACGCGGCGAGGGAGTACACATGACCCTCCTCCCGGACGAGAGAACCAACGAGCCCAGCGGCAAATGGATCTCCTACGTCGTCGGAGAGCAGAGGTAGATGCGTCCATGGTGACTTGACCAACGGGGAAGCGATGGCCGGGTTCCATGGAGACATGCTATAAGGAGAAGCCTCGTCGGCGCTCGTCATGTTCCGGTCGGAGTTGTAGCATGGACTTCCATCGGTGGATGCCATCCCGAGCTCGTCCTCGGACTGGGGCATGGATTCGCCGTTGAAGAGGTTGAGGAGCTTCGCAGAACGTGGCGGGGAGCTCCCGGTGGGTTCGTCTTTATAAATTTGCATGGTTGGTGCCGGGAGAGCACGTATATGTAGCAGTAGTGTTATGAAAGGAATGATGCAGAGGAAGTTTAAGCCCGAAGGAAGCCGAAAGGTCTCAACAGCAGCAGGAAAAAAGATGGCGCTCGTATGGTGAACGAGCGACGTAGATGCATATAAATAGGGGAAGAAGACCCCAGGAGCCCTGGACACGTGTAAATACAAAATGACTTCGAACTCACGGAAGGCGTCCTACAGTGGTGGCGCCCACGTGAGCCGGTAGTTAACCGGCTACGTAGATGTATACGTATAAACGTTATGTATCTTCTACCATTGGTCTCTCTCTCTATATATATATATATATTGCCTGCCACATTTGCAGAATAATCTATGAGGAAATAAAGTTTTATCTCATTGTTCCTTCTTTCTAGAATGAGAGACTTGTAAAAGAACCAATGTAGAAAGAATGTAGAATAATAATTTTAATTACTAAATTAATAAAATAATTATATATTAATTAGTTGAATATTAAATTTAATTATCATCCAATTATTAAGTTTTTATGATTAAGTTATTTTAATAAAAATGACTAATTTAAGATAGCAATTTATTTAACCTTAAATCATACTTTTATCTTATCCAATGGATTTAATGAATATATATTAATTACTTCACCTAAAATGTTAAAATGTGTATAAGTAATTTAATCATGAATTATAATTATTAAATTAATTCAATAATAAAAAATAAATGCTATACATGAATTATATATATGTATATATATATATATATATATAACATGAATTGGCATAATCAAATAACGTGATTATATTTTAAGACCGTTGGGGTTAGTAACTTCATATTTAATTTCCGAAATCATCATTTTGACATAAATTTCTTTGTATCATTCTTATTCAAATATTAAATTTGTGGAATGCTAATCTTCACATTAACGAATCTCGACAAAAAAAGAAGGAAGCCTCAAATTCTAAATCCATCATTGTAAGGGAATGTCGCCCGAGACGAGGAGCGACACACACTTTTTTTCTAGCTACGAGACGTGGCCACGTAAGAAGCAGTTGTTGAAGCGACAAGTAAAAGTGATGTGGTCGCCGCATATACGTGACGATCTAGTAACAACTCACGCCAAACAAAACAAACGGAATTAGGAGGGCCACTGGTATAATATGTGCATCAAACATAAAGCCCAATTAAAAAAATTGATCAAGTCAAGAAGGCAAAAAAAGAGGGTTTAATGGGATGCATACGAGACGAGTCCTAGTCAAGATGAGGACCATTCTGTCTCACAATTGTTTCTAGTGATCCATCCCCATCCCCATAATATACATGGTCCATTGCTGCACATCTACATATAATTTCCTCACTCAACTTTAACCTATAAAGTAACTCCTTTTATTTTTAAAAGAAAAAGTCTGACTACATATAAAGTGGCTGCTTTTTATATAAAAGGGAAAAAAGTTACCAAAAAAAAAGTAGAATAAAAGAAGAAACAAATAACCTTTAGCTATATTTTGAAGTGAGAACAAATGGGTTGGAATGGAAGAAACGGAGCTGGCTAATTATGAGGTGCGGTCAATCGAAATTGCGGTGTGGTTTCAACAAACACGCTTGAAGTGTCCAATTATGAGTTTATGTGAGATTGCCCAAAATAAAGCATGTTATGACTCAAACTACGACACATGTTACAGGTAAGTTATTGGTAGGTAAGATTTTATCATGCACACGGATCCTTGAGTTGCCACGTGGTTCGTAATTGATAATAAAATTGATATAGATAACGGCTTTGGATTCGCAACTATGTACCTCGAATGTTAAGCGAGTGACACGTAAGTATCAGCTTTGGCTTAGGAACGTTACTATGTGTGACATAATCGAAGTGATGATTATATATGGATTCTTCATCGACAGCTCCTGCAAAATGTTCCATCAGAAAGGAGATGATGGATGATTAGCGTTTCTGTAAACTATAGATAAATTGCTTTGCAAAGATGATACGACAACGTCGACTATATCTGCACGAATGGTGTTTCACAATAAATAATCCTTGTAAAAAAAATAGAGGAAATAACTTTCAAGAATAAAGTAATTAAAACCTAAGTAAAAAAATTGTAGTTAATTTGTAACATGAGATGCACGAAAGAAAAGTATGGATTTTCTTTTAGCATTAGTAATAAAAACTCCGAGAATCTAAAATTCATCCAATTTAGAAATAGAAAAACTCTCATTTAAAAGACAAATTCAATTTAAAATATTTGTTAATAAAAAAATAAAATTGACTCGTTTAAAATAGGGCACAACCCAAAACTTTGTATGAGTTCAAAGAACTATTTACTATAAATGGAGTATAATGCATGCAATCCGAATTTGTGAGTAAAATGAAATTCAGTATTATACAAGTATATGAGTCCATGTGTAATATAAATTTATATGAGGTTTAGGATTTAAAGTGACTAAGTGGCAATGGAGACATGTGGAGCATTTTGTTCGCACTATTAAGAATATAAAATTATTGATATTTTTAATTTACTTTAATTTTTTTTTAAAAATTGATAAGCATATTAAATTTAAAATGATGTCAGACTCCAGATTTAGAGTTCAAACGTAGTTAATTTTTTATTTTGAAAATATTTTTTTCCTTTATTATTTGCGTGATCAACTAAACTAGATCACAATTATCAATAGTTCACAAAAAAAATAAAATATTAAAAATATAAAATTATTAATATTGCACTTGACTATTACGTTCTCCGAAGTGGAGGAAGAAGATATTCTATTACGTTCTTCGGGATTAGAGGAAGAGGATATTGTCCCAATGATCATGAAGTGTTAGTTTCCTTGCATTGTCACCATCTTCGCCGCATGGGTTGAGGTTCAACGTCTATTCAATCTCATCAAGTTTCCTTGCATTGTCACCATTGGCCCTTCTTTCACTACTGCAAAGCCGCCGACAGTTATTTGGAAATGAGGTCAAGGGCCTCTTTGGTGGATGAGATAGGGCAGCCATCGGGGCATGGGTGAAGAGAAGCACGATGAGGAAGGTAAATTAGTTCCCCAATCATTTTTAAATTGATCATCTAATTTTAATTTATAATTAGAATATTTTTCATCTTTAATTTTCTTACACGATTAGGTTTTTTGACCGGTGATCATTATTTTACTTACGTGACCGTCATTTCTCTCTCATCCACGTCAAGGTGAAATTCTCTCCCTCATTAAAATATACTATAAAAAAATAAAAAAGATGAAGCCGGCGCCGAAGTTCATCGTTGATCGGGGCTAGGTGCCCCCTGAGTGAGCTCACCGATGGGGCGAGCTCACGGAAAGGGGAGGGCAGGCGTCCCCTCTTCTCCCTCACCACGCATGAGGGAGAAGAGGGGGTCGGCGGCCCCCTTTGCCAATCTCGCCCACCGGCGAGGACGAGAATCGTAGAGGGGGCCGATGTCCAATGCGAGTTCGCCGCCGGTCGGGGCCAACGCCCCCTAGGGCGAGCTCGCGGAAAGGGGGGCGGAGGCCCCCCTCTTCTCCCACACTGTGCATAAGGGAGAAGAGGGGTGCGGCAGCCCCCTCTCCTGCCGGCGAGATTGGCACCCCACTCGTTCTCCCTCACCGCGTGATGAGGGAGATGACGCACGAGAATCGGACCATGTATGGGATGCGTCGGAGGCCGTATTTGTACTTCAACACGGACCATGTGTGCCATAACATGGTCCGTGTTAAGAAGAGGACAACGACCGATCAAACACAACCCGGTTTTTCCACTTTTAAACGAGATTTGTGATTTGACAACACAAACACGGGTGCGCGACTGTGCGGTCAAAAAGTTCAACACGGACCGTGTTAGTTTCAACACGGGCCGTGTTGGAGTATTTTTATTCCATTCATCCGCCTATAAAAGGCACGTCCGATTTCATTCGTTCTCCACACCTCCACTCGAAAATCCCTCTACTTTCATTCTTCCAAGTCTTCCAATCTTCCATAGTGCTTTTTGTGACTCTCTCTGCCTCTCTCACACCGAGTGACTCAATCGTTTTGCATTTTTCTTCTCTCCATTCGTGCTTTGCTCTCAAACTCTTTCACTTTTAATTTATATTTATATTGTAATATTTATTTAGTAGTATTTTTATATTATTATTCACTCTTAATTTCTTATATATAACTGCATAATGGACCCGCGAGATCCCTTTCGTCTATATGATGATTTTGCTGCTTATTCACCTTATGGACCACTACTTACATATCCATATGGTACACCATATAATACTAATAGTAGTGGTGATTCTAATTCTTTATCAGCACAACTAAGTAGCGATTCGTCGGGTTATATGAAAACTGTGGCGCCATCAATTAACTGCCCAATTACTCCAACTACATATGTTAATCTTCCTGTCATTCCTAATCTTAATATTGCTTCAAGTTCTGCAGGTTCCAAAGGAGATTGTGCAACTGCGACAGCAACACCTCCAAGTCCGTCAAGCTCAGATGCTCCCGCGCAAGGTGAGATAATAGGTAAAAAAATAAGAACATCAAAGTTAACTAGTGAAGTTTGGAATTATTTTGAAAAAAATATAGATGAAAATGATCCAAAAAGAGATAAAGCTATTTGTAAAATTTGCAAGGCTAGTTATGCTACCGCCTCTTCTTCGGGCACAGGTAGTTTAAAAAGACATTTAGAATCACATCCTATAACTACTAGGGAACAATTTTTAGCGGGTCAATTACCGCAACAGACTCAACTAGTTGCGCCCGGTCGTGGTACTGCCGGGAGCTCTTTATTTGCTTATAATCAAGAAAATATGCGTGAAGGTTTAGCAAGATATGTTACACATGCAGAAATGCCTTACACATTTGCTGAAGATGAAAAATTTTTATATTATCAACAAAATTATGTACAAGGTGACTTTCGAAATGTTAGTAGAAAAACTGTTAAAGAAGATTCGATTAAATTATATCGTAAGAAGAAAAATGAACTAATTAATTATTTTTTAGATTCTAAATTCATGTATAGTTTGACTAGTGACATATGGACTTCTTTAAATGGCGATGGTTTAAAGAAATTGGGTAGTGCAAAAAAGAATTATTGCGTTTAAAGAAATTGAGCATCCTCATAATGGTTTGCAAATTGCTAATGTGATAGAAAAAGTAATTAACGAATATGGTCTTAAAGAGAAAATTTTATGTCTTACTCTTGACAATGCAAGTGCTAATAATTCCACTACACAATTTTTAATTCAAACATTAAATCCTCCTTTAAATGGAATTCTTTTTCATAAAAAATGTGCATGTCATATTATTAATTTGTGTGTTAAAAAAGGATTAAAGGTAGTTGTTAGAGTACTTGAAACTCTTAGAGCAGTTATTGTAAATCTACGTCACTCTAGACCTAGGAGACAAACATTTAAAGAAATTTGTCATCGTTATAATATTCCTTATAGAAAATTAAACACTGATGTGTCTACGAGATGAAATAGTACTTACAACATGCTTAAATTATGTATTCCATTTAGACATGCACTCGATAATTATATTTTAACTGTGATGCAATGTCCAGCGGCTCGAATTACTGATTCAGAATGGGATGTTGCTAATGCAGTTATGGAATTGTTACAAGTTTTTTATAATGCTACTTTAGAGTTATTTGCCATTTATTCTCCTACTTCACATTTAATAATTAATCAACTTCATGAAATGACAAGTTCATTTAATGAAAAACGTGAATTATCAAATGATTTTTCTGAAATAATTTATTTGATGGAATCAAAATTTTTAGAATATTGGAATAATTTGCCTCTCATAGGAATTTTAGCAATGATGATGGATCCTAGATTTAAAGGATCCGGTCCTAAATGGTACACCAGAGAAATTAAGAATTGTTTTCCCGAACAATATATAAGAAGTCATCTATAATTGCAAACTGACGGTTTTATTAATCCAGATCATGATTACGAAAATATAATAAAAAACTTATATAATATTTATGAAACAAAATTTGGTGTACGTAGAGAGCAAGCATCTTCATCACGTCCACCAGTAGCACCAGACCTTCCAATAATAGATCATTTTCTAGATTCATGTCCTCTATTAGGGGGGCACATCAAGAGGCTCGGATGAAGGTTCATCCAATTCAGCTGCCCCTTTGTATAATGAACTGCAAGGTTACTTATCATGTCCCAATGAATGTGATAGTGAAATCGATGTTTTGACCTGGTGGAGATTAAATGGTCGTACGTATCCAATTCTCTCCGCCTTAGCTCGAGATCTTTTAGCTGTTTCGATGTCTACGGTGGCATCAGAACAATGTTTTTTCTGCAGATTCCAGAATTTTGGACGAGAGAAGAAATAGAATGAGCTCTAAGTCGATGGAGGTTTGTATATTATTAAAAGATTGGTTTGATGCAGATACTCGAACACAATGTCAGGAATCCATATTACCATACATAGAAGATGATGATGAAACGGATGTCTCCTCCGCTTATAATTCTTCATAAAATAATTGTTTGTACAAGATGTAATTTTTAATTTTTTGTAATTTTGCATTTATTGATTATTTCATAATAATCAATAATAATAAAACATTAAAACTCCTGTGGACGTAGGCTAAAATAGCCGAACCACGTTAATCTCGGTGTCCATTACTATTTTTACTATATAATAAATTAGTACTTAATTATCTATAGTATAATAGTATACTACCTAAGTACCTAATTATCTATACTACTTATGCATTATACAATAAATTATATATAATGTAGTACAATAGTACTAATGTACTATATATTATATTCTCTCTCTCAAACTCTCACTCTCACTTTGTGTTGAATACTAGAATACAATTAATTACTAATATATATTTATTAAATACTTACCAATTACTTTTATATATAAAGTTATAACTTATTAGTTATTACTCAAATTACAATTAATCATTTTACAAATTTATTTACTTAATAATTATAAATTAAGGACTTAATGTATTTGAAATTTTAACTGTATAGTTATTATCAATTGTATATTATAGAATAAATAATAATACTCATTATACTCTATTCTATAATAATTTAATAATTAAATTTATTTTATTATTTCAAAAGTTGAAATTAAAAAAAAAACAATGGGCCGCCCGACCCGGCACGACCCGGCCCGACCGGCCCGATCAGGCCGGGCCTAGACCGTGCCGGGATCGAAAATGGTCCGTTTTGCACGACACGGCCCACGGCACGATCAAACACGGGTTGACCGGCACGGGCACGACACGACATAGCCTGTTTTTCCATCTCTAGTTCACAATCACACATGTAACTCGCGTCTCATTCCTTTCGTAAATTTTATTTTTTTACATGTATATAACTGGATATTAATTGTAGAATAGAAATTAATTAAAATATTTATATTATGATATTAAAACATAAACAATATTTTTTAGTATTATTTATAACACTATAGCTAAAAAGAGGTGTACCAATTCCTCACGCACTATAATCAGCTCAAAAGTATGTTCCTATACTCATTATTTGAGTTATTAAACATTAATTTTAACACAAAAAATAATTATTAAGTGTAAAAAATTAATTTTTAAAATAGTAAACATGAATATTTAATTAAATTAATATTAACAAAAAAACAATATTGCATAATTTGTATATCAGTTATATATAATAATTATAAATCAAATGAGGATACATAATATCATACACCACCTAATTATGCATTGTTCAAAGGTAATATAAATAAAACAATTAAAAGCAAAAAAATAAATTACTAATTTATAGTGTCTAAAGACAAAGAATGAGTTGATTGGATGAAAATAGATGACAAAAGTATCATACACAAATTTATAAAATTTGAAAGACCAACTGGAAAAATAAGTGTAAAAAGGTGTGGACTTGGACCAGTTAATAAAGAAAAAAATAAATTGATCAAAGGAAATGTATAAAATAATAAAATATAATGTCTAAAAAATAAAGAATGAATCAATCGATGAAAATAGAAGGCAAAAATATTATAAACAAAATTTGGAAGATTAGGTGCAAAAAATTAGATATCAATCATATATAATAATTATAGTGGAATAGGTACAAATAATTATATAATAATTATGGTGTCGAATTTAGAGTAAAATAGTGGATTTCACGAGTCGGGTCATGAAATGTTGTGCCTCGGGCAGCTCCTAGATTCAAAATTATGCAATTTTGTGGGTTGTCACGATGCTGTCATGGCCCTATCATGGCCTGTGGCAGACTTTTCACTGTCCTCCTTGTGCCAATCATTTTTCGATTTGAGTGTGATTTTCTTCGGTGAGTTTTGTAATTCATTTTTTTTTCTAGACAATAAAATATGATATTTGGGCAGATTTTATTTTTATAAAATTAAAGCAAACAATCCCATAAAATGACGTGTGGAGGTAGCCCTCACGACCACCTCTACGCGAGAGGCAGCCCTCGGTGCTGCCTCGCACAGAGGCGGCCCTCGGTGGCCGCCACCCCTATGGCCGCCTCTTGTGCAAAGGCGATCCCGACGGCCACCTCAAGCACAGAGGCGCCCTAATGGCCACCTCTGCGTGAGAGGTGGCCGTTGGGGCCGCCTCACGGTTGCCTCTACGTGGGAGGTGGCGTGAGGCGGCCGTCGAGGTTTGCCTCACACAAAGAGGCAGCCCTCTGCTTGAGAGGTGGCTATCAAGGGGCTGCCAGACGGCTGCCGAGGGCCTCCTCATGCATAGAGGCACCCCCACGGCCATTGCGTGCATAGATGACTGTGGGGACCACCTTTTCGCGTGAGAGGGGGAGTGCCTTGGCCACTAGAACCGTGTCTGTGCATTAGGAGGCTCTCGGCGGCCAACCTCAACAGCTGCCTCTACGCGTGAGGTGGCTCCGACAGTCGCCTATGCACGTGAGGGGTCCTTAGTGGCTGCCTCTCGCATAGAGGTGGCCGTCACACACTATAAGAAAATCAAAGAATAGCGACATAATGAACGAGATGCTACTGCGGCACTATTGAGTCTTTGGTACATATAGCGTCACTTTAGCGTCCAATAGCTAGTAATCGGTGGTTAATGACGTCGCAATAGAGCCAACAAAAGAGGAGACACTACTAGCGCCAACGGTTGACGCTATCTTAATGTTACGAAGACGCGTGATATCTAGTTTGTATCAGTAGACAGATGTCGCTAAAAAAATGCTAACGTGGCGCGACTTAGGAGGCGCTACTCCGACGCTCAAGAGACACTAACATTATGGATTAGTTGACGCTATTTCAGTGCTTCTGGGAGGCCAATATCATGTTTGTTGCGTCGCCAATGAGATGCTAAGGTGACGCGATATGTCGACGCGAAGGAGACATTAACGTGATGCCAAGAATGATATATTTAATATAGAGTCGACTCTATGTGCGATGCTAGGCTGACGCTATGAAAGCGCTAACTGCAGATTTTTTTGACCCATTACAGCCACATTCTTTTCCCTTCCCACACCATACAATTATATAATGCATATAAATGCATTGATATTCATCACATGCATAATATGAAAGTATCACATGCACAATATTTAAGATAAGAATATGAAAAGTAATAAATTGAACTAACAAACTATATGTATATCTAATAATAAGTCTATAAGGAACAAAAGTATAGTTTCTATTTATGGTTTTCTATCCTAGGTTCCGGACATTCGATCCCAACGTGCTCAGTTCATGGCCTCCCGGGGATTGATTCTGCATCGGGATCAATACCTGAATTGCTTGCAATAGCGGAGCCAATTGCTGCGACAGCTGCCGCGACACCTACTGCGATACCTGCTGTGATATCTGCTCTGATAGCTACTACGATAATTAATGCGATGAGCTCGGAGCAGATGGACCGCCTGCATATCCTCCTCTCCTCTTAGGTACCTGAGCGGTTGTGCTGAGGCCACGCAAGTATCCTCCTCGTGTCATGCCGACCACCTCCTCCCAAACAGCAGGGTCCTCTATGAAATAGAAAAATTATACAATCATAGAATATATAAATTATATATCAAAAAACACATAAATGAAAAACATGAATCCCTTCCAAGAAACATTATCTGGTGGCTGAGTACTTGAATCATCTCCATACTTTTCAGCCATTTTCGTAAATTTTATAAAATAAGTATAAGTTAAAAGTTTGATTAATTGAATTTGTATATAAATTACCATGCGCCGTCGATTTTCGTCAAACCGCATTGTGTGGATGTGGGCCTCAAACTTCGAAAGTCGATTAACTCTTGCCTTTTCTGACTTCCTTTGTCATCGTTCATCCGTCCTTTATGAACATCAAATACTTAGACTTTCAAAAATTATAAATTTAATAAAAATAATTTAAAAGTAAACATACTTACCACTTCCTACATAAGGACTCCCAAACCGAACGCCTAATATACCTTGGGCATCTTTGTATGCCCTGCTCCAAAGTGAGGTCGATGGACGTGACAACCTTGCGAAACTTGTGCAATTGATTTTCGGAGGTGTTTCGCAGTGACCTCCTCAAAAGCTCTCCGAATCATCCCTAAACTAAGATCCGGATGAAATTGATTTGCATCCTACACAATACGTTAAAACTTAGTAATTTTAAAATAATATAAAACAAATTATGTAACCAAATAGAAGAACATACCATAAAAGCTCGAAAGATGTCATCCCGCACTTAAATTGGGACATCTTTCCAGGATCCTGCCCCTTCCTGCACTGACATCCCGCACAGTACTAGCGGGTATGAAAGTGGTCTTGCCAATTACAAAAAAAGAACTAATTTTCAATGATAACCAAAACTATAACAAAATTTCTACAACTTATTTAACTTACGATTGCGCAATATTATTCACGGTGATCACCCCATTATTGTGTAATCCCTCTTCATCTGTCGAAGAGGAATCATCATCCGGTACAACTGGGGTATAATGTCAATAATAATAAATATATATCACCTGGGGTAAGATGTTGCTTGCCAACGTTAGAATGTGGTGAAGCGTCCGATAATCTCGACGGTGGCAGTGGACCACGGAGGAGGCGGAGGGCGGCGGAGGCGGAGGAGCACAGACGGCGAAGGAGACGGAGGGCGGGCCATGGAGGAGGCGGATGGGCAGGCCGCAGAGGAGGCGGATGGGCAGGCTGCGGAGGTGGAGGGCGGGCCGCGGAGGAGGCGGAGGGCGGCGGAGGGCGGCGGGTCACAAAGGCAGAGAGAGGAGGAGTGTGGTTGGGCGGAGGAGGCTGGTGGAGGGCGAATCGAAGAGGGGGGTTCGGCGGAAGACGGCGAGTTCGATGAGGGCGGGGTCGGGCATTGGAGCAGCGGGCGTTGATGGAATAGCGACCGTCAACGAAGCAGCGGGCATCTACCGTCGGAGCCGAAGGTGAAAATTGGCGATAATAGTAAAAAGTGAAAACGAAGAAGAGGGTTTGGAGTTTTAAGTTAAGTATTTAGCATCTCCCGTAGACGTGACGCTACTTAGACGCTGAAGGGCGCCATAATTGAGACGCTATTTCGAGACTATAGGGACGCTATTTCAAATTTTCTTCCTAATTTAAGATTATATATGTGAGATTAAGTGATAATAATATGTATATATTTACGTGTTATATATGTGTATTTATATGTCAACATGTGTCCGATTAAGTGACGGTAATAAAAAGTCGGCTAATGTGGCGCTAAAGAGAAGCCAATGTGTCGCTTTAAAATAATAGTGACACACTAGCGTCATAGTAGTGTCACAACTATCTTAACATCTCAATTTAGAGACTCTACGGAGACGCTAATAGGTATGTTAGGTGTATATATTCAAGATAGAGTCTCATTGCATTGTGTTTCATTCCAATCATTTTGTTCCCTTCCAACAAATTAAAAATTATGGGATGCATATATAATTATTCATGTATATGTATATAAAGTTATAAGTCTATATGTATATGTGTATATGACAAAATTGTGTATATATATATCTAATATATATGTATGTATATGTCTACGTGTGAGAGATTAAGTTACAACAATGTGTATATCTATATGTATTATAGGTATATACGTGTATGTATATGTCTATATATGTGCGAGATTAAGTGACAATAATGTGTATATGTATACGTATTATAAGTATATATATGTATATATATGTTAATATGTGCGAGATTAAGTGATAATAATATGTGTATGTGTATTTATTATATATAAGTACAAGTATATACGTGTATTTATATGTTTATATGTGCCCGATTAAGTGAGTGTAATAAAAAGTCGGCTCCTGCGACGCTATAGAGATGCTAATGAGTCGCTAAAACATATTAGCGACACACTAATGTTGATGTAGCGTCTCATACATGTTAGCATCACAATAAGAAGACGCCCGCAAGATGACAATAGTGACTCTATAGCGTCGATCATAACTGCGGCTCTATTATGATGCTACGTAGACGTTATTGAACTTCCACTACGGCGCTAAAATGGGATAATTTGTAACAAATCATGTCTCTTAAATCAACCATCATAATTTCATGATTAAGAATATAAAAATAATATATGTATAATTATGATATGATATATATTGTATGGATAAGTAACATATATAATATAGGTAACAAATTATATATTTAGGAACACTCCTATGATGTAGACATATATAAGTAATTATGTAGGAATACATATATGTTGAAGGTACATATACAATATCTAATTAATTTATTGATTAAAGTATAGTATAGATAATATATAGGGTTGCGTCAAAATAAGAATGTCTTCATATTGGCGTCTACATAGCGTCGTATTAAATGTGACGCTACATAGCATCTCCATAGCGTCTCCGAAGCTGTGACGCTAGCCTCGTGTTGAACGCTGTCGATGCGAGAACAACGCTAGGTTCTCCCGTGCACTTTCGCTCCATGGCGCGCAATAATAGCGGCTACCTGACGTTGCTATGACGCTTTCGTTAGCATCTATTTCTCGAAACGCTAAGACAACGCTAATGTGATGCTATTGAGAGGCAAGTAGCATCGCATATTTGGGACTCCACTGAGACGCTATAATGGCGCTCGTGGCATCGATTTAGCGTATTCATGTTCCGGACACTATTTAGCGTCTCTAATCGACAGTTTTCTTGTAGTGGCAGCCGCCTTTGCATGTGAGGCGGCCCTCAGCAGCCGCTTTCGCGCATGAGGCGGCCTTGAGTGGCTGCCTCTTGCACAAAGGTGGTCATGATGGTCACCTATGCACGTGAGCATCTTTGGTGGCCACAAGTGATTCTCATTTGGCTGCCCATGCTTTCACCATGCGCTTATGTTTGTTTTTTTGAGGGTTCGACTAGTAGTTTGAAGTCTTCACTTGTCCACAGGTATATATCACTTCTCCACAACTGATTGTAACAAAAGCTATGCATGGTGTCCCTTTGTTTTGCTCTCCAAGGTCCTTTTTGCTGAGGTATGTCTTTTTGTTTTGGTCTTCGTAAACTCCATTAGATGTCTAACCACATATATGACATATGTATCAATCTTAAATGAAAAGAAAAATGTTGTAATCAT
Source organism: Pontederia crassipes (assembly GCA_030549335.1). Taxonomy (NCBI): domain Eukaryota; kingdom Viridiplantae; phylum Streptophyta; class Magnoliopsida; order Commelinales; family Pontederiaceae; genus Pontederia; species Pontederia crassipes. The sequence continues at coordinate 56,731,525 of CM060191.1, forward strand.
CTCTGATGTTCTTCCTATTACATGTGTGATGTACATTTGGCCACCTCAATCTTGTTTTTTTGTTGGACAAAAAAATTTGAGGACTTAATTCCCTTGTAGAGAATTCACCGCATTGACAGCAAACCTTTTAGAGAATTCATTTATCAATAATATATTTTTTTTTTCATTTTTTACTTCATATCTCATTGTCTTTTATGTAAAGAGAGGGAAAGATGGTAACCCAACGAATGTTGCAACTATGTTTTTAGAAACGCAAGAAAAATAACAATCTTGTGGAACTAGAGACTATTAAAAGATATGTATGTTTAATCATAATTTTCATTTGATCTTCATGAAATGTTTATTAATATGTGTTTTTTTGTAACCTAAAATACAAGAGATTGTACAAGCTGGACCTACACTTTCCGCAATAGAAGTAGTAGAGCGATGTTTTGGTTCTAAAAAATGTAGTCATGTGATGGACATCGATGGTGGGTTTATGACAAAAGAAATGAAAGAATATAGTTCTTCGAAGTATGAACTATTAGATAAGTTACGTACAACTACAAGAGAAAACAAACTGCCAAAAGAACATGTAGCTTCTATGGAAGGTCAATTGTAATAGTTGATGGAGTTCATGCATAGTCAACAATCTATACTCAAAATTCAACAACACCGCAATTTTATTAACAATCTAATTTTTGTTTTATGTGTTATTTTATTATACATTTTTTATTCTATTAAATTTTTAATCTAATTACTGCCCTCTTTTGAAGCAACAATGACTATGTTTGGCGGATTGAAATTTTTTGTTGATGAGTACACAATCTCAATTGCTTCTAAGTAAAGTTATTTTTAATTATTATCAATACTAATGCTCATTTTGATTTTACAGATTTTTTATGAATGTCCACAAATGGAAGAAAAGTTTTGCCTTTCAATTCTTGAACATGTTCTTTTAGAAGTGTTATTTGGAATTTTGTAAACATATGAATGAAAATGTTGGATGTTGCATATGAATATTTCAGTTGAATATTGTATGGATAATTGATTTGATATTTAATGAACGAGTTGAATCTTATCAAATATAAAATTTTAAAATTTGAAAATAGTTTGTGGTTTGAATGTCAAATATATAGAATTTTATCATTTCGAAAATATATTGATGATCGAATATTTATCCCCAAATAATAATAATAATAATAATAATGATGATGATGATGATGATGATGATGATGATGATGATTATTATGATGATGATGATGTTTATAGCGACAAAAAATTTGGTCCTTAAAAAATTTCTTCTATCATATAAATAATGTCTTTAGCGACTAGTATTTAGGTCACTAAAGATTTTATGTCGACGAGTTGAGTAGTCCTTATAGGTTATATAGGACTAGCATACTAATCGCTATTGAACTTTTAAGGAAGAATGGTCCCTAAAACTAATCAACAGTCAGTTATTAATAGTGGACGCTAAAACCTTTTAACGATAGGACCTATAGCGAAGTGTCACGACTAGTTTTTTCTTATCGCTAGTGAGTATTAACGTCAAGATGATAAGTTTTAACGACTACATATCTCTTCGCAAATGACTCGATTTCTTGTAGTGATAGATGTTTAACATTTTTAATTGAACTATTAAGAAAAATCATATGGCTTAATTTCATATTCATAATTATATGATTTAGGAGATAATAAAATGGTTTATAGATCATTAAGTCATATCTTGTACGTATACGCTATTATTTATATTTACATATATATATATGTAAATATATTTGTATTTACTATATACGTACATATATTTGCATTTCTACTCATATGTACGAATACAATTATAATTATTATTCAATCAATTTACAAGAAATTTATTTTAAACTTTTTGCATCGCAATAACACCACCGCCTGAATCTTAGCGCTACATTACATTCAAACTAGCATCACATGGGTCATGACACAAAACTAAGAGCGTCACAATGGTGTCAACAAAATAGGCAATGCCATTTCAGCTAATTTAGCGTCTCTATTGTGCGACACCAATGAAGCGCTACGTTTTAATAGTGCAGAGACAGGGCATCACATATGGCGTCGTGTGGTTGTAATGCAAAGGCAATGCTAAGGGGAGGCTATGGAGAGGTAACTAGTGTCATACAACTGTCGACCTAACCACGTCTCTATTTCAACCCTGACAGTATCAAATTAGCGTCGCTAGCATTGTGTCGCTAAGTCGTGTTGCTAATTGGCTTATTTCTTGTAGCGGTGAGATGAAAGCTCACATAATTCAATTATTTTTTGTGCCCTGTGATATATTTTTTAAGCACCTACATAAGTGCCCTATTGTGCCACAATACTATGAAGACTCGCTGCATGTCGTCATCATATGTCCGTGAATAAGAATCATATACGAGCGATCATCAATAGACTGCTCAACAAGGATATTTCTTTCGCATATTCAAATAGATTTGGTTATGGTTCCTTTCTAGTCGCCGCACTTGAAGGACCCGTGATATGCACATGCTCTCAATGAAATTTTAATTAAACTTATTATTTTGTATGTCCTTTATTATTTATCTTATTAATACAATAACATCTTTGTTTGATTTATTATTTTATTTATTATACGATGTAACTTGTTTAAATTGAGGTCTTTACAATTTCATGATATCTTATCATGATAAAATTTACTTAATTATTAAACATTTAGAATAAGATCAAGAAGATAAATAAGTAATATGTAACACTCCAAAATTTGACCTCGTCACATGATGTAATCTCCTCCCGTGCGCTACTTTCTTTGATACATCCTTGACTCTTTCGTTGACTCCGATGGTCAAGAAAAGTGACAAATAAGTGGAAGACTTAAAAATGAAATATTACAACTCTTGACTAAGAAAAATGCAGAAGCTAAATAAATAAAAATACATCATATCGTTTGAATATAAGTCTTAGGCATATAAAAGTTCATGCCATAATACATAACATTAATAGGTCCCAAATACAACTTGATAGATAGAAAGACTCAATAGAACTCTAGATAACCATGTGCATCTCATGGGGCATTTACCCGTGACACGAAGAAGGAAGCCTCGCGACACTAGTGCCACTTAACTTATAGCTCTCGACCGCTCAGCGTCGAAACCATGGAACACACGCAGTCGCCCCGCATTGCATAATATTGTGAAGTACTAAGTTATCCGACCTTAGGACATTTATCTTGTAAAACCATCTTTATTAATGGCCTAGTTATGTGGCGTTACCTGTAGGGTATGTATTTTGCATCTTCAATATGTAAAAAGACTCCTATACCTACGGTATACTGGGAGGAGTTCACTAGTGCCTTCTGAGGCTCATGCATATTATGTTTCATCATATTCAATATAAGCAAGCTTTCCTTTAATTCTAGTGTCATGGCCTTGAGCGTGGAGTGGCAACCCACATCGGTGTCCCTTCGTGGCGTCTCGTGGTTCTTCAGCTGCCCCTTCGGACTTTAAGCGTCCAAGCGCCTGCATTAGCGCCGCAACGCATTAATGCCATGGACCCATGATGAATAATCCAACACTCATGTCATGTCCATGATTGAATGCCTATAAGAGCGACTTTCGGCATAGTGGTCTCAAACATAAATCTTCCGCTGCTACTCAAAATAGGCTTAGCTAGGTGCCTATCCACCTAGTCGCCGCACGTGGTCTAGTGTTCGAGAATGACCCCGTGACAAGTGGTATTAGAGTAGTTCATCTTGCTCGGATCACCATGCGACGATGACTCTCTGTGTGGTCGAGAAGTGCTCTGGCGTAGAAATAGTGCTTTTGCTAAAAAACTCTACTATGCCCAGGTGCACTGGTGCCATGGTCTTTGATCATGGACGCCAACAAGGAATTCTTGGTAAGCTTCCTCGTCACACGCCCAATCGTACCCCGCAGGAAGTTCCTCATACACCCGTGTCATGTCAAGGAACGTCTATCATATGCTATGATGGCGGATTGATCACCCCGCCTAACCGGGACAATCATGCGTCGCTCACTTGAGCAGATCAACCATCCCAGGTATACAGTTGGGAATCTTAAAGTGTCGCGCTGCATCAAGAGTGACCATATGTTCCGCATGATGGTCTTGTGTTGAATCCCATGTTTTGATGATAACAAATTAAATAGACCTAAAAATTACTAATCTACTATCAAGTGATGATAATATAGGTGTAGGATTGATATGAACAGATTCGCAGAAGAATTCGACAAATTAAAAGTTGGAAGAAAAAGTTTCAGACACGACCGGTCGACCGACTATGAGCACCGGTCGACTGATATTCGGTGGAAGAAAAGATGACAAAATGCCGATCGACGTCGAGACTATACCGGTCGAAAGTAATATAGACCGGTCGACGCCGAGACATTACCGGTCGTTGTATCGGTCGAAGGACCGGTCGACCGAACAGAGTCAAAGCGCAGAAATAAGACAACGATCACATAGACCGATCGACCAGACCATCCCAACAGTCGACCGACCCTTCAGTCAAATGAACAATAACGGCTAGAATATTGAGGAGAAAAATGGGAGAGACTTTTTGAACGGATTCTCACCCCTAGGAGCCTATAAAAGGAGTGCCAAAGCCTCAAGAAAACTCATCCAAGCAAGAAGGAACATCCTAGAGCTCCTCTCAAGTTTTTGAGCATAGAATTGCAATTTCTTCCCTTTTCTTTTCTTAGCCTTGAGTGTGAAAAAAAAGTTTTGTAAAAGAAAAGAGTTAGAGGGAAACATTCATTTTCTGAAATATAGTGAGATTGAGAGCTCCTTGTAAGATAGGTGTGCCTTGCCTCTTGAGCGGAGAAGAAGGCGTGATTGTATTAAGAGGGTTGTTCTCTCCCTACAAGAAAAGAGAAAGATAGTGAATCTCCGACGGTCTTGAGGTCGAGAAGTCGGAGCGGGGACGTAGGCCAAAGCGTCGGGGCCGAACCTCCTCAACATAGCGTGCCTTCTTGTGTTTGTTCTTTATTCTTCATCTACGCATTATCTTTATTTGCTTGTGATCGGTTTTATCATTTTTCTTCGAAGGTGAATTTTTGGAAAATTTAATTTCACCAATTCACCCCCTCTTGGTGCTTTCGATCCTACAATTGAAAAAAAACTAGATTGGAAAGTTAAAAATATTTGGAAAGCTAAAAATATTTTTTATTGTGCTTTGGATTCGACGGAGTTTAATCGTATTTCTAGTTGTGAATTGCTAATGATATTTGGAAAAAACTCATTATTACTCATGAAGGAACAGATAAAGTTAATGAGTCTAGATTAAATATTTTAAATCATCAATATGATTTTTTTAAAATGCTTGAAAATGAATCTATTAATGAGATGGTTGTTCACTTCAATGATATTATAAATGACAGCCTCTTTGGGCGAGCCAAGGACTAATCCTCAAAAAGTGAAAAAATTTCTCAAGTCTCTCTCCTTCAAATATCATACAAAGAGGGTGGTGATTGAAGAAAAGAACTTAAACAAGTTGGACTTTGATGATCTTATAGGTTCACTCTTAACCTATGAGATCGGGATCAAGGAGGATGAAGAAGCAAATACTCCAAAAAGAAAAACACTTGTATTGAAAGCAAACAAAGATAAGGAAGATACAAGTGAAGAAGATGAGGATCTTAATGAAAAGAAGCTTTCTCTATATGCAAAGAAGCTTGACAAATATTTCAAGTTCGTTAAGAAGAAGAAAGGCTATTCCAAGAGAAGATCATTAAGCAAAAGCCAAATAACTTGCTTTGAATGCAAAAAGATTGGACACTACAAAAATGAATATCCAAATTTGGTCAAAAAGGAGAAAGATGGAGAAAGCTCAAGAAGGAAGAAAAAGACTCTCCAAGCCACTTGGGACGAAAGTGAAGATGAAGAGATTGACTCCAACACCTCTTCTAGTGATGACGAGGAAGTCTACATATGTCTAATGGCTAATAGCCATGAGGTATCATCTAACTCCTCTAACTATAGTGATAGTGAATCTTTCAATGTGCATAAGGAGTTTAGATGTCTAATTAATAAATATGGATGCCTAAAAAAGAAATATGATGAGATAAAAATAGAGTTTGAAAATTTGTAAAAGAAAAATAAGAATGTTAAAACATGTGAAAAGTGTGATATATTGAATAAAGAGAACTCTAGCTTAGAACTCTCAATTGAAGAATTGAAAACGGAAAATAGTGCACTAAAATCAATATGTAAAAGACAAATTGTAGAAAGTGCATGTTTGAACAAAGAAATTAATCAATTGAAACTTGAACTTGAAAAATTCTCAAATGGAAGTAAAATATTAGACGCAATGCTTAGTGGATCTAGAATATCTTCAAACAAAAAGGGACTTGGTTTCACCTCTTTTGAAAAGAAGAATGACAAAAGAATTATATTTGTTAAAGCATCACATGATTACACAAGATCACAAATTATTTGTTTTCATTGTGGATATGAATAGCATTATTCTTATGATTGCAGAATTAGGAAAGGAATAAGTAAAGGAACGAAGAAAATTTGGGTCCCGAAAAGGACCATGACTAATCAAGATGGAGCCAAGCAAGTTTGGGTACCAAAAACATGAAACTCCTAACTTCTTTCTTGTAGGAAGCTTCTATGTACAATGAAGGTAAATGGTATTTGGATAGTGGATGCTCAAGAAATATGACCGGTGATGCCTCAAATTTCATCAATTTGGAAAAGAAAAATGGAGGTAAAGTCACTTTTGGAGACAATAGCAAAGGAAGAGTAATTGGTATAGGTAATATTGGTAAGAATGACAAAGTGTATTTAGAAAATGTTTGTTTTATTGAAAATCTAAAACATAATCTAATTAGCATAAGTCAACTTTGTGATAAAAATTATTTAGTTAAATTTGAGAAGGACAAATGTTTGATATTAGATAAAAATAACAAAGTCTTACACATGGGATTTAGATACAATAATATATACAAAATCGATTTTGATAACTTGAAAAATGTCTTAGTGTCATGCATGATGACATAAACTTGTGGCATATGAGATTAGGACATGCAAATTACAAATTGCTAAATAAACTCTCAAATCATTAATTGGTTAGATGCTTACCTAAGATCAAATTTGAGAAAAATAATGTTTGTGATTCATGTTTAAAAGGTAAACAAACCAAAAGTTCTTTTAAATTAAAAGGAGTTATTAGTACGCATAGGGCCTTGGAACTTTTACATCTTGATTTGTTTGGGCCTATTGATGTGACTAGTTTAGGAGGAAAGAAATATGTATTTGTAATTGTTGATGATTTCTCTCGTTTCACTTGGACAATTTTTCTCGCTAGTAAAGATGAGACGCTAAACATGTTTTCCAAATTTGCAAAAAGTGTTCAAAACGAATTTGAACAAAAGATCTCAAAAATAAGAAGTGACCATGGAGGAGAATTTGAAAATCATAAATTTGAATTATTTTGCGAAGAAAATGGAATTACTCATAATTTTTCCACTCCTAGAAAACCTCAACAAAATGGAGTAGTAGAAAGAAAAAATAGAACTATACAAGAAATGACTAGAACAATCTTAAATGAAAACAAATTACCAAAATATTTTTGGGCGGAAGCCGTAAACACATCTTGCTATGTTCTCAATAGAATTCTACTTAGACCTATTGAAAAGAAAATATGTTTTGCAATGCTATTTGGTAAGAAATCAAACATCTCCTATTTTAAAGTTTTTGGATGTAAATGTTATATCTTGAACATTAAAGATAAACTAGGCAAATTTGACGATAAATGTGATGATAGTATTTTTCTTGGTTATTCTAATACAAGTAAAGCCTATAGAGTATACAACAAAAGAACATTAGTTGTTGAAGAGTCTATTAATATTAAATTCAATGAAACTAATGATTTTTTTAGCAAACAAGCACAGGATGATGATGAAGAAGTAGTTGAAGTACAAAGAAAACTTGAAGTTGTGGACATAGAAGAAGCAAAAGATAACACTCCAAAGGTGAAAGAAATGGAAGTACCTTAAAGAGAAGAGAATCAAATCATCCCAAGAAATTGGAGACATGCCTCATCACACCCACTTGATCAAGTTATAGGTAAGTTAAATGAAGGCATAAAAACTAGAAATTCTTTAAAAAATCTATGTGTTTTTTCGGCTTTTCTTGCAAATTATGAGCCCAACAATATAGATGAAGCACTTGAAGATCCAAATTGGATATATGCAATGCATGAAGAATTAAATAACTTTGAAAGAAATCAAGTGTGAAAACTTGTAGAAAGACCCAAGGACCATTCTATCGTTGGAACCAAATGGGTCTTTTGAAACAAGTTAGATGAAAATAGTGCCATTGTGAGGAACAAGGCTAGATTAGTGGCCAAGGGTTGCTCACAAATTGAAGGGATTGATTTTGATTAAACTTTTGCTCCTGTTGCTAGACTTGAGGCAATTCGAATGCTTTTGGCTTTTGTATGCTATAAAGGTTTTAAACTTTTTCAAATGGATGTTAAATTAGCTTTCTTGAATGGTTTTATAAATGAGGAAGTTTATGTCGAACAACCTCAAAGTTTTGAAAATTCAGATTTTCTCCATCATGTTTTCAAACTCTCAAAAGCTCTTTATGGATTGAAATAAGCCCATCGAGCTTGGTATGAAAGAATGAGTTCATTTTTAATTGAAAATGATTTTCAAAAAGGGAAAGTTGACACCACATTGTTCTTAAAACATTTTAAAAATAATATTTTAATAGTTCACATTTATGTTGATGATATTGTTTATGGTGCTACTAATGAATGCTTATGCAAAGAGTTTGAAACTCTTATGCAACAAGAATTTGAAATAAGTCTTGTAGGAGAACTCACCTTCTTTCTAGGCCTACAAGTAAAACAATCTAAGGAAGGTATTTTTCTTAATCAAGAAAAATATACAAGGGAACTACTCAAAAGATTCGGGATGAACGAATGCAAGCCGAGCACAACTCCTATGAGCACTACTACAAAATTAGATAAAGATGAAAAAGGCAAGTCCATTGATAAAAAAGGTACAGAGATATGATTGATAGTTTGTTCTACTTGACGGCATCCAGGCCGGATATAATGTTTAGTGTGTGATTGTGTGCTAGGTTTCAATCTGCCCCCAAAGAATCACACTTAATTGCTGTAAAACGAATATTGCGTTATTTAAAGCATACAAGTGACTTAGGCATTTGGTATGATAGAAATTCCTCATTTGAATTGCATGTCTACACCGATGCGGATTTTGCCAGGTTTAAAGTTGATAGAAAAAGCACTAGTGGAATGTGTTGTTTTCTTAGTAGTTCTCTCATTTCATAGGCTAGCAAGAAACAAAACTCCATCGCACTTTCTACCGCCGATGCCAAATATATAGCCGTCGGTAGTTATTGTGCACAAATACTATGGGTAAAACAACAATTACTTGATTATGGTGTAAATCGTTCAAATGTACCCATGAAGTGCGATAACACAAGTGCTATAGAAATGACAAAAAATCTAATTCAACACTCTAGGACTAAACACATTGATCTACGGTATCATTTCATTAGAGAACATGTGTCCCTTAAGAACATTGTCATTGAACATGTGTCCACTGAAGTTCAACTTACAAACATATTTACAATACCCTTAAGTGAAGAACGATTTTGCATGCTTAGAAGGGAATTAGGAATGATTAACTCTTGATTGCATATCAATTCAAACTAAAAGTAACTTGGTTATACAATATCACTTTTGACATGAATTGAACATTAAAAGTGTTGCACAACACTTACATTTGTATGATCTTTTTTGGAATATGATTTTTATGATTTTTAATGAGTTTAAATGGTTCAAAATTTGAAAAATACAGGGATTGGTCGATCTACAGAATGGACCGGTCGACTGACTGGAAGGATCGGTCGAACGCTATACGCAGACAAACGATCGATCGACCGATATGATACAACCGGTCGACCGGTATATTACTGCGACCAACTGCGCCATATGAAATGAAGTGTCCGGTCGACCGCGGGGCATGACCCGTCGACCGGTATATGCCAAAATCGCGCAATATAAGCAATCGACCGCTCGAACCGGTCGATCAAAAATAAAAAAACATCTCTCTTCGCGCGACCGCCGCTCCTGCCCTCCTTCGACAGCCGCCCTCCGGCAACTCCAGCGACCGGCCGCATCCGCCGGCCGCCTCCTCCTAGGTCAATCGCATCTGCCGGCCGCCGCCTCTTAGGTCAACCCATCCGCCGGCCGTCGCCTCTTCCTCTCCTTTCTATCTCCGGCCAGCCGCCCTCTGACCGGCCGCGTCTGCCGCTCTCTCCGGCTGCATCTCCGGCCGCTCTCTCTCCAACTCTCCCCCTCCAACCGCTCTCTCGCTTTCTCTCTCTCCGGCCAACTCTCCGACCGACCCCTCTCTCTCCTTCTCCGGCCGTTCTCTCCCTCTATCTTTCTTTCTCTCTCTCTGGTCAAACTGCTCTGTCGGCCAATCGTCCCACATCTCTCTCTAGTCCAGTCTCTCTCTAACTCCCCTCTCTCACTGTCCGTCGGCAACACAAATTCCGGCGACCGACACCCGCCGCTGACCTTCTGCTCTTTCCTTTCGTTCACTTCAGACCACCATTGTTGAATCCCATGGCCGACGACGATGGACATTCCCATGTTTGGATGGCCTTTTAGCATCGTCGTCGCTTCCTCAGTTTCGGTGGTACCATTCATATCCTCCCACCGGAACTTGAACCAGAACCCAAACCCACGCCTGTCAAACGTGGACGAGGCCGTGGACGAGGACGATCCCGTGGACATACTCGTCAATCATCATCTCCTGAGTCTACTGATTTTGATAGTCATCTGTTTGTCACTAGGGACGCCTCTGTCAGGTTCGAAACCTTGTACACCTCTCGCGAAGTCTGGCATGCCTATACCATTGATTGGGATGCTCTGAACATTCCAAACGTTCAAGAGATGTTCGCAACCATCGGTTGGCTACCACTTCTCTCCCTCACAGAGCGTGTGTACCCTCGTCTTGTTCGTCATTTTTATGCGAACATGACAATCACTAGAGACATCATTACCTGTGTCCTTGGCATGCCCATTCGTTTTGATCCAGACCATCTTTGTCGCATTTTTGGGGTTGCGTGCCCATTACCTAGTCTTTATTCATTTGTCACTCATGGTTGGCCTTCCGACTATCTTCCCATCTCAGATGGCATTCAGATGGTCTTTTCTGGACAAGACATCCAATATACTGTCGAAATGGCCTATCGACATCTTCATCCACCGATGAAAATGGCCCATCGTCTCCTTAGCCAAATGATCACTCCTCGAGCCGGGCACTATACAGAGGTCACTCACTTTAATCTTTTCTTTCTTCACTGTCTTTGTATCCGTGATGCCTCCTTTCTACATTTCGATCATTATGTGTTCTATCACATGGACTATACCTTTCAGAAGATCTCTTATGCTGCTCGTGGACAGCACCACTTATATTTTGGTGCTTGGATCACAAAGATTTTACTCTATTTTGGTATTGACATCCCTGCTGACGAGGAGTACATTCGACCTCATCCCACTGACGTCATTGGTTTCGGGACTTTACATCGAATGGGTCTTAGATTTAGTGAGCAGGCTGTGCCAGATTCTGATGATAGAGATGGTGCTATAGATGGCGAGACTGCACCGATGGACACTCAGGAGGCTGACCCTAGCTTCCCTCCACCATCGGCACCCACTGAGCATATTGGACCTTCTCAGCACAGTGCTTCAGACTTCCATGGCACCTACGACTTCACGGCTCTTTCACAGTAGGTGGTCGCCATATACCATCGTGTGACCGAGATAGATCGACGTGTTCGACGGATGGAGCGTGACTCCCGCTACCTTGTTGGATCGCTACAGGCCTATTATGCATCGCAAGGATTTGTTCCGCCCGTAGCTCGTGAGGATGATAGTCCCGATGAAGAGTAGTTGGGTTGTCTCCCTCTTTGATGATGTCAAAAGGGGGAGAAGTTTAGGACGATATTATATGTGTCTTATTATGTTACACTTGCATCGTGCATATCGTGCACCATTTTGTAGTGACTTCAGTCACATTTGTTAGTGCATGATGTATTATTAACTATGTAATGGAATAATTTTTATTATGTGATGACTTTTGATTTTTTTCATATGTGATGACTTTTTTATTTCACCTTTGATATCATATTTATTTTTTGCCATATGTTCATATCAATTATGAGAATATAAATGCCACTTATTTAGAGGGAGAAAAAGTAAAATATGCATAAATACAAGGGGAGCTTGTTTATTACTTTCTATGTAAAACTTACATTTCATTCCTTTCTTTCTTCTCCCTATCGTCCAATTAATTTGTCATCATAAAAAAATGGGAGATTGTTGAATCCCATGTTTTGATGATAACAAAGTAAATGGACCTAAAAGTTACTAATCTACTCTCAAGTGATGATAATACATGTGTAGGATTGATATGAACAGATTCACAGAAGAATTCGGCAAATTAAAAGTTGGAAGAAAAAGTTTCAGACACGACTGGTCGACCGACCGACTGATATTCGGTGGAAGAAAAGACGATAAGATGCCGGTCGACGTCGAGACTATACCAGTCGATAGATCGGTCGACAACAATATAGACCGGTCGACGTCGAGATATTACCGATTAAGACAACAATCACATAGACCGATCGACCGACCCATCCCAGCGGTCGACCGACCCTTCAGTCAAATGAACAGTAACAGCTAGAATATTGAGGAGAAAAATGAGGGAGACTTTTTGAACGGATTCTCACTCCTAGAAGCCTATAAAAGGAGTGCCAAAGCCTGAAGAAAACTCATCCAAGCAAGAAGGAACATCCTAGAGCTCCTCTCAAGTTTTTGATTATAGAATTACAATTTCTTCCCTTTTCTTTTCTTAACCTTGAGTGTGAAAAAAAAGTTTTGTAAAAGAAAAGAGTTAGAGGAAAACATTCATTTTCTGAAATATAGTGAGATTGAGAGCTCCTTGTAAGAGAGGTGTGCCTTGCCTCTTGAGCGGAGAAGAAGGCATGATTGTATTAAGAGGGTTGTTCTCTCCCTACAAGAAAAGAGAAAGATAGTGAATCTCCGGCGGTCTCGAGGTCGAGAAGTCGGAGCGGGGACGTAGGCCAAAGCGTTGGGGTCGAACCTCGTCAACATATCGTGCCTTCTTATGTTTGTTCTTTATTCTTCATATACGCATTATCTTTATTTGCTTGTGATCGATTTTATCGTTTTTCTCCGAAGGTGAATTTTTGAAAATTTTAATTTCACCAATTCACCCCCCTCTTGGTGCTTTCGATCCTACATCTTGTGCTACCCATACCAAGAGGTCGCCTTGTACAAGCATCATGTAACTCGAAGGACCCGTGCCACATTCAGAGACTGTAGGTCATGCACTATCATGACAATCTGGCGTTGCTCGATATTTTTGGACGTCGCATCGCATGCCCAGTTGTGCAATGTGAAGCGCACAACCGCTCCACGGGAGAAGTTGGCTCAAAGTTAAGGATCAAGAATCATGGTCCATTTTGGCTAAGGAACATCATCCTTTCGGCTATGGAGTATCATTCACAAGCGTCTTGTCGTGCCGCCAGCATCGCCTGCCACTCCAAGATGACTTTCACAAATGGAGCAAAGCGTTAATTACTAGCAAACACTTAGGAATGAGCTGTCAGCCTTGTCTGGCTCATCAAGTGTCATCCCGCAAGCAACGTGATGTCAACCATTAAGAGTTAGGACGAACCTGCTACATGCCAACGCAACTGACGCCTCAACTCAACGACCAATTTGGCAAATGGTCTGAGCGTCGAGCGTCGGTGAACCTTGGCATGCTATTGTCAAGCGTTCCGCCGTCAACCGAAGGAAGAAGTGCCCTTTCCTCTCGGCCTCCAAGGTTCAGAGTCCAAAAGATTTCGAAGGACACTAGCGACGTCATCCCTTCGAATGGAGATGGAGGTGAAGTTGGGAACTCATGCCACGAGTTCACCAATCACAATTTGCTTACCCAAGCGGAGCGCCTTCACGAGCATCCCCCTAGATCGGTGATGACCCGGAACAGCTATTCTTTTACAAGGGTCAGCTGCCCTGGTGGACAAGTATGTCAAAGGTGCATGATCGTTATTGACAAGCACAATGGCATTGCTTCGTCCGAATTGCGGACGGACGAGTATCAAAGGTGCATCCTCTTCGTGAACGAGTACAAGGATGTCATCCTGTCCATACCCAAAGGAGGACGTGAAAGGCATCACCGAGCTCCGCCTATAGTGTTCCCAAGTGGATGAAGACCCAACGTTGGTGTTCTTCAAGCAGAGGGGTTGAAGATTTGTACTAGGACGGAGTTGGAACGACGGGATCGCCCAACCTCCGCTCGCTAGTCGCCGTTGCCAAGTCATTCGTGCCAAGACAAGTGCCATACCACCAAAACCCTTGGGCAAGGGCAATGGTGGGGGAGAGAAGCTCAAGTCGCAAAGAGAAAGCTATTTATGCCAAAGACAAAGACAGCCCATTGAAGCGGAGGATTGAGTTGAACCACAACATTCGCAGGGAGACTTCCGTCGCTCACTATAACGACTTGAAGTGGACAAGATAGAGAGTGTCATATCAACGAACCTTGCTCCGCCTCAAACCGTTGAGATATCAAACGACCGCCAAGAGTAAGGTGGCCCTGCACTCTTGATGTGAATTGAGTGGAGTAGTGATAACTTGTTGATTTTGTAGTTAGAATTGAGAATTTTCAATAATTGGATCAACTCCCTAACTCACTCTCTACTGTAGTGCACAGGTCTATTGTAGTAAATTCAAATGTCGTATCCACAGTGATTTGAAGTCAAAGACTCCCTAAGACAATTTAGACTAATCCTACTTTGAGTGACAAAAATAGAAAGTTAAGAAAAGTAAGAAACAAATTTTTAATTGTGGCAAAAGATAACTGTTTTTGGAGTTTTAGGACTTTATATGGATTGAAATTTAGATACTGAACTATGGACTAAAAGGGTTTATCAATCAATGGGAAGGTTCTCCTAGGAGTTGGGGTTCATCTAATTCAGTTATGGATGGAATGGAACATTTTATCAATTTTAAATCAAATCCGATTCAACCTTAAGTATTGCTGCTCTCACAGCTTAATTAGTCCATAACTAATTATTATATTCTCATATAAATGTTAGCTAGGTTGAATTAGAGATGGATCCCTACTGAATGTAAAGTTATCACTAGCATATGCACAAACCCCTCACTGATTTTGCCATTTCTTCAAGTTATCCATACTTTTGATTTGCCTTCAATGCTGCAGAGAAAAATGAAAGGGAATTAGTGAAATCTGCAATATCAGTTTTTTTGAAGTCAATAGAGTGCACAAGTGGCATTTTATAAAACGTTTGAGAAATGCACTAAAATTTGGCGCTAGGAGATTTGGATAACTAATATGAGTGATGATTCAAGTATCAATATGATAATTATAGCATGATTTTGTACCTAATATCAGTTATCAGTGGCATTTCAGTGAGAAAAGTGGAAATTGGGTTCAGAAATACTCCCTGGGTGAAAAGGGTTGGAATGGTTCTGATTTCTCCCTGAATTATTCCTGCAAAATAGAGAAAATTAGGTATAAAATGGCTTGGGTTACCTCCCATGAAGTGCCCTTCTTTAATGTTTTAGGCTAGACATTGTTGCATTTGAGTTCAACTAGGCAATTGTGGTAGCTCTTGCAATATCAGCACCTCCTTAGTTGAATCCATAGCTGTGGGGTTATATAGCTTCAATCTTTGTCCATTAACCTTGAATATATCAGCATTATAATTGAACAGGTCCACAGCTCCAAAAGGATATATTTTGTGGATTTTAAAGGGTCCACTCCATCTGGATTTCAGTTTTCTAGGAAACAACTTTAGCCTTGAATTAAATAGCAATACAAGGTCTCCAACCTTGAAATCCTTCTTCAAAATCCTACTGTCATGCCACCTCTTGGTCCTTTCCTTGTAGAATTCAGAATTATGATAGGCATTGAGCCTAATCTCATCCAATTCATCAAGTTGCAAGAGTCTTTTCTGTCCACAAGCATTCAGGTCATAATTCAGAACTTTGACTGCCCAATATGCCTTATGTTTCAACTCAATTGGCAAGTGACAGGTTTTGCTATAAACTAGCTTGTAAGGAGAGACACCAATTGAGGATTTGTAGGCTGTCCTATAGGCCCAAAGTGCATAATTCAACTTGGTGCTGAACCATGAAGTGGCACTTTTCCCAATTCAGAATTAAATTGGTTCCATGCACCTTTGTAGCACCTTTGTTAAATTCTCCAAGCAAGCATCAAAGGAGTCCCCATAAACTGAAAAGTCATCCATAAACACTTCCATTATATCCTCAATGAAGTCTAAAAAGATAGACACCATACACCTTTGAAATGTGGCAGGGGCATTGCACAATCTAAATGGCATTCTCCTATATGCAAATGTCCCATATTGACAAGTGAAGGTGGTCTTATGCTGGTCTTATGGATGGATTGGAATATACAAGAAGCCTGAATAACCATCCAAATAGCAAAAGTGGGAATGCTTGGCCAACCTCTCAAGTATCTGGTCAATAAAGGGGAGTGGAAAGTGGTCTTTTCTTGTTGCCTTATTTAATTTTCTGAAATCTATACACATCCTCCAACCAGTGACGATCTTAGTAGAGATCAATTCATTGGAATCTGATTTGACTATTGTGATCCTCCTTTCTTTGGCACCACCTGAACAGGGCTGACCCATTCACTATTTGAAATGGAATATATGATTCCAGCATTCAGCAACTTTAACACTTTCTTCTTTACAACTTCCTTCATCACTGGATTGAGTCTTCTTTGACATTCAATTGAGTGCTTGTAGTTGTACTCCATAGGGATCCTGTGCATGCAAATTGAATGATTAATACCCTTGATATCTTCAATTGAATTTGAATAGCCAATTACCTTCCTATACAGTTTCAATCTCTTCAGCAGCTCCTGAACTTGCCCTTGAGGCAAGTTGGCATTGATGATTACTGGAAATGTGGAATTCTCTCCCAAGAATTCATACTTCAGGTTGTTAGGAAGAGGTTTGAGATCCAATTTAGAAGGATTGTCTTGAGTTGAATTGGGTTGGAGTTCTGTAGTGAAAACCTCCTGTACTCCATTCTGAAATTCTGAACTTCCCACTGATTTGAGGGAATTCATTGCAGATTAGTATGCCTTAGCCTCTGGATCTTCTAGTTCCTTCAAGTGATCAAACATTAGGCACCTTTCCAAGGGGTCTTCAATGGGAATTATTGCAGAAACTTGCTCCACAATCTGATTTAATTGCCCATCTTCAAAGTCTTCATGCTGGAAATTTGGGCTACTGATAATTTGTGCCAAATTGAATTCTATTTTATCCTCTTCAATTTGAAATGTTAATATACCTTCCTTTACATCTATTACAGCTCCTGTAGTGACTAGGAAGGATCTCCCTAATAAAATTGGGGTGTTCAGGTCCTCATCCATGTCAAGTACCACAAAGTCCACAGGAATATAGAATTTTCCAACTTTGAGGGGTATGTCCTCAATGATTCCATGTGGATACTCGATGGATCTGTCAGCTAGCTGCAAGGACATGTTGGTGGGCTTCATATCTCCAACTTCCAGCTTCATGCATAGGGATAAGGGTATTACACTAACTGATGCACCCAAGTCACACATGGCCCTCTTAATTTTTCTATTCCCAATCTCACAAGGAATGGAGAAGCTTCCTGAATCCTTTAATTTGGGAGGCAACTTGTTTTGAGTTATTGCAGAAGCCTCCTTAGTCAATGCTATATTTTCATGTTCCAAAACCTTTCTCTTCTTGGTCAAAATCTCCTTTAAGAACTTTGCATATGAGGGCATCTCCTGGATTGCCTCCACAAATGGAACATTGATATATAATTTCTTTAGAATTTCTAGAAATCTTCAATACTGTTGGTCTTGCTTTGCCTTGACCAATCTTTGTGGGAATGGTACCTTATCAAAAATTCTATCCTTGACTTTATTTTGAAGGTGCTGATTTTTGTTTTCCACCACAGATTTAGCAGGTTCTTCTACCAGCTTTGAATATGTCTTAGTTGGATTGTCCTCAACTTTCTTCATTGGTTCTTCAACAATCCTCCCACTTCTGAGTTGGACAGCCTGAACTTACTCCTTGGGATTGACTTCTGGTTGTCCTAGGAAAAACATTGGTTATCTAGTAGAGGTGCTTGCTTGTTGGGCAATTTGGCTCTCAAGCAACTTCTGATTGACGCTTAAGGCCTCATATCCAGAAGTCAATTTTTGCATTGTCTCCTCTTGCTTTTCCTGCTTCTTCAGAATTTGCTGCAACATCTCCCCCATTTTTGAGAATTGATTGGCTTGAGCTTGTGGTGGCTCATATGGAAGTCTTTGCATTGGGGTAATTGAAGGCTGATTCTGATATGGAGGTGGTTGATTCCTTGGCAAAATCTTGGGCTGCCAATTAGAATTCTGCATGGGTGGCCCTTGATAGTGAATGGCCTTGTAGGAGAAGTAGGAATAGTTCCTATTTTCTGGAGTATAAAACTCAGCAAGGGGCTTCACTCCATAATTCCCCACAGCATTCACTTGATCAATGGACTATTCATATTGCTGCATAATAAGATTACAACCCTCTGTGACATGGCCTTGGTTTCCACACACATCACACCAGGTTTCAGAGTTGGAAGCCTTGTTAACATTGGGTGATAAGTTCAGCTTCTCCAAGGCCTTTTTCAGGACTTCTTCAATCTGAATTGAAATGTTGTTGACTTGGTTATCATTTGATGGCCTCCTTGTCCTATCATGAGTAAGGAAATGGTGATTCTTGGTAATGTTTTCAATCAATTGATATGCTTCATCAATGTTCTTGGACAAAAATTCCTCCTGCAGCAGTATCCAATGCCACTTTAGATGGATAGTTCAATCCCTTGTGAAAATAATTGACCAATTTTCATTTTCAAACTCATGGTGTGGACATGCCCTTAACAAGCTCTGGAGTTTTTTCCATGCATCACATATGTTTTCTTGATCCAATTGATAGAATCTAACAATCTGGTCTCTATAATTATCAGTTTTGCTAGGTGGAAAGAATTCAACTAGAAACAATTAAATTATGGACTCTCAAGTGGCAATCTCTTTAGGTTTGAGGGTCTTGTACCAAGTCTTTTCCTTGTCCTTGAGTGAGAAGGGGAATAGCCTCATGTAGACAACATCCATAGGAGCATTATTGAAGTGGACAATGCTGCAAATTTCTTTGAAGTTGTCAAGGTGTGAAGTTGGATCCTCGTTCCCTAATCCTGCAAATTGATATTGCTTAATCATTGTAACCAATGCTGGATTCACTTCAAAGTTGGCAGCAAGTGCTAGGACTCCATCCCCTTGTTGATTTCTGAAATTGCTAGGTGAATAGCAATCCTTGAGTGTCCTTGGTGCAGCCATATTAGCCTCTTCTTCCTCCTCTTAAAAAATTCTTCTTCTTGCCTCTTGCCTCTTGCCTTTGCAATCTCCTCCATCTCAAGAATCTCCGTTCAGGTTCAGGATCTGATTGATAATAGTCCTCTTGATAATCCAAATCCTGCATAAATAAATTTAGAAGTATCAAAATTCAGAAAAGAAAGAAAACTGGACAAAAATAAAAAAAATTCAGAATGATAACTTGTAAAAATTGAAAATTGGGCTAATAAATGGACTGATAACTAGTCTAAAACTAATTTAAACTATCTAAATTAATCTAATTGGCCTCAAATCCCCGGCAACGGCGCCAAAAACTTGATGTGAATTGAGTGGAGTAGTAATAACTTGCTGATTTTGTAGTTAGAATTGAGAATTTTCAATAATTGGATCAACTCCCTTGCTCACTCTCTACTGCAGTGCACAGGACTATTGTAGTAAACTCAAATGTCTTATCCACAGTGATTTGAAGCCAGACTCCCTAAGACAATCTAGACTAATCCTACTTTGATTGACAAAAACAGAAAGTTAAGAAAAGTAAGAAACAAATTTTTAATTGTGGCAAAAGATAACTATTTTTGGAGTTTTAAGACTTTATATGGATTGAAATTTAGATGTTGAACTAAGGACTAAAAGGGTTATCAATTAATGGGAAGGTTTTCCTAGGAGTTGGGGTTCATCTAATTCAGTTATGGATGGAATGTTATTAATTTTAAATCAAATCCGATTCAACCATAAGTATTGCTGCTCTCACAGCTTAATTAGTCCATAACTAATCATTATATTCTCATATAAATGTTAGCTAGGTTGAATTAGAGAAGGATCCCTACTGAATGTCAAGTTATCACTAGCATATGCACAAACCCCTCACTGATTTTGCCATTTCTTCAAAGATTTTGGCAATTTCAATTTGGCACTTCAACCAAACCACACATCAACTACTTAGAAATGCTATGAATCCAATCCTAATACTAATGCTTCTTGGTTTATCTCTAAACTACAAGAGGATTTTAAATCAGCCTCTCAGCTGCAAATTGAAATGAAATCCACATTAGTACTAATCAATTAGATAAAATAAGCACATGTCACACATTGGAATTCAGCACATGCCATTGCTTCTTGGTCCATCTCTGAACAGCAAGATAACCCTATGTTCACTTCTCAATGGATGATGGAATAAGGGGTTTTACAACAGCAAGGCAGATTCCACAAATTTTAGGATATCAGAATTTAAAAATTAGAAATCAACAATGAATAGTTGCAACAATTCAGGGATTGAAACCTTAAAATACCATTGTCTCTTGATTCATTTCTGAACAAGAATGAAACCATAAGCAACCTCTCAGTTGTTAATTCAATTAGGGCTCCACAATGATAAAAACATATTCATAAAAAATCAGGAATTAGAAAAAGAAATCAGATTTCAGAAATAAAAAATTCATATTTATAATTGAGGATTGAACCTAGAAACTTGCCATTGGTTCTTGATTCATTTCTGAATCAAAGAGTAGATCAAAGGACAACCTCTCAGTTGTAAATACAAGTAGGACCTCACAATGTCAAGAACAAATCCATAAGAATCAGAATTTCAGAAATAAGAAAATCAAAACTTAAATTCAGTGCAAGAAATCATTGATTCTTCATCGATCCACGACTAAATTAGACTACTACTATATCCTAGGAGAGTTGAGATTTAGCTCATTATAATTACAGAAATCAATGCAAAACAAATTGATAAGCTAACACAATCCATCCTGCAAGTCGACTGAAATCAAAATTTAGCCTCTTCAGCTCCTTTCCCTCTAGTTCCTTCCTGCAGAAACCCTTGCAATAGCCAGCCCCCTTTCACTCCCTGGTTCTTCAGCTTATATATGACCCTTCTACACCCTTAGATGCAAATCAGAATGTTCTATTATGCCTTGATCATGTCATGTGTCCTGGTTCAGAAAATATCAGCAGGTGACAGCTTTTTGGACAGCAAGAAAGTAAGTGGTCCCCCCTCCTTTTCCAGGTTTTACAACCTTATTTTCCCTGTTAGAAAGGCCAAAACAGCAAGTATCAAAGTCCTTGAATGAGATTTAAACAAATAAGGATTATGACAGCAACTAGTATTAGTTCTATTGTCAAATGAGATTTGGTGTTGTGCAGGAATGAAATCCTAATTTGTTTAATGATAACTTATTACCCGGAATGATAACTTGTGCCATATCATCAAAATTGTCTAAATATGAGTAGTTCAGAGCAGTGAAGGCATCAAAGGGATTAGGATGGCAAGTAAATGAGGTCAATTATCCAGTGTGGATAATATTTCATAGGAATGATAACTTGGTGCCCCGGAATGATAACTTGGTACCATTAAAATGATAACTTGTTATAAATTTAGTTGTGGTTATCCAAATATGATCAAATTAGAGCAGCAAGGAGTTAGGACAGTAATTTAACAATTGCCTAATGCTTTTATGCATAAATGATAACCTTGCACATCAAAATGACAATTTTGCCCTAAAAATGATAACTTGACATAAAAAATGATAACTTGTGAAATGGAATGATAACTTTGCACAAGTTGAAACATGATCATGCAAATATGATTAATTCATAATAGCAAGGGATTTAGGGCAAAATAATCACTAGAAATCAGCTCAATTAGTAAAATGATAACTTTACACATTGGAATGATAACTTGCCCAAAAAATGATAACTTGGCATAGAATTGATATCTTTATGAATTTTAGCAATTCAGAACCTCTATGCACATGGAATTAAGTGTAAAATAAGGATGATCAGCTGGTTATCATAATCCATTGCATTCCATGCATAATTGGCCAAAAGTAAGGCAAAATGAGGGCTCGATATGGGTGAAATGAATAGAAAATTGGATGAAAACCTAATATGATCAGCTAGTGATCAACTCTGCACTCAACGGATGAAGGACTCTATTGTAGCCATCTGCAATATGGAGGAGTGAGTTGAACCACAAGGGAACGTGGGGAGACTCTCGTTTCTCACCATTGCGACTCAAAACCGATAAGGAAAGGAATGCTATATCAAAGAATCTTTTCCCGCCTCAAGATCGTCGAAACATCAAGTGATCACCAAGGATGAGGTGGTCCTATACTCTTCATTCGGCGGAGGGATGGAAGACTCTACATTGTAACCACTTGTAACATAGAGACATTGAGTCAAACACACAAGGAGACCCAAAGTGGCCCGAAGCATCCATGGGAAGACTCTTGTCACTTATCATAGAGACCCAAAGCACCCGAAGCAGACAAGTTGCAAATGCGATCATCAAAGGACTTGTGGTTTTTCAAGCCGTCGGAATTCCTGAATGGTCATCGAGGGTGAGATGGTCCCGCACTTTGCATTCGACGGAAGGAAGACCTTATGTCATAGCCACCTGCAATATGAGGGCATCGAGTCAAGTCATGCAGGTCGAATGACAAGACTCTTCATCGTGTTCTACACGACCCTAAAGCAACTCATTCCCCGAGCTAATCCTGAAGGCATACAAGAGTTATTTCACCCCAAGAAGTCAAACCAAACACCTAATTCATATATGGGAACTCAGCACATGCAATTGCTCCTTGGTTCATCTCTGAACAGCAAGGAAACCTTAAAATTCACTTCTCAGTGATTAATGGATTCAGAGTCTTAACAACTAACAAAGCAAGTTCCTAAATTTGCAGGAAATCAGAATTGAAGATTCAGAAAATCAGAATTGAAGAATTGCAACAAATCAAAGAGTTAAACCTTGGAAACACCATTGTTTTTTGATTCATTTCTGAACATGAAGGAAACCATAAGTAACCTCTCAGTTATAAATCAATTAGGGCTCCACAATGATGAAAATATATTTGGGCAATTCAGAAATCAGAATTCAGGAAAAATCAGATTCAGGAAATCAGATTTGGACCTAGAACTTGTCATTGATTCTTGTTACATTTTTGAATCAAGAACATATCATAAAACAACCTCTTAGTTGTAGATATAAGCAAGATCATACAATGCCAAGAACATATAGAAATAGATGAGTTCTGAATGCAGAATCAAGAATCAGAAAATTAGAAATTATGAAATCAGTGCAGGAAATCAGAAATGTCCATATCCATTCACAATTAATCTAGACTACTACCCTATCCTAGGAGACATGGAGTTTAGCTCCTCATAATTACAAACATAGATACAAAATGGAATGAAGAATAGAAGCTATCCATCCTGGAATCAGGTCTGTTGACAGAAATCAGCTTCTTCAGCTCAAGAACAGCCCCTCTCCAGCATGAATCCTTGCTCCAATCTGCTCCTTCCTGTAATGGCCGACCCCCTTCTTGTCTCTTAGGGTTTTCAGCTTATATATGGTCTATCATCACCCTTAGATCAGCATCTAAATGTTCCCTAACCTTGATGTAAGTCACCTGTCCAGATGACCCTGAAAATTCCAGTGCCTGCAGCTTTTAGGATAGCCAAAACTAGTGGTCCCCCCACCTTTTCCCACCTTTTTGCAACATATTTTTCCCTGCTACAAAGGATAGAACACCAAGCATCAAAGTCCTCAAATAGTTTATGAACAAATGACGGTAGGAAAAGCAACTAGGATCAGCTCAAATGTCAAGTATGATTAAGTGTTGTGCAGAGTTGCAAATCAAGGTTAAAAATGATAACTTATAAATGCCCGGAATGATAACTTTGCATAAATCTTGGAAAATGTTCAAATATGGATGGTTCAGAGCATTGAAGGCATCAAATAGATTAGGGTGGCAAGTGAGTGAAGTCAGAAATCAAATATGAATGAGATTTCATAGGAAAGATAACTCGGGTGCCAAAATGATAACTTAATTGCCTTAAAAATGATAACTTGTCATAACTTTTGTTGTGGTTATCCAAATGTGATCAAATTTGAACAGAAATGAGTTAAGACAATAATATAATGGTTGCCTAAGCCCTTTGTGCAGAATTGACAATTTTGCATATCGAAATGACAGTTTTGTTCTTTAACGATAACTTGTCATTGGAAAAATGATAACTTGTTCAAATGGACTTAAATTTTGCACAAGTTGAGATATGACCATCAAAATATGATTCATTCATGATAGTAATGGATTTAGGGCAAGAAAATCATTGAAAATCAGTTCACTCAAAATAATGATAACTTGACATATAGGAGTGATAACTTGTCCTAAAAATGATAACTTGGCATATAATTGAAATATTTATAGATTTTGGCATTTCAGAACCTCTATGCACATGGAATTAGGTATAAAATGAGGAATATCAACTAGTTATCACAATCCATGCATTTCAAACATAATTGGTCAAAAGTTGGGCAATTTAGGGATTCGATAGGGGTGAAATGCATCTAAAATAGGATAAAAGACTATAGTGATCAGCTTCAAACTCCCCCAAGCTTAGCCTTTTGCTTGTCCTCAAGCAAAACATTCAGAATTTAAGGACAAACTTGAATTAAAAGTCCACAAATGAAGTAAAAGTCAGCTGAATTGAATCCATTGAGTTTCCCACTTTGCCAACACTTCATTCTTTCCAAAGATTCAATTTCTACATAGGGAATCACAGAGGCTAAAACAAATTTAAGCCATGGAAGAAGTACTAGCAATAACATGTTTGAATTGTAGGAATTGTCAACTTTACAAAGGGGTTGAACTACAAATCTCTTCATGAACAGATTTTCAATTGATTAAACAGGTTTAACAACTGACTTTTATTCATGAAATGCAAGTAAACATGTCAAGGCCTGATTTTTATCCATGCTGGTCACAGGATAAAAATCCTAGTTTTATTTAGGAGAGATTCCTTTTTGGAATTTCACTCTCTTTATTTATGCATGCATGCGATGCAAAATGCAACTTTTCACTTTTTTCTTTTCTCCATTCTTCTTTTTTCTATCATGTTCATGAAGAGAGCAATAGTTCAAACTCAAGTATAGTTTAGATCCCTTTGTCCAAAAAGTCAACTTTTCCTATTTAACATGGCAGCAAGAGCTTTGACTCCCTTTTATCCATCTGATATTACTAATTCAATCTATAAGTATCAACTAGTGTGACCCACAAAAAGGAAAATTTTCAGCTGAAAATTTATTCAAGTGCATCTGAATTGAATAGCCAATTAAAGCAACAAGAATAATGACCAAGTTGGCCACTTGGTATTGGAGTGTACCAACTGTCATAATGAAGCATTTTACCCATTTCAGAGTTAAAATAAATTCAGAATTGAGTTGAGCCCAAAAAATGATAATCGAGTGATAACTAGTGACAACCGAGTGATAACTTATTCAAACAATAATAACCTTATGGTAAATGATGATATAAGTATTAAAATATATTGAAAACATGGTGTAAAGGTTAGAAAAGCATCAGGTCCAAGCTTAGCTTCAACACTGTCCACTGTGTTGAAAATTAAGGTAAGGGAGAGGGTTGGGAGGGTATGAAATTTATGGAATTTGTGCATTTGATCCATTCCAATGGTTCTTGCATCTAAATCAGGGGCTGAGGGTGGTCCATTCTTCATGAATTTCAGCTAATCCTGTAGGGAAACAAGAGATATTAGTGGGACATTCAATTTCAGATTTTTAGGGTGCACAATTCAACAATGCATTGAAATTCACTGAAATGCATTGAAATTCAGCTATGAGAGATTGGGATAACTGATATGCATGATGATTCAGACATTAATATGATGAATTCAATATGAGAAAAAAGATTATATCAGTTATCATTGAGATTTCAATGAGAAGAATGAAAATTAAGGGTAAGGGTACTCCCTTCTTGTCAATTTATGGATGGATTTGATTCCTCCCTTCTTTATTCCTGCAAAACAGAAAAGTTAAGTATAAAATGACTTGGGTTACCTCCCAAGGAGTGCCCTGCTTTAGTGTCTTAGGCTGGACATCTTTCCACTTAAATTCAGCTAGGCAAACTTGGCAAATCTTGCAAATTCAGCACCTCCTTAGCTGATTCTTGAGCTGTGGGATTATATGGCTTCAACCTCTGTCCATTGACCTTGAATATGCCATCTTTATCATTAAGAAGGTCCACAACTCCATAAGGATAAATTTTGTGAACTTTGAAGGGTCCACTCCACCTTGATTTGAACTTTCCAGGAAATAGTTTCAACCTTGAATTAAACAACAATACCAAGTCTCCAACCTTGAATTCCTTTTTCAGAATTCTACTATCATGCCATCTCTTGGTCCTTTCCCTGTAAAATTCTGAATTATGATAGGCATTTAGCCTAATCTCATCCAACTCATCAATTTGGAGAAGCCTCTTTTGTCCACATGCTTGCATATCAAAATTGAGTGCCTTTACTGCCCAATATGCCTTATGCTTTAACTCAATTGGTAGATGACATGTCTTCTCATAAACCAATTTGTTAGGAAAAATGCCTATAGGGGTCTTATAGGCTGTCATATATTCTCAAAGTGCCTCATTTAGCCTCAAACTCCAATCCTTT
The DNA here is from genome assembly GCA_030549335.1 of Pontederia crassipes. Taxonomy (NCBI): domain Eukaryota; kingdom Viridiplantae; phylum Streptophyta; class Magnoliopsida; order Commelinales; family Pontederiaceae; genus Pontederia; species Pontederia crassipes. The sequence continues at coordinate 56,758,452 of CM060191.1, forward strand.
GTAGTCAAGGAAACTATTTTCTCCAATATGGCCTTGATTTCCCTATTTGAAATTTCTGCTTGGCCATTTGTTTGAGGATGGTAGGCAGTTGAGACCTTATGCTTGACTCCATATTTGTTTAGAAGGTTCTCAAAATATTTTTCAATGAAGTGGCTGCCTCCATCACTTATGCCACTCTTGGGATTCCAAATCTTGGGAAGATTATCTCTTTGAAAAGCTTGATTACAGCCCTAGAATCAGCAATTGAAGTTGGAATTGCCTCTATCCATTTGGATACATAGTCAACGGCAAGTAGTATGAATTTTTATCCAAATGAACTAGGAAAAGGTCCCATGTAGTCAATGCCCCAAACATCAAATATTTCCACTTCTAAAATCCCATTCTGAGGCATTTCATTTCTCCTTGATATTGACCCTGCCCTTTGACATTCATCACAACTCTTCACATACATATATGCATCTTTGAACAAAGAAGGCCAATAGAAACCAGATTGTAGCATCTTGGCAGCAGTCTTTTGAGTGGCTCCATGTCTACCATATGGAGATGAGTGGCATTCATACAAAATTGATTGGAATTCAGCTTCTGGTACACATCTCCTGAAAATGCCATCAGGGGACTTTTTGAATAGAAGAGGGTCATCCCAATAGAAATCCTTCAAGTCATGGAAGAACTTTTTCTTCTATTGATAGGAAAAGTTAGAAGGAATAATCCCACATGCCAAGTAATTAACAATATCAGCATACCAAGAAGTAGGGGCAGCTGATATTGCCATCAAAAAGTCATCAGGAAATGAGTCATTGATGGGGAGTGAGTCATTAGAATCCTGAACTCCTTTCATCCTTGATAAGTGGTCAACAACTAAGTTTTCTGTCCCTCTTTTATCCCTGATTTCAACATCAAATTCTTGTAGCAATAGGATCCATCTTATGAGCCTTGGTTTTGATTCCTTCTTGTTGATCAGGTGCCTTACTGCCTGGTGATCAGTGAAGACAATTACTTTGGATTCAATCAAATAGGATCTGAATTTGTCAAAGGCAAACACAACAGCCAACAATTCCTTTTCAGTGGTGGCATAGTTGACTTGGGCTTCATCCAATGTCTTGCTAGCATAACATATAACTTAGTGCTTCTTCTCTTTGGTTTGCCCCAACACTGCCCCTACTGCCTGATCTGATGCATCACACATAATTTCAAATGGCAAAGCCCAATCTGGTGGTTGCACTATGGGGGCTGAAGTGAGGGCTTCTTTCAAGTGGTTGAAAGCCTTTAAGCATTCCTCATCAAAATTGAACTCCACATCTTTGACCAGCAACCTTGTGAGGGGTCTGGTTATCATTGAAAAGTTTTTAATGAATCTTCTATAGAAGCCTGCGTGTCCCAAGAAACTCCTTATAGCCTTCACATTCTTTGGAGGTGGTAACTTCTCAATTGCCTCAATCTTTGCCTTATCCATTTCAATCCTTCTACTAGATGCAATGTGGCCCAATACCACTCCTTCTTGAAACATGAAGTGACATTTTTCCCAATTCAGAATTAGATTGGATTCCCTGCACCTTTGCAACACTTTTGTCAAATTTTCCAAACAGGCCTCAAAGGAATCTCCATAAACTGAAAAGTCATCCATGAACACCTCCATAATGTCCTCAATGAAGTCTGAAAAGATGGACATCATACACCTCTGAAATGTGGCAGGGGCATTGCACAATCCAAATGACATCCTCCTATATGCAAATGTCACATATGCACAAGTGAAGGTAGTCTTGTGTTGGTCTTGTGGATGGATGGGGATCTGTAGAAAACCTGAATAACCATCCAAATAACAAAAGTGAGAGTGTCTTGCCAATCTCTCCAACATTTGATCAATGAAAGGAAGTGGGAAGTGGTCCTTCCTAGTTGCCTTGTTCAATTTCCTGAAATCAATGCACATCCTCCATCCTATGATTGTCCTGGTGGGTATGAGTTCATTAGAATCTGATTTGACTACTGTAATCCTTCCTTTCTTAGGCACCACTTGGATAGGGCTGACCCATTCACTATCTGAAATAGAGTAAATAATCCCAGCATTCAGCAACTTCAACACCTCCTTCTTGACAACCTCCTTCATAATAGGGTTGAGTCTTCTTTGGCATTCAATGGAGGGCTTGTAGCTGTCCTCCATGGGGATCATATGCATGCAAATTGAGGGATTAATACCCTTGATATCATTAATGGAATAGTCAATTACCTCCTTGTACAGCCTTAGTTTTTTCAGCAACTCTTCAACCTGATTTTTAGGCAAGTTGGCATTGATTATAATAGGGAATGTTGAATTCTCTCCCAAGAATTCATATTTCAGGTTGCTAGGGAGAAGCTTGAGCTCCAATTTAGAAGAATTAGCTTGAGCTGAATTGCCTTGGACTTCAGCAGTGATAACTTGTTGCACCTCACCCTGAATTTCTGAATTTTCCACTGATTTTGAAGAATTCAGCACTAATTTGTATGCCTTAGCCTCTGGATCTTCCAATTCCTTCAAATGATCAAACATTAGGCACCTTTGCAATGGATCTTCAATGGAAATTATGGCAGAAACTTGCTGAACAACTTGATCTAGCTGCCCCTCTTCAAAGTCATTTTCTTGAAAATTTGGCCAACTGATAACTTGTGCCAAATTAAATTCTAACTTGTACCATAAAATCTACTGGTATGTAAAATGTGCCAACTTTGAGGGGTATGTCCTCAATGATTCCATGTGGGTACTTGATAGATCTGTCTGCCAGCTGTAGAGACATGTTTGTAGGCTTCAAATCTTCAACTTCAAGCTTCCTACAAAGTGAAAGGAGTATGACACTCACTGATGCACCCAAATCACACATTGCCCTTTGAATCTTCCTATTTCCAATTTCACAAGGTATGGAAAAGCTTCCTGGATCTTTCAACTTGGGTGACAATTTATTTTGAATGATTGCAAAGGCTTCCTCAGTTAAGGCAATGGTTTCATGTTCCATAATTCTCCTTTTCTTAGTAAGGATCTCTTTAAAAAAATTTGCATATGAAGGCATCTCCTGGATTGCCTCTACAAATGGCACAGTTATATACAACTTCTTCAGGATTTCAATAAATCTTCTATATTGTTGGTCCTGCTTTGCCTTGATTAGCCTTTGAGGGAAAGGCACCTTATCAAATATTCTAGCCCTGACTTCACCTTGAGGATGTTGATTATGATTTTTCAAGACAGCCCCCTCATTTGATTTTTCTGTAGGCCCTGAACTTGTGCTGACTTCAGCTGGATTCCCCTCAACATTCCCCATTGGTTCTTCTATAATTTTTCCACTCCTGAGTTGGACAGCTTGGACTTGCTCTTTGGGGTTCAATTCAGGTTGTCCAGGGAAGAATACAGGAGATCTAGCTAAGGTGCTAGGTTGCTGGGCAACTTGATTCTCAATGTATCAAGTCTAGAATTCATTTTCAGAATTGCCTCCTCCTTATTGCCTTGCTTCTTCAGAATTTGTTGCAGCATCTCCTCTATTTTGAAAATTGAGAATGTTGAGTTGGTGGTGGTTGCTCAAAAGGGGGTCTTTGCACTTGAACTTGTGGAGGCTGGTATGGTAGAGGTTGATTCCCTGGCAAAATCTTGGGTTGTCAATTAGAATTCTGCATTGGTGGCCCTTGGTAATGATTGGCCTTGTAGGAAAAATAGGGATGGTTCCTACTCTCTAGAGTATAGAATTCAGAAGGTGGCTTGACTCCATCATTCTCCACAACATTGACTTGATCTATGGATTGCTCATATTGCTGCATTATCATGTTGCAACTCCCAGTGGCATGGCCCTGATTTTCACATACATCACACCTTGATTCCTGATTTGAAGACTTTCCTACATTAGTGGACAAATTCAGGTTCTCCAATGCCTTTTTCAATCCTTCTTCAATCTGGACAACAATGTTATTAACTTGATTTTCATTGGATGGCCTTCTTGTCCTGTCATGTGTAAGGAAATGGTGGTTCTTGGCCATGTTCTCAATCAATTGGTAGGCTTCATCAATATTTCTTGATGCAAATATCCCTTCGGCAGCTGTATCCAATGCAACCTTGCTGGGGTAATTCAATCCTTTGTGAAATAGTTGACAAGTTGCCATTTCTCAAAGCCATGATGTGGACATGCCCTCAACAAGACTTGGAGTCTTTGCCATGCATCACATATGTTCTCTTGATCCAATTGGTAGAACCTCACAATCTGATCTCTATAGTTATCAGTTTTGCTAGGTGGGAAGAATTCAGCTAGAAACAATTGAATAATAGATTTCCAAGTAGCCATCTCATCTGGTTTGAGGGTCTTGTACCAAGTCTTGGTCTTGTCCTTGAGTGAGAATGGAAATAATCTCATATATACAGCATCCATGGGTGTATTGTTGAAGTGGACTATGCTGCAAATTTTCTTAAAATTGTCCAAGTGTGAGGTTGGATCTTCATTGCCCAATCTAGAAAATTGGTATTGCCTTATCATTGTCACCAAGGCTGGATTCACTTCAAAGTTTGCAGCTGGCGCTAGGACTCCATTCCCTTGTTGATTTCTGACATTACTAGGAGAATAGCAATCCTTCAAAGTCCTTGGTGCAGCCATGTTTACTTGCTCCTCTTCCTTTTTTTCAAATATCCTTCTTCTTGCCTCCAACCTTTGCAATCTCCTTCTTCTTAAGAATCTTCTTTCAGGCTCAGGATCTGATTGGTAATGATCCTCTTGATTGTCCAAATCTTGCATAAATGAATTCAGAAGTATCAAATTGAGAAAAGAAGGCAAACTAGACAAAAATTGAAAATTTGGAATGATAACTTGAAAAAACTGAAAATTGGCCTAACAAATGGACTAAAAACTAATCTAAACTATCTAAGTTAGTCTAATTGACCTCAAATCCCCGGCAAAGGCGCCAAAAACTTGGTAGTGAAATTGGGAGGTTTAGTGATAACTTGCTGAATTTTGGGTCAAAAGTCAATTTTTCCAATTTTTATTTCAACTCCCTAACTCACTCTCTACTGCAGTGCACAGGTCAATTGTAGTAACCCTAAATGTCATATCCATAGTGATTTGAATTTCTAGACTACCTAAAAACAATTTAGACTAATCATATTTAAAGTGGAAAAAATAGATTTTTTAAAGAAAGTGAAAATAGATTTTTTTTTTCTTTTTAGGAATGCAGAATGATAACTTGTTGTGGATTGCTGCAAAGTTAATTAAACTGAATTGTAAATGCTAATCAAGAGTTTAAAAGGGTTTAACTATCAATGATGAAGGTTCTCCTAGAAGTTGGGGTTCATCTAAGTTAATTATGGATGGAATGGACAAGTTATCACTTTTTTAGTCAAATCCAATTCAACCTTTAATATGACTATTTTCACAGCTCAATTAGATCAGAACTAAACAATATATTGTCATATGATTGTTAGCCAAGTTGAATTAGAAAAGGATCCTCACTGAAAACCAAGTTATCATTAAGTTCAATTCAAGTCACTTGCTTATTTTTTTGGCAATTCAATAAAATCTGAATGATAACTTCTAGATTGCACTTTGAAAATGAAAGGAATGCTTCAATCAACTAAACATGGATGAAATCAATCCAACATTAGTGCAAATGCTCCTTGGTTCATCTCTGAACTACAAGAGGATTTAAAATCAGCTTCTTAGCTGCAAATTCAAATGAAATCCACATTTTCATCAATGAATTTGATAGAAATCAGCACCTAATTCATATATGGGAACTCAACACATGCAATTGCTCCTTGGTTCATCTCTGAACAACAAGGAAACCTTAAAATTCACTTCTCAGTGATTAATGGATTCAGAGGCTTAACAACTAGCAAAGCAGGTTCCTAAATTTGCAGGAAATCAGAATTGAAGATTCAGAAAATCAGAATTGAAGAATTGCAACAAATCAAAGAGTTAAACCTTGGAAACACCATTGTTTCTTGATTCATTTCTGAACATGAAGGAAACCATAAGTAACCTCTCAGTTATAAATCAATTAGGGCTCCACAATGATGAAAATAGATTTGGGCAATTCAGAAATCAGAATTCAGGAAAAATCAGATTCAGGAAATCAGATTTGGACCTAGAACTTGTCATTGATTCTTGTTTCATTTCTGAATCAGGAACAGATCATAAAACAACCTCTCAGTTGTAGATATAAACAAGATCATACAATGCCTAGAACATGATAGAAATAGATGAGTTCTGAATGCAGAATCAAGAATCAGAAAATCAGAAATTATGAAATCGGTGCAGGAAATCAGAAATGTTCATATCCATTCACAATTAATCTAGACTACTACCCTATCCTAAGAGACATGGAGTTTAGCTCCTCGTAATTACAAACATATATACAAAATGGAATGAAGAATAGAAGCTATCCATCCTGGAATCAGGTCTGTTGACAGAAATCAGCTTCTTCAGCTCAAGAACAGCCCCTCTCCAGCATGAATCCTTGCTCCGATCTGCTCCTTCCTGTAATGGCCGACCCCCTTCTTCTCTCTTAGGGTTTCCAGCTTATATATGGTCTATCATCACCCTTAGATCAGCATCTAAATGTTCCCTAGCCTTGATGTAAGCCACCTGTCCAGATGACCCTGAAAATTCCAGCTGCCTGCAGCTTTTAGGACAGCCAAAACTAGTGGTCCCCCACCTTTCAAATGCCAAGTATGATTAAGTGTTGTGCAGAGTTGCAAATCAAGGTTAAAAATGATAACTTATAAATGTCCGGAATGATAAATTTGCATAAATCTTGGAAAATGGTCAAATATGGATGATTCAGAGTATTGAAGACATTAAATAGATTAGGGTGGCAAGTGAGTGAAGCCAGAAATCAAATATGAATGAGATTTCATAGGAAAGATAACTCGGGTGCCAAAACGATAACTTAATTGCCTTAAAAATGATAACTTGTCATAACTTTTGTTGTGGTTATCCAAATGTGATCAAATTTGAACAAAAATGAGTTAAGAGAATAATATAATGGTTGCCTAAGCCCTTTGTGTAGAATTGACAATTTTGCATATCGAAATGACAGTTTTGCTCTTTAACGATAACTTGTCATTGAAAAAATGATAACTTATTCAAATGGACTTAAAATTTTACACAAGTTGAGATATGACCATCCAAATATGATTCATTCATGATAGTAATGGATTTAGGGCAAGAAAATCATTGAAAATCAGTTCACTCAAAATAATGATAACTTGACATATAGGAGTGATAACTTATCCTAAAAATGATAACTTGGCATAGAATTGAAATATTTATAGATTTTGGCATTTTAGAACCTCTATGCACATGGAATTAGGTATAAAATGAGGAATATCAACTAGTTATCACAATCCATGCATTTCAAACATAATTGGTCAAAAGTTGGGCAACTTAGGGATTCGATAGGGGTGAAATGCATCTAAAATAGGATAAAAGACTATAGTGATCAGCTAGTGATCAGTAGGGGAGAATGTAACGGGACGTTTTCCCGTAACACGAAGAGCGAAGCCTCCCGGCACTAGTGCGCTCAAGTTTTAGCTCTGGGCCGCTCAACGCCAAAACCATGGAACACATGCAGCCGTCCCACACTGCATAATATTATGGAGTACCAAGTTATCCGCCCTTAGGGCATTTATCTTGTAAATCCATCTTTATGAATGGCCTAGTTATGTGGCGTTACCCGTAGGGTACGTCTTTTGCGTCTTCAATATGTAATAAGACTCCTATACCTACGGTACACTGGGGGAGTTCACTAGTACCTTCCGAGGTCCAGATGTATGTTATGTTTTATCATATTCAATACAAGCAAGCTTTCCTTTAATTCTAGTGTCATGGCCTTGAGTGTGGGGTGGAAACCCACATCGGTGTTCTTTCGTGGCGTCTCGTGGTTTTTCGGCTGCCACTTCGGACTTTAAGTGCCCAAGTGCTTGCATTAGCGCCACAACGTGCTAATGCCACGGACCCATGACGAGTAGTCTAACACTCAAGTCATGTTCGTGATTGAATGCCTATAAGAGTGATCTCAGCATAGTCGTCTCGAACATAAATATTCCGTTGCTACTCAAAACAGCTTTGGCTAGGTGCCAATCCGCCCAATCGTCGCACGTGGTCTAGTGTCCGAGAATGACCCCGTGACATGCACACGCCACCGAGCTATAGTCGACGTACATACATCAACCAACCCTGAATCATATCATGTACCTGTAGAGATCACACAGAGGAGTAAGCTCAACCGTTAGCATAAAGCTAAGTGTGAATTTATATAATTCATTAGTTATTTCCATAAGGAATAAGTAATCAGGAGATCATCATAGTTTTATGTCCTTTCATTTCATTTCAGTTTCATATCTATGTTCATAGTTCATATTTATATTCATAAGGACAAAATCCTTTCATTCATCTTTAGCCATTCATATTCTTTTATCTTATCCATAAGTTGGAAGAGCTCTCTACTTTTAGGAAATACCATTGCAAACACATAAATGTGTAACTACCTAAACCATAGTGGGTCAGTGGGGATCAGTGCCACAATAAGTGCCCCATCGGGCAAGATGACCTCCCTCAAGGCCATTGTAACACTAATCTTTTATCTTATTCATGAGTCTCTCTTTCAATCACTCGGATCAATCAAGGTTGTAGAGAGCAAAGGTAGCTCCGGATAATCTTTAAGTTCATATTAACCAATATCAATCAGGTGGACAAAAACTTGTCCAATCAGGTGGTTCAGGTTAAGGACATATTATTTTTGTCCACAGATAAGATGCTCGAAAGGTCGAGCGGTCATCCGATACGTGAGCATTCAATAGTCGTCCAAAAGAGGATCGGACGCCTATTTTATCTGTGTTCATCATCAACCGAAAATGGTCTGGTTGTCCATTTTGGTGTTCATTCTTTCGGCCATCCAAACGCTGCATGTAAATCAGTCGACCGAAAGGTGTTTGATCATCCATTATAACATGAGGAGGTTCTCGAACTTTCGTGCGAGAGCTTCGGTCGGCTGAAACTGGATCGATCGTTCGCTAGAATCAGTTTCATCCTCCTCGATCGATCGGAGATAGTTCTCCGTCAACCGTCATATCAAAAGATTTTCCAACGTGAATAGTCCAAATCGATCATCCAAAGGGGTTTTGGTCGACCGACTAGTTATGCCGTCATTGTCGAGTCTCAGTATTTCTCAATTCGGTCATCCGAAGAAGTTTCACTTTCATTTTAGTCCATATTTATTATTATGGTATTATGATCCATAAGTTACCAAAAATTAGAAATCAAATCCCTATGGGTCGTCTCATCTAGTTTCGGACGTCTGATATGGTAATCTCTATACTCTTGTAGAGATGAATCGGATGCCTGAAAGAGTTTCAGTCGTCCGTTTTATATCGGCAGAGACATAAGTCATTGTGGAAATTCTTATATTTTCAATCAAGTTTTCAAGAAACACATAGATATAAGCATCCTAAACATGTTTCCTAACATATGACATAATGTAGGGACTGAGTCATACACTACAAGAAAAGTGGAAATTATAGACGGTCGAAACTGTCTGTAATTTCTCGAAAATCGTCGGAAATGACGATTTCTGACGGTTTTTTCGACGGAATCGATTCGTCCAAAAAATGATCGTCACAAATTGATTTGCGATAGTTGGAAAAAAGACATCGCAAGTTTCGAAGGAAATTCGACGGTCACGACCGTCAAAACTTTCGGCGGTCGCAAAGCCACCGAAAGTTTCGACGGTCACGACCGTCGATATTTGCGGCAGTCGACGAAACCATCGAAACTTTGGCGATCGCGACCGTCGAAACTTTCGACGGTCGTGACGACCACCGCAAATATCGGCGGTAGCAACCGTCAAAACTTTCGGTGGTCGCGCGACGACCGTCGAAAGTTTCGGCGATCACGCGACGACCGCCAAAGTTTCTATGGTCGCAATCGTTGCAAAGAATTTTTATAATACAAAAAATAGTCGCCGCCAGCGATCGGATCCGGCAGCCAGCGGCGGATTTGACCGTCCGCGGCCAGATCCGACTGCTAGGTGGCCGATCCGGCGCCCACGGCCAAATCCGATCGCAAAGGCGGCTGATTCGACGCCCGCGGTCAGATCCGACCGGCAGGAGGCCGATTTGGCGCCCGCGGCCAGATCCGGCCGTCGGATCGAGCGCCAGGCGGCCGGATCAGGTGCCTGGCGACTGAATCTGATAGCCAGCGGCCGAACCCGGCCGCTAGGCGGCCAGGTGTGGCTGGATCCGGCGGCCGGATCTAGCAGCTTGCGGCTGGGTTCGGCCGCCTGGCGGCCAGGCTGGAGAGATAGATAGATAGATAGAGAGAGAGAATGGGAGAGGGACGCCGACGCGAGAGGGACGTCGCCGGCCGTCGATGCTTGTCGTCCGGTCGAGAGAGGCTCGCCGGCAGGGAGAGGAAAGGGAGAGAGAGGAGAGGGGGAAAGAAATAGTGGGGAAGATTATATATATATATATATATATAGGTGGAAAAGTGAGAAAGAGGGAAAACGAAAAAAAGCGGGATAGTGAAATTTTAATTACTGACGGCTCTGTCCGTCGAAAACTTAGCAAATATTAATAATATATATTATCATGATATATACGAATATCCGTTGGAAATTGCGGCGGATAGATATCCATCGGAAATATGGACATTCCTAATCATCGAAAAATAAAAATAATAATATAATAAATTATATAATTTATTGTTTTCATTTCCACCGGTTGTGACCGTCGGAAATTCCATCGAAAATATTTTTGTCGTAAAATCCGTTGCAAATTGTGATGGATTTCTATCCGTCGGAAATTGCCCATCGAAAAATGGTAATTTTCTTGTAGTGATAGCATAATCCTTTCAATCGCACTAAGTACATTTACATGAACATAAATCCAAAATTATTATTTTTTTCTCATGTGACATGATATATCTCGATTTCAGATTCATATCATATTCATTGCAAACGAAATTCTCAAACCAAAGGCATGACCAAATCATCTCTTTAACTACTATAGCTGTATCAAAGATTCTCTAAAACAATAAGACGAACATAGCATATAGTCCTATTTAAATCACTCGGCTAAAATCATTAAGGTGAAGGAAATTAGATCTAATAACTTAAGAGACTGATAGAGCATAATCACTACCCATACATGTATTTCCTGATCTTAATCCCGTCCTTAACCATGAAATTTCTTTAGGTGTTATCCCATGATCTAGATCCCAAATAACACACCTGTATCGGTGATTTTGGATCCAATCTTCGAGAGATGAAGTTTTAGATGCCCCTTCTTCGTCTTTGTTGCTCTCCTGGACCTGAAGAACTCACCCGTGTTCTCTGGCCGAGACAAAAAATCATGGAGCAAGAAGACACCGAGAATTGGACAAACGATAATGAGGAAGAAGAAAGGAGAAAGGGAAAAAAATGGGGTTTTATGGCATTGAATCTCCCTGGGGTTTCATGTCATTTGAAACCGGTGGAGGGACTACAAATCCCTCTCCATTATGATGGAATGAAGAAGAGAAAATCAAAGCGGATCTTTTGACAATCTTATGAACGTCCGAAAGTGTCTCGGTCATCCGATTGTTCGTCGGTCGACTGTCAACTCATCGTGATAATGGGCGCTCTTTTTATTTTGGGCATCCGATAATCTGACGTGAACAATATTTAAAAATTTTAAATTTTATGGGATATTCATTGTGTTACATAATTAAAATTAAAGAGGGTGATTTTTCCTTCGTGTGATTGTTTACTAGTAATGTTTTAAGTTTAGAAGATTATATGAAGATCGTTAAAAAACTTTTGTTGGAAAAAAAAATCCAACTAATCCAACACCTTTCTCCGTATTGTGCACAAGCCATAAGAGGATCCCTCGATGGATAAAAATTGAATAATTTTTTTTAGAAAACATATTTCCATCCAATATCAATACTAAACTTGGAAATGAAGGTTTTGGGATAGAGAAGTTATACATGAATAAGAATTAGAATTATTTGCTCCTACGTACCCTTCGAAATATATTTGTTTCTGCATTTTTTTAATTATAAACTAAAATTTTATAAATTGTAATTCGTAAATTAATAAATTTATAAAATTTACGTTCAGATAATAATATGGAAATAATTTTAAAGATAACACAATAAGAATATGAACTTCATGAATAAAGTAAATTTTATTTCAAGTGGCTCTTGCATCTCCCCAATTAATTTTCATTCCCATCATCAAATGTCCCAAGAGTAAACACGTCTAACTAATATATATCATGATTCCGAATTAGCTGTCCAACCACAATTTCTTTTTCCAGATTTGCATCGTGTGTCCGAGGAAATTTAAAAAGACGTGGACATGTCATCGTCTAACTAATAAGCTTACGTATAGTTTCATTCAACCCAACATTCTCTATCCTATCATTAAGTCTGTGTGACAATTGTTTCATAAGGAAATTTCGAAGTATGACGTCATGGATAATATTGGTATATCGATCCTTATTTAAGATGGACTTCGGAATATCATAAATATTTTTCGATTAATATTTTTAAAGTCGGATCGATTAATATTTTTAAAATCGGATCGATAATCGAATTAGCCATTCAATTAGGCGGTGATATGATTGGTTCAATCAAAATTTACTCGATTTAAGTCAATTTATTTATAAAATTAATATTTTATTATCAATTTTGAAAATATATCGTAAATGAAAGCGTAAAAGTTAAAAAATATCTCAAAAAATCATTTCAAAATAATCAAACATTAATAACGTATTTTCTTATATTGTAATATATATTATTTATAATACCTTTAAGTTTATTGCTTTTCATTTTTGAAAAAATAGTAAATATACAGGTTTTTTTATGTTCCATTACTGCTCTCCAGCAATTTATTTACAAATTCAAACTTACTTACCTTATTATTAATTTCTCTTTTAGTTCACCCTCCATAGTCAGCTTGATCACTTATTTTTCAAGTTCTTTGTATTTTTTTCACCTTCCTTCCTAGAATACATTTTCCTTGTTCTCCATTTATTTCTATATGCTTTACGTCTTAAGGAAAAAAATGAGTTAAGTCGATTTTTTTGGGTGCAACGATCGGTTTAACTTGCTTATCCCAGTTCTTTGCAAAAATGATTTTTAATAAAATTATTGCTCTGCCAAACTACGTCTAATCGAATGTCCCTGCACAACTAAAATATGTGGATTGACTTTTTTTCATGGTTATAAATCGCGATCTTAATAGCACGATTTTACTTGATCTCGATCTCACATTTGTGACCTTTTTATCGGGGTAGTGGGATTGTAAGATAGACAACATCGTAAGATTCTATAGATTCTAGCAATATTATTTTATTATTTTATAGTTTTAAAATTTTACTAAGCGTAACATGATTTTGGAGAAATAAAATTAAGAAGAAGATGATTAGTTATATTAAAAGTTAAAAATATTTTTAACAACATAAATGTAATATTAATGTATATTACAAAATATTTATATAATTCTACTTCATATTAATCATATTATTATCATCTTTTTGTGAATTCATATTATATTATTATCACATAAGTAATATGTATATAGGAAACCTTAATACGATAATAGTTAAGTTAATATTATCTATAATATAAATTATTATAATTTCATTAAAAATAATTTTTAATATAATTTTATACATCAAATTATATATATATATATATATATATATATAGGGATAAGCAAATCCGGGTTTGGGATCAGGTCCAGATCATAGAGGCCTCGACCCGATTTGCTCCAATCGGGACATCTTAATTAAATCGGGGCAAAAATCAGAAAATTTTTTATTGTCCCAATTTAATGTACAAAAACTTTTAAATATATATAATATATATAGGGATAAGCAAATCCGATTTTGGGATCAGGTCCAAATCATAGAGGTCTCGACCCGATTTGCTCCAATCGGGACATCTTAATTAAATCGGGATAAAAATCAAAAATTTTTTTATTGTCCCAATTTAATGTACAAAAATTTTTAAATATATATAATAATAAAAATATTCAATATTATTATATAAATATGATAATTATTAGTTAAATTACATATATAATAATATATTATAATAGATATTTAAGATATATGTATAATAAAATATATAATTTTAATTAAAATACACATAAATATAATATTTAAGATAATTTAATATTAATATAATATATATTATCGGGTGGAAACCTCGTCCAGGTTTTCATAATTCAGATCTGATCCCGACCGAGTATTCAGAAATGAGATGCAGTTTTGATCCAAAAAAACCAAAAATTTCAAATTGACATGGACTAGGATGACCGGGTCGTCCCGATCCGTGTTCACCCCTGTATAGATAAGATCTTGCTATTATATATTTGATATCATGATATCTTATGGATCTCTTCTAATCTTGTTTCTTTAAGCAAGGAACAACAAAAGCATGTTTGTATTTGGCTTAAAGAGTTGGAATTTCTAGATGGTTATGCTTCCAACATATCACGTTGTGTGAACATTGATGTTTTTTTCGGTTAAAGACTCATGATTGTCATGTGTTTATAGAGTTCATGTTGCATTTTGTGATTTATTAGTCATTCCTGTGTAGAATGCATTGACATAAGTTAGACATTTCTTAAAAGATATTTGCTCAACAATTTTACAAGTTAATTGCATGGAGATGCACAAAAAATTATTGTGGAGACTTTATGTAAACTCGAGAAGATATTTTCACCATTTTTTTATTCAATTGCAAAGCATACAGTTGGTTTCGTACGTAACTATGATGGAGTATCGGTTAAGCTCAACTTCATCTTCATTGGATGACTCTACAATGGATTCGACAACAGAAAATAATTATGAATGCATACGAGAATACGTGCAACAAGAGATGCAATAAAAAATTGAGGAGCGCATTCAAAAGAAAAATGAGGTGATGGAAAAGAAGTTTCATATGATGTTTCAGCAACAAGGAGGTAAAAGTTATAATGATTAATTAGTTCACTTCATTATTAGCAGTTTTGTTATGAAGTTTCATATGACTTTCAATTCTACTGGGTTAGACATTATTTTTTTTTAGTAATGAAAAGATTCTACGAGTGTGTGAATTGTTAACTTTAGATAAGTATTATAGTTATAACATGTTGCAAGTAGTATATATTTTTTGAAATTATCTGAAGCATTATTTTGGAATATGAATAGTTGGACGAATTTTATATTCAATTAGAGAAGGTTTCTAATGCTACATTAAGAATGTGTAACTACTTTATTTTGAAGACTACTTATGGTGAGTGTTTATTTTTTATTTTACTAATTATGGTGCTTGTCTTGAAGGCTTAGTTTATTTAATTATTCATATGACTAATATGAGATGTATCTTATTTGCTAATTAGATTTTTTATCACATGTCAATCAGATATTGACTAAATGTAGTTGTGGTCTCCTGAACTATCAAGATATCAATGGTTGAATGAATGGTTGTGGCCTCCCATCCTCCAATTTTGGAATCTTTTGTCTATCAAGATACCATAGAAAACTATATAGTATTTTATCTATCAAGATGAAGTTAGGCATTACCTTGAATTCTATTGGTGGTTAACTTTATTACAAACAACACTACAATTAATCTGGCAAATCGTGACGCGAATTAGCATCAAGGGAGGAGGTGGTCGGCACAACATGAGTAGGATACCTAAGGGACTTAGGGACAGCCGCTCGGGTTCCTAAGAGAAATGGAGGATATGCAAGTGGAGAGGAGGATATGCAAGTGGCTCATCTACTTCGAGTTTATCCATGCACCTGAGCTGACATTGGACAACATCAGGGGACTTATTTCGGAGAAGCTTTCTCAACAACTTCCACAACATTTGTCTTATCATGACAAGAAAATCGAAGAATAGCGACCCAAGAAACGCGACGCTAGGAAGGCGCATATCGGTGGCTAATGGCGTCGCAATAGAGCCAACAAAAGTGGAGACGCTACAAGCACTAGTTCTTGACGCTATCTTGACGTTATTAAGACGTGTGGTGTCCGACTGGGAGTGGTAGAAATGTGTCGCTAAGTCGACGCTCAAGTGGCACTACAACGGAGGCGCTATTCCGTTGCCTAAGAGATGCTAACATTATGCGTTAGTTGACGCTATTTCGGCGCTGCAGTGACGCAAACATGATGATTGTTGCGTCGTCAATGAGACGCTAATATGACGCTAAGGACGATAAATTTAACATAGAGTCAACTATATTAGAGATGCTAATGTGACACTATGGATGCGTTAATTGCAAATTTTTTTGACCTATAACAGCCGCATTTTTCCCCTTTCTACATTATACAATTATATAATGCATATAAATGCATTGGTATTCATTATAGGCATAATATGAAAGCATCACAGGCATAATATGAACGCATCCATGCATAATATTTAACATAAGAATATGAAAAGTAATAAACTGAACTAACAAATTATACGTATATCTAAGTCTATAAGTGACAAAAGCATAGTTTCTATCCATGGTTTGTTTCTATCCTAAGTTTGGGAGTTATTGTTATCATTTCGGACATTCAATCCAGACGTGCTCGGTCCATGGCCTCACGGGGATGGATTCTGCGTCGGGACCAATCCCTGAATCACCTGCAATAGCGGAGCCAACTGCTGTGACAATTGTTGCAACACCTACTACGATATATACTCTGATATCTACTGCGACAGCTGCTGTGATAGCTGCGTTATATCAGGTGCCGCAGATGAGCTCGGAGCAGATGGGCCGCCTGCATATCCTCCTCTCCTCCTAGGTACCTAAGCGGTTGTGTCGAGGCCACACAAGTATCCTCTTCGTATCGCATCGACCACCTCTTCCCAAACAGTAGTGTCCTCTACGAAATAGAAAAATTATACAATCATATAATATATAAATTATATATCAAAAAACACATGAATTAAAAACATGACAAAATCAACCAAGAAACATTACCTGGTGGCTGAGTACTCGGATCATCTCCGTACTTTTCAGCCATTTTCGCATTATACTCATCCTAAAAATGTTAAACATTGTGCATTTAAAAAATATTGTTCTAATGTCAACAACCAAATGAACATGTGATGAGATTAACTAGAAGCCTACGAGCAATGGGCGTGACCAAGTCGTTTGTCTTCCGGCTCTTATGCGTTGCCTCATAGACCACGCGAAAGTTCATGGGACCGCCTTCTTTCTCTTCCTACGGTAAAGTTTCAAATTTTATAACATAGTATAAGTCAAAAGTTTGATAAATTGAATTTGTATATAAATTACCATGCACTGTCGATGCTTGTCAAATTGCATCGATCCCCCTGTGTGGATGTGGGCCTCGGGCTTCAAAAAATGGTTAACTCTTGCCTTTTCCGACTTCTTTTATCATTGTTCATCCGTTCTTTATGAACATCAAATACTTAGACTTTAAAAAACTATAAATTTAATAAAAACAATTTAAAAGTAAACATTTACCGCTTCCTACATAAGGACTTCCAAATCGAGCGCCTAATATGCCTTGGGCATCTTTGCATGCCCTGCTCTACGTGACGACCTTGCGAAACTTGTATAATCGATTTCGGAGGTGTTTCGTAGCAATCTCCTCAAAATCTCTCCGGATCGTACCTAAACTAAGATCTGGATGAAACTGATTTGCCTCCTACAAAATACGTTAAAACTTAGTAATTTTAAAATAATATAAAATAAATTATATACCCAAATAGAAGATTGTACCGTAAAGGCTCAAAAAATGTCATCCTGCACTTGAATTGGGACATCTTTGCAGGATCCTACCCCTTTCGGCAAGTGGGAAAGAACGAGAACACTGACATCCCGTATGTTACTAACGGGTATGAAAGTGGTCCTGCCAATTACAAAAAAGAATTAATTTTCAATGATAACCAAAACTATAACAAAATTTGTATAACTTATTTAACTTACGGTCGAGCAATATTATTCACGGTGACCACCCCATTATCGTGTAATCCCTCTTCATCACTCGAAAAGGAATCATCATCCGGTACAGCTGGGGTAGGCTGAGAAAGTCTGACATCATCTACGGGCCCTAATATAAAATAAATCACTAGTGTCATACCAAATTAAAGTTGTGATAATTGATATATGTACAGTAATGTTCTCACCTCGATCAATGTCTACCGCAGCATGATCCGTGGCAGTCTGCTCGTCAGATTGTGACGAGCCAGGTGCTTGTGCTATCGGTGGGATAGCAACTGACATTATTTAAAAATAGTTAATATAATCAATTGAGAAATATAATGTCAATAATAATAAATATATCACATGGGGTAAGATGTCGTTCACCAACGCTAGAATATGGTGAAGCGTCTGGTAATCTCGGCGGTGGCGGTGGCGTAGCAACTGTCGTCATAAGAAAATACATAAAATTTGTCTCTTATTTAAAATTATGGAATATATAGAAAATAACCTGGTGTGACATGTCGATCGTCGTAGTGCGATCGAGACGTCCCGACTATGTGTGCCGTTGATGATGGAGCAACTGTCACAAAAGTAAAATATTTAGAAAACTCTATCTCCTACTATGTATCGTCTACAATGTGACATGTACCTGGAGTGATATGCGGAGCAGACCCATCAATGGATCACCTACTATGTGACGATCTGGCTACGTGCCCCGTCGATGATGGAGCAACTGATATTATTAAAAATCAAATTTAACTATTATAATCAACTATAAATAAGCAACTGACAATAAATATATTACTAGGTGGTTGTGATGGCGACTCATCTGGAGTAAATACTTGACCTCTAGTAACCATGAATGAAAAAAAGTAACAATCTTCTCTTATTATTGGTAACCATATATAACTAAAAGAAGTAAGAAGGTTGTCATTAGAAGAACTACGGGATTGATTCGCTTATTTCGTATTCTAATTTATTTTCATCATCTTCATCATCGTCGCTATAGTCTTGGTTCGAGTCATCATCAATGAAATTATCAAAGTTCACTTTCAAGAGGTCATTTGAATTGAACTTTTCCATTGGCTCAGCGTCATCAATCAATTGAATATTCTCAACTCCATCCTTATATCCTTCAGTTATAACGCCACATTTATCCTTCCAACGACGAATTCAACTACGATTTGGTTTTGTCATTTCTGTGACGGACAACATTAAGCCATATGTCAATAAATTCGTGTACTTGAAACATATGATTTTGAAGTTAAGAAGTCCAAAATCACATGTTTCAAGTACTTCATTGTCATTTCATAATCTCATTTTATTACCAAGAATGTTGATATACATCCTTAGTAAAATTTATGAGAACATGATAAAAAAGAAGTACTAGCAAATTAACTAGTCCTTAGATTAGTTTCAAGTAATTAACTAGTAACTACCTTAAAATGCACTATTAATTAACTAGTAACTACCTTAACATGCACTAGTAATTAACTAGCAATTAAGTTAACATGCATTAGATTAACTTAACTAGTTATTAAGTTAACATGCACTACTAATTAACCGGTAACTAGCTTAACATGCACTAGTAATTAACTTAACATGCACTAGTAATTAAGTTAACATGCACTAGTTTCAAGTAATTAAGTTAACATGCATTAGATGAACTTAACTAGTTATTAAGTTAACATGCACTACTAATTAACTAGTAACTAGCTTAACATGCACTAGTAATTAACTAAACATGCACTAGTTTCAAGTAATTAAGTAGTAATTAACTTAACATTCACTAGTAATTAACTTAACATGAATGGTGGCGGGATCGTACCTCTTTAACCGAAGAAGGATGGCGGCAGACGACGGACGAGGGTAAGGGGTGGAGGAAGGCGGCGGGCGATGACCGACACCGATTGAAGGAGCACAGTCGGCGGGCGGACGAGGCGGAGGGCGGCATAGGCGGATGGGCGGCGGAGGAGGCGGAGGTGGATAGCGACGGAGGAGGTAGATGGGCGGTGGTGGAGGAGGAGGAGGCGGAGGGCGGTGGAGGAGGCAGAGGGTGAGACGGAGGGCGGGCCGCGGAGGAGCACAGATGACGGGGCGGAGGAGTTGAAGAGGTGGAGGGCGTCATTGGGTGTCATCGGAACGAAGGCCGTCGTCAGAGCGGAGGACCGTCGGAGCGGAGGCCGACGTCGGAGCGGAGGGCATCGTCTGAGCGGAGGACCGTCGGAGTAGAGGGCATCGTCCGAGCGGAGGAGCGTCGGGTGTCGTCAGAGCGGAGGAGCGTCGGGCGTTGTCGGTGAATAAAAATTGACAAATAGTAAAAAGTGAAAACACATAAGAGGGGTTAGGGATTTAAGTTAAGTATTTTAGCGCCTCAAATAGAAGTAACGCTACTTAGACGCTACATAGGCGCCATAGTCGACACGCTATTTCGAGGCTGTAGGGACGCTATATTAAATTTTCGTCTTAATTTAACATTATATTAAGTGATAATAATATGTATACGTGCACGAGTTATATATGTCTATTTATATGTCAATATGTGCCCAATTAAGTGAAATAAAAGGTCAGCTGATGCGACGCTATAGAGAGGCTAATGGGTCGCTAAGAAACTTAGCGACACCATAGCGTCATAGTAGCATATCCAAAAACATAGCATCTCAACATGGTGACGCCAGGGTGACGCTACGTGCTTTTCTATATTCTAATTTTCTATTATATGTATGTAATTTTCTTTATCAAGATAGTGTCTCATCGCATTGTGCCATGTTCCAGTTGTTTTGTTTCCTTCCCACAATCTAAAAGTTATAGAATGCATACCTGTATGTATATGTCTACGTGTGAGAGATTAAGGCACAACAATGTGTTTATCTATATGTATTATAAGTATATATGTGTATGTATATGTCTATATATGTACGTGACATATATAGATAACGTGTATATGCATACGTATTCCAAGTATATATATGTATATATATGTTTATATGTGCAAGATTAAGTGATAATAATATGTATATGTGTACTTATTATATATAAGTATATACATGTATTTATATGTCTATATGTGTTCGATTAAGCGAGTGTGATAAAAAGTCAGCTACTGCAGCACAATACAGACGTTATTGAGTCGCTAAAGTGTATTAGCGACATAATAGCGTCCAAGTAGCGTCTCAGTCATTTTAGCATCTTAGCAAGGAGACGCTATAGAGATGCCAATAGTGTCTACCTGACGTCGGCCAATATTACGGCTCTAGTGTGGCACTATGTAAACGCTATTGAGCCTCCACGGAGACGCTAAAATGGGATAATTTCTAGCGAGCCATGTCTCTTAATTCAACTATCATAATTAAGAATATAAAAATAATATATGTATAATTAAGATATGATATATATTGTATGGATAAATAACATATATAATATAGGTACCAAATTATATATTTAGGAACACTACTATGATGTAGACATATATAAGTAATCATGTGGGAATACATATATATGTTGAATGTACATATACAATATTTAATTTATTGATTGATTAATGTATAGTATAGATAATATATAGAGTTGCCTCAAAATAGATAACATATAGCGATATACATATAGATAGCCTATATATAGTTATCTATTTCTTAATTAACATATACAAGTATGCCAAGTAATCACATTGGCGTCTACGTAGCGTTGTGTTATATTTTTCTTAATTAACTTATATAGGTATGTCAAGTAATCACATTGGCATATACATAGCATCGTCGTGAATTTGACGCCAGTTAGCATCTTCATAGAGTCTCAATAGCATCTCAATTTATGCGATGCTAGCTTCGCGTCAAAGGCTGTCGACGTGAGAACAGTGCTAGGTTTTTTTGCGCACTTTCGCTTCATGGCGTGCAATAATAGCGGCTTTCTGGCGTCTCAATGATGCTTGCTTTAGCATCTATTTTTTGAAACACTAAGAAAATACTAATGAGACACTATTGGGAGGCAAGTAATGTCTCTTAGTTGGGACTCAACCGAGACGCCATAACGAAGTTAGTGGCATCGATTTAGCATTACCATATTTCGAGACGCTATTTTGCGTCGCTAATCCTCAGTTTTCTTGTAGTGTATATCTTGCAGATGATTCAAAGCATACGCATACCTAGACTCCACGAGGTCTAGGACCGAGTACGTCATCGTCGAATATCAGGAATGACACCGATGATGATAATAATTTAGGATAGAAACTTTTGTAACATTTTGATACCTATTGTGATGTTTGGCATGATTTTGTTATGTTAGTAACATTTTTGTGATGTTTATTAGTTTTTTATATGCATTACTATTTATTTTTTATTTGTTTTGAATGTTTAGATCATTGTGAAAAATGTGAAGAATGCATTATATATATGTATTGTAAATTGTATGGGGAAGGAAGAGAAGAATAAGGGTGAAATGGGGCAACATAACTGGTAGTTAGCGCCTCCTTAGCATCGCAATAGCGATGCATAAGGGCTTGGCGCCAAAATTAATATATTGTATTGTGCATCTTTGTAGCGCCGCATTAGCATCGCAAGACAGCGTCACATTAGAAACATAATACGTGTAACAACCTGAAATTGTGGACCAAGGGTATTTGGGCCTTTTGACCAAGAATCTAATGTAAACCCTATATAAGGTCTAACAACCTTATTAATTGCCCCCAAAAAGACCTAAGCGTCAACTCTTACTCATCCCTCTTTTCTTCTCCACCAAGAAAACTCTAAGGCTAGGAAAGGTAGAGCCTGACAATCCTAAGAACGGCTATGATCGAGCACATGAGATTAAGACGATTAAAAGGCTCTTAGTCACGCCCGTGACACCTATCACACTCATGACAAGGCCAAGCACGACCGTGACCAACTTGGTCATGACCTTAAGCGAGAGTGATGAAGTCAAATTTTGGCCACAACTAAAAATGGCTATGAAAAGAATGATCGCGGCCAAGACAATCCTAGGCATACCTCTGACACGGCTCCACACGACCATTACATTGTTGAGTGATGCGTGTAAAAATTATAGTAAATGTTAGCAAATGTAGTAGTCGCTCAAGTAATAAAGTGAATGAGTTAGCTAGCTTTCCACGAGAATGGTTAGTAACTTATATCTTATTTTGACCTTATTAATTGTTAAATTAAGAAAAGTTTATTTTCAAGTGTGAATAAAATAAAAATGATAAAAATAAAGGAAATGATCACCTGGATAAATAAGGATTTGATGATTAGAGCACCTAATTATCACCACTAAAATGCAATGGATCTTTTCAACTTAGAATTAGTTGAATCAATAATAAAGTTAAATTTCTAAAATTAATTAATCAATGTTTCAGGCTTTAACTATTATCTCAAGATCAATTAGAATAAATCAATCATTTCAGTTTTTAATTAAACTAATTAATTAAAAGATGTATTAAATCAGAATTATGATTAAGGGCTTTCTCAAGTCACTTTAATATCTTCACAAATTAAGTCTCTTTCAATTTTTCTAATTGTGGCATGCAATAAATTAAGATCAATTCTAAAAACTATTATGAAAATAATTACTTCTTCTCATATAGAAATTAACTCATAAATGATGGAATCAAAGGAAATCATTAAAATAATTTGCATATTAAGGATCCAAGCTAAACAAATATAAAAAAAAATTCAAAATACAAATAGGGTTCAACTAAGATGACTCTAATAAATGAATAAATCTAAGTCAAATAACAAGAACTCTTGCAGCCGGTGCACGTGCTCTCTCGAGTTTCCGATAGAGCTTTGCTATAGATCTTGCACTTCTTCTCGTATTAGACTTCAAATCTATGCTCCAAGATCATTTTCATGTTCCTCTTCTGCCCCATTTTATAGATTTTCTCGTCATCCAAAGGAAGAAATCGAAACTCTATTCGAAAAGTGGATATAATATGCTCCAAAACTGCCTAACTGTTCGTCGTCATGGCTGTGAAAAGCACCGTCACAGTCGTGACCAAGATGATCTCATTTCCGCCTTCCAACTCGCACTCATGGCCATGACAGGTTATGTCACGTTCGTGACCGAGATGATGTTGAGATTTCAACTTCACGCATGTTCGGTTGTGAACCCGGTGGAATGGTCGTGGATAGAAGTACGGTCATGACAACAAGAGGCATGGCCGTGATCGTGCATGTCTTGGACGCACGATAGAGGCACGACCGTGAGACGCTATTTTCCATGAGTTTTCAGTTATTTTCTGGTCGTTTTGATTTTCTATAATAAAATTATATATTCAAATTTAGGTAGAAATCAAATCTTTAAAAAATTATTAAATAAATCAATTCTCTCTTTTCTTAAATATAAAATATTCCTAATATGTAAATTAAATGACTTAAATTAATGCATAATTTTTAGTGCATCACTAAGCACGACCATAACAAATCTGGGCACGACCATAATATTTCTGTGCAAGCCGTTACCAGAAAATGACTTTTATGATGTTTAAACTTATTTTCTAAATATATGAAGAATGATTTATAAACGCATACATAGCTTATATACATTACAAAATAGGTTTAACACGCATTATAATTATTCACATCGTCTATTAATTATTACACAAATATAAAACAAACATTATTCCCAATAAACATGATCATGACAAGTTCATGTCAATGGCCAAATATACTGAGAAAGTGAGAAGTATACTCACCATGCTATATTGTATTCTTATTTTAAAATAACATCACCAAGGTCAAATGATTACGAACTAACCACGCGCATGCATATATCCGTGGCCGCGCTCGCGCACAAGTAGGTCAGCACGGATTTAAATGGTCAGGACATAGAGATAGAAGTCATTCAGCAGGTATAAAAAGGTGGGGGTGTTGCTGAGGACCGTGGTTTGGGCGTAGCCGCGGGCCAACCTCAACTTTCCTGTCCCGCCGACGATGGGGCGCTCGATGTTGACGTCGGAGGCTCTAGCACTCCCGGCCAGAGTTACGCTGCTGCCTTTGAACGGGCCGTCTGTGAAAACATAGTTCTGGATGGCCACGACGTTCCCGCCGTCCAAGGATGCCACCGCCTGGAAGGCTTCAACATTTCCGACGACCGCACCGGTACTGTTGAAGATCACTGCGTCTAATACGCGCAGCTGCCCGAAGCGGGTCGTGAAGTTGCTGGGTTGGGCCACGACGTAGATATTCTGGCCGGAGCCGTTGAAGTTACGTACGAGTAGAACTGCAGATGGGTAAAGACATTGGCGGAGGCGCCGGAAATGGCTGTCACTGCCACGACGAGGAACAGGAGGGAAGTCGGCTTTTGAGCGGCCATGGAGCTTAATTTGATGCCCCCCGTTGGCGGACGTAGTGGTGGCGGCAAGTGTGTGGAGCTGCTACACGAGGGATGAATATGAAATGTTTATAAGGCATGTTAATATATATAATGCGTGCATGCGCATCTTTTGATTCTAATCTCGTTCTAAGTGCTCGACGTCTGAGGTGGAATAGTGATTACATTCCGCTTTTTTTCCGCGAAGGAATAGTAATTAAATTAATGCGAACAGATTTCATCGGAAACGACGATCCTATTACTGGAAACTTCAATCAGTACAGGACTCCTCATAGTATTTGGGACCATTTTACCTTCTTTCCCTCCTTTTTTTTCTTCTATTTGTTTTGTTAATTTTATTTTTACTTACGTGTCAACTCTTTCATGGAGCGTTTTCTAATTTTCAAAGTACCAGTGGACAGTGACCTGACCTCCTTTGTAACTGAGGGAAAAAATCTTTGTTACGGTGCTTACGTTACGTACATATATACTTTACCACCAAAAAATCATATATGAAATTGCCCTTTTTATATGTGATTGCCGCTACTCGAGTTTATCGTCGGATCCACAAAGATCTATATGTGGCATTGTGGATGCATGATTTCTCTGCCAGCCTATTCCGATGTCTTCTTGCCTTCAGTTAGGTGTGGAGTAGAGAAGAATGACGATAATGAAACGAGGTGAACAGTGATCATTAACAAAGGTATTGTAACAAGCAAACATAAAGTAAATGAGGAAGATACCGGTCGTTAAAGGTAAGAATAACAAAGCTAAAACTGTCCAATTAAATTTTGATGTTATTTGGAGTTTAAGTTGAGGCATGTCAAATTAATGAGAAGAGAGGGCGAAATACAATCGAATATAAGCACTGTGGAGTACGTATTCTTAAATGAATGAAGGAGTTTCTCCAGGCCAAATTAATGACAAGCTAAAGAGGTCATTCATATCTTTATTCATAAAATTAATGGCAAGCACTGTGTCTTAAGTTCGAAGTCAGAAAGGTTTTATGATACACGGAAAGTAGTTGATAATGATTTCAATCATCGAGAGCAAGCGCGATCATAAAATTGATTTCAGAATATATAATTCAACATAGTAAAAAATCTTTTCATACTAAATAATGTTTTATGCAAATTTTTAACATTAAACTCTTCAATTCTACTTCAATATATATTTATGTCGCAATACATTCAATTAACAAATCAAATTTTCGTACAAATAAACACAGGAAAAATAAACTCTATAAGGACTTGTCAGTTAAGAGTTGTGAATTGCATCATCTCCAAACAAAAATATTGTACAAATTATGTTGGGGTTAGATCCAAAAGTTGCGTCAATATATTAAGCTTTTCTGCTAAGTGGCACCATCCATAGCATTTATATTCTATGTATTCAAACTTCCTATAACGATAAATCATAATTAACAAAAAAGACCAAAATCTTGAAAGATAATTAACAAGTCCTTGGATATATGCATTTTAAAAATATTGTTCATTCATACATGTTGGTTGATAATTTTGATCCAATTCTTATGTGAGTAATAAGTAAAAGACACATTAAATTTACATAAAAATTCCTTCAATGAAAATAAAATATAGAATTATAATTATACAGCAATATCACTACATAAAAAATATAATACAACGAATTTTGAATTTCTATCGAACTTGAAACGATAATCCAAAACGATAAATAACAATTCTGAGAAACACTAAATTAATTAGTAAGAATAATACTTGTATGACTATAGTACTAAGAAAAAAAAGAATTAAACTGGCTTTGTTTCTGATTCTTTGTTCTTAAAAATATTAAAGGGAGATGCTCTTCTTCTCTCCTTAGCAAGTCCTCACCATATAGACAGTAATATGATATCACTTTTCCTCACCATATAGAGAATAGTATGATATCGGTTTTGCTGCAAAAGTACCTTGCATGTTCTTTTTCTCTTGAAAGGTCTCAGCAGCTGCCTCAAGAGAGAGAGAAGTCCTCACGTATATCTTAATTATGCCGATGCAATTTCCCCCGCAAATGATAGACCTAATTAAACAAAATTAACAACAAGCCCAAGTGGGCTTTTCAACTCAGAAGGTCACAATCCCTTACTTTAGACCATGAGGAGTGCTGGAGTTAGTTAGGTGGAGCTTAATTTTGGGCCTAACTAATTTGTCATTAGTTATGGTAGGAAGAATATGTGAGATTGTACCATAATTTTGGGAGATTTGGTGATTATCATAACTACATTATTTGTTTGATATGAACTTATGAAGAATTAGGATAAGATAAGCAGTTATCTTGAGTTGTTACTCAAGGCATATATCTGGTAGCGGTTATGCACTATATATTGTGGGGATTTGGATAATGTTTGTAACTGAAAAAAAAAGTTGAGCCATCTGAATAGAGTGAAAGTCTGAGTCGACCGTTGACGTAGGAAATAATCTTCAAACCACGTAAAATCTATGTGTCTTTCTCTATGTGTGATTTCTTATTACTTTTCCACTATTCCTAACATTGATATCAACGGTTTGTTGATATCGAGGATATTCCGCAACAATTGGTATCAAAGCTTCGACGAGGAGTTCGTGGGCAGTGGGAGCGATGGCAACAAATGATGAGAAGGTGAAGATCGAGAAGTTCGATAGTAAAGACTTCAACTTTCGAAAGATGCAGATCGATGACTATTTGTATCAGAAGAAATTACACGGGCCTCTCTCTGGGGAAAAGTCGGAGGCGATGAGCGACGCGGACTAGACGCTCCTCGACCGACAGGCGTTTGGTGTTATATTGGCACGGAACGTAGCCTTTAACATCGTGAATGAGAAGATCACAATGGGTCTGATAAATGCATTATCAAACATGTATAAGAAAGTTGTCTGCATCAAATAAGGTGTATTTGATGAGAAGGTTATTCAACCTGAAGATGTCTGATGGAGCTTTGGTCGTGGATCACATCAACGAATTCAACATTATCATTACATAGTTGAATTTCACTTTTGATAATGAAGTGAGGACTTTGAACTTGTTGTCCTCTTTGCCAGAAAGTTGAGATGCAACTGTGACGACGGTCAACAGTTCTTCCGGTTCAATGAAGTTAAAACTCGATGATATTCAAGGTCTGATTCTGATCGAAGACGTTCGCAGGAGAGAATCAGGAGAAGCCTCAAGTTCGGCGTTGAGTGCAGATGGCAGGGGAAGAACGCAACAGCGAGGATAAAATCAAGGAAGATCAAAGGCAAGGCAATGAAGTCTGCCGAAATTTGGTGAATTTGCATGTTGGAATTGTGAGAAGAAAGGTCACCCAAAGAAGAATTGCAGAGCACCCAAGAAGAAAACTAATGAGGAGTCGGTGAATGCTGCTACAGAAGAAGTCTCAGATGCATTGATTTTGAGTGTTGAGAGTCTGACAAAACACTACAAGAAATCTGTCAATTAGCAACGCAAAATAGTGTCTCGAAACATGGTGACTTTAAATTGACGGCACTAGCGCTATTATGGCATCCCAATTGAGTCCCAAGTAAGAGAGGCTACATGCCTCTCAATAGTGTCCCATTAGTGTTTTCTTCGCGTTTCAAGAGATGGGCGCTAACGAAGGCGCCATAGCGACGCCAGGTAGCTGTTATTATTGTGCGCCATGAAGCGAAACTGCGTGGGGGAAATTAACGATATTCTCGCATCGACAGCTTTCGACGCGAACCTAGCGTCGCAACTTCTAGGATTCTATGGTGACGCTAGGTGACGCCACACATAAGGCGACGCTATGTAGACGCCAATATGTTACCTACATCCCATGCCTATAAAAAATGTTAATTAAGAAATAGATAACTATATATAGGCTATCTATATTTATATCGCCATATGTTATCTATTTTGACACAACCCTAGATATTATCTATACTATACTTTAATAAATAAATAAATAAATTAAATATTGTATATGTACCTTCAACATATATATGTATTCCTACTTGATATATGTCTACATCATGAGTGTTCCTAAATATATGTCTACATTGTAGGAGTGTTCCTAAATATATAATTTGTTACCTATATTATATATGTTATTTATCCATACAATATATATCATATCTTAATTATATATATATATATATATATATTATTTTTATATTCTTAATCATGAAATTATGATGGTTAAATTAAAAGACATGAATTGGTATAAATTATCCCATTTTAGGGCCACACTAGAGCTGCACTAGAGCCGACTGGTCGATGCCACACTAGAGCCGCAATCCTGGTCGATGCCAGGGAGATACTATTGGCGTCCCTCTGTGTCTCCGTACTGAGACGCTAAAATGATTGAGACGCTAAGTCGACGCTATCGTGTCGCTAATACATTTTAGCGACTCAATAGCGTTTGTATTGCGCCACCGTAGTCGACTTTTTATCACACCCACTTAATCGGACACATATAGACATATAAATACACGTATATACTTATACTTACATATAATAAGTACACATATACATAGTATTATCACTTGATCTCGCACATATAAACATACACATACATATATATACTTGGAATACATATACATATACACGTTATCTATAGACATATACATACACATATTATATATATATATATATATATATACACAATTTTGTTATATACACATATACATATAGACTTATAATTTTATATACATACATGAATAATTATATGTGCATTCCATACTTTTTAGATTGTGAGAAGGAAACAAAATGGGGCACAATGTGATGAGACGCTATCTTGATAAAAAAAATTGCATACATAAAATAGAAAATTAGAATATAGAAAACCACTTAGCGTCGCCCTGGCGTTACAATTCTAAGCGACGCATTAGCTTCTTTATATCGCCACATTAGCCGACTTTTTATTACCCTCACTTAATCGGGCACATATTGACATATAAATAGACATATATAACTCGTGCACATATACATATTATTATCACTTAATCTCGCACATATAATCTTAAATTAGGAAGAAAATTTGATATAGCGTCCCTACAACCTCGAAATAGCGTCTTGTCTCTGGCGCCTCCGCAGCGCCTAACTAGCATGGCATCTTGTTGAGGCGCTAAATACTTAACTTAAATCACTGACCCTTCTTCTACATTTTCACTTTTTACTGTTACTGCTCGCTGGTATTCACCGTGACTGACGACGCCCGACGGTCGATGCCATCCGCTCCGACGCCCGACGTCCGAACCCCGACGCCCAACCCCGCGCTCGTCGTCTCCGCCCGCTGCTCCAATGGCCAACACCCGACCTCCGCCGCCATCCGCCTCCTCTGCCGCCATCCGCCTCCGCCTCCTCCATCTCCTCCGTCGACATTCGCCTCCGCCGCCCATCCGACTCCTCTTTCGTCATCCGCCTCCGCCGCCCTCCGCCCATTGTCTATGCTCCTCCGCGGCCCGCCCTCCGCCTCGCCCTCCGCTGCCCTCCGCCTCCTCCGCCGCCCTCCGCTTTCTCCGCCGCCATTCGCCTCCGCCTCCTCCACTGCCCATCCGCCGCCTCCACCTCCTCCGCCCGCCCACTGTGCTCCTCCGTCAGGTGTCGGTCGTCGCCTGCCTCCTTTCTCCACCGCTTATCCTCCTCCGTCACCCACCACCATCCTTCTTCGGTTAAGAAGGTACGAGCTTGCCACCATCCATGTTAAGTTAATTACTAATGCATGATAAGTTAATTACTACTTAATTACTTGAAATTACTGCATGTTAAATTAATTACTAGTGCATGTTAAGTTAATTACTTGAAACTAATCTAAGGACTAATTAATTTGATAATTTTTAATCTAATATCATGTTAAGTTAGGGTAAATGCATGGGGGAGAACAAATTTGTTTCACAATTACGAGTTATTAGAAATCAAATACTGATAGATTTTTTTTCATAATTCTAGTACCTCTTTTTTATCATGTTCTCATAAATTTTACTAAGGATGTACATCCACATTCTTGGTAATAAAATGAGATTATGAAACGATGATGAAGAACTTGAAACATGTGATTTTGGACTTTGTAACTTCAAAATCACATATTTCAAGTACACGAATTTATTGACATATGGTTTAATGTTGTCCGTTATAGAAATGACAAAGTTAGATCGTAGTTGGATTCGTCGTCGGAAAGATAAACATGGCGTTATAACTGAAGAATATAAGGATGGTGTTGATGAATTCATTAATGTGGCATATCAAAATGAAGGTGTTGCTTCTTCATATGGTGAAATCTTATGTCCATGCGAGAAGTGCAAACGTTATTAGTGGAAAATAAGATATGAAGTGCAGAAGGATTTATATTACAACGATTTCTTATTGACATACACAAATTGGTTCTTTCATGAAATTATATTTATTATTATTGACATTATGGATTTATATAAAGTGCGGCATCTTACCCCAGGTGATATATTTATTATAATTGACATTATTAATTATATTAATTATTTTTTAATAATGTCAGTTGCTACGTCGCCGATAGCACTGCCACAGATCATGCTGGTAGACATCACTTGAGGTGAGAACATTAATATACATATATCAATTATCACTACTTTAATTTGGTATATATGACACTAATGATTTATTTTGTATTAGGGCCCGTAGATGATGTCGGACCTTCTCAGCCTACCCCAGCGGTGGTCATCGTGAATAATATTGCTCGATTGTAAGTTAAATAAGTTGTAGAAATTTTGTTATAGTTTTGGTTACCATTGAAAATTAATTCTTCTTTGTAATTGGCAGGACCACTTTCATACTCGTTAGTACCGTGCGGGATGTCAATGCTTTTGTTCTTTTTCACGTGCCAAAAGGGGCAGGATCCTGGAAAGATGTCCCAATTCAAGTGCGGGATGATATCTTTCGAGCCTTTACGATACGATCTTTTATTTGGGTTACATAATTTATTTTATATTATTTTAAAATTACTAAGTTTTAACGTATTTTGTAGGAGGCAAATCAGTTTCATCCGGATCTTAGCGATCCGGAGAGCTTTTGAGGAGATCACTGCGAAACGCCTCATAAATCGATTATACAAGTTTTGCAAGATCATCACGTCAGCCGACCTCACTTTGGAGAAGGGCATACAAAGATGCCCAAGGCATATTAGGCGCTCGGTTTGAGAGTCCTTATGTAGGAAGTGGTGAGTATGCTTACTTTTAAATTATTTTTATTAAATTTATAGTTTTTGAAAGTCTAAATATTTGATGTTCATAAAGGATGGATGAATGATGCCAAAGGAAGTCGGAAAAGGCAAGAGTTAATAGACTTTTGAAGCTCGAGGCCCACATCCACACAGGGGGGTCGATGTAATTTGACGAGCATCGACGGAGCATGGTAATTTATAAATGAATTCAATTTATCAAATTTTTTACTTATACTTATTTTATAAAATTTAAAACTTTATCATATGAGGAGAAAGAAGGCGGTCTCATGGACTTTCGCGTGGTCTACGAGGCCACGCATAAGAGCCGGAAGACAAACGACTTGGTCACACCCACTGCTCATAGGCTCCTGATAAGTCTTATCACATGTTCATTTGGTTGTTGACGTTAGTGCACTATTTTTTAAATGCACAATGTGTAAATTTTTTAGGATGAGCATAATGCGAAAATGGTTGAAAAGTACGAAGATGATCCGAGTACTTAGCCACCAGGTAATGTTTCTTAGAAGGGATGCCATGTTTTTAATTTATGTGTTTTTTATATATAATTTATATATTATATGATTGTATAATTTTTCTATTTCGTAGAGGACCCTACTGTTTGGGAGGAAATGGTTGGCATGACACGATGAGGATATTTGCGTGGCCTCGGCATAGCCGCTCAGTTACCTAGGATGAGAGGAGGATAGGTAGGCGGCCCATCTGCTCCAAACTCATCCGCTGCACTTGATATAACACAGTTATCCCAGCAGCTATCTTAGTAGCTATTGGAGCAGATAACATAGTAGGTGTCGCAGCTGCTATCACAACAGTTAGCTCAGCTATTGTAGGTGATTCAGGGATTGATCCCGACGTAGAATCCATCCCCGCGAGGCCATGGATTGAACACGTCTGGATCGAACGTCCGTAACGATAACAATAACTCCCAAGCCTAGGATAGAAACTATACTTTTGTCACTTATAGACTTATTATTAGATATATGTATAGTTTGTTAGTTCAGTTTATTACTTTTCAGATTCTTATCTTAAATATTATATCTGTGATGCTTTCATATTATGCCTATGATGCTTTCATATTTGTCTGTGATGAATATCAATGCATCAATGCGTTTATATGCATTATATAATTGTATGGTGTGGGAAGATAAAACAATGTGGCTGTAATGGGTCAAAAAAATATGTAATTAGCACCTCCATAGCGTCATCCTAGTGTCGCAAAAATAGTCGACGCTATATTAAATATATCATCCTTAGCGTCACTTTAGCATCTCATTGACGACGCAACAAACATGATGTTGACCTTACAGAAGTGCCAACATAGCATCAACTAACACATAATGTTAGCATCTCTTGCGCACCGAAATAGCACCTCCTCTGTAGTGCCACTTGACCGTCGACTTAGCGACGTCTGTTTACTGCGCCAACTGGACACCACGCGTCTTAGTAACATCGAGATAGCATCAACCGTTGGCGCTAGTAGTGTCTCCCCTTTTGTTGGCTCTATTGCGACACCATTAGCCACCGACTATCGGTGTCGCATTATTATGACGCTATATGGACGCTAATGTGACGCTATATCTTTCAGCGACTCAATAGCGCCGTAGCATCGTCTTGCTTGTTGGGTCGCTATTCTTGTATTTTCATGTAGTGAAATATTGGATTCTAAATTCTGCAGTTTCGTACCATTCCACATCACAAAGGGAGTGTATGAAAGATTACATTACTGGTAACTTTGGCAAGGTTTATCTGGCATATGATAAAGCCTTGGGTGTTGTGGGAAAGGGGAATGTGAAGATTGTCACTGATAATGTGACAACTTGGAAGTTAAAAGATGTTCGACATATACCGAGGTTGAAGAGAAATCTAATCTCGGTTGGATAGCTTGACTTAGAAGGATACACTACGATATTTGTAGGTAACACCTGGAAGGTCACCAAAGGAGCTATGGTGATCGTACGGGGCAGCAAGTTGGGTACTTTATATAGGTCATTGAATATGAAGATTATTGCAGCAACTGATTCAAATGATATGTCTGAAATCTGGCATTGTAGACTTGGATATATGAGTGAAAAGAGGATGAAGGTTCTGCAAAAGATGGACCGACTACCAGGTCTGAAGTCAGTCGATGGTGGTGGACTTTGTGAATGTTGTGTGCTGGGAAAGCAGAAGAAAGTCACCTTCACCAAAGTACCATTGTGTGTTGCGATGCCGAAGAGTAGCAAGTTGGAGCTTGTGCACACGGATGTGCGGGGGCTATCTCTAGTTTCATCCCTCGGTGGGTCACTATATTATGTAATATTAATCAATGATTATTCCAAGAAGGTATGGGTTTATTTTTTGAAAAATAAATATAATGTGTTCTCTACTTTCAAGAAATGAAATGTACAGGTAAAGAATGAAACTGGTGTTAAAATCAAGTGTTTGCAGTCTAACAATGGTCGTGAGTATGTGAACCACGAGTTCAAGGAGTTTTGTGTGGAACATGGCATCAGGATGGAAATGACAGTTCCAAGGATGCTACAACAGAACAGAGTTGTTGAACAGATGTATAGGATGTTGAATGAGCGTGCTAGGAGCATGAGGATCCATGTAGATCTACCTAAGTCATTTTGGGCAGATGCTGTGAACACAACGGTATACCTGATCAACCGTGGGCCATCTGTACCATTGGAGAACAAATTACCAAAGGAGGTTTGGAGTGGTAAGGAGGTAGATCTTTGTCATCTAAGGATTTTCAGTTGCCTATCATATGTGCATATTGATTCTACATGTAGACACAAGACAAATGCTAAGTCTCGAAGATGTTTTTTTATTAGTTATGGTTCTAATGAGTTTGGATATCATTTCTAGGATAATGAAAATAGAAAAATTATTCGGGAAAGAAACATAATATTCAATGAAAAGACCATGTATAAAGACAGGTGTGTTGTAGAATT
The DNA here is from genome assembly GCA_030549335.1 of Pontederia crassipes. Lineage (NCBI taxonomy): Eukaryota > Viridiplantae > Streptophyta > Magnoliopsida > Commelinales > Pontederiaceae > Pontederia > Pontederia crassipes. The sequence continues at coordinate 56,793,769 of CM060191.1, forward strand.
GGGTAATGCAGGGGTAGAAGTCAATGCTCAAGTTGAACTTGAGGGTATATCGGATGAAGATGTGATCGGGTCACATAAGATTGTTCAGCAGGAGTCTGAGGTGATACATGCTGGACCGAGTACTTCACCCCCTATCAAGAGATCTACTCGAGAGATAAGACCACCGGTGAGGTTCTCTCCTTCTTAAAATTTCATGTTGCTAACTGATGCTGGTAAACTAAAGTGTTTCAGAAAATTCTTGACGATCGATGATTCGATCATGAAGTTTGCAAGGAAGAATGAAATGGATTCGTTGTACAAGGATAAAACTTGGGTGCTGACAAAATTGCCTAAAGTTGAAAAGGCATTGCACAAAAAAGTGATTGTACAAGACTAAGGAAGACTCAGGTGGCAGTCATAGAAAATTGAGGTTCGGTGCAACCTCGAGTTCCCTCCAAAATTAGTTGTAGAAAGGAGTCGTCTAGAGCAGGTGGAGTCTGATTCTGGGTCTAACTAATTTGTTATTAGTTATGATAGGAAGAATATGTGAGATTGTAACTTTATTATAACCATAATATGTGGAGATTTAGTAGTTATCATAATTATCTTATTTGTTAGATATGAATTTATGGAGAATCGTGATAAGATAAGTGGTTATCCTGGGTTGTTACCCAACATACATATCTGGTAGCAGTTATGCACCACATTGTGGGGATCTGGATAATGTTTGTAATCGAAAAAAAGTCGAGACATTTGAATAGAGTGAAACTCTGAGTCGGCCGTGGACGTAGGAGATAATTTCCGAATCACATAAAATTTATGTGTCTTTCTTTGTGTGTGATTTCTTGTTATTTTTTCACTATCTGTTTATCGATTTCTCAATGATTTGTTAATATCGAGAATATTCCGCAACAAGAAGAATATTTTTCATCAAGAACCAAAGCAATGTTCTCGTCGATCGATTTGCACGAGTATGCGATTAGTGCTGGATTTTGAACGGATGATAAGACTGGCCTAAGATAAGAAGCCAAATCCATTTTCTTCTTGAATTTATAATTTGATTATTTGAAAAGTACTCAAAACTTGGATATATGTTGGGAAATGCTCACGTTGACCATGTGCATGGCCCACCTGAGGCAGCGTGGACTATGTGCATGGCCCATTTGACGCAGCAGGTGACTCCTCCCACAAAACGCATATCGCGTGATGTGCAATCTGTCACGGACGTGTCCTAGAAACATCAATAATCATGCATTTAATTAACATACTAAGTTAGTTTGGATGTCCATTTAGTGATATTTGTATAGAGTAATTAATATTTCGATTAGAGCATAATGATTACTTAATTATCGATAAACTTTACAAAATTATTCCATAAAATTATTTGGAATAAATTATAAAATTTCTAAATATTATAATATATATGTTTAAATAGGATTAAGTAAGCTTAATTAGGGTTAAAATACTTAGTTATGACAAAACAAATGTGATTGATCATCACTTAAGTTCCAAGCAGCTGAAGCTGACAGATGAGAGCTGTTCAAAGAGATATTTTTCCAAACCTCCATACGACTTCAGAATATTTTGTAAAAAATATATAAGCCATCTAACATTATATTTTCACTGTAAAATTACCAAAGGCAGAAGTTGAGCAAAACAACTTGGGGAAAATTGGAAAAATCGGTTGTTCCAGGTGAGTTTTTATCCGAAAATTGTTCTTCTGATTGAGAGCATCATTCCTTCGTTGATATACAATCATAAATCACGACATTTGGTATAGTTAATCCATTCGAAGTTAGCTTTCCATGACCTCTATAATCACCTAAAAGGGAGTTTTATAGAGGCAGTTATAAACTTATCTTCGCAATTCACTCATCCTGTCCCATGTCTGATACACGTTCAATTTGTAAATTAGGACATGGTTGGAATAGAGTGAATTAGGGTTTGAAATTTGGATATTCTTAAATTGACATGCCAAGGGTTTGGTGAGAAGTGGAATCATCTTATTTGGACATGTATTTTGGGAGAAATAAAATTTTCATTTCATAGTGATTCTTCTATCAGATTCCAGGACATGGACAGATGATGATGCGAATTAACTATTTTTGTTGTAAGGCTATACAAAGAGTTAAATCCTATACTTTTTATGACAAAATATTAGTGTTCAGGAAAATTATGACCTAGTTAAATGAACAAGTATAAAGAAAAATATAAATCAATCTTACAGTAACATACAGTCTGCCAGGACACAAATCCTAGGTCAGATTGCCTTAGATGTTATGACTTACTCACTTGGATTTAGATAATGATATTTGGAGGTTGGAAACGTTAGAATGTCTAGTTTCTAATTAATCCAGAATCATAAGATTTTCCCATGTGGTTAAGAAATTATGAATTATTTATTGACAAATACTCATTTTGAAATCCTGAGACAGCATCTAGTTAAGCATTGGAAAATTGAAAAATTCCAAGTGTGAAATAGCTTATGAATATAAATACTTGAAATTAGAAATTGATATTAGAGAGGATTATATGAATTTTATGGTGCATAATCATTCATACATCATGAGCATGCATTGCATATTACCTTATTAGTGATTGAGAAGTAAAAAGACATTATTACTTGTAGAAAAACATCAAGCTACAAGTGAGAGGGAGGAAATCTAATAAACCTCCTTGAAGTGATAAAGTATAAGATGAGTGGGTAAATTTACAACATAGAAAAATATTATATGTTAGTTCTTTTATTTATGGTATTACCTCAAGCAAAGCTTATTATTGTTATTATCGAAGCATATCTTGACTTATGAAAAGTATTTATGATATATTTCAAAGATTTCACATGAGATGGAATAATATCTTATACAAAAATGTTTTCAGGGAACAATGCTTGTGAAGTGAAAATAAGTTTTACTTGATAATAATATGTGATTATGACGTGTGTATTTTGATATTATTAAACTCCATGTGTTCATTAGTCGTGCTGTTTGAAAAAGGTCTTTGGGACCGCATTCAATATGCATAAAGCCTTTGGGGCGTATATCGAGTGTCTTTGCCCTTTGGGGGCTGCTCTGCGTACACGTATTGACCCATGATTTGCTCTATATATATGAGAATCATGATTGATTGGCACACAATCATGATTGAGATACGTATTGACCCATGATTTGTTATGCATATATGAGATTCTTGATTGTGAAGCTCTGTTTATCTGTATGACACACAATCATAGATGGATACGTATTGACCCATGATTTGCTCTACGTATCCATGACTCTTGATTATGAAACTCTACTTAACTGACACATAATCATGGAGGGATACGTATTGACCCATGATGAGTATGTGTAATGACACATGTGTGGAGTTTAATTATGAAAATGATGATATCTTGAGTTACTTTTACTTATGTGAAGGCTCATATGATTTGACAAGTTATGTTATATGTGCTATGCTTTAAATGTTTTCTCATATGAAATAAATATGGTTATTTAAATGTTATATGCACTCGTATTGTTCCCTATGTTATACTTTTATATTGCACTTTTGCTCACAATACTCATTTTAAATTTGTTTTCAGATATTCGTAAGTTTTCGAGTTGAGTCGACTCGGAGCTTATTTTTGCTGCATATAGAAGAGGTCGAGCCGCTGGAGCACTTTAATCCCCTTTCACTTTTGTTTATGGAAGCATGCATGTAATAGATAGTTTTAGAAGTTGTAATTAAGTTTGTGAGAAACTTTTTGTAAGATTGTATAAGACTTGATCATGTGGGGTGTTACATGTGAGATAGGTTGTGAAATAATGATGATAATATATGAATGTCATGTCTTATAACTTTTATTTCAACTTTGATGAATATATATATATATATATATATATATATATGCATCTTTTATATGTATTGGCAAATAATACAGGATAAGTAAGGGAGGGAGGTTTTGCCAATTTTATTTTTGAAATTACTAAACATAACTAAGATTATAATAATTAAGATTAGAACTTAATCACGAAGCTGGGTGTGACACAATCAATATTAATAGCACATGATATGCGCAATCAAGCATATCGCGTAATGCACAATCAGCATTAATGACGCGAATGATATGCCTATAAAAGGGAACCAATACCAAAAGTACAAAACAGATTTTTGTGCAGGTTCATCCAGAAGTACTTGTGCTGTGGTAAAGTGTTCCGTTCTCTCGAGATTCGAACTTCGATCATCAAGTGTCTGATGATCCGCTTCCGCTGTAAGAGGTATTCCGCAACTTTTATGATTGCCCATGTTAGTAGTGGGCCATTTGCATTGCCCACCTGGGGTAGGAGATGGCTGTCCGGATACGCATGATGTGCAATTAGTATTAATGGCACATGATATGCATAATTATACATATCACATGATGCGGAATTAACATTCAAGTCTTCCTCGCCTATAAAGGGGGACCAATATCAAAGGTTCAGACACGCTTTTATGTAGGTTCATTCAGAAGTACTTGCGCTATGACAAAGTGTTCCATTTTTCCAAAGTTCGGTCTCGATCCCGAGTTACAAGTGTGTTCGTCAAGTATTTATGAAAAAGTCCCGACGATTTACTTTCATCGCAAGAAGTATTATGTAGTCTTCATGTTTTATATATGTTATAAATCCAATAAATAGTGTTTTATATAATTGCATCATCTGCATCCACCAGTATTTCATTGTTTTTTACTATATATTCATTTTATGCATCTTCCACTTTGTCATTCATATCTTTGATTGTTATCTGAAAGGAATATAAGATTGCCTGACATATAATAACACTTCAATTTCTTGAACGTTTTTTAGTTTCTTCCCGCGCCTTTTCTTCTTCTAGCCTTTGTAGTTCCGTCTGGGTAAAGAAGTGCACATGGGTAAAGACGGTCGCGGAGGCGGCGGATATGGTCGCCACTGCCACGACGAGGAAGAGGACGAAGGACCTTTGGGCGGCCATGGAGCTTAATTAATGTGATTCCAAGTGTAGAGCTGCGGCTACGCGAGGAGTGAATGAGATATTTATAAGGCATGTTCTACGTGCGTGCATGCATATATTATATATGTTTTTAATTGTCCTCGTTCTAAATGTTTGACGTCTGAAATAGAGCAATGACTAGTTCTTTTTCCTGCAAGGAATAGTGATTACATTAATGCCAACATATGACGATCCAACTAAGGGAAACTTTTGGCAGGACTTCTTGAAAGCCTTCTCGATCGCCACTGCATGCATCACGTCTTATCCTTCGTTTGTTACGTTTCTTTCATTTGTTCTGGTAATAATCTTCTTTACTTCACCCCCAAATACAACGAAGTTGATATAGAATATTTAGAACCTATTTGATTTAGTTGATATAAAATAATGGATAATTTGAATACTGGTAAATAATTTAACAGTTCAAGCTCATTTAAAAAATAAACAATTTCATTTTTTATAATAAAAGAATTTATAAGTTATTATTTTTATCAAATGATCAAAATGGTCTTACTATTATAATAAAAGAAAGAGGTGAATAAAAATTATAATTTTTTATGCAAATATCTAAAAATATAAAAAAATATTTTTATTTATCAAATTGATTAGTTTTGTTTTACTCAAATCTTTTCCTCTTACAAAAAAAGAAAGATTCTCACTTTTTTTTACTTATGAGTAGGTAAAAAAATATTATTACTATTTTCTTTAGTTATCAAATATAGAAAAAGCTTTAAAAATGTGTATAAGTCAATCAAATCGAATTATAAACTTAGTCTAACATGCTTTCGTAATCATTTCTAGATAAGCACTCCTCTCATGTCTTCTTGTCTTCCTATAGTTAGAGGTGGAGTAGAAAGGAAAAGCTAAAGGTTAAAACTGTGAAATTAATCTTTTTATGAAGATGGTTAAGAGTTAGATGTTATTGAAATGTATACAGTGGCGGAAGAGACGAACAAATCCAATTAAATAGGAGCACTGTGTCATACTGTTGGATAAATCAAGGCCAAATATGATGCTTGTTGCCGCTACGGAAGTCATCCGTATCTTAAATCTTAATTTGTCTTAACATTGAAGTCAGAAAGTTTTTGTTTCCATATATGGAAACTAAAGTCTCTTTATAAGCTTGAGTCTTTTTTCTTTCTCGGTCACATTTGTTCCTGTTGTTATAATCGTTTATTTGCGATCAACAATTTCAGAATCCTTCGTATTTTTCAACGGTCTTGTGATGGATACAAAAAATCTTTCAACCGAAAATTCATCCGCTACTTCGGATGACAAATTCTCGCCGGTAAATTATCGACAGACATAGCCTTCGAAATTGCCAATGAATTGAAATCCCTTTATAATTTTGAAAGTTAGGATTCTCGATAATTTACCGACAAAAATTTGTCGTCATATATGTAATATCATATAAGCATATGTTTAATATTTTATTCTTAAAATTACCGACGAGCCTAGCCTTCAAAATTATTGATGGATATAAACTCGTTGATAATTCTAAAGTCCAAGTCCATCGGTAATTATTTTTATAATAATATATATGTAATTCTGAATGTTAAATTCATTGGTAATTAAACTTAATATTTTATTATTATTTATAATATCATAATATTTCTATTTCTATATTTATTTATATTATTTTCTTGATGCATTAATAAAATCATGTATTAAATAAGTTATCATTATTTTTCATTTTCTCATAATTGTCTTTATTTTTTATCTTTTTTACTCATTTTCCTTTTAATATATTTAAAGATATAAAATATATATATTAGATAAATTTAGAATATAAAATAAATTAATTTTAATAAAATTAAAATATGTCAACTTATTATCCAAGATATAACTAATTGTAATCACAAGTACAAATTTTGGATTACATCTTGGATTCACAAAAAAAAATTTGTAAAAAGTACAATTACAAATTTTTATCATTATAATCTTGTTCATAAAAAAAATTCTAAAAATGTACATTTAAAAATTGTAAATGATAAATATTTTAAGTTCTAACAATTCACTTGTTCTTTTCTAATTATATTTCCTTTTTCTCACACTTCTTGCATTCTATATAAATCAAACATCCATTATTTGTATCATTATTTTTTTATTATATGTTTTAAAGACTATGCACTAATTTAAAACATTATTAAAAGTAAGAACATAAAGCTACCACAATATGACCCGTTCAAATTCTATATCAATTAATGACATAAGATTAGGATAATATTAAGGTATATAATATTTTTAGTATATATGCATATTGATTAAGATATGTATTATATATACATTGACGTTATAAAGTTAGTTATAATTTCCAACCTAATTATAAATTTACAAATTTTATTTATTGAACTTATTCCCGAGTAATAGTTAGATTCTTTTCAATTAATTTTATTGAAAATTCTATTAAGTTACTTTTTATTAATTTTGAAATATTAACTTAATCTTTACTATCTTATTACAAGAAATATCAATGTTCCGACGGGAAGCCTCCCGCTGGAGGTTAAAACGGGGATCACCGAATATATTATCCTCTCGGATGGGAGTCACCGGCACTATAAAATGAAACACAATTCGGACGAAGAAAGAATTTCAGCAAAGAAAATGACCTAAGGTACTATGAGTCCACCTTTCAGCCTCATTGTGGAACTAACCACCTGCACTCCATTAGACACAACCCAGTCATTGTCCCACCTCGGCAAGTATGTAGCGGCTAGTGAATAGAGTACCCTCTCGAGCGGGAGATGTAAACGTGGAGATAAATGGTCGAAGTTCTAGAAATAAAAGATCATCTATCGAAATCAAGAAAACAGCGGAAGCACAAATGCATTCTCCATTGTTGGACTCAGGCAAATGGTGATTACTCCTCAACATACCCAACCTTTCGGGCGGGAATTCCCACTGTTGTGGGTTGTCCGAATTGAACCCATAGGTTTCAATGAAAATAGAAATGAGTTGATGAAAGGCCAAATGACATTGTTCCTTTCGACAGGAACCCAACTTCAAGCTCTTAACTATCAGCCTTGAAGCTTGAATTGGGGAAGATAAGCACCCTCTCGAACCAAGGCACAATGGATGGACAGTCGAAAAACATGTTCAACAATCAAAACTTCATAAAAATGACAACAACAATCGAACAATAAATAAGGAACAATAGAATAGGAACTCAAGATATGAAGCAACCGGCTGCTACAACTTAAACATAAACTTAAAAAGGATACTATTAAAAAACATAAACATCCAGAAAGGATCCCCCAGAGTTAGCTAGGTATCAACTACACATAGAGAAACATGAAAAGATGAAAATAAGAAAAGAAAAAAAAGGGAGGTTGGTGCTGAAATTTCTACATGTAAAACAATAAAAACAAATAGGAATGTACTTTTACAAGATGAATGTGGAGAAATCATAAAAGTTATATTTTTGGCAACAAACATGTGCTCGAACATGTTGTCAACAAGATATGAAATAAATATATATACTGAACATAAGTAAAAAGTATTATTTACTCCTTCATATCAAACTCTCCCAAATTTAAATATTTGCTTGTTCTCGAGCAAAATTAGAAACTTATGATTGAAAGTTTTTAGGTTTGTGCGATCACATTATACATGATAGACTATCTCCTTAGCCTCCAGGTTTGTTCTGCCTGAGCATCATTTATACATTTAAGGCCCTTTAACCCTTAATTTAGGAACTAGTGTTCCATGGGCACCAAATGAGACCATCCTATAGGTTGAACATTCGCATAACCTCCCCCCAAGAATGTGCACATTTCTCTTACTTGTATTCATATTTAAAGATGATCTGCTCGTGTGAGGGACACTTACTTGTCCTTGGGTTAAACTAACCTTTTTGTTATTCACCCCTATTCTTTTATTTTTCTTGTTGTTGTAGCCTCCTCTTCAATTGTGTATTGGGGAGCTGAAAAGAAAATAGACTTTAATTGGGCATAATGCTTGCCTTTCTTCCGAGAGTACTCAATTCATGTGCCAGTGGTGCATATATGGCATACTCTTGTCTCTCTCTAGTGAGGAGACAAAATAGTAGCTATTCAATAAAAAGAGAAACTGGCAATAGCCTTCCCCACCTTTTCTTCCTAAAGTTCTCGGGTAAGGAACTTGGAACCTTTATTAATGAAAGAACAAAAGTATTTTTCAGTATACAAAAGAAGAGAAGTGCAGAAGTAGGGCGTGCAAACTATGCAACTTATGATTATCATACTACAATGAATCATAGTTTAATATCATGCAAATAGGATGCAAATGTAAGATTTTGGATGGGGTTATGTGGAGGGTCAACATACATGTCATATGCTTTGATTTTAGGTTAGGGACATTTATGTCATTATATTTTACTTCAGAAATGTTCGAAGCATATTAGTGATAAGGCTATAGGGTCAATAATGTCATACATAATGTTTGATAACTTACTGAAAAGCTAAGTGTTGGGGTTTTTTTTTAAAAGGACAATAAACATATTTTCAAAAATAATAGAACTTAGTAATAATGGTATTTACTATGAGAAATAATGACAATTGAGTTCATAAGAAATACCATTTGTTCTCCCAAACTCAACTCAACACTATCCTCTTAGTTAAGCTAGGAGAGACTACGTTATTGGATGGCATAGGGGGAGGTGGTGAAATGAGAGCATCTGGCCAATCCTCAAATATTTTTTGGCTCCAGCACATCTTTATGAAATATAAATAGTGAATATTACTCTCCTTGTCTGCATAAAAAAATTATTAGATCACTTGTTAGGTTTGCACAATAAGTAACAATCATTAAAATTGAAAAGCAAGAGAGTGTGCAATCATAGGCATCTCTACATATGGGGTTGGTTCAGTAGTTGTGGTAGTATTAGTAGAAGTGTGGGACTGCTTAGCAATTAGTTGAGGTTTGCCTGAGTCTTGCAAAACTAATTAAGAAAAATAAAATAAATTTATTAGGTTGGGTTGTCTTTCAACAAGCATCATTGTTTATAGTCCTAAACTAGACTTGGTGACTTTAACCAATATGTCTTCACTTGATGGGTCTTCAATTGATATCCAGCAAATTTGGACATCTTTCACTCTAAACAAGTAATTTTCAATTTCTTGGAAAATAGTTCAAGCCTTGTGTTAAATAGTTGAGTCTCAGCTTGCATCTCTTCCTTCAACGTATCATTTTCATGGTAGAATTTGGGCTTTTCATCACAAGTATAAGGTGTATTTGATTTTTCACATAAATCTTCATGTATGGCTGCTATACTTTGAGGTGAAGTATCAGCCTAAAATGAGTCTCTTGACTTTAGAATTTTTTTTCTTTTGATACGTAATTTTAACTTATTCAAAATATCCATCTTGTTTTAGCAATCATTCCTTAATTTGTCTCTTTAGAAGTGTTGATGTTGTAATCTTTTGAAGTATTTGATCCTAAATCTTGTCTTCAATGATGGGGAAATTATCTTTAACTTCTAATTTCTACATTTTCTCTAGACAGTTTTTATCTTATATCTTAATAGCCTGAAATCCTTTAGTTGGTGGAGTCCTTTGTTGGATTGTGCAGAAAGTATCTTATATCTTCAGCTTTTGAACAAGTGAAGTCAACTGAGGAGTTCATCTTGGCTGCTAGGCATTCTTTATTTCTTACTTCAATCTCAGCTTTGTTCTCCTTTGGAATAATTATTGTGTGTTGAGCTGATGCCTTCCTTTTAGCCTTTTCCTCAGCATTGTCAAAGCTGATCTTTTCGGAATCAATCTGAACTTCAATGAAAGGTTCAGTTATAAAGGGTTTTTGTTCTTCAATTTGTCTTCCACTTCCAAATGATATGTTTTGATTCTTTCCCATATGTTTGGGTTCAGTCTATCCATAAAATTGTCAAATGACCTAGGCAGCTTGTTGGTCAATTTATTCTTCAATTCTACTATCAACTACTAGGCCTTCAACTTTATTAAACAATTTTCTCATCAATTCATTATGCCTTTCTTGTTGCTTGATTAGGTTCTCCATCATCAACTTCATATTTGTCTTCTCTTAATATGAGATTATATGATTTGGAGGCTCCATTAATTGTGTTGGCAGATTTTGAGATGTAACTTACTGAAAATGAACCTCTAACAACCTTAATTGAGTGTGAAATCCTTCCACCTAAATAGACAGCTCCTCCATAATTTTACATTGTTTCTTTTGCTAGTCTACCAAGTTGTGCATCATGATCTTCATTTTCAAATCTTTCATAGGTGCTGCTAACTAATATTGATACCAAAATTTAGGTGGTGTGACATTTGTAGATGTGATTGGAAAAGGAGATAACATTTGAGTGTAGAGCTAAGGGTAGTAGGATAGAATATATAGTCGGTGAAGACTGCCTTGAAAAAAGAAAAAGGACCTAGCACAAGGACTCCAAGGTTTCAAAGGTCATTTCTTTTCTTCCATTTTATCTGAAACAATCTCCGACTCAAAAGCCTCCTTTTTCAACTATGGGGTCTGACAAATCGGCTCATCATTAATTGCATCTTGTTGTCATCCTAGACCTCTTCCGTGTGTCTTTCTCGTGACGGGAACAGAACAACAGGGAAAGACCCGACCGACTCACCCAAAGCTCGAGGGCGAGCCATACGAGAGTGAGTCGAAAGGCATACAAGAGGGAAGTTCTATAAAAGCAATTGGTAAAAAAAATGGGGGATTTCATCAATATTGAGTCGACTAGAAACTACTCTTTGATGATCATTTATTCAACAAAATCTAGATAAAGAATTATCTTTCAATCAAAATCAGTCATGTAATTGGATTATCCGTCCATGAATGAACGTACAACAAGCGAATATTCATGTACTACCCCTTGTTGATCCCGAGGGACGGTTTGGGACCCTGCAGATCCATTCTTTTTCCTATTCAAATATCAGCCTTTTGTCTTTGTGTTTTCACGTCGAGAATTCTTTGCATATGAAGAGATGCCAAAGAGGCTTATTACTTCCCAAACAAATCCTCCTCGAGGCGTAGGCTATTGTACCAGAGGGGCGATAGTGAACCAAGAAATTGTATATAAAAGTTCAACTTCTTGTTGCACCCCTCATCTTTTTTCTAATGGCAGGGGATCGATCCATCAAGAGTTTCCATTGCATTCTCTCCCTTTATGTTTAGTTTTTATCTTTTTTTAGGGAGATGTTTAGCTTTAGTTTTTTTTTTCTCAAGTCATTATTTTGTGAGTTTTGAATACCATATCATGAAATGATTGTCACTTAAGAATTGAGACATTATCTTTTATTAACCTTTTTTTAATCAATTTTATTAACTTTTTAGTAACAAGTAAAGTAAAATATAGCTTATTAATGTGAAGATATTTTGAAATTGTATACTTTCATATACAAATATTTTACTATCCTCGATGTCATCACACTTGATCCTACAAACCTTTCATGATCCTGGGTAACGTTTGGATTTTCACAACCTTGTTCTTAAATAATTTATCGTGCTCGTTGAAATATGCTCTTTAATTTTGCTATTGTCAATAATGTTTTAAGATTTCTTCTTCCCAAGCCTTTAAGTTGTTTTGGGTTTTGTAATATTTCTGGTTTGCTATTGTCGACATTCAAAGGAAAAACACTCAATTCTAAGCTACTAATTGGTTGTTCTATTCATGAATGATGGCTTACATTTGCATTGTTGATTGCATTATTTTACTATGAGACTTTTTCCTCCAACAAAGGTCCAATTCATTTAGTTCTTTACTTGTCAGGTGCCAACTCCTCAGAGTTAATAGAAGAGACTTAGGAGACAATTGCAAGTGGCTTGATTTTTTTTTAAGATGTATGGATTGTCATATTTGTTGGAGCAAAATTTTAATGACATATAAAATTATATTTCGATGATACAAATCTCGAAAGACTAAAGTTAAAATATTGAAAAAGTTAAAAAAAAGGAATAACTTTATGCACTAACTTTGATTAAATAATTGATTATATTTTTATTAGATTTTGAATGAATGATAAATATTAAAGTTCTAGAAAATCATGTTAGCTATCCATAGAATCAAAGATTATCTAATTTCGATAACTGTGCAAAAAAACTATGCTCAAAAGAGTGCAGATCGGTCAACCTGTCAATCGACATAATGAAAGCCGGTTGAGATAACACCGGTCGACCGATCAATACATGCACTGCCCAGGTTCAGTGATGAAACTATACCAGTCAACGCCGAGATGATATCGGTTGATGCACCGATCGACTGACCAGCTATGGTCAGTGAAGAAAATAAGCGCAATGGTCATATAGACCGGTCCATTAATGCAGTCGATCGGTCTCCTGGTCAAATGAACAGTAACTATCAATTTTGAAAGAGAAATTTGTGGGACAATTTTTAGACGAATTTTTCACAGAGCCTATAAAAGGAGTGCTAAAACTAGAAGCAAAGGCATCCATCCAAGTATTGAAGCAAAACTTCAAGTTATCAAAAAAGATATTCTTTTCTTGAAATTATTATTTTAGTTTTCTCTTCTTTCTCTCTTCTCCTTTTGTGAACTTAGCATTGGAAAAAAGAGAAACATTTTATTTAGAAAAATACTAAGAAAACTCTTGTATAAAAGATGTTTCAAATTTTATCTCTTGAGCGAGAGAAAATATTAGCTTCATTGGAGGAGAGGTGTGCCTTACCTCTCGAAGCGGAGAAAATGCGGTGGTGTAAAAGGCTTTCTTCCTTACCCCATTTGAAACAAAGGAAGAGATTTTAGTGGAATCTCCAACGGTCTCGAGGTTGAGAAGTCAGAGCGGAGACGTAGGCCAAGGTGTGGCCGAACCTCGTCAATAGCCACCACGTGCATTGTTTTTAAAATTCTTTCTCTCCCTCTCATATTATGTATATTATGATCTGAATTACTTTGATTTAAAAGATTAAATAATCAATTTTAAATTTTCACATCGATTTTTTGTAAAATCGATACTTTGTTTTAAACACCAATTCACCATCTCCCCCTCGTCCCTTTGGGATTCTATAATCTTTTGCATATTTAAGAAGATATAAATAGGATGGTGATAAACAAGATGATGGAGAGCAAGAATCTTTTCGAGATGATGGACAATGATCCAATCTTAGATCAAACAGGATTTCTACGGGTACTCAACAATTTTGACCTTTTCGACGAACAGAAGATCAACATCACCCCAATGACGTCGTGTGAGTTGTTTTCTGACTTCAATCCTGTTGTCTGCGGAACTAATAATAAGAGCAGCTGTAATAGTAACCATGGTGACACCATGGCTCAGCAAGCCTTTTACTACATTGCTGCGAAATTTAAGAGGCTATTTTACTCTTTACCTGGTAGGAAACTGTATGTTACTTCCTCGAATGGTTTGCAGTCTGATTCTGTTGATGCAGCGCTTCGATATGCAAGGGGGATCATTAAGTGGGAGGACGAGAAAACAATGTTGGGTTCCGGTGATCAATTTATAGCACTGAGCCAATTTACTGTTTCTTTTTAAGTTGCGTACGGGTGAATGGACACAATGAGCCCTGAGACCTTGTATTTGGGAACATCTGCATTTGCTCTGGTAAAAGCTTTAGCTGATAAAATTAGAAACTTATTGATTATTTGATAGTTGGGAATTACTCGTTCGTAGCAATTCGAGTGAATCATTTGTAAACTGCATATAACTTTGCAGTATTGTGGATCTAAGTAAAAGAATGAGTAGACGAAGCCATTTCATTAACCCGACTAACCTATTTCAGCGCTTGTGGACCTGTTTCTGTTCTGCTGCACGTGGTAATATTGGATAATAATGGAGGCCCAGTAAGAAACTTGATTTACACACACTTCAAAGTCGTGTAAAATATAGAAAAAGAAAATGAATTTGCCAAATGATATTGCCCGGAAAATACTTATGAAACTAATCAGTAGTGAAATATCTCCATGTATTTATGTGCACATCTGATTGCAATTCCAAGAACAGAACACTTTGTTCTCTGTTTGCCGTAAGTTTGATTTGATCTTAGATCAATTGGAGGTATGGCATATAATATATGTTCTCCCTCATCAATTAAGCGATCACACTTTCAGACGAATACTACCAAATCTCTATACATATAAACCTTGAAATAGGAATTTTATACAAGGCAACATATACAAATTTACACCTCAGGCAGCTCCTCACTATGATCAGCTGGGGGCAAACCTATCCATGAGCATGCACACTGCAGCCTCCGACAGGCCGGAGCTCCTCCTCGCCCCTTTGCTGCCGCCTTGACTCGCTTCCTTCCTCGCGGAAACCTCCGGCTGCTCTCTCCTTCCCTCGGCTTCCTCTTTCGAGCATCGCCGATCGCCCCTGGGCTCGTCTCCCTCGCGACGCGAACTGCCTTGCAGCTTCCAGAGCCCGGTCACTGCCCACACTCCAGCGAAGCCAGACATCTCAACTATCTCTTCTTCAACAATCGTACAGCTTTTCCTCTCCTGTATCTGTATGTATGCAGGGTACACAATGAAGGTGCAGCTTCGGACACGGGGCTCGTTATATACCGAATGGTTCAGGAATATCACGCATGACCTCATGATCAATTGGACCTCTACAGCGAAGGCGTGAGGAAACCGGGGCTCTCCACATTGGTATTTGGAATCGTCGGCCGTCGGCGTTTTTGTTCTCGAGGTCCTCCCTGTTCTTATCGCCGTCGCGTCGTTAAGCGTCCGGGGACCATGCAAGAAATGGACGTGCGCCTTGGCGCTTAGTTCGCGCGGAACAGCGCTGACGGATATGCTTTCGCGTGATACCGGCGGAACAAGGAATAAGAAGTGGAATCGTTTTAAGAGGTCATATGTGATTTGCCACCCCGCGGTTGAGTGGGGACGAGAAAATGTAAACTATGGACGTGAGTTTTGTGTGAAAACTGTGGCTGTTGTGTGGGAGGTCACGGTTCTACGATAACGACGCTGGAAACATATTGCAGAGGAAAAGTCCTGGACATATTGGAAGATATTTCCAAGAAAAAAAATATCAACACTTACATCGAGAAAATAAATATCTATGGAGATTTTTTCCCCTTTTTTAATACCCACCTCTTAGTTATTATTTTATATTTTCTTCCTTTTTTCCCCCTAAAGATGATGGTTTGACTATTATTAAGTTTTTTCCACATATTTGTAATTATACTGTCAAAAAATTTATGAATCAAGGGGTATGATTAGTTCAATTTAAGAGTTCGAGTACTAAAATTTTGCACTCTGTTTCCAGAAAATTGTAATTACATATGACTTGCGAACACTTTTGGTCGTATAAAGTATGAACTATAAAGTTGCATCGAAATATTAAAGAATTTATTTTACGAAATTGTGGGCACATCCTATGTACCAAATAGTGGACCTTGTCAAACTGTTCCAATCATCTAATATATAATTGTTTCCCTAAAATTCAAAACTGTGGGTGGAAGAATTTGACAATTCCATCGTGTATTTGCAGGGACGGCTCCCAACTTTTTTAATCTATACTAATATTATATATCATACATATATAATTTTACTATTATATAAGGCTTTGTCCCCTAAAAAAGTA
Organism: Pontederia crassipes; assembly: GCA_030549335.1. NCBI lineage: Eukaryota > Viridiplantae > Streptophyta > Magnoliopsida > Commelinales > Pontederiaceae > Pontederia > Pontederia crassipes. The sequence goes on from CM060191.1 coordinate 56,810,248, forward strand.
AATATAATATTTTAAAAATGTTAATATTGATCTTATTATTGATTGTTTTATTTTGATCATGGGAATTTTATTATTCAATATAAACATTTTAACATATGTCAACTAGTGTGAGATACTATTTTATATGAATCATTTTAATTTTTTATCTAACCGAAAATACTATATATGTACTATATATAAATATAGTATAGCGTATATGAATGTATATATTCTTGGTAGGTTATATTTATTTAAGTATGATATATAGTATATTAGAACTAGTTATATAATAAAAGAAAAGCTTAAATTACAATAATATAATATGATTGGGCCCTACAATCTTATTTTTAATCTATAGATAATTTTGAATAATATTATTATCGATAAATAATATTCAATTCTGATTAGAAGTAAATTTACAAAATATAGTTTTTTAAAAAAATCAGATAAAATATCTCATGTTTTCTGCCTCGTGTCCACATGCATAAAAGTTATCAAACCACATGAAAAAACATAGGAAACCTGTCCAATTCATGTGTTCCTTCAGATTTTTTTTAGCTTCAATATCCAGAATGAGATCTTGGTCATCCTGTAAAAAAATAAATAAATGCGAAACTCTATTTCTTTATATTAACTTTTTTCCTTTTTTTGTAATACAGTAACATATATTACTATTCAAAATAGAATATCATAAATTAATTACTATGAATATTTTATTATTATATATATTATGAGTTATTTGAATGGGAAGCGCCTCGAGGTGGCACAAGTAATGGACCAGCGTAAGATTAGTATCTTATGCTTGCAAGAAACTAGATGGGTAGGAGAGGAAAGTAAAGAGATTATGTTAAATGGTTCCAAACTTTGGTACACAGGTAAGATAAAGGGAAGGAATGATGTTGATATTATCGCGGATGCAGAATGGAGGAAGAATGTTGTGGAAGTTAAAAGAATTGAGGATCGAATTATATCCGTGAAAGTAATTATTAGAAATGAGACTATGAACATTATTAGTGCATATGCACCCCAAGTAGGAGCAGAATCACATCTCAAAAAGAAATTTTGGGCATATATGGAGGGTTTGATTGAAAGTATACCAACAACCGAGAAAGTTTATATTGGGGGAGACCTTAATGGACATGTTGGTAAAGAAGCTGGACCACATGCAAGGGTTCATGGTGGTTTTGATTTTGGGGAGTTGAATGAGGAAGGACAAACTATTATTGATTTTTTTTTAGCATACGACCTTAAGATTATCAACACTTATTTTAGGAAGAGAGAGGAACATTTAATCACATACAAAAGTGAAACTCATATGTCTCAAATCGATTTTTTCTTGACAAGAAATACTGATAAAAGACGTTGTACTAATTGCAAAGTAATTTCTGAGCATGGAGTGACTACACAACATAGATTGATAGTTCTTGATATGCAAATGAAATGTATAAAACCAAAATCTCTAACAGTTTTTGATCGAAAGATCGAGTGGTGACAGTTAAAGGGGGAGAAGCGAGAGACTTTTAGAAGTAAGTTATTAGAGAAAAGTGTGTGAGAATTAGAAGGAGATGCTAGTATCATGTAGGAGAATGTGGCAAAAAAGGTTGAAATGGTTGCTAAAGCCATTTTAGGAGAATCAAAAGGTTTTGGACCACGAGATAAGGAGACTTGGTGATAGAATGAGGAGGTCCAAGAAAAGGTGCGCAATAAGAAGAATTATTTCAAGGCGATACACTTGGACAATAGTTCTGACAATTGGAAAAAGTATCGTTTGGCGAAAAGGAAGGCTAAGAATGCAGTTAGTGATACTCGTGCTAAAGCATATGAGGGATTTTATAAGGAGTTGGGGACAAAGGTTGGTGAACAAAGAATTTACAAGATTGCAAAGAATAAAGAGAAGGAGTCGAGAGATTTGGATCAAGTAAGATGCATAAAAAATGAAGTTGGCAAGGTTTTAGTTACTGAGGGAGATATTAAGAACAGATGGGAAGATTATTTCTATAAGTTATTTAATGATGGATGTGAATGTTCCCGTTGTGATTTGGAGGACTTGACAGTTAGCGAATGTGAGCTTAATATGTCATTTTATCGTAGAATTAGAGTCTCGGAGGTTAGTGAAGCTCTTATGAAAATGGAGAAAGGTAAAGCCGTTGGACCGGATGGTATACCGATTGAAGTTTGGAAATGTTTAGGAGAAAAATGTGTGTTGTGGTTATGTAAACTATTTAATGAGATTTTACGATCGAAAAAGATGCCTGATGATTGGAGATTAAGTACATTAGTTCATATTTATAAAAATAGAGGGGATATTCAAAATTGTGCAAATTATAGAGGGATTAAACTTATGAGTCACACAATGAAATTATTGGAAAAAGTGATTGAGCATAGATTGAGAATGGAGACTAATATTTCTGAGAGACAATTTGGGTTCATGCCAGAAAGATCCACTACAGAGACGATTTATTTATTAAGGAGGGTGATGGAGAAGTATCGAAGTAGGAGAAGAGACTTACATATGATTTTCATTGACTTAGAGAAGGCATATGATCGAGTACTAAGGGATGTACTTTGGAAGGCCTTGCAAAAGAAGAGGGTGAATGTTGCCTACATTAAGGTAATACTAGATATGTACGATGGGGCATTGACTAGAGTTAAGACACCCGGATGCAAGACAAATGAATTTTCTATAGGAATTGGCCTACATCAAGATCAGCTTTAAGCCCGTATTTATTTAACTTAGTTATTGATTCTATAACTGAGAGTATCACAGAGGAGGTATCTAAGTGCATGCTATTTGCGGATGATATAGTACTTTTAGCGGATTCAACAGAAGAGATTAATACAAAATTGGAAATATGGAGAAATACGTTGGAGCCAAAGAGTTTTCGTTTAAGTAGGAATAAAACATAATATATGCATAGTAATTTCACAAATAAACAACTTAGAGACGATTTGAAAGTTAGGCTAGGGGAGAATATAATTCCTCAAGTGACAAAGTTTAAATATTTAGGATCAATTGTAAAACAAGATGGTGAGATTGATAACGATGTTAATCATAGAATTCAAGCTGGTTGGTGTAAGTGGAGGAAAGTCATTGGAGTTCTCTGTCATAGAAAAGTACCCAATAAAGTTAAAGGGAAATTCTATCGTACTGTTATAAGACCGACAGTGTTATATGGTAGTGAATGTTGGGCTATGAAGGGACAACATGAACGTAAAGTGGGGGTAGCCGAAATGAGAATGTTGAGATGGATGTGTGGTCATACAAAATTAGATAATATTAGAAATGATCATATACGTGAACGAGTCGGAGTGACTCCTATTAGTGAGAAAATGGTAGATAATCGTTTGAGATGGTTTGGTCATGTTCAGAGAAGATCATTAGATGCGCCAGTAAGAAGGATATATCAAATAATCTGGAGTCCGATTAAAAAAGGGAGAGGGAGGCCAAGGCGAACACTTGGCGAACTAATAGAGCAAAATCTATTGGTGAATAATATATCGAAAGGTTTGATTACTAATAGAACGGAATTGCGTCGTATGATCCATGTAGCCGACCCCACCTAGTGGAATAAGGCTTTGTTGTTGTTGTATATATTATGAGTTATAGATTAATTCAATCATTATATTATCAAACATTTTTTATTGAACTGTTAATCATTTTTCATTATTATCTAAGTGTTAATTTAATCAAAAGTCTAATTTTGTAAAAAAAACTATAAATAAATTGGATGCAGCTTTGGTCTCCCTGAATCTGATGTTAGGACTTGCATTTCGACTTGCCTCTATGTTGCGGATATAGATACATAACAGAGCAGTGCAGAAGACAATTATTTATTCTCATCAATCGTTTCACTTCGTGAATCATGATCTTACTCACCTAACCGAACTTGTACTTAATTCAAAGAAATATGGACTAATGGTTTCATTCAATTATTTCTTTTAACAAGTACGCTACAAAATCGCAATCATCATAGAAAAATGAGAGAGAGAGAGGGAGAGAGAGAGAGAGAGCTGGGGGAAGGGTACAGATGCGTCTCTTATTCGTTACAAATTGAACAAACACAGAATTGAGTAGCAAAATTATGTCAAAGATCTGCTATGTACATCTAGTGCTGCCGGTCCCCAGACGAGCTGAACTCTCTCCTCTCTAGAGCCCAAAGCAATCCACCAGAATGGACAAAGTGGCATCTAAGTCATGGTCTGCTGCTTGTTGGCACGCCCTCCCCTGCATCCCATGGCTTTCCTCGCCAATTCGCTCCTTGCCTTTTCCATCTGCTCCTGCCTCGGCCCTGAGACCTGAAGCATTGGCGAAGAAGAGAGACCTGCCGTTTCTGTGAAGCTTCTTTAGCTCCGCACTGCACGCTTCTATCAGCTTGGACATGGTTACTTTATTGATCAGGAAGTAAGAAGAAGGGACTGCTCAGAAACAAAGCGATTCAGGTGTTATTGATGGAACTCTGAAGTCTGAACAGCCAACATGGGTCCGTTTTAAAGAAGTTATCAGACGTGCAAGTCGAAGTGTGCACTCAGGTGACGAACTCCCTCCTCCCCTGCTCAGAAACAGGGGGCATGGCCGCAAAAAACTACCTTTTTTTACGGTCTCCGCGGCGAGTGCAAAGGCGTCGTTCTGTGGGCTCGCTCCACTGTGACAAAGTTGCCATTAGCTTAAAGTAACGATACCTTTGTCCTATGCGTGTGAATTATGTACTACGATTCAGGCACGTATGTCACGCGCCTCTCTCTGCATGTGGCTAATCATTCGTCGCAAGTCATATCAAGGAGTTTTATATATGCATAAAGATAAGATGTAATATATGTATGCATCCCTGGATTGCCAAGTATTGTATAAAAAGGTTTTTGCAAGCCTAATCTCATCTTTATGCTCCTGATTTCCCATGGGCTTCAATCCGTAAAATTCACTTTGATGGAATATTAGTAGAGTTGGCAAGTAAATCTGGACTCTTGGGTGCTTCATAGAAAATTTAGCAGCTTGGATTCATATGATGCAGGATGCAAGTTTCCCTTGGGCCGGTAACCAGCTGCTGTGATAAGTGATTAACATTTTTACCGCTATACGGTGCATTGGGACTTTAAGACCTCTTTCTAGTTTGTTGATGTGTGTTAAGCATCACCATCTATTGCTGGCTGCACTGCTCTGGAATTGGTAGAATATTTCACCAGTTCAATTCCATACCTGAAAAATTGACAGTTTCGTGTATGCAACCGGGCTCAGAAGTCAATTATGGCATGAATCATTGTCTTTCCAACAAAAACTTTGCAAATAAACCCCTTTGCACCGTGAAGCTAAACAGAAACAACTCAAATCAAAATTTTTTTATCCCATTTTCTATTTTGTTTTGGCATATAAACTGATACTTTGCCAGCTTCTTAAATACTGGAGAAGAGAGAGTTCCTTCGAAGAGTCGGCGTATTCTGCCTCCCAATTTTGTCTGCCTAAGGTGATTTCTAAGCTTGGAAACTTGTTAAGTATTTCAAGATTAGTTTGTGCGGTTGGATCAATCGGCAATCTCGTATTTTGACCGTCCTTGTCTATGTTGTCTGAGTGATCCTTGAGCACCTATGAATATGAGAAAATGATCATCATATCATTAGTGATAATTGGCCAAGTAATTGGAGTATCTGCTTCTACTACATATGAAGCTAATTAAGAATTTATCAAAATGTAGTGGATGCAGCAAGTCAGAAAAGTAAATTATCTTTTTAAATCAATTCATGACATGGGACAGAGGAATCAGCTTCTACATTAACTTTGATTAAAGATTGTAGTGTTTTCCAGGTACGATCACAACTCTCGATATCGAAATAGTTTGCTCGGTCTGTACAGGTAAGTGCTAATCAGAACATATCTTGTACCCTATTCATATTTGGCAGATACGTTAAGGCAACACTTATCATCTATCAATCTATGTGAAAATGTATATGTGTCACTAGCAATTAACTGAATCAGACTTCGATGGAGAAACATATCCTTTCGAATTGTATCTGTGGCGTGCATGCCCCATTCATTGAATGATATATGCAAATTCAAAACACAAACACACAGTAAAATATATTGGAGAGATTCAACAAGCCAAAGTGACGATAAGAATCCGAGTTGTGGCTGTACCTGGCTTTCATTGCGTAGAAGATCACTTGTGTTACAAGGGTGAAGCAGTGCAGATGCACTTTGTTGGACTGATGAATGGCAAACACCTTGCGCTGCAGATGGGAAAGACTCCCTGCACATCAATAAATCATTTATGAGTTCAGGTCCTCAGGATCATGGCATATATATATATATATATATATATATATATATATATATATATATATATATAGTACTAAAGGGAGTTAAAAAAAAATGTGTGTACTAATTATGTCATGGCTATAGCAAGTGATGTTGGCAGCCTTTGAGGAACACTACCACCATATGTGCGCATTTCTTTCTCTTATTTTTCACAAATTAGTTTCTGTAACCCTTTTAATGCATTATACTATAAAGATATTAGCATTCTTTTCGTCATTGCTTTATGCCTAGCGCGGTAGCGCCGTATTTATCTCCCATGTGCCAGCAATTTATTTACTCCAATTTATCGTGCGACATGGGAGTACGCCAAGGTACCCAAGAAACACGGGGCAACACACACATAGAGAGAGGAGAGAGGGCAATAATCTCATCTCGTTGATATTTACAAAAGTACAGCCTTCGGCCACTTTGTGCTAATTTCTAATAGAAACGGGCAGCGAAACTTTCATGTTCTAATTGTCTCTATAATCTATATCAATCGGGTGGCTCTTTCAGCGTTTTCTTTTTTGTAATACAGATGAGAGAACCAATTACATTCAACCTTTATATAGCTTTTGTCAGAAAATATATTTTAGCACAAAAATAAATCTTTTGGCTTACATATACAGATTAGTATCTTGACAAATAACATTTTAAGTATTCATGTGTGCAAGCTCGTAAGCACGACAAGGTGATGCGCATTCAAGGTTTGATGCCATGACACATATATTGATGATGAGCGCACGCTTGCATCTGGTACAAATAGGACCTTGTCATCTCACAAGCCTTAATCTTGTGAGAAACCAGAAACCAGCAGATAGATATATATGGGAGTAAGGGGGTACATGGAAAAAAGATCAGGTGCACAAACCTCGGGCACTTATGTGGCAGTGGTGGAACTGGTGTGCCAATGGAATGAGGAAGGAAGGCATCCCGACTCCCAGCAGCTGCTCGGTCACACGAAATTATTGATCCTGCAGCCTCCACTTCCCCCATGCGTGTTTTCTGGTTCCAGGCCATGTCGGTCCGGCCATGGTCTGCAGACATTTTCCATCCGCCACTAAGATACAAATGGTTGTGTTTTATAGGACACCGAAGCTAATAATTACTACAGTGATCTATGTGCAAAACGCATGCTTGTAGCAGTGAGGGTGCATGCATGCACGGGTAGTGGAATCTGCCCTTCTTGGAGGACAAAGCCCTATGGCAAATCGTTAGAGTGTGGGGGATAAAGCTGTGTAACATGACGGAAGGATAACTCATACCTCCGACTCCGACTCCTCTGTCAGTGCTCTTCACTGTTCTGTACATCTGCAACAACATCCACATATAGTAAAAACTGGCACAAAGATGGAATATAAAGAAAAAAAGAAAGAGGTCACCAGTTTGCCTAGCTGTTTTGCTAAGATGCCATTTTGTCCTTACTGTTTGTATGCATGCAAAACCCTAACCCTAGAGTTAGGACAAAGTGTATAAAAGATCAAATTGCAACAGAAGTTTCTTGGTCCAACTTTTCTCAGCTCGAAAATAAAGATGATGAGTACTACTAACTTTATAAGGATTCTTTATTCGTGTAGAACTATTACCTGCAGATGGCTCTTTACATGAGCTAAAGTTAGATCCTTCACATTCATAAGCTCCAGCACCGATTTCGGCGTGGCTCCTGCAAAATTCAACCGAGATTTTTTTTTTTTTTGTCTCAGAACATATGGCCGGCTCGTTTGGATCGAATGTTGGCACGCTTACTCTCATGGCCGCCGAGGAGCTCCACGGCATGAACGAAATGAGCGTGGAGGCTGGTAGTCCACCTCATCCTTGGAGCCCTGATGCTTCTCTTGCAGCCGCTTGCCGATCGGATACTCCGTTTGAACCCGTAGATCTGGGGATGGTGGTAGTTCTTGATGAGATTCTGTTGGTGGTGCCGGCGCTGGTGGTACAGTTGGTTTTGCATGTTGGACGACGACAACGAGACGTCCAATCCCAGGCTGAGCATGGGCACGAAGCCATGATCACTGGGCTCCTGAATCCCATCAGGTCGCAAGAAGGCCTGCTCCCAGCTCAAGTCACAGCTGCCGCTGCTGCCTGAATCCGTGGCGGTGCAGGAGACGGCTCTCCCGGTGGATTCCTCGCCTGAGATCATTGGCAAACTGATATGGAGGGACAAATCAGGATAATCGTTTTCCATTCTGTATGAACAGTTGATCGGTAACAAATGGATAACGATCGCAAATCCAGCCTTGTTGAGACGGTGAAAAATGATGGCACAGAAGCAAAAGTGGAGAGTCAGTGAGTACTTGTGAGAGTGGGGAAAGTAAGGTAGTAAATGGGTGCAGTAGACTACAGAGCTCTTGAATGATTATTCAGGGATGAAAAGGACTGACAGGAAGTGAGTGCGGATAAATAGAATTGTTACAGTGATTAGGTCATGAGTGGCTACTGATTTCCGTGTGTTTTGTGTTTAGAGAAGCAAAAATTGTTTTTGTGTATGTCTGAGAGAGAGAGAGAGAGAGAGAGAGAGAGAGAGAGAGAGAGAGAGAGATGGGATGGCATTAATGCACAGGGGCTACAACCACGGAAGGAGATTAATAATGGTACAAATGGACATGTGAAATATGGGGTAGAATTAATTGCAGTCTCCCCAAGTAGGCAGAGAATTCAAATGAAGAAGACTTGTCGGATGGAAAGGTGTGGATATTTATATTAATTAAATTTGTGACTGATTAGGGGGTCATCTTTTTTTTAAAGTCAGGGACATCTAAGATTAGCATCTTTTGACCATTTTGAAGTCGAAATAAAAGGTGTGGATATTTATATTAATTAAATTTGTGACTGATTAGGGGGTCATCTTTTTTTTAAAGTCAGGGACATCTAAGATTAGCATCTTTTGACCAATTTGAAGTCGAAATAAAGAATAATACCTTCATCAATTTGATGACTCTAATATTCAAGATTATTAACTCTCGTTGATCACAAGGCACAATTTTATTTTAGGTCATTTTTTTATACACTAAGTAATTGGATGACCAATTCATATAAATAAAGTTAGGCAATTAAAATCACATTGAAAAAAAACTGACGGACTCGTGATGAAAGTTACTCTCATAGTTTTTAGATATATAAGATGAGTTGCTACATTTTTGTGTGTGTTTATCATTATGCAAAGTTACTAATATTTGATTAATTCATATCTCCTTCATATGCAAGCGAAAGAAAGATGGCGTAAGGGGAGGTGGTGATTGGAGATCAGGAAATGAACAACAACAAAGGCATGCAGATTATATGATGGTACAGAGCTGGGACCTAATTTGCCCACTGTCTAGTAGGTGCGCCTTAGTTGGAAACTTGTAAAAGAACTTGGGAGGAGACAAATTAAGGTGAAAAAGGGAAAAACAGTGAAAAAGTTGTAAAGTGCAAAAGCAAGATCAGAAGCATCTTCATTTTTTTTTTTGGGGGGAGGGGTGGGTGGTGGTGGTGGTGGTGAATGGAAGAACACCGTTTTGTTGGATTCAGTTTATCAGAACGTGTACATTGGCCTAAAAAATGAATACTTGATTGTAATTAATGCAACTAAAGGTAGTCGAAGATATTTCATACAAGGATACCACAAAAAGGCATCTTGACCAATAGGGGGCTATAAAGAAAGACACAAGTAAGAAGAATTGAATGAATATATGTAAGAAGAACCATTCATCGGTTCTTAATTTTCCATAGCACTTGTTTTCTTACATATGAATTACCAACTTGCTCGACGTCTCTGGAGCAACGCATAACCATCCTCTCTCTCTCTCTCTCTCTCTCTCTCAATTAGTTTGTTTACATCGCAGTTCATCATCTAAGTCTGATCTCTCGCATGTAAAGCTACGAGTAAGCGATAGAACGTACTCCATGCACCCACCACCGCCCTGACAGCGGGGTTGGGATGTCCGGCGACACCGGAGCTGTGAACCACGTGCGCGTGGGCGAAGGCCGTCCGGCCGCGGCCCCCACTGCCCTCTCTTCCCGGTCCGGGCCCGGCGCCTCTCGACGTCTAGCGCTTGGCCGCGGGCGCTGCGCAGTGCACCTCTCGTCTGCTCGATCGCCTCGGGTCCAAATATTCTCGAGCCCCTCGAGGCCACGTGGCGACCATCCAGCGCCCTCCGCTGCTCCCACGTGCTCCACACACGTGACAGTCGCAGCAGGCAGCATCCTCTTTCAACTTCTTCTTGTGCATTTTATTGTCGTGATCGATGACGCGTGAATAATATAATATAGATATTTATGAGCTTAATTAGTATGTAGGAACTCTTGACCTTTTTAAATACAGTAGCATGCATTAATCACTGCTATAGGACAACCTTAATCATCTATAAAATGTCTTTGACAATGATTAAGGAGTAAGCATATATACAATAAAAATATTAACAAAAAAATATGATTGAGAAGAGTGTTGATGTCCAGGTAGTGGGTATCAATGCTCATCGCCTCAATTTTTATGGTATTGAAAAAGTAAAGTGTAAAAAATGTTAAGAATATAAAAATGTTAAGAATATAAAATGTTAAGAATTTTTAAGCTTTTAAAAAAATTAGTCAGTGTATCAAATATAAAGGCATCTTGAAAATAAATCATATCACGCTTTTAAAAAAGATTGGGACTCTCAATGAACAGATATAATTCAAGTTAATCACATTGGTGCTGTCTAAAGTAGGATAGAGAAAATAAAAATCGGGACTAGAGTTAGAGGTCAAGAGTTCAAATCTCGTTGAGATCTTATTAAAAAATATATATTATTCTTCATTTGTTATCCACGTGATAGGTTAGATTAGATCAAAAGTTGTTAGTAGTCCGTTGCTTAAGTTTTTAAAAAATATTAAATTTAACAAAAAGTCAAGAAGATAAGAATAGTGACTTTAAGATTTGCAACTAGCTATTGATCATTTTTATCATACACTGATATTTTAATTCAACCGATTCAAATTAGCATTAATCTGAACAAAATATTTACCTGCAGTTTTTAAAGTAGATAAAGTTCTACGTGAAAAGAAAATCGTTTTGTTGAGCTCTTTCACTTTTCTTGTTTTTGGGTGTATTGTTCTTGTGTCACATTGTCTTGTTTTAAATTTCGATAATTCGCATGCAAATACATGAATTAGTTGAGCATTAATTTCCCATTAATTTTCTGCACAAAATTTGAGGTGAGTTTTGGACGATGCCCATATGTAAACCAAGAAGACAAAGATGGATTATTGAAGCAAGATCCGATCCGCATCAAATTTTTCTTATTATTAAATTCTGTCACAGAATTATGTTTTATTCCCTGCTCAAATATTTTTCGTCTTCCAAGTGGAAGGGAAAGAAACAAGAAGGAAGAACTATTTGAGGACGGTGGTGGTGCATTAAGTAAACGATCTACTCATTTGTTAATGGATTCCGATGCCATGGTCAGCGCCTCATGCGGCGATCACGTTCTGGGGAAACGGAGCTCATACTTTTACTTTTATGTATTATCAATCAATACAATACTATACTGTCCTTTTATTATTATTATTATTATTATTATTATTATTATTATTATTATTATTATTATTATTATTGAAAGTTAATGGTTTGAGTTGTGTTTCAATAGGGTAATTAATATCATCGCGTTTATGACAAATAGAAGGGAACAAAATAATTAGAATGTTTGCATTGCCTTTACATATCACAAATGTTAAGTCGCCATCAAATTATAATTTAGCGGAACCCATTATGTTATATCGCTTATCCGATTAAGTGATTAATTTACCTACGTACCAAAAGGTAAATTACCAACGGCTAATATTAATTAACATATAATACATGACGCACGGCGCAGTGCTTAAATTTTAAGAATATTATTTTTTTTGTCGCTTGAGCAATAACGAATTACCAAAGATGCTTTTGCATGAACATGCTACAAGGCGCTCCCCGACAACTCGTTCTAGAAAGCATTCCAAAACCAAAACCCCATGACAAAATGGATAATACGTCCGACCGGATCCATCGCTCAACTCCTCGAAAACAAACTTGGAGAATAATTCCTCACTTCATCATCATCATCATCTCTCTCTCTCTCTCTCCCTCCTCTCTCTCTCTCTCTCTCTCTCTCTCTCTCTCTCTCTCTCTCCCCCTCTCTCTCTCTCTCTCTCCCCCCCCCCCCCCCCATCTCTCTCTCTCTCACTTGAAGAATAATTCCTGGCTTCATCATCTCTCTCTATATAATATAATATAATATAATATAATATATATGCTATGAACGCAATTATTACTGTAGCAAAGAGATGAAGGACAACTGAGACTCGTGCCCAAAAGGTCCTGGTGATGTGCGACCAACAAGTGTTATAATAATTCAGTTGTAAACTTTCAGTCAAAGTGCACCGCATCGAGAACTCAATAATTGAACTGAAAAGGCTTTCAACTTTAATTGCATCTCCTTCCCTTGCAACTTTTGTGCCCACTTTTATAACCCTTTTCACCGGCCCTCGACTCGGCCATTAATTGTACCACAATTATATTGCCAACCGCTACTATTATATGTTACTTGGATAACAGTTATAGATCTGGGTCCCTAGAGGACCGTGATAGGAACAATGGTGAAAAAAATTTAATCTCAAAATATTCTCTTAGTAAGAATAAAATAAGAGCAAGAAAGTTCTGTGGGTGGTAAGAACATTTTTACTTTACGTTGTTCTTACTATCATTAAAAATGTATCACATACAATATTCAAAATGATGTTTGAATGAAAAAGGAGGAACAAGGCTAATTCTTATTTTGTTCATTTACCAAACAATCCCTAGGGTTGTATTCGATTTTCAGAATTTGAAATAAAATTTAGTCCAAGTTCTGGAACTTTAGTCAAATACCTCATCTGATGGGAACTTTGAGGTACGACGGAAATTTTTAATCAAAAGTTTCCGTCATTAGTTCTTGCAATTAGCAAGAACCTAATTCTCAATAACAATCATATTTTTTTTATTTTTTTCATAGGTCTAAAAGTAGGTGAAGCTGCTTTTAAACATATAACCAATTATTTTCATAATATTATTATATGTATATATTATATATTATATGCATATATTATATTATATACATAATATATATTATTATATTTATTATTTATACATTATCATAAATTTATAATTTATTTAGATATAATAATAAAAAAGTACATTTATTATTTATTACAATTTACTTAGTGTTATAATAAAATAAAATTTTCCATTATTATTTATTATGAAATTATATATTCTCTTCTTTAAATGTTGACGTAAATATTTTTATTTATTTTACTTATCATATATCATAAGAAAAATTAATTAGTATGATATTAGTATAATTATTAACACAAGCGATCAACTTTTATTAATTTGACTTTTCATAACAGAGTCGATGAATCTACCAAATTAAAAAATCACAATAGTTTAGGAATTAAAATAAATAAATTCATAGTTTGAAGTTAAATGTGAAAAATCGTGATAGTTTATGAGTGATTTATAAAAATAATCCTAAACTAAAAGCATTTAGTACACACTTACAATGTACCATATGGTTCAAGATCTATCAAGTGTTACCTCGTCCATCTGCAAATCCAAATAAATCATAATTTTCTTGATAAATAATTAAGTCGACCTATTAATTTATTCTAAAAATATTTGAATGAAATTAAACATAATGATGAGAATTGAAAAGTTAAGTTCAAAGAATGTGGTTGGATAAAATACGAGAACGATAAAGGTGAAATATATTTTTTTAAAAAATAATTATTAAGTTAAATAAAAATATACTATATAGTTTTATTTGAACTATATGCTCAAAAATTCATAAGATGAAGGCGTTGTACGATGTTTCACGGATGGGACGCTACACATCCATTAATCCCATAAAAGAATGTGGCACAACTTTGGTAAAGACATTGTTTGACATATCCAAAATAGAGTTACTAAGTAGATGATAAATTCTGTCCAAGTCAAAAAGCTAGTTTAGGGGTTTGGTAAATATATATATTTTTTAAAGTAGTGTTTAGAAGTTTGAATATAAAATGCTATAAATATCTCTGAATAACTATAATTAGAGTGTAGTGATCTTATATTTTTATATATCTTCATTTTTAAATAAAATATTATTTATTTTAAAATCATATCATCAAGTTTACTTACAATTCTAATAAGATTTTTTTATTTTAAAATAACCAATATTTTATATTCAAATAATATTTTTTAAAAAAACACTTATTATTAAAATAAAATATTAAATAATGAGTATGATGCTTATAAGAATGAGTGTAAGTTATATTTTATGTTTATTTTTGTCATTGTATAAATATGCACTATGTTTACGAATTTATCAAATTTACAAACAAATTTCTTTCAATACGTTATTCTTTAATCATTATCCTATAATTGAACCACTATCCTCTAATCAATCTGCTAACTTTGCCAAATAATGCCAAAATCTAGATCTATATTATATTTTGTTAAGAGTGAATAGCACAGCGGAATAAAGTTTAGGCCTAGACAAGAATAATAAATCAACATAAAATTGATAGCTTGTATATTAATCCAATTAATCTTTATATTATATACATTCATAACAAATGAATATGAAAATTTTATTATACTAAAAAGATATGTAAAACTAAGTTTTTTATAATTATAATATCTATGTATAATAACGATTAACATTTTTTTATGAGACGACCATTTTTATTAAGTCAACCATATAATTTAATATTTTAATAGTAAACCATGAGTTAGTTAAAAGTTTTATAATTATACAACTGGGTTAACTGAAAATAAAATTTAAAATTTAAAGAAAATTAATAGTATGAAAAAAATAAAATAATACAATGGAGAGAGGGGAAGAGAGAGATAACGAGAAAAGGGAAGAGAGAGTGTGAAGAAATAATTGCAAACAAAGCAATCACATAGAAAAAATTACACCCCCATCCTAAAGAACCATTTTTAATTCTCTGTGGTGAACAAATGATGTAGGAGAGATAAGATATGTTATATTAGTTATTGTTGTTATATTTATCTTTTTAGATTATTAGATTATGCTAGTTAGTATTGTTATCTTTTAAATTAGTTTAGATTTGATTGTAAAATTCTTATAAATAGGCATGAATTCTTTTATTATTGATAGTTTAATTATTATCTAATTATTCCAATAAAAGATATGTGGTTTTGTTTCTTAGTGGATTTTGAGAGCTTTGGTGGATTCTGAGTTTATCGAGTTATTGATGGTGCTTTGAACTGTCGACCTCTTTCAAGATTCGTGCAAAAGTTGTAATCTTCTCCACTTTATAATCTCTCGCTTCAAGTGGTATGAGAGCCTTTTAGGAGATTTACCTCTTCGTCCCGGTGCTCATCTTCTCTTTTATTATCCATTTATTATTTTATTTTATTTTCCTTCCTAACCTAAATGTCTCCATTATTTTTGTTTTCTTTATTTTCTTATTTGCTACCTCTTTATCCTTTTTCTTTCTCTTTCTTTTCCCTCTCATCATTTGTTAATTACATTATTTTTTCTTATTTTCTTTTTATTTCTTTTTTTTATTTTATTTAACTAATAACATGAGGATAGATCCATCTTCATTTTTAACTACATTATTTTTTTCTTATTTTCTTTTTATTTATTTCTTTTAATTTTATTTAACTAGTAACATGAGGATAGATCCATCTTCATTTAGTGGGTATCTCAATATCAATGAATTGTTGTATTGAATTTCTAAAGTTGATTATTTCTTTGATTATTTGGATGTTCCAAAATCTCAACAACCTAAATTAATTACCAGCAACTTTGCAGGCAGAGCACTTTTTGGTGGAAAGAGAATAAACAATTACGAGCTTGTTATCACAAACAACCTATTCGGACATGGAAAAAGTTGAAAAAATTACACTTCGAAGATTTTTTACCTTCATCATATCATTATCTTATTTTTTAACAGTCAAGCAAATATCAACAAAAGAGGCAAATTTTATTGCAAGAAGTGCAAGTTCATTTGAAGAACATTAAGAATTCGATTGTCAAAGATCAACAACGATTGTATAGTATAATCAATAAAATGCTCGAGACTCCTTCAAAATATGTGCAATCTTGTGAATATCAATTGCCTTTAGAAGTTATATCTACTCCAATTGAAAGATTACAAGAAACTAATCAAGATATAAATCTATCCAAATACTGAAAATTACTTTGGATTTTCTTTTAGAATCTTTGCAATGTTGTGAAGATCAATTATCTTTTGAAGTTATATTTGATCCAATTGAAGAACTACAAGAAACTACTCAAGATATCAAAATCTATCCAAATATTGAAGAGATGGTTATTTTATATTTTTTTATGAGATGAAAGAAGATAAATTTATTCAGGAGGTGGATGAAAAGTTGGAATTAAATTCGTCAACTAATAAAAGAGATCTACTTCAAATGCTTCAAGTTGATCTGAGGTGCATGAAAGTTTTCGTCAACACCAAATATTTTATCTTTTTGTGGATTACATTTTCAAATCAAGATTTGAAAACAATTTGTTGTTATTTGGTGGTGATTGGTCTAAATGGTTAATTTGATAAGTTGAGAAAGAAGACGATCACGACAAGACGTGAAACATGATCCTCCATATTCAATTTTCAGAGTTCGAGGTCAAACTCTTTTGAAGAAATAGAGACTTATGTAGGAGAGATAAGATATATATTCTATTAGTTATTGTTGTTATATTTATCTTTTTATATTAGTTAGATTATGTTAGTTAGTATTCTTATCTTTTAAATTAGTTTCGATTTGATTGTAAAATACTTATAAATATGCATGAACTCTTTTGTTATTGGTAGTTCAATTATTATCCAATTATTCCATTAAACCTATGTGGCTTTGTTTCTCGGTGAATTCTGAGCCTCGGTGGATTCCGAGTCTATCAAGCTACTGTGGTGCTTTGAACCGTCAACCTCTTTCGTGATTCGTCTGAAAGTTATAATCTCCTTCACTTTACGACTTTACGATCCCTCGCTACTTCAACAAATTGGTATAAACAGAGATCTTTGACAGAATTATGTGGAAGCAAAAAGCAACTCTAGCCTCATTCCATTTGTAACTCCCAACATTTAAAAAGAAAAAAAATCTGATATAAAAAGGGAAAAGAAAGAAAAAAGATAAATTAATTAGATTATGATGAAGAAGATGAAAGGAGAATGTCTCAAGTGATTATTGAAGATGAAAGGAAAAAGTTTCAAATTATTATCGAGGATGAAAGAAGAAAATGTAGATTTTTTTTAGGAATTTAACATTGTGCTTGTTATTAATAATATTATATATGATGTATTGAAATGAGATGTATAAGTATTTGATAATTTTCAAGTGATGTTGGTACTCTTTCTTGTAAAGTAATGGATAAGTTTACTCTTTCAAAAGCCAGGGTAGATATGATGGTTAAGGGCAGATGGATGG
Source organism: Pontederia crassipes (assembly GCA_030549335.1). Lineage (NCBI taxonomy): Eukaryota > Viridiplantae > Streptophyta > Magnoliopsida > Commelinales > Pontederiaceae > Pontederia > Pontederia crassipes. The sequence goes on from CM060191.1 coordinate 56,827,950, forward strand.
AAGAGAATAAATGCGGCTAACTAAATCTTTTGAACAACAAGTGTGTACTTCTCTCAGAGTTTTGCACTGATGGATTCAGTGCCCTTTGCATCTAGTTTCTTTACTCACATATCTTTATTCACATTGGGGGACTCGTTCCTTTAATAGGTCCAAAGATTACAAGTGAGAACTGCATTGTTGCACATGAGGGCAGTCGTCAAATTTGAAACTTGTACCTAATCACCAAAAGAGAAGATGAGAACATGGAATGTTCAAACAAAAATATACACAGAGGACACATCAATTGATTCACAAGATTTAACAAACATAATGAACACTAAGATGAGTAGTTAACAAACATCAACCAACAAATTAACCATGTTGGAACCTTCAATGAGCGTTTAAAATGAATCAATCGTTTAACACTATAATGCACATTAAGCTTGGTGCACATTGTATCTCAGACAAATTCAAATCAACATGAAAGAATCTATAGGTAAACAAATTCAAACCTAGATAATGCATTCTGGTCGACATGGCAATAAGATCACGACAAGTGACATAATAATAAATCAACTGACGAAATCTAGGACAATACGTGCACACATATGCCGGCACCATAAAAAATGACATAATCAACTAGCAGTTAATGTAATGTTAGGTGGTCAAATCTCAAACAGAAAGCATCCAGACTGGAGTAAATGTAATGGAAATATTAGATTTAAGCTCTCATAATCACCAAGTACAACTCTCGTAGAAAGTTTATGCCCCGAGATCCATGTGACTTTCACGTATTCAGAGTCGTCTCAGAGATGTTACACAATTCTATATAAAATAAATTTACAAAAAATAAGTTCTATAAAATACGAAAATGATAATACGAACATCTAAAAATTGATAATGTTAAAGGAGCTGGAACGTCCATAACTCCATAATACTAAAAGTGCAAAAAAAGTAATAACTAATATATGAATCTAGTATGACACAAGCCTACACCATGTGCAACATCTCTGTCACTGAGCCTAATCACCTGCATCACCATCCTCTATCATTATCTCATCTGCATCAATCCAAATGTAGGAGAAAATCTATGAGTATAAAAATACTCAATACAACAATAATAATCAACAGTGCTCAATAAAAAAAAGTTAATGATATGATACCATAAATAATAGAGCACTAGATGGATCAATAGAGTATGAGCTCAATAAATCAATAGATCTATAGCCATAAATCAATGTAGAGGATCAAGAAAGATGTTGAAAGACTAGTCAGAATCAATGAACAATTAACAATAACAAATTATGCCTGATTGCTATAGAACTATTCAATTTAACAAGTTCAATTCAATATCAATATCAATGGTCATCGGCCAATAATAATTTTCATATTGTTCAATGGGCGGAAGCAATGTCAGTCAATGCCAATATCCGAATGAATATGATTCAATTCAATTCAATTCAATTTCCATTCAATTCAATTCGATTTGATTCAATCTTTGGAGTTATCCAATACAATAGAGAGCGCTCGGTCAATTAGGAGAAACTCCATGTCTCTTTTATATAGGCTAATGGGGGATATCAACCCACGGCAAGGCGCACTCCAATAATAATGCTAAACAATAATTCGTGGTGACGAGAGATCATGGCTATCACAAAACAGCCACAACTTCCCTAAAGGCTGGCATCTCAAACCTCTAAGTATGGTATCTGCCCCATACAATACGATAACAATATGACCTAGGGGCTTAGAGACAATCGGAGAACATGCTATCGGCCTTAATAGTTTTTATCTTTTATCTTGTTTACCCTAAAAATCTATCTTTAGTAACTCAATTTAGGTTAAACAAGGATCCAATTAGAGGAAAACCATTGGATCAATATCATGGTGAATCACATGATTTGACGGGATAATAATAACAATAGTCTTAAAATTAAATCTAAAATATATGATGATGTCAGATCTATTAACGATATGATAGAATAATGAACTATTATAACTATTCAATTATCCATTACATTTTCCTCAAAAATAGGTTTTCTGTCGTCAGAACTTGGCTCGCGTCAGGTAAAACCGGACAGTGTTCAAAATAATCAAAAACCCCTTGGCGAAGTCAAAACCCGAGCCGAATAGGGTGTGAACTTGGGCGGGTGTTGGCTAGTTCACGCCTTTGACAATCAATCGATCAAACACAAGCCGTGTTTGGAAAACACGAACCATGTCATCGGAAAACCCAGGCCGCGCGGTCGCTGATCCGATCTGCGTCCAATTATAATTCAATTTGCATCAACGCGGTCCGGGTTCAATAGAACCCGGGTGGTGTTTACCATAACTCGGGCCATGTTGGCCTCAACCCGAGCCGTGTTGGCCTGAAGCTGTGTCGGGTTTCGTCGTCGATGACAAATGTCTTCCAACATGATTTTTCGGCCACCATAAGTATGATATCATACGATATCCAAACGATACACAATTTATATTCATAGATTCTCGATACAAATGTGAAGAGAATAAGATTCCATGTTGCCAAAAACTGACGCCATAAGGATTTTCCCTACATACCTAAAGTTGGCTGAAAAATCAACTGCAATCCTTTTTCTAGTAAACTGTATGAACACCAAACTTTGGCCGATGATTACTCTGCCACGTCCCAAAACTCGCAGCCACCACTTGGAAGATCTTCTCATATATGCCTACTTCGAAACCAGCCAACGCCTGCTCTCTGAGATGCCTCGATTTGCATGAAAATGGAGAACAAAGTGGGGCTCGTGATGTAGAAAATCTATTTGATGAAAGAGGATTTCCAGCCACTCCTTTAATGCCTATTTATAGAATAGGCTAGGATTTTCACTTCTATTGGGCATTGGACTCTTTTGCTATCCATCATTAATCAATCACCTCATAATTATTTAGATTTAATTAGATCCAAATTTACTTAATAATCCCATAATTATCTCCATAGAAATTTTACCTCTTTTCAAATTCCATCTTATCTTTCAAACTTCTCCTCTAATTTTCAACAATTTTGGAATTAAATAATTCTAGAAAATTAAATAATGATTTTCTAAACTTCATTAAAGAATAAAATATTCATTTATTTATTTAATAAAAATTGAGGTCTTTACATCATAATCTCCTTAAAAATAAATTCGTCCTCGAATTTGCATAAAGAAGATTACATTCAATCCATTTGAACACTTCTGGAAAATCCTTCCTCATTTCATCTTCCAATTTCTAGATGGCATCTTCATCTCTATAATGTGTCCAAACCACCTTTACCATGGGTACCATTTTATTCTTCAAGTGCTTGGTGTGGTGCCCCAAGATTTCTACGAGTTGTTCAGCATATGTTAGGTCCACATTCAAGTTTGGTTCTTCCATATTTATTATGTTGGCATCATCATGCTAATACTTCCACAACAATTGACATGTGGAAGTCATTATTGACGTGTCCATGTGATAGAGGTAGCGCCAACCTGCATCTCCAACTAAAGCAAGTATATCAAAAGGGTCGACATAGGCTCAATTTGCCCTTCTTCCTAAACCTCATTACTCCCTTCATCGATTATTTGCTCTCTATTTCTTGTCAACATATGCGTTTCGTCTTGTGAATGCTGCTTTCAACTTTTCTGTAATGAGATGAACTTTATCAGCATCCTCCATGGTTTGCTTCAAGTACTTCTTCTGACAACAATTGTCGTACGCCCACCTTGATCCAACATATCACTACAAGAAAAGGGGGCTTTAAAGACCAACTATTAATGTCGAGACAAAAAATGGCCATTATAAATAGTCATTAGTGGCAAGAAAAAAATATGGACATTATTAAACATATTATTAGCGAAGGAGAAAGTTGCTCGTCTCAAAAAAGTAAATTTCGGTCGTTAAAAGTGATTATTAATGACCATTAAATTTTGTCATCATTAATTATTTATAAATTAAAATGAAGTAGACGTGCAATTAATATTTTATTTGGCGGGAACTAAACATTTTCATTCACTAATTTTTTAGGCAACACTAATTCTAAAAAATAAATTAGTTTATGTATTTAGTTAACTTAATTACATATTATAAAATTCAATGAAAAAAAATCGTTATAAAATATAACAAAATCTCTTCCATAAAAAAATATGATATAAAATACAATAGAAAACCTAGCTCATCTTCCTCTTCCTCCTTCCCACAATCTGCCCCGTACATCTGCTAGCAAAGCTTCATCTTCATCAACGCCTCCTCCTTTCTCCTCGGCAGGCAGCGGACGCACCATCGTCCAGCCATCCTCCCCCCGCCTCTGGTCCCCCTTCCCCGCTGCCGTCGGACAACAGCCATTCCCCTCCCCCTTGCGCCAGCCGTCCCCCTGCCGCCGCTGGACAACAGTCGTCCCCGTCCCTCCACCCCCCCATCGCGCGCACGCGCAAGCCATCGGCGGTCCCCCTTTCTCCTCTACAGGCAGCGGGCGCACCATCGTCCTTCTCCCCCTTCCCCCCACGCCGCGCGCCAGCCGTCCTCCCCCCGCCTCTGGTCCCCCTTCCCCACTGCCGCCGGACACAGGCATCCCCCCTCCCCCCGCAAATGTGCGCCAGCCATTCCCCCGCCTCTGGTCCCCCTTCCCTGATGCTGCCCGACAGCAGCCGTCCCCCTCCCCCCCGCGTGTGCGCACCAGCCATCGCCCCCACCCGTGCGACATCGACACCCTTCTCCTCCACCGGCGGCGAATGCACCAGCATCCTTCCCCCCTGCCCGTGCGCCAGTCCCCCCCCTTCTCCTCTGCCGACGGCGGACGCACCAGCCTTCCTCAGTATGATAACGAGGTATCTCACAACCCTAAATTTTCTTTACTGTATCACTGTCTGGATATCACTCAAAGTGCCAAAGCATGGATGTTTCTATTGCTGAAATTCTTGCTGTCCTCGACAAGCATGGATGTTTCTTCCTAAGTACTTACATAAAAAATGCAAAAGTATCATCTGGCCAAATAATAGTAGATTTAACTACAAAATCAAGGGTCCTTTGCTTTAGCATACTCTGTTGACATTTTCTTGAGTGCTGGAAGATCTAATTCTTCACCCTGAAACATTGAGCAGTCATAAACATTGACGTCAGAAAGAAGATTAATCGAGTAACCATGCTAATACTTTAGGAGATATTGTGACCATTAATGATTTTAACGACTAAATAAAGATCATTTTTATTTTTTTATCATTACTGCGTTTTAATGACTGGATTAATGGTCGCGGATGAATATCATCGACAAAAATTACGAAGGACATTAATGCGTTTAACGATGACCTAAATGGTCATTATATGGATTTACTAGCCATTAATGACTTTTAACGATGGAATTATTAGCCGTTGAAGATATCAACGACAAAGATATTTCTAGTCATTAATATATTCAACGACCGACTAAATGGTCCTTATATGATTTTAACGATTGGATTATTTCTGGTCGTTGATGATCAATAACGACGGGATTACTAGCCGCTGAATATTATCAACGACAAAGATATTTCTAGCCACTAATGTATTTGATGACCAACTAAATGGTCCTTATATGGTTTTAATGACCGGATTATTTTTGGTCGTTGATGACTATTAACGGCCGACACCTTTAAGCCGTCGTTATTATCTTTTAACAACGCCATCTATAATGATGGGTGACGACAAGAAATGCTGGTCATTAATTATCATTAACGATCGGAATTTGAATATTAACGACCAGATTTTCCTTCTCTAATGACGTGTTTTTTTGGTAGTGATATGGGGGAACAAGTTCTTCCATACATGGCTGCAAAAGGTGCTATGCCTATGCTGGAATGGTAGCTATTATGGTATGCGAATTCAATCAGTGGGAGATGAATGTTCCAACTACCACTCCAGTCCAATGCACATGCTAAGAGCATATCTTTCAGTGTTTGTATTGTGCGCTCAGACTGCCTATCTGTCTGAGGATGGAACGCTGTGCTGAAATTCAATTTAGTTCTAAGTATCTTCGCTAAAATTGAGTTGTAAATCATGGATCTCTATCTGACGCTACGGAGAGTATATAATCGGATAATCTCCTTAATATAAATTTCCATCAAGCTTTCAACGGACTGCTTCCATTTGATGGAATGAAGTGGGCCGCTTTGCTGAATCGATCCACCACCACCCATATCGCACCGTGGCACTGCTGAGTTCTTGGAATCCCTTGAATAAATCCATTGTTATCTTTTTTTTTCATTTTCATTGTGGGATTCCAAGTTTCTGCAATGTTATGCTCAACTTTCGCTTGTTGACATACAATACACTTTGTAACGTACTCAGCTATGTCATTCTTCATATTGTTCCATCAGAAGGTCCGTTGCAAATCCTTATGCATATTCGTGCTTCTTGGATGAATGGCAAATTTTGATTTTTCTTTATTTTCAAGGACCCACAAGTGTCCTCTATATCTAATAACTCCATAACCGAAAAGTTAGTAGAAATCTTTTTGCACAACTTGAATAGGTGGTTGTATCCATTATCGTTCGGTTGTGCAACCTACCAATCTTCAATAGTAACTCAGACTGCATGTCGAGGTGTGCTATAATCCATACACCATCACTTCTGGTCACTAGACTGAACTGTACAATGCAATCGATCATATTCCAGCGACTCGCTCTCAATCATGCGAGTGATCCTACCCACTTACTGCTAAGTGTGTCAGTGATTGAGTTTGCCTTTCCTGAATGGTAACTGATGGTAAACTCATAATCCTTCAAAAATTCGATCCATCTCCTCTGACGCATATTCAGATCACGCTGGGAAAAGATGTACTTCAATCTTTTGTGATTCGTGAAGATCTCGAATTCTTCATCATAGAGATAGTGTCTCTAAATCTTGAGGGCGAAGACCACCACTGATAATTCGAGATCATGTGTCGATTAGTTCTTCTCATGTTTCCTCAATTGCCTTGATGCGTAGGTGAGATGACCTTCTCATGTTACATCAGCACACACCCCAAGCCGGTGCCACATACATCGCTGTAAATAACATAACCTCCTTGGCCTGAAGGTATGGTCAGGTGGGTGTCATCGTCAACCTTTTCTTTAGCTCCTGAAAGCTACTTTAACACTTTCATTCATATTTGACGCCCTTGTGATATTGGTCAGTGACGACGTGATATTGGATAAATCTTGTATGAATCTCCGATAATATCCTACAAGTCCGAGGAAGCTCCTGATTTCTGATACATTCTTTGGTTGCTTCCAATTGGCAACCGTTTCCACTTTTACAAGATCCACTAATATTCCATCTTTGTTGATTATACTTCCAAGGAACATGATCTTTTCTAGCCAAAATCCACACTTCAAGAATTTGGTGTACAACTTGTGCCCTTAGGGTGTGTAGCACGACTCGCAGATGCTCCTCATGTTCCCTATGGGCTCGACGAATAAATGAGAATGTCGTCGACGAAAATATTCACAAACTTGTCCAGGTATGGCCTAAACAATCGGTTTATCAAATTCATAATGGTTGTCGAAGCATTGGTCAGTCCAAATGGCATCACTAGAAACTCATGGTAGCCATATCTTGTTCTGAAGGCTGTTTTTGACACATCGTCATCAGCTATTCGAAGATGATGGTAACCACTTCTCAAATCGATCTTGGAGAATATTTTTGCCGAGGTCGAACAGGTCATCGATTCTTGACACTAGGTACTTGTTCTTTATCGTGATCTTGTTTAAAATTTGATAGTCTATGCACGGCCTCATAAACACGTCCTTCTTTACGAATAATACCGGAGCGCCCCATGGGAAGACGCTTGATCAGATGAATCCTTTATCCAACAATTCTTGGATTTGGGTCTTCAATTTCAACATCTCCGCTGGATCGATTCTATATGGTGCCTTCTCTATGAGTGCGGTACTCGACACCAAGTCAATGCAAAAGTCTATTTCCCGCCATGGTGGTAATCCTAAAACATCATCCGGAAAGACGTCCGAAAATTCCTTCACCACTGCAATGTTATCTCGATCTATCTGAGCCCTGTCTGTCTTGATCACACTTATCAGGAATCCCGGCATCCTTTCTTTGGTCGCTTATGGGCCTTAATAGCTAACATCAGGACCTTTCCCTACTCTAGTGGGTGGTGCTCCGATCAATATCTTCTTTGCTCGCCAATGTAGGTAGGCATCGTAGTAGGACAATCGGTCCATATCCAACACCACATCATAATTCCTGATCAAAGTGATGATCAGATTTGCCGAAAAGTCTTTGTCTTCCATTTCGACTAGATAGGATCTGCCTCTATTCTGATCATTATGACGACGATTGTCACATCTATCTCCATGACTAGATAGAGTCTTCTTGATTTTTTTTAGGTGATGTGACCCTGGCCTGAGAACATTGTAAGCTCGGCGGCTTTTCAACAATCTCTAGCTTCACGATTCAGCTTACAACTTGCATAGATCAACTTGTAGTCCTCGTCACAATCCATCTTGAGGGAGATCTACTCTACCTCTTCGATCCATTTTTCGATGTCCACGATGTCGCCCTTCCCGATGAATTGAGGGGGCTACAACTTCAAGAACTTCTATATAGTGTCTCTACGATCAAGCCCAGGTTGCCATGCGAGACTCATGGGGTGGAGTAAGCGTGAGCTAAGTGAGATCCATGAGGTAAAGATCTTTGCCTCAGCTCTATTCAATTGAGGACCTTGGGTCTGCTGCCTATTCCCTATTGGGCTCTAAGCTTACTGCTCATTGGCATGTGAGCCTAGGGCCTGCTAAATGACCCACTACGATTCGCTCCTGGGAGTTCATAAAATATATAATGATATGATACGATAAACAATAGAGCACTAGATGGATCAATAGAGTAGGAACTCAATAAATCAATAGATCAACATAGCCATAAAATCAATGTAGAGGATCAGGAAAGAGGTCGAAAGACCAGTTAGTATAAATAAACAATTAACAATAATCAATTATGCTAATGCACTATTGAATTTAATAGTTTCAATTCAATATCAATATCAATGGTCATCGACCAATAATAATTTCCATACTATTCAATGGGTGGAGACAATGACTAATATCCAAATGACCATGATTTAATTCAATTCAATTTCCATTCCATTCAATTAAATTAAATTCAATCTTTGGAGTTATCCGATACAATAAGGAGTGCTCGGACAATTAGAGAAAACTTCATGTCTCTTTCATGTAGTCCAATGGGCGATATCAACCCACGACAAGTCGCACTCCAATAAAAATGCTAAATAATAATCCGTGATGATGAGAAACCATTGTCATCATAGGATAGCCACATCTGCCCTAAAGGCTGACGTCTCAAACCTCTAAGTATGCTATCTGTCCCATACAATATGATAACAATATGACCCAAGGGATTTGGAGACAATCGGAGAACATGGAGACCTGACAATTTTTATCTTTTATCTTATTTACCCTAAAGATCTATATTTAGCAATTCAATTTAGATTAAATAAGGACCCAATCAGGGGACAACCACTAGATCAATATCATGGTGAATCACATGATCAGATGAGATAATAATAACAATAGTCTCAAAATCAAATCTAAAAGATATGATGAGGTCATATCTATTTACGATATGATCAGAGATGATCAAGAAGAACTATAATAACTATTCAATTATCCATAACATTTTCCTCAAAAATATGTTTTTTGCCCCTAGAACACGGCTCATGCTGGGTAAACCCGGACGGTATTTGGAACAGTCAAAAACCCTTCGACAGAGTCAAAACCCTTCACGCATGTGACAATCAATCGATCAAACATGCGCCGTGTTTGAAAAACATGGACTGTGTCGTCAGAAAACCTGGGCCGCGCGGTCGCTGCAGTCCGCATCCGATTACAATTCAATTTGAATCAACGCCATCTAGGTTTAATAGAACCTAGGCCGTGTTTACCAGAACCTGGGCCGTGTTGGCCTCAACCCGTGCCGTGTTACCCTGAACCCGAGTCGGGTTCCGTCGTCGGTGTAAAACATGTTCTGACACGATTTTTTGGCCACGATACGATATTCAAATGATGCACAATTTATATCCATAGATTTTCTGTACAAAGGTGAAGAGAATAGAGTTTCATGTTGTGAAAAACTGACGACATAGAAATTCCCCCTACGTACTTAAAGTTGGCTGAAAAATCAACTGCAATCCTTTTTTTGGAAAACTGTATGAACGTCGAACTTTGGCCAGCGATTACTCTCTGTCCACATCCCAAAACTTGCGGTCACCACATGGAAGATCTTCTCCTATATGCCAGTTTCTAAACCGGCCACCGTAGTGCTCTCTGGGATGCCTTGATTTGCATGAAAATGGAGGACAAAATAGAGTTTGTGATGAAAAAAAAATGTTTGGCTAAAGAAGGTTTTCAGCCACTTCTTTAATGCCTATTTATAGAGTAGGCTAAGACTTTCACTTCTATCGGGCCTTAGACTCTTTTAGAATCAATTTGGCTATCCATCATTAATTAATCACCTCATAATTATTCATATTTAATTAAATCCAAATTTACCTAATAATCTCATAATTATCTCCATAACAATTTCACCGCTTCTCAAATTCCATCTTATCTTTCCAACTTCTCCTTTAATTTTCATCAATTTTGGAACTAGATAACTCTAAAAAATTAAGTAATTTTCCAGATTTTATTAATGAATAAAATATTCATTTATTTATTTAATGAAAATTGAGGTCATTACAAAGTCTTAGCAAAATAATTTAGTTTCTCGCTTTGAAGTAGTTCTGCGGTTAATTATTATCATTTTAAATAAACGACTCTTAACATATTCTACTATCCATAGTTGGTCCTGAAGGCTGAGCCATATCCTCCATTGTGTGCAATAGGTCCAGCGTTGGTAGGAGATCCATGCATGGTTACATGTGATTGGTATTTGGCACAGGTGCAGCATAAGCCATGAAATTCTGTATTTAAAAGAGACCATGTTGCAAGTGAGAACCTTTCACAAATTACTTTCTTGAAAAAGATTGGCTTTTAGAAATCAAGATGTGCAACTAGAAAGGAGAAAGTCATTGCAGGGTATAAACATATCCAGTCATAGGGTATAAGCATATCTGGCCATTTCTGTAACGACTTATTGTAAACATATGACAAACTGCAGGAGCGTCAAATGTGACAATTGACTCACTTATAAAAAAGACTACTCAAACAGGAAAATCAGGGATAGCATCCTTATGAAAATAAAATAATATATTAAGAAATTATATTGAAAAAAATGTACTCAATTGGCAACATAATCAGTCCATTCATAATCAGAAGCATCTTTTTCAACCATTTTAGCCTTTCCCTTCATTTTGTGATCATAATCTTTTGCCTTGAACCAACAAGAATGAGACACAAGGAAACATGGTTAGAAATAGGAATTAAATTAGAGTAATAAATTTAGCATGATATTTATTACCTTAGCTATCAGACAACTAGTCCTGTAATGACCGAGGTTGCCGCATTCGCCGCATATCATTTTCTTAACCTCATGTTGTGACATTGAATTTTCAATTCTCGATTTAATTCTTTGCATTTTTCTAGATCTTCCTTTCGATTTCATGTACGTCAGGTCATTAATTGTAACCTCTATTTCCTAATGTTTTCATTTAATGTTGTTGATGCCTCAACAATTTGATGTGTGTCCCCTACTTTGAAAGATTCAAACTTTTGGAGATCGTCACTTATAACTTCCAAGCCAAAAACAAGATGATCATTCGATCGCAAACCAAAGTTATTAACTTTCCAAATATTACTTGGCCATGCCCATTTCTTCATAGTAGATATAGAAGATTGGTCAATCATGGCACTACCATGAACCAAGCGTGCCTTCAAGTACCGAGCATCGATTGTCCAACGGTGAAGAACATATTTCTCAGGTAAATAAGTTATTCCTTTCTTGTTGAGAACATTCGAAATGTGGACACATAGTACTCCTTGTTCAAACTTCGTACAAGAACATCTTACTGAAATGGTTTCATGATTGCAATACTCCACAATATAACTTTGATAACATCTCCCCATCTACACAGAGTAGACAACTTGATTACCATCTTTAGAAATTTTCTGTGCTCTGACGTCATTAATAACTTTGAACTCCTTTTGGAATATAGAAAAAATATTTTTATTATATACCATTTCCGTGTGTGCCTCCAAAAGATTTTTCGAAATGAAGGCTGGTGTGGAGTTTAGATTTTTAAAATCTTCTCGTTCCTCTACTTCACGTCGAGAATGAAGGGCTTTGTCATATTATACCACAAATTCTGTTAAAGACCTATGAGAATTTACAAAACCATAAAAAAAGAGTTAATACTTTCAGATGATGACATGTCTGCAAAAATAAATCACTGAAATAAATTGGCACCCAAAAATAATGCTTACTGAAACATAACTTCTGCCTAGTGACCATTTGGAAGTTTATAAGCTTGTTTCAGCATGACCCATTTCTCCTCACATTCATTGATACTCGTTGTTCCATATATCCACTTTTTGAAATCTTTCATAAAAGTAACCATGGGCATTCAAATTGCGCATCTTAATAAGTGCATTTTTCCAAAATATGCCAAATGCAAAAGCGATGTCTTGTATACTTTATGTATGGCATTTCCTATGGCAATATCTTAATATGTAATGATACATATAGGTTTCTTTCCTCTCATGCACTCTAACCATGTTTGAAATAACCAAGTGAAGGTATCTTTCGTCTCATATGCAAGTAGAGCACATCCAAACAAAATTAATTACATATGATGATTAACTCGAGTAAAGGACGCAAATGACATACAAAATTTATTCTATACATTGTGTTGAAAACCATAACATCTCCAAATGTCGCATATATAATTGTCTGCCAAAACACATTTCTTGCCGTGTTAGTTTTGTCCACTACCATTTCAAAACAAAACCGACGTAATCATCCTTCTTCTGTTTGAAATAAGCAACGACTCTCATACATTCCCTACCAACATTGTTTTGTCTCTTTGCAATCAAATAATTTATGCAATCTCGTGTGGTAACTATGGGAGCATCTGAGAAATTGAGAACCTTAGTAATACTAGAAGGGCCCATCCCTACTCCATGAAATTGTGTAATTAGATCTTTAGAAGTATCACATAAGTTGCTATGTGATCGCAATATCCCACCTTTCTAAGGAGTGGCTAGCAAATGATTATGTTCTTCACGAAATCTTTTTACAAACCACTTTTTATCCTTTCCTTCACTAATAAATAGATGAGCCTCACAACCGGTCTATTGTTCTCTCCGTCTTTTCACCTCGGATCCAACATTTCATTTCATATCTTTATGCCCTTCCTTGGAACAAACAAAAATTCTGCTTGCAAATTTTCTTCTTTCATCAGACTTTAGATATAACAAATTCTTATAGAAAAAACAATTGTCGTAGCATAAGAATTATAAAAATTATATGTTGCATCATCTGTATCAAATGTCATCCCAACAGATGGTTTGCCATCTACACTATGCGAATGCTCATGACCCTCATTTATATCTTCAGTAGCATGCACATTGTGTGAAATTTCAACTAATGATTGTTATAATTCATTTTAGTGAAAGATTGGAAAAAAGAAATGTGAAATAAGTAATATGAAATATTGGAACAACAATTTATTACCTTTCTTCGAAATCCATGGTTGATCCAATTTGAGTGTGGGATGACATTATGCAAACTATTCAAGATGGCATGCAGTCTTTGCAGCAATCAGTTAAATTACTATACGACATGAAAGCAACAAATGTTGCCTTCTTACAATAGGCATCTTTTCTGCCATAAAGAAAATGGCGAAGTTAAATTACTATATTGCATGAAATTTCAAATGAAGATTTTAGTTCCAAAAAAAGTGCATTGTCATCTATTCACTCAAGTAGATTATGCAATTAAAACTAGAATTCCTTCATGAATAGTATCTTATTTCTTGTCAAATGAAACTAATGCAAACAACAATATGAAAATGAACTGAACTTAAAGAATGAAGTAGTGCTCATCAGGAGGTGGTCTTGCAATCTTCTGCTTCGCCTCTGCAATTAGGGCTGAGGATCCTTCGTGCCCTAGGCGCGCTAAAGAGATTGCCTAGGCGCAAAGAGCGTCGGAGGTCCATCGGAGCATCAATCCTGCAGAGATCATCGTGGCAGAGGGCAGAAGAGGGCGGAGAATCCTTCGTGTCCTAGGCGAGCTGAAGAGATCACCTAGGCGCAGAGAGCATTGGAGGTCCACTAGAGCATCAAGCCTGCAGAGGTCACCATGGCAGAGGGCAAAAGAGGCCGGAGCAGACGATTTCCCCTTTCGCGAGAGCGGTAGAGGTGAGCGAGCAGTGAGTGAATATGAGATTGCGAGACGCATTTTCCTCTAATGCATGAACCCCTTTCGCGAGCCAATTCAACGCGGAGCTCTTTCGCAAGCATAAAATTATTAGCATGGAATTAAGTGATATTTTTTTTCTTATTAGTTAAATCAGAAGAAATTTATATATATGTAGGATCAAGTGAGAATAATCAAAAGAAGTCGACTAAATAAAATAGAGACTCAACGATGCGTGGCTAAATCATGGCTAAACAAAATGGCAACTCATTAGCGTTGTCACGATGCCACGCACATGAGACACCGATTTAGCGTCAAGAACAGGCGGCGCTAAATCGACACTATACTTACTCTAACATAGCATTGACAATTATTGGAGTGCTAAAGTGATGCTAATTTGCGTCTCTTTAGCGTCGGATGTTAGGTTGATGCTATTTTGACGCCATGTCGACTCGCGTACTAAATATCAGTATTAATTTCACTTTTGTTAAAAAATCATGTCACTTAATTCAACCCTAATTCCATGTTTAAAAATATAAAAAATAATTTATCTATAATTAAGATATGATATATATATATTGTATGCATAATATATTGACACACATGTAGGTATATAATTAAATGTACTATGTTCTACATACATATATATATAAAGTACAATAGAATGTTAACATTCTTTCTTTTGATATATAAAGTATACACACATTATGCATGTATGTATGTATGTATGTATGTATGTATGTATGTATGTATGTATGCACATCAACTTACATATATGTATGTATATTCCTATACTTATATACATACATGTATATTCTTATACTTCCATCAATACAATAATAATTAATATATAATTTATTAATTAAGGTTTAGTGAAGAAAGTAATATGTGGCAATAATGCCGCATTAGTGTCACATTAGCAACGCATCGATTCAGCACCATAGTATACATTTTATCAAATTAATATAATATAATATAATATAATATGCATAACATATATTATAAGAAAGATAAAGGTAATACATGTATAGTATACATTTTATTTGCACCCATTAGATCTGGGGTCCTAGGTTTGCCCTTGCATTAATCCATGATTAAAGAATGACTTTTTTTCTTATAATGTTCTACATATGATGTTAGACAATCGATCTTATCAATCATTATCATGATGACATATGGCAATGTGATTAACTATTCCATATCTGTATGGTTCAGATGATCATGGTTATCTCTATCATGTCGCTTCTCTTGTTATTATATTCATTATGATTATTGATTCTACTCTATAATCTATGATGATTCTTATTATTATAATAATTGTCACACTTCTTATGAGATCTCATGATTATATAATCAGTTATCTCTTATGTTATCTTGTTGATGCATATGAATCTTATGATTATTCTTGGGATTACACTTATCATGAGACATCATCTATCGATGCTTACCCCTTTTTTTCTATACTCCACGGTGATCCTTAATGTTAAGAATGGTTTTGTTTCATGGCCAATGTTCCATTTGATTATGATTTTAATAACAATTCGCAATGTTACAACTTTCATGTTATGATGTCTTACCATGTGCTTATGGATTATGATCATTAACTTCTTGTGATATTATTATCTATGTTTTATTTCATCCACGTGATTATTATATATTGTGCATTAAAGTTCATGGGAGGTTCTATCTCTCCTATATATTCAATGTCACAAGTAAATGATGGCCCAACGATAGAGCAAGCTCGTGGTGGTTTTTGCATATGATGTTGAGTGTTTGTTATGTTTTTTATCTTTCTACCATGATATCTTTTATGATACTTGAGCCTTATTTTGTATTAATATTATCAAAACTTTTGCATATTTGTTTATGTCATATTCTTGTATAGTTCTGTTATTTCCTTCTGCAATATGTATTCATTCTTGTTGACCAGTCAAAAATTATGTTGTAGTCGAAGTTATATCCATGTAAGTTACATTTTAACATCTTCGAGATGTATTTTGTCATGTGTTGAGGTCCATCTTGAGAACGTTACACTATATTCCACTTGTGCCACTAAAAAGTTATTTAATTCCAATGATAAGGGTTTTAGATCCTTGTATAAGCTGACAGGACATTATGCAATGTGTAATTATTATTTCTTTTGTAAGATATTATGGTCACCCACACTACAAGAAAATGGGCGCTTAACGACGCAATGTAGCGTCGCCCAGAGAAGTGATGCTACATAGACGCCACTAGCGCCTTTATGGCGTCTACTTTGCGTCACAATTTTGAGACGCTACTTACCTCTCGATAGCGTCTCATTGGCGTCTTCTTAGCTATCCAGGAGATAGATGCTAATGCTGGCGCAATCGAGACACTACGTAGAAGCTATTATTTCGCGTCACGAAGCGAAAATGCGCGGCAGCACCTAGCGTCGTTCTCGCGTTGATGATGTTTGACACGAATCTAGAGTCGAGAATTTTGCAGGTCTAAAGAGATGCTATATGGCGCCTCAGTCATAGGCGACGCTATTTGGACGCTACTGTGTTACTCATAACTTATATATGTTTATCTCGCTATTTGTTTTATAATTAAACTCTATATATTATATATACTATATGTTAATCAATAAATTAATTAAATATTATAATAGTATTAATTACATGATTATCAATAGCATATTATCAACATGTATATGTATTAATTACACGATTATATATATGTATTTTTACATGATAGGAGTGTTCCTAAATATATAATTTGTTACCTATATTATTTATGTTATCTATACATATAATATATATAATATCTTAATTATGCATATATTATTATTATATACTTAATCATGAAATTACGGTGGTTGAATTAAGAGAGTGATTTGCTACCAGACTCAATAGCGTCCACGTCGCGTCTAACTAGAGCCTCCGTTAGTGTTGACGCTATGGTGACACTATTGGCGTCTCTGTAGCGTCGCACATTTGATACGCGACAAAGTATTAGACGCTAGTTCAGTGCTACAGTGTCGCTAAATGTAAATAGCGACTCAATAGCGTCAGTATTGCGCCTCATAAGCCGACTTTTTATCCCCTCGCTTAATCGGGCACATATAGACATATAAATACGCATATATGCTTACACTTATATATAATAAGTGCATATATACATATTATTATAAATTAATCTCGCACATATAAACTTATACACATATATTCACTTCGAATATGTATACATATACATGTTATCTATATATATATATGACTCGCACATTTGTAGACATATACATACACATATATATTTATAATACATATAGATAAACACATTGTTGTCACTTAATCTCCCACACGTCGACATATATATACATACGCATATATTACATATGTATATATATACATATATACAATTTTGTTATAGACATATAAACATATAGATTTATAATTTTATATACATACATGATGAATTGTCGGAAGGAAATAAAATAATTGGAACGGGGCACAATGCGATGAGACACTGCATTGATAAGTAAAATTTTATACATACTAAACAATTTGAAAAAGACTTTTAATGAGCGTCTCAATGGCGTCGCATTCTTGAGACGCTAAATTCATGAAGACGCCCCTACAACGCTATAGTGTCGCCATGTTATCTTAGCGACACATTAGCTTCTCCATAGCGCCGCACTAGCCGAGTTGATTCGGCGCCTACATTGCGTCTACTTAGCGTCGCGTTCTTGGGAGACGCTAAAAAATTTACTTAAATCCCTAATCCCTCTTCTTCGTTTTCACTTTTACTGTATACCCCTCTTCTTCGACGTCCGACGCCCGACCTCCGACACTCGATGCCCGACGCCCGACCTCCGACGCCCGATGCCCGCCACCTCCACCGCGCCCCTCCGCCGCCCTCCACCACCGCCTTCGCCTCCTCCACCGCCCTCCGCCCACGCACCGACGTCCGTCTCCGCCTCCACCGACGCCTCCTCCTCCTCCCTTCGCCTTGTACGCCCTCCACCGCCGCCGACGTCCGCTTCCGCCGACCTCCGCGTCCACTGCCGCCCTCCGCCTCCACCGGTGCCTCCTCCTCCTCCTCCTCCTCCCTTCGCCTCGTCCGCCCTCCACCGCCGCCGACGTCTGCCTCCGCCGCCCTCCGCCTCCTCCTCCTCTTCCTCCTCCATCCGCCTCGTCCGCCCTCCATCGCGCCCCTCCGCCGCCCTCCACCGCCGCCTCCGCCTCCTCCACCGCCCTCCGTCCATGCGCCGACGTCTGCCTCCGCCTCCACCGACGCCTCTTCCTCCTCCTCCTCCTCCTCCTCCCTCTGCCTCGTACGACCTCTACCGCCGTCGACGTTCGCCTCCGCCAACCTCCGCGTCCACTGCCGCCCTCCGCCTCCGCTTCCACCGGCGCCTCCTCCTCCTCCTCCCCCCATCTCGTCAGCCGCCGTCCGCCTCCGCCGCCCTCCGCCTCCACCTCCGCCCTACGGCTCCGCCTCCACCGCTGCCTCCTCCTCTTCCTCCTCCCTCCGCCTCGTCCGCCCTCCACTGCCGCCAATGTCCGCCTCCGCCGTCCTCCGCCTCCACCGCCGCCGCCTCCGCCCTCCGCCTCCACCGCCGCCTCGTCCGCCCTCCGCCCTTCACCGCCTTCCTCACCGGTTAAGAAGGTACTAGCCCGCCACCATGTATGTTAAGTTAATTATTAATGCATGAAGTTAAATTAAGTTATGAATTAATGCATGTTAACTTAAGTTATGAACTAATGCATGTTAAGTTAAGTTATGAACTAATGCATGTTAAGTTAAGTATTACTTAATTACTTGATTGTTTTGCTGCATGTTAAGTTATGAACTAATGCATGTTAGTTAAGTTATGAACTAATGCATGTTAAGTTAAGTATTACTTAAGTTAAGTTATGAACTAATGCATGTTAAGTTAAGTATTACTTAATTACTTAATTACTTGATTGTTAAGTTAAGTATTACTTAATTACTTGATTGTTAAATACTATTTTTTTTCATAATTCTAGAACCTCTTTTTGATCATGTTCTCATAAATTTTACTAAGGATATATTTCCACATTCTTGGTGATAAAATGAGATTATGATTCGACGATGAAGTACTTGAAACATATGATTTTGGACTTCGGATCAATCAAAAGTTTAAATTGGTGGATATTAACCCTCGGTCGAGACTTCAGTCATACAATCCATTCGTATTGGCGGAACAAACACAACAAGTGTACTACACTAAGTATCCATCGAAAAGAACCAATGATGAATGATGGGCGTCATGCAAGGTGAGGAGTAGACTATTCTTAGCAGAAACAATAGTAGATGATAATGAAACATCATCCGTACATAACGATGTGCCCATGGACGATTACTATCAAGAAGATAGAGTGAATGAGACGATTGATGTGGCCGATAGAGTTGAGAATTTTCAATTGGTCGATGACGCTGAGCCAATGGAAGAGTTCAATTCAAATGACCTCTTGGATGTGAACTTTGATAATTTCATTGACGATGACTCGAACCAAGATTATAATGACGATGATGAAGATGATGAAAATGAATCAGAATACGAAACAAGCGAATGAATCTCGTAGTTATTCTAATGACATAAGCTTTTTACTTTTTTTTTAAGTTATGTATAGTTACCGATAATAAGAGAAGTTTCTTTCTTTTTTTTCAATCATGGTTACTAGGGGTCGAGCATCTGGGTCATCTCGCTCTTCCAGGCGTTCACTCTAGATGAGTCAACCATCACAACCACCAGGTAATATATTTATTGTGAGCTGATTATTTATAGTTGATTATAATAGTCAAATTCCTTTTTTTTAATAATATCAGTTCCTCCGCTGTCGACGGGGCACGTAGCTGGATCATCACACAGTAGGCGATCCATTGGTGGGTCTGCTCAGCGTATCACTCCAGGTACGTGACACATTATAGGCAATACATAGTATGAGATAGAGTTTTTTAAATATTTTTCTTTTGTGACAGTTGCTCCATCGTCGTCAGGGAACATAGTACGTACGTCTTGATCGCACGACGACGATCGTCATGTCACACCAGGTTATTTTTTGTATATTCCATAATTTTATATAGGAGCCAAATTTTATGTATTTTCTTATTATGACAGTTGCTACCCCACCGTCACCGTCGAGAATACCAGACACTTCACCACATTCTAGCATTGGCGAGTGACATTTTACGCCAGGTGATATATTTATTGTTATTGACATTTCTCAATTAATTATATTAATTATTTTTTAATAATGTCAGTTGCAACGCCGCCGATAGCACAAGCACCTGACTCAATTCATTTAGACGAGCGGACTGCCATTGATCATGCGGTACACATCAATCGATGTGAGAATATTATTGTACATCTATCAATTATCACAATTTTAATTTGGTATGACACTAATAATTTATTATTTATTAGGGCCCGTAGATGATGTCGGACCTTCACAGCCTACCACAATACCGGATGATGATTCCTTTTTGAGTGATAAAGAGGGGTTACACGATAATGGGGTGGTCATTGTGAATAATATTGCTCGACCGTAAGTTAAATAAGTTGTACAAATTTTGTCATAGTTTTGGTTATCATTGAAAATTAATTCTTCTTTGTAATTGGCGAGACCACTTTCATACCCGTTAGTACCGTGCGGGATGTCAGTGCTCTCATTCTTTCCCACTTACTAGAAGTGGCAGGATCCTGAAAAGATGTCCCAATTCAAGTGCGGGATGACATCTTTCGAGCATTTACTGTACGATCTTCTATTTGGGTTACATAATTGGATTTATATTATTTCAAAAGTACTAATTTTTAACGTATTTTGCAGGAGGCAAATCAGTTTCATCTGGATCTTAGTTTAGGGATGATCTGGAGAGCTTTTGAGGAGGTCGCTGTGAAACGCCTCCGAAATTGATTATACAAGTTTCGCAAGGTCATCACGTCCGTCGGCCTCACTTTGGAACAGGGCATGCAAAGATGCCCAAGACATATTAGGCGGTCGGTTTGAGAGTCATTATGTAGGAAGTGGTAAGTGTTGATTTTTAAATTCTTTTTATTAAATTTATAGTTTTGAAAGTCTAAGTATTTGATGTTCATAAAGGACGGATGAACGATGGCAAAGGAAGTCGGAAAAGGCAAGAGTTAACTGTCTTTCGAAGCCCGAGTCACACATCCACACAGGAGGGTTGATGCGATTTGACGAGCATCGATAGTGCATGATAATTTACATATAAATTCAATTTATCAACCCTTTTGACTTATACTTGTGTTATCAAATTTGAAACTTTATCGTAGGAGAAGAAAGAAGACGGTACCATAGACTTTCGCGCGGTCTATGAGGCCACACATAAGAGCCAGAAGACAAATGACCTAGTCACGCCCACTGCTCGTAGGCTTCTGGTAAGTCTCATGACATGGTCATTTGGTTCTTGACGTTAGTGCACTATTTTTGAAATACATAATGTTTAATTTTTTTAGGATGAGTATAATGCAAAAATGGCTGAAAATTATGGAGATGATCCGAGTACTCAGCCACCAAGTAATGTTTCTTCGTTGGTTTAGTCATGTTTTTAATTTATGTGTTTCTTGATATATAATTTATATATTATATGATTGTATAATTTTTCTATTTCATAGAGGACCCTACTATTTGGGAGGAGGTGGCCGGCACGAAACGAGGGGATACTTGCATGGCCTTGGCGCAATCGCTCAGATACCTAGGAGGTTGGGAGGATATGCAGGAGGTGCATCTGCTCTGAGCTCATCCGCTGCACCTGATATGACGCAGCTATCACAGTAACTATCGCAGCAGTTATCGGTGCAAATATCGCAGCAGGTGTTGCAGCAGTTATCACAACAATTGGCTCCAATATTGTAGGTGATTCAGGGATTGATCCCGACGCAGAATCCATCCCCGCGAGGCCATGGACTGAGCACGTCTGGGTCGAATGTTCGGAATGATAACAATAACTCCCGAACCTAGGATAGAAACAATCCATGAATACAAACAAAGCTTTTGTTACTTATAGATTTAGATATACATATAGTTTGTTACTTCGGTTTATTACTTTTCGTATTCTTATGTTAAATATTATGCATGTGATGCTCTCATATTGCATGTGATGCTCTTATACTACCTGTGATGCTTTTATATTGCCTGTGATGAATATCAATGCATTTTTATATGCATTATATAATTGTATGGTCTGGAAAGGGGAAAAATGAGAATTGAATTGGTAAAAAAAATCTGAACCTAGCGACTCCATAGCGTCCCATTAGTGTCACAACGACTGTCGACGTTGCCTTAAATATATCGTACTTAGCTCCATATTCGTGTCTCATTAGCGACGCGTACACGATCATATTTGCGTCACTTCAGCGCCTTCCTAGTGCCTACAGTAGCAACCCGTGGGCACCGTAATAGCGCCTCATGTCTAGCGCCCCTTGCGCGTCTACTTAGTGACGTGCTTCTTCTTCGCACAATCGCAAACATCGCGTCTTAATAACATCGAGATAGTGTCAACAGGTGGTGCTAGTTGCGTCTCATTTTCTTTGACTATAGTGCGACGCCACTAGCCACCGATTTCCAGCGTCTCAATTTTGCGGCGCTAGTTGGACGCTAGTGAGATACACTTTACAACGGAGACGTAATAGCGCCTCCCCAGCGTCACCTATCTTGAGTCGCTAATCGCCAATTTTCTTGTAGTGCTTTTGCCATTGAGGAAAAAAAGAGAGAAAAAAAGGTTTCCTTATTTTTTCTTTCTCCCTTTTTTTTATGTGCGAAAGGCCGAAGCCCTGGATAAGTTGAACATGAAAATAAAGAAAAGAAAACTATAATAGAATTAAGCTAAAGCACGGGGAATAACCCCACGATGTCTCCGAAGAGGATGGGTCCCATATCTGCTGAGGGTGAAGCCTGCAGACGTAGGCCAATAGGAGGGTAGAGCGAGTGCCTCTCAAGCTAGTCAGCTGCTCGATTGGCCTCTCGATAAACATGAAGAATAGACACATCCCAATTTCTTGCTATCAGGCAGTGGATTGTCTCTACAAGCTCAGCGATGTGCTGGCCTAGCCTTAATTGGCCGTTGAGCAGACCAACTGTATCTTGAGAATCTTATTCCAGTATGACACGAGAAAATCCAAGGCGACAAGCTTGTTTGAGACCTTCTTTCACTCCAATTAGCTCCGACTCAATGACAATGCTGACACCAATGTGTCGAGAGAAACCTTGAAGCCATTGTCTGCTGGAGTCCCATAGGATACTGCCAGCGCCAGCGATACTGTTGATGTGCCTTGAATTATGTACCCTATACCCAAAATTATGAAAGAAAAAAATGAAAAAGGAGGAAAAATGAGAATCTATGGCGGAAGCAGATGGCTTGGGCCGTTAGGCCCAAGCCCGTAGCCCGCCACTGATTCTCGTGGAGGGTGCGGGGGGCGAAGCCCCCCGCGGTATGGATCTTTATATATGAGGGTTAGGATTTTATATGATGTACATTCTCTTTTGACTCATAGTGAAAATTTTTGGCGGCGGCCTCCTTTGCCCATGGATGTTTCTCTCTTGTTCACATTGATCAAGAGAGTTTTACCACGTTAAATCTCTGTGTTCATCTTCTCTTTCTTTCGTTGTTTTGATTATTTATCGATCCTTGGTGTTCTATTCGCAACAAATTGGTATCAGAGCCGAGTTTCTTTCCGCGAAGATGACTACAATGAAGTTCGACGGGAACACAAATTTCAGTTTGTGGTAGGTTCAGATGCATGCCATCCTGGTTCAGAATGGGTTGAAGAAGGCGCTGTCGGGTCAAAAGCCTGACGCCATGGAGGCGTCCGCTTGGGAGGATCTCGACGAGAAGGCCATGTCTGCGATTCAATTGTGCCTGACGAACGATGTTCTTCAGGAAGTTCTCGCAGAGAAGACGACGACCGGTCTTTGGACGAAGTTGGAAACTCTGTATCTGACGAAAACCCTAGCGAATCAACTTGTGTTGAAGCAGCGGCTATACACCTTTCGTATGGCCGAAGGTACGTCGATCAAATCACATATCAGTGAGTTCATTGCCCTAATCAATTATTTGAAGAATGTAGATGCAAAGGTTGATGATGAAGATCAGGCCCTATTACTTCTTTGTTCTCTGCCATCTTCATATAAAACCTTTAAGGAGACGATGATCTACGGTAGGGACAAACTCACGTTTGAAGATGTTAAGGGCAGACTACTGAGCAAAGAAAAGTTGGATAATGAATTGGGATCAAGCAGCAAATCTGATGATCAAGCCTCAGGTCTGATCGCAAGAGGCAGACATCAGACGAGAAATCAAAATCAAGATAGATCCAGATCCAAGTCGAAGAACAGATATAAAGTCTGCAATTATTGCAAGAAGAAGGATTATATCAAACCAGAGTGTTACAAATTATAGAATAAGAATAAAAGGATTAACGATGGCAACGAGAAGGGAAATCAGAAGGTTGAAGTTGTAGATGCCGGTGTAGCAAAAAGTGATAATGAAGATGTTCCGTTGGTAACGGCATCAAACAAATCCAGATCATCAAGTGAATGGATTCTTGATTCTGGATGATCATACCATATGTGTCCCAATCGAGATTGGTTC
This sequence comes from Pontederia crassipes, assembly GCA_030549335.1. Classification (NCBI taxonomy): domain Eukaryota; kingdom Viridiplantae; phylum Streptophyta; class Magnoliopsida; order Commelinales; family Pontederiaceae; genus Pontederia; species Pontederia crassipes. The sequence continues at coordinate 56,852,853 of CM060191.1, forward strand.
TCCACGTACAAATCTATTGAAGGTGGAGTCGTCCTTATGGGCAACAATGCTGCCTGTAAGACTGTTGGTATTGAGTCCATTCAGATTAAGATGCATGATGAGATTATTAGGACATTATCAGAAATCAGACATGTTCCTGATCCGAAGAAGAATCTTATCTCTCTCGATGTCTTAGACTCAAATGGTTGCAAAGTTGTTATTGAGTCTAATGGAATGAAAATTTCCCGTGATGCTCTTGTGTTGATGAAAGGCCTCAAAATCGATAGTTTGTATGTTCTCCAAGGTTCGACGGTGATAGGTTCAGCAGCAGTCTCATCTATCTTAGAGGAAGATTGCACAAAGTTATGGCACATGCGTTTGGGCCATATGAGTGAGAAGGGCATGCAAGTTCTCAGTAACAGAGGTCTTCTTCCTGGTGCAAAAGTTGAAAAGTTAGAGCTGTGTGAGCATTGTATCTTCGGAAAGTAGAAGAGAGTTAGTTTCGGCTCAGCCATTCATAAGACGAAGGAAACCCTTAATTACATCCATTCAGATTTATGGGGTCCTTCTCAGGTTCCTTCGAAAGGAGGAAATAAGTATTTGCTGACATTTATTGATGATTTCTCTAAAAAATTTGGGTCGATTTTCTAAAGCATAAAGATGATGTATTCGAAACATTCAAGTCATGGAAGACTTTGCTAGAGAAGCAATCTGAAAAAGTTGTGAAGAGACTGAGGACTGATAATGTACTAGAATTCTGTAATTCTAAGTTCAATGAATTCTGTGACAAAGAAGGTATTGCAAGGCATCACACAGTTGTGAGAACTCCACAGCAGAATGGAGTCGCAGAAAGAATGAACAGAACTCTTTTAGAAAGAGCACGATGTATGCTGTCAAATGCAGGACTTGACAAGGAGTTTTGGGCAGAGGCTGTTAACCTGGCATGTCACTTAGTGAATCGGTCTCCTCACCGATCCTTAGACTTAAAAATTTCTGAAAAAGTGTGGTCAGGTAATTCTCCTAATTACTCACATTTAAGTGTTTTCGGTTGTCCTGCATATGCACATGTTAATGATGGAAAGCTTGAACCTAGAGTTAGGAAGTGCATATTTCTTGGTTATAAATCTGGTGTTAAAGGTTATAGATTATGGTGTCCTAAAATCAAGAAATTTATTATCAGTAGAGATGTTACTTTTGATGAATCTGTGATGCTTCACTCGAGAAAAGATTTGTCTATTATTGGTGATAGAGAAAAGCAGAAAACTTTGGAGAATGTGGAGTTAGAACTGTTAAATTCTTCTGATGAAAAGAATGATACTCATGATGCTACTGAAGTTCATACATCACCTCAAGTTCAGCAGCAATACATGTTAGCTCGTGATAGATCGAGGAGAGAAATAAAAGCACCTCAAAGGCTCAGATTTGAAGAACTGGTCGCTTATGCATTAAGTGTTGTTGAAGATATTGAGTTACCTGATCCTTCCTCCTATTTTGAAGCTATTCGAAGTCCTGATTGTAATAAGTGGTTAATAGCAATGCAGGAGGAGATGGAATCTCTACAGACGAATGGCACTTGGGATCTTGTAAAACAACCCGTGAATAAGAAGATTGTTGACTGCAAATGGGTGTTCAAGAAGAAAGAAGGAATCAATAATGAAGTGACAAAGTACAAAGCAAGATTGGTGGCAAAAGGGTACAGTCAAGTGGAGGGTGTTGATTTTCATGATGTGTTCTCTCCAATTGTGAAATATACTTCTATTCGTATTTTACTTGCTATTATTGCTTTGCAGAATCTTGAACTTGAGCAACTAGATGTTAAGACTGCATTCTTACATGGCGATCTAGAAGAAGATATATATATGGAGCAGCCAGAGGGTTTTCATGTTGAAGGTAGAGAAGATCAAGTTTGTCATCTGAAGAAGTCCTTGTATGGACTTAAACAATCTCCTCGGCAGTGGTATAAAATGTTTGATTCATTCATGTTGAGTATTGGTTTTGCTAGAAACAAATATGATAGTTGTGTTTATTTGAATCAACTTGCTGATGGTTCATTCATCTATTTGTTGCTCTATGTTGATGATATGTTAATTGCAGCGAAAGATATATCTAAAATTAATATTTTGAAAAATAAGTTAAGTTTTGAATTTGAGATGAAGGATCTTAGAGCAGCAAAGAAGATTTTGGGAATGGAAATTTCTAGAGATAGAAGTTCAGGAAGACTATTTCTGTCTCAGCAAAAATATATTGAAAAAGTCTTGGAGCGTTTTGGAATGCAGAATGCTAAGGCTGTCAGTACACCGATTGCAGCACACTTTAAACTCTCAGCTTCATGTTCACCTCAATCTGATGAAGACAAAAGGTATATGTTAAAAGTTCCTTACTGTAGTGCAATTGGTAGCATTATGTATGCAATGGTTTGCACTCGTCCAGATATATCTCATGCTGTCAGTGTTGTTAGTAGATATATGTCTAATCCAGGAAAGAAGCACTGGGAAGCTGTTAAGTGGATACTGCGATATTTAAGAGGTACTTCTGATGTATGCTTGGAATTTGGTGAAAATTCAGTTGGACTGGTTGGTTATGTTGATTCTGATTTTGCAGGAGATCTTGATAGAAGAATGTCTTTAACTGGTTATGTCTTTACTATTACTGATTGTGCTGTGATTTGAAAAGCTATTTTGCAGGATACAGTAGTATTATCCACTACTGAAGCTGAATACATGACCATCACTGAAGCTGTGAAAGAAACTATCTGATTGAGAGGATTAGTTGGAGAGCTCACTATGAAAGAGGAAGCTACTGTCATATATTGTGACAGTCAGAGTGCAATACATCTTACAAAATATCAAATGCATCATGAAAGAATAAAACATATAGATGTGAGATATCATTTTGTTCGAGATATTGTGGAAAAGCAAGATGTTCAAGTTCAGAAGATTAGCACACATGACAATCCAGCAGATATGATGACAAAGAGCTTACTTGTTGCCAAGTTCGACTATTGTTCAGACTTGGCGGGCGTTACGCAAAGATCAAGCTAGGCCCTCGTGGGCCATTCGGTAAAGAAGAGCATGTTGAACATTTTATTTTTTGAGAGTTTTGTGAAATTAAAGTCAAGTTGAAGATTTGTTGATGTGTCTTGAATTATGTACCTGTACCCAAAATTATGAAAGAAAAAAAAATGAAAAATGAGAATCTGTGGCGGAAGCGGAGGGCTTGGGCCGTTAGGCCCAAGCCCGTAGTCCGCCACTGATTCTCGTGGGGGGTGTGGGGGGGCGAAGTCCTCCGCGGTATGGACCTTTATATATGAGGGTTAGAGTTTTATATGATGTATATTCTCTTTTGGCTTATAGTAAAAATTTTTAGCGACGGTCTTTTTTGTCCGTGGATGTTTCTCTTTTGTTCACATTGATCAAGAGAGTTTTACCACGTTAAATCTCTATGTTCATCTTCTCTTTCTTTCGTTATTTTGATTATTCATCGATCCTCGGTGTTCTATTCGCAATAGTTTGTAATAGATTTAGGAATCCTCATAGTGTGCATGGAATACGTTGGGATTGCTTGGACTGTAGATTGGGCAAGTGTGACTCTTCCAGCTAGAGACAACATATTGGCAGTCCACCCATCAACTCTTGCATGAACCTTGTCAACTATTTGCTTGAATTATTGGTACGCCAAGGCAACGACCGATAGAAAACACAACACTGAAGGAGCTTACCTGCAGCACATGTTCTCTTGTGCGCTGTGCGACAAGTTTAGAGAAGAAAATTGAAGACTTGGCAGGGTTAATTCTTTGCCCTGCTAGGCTGCAGAATCTCGATACGCCCATTTGTTGTGAGGATGCCCCTGCAAATAAAAAGATATCATAAGCAAACATTAAGTGTGAGATTGGGGGTCATGATTACCAACTTTTATAGGTTTCAAATACCCCGACTGCACAGCTTCAGTGATTGCATGGCCAAGGCATTCAACACATAGCACAAAGATGTATGGGGAGATGCCCCTTTCCATTTCAAAGTAGTCTGTGCACTCTGCATTCCATAAGACTTGCATAGATGCAGTAATGAGACAATCCATAATTGCGTTGCAGAGACGGGACTCCAGCAAATTGGAGTGTTTCCAAAATGAAGCTCCGTAGGCAATCAAAAGCTTTTTCTAAATCAATCTTGATTGACATAAATTGCTTTTTACCTTTCATTTTACTCATTGAGTGGATTAATTCTTGTGCCACAACAATGTTATCATGGATATTTCTCTTAGGAACAAAACTTGATTGAAAAAGGGGAATAAGATTCCCCACTAATTGTTGTAAGCGTGCTGCGATGATCTTTGTTATAAGCTTGTAAGTGACATTGCATAAGCTGATGGGGCGATATTCATGTAGCGACTTTGGCCTCTTCTTTTTTGGTATAAGGGAAATAAGTGTTTTATTGTAGTCTGCAATTGTTCTTCCTTCTTCAAATATTCTATGAGCAAAACTCCAGACTGAGTTCTTCACTGTGTCCCAATTCCGCTGATAGAAAATGACTTGCAAACCATATGGCCCTGGCGCCTTATAACCCTTCATGCTAAAAATAGCTTTTTGCACTTCTTGAGGTGTTAGCATAGCTGTAAGACCATGAAGTTCCTATTGAGCTGCAAGAGGAAAGCCATTGGAGATGGTAGCTACGCTGCTAGACGATTGTTCAGAGTAGAGGAGTTTGAAATGTTGAGTAGCTATAGCTTGTAACTGGCTTGCGTCAGAGTCCCAAACTCCACTAGGATCATTTAATGTTTTGATTTGAATATGATTTCGTTGGATAACAGACTTAGTATGAAAGTAGTGAGTGTTACGGTCCCCCAATTTAATCCACTCACATCTTGATTTTTGATACCATAAGATCTCCTCTTGTGAGACCACTGTTTCCATTTCCAGGTACAATGATTTTCAAGTTGACTCAAAAAGCGACTACGGTGTTGCTGTAAGGAGCATTGAATGCCATCAATTCTTGCAATTAGTAATTGTTTCCTAGGTATGTTGTCAAATGTGTGTTGATTCCACTTTGCAATTAAAGTGCTCCAATTTGTGCACAAGAGGAGCATGAGAGGACCAGCATGATTTGAAGAAGTTGTCAAAATCAGCATGTGTTTGCCAAGCAACCAAATATCTGAAAGGCTAGAGTTGGGATGCTCAGGCGTGACTTCAAGCATTAGTGGATGGTGGTCAGAATATAATCTTGGGAGTACACGTTCTCCATTCTACATTGCAGATTGCACGATCCAGACGTTCAAAGAGGTGACTGTTATTGTGGTAATTAGAGTCGCGCCATGTAAAACGCGAGCCAGAGCTACCCTATGTCCAACAATTGGCATGTAGAAAGAACTTCACAAAATCTAGAGGCAGAGGCAAGATTGAAGGGTCCCGCTTGATTTTTCTGACTCGTCAATTGTTTGGTTGAAATCACCAATCAAAACCCAAGGATGATTGTTCACAACAGTAGCGAAAGATGTGAGCTCATTCCAAAGGTCTTGTCTTTGGGTTCTTGTGGGCTGCGATATACCGCAGTGAGGAACCAGACTTTGTCACCAGTCACCATCAGTTATTTTACAATGTAAAGCTTGACTATGGCATTGGGTGATAGAGACAATGCTTAATGATTGCTTCTAGAACAGCCAAATGCCTCCAGAGAATCCCTTGGCCTTTATTCTATCAACCTTAAAGCTGCTAAACTTCCTGCCAAACTGATCCGTGGTTCAAGGATGATGAAGACATCTGGACATTCTTGATGTATGAACTCTCTCATTGTTCTTAGATACTTGGGGTTGCCTACACCACGACAGTTCCATGAAAATTACTGAGATTGAGATAGTAATGTCTCTCATAGAGAAATCAAGGGGATAAACTATTTGTAACCCCTTGAACTTGTTCCATGTGATCCATATCAATGTCTAGATTTGTGCCATCGTCATTTGTTGAGGAGTAACTCAGATCACTCGGGTCTGTCCTAGGCTTAGGCAAAGGCAAAGTTGCGTTAAGTTTTTGGCTACTTCCATTTCTTCCATGTAGGAGTCCTCCATATTGGCGTCTGTGACAGGATCTATAATTTGTCGTGGACCGCATTGAGTGCTTTTTTGTGTTGCATGTGCTTTTTCAGCTTTTTGCAAGGAAGCACAGCTAGTATGCTTGTTTTGAGGATTTTCTAATGGGCTGTCACCATCTGCAAGTGTCCGTTGGAGGTTCTGAGAAGCTTCTGATATGACGTTGTACGTTGAGGTGTCACGGGAATGTCTCCCTGGTAGCGACATGAAGGGGTTGCTGTCCCAGGCTAGGCTATTGCGTTGTTGGTTCTCCTGCAAAGTGACACCAGCAGAGGAAGGTTTCTTAAGAGCTCGTTCCTTCGAGGTCCCTGCATCGAAAGGCCCTGACATACTTTTATTACCGACGTTGATATTCATGTCTTGATTCGTCGGCCCCTTGGATATGCATTTTTTCCTCTGGACCATAACCCAAGGACCATAGGGCTCTTCGCCGCTTGGACCACGTAGGGGATGATGCAAAATGGAGTTGTGGTGGCTGCCATCATCCTCTCCGGCCACTTTACCGCCGATCATGGAGGCTGCCCATGAGCTTAGCGAAGGGCACACATCCTTGTTATGTCCTATTTTGTCACAGTGGAAACAAAGGATTCCAACTACCTCATATTCAACAACATAATTGCAGTCCCTAACTTCCACTTTTGGCACAACAAGGTCATTGGTATTGAGCTAAATGCATATACACGCGAAGTTACCACGCGATCCTGTCGCAGTATCAATTTTAAGGAGTTTACCAAGGCTGTGTCCAATTCTTCGAAGGATGATTCTGTTATGAAGTTCCACCGGAAGCTCCAAGATGCGAGCCCAAACAGCTACTTTGGTGATACTCTCTTCCCATGGTCGGAAGTTCGGAACCCAAGTCCGAATTGATAGGTAGTTCCTGAGGAATGTCCACGGTCCACTAGTGAGCACCCCAATCCTTGTCTTCCTTTGCTTCAAACCTAACAATGGACAAATTGTTAGATAAATCAACAAGATATAGATCTCCCTTACATCCCCACAGCTGCAAGAGGTGGTTAGGAAGGTTGGCCGGACTGATCTAATGCCCAGTAGCTTCACTATAAGCGACGACTTCCATTCCTCACTGAAAATGGTGAGCTCCTCCTTTGAGACGATGATCCATGGCTTACGACGATTGCTAAGATCAATCATTTCCTCCATTGGAAACTAGTCGGGGTCATTGAGGAATCCGGGAGAGGAGTGACTTCGTGCCGGTGTGGATGAAGGGCAAAGCTGCTGAAACGCAGGACGTGGCAAAAGGATTTCCGCTCACTCAAAAGAGGTTTGGGGGAAAGGGGATCCTCCACCAGTCCCCTAGCTCTTTTGACACTACGGTCTAGTTGATCAAGCTCTTCGGAGGAGAGAATGCCAAGGCCATGACGGCTGGAGTGTGAAGCACCAGCGTGGATGTTCTTCTGAACGCTCATTCTAACTTGATTATCCCTTCACCCTTTTACCATGCATATATTGTCACGTTGGAAAGTTGATGGTGCACAGGCGACAAAATGTAATCAAGTTGGACAAATAAGAGTGACCACTGGGCACTGCTCGAAATTCTTGAAATTTATTTTAAGGATAGGTAATTGGGTTGGGACCAAATTTCATTCTTTGAGATCCATATGAACCGGAACAATTAGTATTATCTATTTTATTAATATATTAAATTATTTTAAAATATTATATTTTATATAATAATATTAAATATTTTTAACTTAGATTTAATTTTTTATTAATTATGGTCAATCAAAACAATCGAGAATATCTCAAGAGACATCCCGATTCGACCAGATAATCATTCTCGATCTCGATCTTGTTCGGGATTGGGGGTGCTTTTTTAAAAACCCGAAGCAAATCGAGTCAAAATTGATCCTCAACAGGAATTTGCTCGCCTGAACAAGGGAGATTTGCTCATCCGACAAAGATAAATCATCAAACAAGTGAGGAAATGATTAGTTTTATCTGGCACAGTGAAATAATTATAATAAAAAGAAATAGGAAGACTTAATTAAAAAGTAACTTATTTTGTTATGTACCAGCGGATTATACAATTCAAAAATAAATAAATTATCTTACTTTTGTGTTTATCAAGTGAGAACTATTTCCCTTTTCTAAGGGAAATAAAATATATCTTCCTTTTTAACTTTTTCGTTTAATCCGAAAATAATCTGTCCATTGTGGACAATTCTTTTATGACTAAACAATAAGAAATAAATTTTTTAAAAAAATAAAAAATCCCAATGAACAAATCTTAAAACGACTACAAAAAATGCATGCAACTTTCCTAAGCCACATAATGAAGGCCTCTAGACGCCCATCACATTTTTATTAACTCGGTCATTTGGGTCGCACTTTGAAGACCTCCAGACAGGCCACGGCCCACAAGCATTTTCGACATCGTCTTCCCTCGTCGACGTCGTCGTTGCTCTCTTTGACCTCCCCTATTTCGCCGTTGCCGAACAAACGAACGGAGGCGAACGGGTCTCGCCGGCGGAGAACTCGAGAAAAGCTCGAAATAAGAAGTGTCTGCTCCGGTAATGACGGTATTCCACTATTTCAACTGGACGCTGCTCACCTTCGGTCCTCACTCCATCTACTACGCCTTTCCACTGTAAGCAAAGCAAAAAGCCCTCTCCGACCTTTAGATCCATCCATTTACTTGTCTTTGGAATCAATATGTGCTGTTTTCACTTTCCTTTGTGCTAATTAGGAGCAGGGACATTCTTTTAGGTTTTAGCTTTGATTTGGCCTTCGTGGGCCTGAGAGCAAATTGATGACTTTTTTATTCTGTAAATTCCGTATAATTTTATAAAGTAACGAGTTCATCATTGCATTTGCTTTGTTTCATAGAATTGTAAAATACATACAAATAGTAGGAGAAGCGTGCTTTAGATTAAAATCCTGCATTTCCTCCCCGAATGTGGTAACTGGAATGTATATGCTGATAGCATAACGGAATAGCTTTTATAACATTCTCAAAGACTATGTGTGATAGACAACTATATAGGTTTATTTTAATTGTACCACACACGTGTGAGTTGGTTGCCCATGGATGGAAGATTAAGAATTCTTATCTGTATAAGTTCAATATGCTACTTTTATTGTAGCAGTAAGATGGAATTGAATCCATGTTGTTGGAAACAAGATATTCCAACAACATGACTCTCCTGAAAAAAAAAATGATTTGCATGATGTTGGATGATAATTTGCATCCGAGCTTTTTGTCAATTTATTAAGACCTCATATTTGTGGTAGTTGTTTGCCTAACATTTGTGACATGGCCTGACAATTTTAAGGTCCATTGTTGGGAGATTCAACGTTGGTTACTAATAGAGCGGAATGACGTCGTATGATCCATGTAGCCGACCCACCTAGTGGGATAAGGCTTTGTTGTTGTTGTTGTTGGGAGATTCAATGTGAAATAATTGAGGATAGATGTGCAGAAATGTTAAGAACTTCATTAATTTAATTTCACTGTCTGTGTCAAGTCGGAATATGATATGAATGGGACATCTATTAATGTTTTTGTTTATCTTGGAATGACACTAGTAGAGGTATACTAATCAATTTAGCTTAATAGTCTATTGAATGCATGATTTTCAAGCTAATATTCCGGTTAATCCTATTTTTTTGGGGATGTTAATCCTAAATTAAATGAGCCTCTTTCTATATTTATTGTTACACTAATCTTTCTTATTTCTTCTGATCAATTTTCTCTGTAGTTACAATTAAAGTAGCATTCATAAATACATTCACCTAAATTGTTGTTGCATTATATTAGGATTTCACTAGAATTCCTGAATTTGGTTTTGGGTTATCATTTGTAGTCTATTTGGATAGGACTCTATTTCATATTTGGTTAGGATCTAATTTTTCTATTTGGTTTTTGTTTATTTATTTTATTTTATATGTGATTTGATGTTTCCTATTGGCACAAGAGTCTAGAATTCAAAATAGATTGTAAAGAAAGAATGTATCTACCTCAGTAAAACATCCTCGTACGTAATCCTCGTTTGTACCTCACCTGTGCCGGTTTTCAGTTGACGGGCTCAAGAGAGGGCCTTAGGGATCCATGGTGACCCTTCCTATGGCTTTAATGTTTCAAATATAATAAAACTTTATCGTTTTAAAAAAAATATATATAATAAAACTTTACTGCTGCTTGAGGGTGAACTCAGTTAAGGTGAATCCCGTAAATCTTAAGTCTTTTTTTGTATGGTTAACTGGTTATTATCAAAGCAGTGTGTTTTGGTACCAGTGTTGTAACACATTATATCTTAACCATTCTTTTTCCTAAGGAATAGCTGAAAGAGTTAATTATCTTTGCAGATATTGGTTTTTATTTTGCATCGACACAGTTCACTCACAGAAATATCTCCCAAAATCATAAGTTTCAGGCTGTTGGTCTTGTGTAAGAAAACAAGAATATCTTCCCTGAATTCATATTATCAGATATCTTTTCCAATGTCCTTGCTTTCTCTTAGAATATTTCTTTCTGTAGTATGAGTTTTGCAGACTCAATGTTATAGGTTACCATCTCCCTGGGTGGGTACTAGAGGATTGGAGTTCACATAAGAATACATATTTCAAGATGTTGACACAAATGAAATTTGGTTGGTACTAGAAGTTTGTTTGATATTGGAATACAAATTATTATGTTATTCATGTCAATTTCAACCACAAAAGTAAGCTTTATAATATAAATACGGAATGAATATGTTATATTGCTTGATAATGAGTTCGCAAATTGGTGCCTGAATTAGTGTCTGGGAAGTATATTTGATCAATAAATTTGGTTTCAAAATAAGATAAATCTTTTGAGGAATTGGAAACATTTTTCAGCAAAGAGGATTCAGAAAATTTTCTTTCACTTTTTCTATCAATGTGGTAATCCATGGGAAAAGATGGCCTATCTATTACCGAGGGTCCCTAGAAAAAAGAAAATTAATGAAGGCATCAGAAAAAAGTTGAGGAGGCCAAGTGGAGGCACCCCTCACAAATACATTATGACATCTTGTTGACAGTAGGTTATTGTTATCTTCATGATCTTATATGAAATGAAAAGCAATGTGTCTTTTCTGAAAAAGATATATAGCCCAAACATTATCTTTCATGAGATGATTGTATGGTTTTTTATGGCTGAATCACTTAGTAATCATCTTTTTTTGTCCCAGATGTTTAATCTTTCCCTAGCTGCGACTGGAACACCAATGTTGCTATGTCTAAAATTTTGTTTCCTATATGGGGTTCTTGCAACTATGCCATCGATCACAAGATTTGATGCATGCAAAAATCTACATGTTTTAGCCATTTTTCGTAGTTTTTAGCATTGCATCCATTTTGTAGTTTGCTTATTTTATTTTCTGAGTCAATAATTAATGTAGTTTTTGGTTTTTGTTTTTAGAGTTCTTACTCTTGGAGGCAGCATAGCCACTGGAAAACATTACAATCACTCTCTTCGAGACCACCCAAGATGACGTCCTGATCATGTCCTTTTATTAGCAGTCTGAGACATCCATGATGCAGTCTTGGCCTTCTTGATGGCCCTTGACCAGTAGATCCGTGAAGCTGTGTTTCTTTGCCTCTGTCGCAACCATAACCCCATCCATGCACAGCTGAGACCTTGCTGACACACCTGCAACAGTTCGTCAGAGGTGAATGTAACGTCTTTCCTTCAATAATGCAACACCGCAAGAAAGTTCCTACACGCTGTTCTAAGCGTGTGTTGATCTCAGAGGAGCCCGAGATGATACCGAGGCCTGAACATAAAATATGGAACGATCCAGAAGAAGAAGCTCGATTCAAGATATTGATGGATCTGCATGTCTACCCTTCACGATTCGCTCACGACATTACGATGGCTGATTTCAATATGAAGGAGGATGTCTCTATTCTCTTTGGACAAATCGGCCTCACCCACTTCATTCAACAGTGGTGGCCAACTTATTCGGATCTCACTTTGGAGTTCCTTGCTACATTCAAAGGAATTAATCTAGAGGGCAAGGAGCACACTACCCCGAAGATCAAATTTCAACTCTACAACCGATCGTTCGAGCTCTCTTTGGTGGAGTTCAACAACATTTTCCATTTCCCAAATGATGGCCATATGAAGATTGAGGGTGACTTTAACCCCACTGACTTTTGGAGGAGAATTACAGGAGAGGATCGACTGATCTACAAGCTTGCCAAAGCTAGCTCCATCCAAAATCCAATCTTTCGATACGTGCACAGGATTCTTTCCAACACCATCTTCGGGAGAGGAGACAATGATGGGGCCGTTTCGGAAGGCGAGCTATTTTTCCTTCATTGCATGACTAGCTGCACACCCGTCAATGTTGGTGCATTTCTTGCTCGGCAGTTCCAGCGACGCTCGCACAAGAAGAAGGGCAGCATTGCCATCGGAGGGCTCATAACACCCATTGCTCAACACCTTCACTTGGAGCTTGATGATATTGACCAAGTTGAAGGGACATCATTTCTGAACACAAGAACTGTGCATTCAATGGGCTTGGCCAAAAAAATGCGAGGTTTTGGTAATGTTTTTGTTTTCAAGGACAGGACTGAAACAATACCTTGCAAGGACAGAGATCGCTTCACACCTACAAATTCCGATAATTGGCTCTTCTTTGATCCGCCTGCTGCAGCTGGGCCACCACCAACTATGCCTCCATGTCAACCTAATGGGCCTTCGGACTCTGAGCCGCCCACAAATATGGTGGTGGACCCACCGCCATATCATCAGGCTACCACAAGTTTTGATTTTGCAGCTATGCAATCCACTTTGGCGTCCATCTATGCTGAGCAACTTCGCCAGGCTGGACAACTCAATGATATACGCGTCGAACAACTTCGCCAGGCTGTTGACATCAATGACCTCCGTGCACGTCAGGAACGCATTGAAGCTATCGTCAGGCGTATGCACGATTACCATTTTAGCCAAGGGCATTACGGAATTATTCTACCGCCGCCACGGCCATCGCCATCCTCCACGGACTGATCTGGTTGAGTTTTTCCTTTGCTGCTTTTCACTTTTATTTAGCCATCTTTAGTTTTTAGTTAGTCTTTGTCGGGTTTAAGTCTTAAACATCGAGGATAATCTTTCGTTGAAATTTGGCGGAGAATGCATTTCATGCATTATAATTGTTTATGCACTACATCGCATACATTCTTCCTCACAATTTTATTGTATTTTCAGATACATGCTTGTGTACTTGCATGTGATTACTAAAATTTAAAAAAAAACTCCAAAAATTTCATGTGATATGACCATAATATGCTAATATGTCATAAAAAATTTCATGTTGTATGAACTCTTTCTTAGGTAGAATTTAAAGGAATCGTCCTATTTTATCATTCATTACTTTAGTATTGAATGTGTAACCAGCTAAGTAGAATTATGGATGTCAAAGTTACAACTTACAAATTCTTCTTCATGTTTTCTTTTATTTTTCTTTTTCTTTTAATCTTGATTGTAGTCTTTTTTATTGAACTTATAAGTATTCTTTTAGCCTATTGAAAGAGAATGATAATATACAGGGAAAAATGGTGACTGTGCAGGATGTAATTTACAACAAAATCCTAATCGTTCATCATGATGACTGTGAATCCTAGGTGTAATGCCTCAATAGATGCACCCTGCCACATGGCAAAAGTACTTGGGGAGGCACAATCACTCATGACTCTACTTTATAACTGACTTTGACTAGCCAAGGCACATAAAAATAATTCTTGGAAATAAATAAGATGAAACTAATAAGAATTCCGCTTCTGTGAAGGTGGAAGCCTAATACAAAGCACTAAAGAGTCTCAATGGCCAAATTAAAATAAGGCTAGTGATGTTATTGAGAAACTAATACAACTCAACTATTTTGGAAATTAAAGAACATCTGCAGACTCTAATTCCACGTGCATCTATTGTGATCCATAGCATCTATCACGCATAGCTCTATCCTCAACTAATAATGTCAATCGCCTGAGGATCCAATTACAAGACAGACAATCTCCCTTAAGATTGGAAGCATGTATGTAAGGCAATAATAAGCGGACATGAAATTTATAATAGAATAACTCATGCCTATCGAAAATAAAATAATCGAATGTAATTAAGACAACGATAATGGCTTTGGATCAAGTATCATTATGATCATAAATGTCATGCTTTACTTTTCTTTGACTTCAAGGTATTGCTTTACGTTATTTTAATTTAATTGCATTTCTTTAATGGAACTCCGCCTATGTTTTATAGCCGGTCCCAAGCCCGGATAAAGGAGGAGGGTTGTGTTAGGCCCCGACAGCCAGCGTAAAACCCTAGTGGATCAACGAATTGGCGTCGTAAGATCCATGTAGCCGACCCCACCTAGTGGGATAAGGCTTTGTTGTTGTTGTTGTTGCATTTCTTTAATGAGAGTTGCTTTTCATCTTCCTCCGTCTTTAATATTTGTTATCACAAGAAGAGCTCTTCACTAGTTTAGGATGCACCAACGTACTATTTTATTTACAAAGCCACTGTGGATCAAGCGACGAATGCCCCCTTTTAGGGAAGGATGCACCATTTTGTGGAATTCTTTTCATTACACAAGATACAGGGTCCTGCACAATAGGAGCAACACATTCACTAGACTGTAGTTTTATTGTATTCTGTTAAATTTGATGTGCTAACTAATTTTCCTAAAAGCTTAAGACGTTAGGACAAGGAACATCATTGATTTTATATTCTTAACACTCCCCCTCACGTGTAGGCTGCTGATAATTTTGGTCTGGTACAACCCACCACGTGGACAACTGAGGGAGGATTTTTTTTAATATGAGCAACAATGAGGTTTGAACTCATAACCTCTAGTTCTGATACGATGTTAAATTTGACGTGCTAACCAATTTTCCTAAAATCTTAAGCCGTTAGGATGAGCAATATCATTAATTTTACATTCTTAATATTCGTTCAACATTGCTACTTACCGCTAATAAATGCAAGTGACAAGTGAACAAATGATTTCCTCGAAAATTGGTACACTGGGCGATGCATATTTTTAGACGTTTATTTGATTATTCTATTTATATATCTTTAAATCGCATCAAATGATTTCTTTTGTCAAAAGAAAGATTATAAAAGGAGCATGTTGCATCAGAGACAGAGTTGGCGAGCGCCATTAATGACCTTTTTGGCCGGTGCCTAGGTCATTTGGCTTTAGCGCAACCGGATTATTTTTTGTGGGGAGCGATGTCAGTCTGAGCGTGTTGTACACCACATCTCATTTCTTATTAGAAAGTGGGGTTTTGGCTAGTTTTTCTGTTGTGACCTTGGTCACCTTTTGCTGCTCTCTTCAAGAGCTCTCACCTGTACATTTTCCCATACTTTCATATATACATTGCTGGATGACAACCACAACTTTGATAGTCATCATTTTTCTGCTAAAAAAAAAGAAAGATTATAAAAGGCGTCAATCAAATACCTTACCAAGTCAGCTGGGTGTATGTTTCGGTTGACCAAACAATTTAAGACATTGAGAATTTTGATGCTTGATCTATTGGATGGTTGTCTAGACCATCGATTGATTGATCATCCGGTGTGTCCAATGGTCAACCAAGAATAGTGGTTAAAGGGTAAAATTAACTTTTGAAGACTGTAAAAAGGTCCGACCATTCGATCCTATTTACTTGCTCAGACGATGCTTTGATGCTTGTTCGATTAGCTTTTGGTCATCCGACTTGGTTCAATCACACGTTCAACGTTGGATTGCACTTGGGGTTGATGATTTTTCTGGTACACCGACTCCAAGTTCGGTCGTCTGAGCTTGTTTGGGTGGTCATTTGATAGGATTTCTGATCATCCAACCCTAGTGGCCAGACGCCCGCAAGAGATCTTTCCATTGCCAGCACAATGCATAAAAATATTTTGGGTTTCAACCCCTTTTTTCCACACAATTCAACTAAAATGATTAAGGCATAAATTGAATTGAAAACCATCCTAACATAATTTAATATATTAAAAATGTCATATCCAAATGTGGATCCACCTACACATACCATTTCGACGAATCGGGGTTTCCTTCGCGTTCCTCGTTGCCCCTAGCCCTTGATCCTCTCTTGATGTGCATCATCCTCCTGCTGCTCGTGCCACGTCGTGGCCATGAGAAGAGAGAGAGAGGTCTTGATGGAGAGATGGAGAGGAAGGGTTTGAGGTCCTTCAAATAGGGAAGGATTCCTTAAGGATTGAGTTTAAACATGATGAATTTATGATGATTAATTTGGATAAGATCTGGATTCCTGTGGATAAAGTTAAGGATTGAGTTTAAACGTGATGAATTTATGATGATTAATTTGGATAATTTCAGGATTGCTGCCGATAAAATCTTAGAGTTTGATTCAAATTAGGTTTTTCGAGGATGATATTATATGGGCTTAGGATGCCTCAAGTTAGGTACGGGGATTTTGAGTAACAATATGATTAGGACTCAAATACATATCTCTTTCTTTCTAATCGTTATCATATTTAATTTGTATACCTTATCTTTTATTTCTTCTTTTTAATTGTTGAGTTGTTGACATCCACTTCATAGTTATATATACATACCTGGATGACAACCACAATGGCGGTCATCCTTTTTTCTCCTAAAAAAAAAGAAAATTGTTGAGTTGTTACACTAAGAAGTTCATCAAAAACAGAGAAGAATTCATAGCCCCGTGGAATTCGTGAGGGCAATGGACATCACCATGGCATTCCCAAACGACTAACTCAGTTTCCATAGCGACCAAGGCACTCTTCATCAGCGTTCTTGAGGGCACAAAATTATTAGCAAAAGACTTCTTTGACATATATCTACATCTTCGTAAACCATAATCACATTGGCAAATAAAAGTTCTATGAGGAAATAAACTATTGTGAAGCAATGAACACTCCATATTCACAAATAGGAGATATAACTCCGCCTATGTTTTATAGCCGGTCTCAAGTCCGGATAAAGGAGGAGGGTTGTGTTAGGCCCCGACAGCCAGCGTGAAATCTTGTCGAATCCATGTAGCCGACCCCACCTAGTGTGATAAGGCTTTGTTGTTGTTGTTGTTTGAACCTCAAATTGGGAAGAAGATGCAAAAATCACTACTACTCAAATAAGTTATAGAATATGAAAGAATGTTTTTATATATACACCCTTCGTTCATCTTGATCTCATGACCATAATAGATCAATTCATTTTACAATGCATCAAGTGTGTTGTATAAACAACATCCCCATATATCTGTATACCTATATGAATGAAAGTAGTTAAGGTGGTGTGATATAATTGATTATCTAATTATGAAACTGAAAATAAGATGAACATTATTAATAGTCAAAATGCAAGAATCTTAATCATTATTATTATTATTGATAACTTGCCTATTCGAGATTATAAATCTTCATAATAAAATAGTTCGCGTAGAGTGGACCAAACTCCATTAACATAGTTGATAAATACATTTCAAAGACTCCAAATAAAATTACCATTCATCAATGTATTTATAACATGACGATTAGTTACTACAACTTTATAATATAACTAATGGTGAACCATGTAAGTTATAACTACTCACTATTCTCCTCATCAATCTACTACTTTTTTAACTAATACAAAATGACATTTTATTTACACCTGGACTAAAAATTTCGTCTTGTCCTCGAGCGGAGAAAAGAAATTTGGTGATAATTTCAGCAAGTACAATGTTGATGCCTCCAATGATCAGAAAATTCATCTTGGTGTGAAGATGTTGGAGAGGATGTTTTGACCACCATGAGTTTTCCTTTGCAATGTGTGTTAAGAGTGTTGCTTTGTACTTTAATGGTGTTAGAATCTTCGTGGTTCTAACACCAAATGATAGAAAGTTGAAAACATAAAAATGACATGTAATTATGAAACTGAAAATAAGATAAATATTATTAGTAGTAAAGGTGCAAGAATTTGAAATACAATTATGACTAATAACTTGTCTATCTGAGATGACAATTCTCCATAATAAAATAGTCCATGGAGTAGTCCAAACTCTAATTACATAGTTATTAAGACATTTCATAGCCTCCAAATAAAATTACAATATAACATAAAGGGTTAATTACGAAAATAATATAATATAACTAATAACTAATATGTAAGGTATAACTACCAACTATTCTCTTAATTAGTCTACTACTTTTTTAATTAATAGAAAGTGGTATCTTGTTTGAGATCCATTGATTCAAAGCTCCTACACAGATCACTTTGTGTAAACTGAAAAAACGTAGGAGTATCAAAATCACTACGTAAATTCGAAATTTTCATTTAGAATATGAAAATGTTCAGACAAGTAAGCACAATGGACGTTTCAACACATGTTGCCCTAATGTTGTTTAGTTTGAGAATCATCTGTGCAGTCTTGCTTAGAGACTACAACTTACAAATTGAATAGTGTTTATTTACTTTTCTAACGCAAAAAGAAAAAGCTCATTTACTGTTTGTATCTCTAACATTAATGTTATGAGTTGATAGATTGTATTTTTTTTTGACATATGGTCGAACATGAAGAAGTTTAAATATGTATTAATGTTAAAAACTTTTATCGGACTAGGTATATGAAAAGTGGTGAAATATTCTGGCAATGGGAAAGTACTCAGTGGTGGAGATCACATGCTTTTAAGTTTACGAAAGTTTGATGCATGCAAAATTCAACATATTCCTGAATCCTGATATCATATTTTAAACATTTTTCTTAGTTTTGAACAATATATGCGCTTTGCTTTATCCTTTATTTGTTTTAATTTCTTTCAGCCAATGTTCGATGCTTGTAATATGTATTGTATACTTTGGAGGCACCACAATCATCGGAAAAGATTACACAAAAACTAGAGTGCTAAAAACTGTCGAATGGTTGCATGTAATGCTAACTATGAAAAATGACTAAAATATGACACTAAAAAGTGTTTTTTTAAACAGTAAAAATGTGTTAAATTTTGCATGCACCATAATGGCTTCAATTGATTAAATTTTGAGCTGATTATTATTTACTCATACTTTTATGATGCTCTGTGGTTGAATTTTAACAAAGGGTTGAGATATTGATTGTTGCAAATTGAATAAGCAGTGTTTGGAGGATTGAATTTGTGTAATTTATTTATTATTAGTCAGTCTGCAAAGTAATCAATTGTTTGTGAGCTACAATATAATACACGGAATTGAATTGATGTTTTGTCAAATTTCTGAGGTCATAGTTTCAATGCATGATAACATAGTTTGACATGCTCATTTGGAGAGGTCGATATTTTGAGTAGATCCTAATCATTATTAGATTCTAAACTTCAATTCTTATAAGACTGAACTTTTATATGTGCCGAAATTAGTAATATTTAAGCATATGAGTTTCTAAGGATTTCTACAGCAAAATTTATTTTTCTGTTATTTTAAACTTTTGTCGTGAAGCCCTTTTGAAAACTAGCATTTTCTCTTAGTTATTTTCTCACCACAGTTACTTTCGTGATAAAGCTTTTGTCGTTATTGTTTGATGCATGCATGTCTGAAGTTTGACTCATGATCCATGTATCATAACTTGTAAGTTAATTAATTTTTCTTTTCTTAAAATAAGTAAGATTAACTACTTCAGCCATGTTCACCTATTTCATTTTGTTTTGTTGATGAAAGCTAAAGTCACCATACTGCATCTTGCATTAGGTTATACCTTATTGGCTTATTGCTTATTGGTGATTTCAATATTTCATTCTCCTATTGAAAGTTTGTTGTCAGTTTTTGTTATTTTTGCTTATTTACTCTACATGTCTGGCCAAACAATTGTTGTATAGCAAAAAGCTTGATAATGAATAGGGAAGCATGCAACATCCCAAATCGATGTATTTGGTGTATTTGGTGTGGCTATTCTGTAGCTTATGCACATATGTAAAATTGTTGTTGATGCACAATTCTCTTCGTGTGACTATTAAGTTGATTTATTATTATGTTTTCACTTACAAAGGGAGGCCCCTAGCAAAAGATGGTCCAGAATAAAAGAGTTACATTTTCATGCATATAATTTCCTGTGAAATCTCTTCTTGTCATTACTCTTAAGAACTTGTAGGTCCTGTGAAATCTCTTCTTGTCATTACTCTTAAGAACCTATAGGTCGACACTGAAGCCTTCTTTTTCTTAAATATATGCATGCGTTTCTGGCTTTGCTACTTTCTTGAGAAGACTTGTGAGCTCCTGATAGTATGAAAGATTTCAGCTGTGTATAGCACGTTTAATACATTATCCTACCGTTTCTGTTGTGGTTTGAAATATTCTTCTGCCTTTTATTTAGCTAGTGGAACTGCATTCTATGGACACCTTAGATCTCAGGACTCTATATAATTCAAATCTGTATAATCTTGCAGCTAGTTGGGAAGAGCTCTGGATGGCAACCTCCAAGGGTCTTCCTCTTCGATGATGGCTTCTGTAGTTGGCTAGTATTTCATGCTTGCCAAAGGCCATGGATTCATAACAACCAACCGGAGAGGAGACCGCCATGGTGTTTTCGAATTCATTCCAGAAGTTAAAGGCAGTAACTTATCCATTTCCACTGTGTTTGGTCCGCTCTCTAATTTCAAACTCGTTCTTAACACTCTATTTGTAAGATATGTGCGTTTACGAAAATTCTATCCATGAAAACTAGGTCCATTCAGATCCGAATAAGATGTGGGTGATATTTGATGTTTGTGGCAGTTGTCGCCTGAATCAGAAAGTAACCAATACTATCGTTAGCCGTAACTTCTTAATTGCTATCTATAATTGATATTTGGTCTCACTATTACATAAAGCACTGTCTTCTCCTTTTCTTGTCCTAACTGCTCTACTGTTTGACCGGACAATCATTATTTAATTTTAGGTAAATAAATTCGTAATTTATTTTGCACTTTAATGTAATTAGATGATGTTCCTCTCTGTGTAATATGAAAATATTTCTTCTGCTGCAAAAAAAATGTTCAAAATGACAGCTCTCTGAATCGTATGCGAGCTCCATTTTTCTCAAAATTTGAGTCTCTAATATTCGCCTATTTCTCAGAGTGTTAGGTTTTAATTTTCAACGTGGAATCTTTTGTCGTCTTATTTTTAATTATCTTATAATACACAATTTAATTTACTGGTCTCTCTTATTTTATAACGCCACCCTAAAAAAATGTTCTTTTGTTTCATTTTTTTTTCAGATTAAATTGAATGAAAGACGTGTAAAACTTAACTTTCCTATACTAAGATTATGTTTCGTTCAAATTTTAGAATTTTGAAATTTGAAGAATGTTTTAAATTTTATTTTGTTTTTGGCATACATAATTTGAAAATAGAGTTTAAAAATTGAAAATCTATTTTGAATGTATCTTCTTATATCTAAAATAATTGTATTTTTTCAAATAGAAATATCATATTATATTTTTAATATTTTACTTCTCTCTCTGTTTTATCAACATGAATTGATTATTTATATTATATTTTTTATTAATTTATATATCTTATTTTATAAATCAAAATTATTTAAAAAATATGATATCATAGTACAGTTATACGAAATCTTGTACATATAATAATATAATTTAGAGATTCATGACTATTATATTTTTTATAGTTAGTTTTTAAATTTAACAATTATGTTTATTAAATATTTAAATTTAATTTAATAATAAGATCGTTATTCGTTGTTTATTAAATAAATGGTTTGAACATATATATGATCTTTGTGATAGCACTGTGAGTTTGAGCCATCAGATTTGAGATGGACTAACAAGATGAAATCATGAGATGGATCGAGTGGTTCATGTGGTTCTGCGCGACGGACGAGATGGGCAATGATGGTTCTTCTCTCCTCCCCTCTCTGTGCGATGACGTCAGGCGATGTTGCTCTCTGCACGACAATGTTGGGCGACGAATCTCCGATGAGGGAGGGATATCATGCGCAGATCGATCGATACAGGATCTGCGAGCAGTTCGTGTCCCCTCCTTCCATGCGCAGATCCATCGCTACTCGTCGTGGCCCTCAGTTCATTGTCACCCTTCACTCTCCGCTCGCCACCACCCTCCACTCATTGCTTGCCACTGCCCTCCGCCCTCCTCAAATGGGCCAATTTTTTTTCATGCCACCCGAACCTCACACATCAACAATCCAATCTCCTCTGTCGACCAGCACACATTCAAATATGATGGCTTTGAATCCGTGGGTGAATAGTGCTACCACAAGGTGTGGTAGCCAACTAATATATTAATGTGCTAACACACATTTGTGGTAGCACTGGTCATCCGCAAATCTAGAATCGCCCGATCAGAGATGAGCAGACGAGATCAAAGAACGTCAGATGTGTGTGATGCGTTTCTGAGCCTTCCCAGCGGTTTGCGAGCACTCCCAATAGCGCTTCTTTTCCCCCT
This sequence comes from Pontederia crassipes, assembly GCA_030549335.1. Lineage (NCBI taxonomy): Eukaryota > Viridiplantae > Streptophyta > Magnoliopsida > Commelinales > Pontederiaceae > Pontederia > Pontederia crassipes. Next base: position 56,875,289 of record CM060191.1, read on the forward strand.
CTCTGCGTGACACGGGTTCAAGGGGTTCGACGCTGGCCAAAGGAGACACCGGTCACCACGACAGTCGGCGGCGTGGCTCCTCCCTATTCTCGATGAAAAAAGAGGCATCAGGCTCCCTTCACGAGCTCGTCAACTGGTACGTGCAGAGAAAAGTGAGGCGGCGACAGCCCCCTCTATGAGCTCGTCGACGAGTTCGTTGAGAGGGCCAACGCCCCCCTTTTCTTTGTGCGCTGGCAAGGTAGAAGGAGCGGTGAGATCCGGAGCAAGATCAGGGTAGAGACGATCAAGTGGCCTCGCGCTCGTGTAGAGAGATGACCTCGTGGCGGAGAGAGATGATCTCACACTCGCCTTTTCGCTTGCGTAGATAACTGCGCGCCTGCGAACCGCCCTCCCGCTCGCCGAACCACCACCGCCCCATCCTATACCGGCGCACACAAATTTTGTTCGTCCATTACAGATGGGACACCCTTGGATCGCACAATGCTACCACAAAAGTGTGGTAGCACATATTAGTAATAAGTCATATTAATATCTTGTTAATCATGAAGTATTAGCAAGCACATGTTTAAATTTTAATAATTAAGTTAAATTTAATAGCGTATTGATAATGAATATATGAATATACGTGCAAAAAATGAAAGTCCTAAACCTCTGATCACTAGGAGCTACCTCCGTAGGGGATATTTGGTGAAAGAATTAAATTGATCCTAACTTTCAACAGGGAATTTTGTTCCGGCTGCCATCAAGAACATTTTCTTTCTACCTTTTCATTTTTCAAGACAACTGACAAGTTTAGTTCATTGTTTTATTAGTATTCTTAACTCTGGATTGTTTGGATGAAACATTAAGAATAAGCTCTTAGTTCTTGTTATGTTTCCGTACCAAACAACCCTGTAACTGTGTTCGATCTCACGATCAATGGCCGCTACGGTGCGTTCCGCCACACTTTGATCTTCCCACTCCACGATGGCCATCGTCGACTGCCACCCCATATTTCCAACGCCACCGACTGTAATTAGACGAGCCTTGCGCCGTAATCTACCGTTTCTTTTGTTTTCCACTAATCTCGGTGAGTCATTTTGCTTGGAGCAGAATCCATTGGAATCGGGATGCGTACAGTCCATGGTTTTCAGAACCGGACCGGACCGGCCGGTCCGACCAGTTCAACCGCGAATCGGTTGTCGGTCCGGTCCGGATTTATATATAAAATCAGTTTTGGCAAAAAATCGGTATATGAACCGAAAAAAAATCAATAAAATCGGATTGAACCGGCCATTGTGGTTCAACCCAGTTTTTTTATTAAAGAAGGAAACCAATGATATAAAATGGAAATTTTCAAATAAAATTTTGAAAGATAAAAAGGAAACAAAAAAATTTGATGAAATGAAGTCTAAAATCATGGAAGATTTGAAAAATAAATGGGAAAAAAGGAAAGCAAAATTGAATAATAAGAAAGTTATCTTTCATAATAATAATGATGATAATTAAAATCTATTAGTCATCTTAATTTTGGGTAGCATTAAATTTTTGAAGCATAAGAGGAAATTTTAAAACTAAAACAATTCATCTCTAATTTTTTAAAAAATATAAGAAATTAAATGAAAACATTATGCACAATGCAGCAATTTTATTTATAGCAAAAATTAGCTGTAAAAAATAATTAGGGAAGAAGAATTAAGAATAGGTTAATTGAAAATTCACAAGTAAACTATAATATAATTAATTAATATTGCATCACTAGTATCATATAATTAATAAAACATAATGATAATATATTTGGGATTTATGATTTTGAATGTCTTAATTTTTCATATATAATTAATGATATTTTCACATAACTTTATTATTACTAATGGTTTATTATTATTTATATAGTATATTATATTACTTACAAATTCTCTATTCAAATTTATTAGAAAAATTATTTTTTTAATATAATCCGATTCAATCCGGTTGAACCCGATCGAACCGATCGGACCGTGACCCAATTAGCCATCCGATCCGATCTCCGATCCGGTTATGAAAACATTGATACAGTCTCTCCTGCTGATCCACACCTCTGCTGTGGGACCGCTTCTGACCTCCCATCTTTCGGTTAGAGCGAGAACGTGGTGTGAGCTTTCTCAGGGTACCTTTTATCGCACTTGTCAAGACCGCGAGTTAGTCTCATTCTTTGTTCGTATCTTTCAATGCAAACTATTCTAGCTACTGTTGTTATCAATGCAATCTTGTTCAGGAAAAGAATAAGTTTTGATCTTTTATCATTCCTGAAATTTGATCTCAAAGAAATATATTACTTTATGACCTAAAGGATGTTAATACGGACTAGGAGGTATAAATGCGGCCTATCCATATTTTCCCGTGTGAGCCAAATATGACCTAAAGAATTTTAATACGAGCTAGAAGGCAAAAACACAATTTGTCCATATTTTTTTAATGCGAGTGAAATATGACCTAAAGGGCCTTAATATGGGCTAGAAGACAAAAATATGACCTACCCATATTTAGTCATGATAGATGCGTTATGTGCTAAACTTTGTCAGGTCCCTTTATAGTACTTTAAACCTACTTTCAAGGTACTTATGTTATATAATGATGATTGTATCACCTAGCTATACGAGATGCATGCACAATCGTAATTAAGTTAAAAGATGAAGAAATATTGGTGTTAATGTTTGATGTATTGATAATCCTAATTAAATATGAAATTGAAGGAAATTGCTTTGGCACTCATTATGTTAAAGAAGTAAATATCTTTCACTTAATGATGATTGAGACTTCTAAAAAAATAATGTCATCACCTAAAAGAGTATTTGAGATTTCCTAAGGGCTGGTTTGATTGTAATGATTTTGCATTAAGCCTTCAATCAATTAAAGATGAAAGCTGGATAAGAATAAATACCTTTCTCCTTATAGTGTTTGAGACTTCTTTAGGAGATGATGTCATCACCCGAAAGGTGTTTGAGATTTTCAGTGCCCTATTAATATGTCACCCTGTACTAATTGTTAAGAAAAATATCATACGATGAAGTTAATGAAAGCAACTATTAAAGTTGAATATGGTAAGTAAATATCTTTTATCTTATGGTAATTGGGACTATGCAAAAAATAATGTCATTACCTAAAAGATGTTTGAGATTTCTCAATATAAAAAAAAAGAAAGATGTTATGCGATGAAGTTAATGAAAACAACTATTAAAGTTAAAGATGAAAAGTAATGTCTTTCATCTTATGGTGATGACTTCTCGAGAAATAATGTCATTACCTAAATGGTGTTTGATATTTCCCAAAGATGAAAGATGTTATATGATAAGGTTAATGAAGGTAGGATCATAAGGTACCCAAAAAATATAGAATAAATTTCGGTCATGGTCATCCAACTTAGGGGGTATTCTCAGTAACGTCATTCAACTTCATTTTATAACACCATGGTCATTAAACTTTAGAAATGTTTTCATCACTACTGGTTATAGCCAGTAAACCTATAAATTATTTTTCTCTCTCCTCCATGTCACATTAGAAAAAATAAAAAAAGGCCACATCAATATTTTTCTATCTCCTGTCCAAACTTAATTTTGTATCTACAAGGTCATTCAACTTTTCAAAACTTTCAAACAAGGTCACTCAATTTTTAAAATTTTCAACCGTAGTCATCATTAAAAGCTTAAAATAAAAAAAAACAAAAAATTGAAGGCACTTAGACTGAGTCGGTACATTTTTTGGAACGACCCATTCGGATCGAGCCAACCAAATTTTTATGCATATTAAATATATAATATTATAATAATAACTAATTTTTTAATTAAATAAATAAAAATTAGAAAAATAGCATACTGATTATATTTTTTCCCTAAAAATTTAAATAATAAAAAATATTATAATTAGAAAACTAAAAATATTTTTTTCGCGCGAGATTCCTTTATGGCCGAGTCAAATTATATGGGATCGTCTTGCGGGGTGCTGGGCTCGGCCTAACATCTAGCGGATTGGTGAGCCAAATATGATTTTTTATATAATATTGTGATAATTTTATTAATAATTTGGCTCAACAACCCGCTAGATGTTAGTTCGTGCCCAGCACCCCCTGTACAATTTTCCTCGGCCCTGATAAAATCTCGCGTGAAAAAATATTTTTATTTTCTAATTATAATATTTTTATTATTTTAAATTTTAGGACAAAAATATAATTGATATGTTATTATTTTATTTTTTATTTCCTTAATTAAAAAGTTTTTATGTTATTTTTCCTGTACAATTTTTTATGTTATTATTATTTATGATGATATTATATATTTAATACACATTAAAAATTTTGGTTGGCTCGATCCGAGTGGGTCGTACCAACAAAAATACCGAGTCAATCTAAGTGCCTTCAATTTTTTATTTGTATATTTATTATGCATTATTTATTATTATTATTATTTTAACTTTTAATAATGACCACGATTGAAAAATCTTGTCCGAAAATTTTGAAAAGTTGGATGACCAGTAGATAAAAAATTAAGTTTGGTCAGAGTAAAGAGAAAAATGCTGACATAGCACTTTTTATTTTTTTATTCTAACGTGGAGGAGAGAAAATGCTGATGTGGTGCCACGTAAGCATTCACGTCAGCGTTGTGTCAATGATGGCTATAATCGATCGTGATGACCTCAGCTGAAACATTTCTAAAGTTTGATGACGTGGTGTTACAAAGTAAAATTGGATGACCTTACTAGGAATACCCCCCAAGTTGAATGACTATGGTTGAAATGAAATTTACTCTAATAATATTATATGATAAAGGTGTGAAAGCAAGATAAATGAATGTCTAAAGGATTATAAAGTAATCCTCAAGAAATGTAGGGTAAGGAATGAAAGACATTAGTAAACAAATAAGGATTAAGGAGTTATAATGAAACTCAAAAGATGTACATGATAATGGAACTAAGGTGTAATGATAAGTGTATGTCATGTATGTTCACGATTGCGATAGATGCATATCTTTATTGTATGATGTTCATAGGAGATGATGGTTCTCAAGTAAGAATGTACGCTAAGTTTTAAATGTTCCAACCACTGTTATGTCAAGAATGATAAATATGACATATGCATGTTTACATATTTATATTATTATGATGATGACAGATGCATTGTATGTAGTATTGATAGATTATCATGCACATACTCTACAACAATAATAATAAAGCCTTATCCCACTAGGTGAGGTCGGTTACATGGATCATACGACGTCATTCCGCTCTATTAGTAACCAAACCTTTCGGTATATTATTCACCAATAGATCTTGTTCTATTAGTTCGCCAAGTGTCCGCCTTGGCCTCCCTCTCCCTCTTTTAACCGGATTCCAGATTATTTGATCTACTCTTCTTATTGGCGCGTCTAATGGTCTTCTCTGAACATGACCAAACCATCTCAAACGATTCTCTACCATTTTCTCACTAATAGGAGCCACTCCGACTCGTTGATCCATATTCATAAGATTCGACAAAATTTTACGCTGGCTGTCGAGGCCTAACACAACCCTCCTCCTTTATCCGGACTTGGGACCGGCTATTGATGGATGACAGCTCTATTGCACATACTTAGGTTTAATAACTTTTACAATTTCAGTAGAACGTTGATGCTCACTATCTAATGAAGTGACCCATGAGATGTTAGAAGAACAGATATTATATGATTATGAAAAAAGCTTTTATTTATTATAATTTTTTAAAATTATTAAGTTTTTTTGCTGTTAATTGATGTATGTCGAACTGGAAAAATTTTCTTAACTTCCTAAAATTTTTAGAATGGATTTCAGATCCTTAGTTCCTCATCGGCATCCTATCCCATTTTGACGTACAACTCCTAGAGCATGGCTTCACCACCTCTCCCTCTGCAATGAGAATAAGCCCCTAGTTACGTGTGATACATTTTTTTAGCCATAATATGTGTGTGCAACATGTCAATTATCGTTTTTTTCTAAGTTAATTTGCACAATTATAGCCTTCTCTCATAAATAATTACACCTTTAATTAGTTGCTTATTGTGACTCCAAAATTCATCGCATCCTAATTTTTCACCTATACAATTATTTATTTCAGAGGAAAATCAGCTACATAAAAATTTCTTATTACAATTATACTACAAGAAAAATACAAAATTACAGACGGTGGAAAATATATATGCAATTACTCATTATATATGCAATTATTTAGAAGTATAGTCAGTCATAATATTTTCAGTTACAAAATCACTCCTCCAGTTATATATATTCCCCGTATAATCGACCAAATCCCTAGACAAAAATCATTCCCACTATTAAAATTATATAATTTTATATAACATACACCAAATTAATGATTTTAAAATTTTATTATTTAAACAATCCCATAAAATCCCGTTAAATATTATATATATATAGTTATACGTACCAAAACTTTGATATGAAATTACCTTTCTATGTTAAATGACAGTAAAACCGTAACTTATGAGCAAAATATATAAATTATCTTTTAATCAAAACAGGTTATAGCTCGTGAATACTAATACGTTCTGCGTACACGCATGCAATAACTTAAAAAATGAAATACGGACCAGGAAGAAACTGTTATCGTCCTTAAGAGAGAGCAATTCTGTAACAACCAACAAAAAGATAAAAAAAAAAGAAAAGAAAAGAAATCGTGATGGGTGGCCGAGCAAAGCACATGGGAAATTAAAAATCAAATCCCACTCAAAGTTTGAAAGGAAAGAGAAATTAAATCTAATCTCTTCAAATTTAATTTTGAGAAGAAGATTAGATTAAAATAAAAACCTTATCATATATATATATATATATATATATATATATATATATATATATGTATATGAGAGGTATTCACGAGAGAATTGAGGGAGATAAAAATCAATTGACCATTAAATTTCTGGTTCCAGCAATCTCACGAATCCTTCCCGGTTTTCCTTCGTTCCCCTCCTACGCGATCCGAAGTAGGGAGATTTCTGCGCAAGGACAGAATTCGAGAGGAGGAACAGCAAGAGAACCGAGAGGGAACAAGGGCGGATTCGAATGGATTTTTAACGAATCAAGGGTAGGATCCATCGCGTCCAGGTGGGTGAATCGAAATCACCTTGCATGGCCTCTGAATTATCTCAATTCATGCCCGAATCGTTATGAAAAGAATATGAATATGATTCAAGTTATTATTTTTAATTGTTTGATTTCTTGAATTCTTTGATTGGTTGATTGTAGCATGCATAATTATTTCTGTTTGTTATATTTCTGTATTATTGATTGTTAGGATGTAAGATTTAGAGGGGATTCCGTTTTCGATTTTATAACACGACCCAATTTTAAAATAGAAGTATTACGGCCGTAAATTTGTTGGCCGTAATTGTCTTACGGTCGAGAAAAAGATGGAGAGAGAAAGAAGTGAGGAATTGGCCGTAAAGGAGTAAAAAAAAATGGAGACGATGTTTTACGGCCGAGAAGTTGGAAGAGAGAGAAAAGAAGAGAGAGAAAAAGGGATAAATTCTTACGGTCGTAATGCAATAGAGATAAATTTTTACGACCGTAAGGATTGGCCGTAAGAGAAAAAAAAAAGGAAAAAGGGATGAACTTTTACGGCCGTAATGCAATAGGGTTATAGTTTTACGGTCGTAAGGATTGGCCGTAAGAGAATTAAAAAAAAAGAAAAAAAAATGAAGCTTACGACCGTAATGCAATAGGGGTGAATTATTACGGCCGTAATGCAATAGGGGTGAATTTTTACGGCCGAAATAGAATGGAGAATAGGGTTACGGCCGAAATAGAATGGAGAATAGGATTTTACGGCCGTAACGTAATGAGGGTTAATTTTTACGGCCGAAATAGAATAGAAAATAGGGTTTTACGGCCGTAACGTAATTAAGGGTGGATTTTTACGGCCGTAAAATGAAAGGATTCCTCGGGCGTAAAATCCAAAGGATTAGGGTTTTACGGCCGTAAGGTGGAGGAGATTCTTTGGGCATAAAACCCAGCAAAATTCACCTATTAATCTCTCTTTATTTTTATATGAATATTATTGATTTCTTTATAATTCCAACATGAACTCTTTGTCTTGATTTACCTCATACCGATCATATCTCCTTCATCACATGATACAAAGAATGAAAAGATAATAAAAGTGATTAATAAGTTCAGATGAAAGATTAATGATGGGTTGCCAGTCCAAGCCAAGTGCATCAAGATAAGGGTCGCTCCCTTGGTCATGATTGTTTTGTTTTCTTATCTTATTGTTTGAATTCATTTCATGTGTTCACTTGCATTCATGATGTTTTACTAAAGACTTATGTTAGAGAATGTGCATAAATGGTTTTGTTCATTAAAAACTAGATTGTACTATATGATCAACCCCTCATCGTAAATATCGTTCGACCTTAACATTAATTCAAAGTGCTTCAAGATACTCAAGGAAAGAACTTATTGTGATAATATATAATCACTAGCCTCCTATGGAATTATATGAAATGACATTGCAAGAACCAAATCAATGTAGTCAAATAAATTATGTCTTCCACTCAAAAGCTAAATGATTATGATGATGTTTAGAGTAGGGTTACATCAAACATAGGTCATAGTGAAAGTGATTGATCTAAATTGACCTTATAAAGATGATGATTCCATCACCTATTTTATCGAATCATATGATGATGCCATTATCTACGATGATGGACAATGTTCTTAGTGATCTATTGATCCTTACACGACATAGGTCACCCGATAAGGACGATAACCCTATGGAAATAACTTCATACCATGAAGTCCATGCTAGTGATATTAATGACGATTGAAGATAAGATCTATTCTTCACATCGGCTAGAAACTTCTTAGGAGGATTACGTTGGGATTCCTACTTGATTCTTCCTTTTAAGATGTATAAGTATTAAAAAAAAGAAGAAGATAGTTGCCAGTATTGAAAAATCTAAAAGATATAGTTAGAAGTTGAGTGTCATATCGACCTCCTTTCACGCATGACTTTGATTTTCAAGGCCCCATGACACACGAACTGAAAAAGACAAATTTAATAACTTCAAGACAAGGGGCTTATGAGACTGAATGTCTCATTTTTAGATGTTTCACATCTTTTGTAAAGAAGAATGATGACTCTATGAATCTAGAGATTTATTAACAAGTTGTTAAATAAAACAACCATCAAGACATAAGTGTTTGTTACCATGCAAAGATGACCTATTTAAGACTAGGGGTTTTCAAGATCGATCTATGGAGTGAGTACCAACAGTTTTGAGTTGTTGAAGAAGATGTAAGGAAGATAATTTTTCCTGACAATGAATGATCACTATAAATTGAGCGATGCCATTGGACTAAGAATACCCCTCAAACTTCTAGGCCCTCACGAACATTGTGTTCAAACTATGCCTACATTTATGTAGAAAAGATTGAAGTATTCATCGATCAAAAGAGCCTTAGGTATGCTTTCTTTTAGTAGTACGTTAATATGTGACAATGAATATGACATGAAGTTTGAAAGATTCTGAGTTCTCCATGAGGCATCATTTTGGTAAAAATGAACTCGATTGTACATACACTCAGACACAAGTGATGCTCACTAGGCTTCATGAGGCTGCGTATGAAATGTTGGGGGAACTCAACATGTAGAAACCAAATGATGAAGTACTAAAGAGAACAATACTAGACGAATAAGCTTAGGTTGTGGTCCATTTAGGAATAAGTCTTTATAGGAAGTATGAGATGAATATTATAAGTCTGGGTTGCGATCCATTTGGGAAGTACATAGATGTATATGGATGAACAAATAGTAATGACATGAAACATGGAGATACGAAAATAAGTCCCAAGTACCCATCTTGTTAATGTGGAAAAAAAAAATATAGAGCATCAGAAATTCTATGAGATGATGATGCATGACGTTAAGAATTCGTAGACTTATCTTCACTGAGTATCTAACGCACATAGTGAAGCACAAGGTGCAACGTCTGAGGAACAAGGACGTAACCATGGTCAGAGTGGCTTGGCGTTACCCTCATGGCGATGATGCGACATGGGAACTCGAGTCGGAAATGCGCCAAGTTCTCTCATCTTTTCAGTAAGCCCTCTACTTAGTGCAAAATTCGAGGACGAATTTTCTTTTAAGGGGGTAAGAATGTAACAACCAACAAAAAGATAAAAAAAAAAGAAAAGAAAAGAAATCGTGATGGGTGGCCGAGCAAAGCACATGGGAAATTAAAAATCAAATCCCACTCAAAGTTTGAAAGGAAAGAAAAATTAAATCTAATCTCTTCAAATTTAATTTTGAGAAGAAGATTAGATTAAAATAAAAACCTTATCAGAGATATATATATATATATATATGTATATGAGAGGTATTCACGAGAGAATTGAGGGAGATAAAAATCAATTGACCATTAAATTTCTAGTTCCAGCAATCTCACGAATCCTTCCCGGTTTTCCTTCGTTCCCCTCCTACGCGATCCGAAGTAGGGAGATTTCTGCGCAAGGACAGAATTCGAGAGGAGGAACAACAAGAGAACCGAGAGGGAACAAGGGCGGATTCGAATGGATTTTTAACGAATCAAGGGTAGGATCCATCGCGTCCAGGTGGGTGAATCGAAATCACCTTGCATGGCCTCTGAATTATCTCAATTCATGCCCGAATCGTTATGAAAAGAATATGAATATGATTCAAGTTATTATTTTTAATTGTTTGATTTCTTGAATTCTTTGATTGGTTGATTGTAGCATGCATAATTATTTCTGTTTGTTATATTTCTGTATTATTGATTGTTAGGATGTAAGATTTAGAGGGGATTCCGTTTTCGGTTTTATAACACGACCCAATTTTAAAATAGAAGTATTACGGCCGTAAATTTGTTGGCCGTAATTGTCTTACGGTCGAGAAAAAGATGGAGAGAGAAAGAAGTGAGGAATTGGCCGTAAAGGAGTAAAAAAAAAAATGGAGACGATGTTTTACGGCCGAGAAGTTGGAAGGGAGAGAAAAGAAGAGAGAGAAAAAGGGATAAATTCTTACGGCCGTAATGCAATAGAGGTAAATTTTTACGGCCGTAAGGATTGGCCGTAAGAGAAAAAAAAAGGAAAAAGGGATGAACTTTTACGGCCGTAATGCAATAGGGTTATAGTTTTACGGCCGTAAGGATTGGCCGTAAGAGAATTAAAAAAAAAAGAAAAAAAAAATGAAGCTTACGGCCGTAATGCAATAGGGGTGAATTATTACGGCCGTAATGCAATAGGGGTGAATTTTTACGGCCGAAATAGAATGGAGAATAGGGTTACGGCCGAAATAGAATGGAGAATAGGATTTTACGGCCGTAACGTAATGAGGGTTAATTTTTACGGCCGAAATAGAATAGAAAATAGGGTTTTACGGTCGTAACGTAATTAAGGGTGGATTTTTACGGCCGTAAAATGAAAGGATTCCTCGGGCGTAAAATCCAAAGGATTAGGGTTTTACGGCCGTAAGGTGGAGGAGATTCTTTGGGCATAAAACCCAGCAAAATTCACCTATTAATCTCTCTTTATTTTTATATGAATATTATTGATTTCTTTATAATTCCAACATGAACTCTTTGTCTTGATTTACCTCATACCGATCATATCTCCTTCATCACATGATACAAAGAATGAAAAGATAATAAAAATGATTAATAAGTTCAGATGAAAGATTAATGATGGGTTGCCAGTCCAAGCCAAGTGCATCAAGATAAGGGTCGCTCCCTTGGTCATGGTTTGATCACCCATTGACCCGCACAAGGCCGTATCGTTTGCTGGGCATACCCCAAGAATTAAAGGCACCTCAAAGTCACCCTGATTGTTAATTAATAACCAAGATCGACAAGCATGTTCAAGTTCAAGTTCAAGTTCAAGTTCAAGTCAAGTCAAGTATGTCATGATTCCAAGTTTACTATGTACTATTGATCCTCATGATTCATGATATCGCTGATCTTATCCTTATTATGATCCATGATACTGATATGTTATCTTTCATGCTCAAGTTAAGCCTGATTAATTATCGCTGATTATTATATTCATGTCATGCATTGTATATCATGTGGTTCCCCACTAGGCTGTAAAGCTTACGGGAGGACCTCCTCCCCTGTGTCTGATTTCCACAGGACCAAGTCAGTAACGTGGTGGAGTAGGCGTGTGGTGATGAAGCTCTGACGATAGGACAACACATGAACCATAGGGCTTTTAGAGTGTTATTTAGTTTTCATTTACCTTCCGCATTTTAGATTTATGATGTAGAACTTATTTTATTTCTTTTAGACTTCCGTAATTAAAGTTATAATTTATCTTCTTTTCTTTTCTTCCGCTGACGTGTCTCGGTTCTTGACTGAGATATAGTCAATATGATGGTCAAAGTCATAGCATGCCGTAGCGTCTCCAGGTTGGTCTTCGCCACGTGGCGGGGGTCGATTTGGGGGCGTTACAAATTCTTAGAAGTTGGAAAGACGTGCAATTGAGTTGTTTATTTATTGACGTCTGAGGTTACTTCACGCAGAAATTGTATTGAGTAATTTCTTCGTTTATGAATGTTCTTTTTCCCGAGTAATTGTAATGTAGTTTGTAGTTGCAAATATAGTTAATCCGGCACATAGAAAGGTGGTTATACAGCAGCCAGCACTAGTGCCAGTTTGAAATGGCGAATCACAAAAAGATCAAAATCGTTTCTGTGTATATATATTATGGCTCTCCTAACATCAACCGGCTTTCTGGCATGCAAAATTATGGTAAAAAAAAGGATAAGAATATAATTAATTCAGGACTAGCAGTTCTGCAATTACACAATATGATAATTAATTCTTTCTTTTCATTTCCCGGACAAAACATATAACAAGATAACATAAAAAGCGACTCATAAATTAAGCAGAATTACGCAATTGACTCGTATACAGAAAACAAGTCTACATACTACATGCATGATTGGCATACGTATGACTCGTATAAAGAAAACCCTACTAATTAAACATACACCGAGGTTCACTAAGTTTCATAACCCATTAAGAAAAACCAGATTACGATATCGATCATTGTAAAGAATCCATGCAAGCTGTATATTGCCATACGATCTTTATCAACAAGATCCACTGGTAAAGAAGAAAGTTTGCACCGACAAGAAAATGGGAGCAGTATATTCAACAACACATTGAATATGGAGATGCATCATATGCTTTTGGCCCGGTGACATTAATGCATTATATACCAGCACGTATGACTGCGCTCTCCATATATATCACTTGTTGAACCGACGTATCAATACGCAAGGATAGGGCCGCGGCACAGGGGGCACAAGGGACGAGTCTCAGCGCAGCACCTCGCCGCGACGTGCCCGATCAAGCAGTTGACGTGGAACGTGTGGCCGCATTGCGCTATACGCTTCGCCGCATCCCCGTCTTGTAACTCGTCATAACAAATGGTGCAGACGGGATTCTCAGTACTGCCGACCTCGTCGGAGTAAACGAAGACGTACTTGTCGTTGGTCGTCGACGGAGGCGCGCTGGATGATGAGGAAGCCTTCGCGGCCTCGTTCGCGGGGGCCTTTCCCCTCTCCTCCGCCGTTCTCCTTTCCTTCCGGGCTGCCCTCACCTCTTCAATAGTCCCGGCCACCCAGGATGCCACCGCCGCTGCCATGGCCTCCGCAGCAGCCCTCTTCGCCGCTTCCCTCGCCTCCGCAGCTGCCCTCCGCTCTTCAGCGACCCTGGCCTCAAAATCCGCAATCGCCGCCATCATCGTCATCTCCTCCTCCTTCATCCTCTTCAGATACTTCCGGCCCGCCAGCACCGAGATCACAAAGCTGGCGATCATTACAATGACCAAGATCACAAGTATTATTATGGACGTAGTGTCGCCGCCCTCGTAGATTTCGTTCTGATCAGCGGCGCTTGGTTCGATCGACATCACTATCTCCGTCTCAATCTTTGACACCTCCACCGAAGAGATTCTTGATTCTTCTTACAGGAGGACGTGGAAATCTTTCTTTTCTCCCCGTCTCTCTCGCTACGTAATCATAGGACGTGAAACTCTGCGTATGACAAATGACGCACTTTAAAACTATTATATCGGAGTGCGCCTGCGGAAGTTTAATTAAAATAATTAAATCTACCCTAAGAAACAATTATATATGTTAATCATGTAGATGAAAAATGTATGCACCTTATTTTAATGCTGCACAATGTTGCCATAAACCGTCCGATGATAACGTGTCGCCAAAAACACAATCAAAACTATTTTTTATGACTTTAATGGAGGTCAACCTTATTTAAATGGGTGAACACTCGTACCTACTTTCATGGCCATTGGATGCGTAATCGACAGTTAGAATAATGATAGACAATTCAGCAATTGACAAGTGTGGTTCAAACGGATGAACTGGACTGCTCGGGTGAAAATACAATAATCAATCTTTTTTTTCAAAAGATGAGATTAACTTCGATTTAAGAGTAAAGGAGAATTGTCGGAGCCAGAGTTTCCGACCGTAGTTTATCAAAAAAATTTGCGGCACGATTTGCTTCACGGAAAATGTGATGATAAGTAAAAAATTGAATGAGGTTCATATCATGCTACATATGGCGTACAACATTTAGAATTTTTCAAGTGCAAGGTTTCTTTCTTAGGATGATGTCAGCCGAAAGAGAAGAGTCCATAGACCCATCTTCATATTCCAAGACTACGACCACGTCTTTCCTAAGTGCACTTGCAAAAATAAAACTACCATTGTCAGTACGAATGATGTATCTGGCACCTCCAGCTTGTCCAGGCCCACAAAAATACCCATCTGAGTTAAAGTGAATCCAACTCGGGGGTGGAGGCTCCCATCTGAGCATGCTTAGATTGAAAATGGGCGTCATTAAAAGCAAAGAGTAATCTCAGGTAGTGACAGGGAGTCCAAGTCATCCCCCTCTCGGATCCAATCACCGAATGGCCAAGAGGGGTGGTACCAAAAAGAATCAATTAAATCGAAACCGCCCTTGACCTCGTGGATCCTCGCCATTGTCAATCTCGTCGATCTTTGACGTCATCAATCCTTGCCCTTGTCACCATCGCTTGATCCCACAACAACATTAATGTCGATCAACTCCATCGATCCTCGCCTTCACCACCATGATCGACACTTGCGCTCTCACCATCGTCGCTCGCGCCATCACCATCGTCGACCTCACCGCCGATGATCGTTCCCTCACCGTTATTTTAGGTGTTGTCAAACATAGTCTTAAGTCTGATGTTTTGAATAAAAATAAAAATATTTTAGGTTTAATATTACATATAATATATTTAATTACTTGTTCATGTTACTCATATCTTACGTCCAATCCATGAATGTTCTTATAATTACTAATATCAAATAATACATATTTTTACATGTTTAAAAGTTATTTATCTTTCTTATGGTATAAAATTTTAAAAACTTTTGGAGTAGAAAAATAAGAACATCGAAAAAGTAAAATTAATTTTTAGCTGCTTATTAACTCGTGATGTATTTTAGCTCCCTAAGCATTTGCTTGTGCTATGTATAACAGAACAAAAAATATATTAGTAACCCTATCATTATCATAAATATTTTTATATTGTTCGTATAAATCAGCTCAACATTTTTTGAACTTTAACATGTTATACATGCTTCGTGAGGAAAGTTAAATAAATATTATTTGAACTTTAACATAATATTGCACTAAATTTTCATTAATTTTGGACGGACACATGAATAGGTGACGAGCAAAATTATATAGGTTGAAACTTAATCAATGTATATTTTCATCGAATCAGGATGTGTCATGAATATATAAAGTGGAATCAATCTCACTACAAGAATAATCGATATTTTCGACAGCCTGAACTGTTGAAAATTGTGAAGAATTCGTCGAAAAGGAAAGTTTGCGACAAATTTTTCGATGGGAGAGAACCATCGAAAAATGTCTCGCCGCAAAAATTTCTCGACGACTATGCTAGAGCTATCCGAAGTTTCCAAGGCTCGGATCGTGGGAACATTTCTCACGAGTCGGGCCGTGAGAAAATTTGTCACGACTTATTCCATGGGAAGTTTTGCCATGGCTCGAGCTATGGGAACTTCCCACGTAAGTCGTGATAAAATTTTCCCACGACTCAAGCCATGGAACTTCCCACAGCTAGAATCATGGCAAGGTGTTTCCCACGACCAAAGTCGTGTAAATTTTTCTTTTAAAAAATATTTTTAATTTTTTTAATAAATTACATATTATCAAATACTTTGTGTTAGACTTTCCTACATGTTATCAAATACTTGTCATACATCTTGACTTGGATAATCAGATATTGATTTCCGGCCATATTCAATATCTGCATGACTAACGGAGGATTCAAGACTGTATACGTGATCCCTCTCGTGTGACCTGTGTATGGTGCTCGACTTCTTTTACTTTGTAACTCTTTTGTGAGTTTACAAAGTGATATTTCCTAATAAACGCTACATTATGAAAGTATACTCTTACATATGTCTCCCAAGCAAAGATGAAACTCATTCGGAATTTTTCTTTCGATGAGTTTTAAGAAAAATCTCATCTTCCGTAAGTATTTTACCAGCCTCTTTTTCCTGCAATTAAAATCAAAGTTTGGACATTAAATGAAATTACAAAGTTACAAATGTTTACCAATCTCCTTACAATTAAAACCACCCACATGCAGACATGCTCCCTGGTTGAATTCTCGATTTGTCTTAGCATTTTCGCACGCCTTAGTAGACCACTTAGCTAATAACTCGATCCAAACTGCCTCTGAATTCTAATTTGGTCGTTCTTTGCGGCTCATGCATTCGACAATATTGAGGACAATCATTTCAAGTACCTAGAATTGAACGCCTTCCACATTTGCTCTATGTTCCCACAACTGCAGCGGATTTCTCTAAACAACATCTATCTCGTAGCATAAGGAATATCTCTCTGTGTAAGCCATGACTTCGTATACCACTGTCGAATTACCTTAGTACAAGTAGCTGCAGCAGATTTTGATGGGTAAAATCTATAAAACATAATAAGATATATATATAATATATACACATATATATATATATTACACATATGCTAAATATATGTACAGTCACTTACCCGCAACTACCATCTATCAATAAATATTTTTTATACTGATTTCTCGATGTAGAAGTATTGGTGGAGTCTTCTGGCATTTGCATCTCCATGTATGTCAGGCATTTGTGTCCCCATGTCCTCCACTGAGTCATCATTCTGGTGCACAATGTCGCTTTATTATGTGAATCTCCATAGGTCTAGGCATAATGTGTAACACCCCAATATTTCAATAAGGCAATAAAGTAATTTCGCCTAAATTCAATTGTTAAAGAAATATTAAGTCCTACTTGAAGTAGGAATTATAATTAGCGCGGGATTAGGGATTTCAATTTGATTTGAGATAAAAAAGAATGTTTAATGAATATAGGAATCCAAAATAGGATAGGATTGAGAGTTTTATAACTTAAAAATATTTCAGACATTAAAATAATATTTATTATTGTTTTAATCTGAAAATTAGATGATAAAATATTATGAAATTAAATAATTCCAAAATTTAGGTGATAAAATATTATCATATTAAATAAGTATGCAAATTAGAGAAAAGAAGGAAATAAAAGGAAATTGTGAAAGTAGAGTTTGATTGAAAGAAGTTATGAAAGAGATAAAAAGAAATTTGAATAAAGATAGATTTTGATAAATATAGTTATGGAATAATTAGTGAAATTTGGATTTAATTAATCTAAATATTTAAGAGATGATAACTAATGATGGATGGTCATGATTGATGGAGGAATAGCCCAATAGGAGTAAAAAATCTTAGTTGACAGCTATAAATAAGACCTAAAGGGTGGTTAGAAAGTATGATTTGCCTTCACATAATTTCTGCAAGAGAGTCCCCTCTTTCTCATTCGTATTTTTACAAACCGAGCCACCTGAGAGCGCGTGTGATATATCGTTTCGAAATCTCGGCAAAGGAGAACAAGATCCAAGTGGTAGCCAAAAGTTTCTAAACGTGAATAAGGATTAATCATTAGTCACGCTACGTTCATGCAGATTTTCAGTACAGAAATTTCAGTTAATTTTTCAGTCAACTTTAGGTACGTAGGGATCATCATGGCATCAATTTTCTGCGACATGGGCCCTTAGGACCCTTGTCCTAAGTATTGACTATAGTATGGATGAATTGTTAATTGAATTGCATTGTTAATCACATAGAAAATAGAGCCAAGAGTTGCGCCGAAAATACAATTTTCCGACGGTGGCAGAACCCGGCCTGAGTTCTGCTCTGCCCAGATCGGGTTCCTTGGAATTTGGGTGGCAATCAAACTGATCCGAACGGAGTTCGTAACAACCTAGCCCAGTTGCAAGGTGCACAGCTCGGGTTCCGTAACCCGAGCATGACATGAAGAGATTGTTAAGAATCCGGACTGAGTTCCGACTAACTCGTCCCAGGTTTTGACTAACTCGGCTCAGGTTCCGTTAATATTATTGGATGAACAAAAGTTGAATAGGGTCTGGATTAGGTTTCAGATAGTCCGGCACGAATTCCGTGATGAAGATGAGATTAGGTCAAGGAATCAAACTGACTCGTCTCAACCCGACCCAGGTTCAGAGAGCATGGAAATTTGATTGAGAAATCACAGGCTGTTCCAGCTCGAGTTTCGCACCACCCGGAATGGCCTTCTCTCCACCTCCTTTTTCTCTAGAAGGAGTGGCCTTCTCTTTTCCTTACTTTTTCCTTTACCAAAATGAAACATCTACAAAGAAATAATATTTGCAAAAAAATTAACTTGTCACTATACAATAAAAGTATAATGCATCACATTAACATGAAATTTCTCAACATCCTCTATGGCATCTTTAGAAATTGAATCATATGTATAACTCGATAACCAAATTCTAATATGCAGAGGCGCTTTTAAAAAGAGAATGAATTAATTTAGATTCCTGTGAAACGCTAAATCTATTGAATAAAATAGAAAAACTCACGAGAAGGGAAAGAATACGGATGTGATTCACTCTCGTCAAGCAACCGTTAGTCCGATGATTTGTGTGGAGACATCGTAAACTCTGTTTGCAACAATTTGAAAACCATAAAAGTCATGAATCTGACGGTCTACAAAGTTTGCAATTTTGTGCTTTGACATTTTAACAATGACACCTAATAGTTCCTTCCTGTTCAAATTGTATTGACTGACATGCTTGTGTCAATTCTACAAGATCGAGATTAATTCTATTGTACATCCATTGACGATTAACGCAAGTTAGAAGATAACAAACACATTACTTAAATTACTAAAGTAATCCAACAAGTAACACAAGTGAAGAACTAATTTAGATTACTAAAGTAGATAACAAATAATAACAATTTGAAATTATTAACATGGCAGTCACGATCGTAGACTGCCGGATCTTGCCACTCATGGCCGTCACAGCCAAGCCCTCCTAATATAACACCAATCTCACATCCTTATAATAATAAATAATATTTTTTGTTTCCAACGGTTGCAGCCGTGGGAACTTCCTGGCCATCGGAATACCATTCTTGCAATATAAAATATATGTTATGATATATAATATTATTTTTGGTTTCCAACGTCTCTAGTTGTGTGCCTTCCTTTCAATATAAAATATATGTTATGATATATAATATCATTTATACGTTATGATATATAATATTATCTTTGATTTCCAATGACTTTAGTCATGGGAAGTTCGCCTTCCTTTCAATATAAAATATAAGTTATGATATATAATATTATTTTTTGTTTCCAATGGCTCTAGCCATGAGAAGTTCCGATGACTGTAACCGTTGGAACGCTTTCCATTCAATATAAAAAATATGTTATGATATATTATTTTTTATTTCCAACGGATCTAGCCCTGGGAAGTAGCCGTCGGAATGCCTTCCTTTCAATATAAAATATATGTTATGATATATAATATTATTTTTTATTTCCAATGGCTCTAGCCATGGGAACATTGAAACGCCTTCCTTTCATTATAAAATATTATTTTCGGTTTCCCACGGTTGTAGCCATGGGAAGTTTCAATGGTTCCAAAGTCATTGGAAGTTTCGAGCCAACTATCACTATAGGAAAATGGGTCTTTAACGAAGGGACAAATGGTCGTTAATGATTGAATTTTGGTCATTAATTACTATTAATGGTCGACATATTCCAGTCGTCACCCGTTGTTATAGGCTCCGCCATTAAAGATCAATAATGACGGAGTAAATGATCCGGTCGTTAATAGGTATTAACGACCACATGATTTCTTGTTGCTATAATACTTTTAGCGACAAGTCTTCTTGCCGTTCAAAATATGTTGATGACCAAGGTTGGACTCATTTTTAATAATATCAATGACCAAAGATCTGGTCCTTAATACTTATAATGACTCAAAATTTTCGTACTAAATATTTTTTTTGGACAATATAAATAATGCTTACCAACTATATTTTAGGAACAAGATGCATATTGATGATCAGTTGAACTCCCTCGCTTGCAACAATGATCAAAATAACTATGTTATGAATGTTCATTCAAAATTTACATTGATATTTAACTTTCATTCACTTGTAACATATATTATAAAAAGGTCATTGCACAATCATTCATAATATTCAAGTTCGACAACATTTGTTCCTAACATTCTATTTTCTTATGTCAATATCATGGTAGACATCCAAAATCTACAAAAGAAAAAGTTGTAGCTTCAAGAAAACAAGATGTTGTGTTTTGACTTTCGGCCTCTATCTTCAAATGTGTTGCATACTTCAGAACCTGCAATATTATAATACAAATGTTTATAATGCTTACTTAAAATTTATAATAAAAATGTGATAAAACACGACATATGACTCATCTCATGTCTAAATATATATCATTGTATTTCATCTCTCAAAGGAAAATGATATCCTATTATATTATATTATATTATCATATGGGGGATTGTACATAAATGTGAAGAAAGAACTCTAAGTTAGTTACAAAAAAGTCTCGAAAGATGCTTATGTAGGCTTAATTGTAACAACATGGTTGCAGCAATTTATAATAATGAGATACTAACCGGAGTGAAAATGGTCATCCTTTTAACAAATCTATAGAATGTTATTAACTATCTATGCTTGTATCATATGCAAAACATACACAAATGAAGTAATCCATATCAAAGTTGGTAAGATAAGACAACTCACTTGGCCAATAAAGTGCTTTCCCATTATGCTTTAGTTAATTGGTTGTACAAAAGGAGATGATGGATATGTCCTTTTGGCATTTGCAGCTACCTCTTCATTGATCAGTTAATGACAGCTAATAGTTCTTCTGCAACTAACATTTATGAAATGAGTGAATAGAAAGCTTAGCACTAGATAAAAAGTGGATTACTCATCTAAATGACAAAGAGGAAACATTTATCTTCATGGAGAGGATTCTGCATTAAAATTTCATGACATTCTAATGTAATGATTTTATGGAAGGGAAAGAAAAATTTTCCATGCTTTAAGAAAGAAATAGAATGGGGAAAACAATGAAAAAAATAGGATAAACAATGGGATGATTATTATGGCAAACATCATCCTTATTTTTCCAGAAGAAAGTGAACAAGATGTAAACTAAATGTAAAAATTTCCTTTGTATCAACTTAAGAAGAAGTGAACAATGATGTAAACTAAACCTCAACCCTCTTAGATGGAGAGATGCACCTTTACTAAATTGGCAAAAAAAAACTATTAATAAAAACATAAAGGTGTGGTGGTGAGGCCACCCTTACAAAAGCAATAATAAAAATAGACAAAGGTTATATGAAAAGTAAAATGAAAAGTGTGAAACAACTGCAACTAATAATTTTCTTCACTCTCATAACCCTACATATATAAATAGTATTTCAATTGAAGCGAAATATTTTAAACAACACTAATGGGGATGCACTAGAAGAATATTTATGAGATTGACTTGAATGAAAAATTAAAAGAAATCAAATAGGAATCTTATTAGATGGCAAATTCCCACAATTAATTATTTTAAACTTTTCATGAGTTTAAGCAACTTAGATTAGAAAAATATAGAAGATTAACTCATTGGAGTAAAAAAGAGAATTAAATTGGGTGGCCAAAAATGATAAGAAAAATTTGGATGTTTTTATGTTTAAAACATGTGCAGCTCCAGAAGATGTGCATCATAGTTTCATATTGCAACATAAAATATATCTATGATCTAACCAAAATTTACTTCATAACCAAAAGAGAGGCATCAGTTGGACAAATAAGCCAAGGATTCAAGCAAAAGCTCCAAAGTATGAGGTCTGGGTGAATCATTTTTCTTCTCCTTCTGGAGTTGCTGCGCTACAACAGTAGGTGTTGCCTTTCGATCGAAGGCCATGGATGGCAGCCCCCTCATATATACTAGAATCTCTTGTGGCATCCCCAACATCCCCAACTCCTCATCCTTGTCTCAGAGAAAAATCATAATTCCTTTTTTCCCTTGTAAATCATCCCATTATTTACACTGCAGCAGTAACTTATGGCATACCCAACATCACCAACTTTTCTCATCCTCATCTTAGAAAAGAATCAGAATTCCTTATTTTTTTCCCTTCTAAATCATCCATTGTTTTCACCATATTATATTGCTGTAAATATTCAGCAAAAGAAAATAGGAAAACTTTAAAAGCACAGAATTCAATAGAAAATAATATAGGAAATTTTAAACAGGAAAAACTTTTACACGAAGAGTGGCAAAGATCCACCTTTTACCTTGGAGCTAGATGTCGCCAGATGAAGGAATCCACTCTTAATGCCTGCTTTGCTTGTTTCCTCCTCCCTCCCTCCCTCACCATCCCACTCATATGTACATAGATGATGCTAAATATCCCCAATGACAACGCAACGATCTTCGACATCAGTCGAAGCCCTTATTCCTTTCGTCACCACATCACCCATCGCTTAACATCCTGTCCAGATTTATCCCAATACCTTCAAGACCTAATTTTTCCTCCATCGTCTGACTACCACCTCTTCAACGACGATCTCCTCATCCCTATTTGCGCTTCTTCTCAATGAGTGTGACCGAGTAGAAATGGTGGCTGCGCGAACATGGGGGCTGCCTTGGTTCGGAGAAGATCGCAAAGAGCTTTGCCATCAATGGATTTGGCAATCTGATGCGATCCATGTGTCACCCCCAACTTAGGTGGGACGTCGGGGCGCGCCATGGGCCAGGCGGGCCATGGTCGGGCATGCCCCGAACACGCCTGGGCGCACGGAAGCTCCCGGAGAGGCAGGAAGAATCCCTGCCCACTTTGGCATAATGTCGCTTTGGCATTATGCCCATTTGGGCAGTGGACGTTGGACGGCGAGCGTGGAGGCGAATCACACTCCTACTCCCACTTGGAGTCAAACTCCTACTCCTAGTAAGAGTCAAAGTCGCATCGACCGAGGATGAGGCGAGGAGGCATCGTGGGACGAAGACCCCTGCTCAAGGTGACATAATGCCCGGTTTGGCATTATGCCTAGTTTGGCAGCGGACGGCGGATGCGGCAGGGGGCGGGCGCGGGCACGACCAGCCTGGCGCGGCATGGGCGCAACAGGCATGGCGGTTGCGACGGCTGGAACCCTAAGGGGTCCGGTCCATCTTCTAAAGTCCAGGAAGAGTTCGAGAAGGAAAGCAACCTCAGGGGCATGCGGCTATCTCCGAGAAGGAAAGGTGGCCAATGGAAAGTAAGGTGCATGGGCACGTCACGAAGGAAACCTAGCCAAAGGAAAGGAAGGGTTGATCTCCTAATTAGGATGGCTGAAGGATGGAAAGCAAGGGCAGTCGGGCCTAGCTTTCCATATGGCCGAATCTGCCCTCTCTTCCCTGGCCGATCAAGAGGGTTATCGACGGAGGCGATCGTCCCGAGTGTTCGACTTGGCAAGTAGGCTAGGAATTATTAGCATGTAATTAGGACACCCAAAAGGGGTTTTTGCAATCAAGGCTATCATGTAGGAAACCTTGATTTAAGGAACGTTATAGGTTGCAAGTAACATGTAGGTTGTCGGCCCCTATATAAGGAGGCAATTGGCTAACTTTTGTAATCATCTCTTGGAATAAGAGTTCCGTGCTTTTTCTCTCAACCGAGTACTTCTTTCTCTTGTGCATCCTGGGAGGTTTTCGTTGTGCGCAGGGCGTGCGAACGTGTTTAGGGGCGGACGACTGTGAGAAGGCTGTTGGAATCTTGGAGCAGCAAGGTTTCAGGCCGGCACATCCTTGGCTTCATGGGCAGCGAGGTTTAAGGGCGTGACAACGTAGTATCAAAGCGAAGATTCTGCACAATGACGGGAGAAGGAGAGGGTCCTTCGACTAGAAGCCGCACCGCTAAAGTAGAGACCACCGCAGGAGGCGACGGCCAGGGCGCGTGCGATTCACCCGCAGGTGGCGGCCAAGGCGCCCTGGATGCGTCCACCCAAGGCGGCGGTCCCCATGCTGGCAACGCGGAGGGAGATCAGCGATGAAGGTTGACTCATGGGAAGTCCAAGGAGCCACCGAGCACCTTGGAGAGGCAAGTCGATCAATTGGGTCAAAGGCTCCAAGACACGGATGAGATAGTCCTAGCCTTGGAAGTTGTGGCGGGTCAGCACGGCTAGGCGCTTGACGAGGAAGCGGCCGCGTTGAAGGACATGCAGGCGTGACTTCAGGCTATGGAGACAGCCATGGACACGAAGGTGACGGCGATGGAGGCCGACATCTTTCTCCTGAAATGACAAGTCCTCGACGGAGGAGGATTGGCAGTACGCGCGTCCGCCCCAAAGTTCAAAGGGCCCGAACCTCGAAAGTACGACGGCATCTGGTCATCGACGACTTCCTCTGGTGCTTGGAGAAGGGCTTCAAGACCGGTAAGATCATGGTCGAGAAGGACCAGATCGACATGGTTGTCCAGTACTTAGCAGACGGGATGCTACTATGGTGGAGGCACATGTAGGGATGGCAATATTCCCCGCCCCTTGCGGAGCCTCGCGGGGAATCCCCGATCGGGCCCCGAACTCGAGGAATTTTTTTCCTGCAGGGTCGGGGATGGGAGAAAATTGTCCTCGAACCCTCTTTCGGGGATCAGGGTAGGGGGAGTTGTCCCCGCCCTGCCGCCCCGCGGGGCCCTGAATCCCTACACCCAAAGAAAAAATGAGTGTACAACAATAGTTCCACATTGATAGTAGTAGGAAAGTGAGGGTAAATAGACAAGTATAAATGAATGAGGAGACTAATGGGTCAATATTGAATGTTTATGGAGAAAGTCCACCTTGGATATTTTCCAAACTTATAATAATAGTTTTTATCAAATTATCTCTTAGTAAAAAAGTTAATAAAAATTTTTGACTGAACCAATAAATACGGGTCAGCCTAATTTTTTCGATTTTGACCGATTTTTTATCGGTTCAATTCGATTTAATCCGGTCCAAACTAAGATCGGGACGTGGGGTTCGGGGTCCCCACGGGAAGTCGGGACCCCGCGGGGATCGGGGCGGGGGATAAAATTTCCTCCGGACCGGGGATTCGGGGCGGGGTCATGGCAGGGGCGGATCGTCGGGGTTGGGGCGGGGCTGGTGTTCCCCGCCCCGAATAGGGTCGGGTGCCATCCTTAGGCACATGAAGGATGAAATCGTTAAGACTACGGTGGTCATCAACACGTGGGAGGATTTCACCAAAGAACTAAAGAGGCAGTTCTACCCCGGCAATGCCCAAGTCGCCATGATGAAGCTAACGGCTACGTCAAATCGGCTCGATTCCAGTCGATCATGCTGGAGATGCCGGGCGTGATGGAGGAGTCGGTATGGCTCTTCTTCTTCTTGCGGGGTTTGAAGCCTTGGACAGCGCAAGAACTCAGGCGGCAGAAGGCGACAACCATGAAGGAAGCATTGGTTGCGGCCGAGGCTCTGGTGGAGTACATGGCCAATCGTGACCTTGGCGAGAAGGGACGCCAAGACGCGAAGAGAAGTAACAAGAGAAAGGGAGAGAAGAAGGTGGCAGCTTCTTCCAAGTATGACGGCAAGAAGACCGTCCGATGCTACGTCTACGGAGGGCCGCACTACGCGAGGGAGTGCGGCAAGAAGGTGGGTTGGTGGCCATGGCCGCGACCTCGGATGAAGAAGAAGGGGCCGCCCATATTGGCTCCATCATGGCCTTAACGGCCACAGCAATGACACTTCCGTCCAATGGGATGAAGAAGGCCATGAAGGGCCTCGTGTTCGCAGAAGTCATGGTGAATGGCCACACCACCTCAGCCCTGGTTGATACAGGGGCGATGCACAACTTCCTTGCGGTGCAGGAGGCGACGCGCCTTGGTGTTCCGTACACCAAGGAACCAGGACTCATGAAGACGGTTAACGCAGCATCCCAGCCTATCTTTGGAGTAGCCAGAGACATTTCGGTGCGCATCGAAACCTGGGAGGGCACCCTCAACTTGATGGTCATTGAGCTGGACGACCATTGCTTCGTTCTGGGCATGGACTTCATCGATATCTTTGAGAAGGTAACGCTGACTCAAGATGATGTTCAGTTGGTTTTCTAGGGAGAAAAGTATGAGGTGCCAACGACTAGAGCTCTACCCAAGTCATGGACATTGGCAACCATATTAGCGGAGGAGAGTTTTGCAAACTCAGCGTGAGATCTGGCCGAAGACAAGGTCTATCGAGAATATCGGAAGACCACTAATGAATTAGTGGATTGGGTGTCGAGGCTCGAAAGGTTCATCCCCACGGTGCGCTTCTACGAAGCGAAGTTCAAGGGCGCCATCGCCAAAGCAGTGGAAAAATCTGAGAAGAAAATCTTCACTCGTATGATGCTCATGGAGGAGGAAATCATACGACAATGCTCCCACGTCGAGGAGAACATCGAAAGGAGTCCGATGTTCCGAGATGAGCCTGACTCTTCAAGCTCAGTAGCCTCTCACAGCTTGAAGTACAACACCCAAGAGGGAAGAAAATGGAAGCGTTTATGACAGGGTGTCAAGTATTGGGCATGCGGCGGTCCCCATCTCAAAAGGGAATGTCCGAACGATCCAAGCGAGATTCCCGAATCTGAAGATCCCGGACCTTGGCCAGGCGAGGAGGTCAGCAAGTTCAAAGGACTCCCCTGGTCAAATCCGGGGAGGATCCGGCCCCGGACCCCTCCCCCCGAGGTCCGACCGAGTGCTGCAAGACGGCCGAGGCCAGCAGCGACAATCCCAAGATCGGTGGCGCCGAGGAGGGAGCCATCGACCATAGTTGGCAACAGGAGTTGTGTAGGACTTCCTGGTTTATGAGGGTACATCAGCGACGAGGCTGCACCCCTCCCGAGCACACTAAAGAAGAACGAAGGCAGCAACAGACGAAAGAATGTCCGAGGACCTGAAGGGCACCATCCGACTCTCGGAGGCAAGTTCGTGGTATTTCTTCACTTTTTCCCAGGATCAAGTCGAGAAGGACGAAGGACATGACTGCCGAGCATAGGGGTTGTGCGACTTGACGAGGTGGCCAAGTTCAATGGTGCTGGAAAGGAGGGAAGAACTTCGAAGGACAAACGCGGAGGACTGCCCCGACTCGATTGGGCTGACCATCTTGTGCAGCCCGGACATGGGCATTGGTGGAAGCCTATGTGCGGACACCGAGGAGGTTGTCACAGGACATTGCCTTGTGACTCCGGCCGCTCTTATGACCAGATATGATGGGAGGTGCCCAGCTGCATACCAAGTCGCCCGAGGATGGCAAGACCAAGTGGAAGAGTCCAGAGCATTGCTGGACTAATTCGCGAGGAAGATGAAGAAATTCGCAGACTAGCGGCGAAGACACTTGGAGTTCCAAGTAGGGAACAGGGTGCTTGTGAAGCTACGAACAAGGCAGTTCAAGGCTCTCCGACATCTACACCAAGAGTTTATGAAGAGGTACGAGGGCCCCTTCACCATCACCAAGAGAGTAGGTAAGGTGGCCTACCAACTGGAGCTTCCCGTCATACTATGACAACTTCATCCAGTCTTCCACGTGAGCATGCTTAAGAGGTACTATGAAGGCATGGAGGAACCTTCGAGTACGAGACAGAGCCAAGTGGGCGAGACTAGCCAGACGATGATGACACGAGGAAGACCCGATGTTGCCGAGGGCAGCAACAACTTTGGTGGGGTAGGATTGTCACCCCTAACTTAGGCGGGCCATGGCCGGGTGCGCCCCGTACATGCCCGGGCGCACGAAAGCTCCCGGGGCGGCGGGAAGAATCCTTGCCCACTTTGGCATAATGCCCGCTTTGGCATTATGTCCATTTGGGCAGTGGACGTTGGACGGCGAGCGTGGAGGCGAGTCGCACTCCTACTCCCATTTGGAGTCAAACTCCTACTCCTAGTAGGAGTCAAAGTCGCATCGACCGAGGATGAGGCGAGGAGGCATCGTGGGACGAAGACCCCTGTCTGAAGTGGCATAATGCCCGGTTTGATATTATGGCCACTTTGGCAGCGGATGGCGGACATGGCAGGGCGCGGGCACGCACGAGCGCGACAGGCATGGCGACTACGGCAGCTCAAACCCTAAGGGGTTCGGTCCATCTTCTGAAGTCCAAGAAACGTTCGAGAAGGAAAATAGCCTCAGGGGCATGCGATTATCTCGAAGAAGGAAAGGTGACCAATGGAAAGTAAGGTGCATGGGCACTTACTTTCCATTGCAAACAAAGAGGCTTCGCGAAGGAAACCTAGCCAAAGGAAAGGAAGGGCTGATCTCCTAACTAGGATGGCTGAAGGATGGAAAGCAAGGGCAGCTGGCCCTAGCTTTCCATATGGCCGAATCTAACCTCTCTTCCATGGCCGATCAAGAGGGCTATCGACGGAGGCGATCGTCCCGGATGTTCGACTTGGCAAGTAGGCTAGGAATTATTTACATGTAATTACGACACCGAAAAGGGTTTTTTGCAATCAAGGCTATCATGTAGGAAACCTTGATTTAAGGAACGTTATAGGTGGTCATGTAGGTGGCTGATGCATGCAAAATATAACATATATTTAGTATTGCATTTAATCTTATTTCGATTCATTTTCGTATCACATGCATAATTTTATGGGCTTATTTACATAAATTTTACAAAAATGAAAATCCACCCAAATTCTATGTTTTATTATATAATAAGAAAGAAAATTGAATTACAAAGTCAACGGAGAAAACCGCGCTCAGATCGGAGTTAAAACGGAGCCGAAAAATAAAAAACAGTAAGGCATGCTAGCTAAAAATTGGCTCTCACGGGCCGTGAAAGAAGTTTCACGGGCTGTGAAACAGACCCATAAAATGCTTTAACAGCCCGTTAAAAACGTGTTTTCTCATGCCAAAAAATTGTCCCGAGACATGGGTCGTGATCAGACTTTCACGGGCCGTGAAAACCATAATTTCAACATTGTTTAGGCCGTGAAAACTCTGTAAAAGGTCGTGAAATCCCATTTCTAACCCGATTTGCACTTTGTTTAGGCCGTTAAATCGCTGTAACAGGCCATGACAAACCCCATATTCGAGTTTTGGATGGATTTTTGGAAGATTTTCAATTGCACAAGGACTCCTACTCATATTATATGATCCTATGATGATTTTGAAACATATTATGGCCCAAAATTCGGAGTTTGACAAATTTACCTTGTTTTACATGGAAAAGATTTTTGTTTCTTCTCCGATCACATGGAAACTCAAATCCCTATAAATAGAGGCCTTCTATAGCCATAAGAGAACATTCTAGTGCCTGCAACCGAAGTCTTCAAGCCAAGAACGAAGGAGCACTTCTGAAGAACGAAGGAGAAGACTTCTGTGCAGTAAACTAGTGCGCGGATTGTGCAGCAGCTTGTCATCGTTTCTGCAGAGTATTTCTTGTTCTACATTATGTTGGGATGATATTTTAAATTTTCATGCTTTATCTATCTAGTGTAGTAATGCATGCAAAATATAACATATTTTAGATTGTTATTTTAGTTAACTTTTCTGTAATTTAATCATGGCATGCATCATTTTAGATCACTTTTAGTCATAATTCTGGATTTATTGATTTTAATTGTTAATTATTTGAATATTTTAATTGTGGATGGATTAATTAAATTTTAATAATTATTTTGCAGGAAAAGCCAAGTAAATGATTATATGGGGATTCTCGGCCGAGATACAACTAGGGATGCAAGTTTGTCGGTCGATATATCGGCCGAGATACAAATAAGAACCTTTATCTTGGGGGCAAAACGTTATCCCCAATCAAGATTATCGGCCGTAAAAGTCCAACCGTAATGGAGATGAAGATGTATCATTGGATGATAAAGCATTGAGAAGCTTTGATTAGGGGTGTAAAACACATCATGCATTGAATTATCGGCCGCAAATCAAATATGAATTTGTATCCTTAACCAACAAGTTAGCTTTGTGGCCGAGAACTCAAATCATTGGGCAACTTTGGCGGCCGAGATTTAAAAGTTTAAAATTTATCTCAAGGTTAAAATTTATCGACCGTAAAACTTTTATCATCAAAGAGGATAAAGTCGTAGTTTTATCTAACGAAATTAAATTCGGCCGTATGATATTACGACCGTGATCAAATTGAAGGCCGTTCGCACCCTATAAATAGAAGAGAGAAGCCGTCGTCCCAAGGGGTGCTTTGAAGTTTGGTTTTCTTCCACGGCAAGTCTGAGCTTTGCGGGCTTCGACGAGAGAGAGATTCGATCGGACGGCTGTTCCAGACGCTCCGACGACATCCAAGGATCCTGATTTTATTTCTTGGTGTAATTCTTTCAATTATTATTGTTATTTTGTTATTATCTCTCTGCAATTCTCGGATGAACTCCATGTTTTAGTGATTTTATTTTTAGGAGATTATTATTGAAGGGAAATTCTGTGAACTCTTACTTTATTATTATTGAATTTCTTTTGATCAATTTTTAATTATGTTTAGTGCTTTTGATTTAATTATTTAAATTTTTGAGTTAAGTAATTACCAATTTGTGGACTACTTAATTCCATATTTTATTTAGTTAAATTAAATGATTTATTATGAAATTAAAATTTGACATAGGTCTAATAACTAGTGTGTGAAGAATTAGATCTGTGTGGTCTGTTGATCTATACCAGTTTGTGGAGTGATTAATAG
Source organism: Pontederia crassipes (assembly GCA_030549335.1). Taxonomy (NCBI): domain Eukaryota; kingdom Viridiplantae; phylum Streptophyta; class Magnoliopsida; order Commelinales; family Pontederiaceae; genus Pontederia; species Pontederia crassipes. Next base: position 56,906,400 of record CM060191.1, read on the forward strand.
TCTAAGATTTTCATATTAATGCATCTTAATTTTAATCTCATCTGACGAATACCAATTTGTGGGACTTCAGTTTTGATTAAATTTAAGATAGTTTGATTTGCCGGATTAAATAGCAGAATTACCAGTTTGTGGACTCTGTGATGTTAATCTTGTAAATTAATAACTTGGGAAAATTCCTAATCCATCTTAAGTTTTTTAATTTATCTTTTCTAGTTCACATGTTTATCCTTAATTTATTATCATCCTAAGACCAACTTCAACATCATTATCTTATCTTTATCTTATTTTCTTTATTTTTTACAAAACCTATTTCCAAAATCCATGTTTTTTTCTCTCTTATTAATTTATAAGTTCAGATATTTTATTAATAATATTCCTCGTGGGTTCGACACTCTTTACTCCTATTACTATATTACTTGAGCGACTAGTGCACTTGCTAGCGATTTTATTTTGCTACATCATTGTACGCATCATGTAGTTCTCTGGATTATTAGTTATAATTTTTTTCTTTCTGCTTTAGTTGAAAGAGTTTTACTGCAAGAACAATTTCTGACTTCTGATTAATCAAATAATCAGTTTAATTTTTATGAACATGATTGCTATACGTAATGCTTTTCTTCATGATTTAGTGATTTCTAGGATGATTATTGATTGTGTAGTGTGATCAATCCTTAATTCATCATTTTTTGCTCGAATCGATCATTAACTTTATGTTGAAGCAATCCATGTCGTAATCTAGTAGAAACCATGCGGCATATCACATTATGTGGTTTGCATAAATTGACCCGTGCGGGCGATTCTGTAATTTAGGGATTACAGCACATTGCATTTTAAGTTCGATATAACTAAAGGCATATCCGTGCGGAATACTTTCACATTATTAATGTCTTAAGATAGTTGATTTACCCATGCGGTAGATCATATCTTTCGTGTCCTTAATCCGCCTAAAAACTAAATCTAAGCTTTATATTTATTTATGATTTTACATAAATTACAAATTGTTCCTATCATTATAGATCATCCTAAGGACCTACGCATCATTAATGTTAGATTTTACTTTTCTGTTATTTTATTATCTGCATACTTTTAGCCAAACTTTATATCATCTTTTATTAGTCTCTGAAATTACTTTAGTTAAGTAAGTTAATTCCTTGTGTGTTCGACACTCTACTCTTACACTTTATTACTTGAGCGACTAGTGCACTTGCTAGCATTTAATTGTTATCAATTCTCGCATTAGTGGTCGACCCCTATATAAGGAGGCCATTGGCCGACTTTTGTAATCATCTCTTGAAATAAGAGTTCCGTGCTTTTACTCTCAATCGAGTGCTTCTTTCTCTTATACATCCTGGGAGGTTTACATTATGTGCAGGGCGTGCGACCGAGTTCAGGGGCGGACGACCGTGAGAAGGTTACTGGAATCTTGGCGCAGCAAGGTTCAAGGCCAGCACATCCTTGGCTTCATGGGCAGCGAGGTTTAAGGGCGTGACACATGGGACAAAGAAAGGAGGAGATATGAGGAAGAAAATGGAAGGGGTTTGCAGATTTGGGAAAAAGAAACAAGGACCCAAAGAGAAAATAACGAGGAGGAAGAATGAATTAGTTTTTTTTCATTTAGGTTTTCAATCATATGGTGAATCTTTATTGATCACCAAGGAGATGAGCTTAATCGGACGGTGAGAAATTAATCAAGGAAGATTGTATTTAATTAAATTTTTAAATTATCTTATTATTAGCTAGATATAATTTCTTTATTGATAATTTTAATGATCTTTAATCACCTAAAATCATATTCAATATCAATATTAACGACCAATAAAAAAGATGTCCCCGGCTGCGCTCACAGCCCGGTACGCAAGGAGGTGCCTGGCCATGTACAAGGTCACCCAAGGATGGCAGGACCAAGTAAAGGAGTCTAGGGCTATCCTGGACAAATCAATAAGGATGATGAAGAAGTTCACAGACCAGCGGCGAAGGCACTTGGAGTTTCAAGTCGGGGACAAGGTCTTTGTGAAGCTACGGACGCGACAATTCAAGGCTCTCAAGCACTTGCACCAAGGGTTGTTGAAGAGATATGAAGGCCTCTTCACCATCACCAAGCGGTAGGCAAAGTGTCCTATCGAGTGGAACTTCCCCCGAACCTGTGGCAATTTCATCTAGTTTTCCACGTGAGCATGCTCAAGAAGTACCATGAAGACGCGGAGGGTCTTCAAGGCATGAAGAAGCAAGAGGCATCGTGTAAAGATCTGGCCAGTCAACGGTCGCACCAGGCAAGCAGACGTTGTCGAGGGCAGAAACACCTTCAGTGGGGGAGGATTATCACTCCTCGGCTTAGGAACTTCATCGGAACACATGGCGGGTCAGGCACTCCCCGTCCGAACCCGGCCATGTATAGTCTCAATGGGTCCCAAGAGCGCCCCAGGGGCTTTTGGGACAAAGATGAGATGTTTGGGATGAGCATATTCGACAGAAGGCATGAGGAGGCTCCGTGGGACGCAAGAATGTGCAGGCAGCACATTCCCTGCCCACATTGGAAGAATGCCCATTTTGGCATAATGCGCAGTTTGGTATCGGCCGCACAGTACAACGGTACGATGTGCACTTTGGAAACGACAAGGCAAATGCGTTCAGGCCTATGACAACCCATTCCAAATGACCTACAACAGTGGCAAGCTTCGAGTAGGAAAGTGGGCCACGACCAACGACCGATGATTGACGGCGCATAAGATGCAGGGACATCTTATCTTCGAACCGGCCAATCGGAGCGATCTAGAGGATCATACTTGGTGTGATTACTATTGGATCTAAGTTTTAATGACATATAAAATTATATTTTAATGATACAAACCTCAAAAGATTAAAGTTAAAATGCTAAAAAAGTTTAAAGAAAAAGGGATAACTTTATGCACTACATTTTGATTAAATAATTAACTATTATCCTATTAGATTTTGGAAAATAATAAATATAAAAGTTATAGATAATTCAGTTAGTTTTCCATAGAATAAAAAATCATCTCATTTGAACTGCGCAAAAAGTTATGCTTAAAATAGTGTAGGACGGTCGACCTACCGGTTGAAAGACCGGTCGACCGGTCTAGATCACAAGTCAACCGGTCTAGAACATATGTCGACCGGTCTAACACACAAGTCGATCAAACAGTGCAGAATTCGTCAACGATTATATTTTTCATAAAAAAAAGTGTATCGATCGACCGGTCCATATGTGCGATCGACCGGCCTCCGAGTCAAATGAACAGTAACGGTCAAATTTGAAGGAGAAAATTGTGAAATAATTTTTGGATGAATTTCTCACTTGCAGAAGCCTATAAAAAGGCGTGCCAAGGCCAAAAGGAAGTGCACACATCCAAGCCTTGAAGAAAAACTTCAAGTTATCAAAAGAAGACATTTTTCTTCAAGTTTTCATTTTTTAGTTTTATCTTATTTCTCTCTTCTCCTCTTGTGAGAGCTTACATTGTAAAATAGATAAACATTTTATTTAAAAAAATATTGCGAGAGCTACTGTGCAAAAGATGTTCAAAATCTTACCTCTTGATCGAGAGAAAAGATTAAGCTTCATTAGATGAGAGGTGTGACTTACCTCTCGAAGCGGAGAAAAGACGGTGGTCTAAAGGGCTTTTCTTCCTTACCCCATTTGGAACAAAGGAAGATATTCTAGTAGAATCTCTGATAGTCTCGAGGTCAAGAAGTCGGAGCGGGGATGTAGGCCAAGGTATGACCAAACCTCGTCAACAACTACCGTGTTTATTTATGTTTGATTTTCTCTCTCTCTCCCTCTCGCATTATATTTATGATTTGAATTGCAAAGGTTTTAGGAATCGATTTTAAGCTTTCGTGACGATTTTTATAAAATTGATATTTTCGGTTGAACACAAATTCACCCTCCGTTCTTGGTGCTCTTTGGGATCCTACAATTGAAATTAGAGCGGGTTGCTCTTGTTTTAAGATCTAATCACTTTTAGATCTAATCATTTTTAGATCTAATCATTTTAAGATTTGATCGTCTTGTTTTAAAATTTAACAATCTTTAGAGCCATGATATCAAGTGAAATTGGTTTTGCCGAAGGGTAATTAATTAGTCGTCCTCCCCTTTTAAATGCATCAAATTTTGTATATTGGAAAACTAAAATTCAAGTATATATTTATTCTATTGATATCGACATGTGGGACATAGTTGAAAAATGTTATTATGTTAATGAAAAGTTACCTACTGATTCTAAAGAAAAAGAAAAGATTTTTTCAAAACTTGATTGGAAAGCCAAAAATATATTTTATTGTGCTTTGGATTCAACGGAGTTTAATCGAATTTCAAGTTGTGAAAATGCAATCAAGATTTGGGAAAAGCTCATCACTACTTATGAAGGAACTGACAAAGTTAAAGAAATTAGATTGAATATTTTAAACTATCAATATGATTCTTTCAAAATGCATGATAATGAATCCATAAATAATATGTTAGTTTGATTTAATGATATTTTGAATGGCTTGCGAACCAAGAATTAACCCCCAAAAAGTGAAAAAGATTCTCAGGTCTCTCTCCTCCAAATGTCATACGAAGAGGACCGTGATCGAAGAAAAAAATCTAAACGAATTAGATTTTGATGATCTAATTGGCTCACTTCTAACCTATGAGATCTCAATCCAAGAAGATCAAGAAGAAAAAGCTTCCAAGAAAAAAAACATTGGCACTAAAAGCAGATCCAAAAGACCAAGACTCAAGTGAAGAAGAAGTGGACGAAAGGAAACTCGTCGGCTATACAAGAAAATTAGATAAGTATCTCAGGTTGGTGAAAAAAAAAGAAAAAAAATGAGAATCCTACCTGAATATCATACAAAAATCACAAAGAAAAGACTTCTCAGAAAGGTAAAAAGAAAAAAATGTGATGAGTCTAGTGAAACAAGTGATTCGTCAAGCTCTTCTAGTGACGAAACATATCTATGCTTAATGGCACACATCGATGAGGCAATTTTTCTAATCCTTCAAATTCAAATTATGACTCATCGAACTCTTCCGAAGAAAATATTTTAAATGTGAATAAAGAACTCTCCTCCCTTATAAAAAGATATTTCTCAATTAAAGAGGAAAATGAAAAATTAATACATGAGATTGAAAAATTAAAAGAAAAAAAGAATACATGTCTTATGGAAAATGAAAAACTAAAAAATGAAATTGATACTTTGGAAATTACACATGCTTGTGAAATTGTAAAACTAGCATGTTCTTTAGAAAAAGTAAAGAAGAAAAATAATCTTTTGAAAAATTCACAAAATAAGACTACTTCTCATGCGAGGAAAAATAATCTAAGGAAATACTTTGAAAATGAAAACTTTTATTGGAAATCCAATCATCCATTGAATTGAAAATCACAATTCAAATGTTTTACATGTGGTTTTTATGGTCATTATGCATATCAATGCAAAATAAGAAAATCAACACAACATGGCATGATTTGGATTTCAAAAGGAACTTTGACTAACAAAATTGGATCCAAAGAAGTTTGGGTACCAAACTTTAAATGATTGTTTTTCAGGTGTGCCTCACATGTAAAGCAAATGAGGAAATGGAAATGTAAAGGCACAAAAGTTATGGTAAAAGTATCATGTATCTTTGATTTCATTACGAAGTTCAAAATTACTATCTCTTTGAAAAGAGAGAACATATAAAATTGATAATAGTGATAGGGGGCATACTAAACTTTATTTTGACATATCATGGATATCATTGTTGTATCAAAGTTTTATGCCATATTTTGAATTTTTTTTTGTTTGCCTTCATCAAATTGTGTTATTTCTTCATATACAAATTATTCTTTTTTATGAAACAAAAGAGGGAGAAATATGATCTGAATATCACTTTATATGGAAGTTAAGTGTCAGGAGGAGTAAAATTGATTTTACAACTTTTTCGCAACTTATATATTTTTCATATTTCTCAATTTTTCTTCATAAAAAAGGGGGAGATTGGTGGATCTAAATTTTAATGATATATAAAATTATATTTCGATGATACAAACCTCAAAAGGTTAAAGTTAAAATGCTGAAAAATGTTAAAGAAAAAGAGATAACTTTATGCACTACATTTTGATTAAATAATTGACTATGATCCTATTATATTTTGGTTAATCATAAATATCAAATTTGTAGATAATTCTGTTATCTTTTCAGAGAATAAAAAATCATCTCATTTGGATAACTGTGCAAAAAGTTATGCTTAAAATAGTGCAGGGCAGTCGACCTATCGGCTGGAAGACCGATTCAGAACACAGGTCGACCGATCCAGAACACAGCTCGACCGGTCCAACACACAGGTCGATCGGACAATGTAAAATTTATCAATGGTACATTTTTCATAAAAGAAAGTGTACCGGACGACCGGTTCATATATGCGGTTGACCGACCTCCGAGTCAAATGAACAGAACGGTCAAATTTGAAGGAGAAAATTGTGGAATAATTTTTGGACGACTTTCTCACTTGCAAAAGCCTATAAAAGGAGTGCCAAGGCCAGAAGGAAGTGCATCCATCCAAGCCTTGAAGAAAAACTTCAATTTATCAAAAGAAGACATTCTTCTTGAAGTTTTCATTTTTAATTTTCTCTTATTTCTCTCTTCTCCTCTTGTGAGAGCTTAGCATTGTAAAAGAGAGAAATATTTTATTTAGAAAAATATTGAGAGAGCTCCAGTGCAAAAGAGGTACAAAATCTTACATCTTGAGCGAGAGAAAAGATTAAGCTTCATTAGAGGAGAGGTGTACCTTACCTCTCGAAGCGGACAAAAGGCGGTGGTGTAAAGGGCTTTTCTTCTTTGCCCTATTTGGAACAAAGGAATAGATTCTAGTGGAATCTCTGATAGTCTCGAGGTCGAGAAGTCGGAGCGGGGGAACTCATCAACAACCACCGTGTTTATTTGTGTTTGATTTTCTCTCTTTTTCTACCTCTCACATTATGTTTATGATTTGAATTGCAAAGGTTTTAAGAATCGATTTTAAGCTTCCGCGACAATTTTTATAAAATCGATATTTTTGGTTGAACACCAATCACCCCCCCCCCCCCCCCTTCTTGGTGCCCTTTGGGATCCTACAATTACTGGTGAGAAGATCAGGAGATTATGAAGATAAATCACAGGCATTAGAAAGGGGGTTTTGCACTCATGGAGATCAAGAAGGATTCCTTTATTCATGGATAGATAAAAAAGGGAGGTTAATATTGTAACCATTCCAAGTTGTATAAATAGACCTTCGTATCTACCTTATACGATCATTGAATAATATCCAAGCTTTCCCCTGAAATTCGAGTGCTTCTCTCGTGCATTATCTTTAGAGTTTTCGTTGTGCTAGTGCGCGGTCATCCAGAGCGGACGTCCGATAGGCAGGCTGCTTGGCGCCCTCACATAGGAAAGTTTCCACGGCCAGCACACTAGGGTTCTAGACACAGAACTTTAGGGCGTGACAACGTGGTATCAGAGCGAGGTTGCTTGGAGAAGGGCTTCAAGACCAGTAAAATCGTGGTCGAGAAGGACCAAATCGATATGGTCGTTCGGTACCTGGTGGATGGTGCACTCCTCTGGTGGCAGCACATGGAGGTATCGTGTCACGGACATGCTCCACAAATATCATTTTAACATAATCTTACTTTTAATTAGAATTTTAAGTAAGTTTAGATGCTTATATAGTCATGATTGCGTGTAGCAATTAACTTTTGGATTAAAGCATAATCAAAATTAAATTATCGATAAGCGTTATAAAGAAATTATATAAGATTATTAGGAATTAATTCTAATATTTGTAAATATTATAATAAACATATTTAATTATGATTAACTAATGTTAATTAGAAGTTTAACACTAACTTTTAACCAAATAATATGATTGGACCTCCATTTCAACCAATAGGATTTCAAGCAGCTGAAGCAGGCAGCTCACCAACTGCTTAGAAAATGATTTTTCCAAACCTTCATATGACGTGTCAAAATTCTGTAAAAAATATATAAATCATTTATTCATATTATCTACAAGCCGAAATATTTCCAAGATCAGATCCATCGCCGAACAGCCTGAGAAAATTCAACAAGTTTGCTGGGTTAGGGTGAATCTGCGGATTCGAAAATTGACCTTTAATTTCATATGATCATATCTTCGTAAGTAGTTCTTCATAAATTCTGAAAATTTTCATGGTTCCTCCTCTCGATGTTGGAACACAAGAATCATGTAAAAAGGACTTATGTAGAGAAAGTTATGAACCGAGCACCGTAGGTCGCTCACTCTGTCCCGAGTCAGAGATAGATCCACCTTGTAGATTAGAGTATGATTAGGGTAAATCGAATTAGGGTTTGAAATTTATACATATTAAATTATACTTCACAAGGGTTCTGTGAGAAGTGGAATCATCCAATTTGAATACGTAGACGTGGAGAAATTAATTTTTCATTTCATAGTAAGTTTTCTGTCAGGTTCCAGGACATGGACATATCACGACCCTAATTAACTATTTTTGTTATAGGGTCATACAAGGAGTTAAATTTTACATTTTTTATGCTTAAACACTACTGAAGTCTAGATTCTAGTAAAATTAGGATCTCGTCAAATGGATAGGTATTGTTAAATATATAAATTAATCATTCAGTGATACACAGTCTGTCAAAGCATAAACTCTAGGTCAGATTGTCTTTATTTTTATGACTTGATCACTTTGAATTAGTTAATGATATTTGGGGTTGGAAACCTTAATAAGTCTAGTTTCGAAATTATCTAGAATCATGAGATTTTCACTTAGAGTTAAGAAGTTATGAATTATTTATTGACACACACTCAGTCTGGAATCTTGAGACAGCACCTAGTTAAGTTATGGAAGATTGAGATGTTCTAAGTGTGAAATAGTCTATGAATATAAATATTTGAAGTTAGATATTAGTACCAGAGGGGATTATATGCATTTTAAGGTGAACAAGGGTTCATGCGTGAGCACGCATTGCATATTGTTATTATTAGTAATTGGAAAGTGAAATAGCATCATTGCTTGTAGGAAACCAACAAGCTACAAGTGAAAGGAGGAAAATCTAGTAAACCTATTTGAAAATATAAAGCACAAGATGGGTAAATTTACAACATAGAAAAATGTTAAAAATTATTATTGTTATTATTGAAACATATCTTGAGCTATGAAAAGTATTTATGATATGTTTCAAAAATTTCATATGAGATGGAGTAACATCTTATACAAAATTGTTTTCAGATAACAATGCTTGTGAAGTGAAAATAAGTTTTACTTAATAATGATATGTGATTATGACATGTGTATTTTGATATTATTAAACTTCATGTGTTCATTATCCATGTTATTTGAAAAAGGTCTTTGGTACCGCATTCGATATACATGAAGCCTTTGGGGCGTATATCGGGTGTCTTTGCCCTTTGGGGGCTGCTCTGCATGCACGTATTGACCCATGATCGCTCTGCGTATCTGAGAATCATGATTGGATAGCATACAATCATGATTGAGATACGTATTGACCCATGATTTGCTCTGCGTATCTGAGACTCTTGATTGTGAAGCTCTGCTTAACTGTATGACACACAATAATAGAGGGATACGTATTGACCCATGATTTGCTCTGCGTATCTGATACTCTTGATTATAAAGCTCTGCTTAACTGTATGACACATGATCATAGAGGGATATGTATTGACCCATGATGAGTATGTGCAATGACACATGTGTGGAGTTTGACTATGAATATGTTGATATCTTGAATATTTTGTATTTATGTAAAAGTTCATATGATTTGGAAAGTTATGTGATAGTAGTTATGCTTTAAATGTTTTCTCATATGAAAGAAATATGATTATTTAAATGTTATATGCACTCGTATTGTTCCCTTAAGTTGTATTTTTATTTCACTCACTGAGCAAATGATTGTTGCTCACAGTATCCGTTTTAAATTTTTCGGATACTCGTAAGTTCTCGAGTTGAGTCGACTCGAAGCTTGCTTTTGATGCATATAGAAGAGGTCGAGCCGCCGGAGCATTGTTATTTTTCTTTCACATTTGTTTTTTAAAGCATGAATGTAATAGATAAACTCGAGAGTTGTACTAGAGTTTATTAGAATCATTTTGTAAGGTTGTATAAAACTTGATCATGTGGGGTGTTATGTGGAATGGTTTGTGAAACAATAATGATAATGTGCGAATGTGATCTCTTATAACTTTTATTTAAACTTTGATGAATATAAATGCATCTATTGTATGTATTAACAAATGACATAAGATAATTAAGGGAGGAGGTTTTGTCAATTTTATTTTTAGAATTGCTAAATATGGTTAAAGAAAATAATAATTATGATTAGAACTTAGTCACGGAGTTGGGTGTGACATATCATGAAGGCCACACTTGGAATGATTTCAAAAAGGAGATGAAGAAGCAGTTCTACCAAGCAATGCCCAGGAGGTTGCCATGAATAAGCTGACCACTCTCCGCCAGATGAGCTCGGTGAAGGATTATATCGAGCGCTTCCAATTGATCATGTTGGAGATGTTCGGCATTATGGAAGAGTCCACATGGCTCTTCTTCTTCCTAAGAGGGTTGAAGCCATGGGCAGCACAGGAGATCAAGCAGTAGAAGACGATGACCATGAAGGAGGCTCTGGTCACGACCGAAGCCCTGGTGGAGTTCTCGGCCAATCATGACCTTGGCGCGATGACCGAGGACAAGAACAAGACGGACAAAAAGGAATGCCATGTAGTGAAGAAAGGTGACAAAAAGAAGGGTGACAAGAAGGTGGCGAACTCATCCAAGGGAGATAATAAGAAGACCATTCGGTGCTACGTCTATGGAGAGCCGCACTACACCCGTGAGTGAGCGGCCATGGCATTGACCTTAGACGACGAAGGAGGGGCCGCACACATGGGGTCCATTATGACCTTAAAGGCCACAACAGCGATGCTCCCCATCAAGGACGTGAAGAAGTCCATGACGGGCGACAGGTCTAGTCGTGGTGAATGGTCACACTACGGGTCACCCTGGTTGACATAGGGGCGACACACAATTTCTTGGCGGCGCACCTTGGCATCGTTTACGTCAAGTAGCCTGAACTCATGAAGACGGTGAATACTATGTCCTAGCTCATCCTTGGTGTGGCCAAGGACATTCCCATGATGTAGGAACCTGAGAGGGTGCCCTCAATAAGGCAAAGCAAACCCGAGAATGGGTCCAAGTCCAGGTGGACTCGGATTTGGCCCGTCTTTTGCCGAGTCAAAATTTTTTTGACCCGATACCGATCATGGTTGATACCGGGACCGGGTCAGACCCGACAAATCGGGAATGAGACCGGGTTTTGGCTAGGAATGAGGTCGAGCAGCATACCTTAGAGTCATCACGCCGTTGTTGATCCGCGGACCACTGAGGAGAGGCTCAAGCGACATCCGGCGGGCAGTCGGACAGTAGCGAAATCAATATGCCTGCCACGGACAATGAAAGAGGGGAGAGAGAAGAGTCGTGAGAAAAAATTCGAAAAAGAACCCTACTTGTGCAGAGAGAAGAGAAGGAGACCGAGGGCATGAGAGAAAGATAAGGAGAGGGAGAGGGAGAGAAAACATGTCTAATAGGTGGCGGCTAGACGGCGGCAGTAGGACAGCAGCATATCAGTGGCCGCGACAATGACGATGAGACAATAGCGCTCCGAGACAATATCGATGATGGTGAGACAACGACGATGATGGCAATGGCGATGGCGAGACGATGATAGCGAGACAACATCGACGACGACGATGGTGAGACAATAGCGGCGACAATAGCGAGACAACATCGCCGACGATGATGGTGACAGCAAGATAGCAGCGACGACGACGATGATGGGGAGACAGCAACTGTGACAGAGAGACAATAGTGACGTTGTAGACAACAATGACTCTGCATCGTGGGTCATGGGTTTAGGGGTTAGTTGATTAGGGATTTCATTTTAAGGCTAACGGGACATGGATTTTAATAAAAAAAAGTATATTTATTCGGGCTGATTGCGAGTCGAGTTTTTACATAGTGAACCCGGTCCCTAAAACCCGTCGGATATTTTTACTAGAGGGTCCAATCCTAGATCGAATCCAACTCGGGCCGGGTATTTTCTCGGTTGATCGGGTCGGTGTGATCCGTGTCGACCGAGTCCTCAACCTTACGGCCAGCAACATGGACGATCATCGCTTTGTCCTAGGCATGGAATTCTTCGACAGCTTCCAAGAGATAAAGCTAACTCAAGGTGGAGTTTAGTTGTTATTTCAGGGGAGGACGCACGAGGTGCCCATGATGAGAGCCACCATCAAGCCCCGCATACTCTCACCCATGCAATTGGAGAAAGGCATGCACAAAGGCGAGATCACTTACTTGGCGGCCTTAAAGCTGAACAAGGCCGGCCAAGGCGTCCACAAGGCATCCTAGAGGAGGTCAGGGAACCCCTGGAGCAATACAAAAATGTGATGCCCCCCAAGCTACCAAGCAAACTCGAGTACAAGAAAATTGCATTTTTCTGACGGGCAGTTTCCGATGGAACAAAATCTGTCGCAATTTGCGACGGATTTTGCGACGGAAAGGTATCCGTCAGAATTTCCGATGGTTGCAATCGTCGGAAATGAAAATAATAAATTCTCAAATCTATTACACTATTATTTTATTTTCTGACGGCTAGGAACGTCGAAAGTTTCGACGGATACGTATCCGTCAAAACTTCCGACGGTCATAACCGTTGATAAGTGAAAAATAATGTAATATAAGTAGTATTTTATTAATATAATTAGCGACAGTTCAGACCGTCAAAATTTTTGACAGACTCGATCGTCGATAACCTAAAAAAATTAAATATTATATAATGTAAGTAGTATTTTATTATTATAATTATCGACATTTCGGGCCGTCAGAAGTTTCGACGGTCTGGACCATCGGTAACTTAAAAAGTAATTAAATATTATATAATATAAATAGTATTTTATTACTATAATTATCGACAGTTCGGACCGTCGAAACTTTAAAATATTATAATTATCGACAATTAAGACCATCGATAGTTTCGACGGTCTGGATCATCGGTAATTGAAAAAATAATTAAATATTATAATCATATATATCATAATATATATATTATTAATATTTCCAAAGTTTTTGACGACCGTCGGTAATTGAAAATAACTCTTCCATTACTTTTTTTCGTTTTCCCGCTTTCTCCTCTTTCTACCCCTATATATATATATATCTTCTCCCTCTCTCCTCTCTCTCTCTCCCTCTCCTATCTTGTCGGCGTGATGAACTCCCGGACGATGATCCGCCGGCGACCCTCTCCCTCCCTCTCTCTCTTTCTCTCTCTCTCCCCCCAGCTCGGCGGCTTGATCGGCCACGCGGTCGGATCTTGTCGCTGGCAGCCGGATCCGACCGTCAGGCGGCCGGATCTACTGGTAGACGATTCTGATCCCTATGCGACCGATCCGTCCGCAGGTGGCCTGATCCGATCGCCAGGCAGCTGATCCATCTGCAAGCTGCCTGATCGGTGCCAGACTGCCGAATCTTACTGTGGGTGGCCGGATCGGCTGCCTGGCGGGGGGCTAATTTTTATATTTTAAAATTCTTTGCGACGGTTGCAGCAGTCGGGATGTTTCGAAGGTTGCGACCTCCGAATCTTTTCAACAATTGCGACCGTCGAAAGTTTCGACGGTTGAGATGAGCGCCGAAAGTTTCGATGGTTGAGATGACCGCCGAAAGTTTGGACGGTTGCGACGAAGGTAGGGTTCATCCGCTCTTTCAAGGCACCCTATGGGCCCGGTCTTCTTATAGAAGAATCAAGATGGCTCACTCCGCATGTGCATCGATTACGAGGCGTTAACTAAGATCACAGTACGCAACAAGTATCCAATATCGTTGATTGGGGACCTCTTTGATAGGCTTGGGAAGGCGCAGGTCTTCTCCAAGTTAGATCTTAGGTCTGGTAGGTGAGGATCACGAAAGGGGATGAGGTCAAGACGACGTGCGTGACCAGATACGGCTCATACGAGTTCCTGATCATGCCTTTCGGCCTCACCAATGCACCAGCAATGTTCTGCCCCCTAATGAACTAAATATTTCATTCCCTACTGGACAAAAGTGTAGTCGTCTACCTTGACAACATTGTGGTGTATTCTAACAACTTGCAAAGCATGTCAGCACCTAGGTCAGATGTTCAAGTTGTTGAGGGCGAACGAACACTTCGTCAAGTTGGAGAAGTGTTCATTTGCCTAGCCATAGGTCATGTTCCTCGGCCACCACATCCAAGAAAGGTGGATCAGCATGAATAAGGAGAAGGTCCAGGCGATCCTCGAGTAGCAGCCGCCGACAAGTGCACCGGAGTTGCAGTCGATCCTCGGCCTCGCCAATTACTATCGATGGTTCATGGAGGGATACTCATGGCGGATGATCACTAGCTGATCACTATAGATTTTTATCCCATTTTAGATGCATTTCACCCATATCGAGCCCCTAAATTGCCAAACTTTTGGCCAATTATGTTTGAAATGCATGGATTGTGATAACTAGTTGATTTTCCTCATTTTATACTTAATTCCATGTGCATAGAGGTTCTGAATTACTAAAATCCATAAATATTTTAATTCTATACCAAGTTACCATTTTTAGGACAAGTTATCACTTCAATATGCCAAGTTATCATTATTTCGATTGAGTTGATTTCTAGTGATTTTCTTGCCCTAAATCCATTGTTCATCATGAATGAATTATAGTTGGATGTTCATATTTCAACTTGTGCAAAATTATCAATCCATTTGAATAAGTTAACATTTTCCAATGCCAAGTTATCGTTAAAGGGCAAAACTGTCATTTCGACATGCAAAATTATCAAATATGCACAAAGGCATTTAGCAATTATTATATTATTGTCCTAACTCATTGCTGTTCAAATTTGATCACATTTGGATAACCACAACTAAAGTTATGACAAATTATCATTTTAAGGCATTAAGTTATCGTTTTTTGGCACCTAAGTTATCATTCCTATGAAATCTTATCCACATTTCATTTCTGACCTTGTTCAGTTGCCATCCTAATCCCTTTGATGCCTTCAGTGCTCTGAACCACTCATATTGGACAATTTTCATGATATATGCAAAGTTATCATTTCGGATTTGATAAGTTATCATTTTTAACCTTGGTTTTCAATTCTGCACAACACCAAACCCCATTTGATTATTGAGCTAATTTTACTTGCTGTCCTAATCCTTATTTGTTTAAATCTTATTTGAGGACTATGATGCTGGCTATTTTGGGTCTTCTAGCAAGTATAACAAGGCTGCACAAAGAAGAAAAAGGAGGGGGGGGGCACCTACTTTTTGCTGTCCAAAAAGCTGTCTCCTGTAGACATTTTCAAAACCAGGACACATGGCACAATCACATCACTATGAAACATTCTGATGTCGATCAAAGGGTGCACATGACACATATATAAGCTGGAAAATTCTGGAGGAAAAAGGGGCTGGCCAGATTACAAGGGTTGGAGGACAAGAAGCAAGGGTTTTGAAGTGAATGGCTGCTGCTACAATTCTTGACAAGCTTCAATCCAGGATGAATTACTTCTGTTCTTCATTCTATTTTGTATCTCTATAATTATGAGGAGCTAAATCCCATGTCTCCTAGGATAGAGTAGCAGTCTAGGTTAATTGTGGATGGATTAGACAAGTCTGAATTCCTGCATTGATATCAATTCTAATTTCTGATTTTTTGTATTGATATGAATATATTTTTGTCATTGTTAGATCATATTTGTATCTACAACTGAGAAGTTGTCATTTGGTCTAATCTTTGTTCAGAAATAAATTAAGAACCAATGTCAAATCTCTGGATTCCATTTTAATTGAGAATCTAATTTCTGATTTTTCTGAATTCTGAACTTCCTGATTTCTGAATTTCTGAACTATTTGAATATGTTTGTCATTGGGGAATTTAATTAATTGAGCAACTGAGAGGTTGATTATTGATCCCAATCTTATTCAGAAATGGATTAAGATATTACACATTTCTATGGTTCAAATCTGTGATTTCCATTGGTTACTCAATGATTTCAATGTTGCTGATTTCTGTTTTCCTGAATTTAAGGGAAATCTGATTGCCATTGTTAAATCATACTTTAACCTACCACTTAGAGGTGGTATTATGGCCTTCCTTGAGATTCAGAGATGAACCAAGGAGCAATGACAATTGCTAAATTTCCAACCTGTGATTATTTGCATATTGTTTCCAATTAATAAGTGTTAGTGTGGATTTTAGTTTCATTTGCAGCCGAGATGCTAACTTAAGGTCCTCTTGTAGTTTAGAAATAAACCAAGGAACACTAGCACTATTATTGGATTGAGTTCATCTCTGCCTAGCCAATTGAAGTGATTTCCTTATTTTGTGACTGCATTTAGAAATTATCACTTCAGATTTCATTGAATTGTCAAAAATCAACAAAGAACTTGAGTTGAACTTAATGATAACTTCATTTTCAGTGGGGATCCTCTTCTAATTCAACTTGGCTAATAATTATATGATAATATATTGATTAGTTCTGATCTAATTGAGCTGTGAGAGCAGCCATACTTAAGGTTGAATCAGATTTGACTAAAAACTGATAACTTGTTCCATTCCATCCATAATTAAGTTAGATGAACTCCAATTCCTAGGAGAACCTTCCTCATTGATAGATAAATCATTTTAGCCTCTAAATTAGCATTTATAATTCAGTTTAGTTAACTCTTCAGAAATCCAAAAACAGTTATCATTTTGCCTTCCTTTAAAAATCTGTTTTCACTTCCATTTAAATTTCTGTTTTTGCCACTAGAAGTAAGATTAGTTTAGATCATCTTAGGGAGTCTTTGGCTTCAAATCACTATGGATACGATATTTAGGGTTACTACAATTGACATGTGCATTGCAGTAAAGAGTGAGTTAAGGAGTTAAACTAAAAATTGAAAAAAAATCTAAATTTTGACCCCAAAATCAGCAAGTTATCACTACACTCTTCAATATCACTATCAGCGGACCACACCCCTCACAGACCTGCTGAAGAAAGACACAAGGTGGCAATGGACGGAAAAGCGTCAACGCGCGTTCAAAGTCATAGCAGGAGAGTCATGCCTACGGTTGCCCGATTTCGGTCGACCGTTCAAAGTGCACATCGACGCGTCCGACTTTTCACTAGGTAGTGTCCTCATGCAGGAGGGCCACCCCATAGCCTTTGAGAGTCGAAATCTCAACGAGGCCAAATAATGCTATGCCATGAACGAAATGGAAATGTTGGTCACTGCCTACGCACCTAGCGTCATTATCTTCTCGGGAGCATGTTCATGGTAAGAAGTGACAATGTGGCTTCCTCATACTTTCAGGAGCAAAAGAAGCTTAGCCCGAAGCAAGCCATGTGACAAGACTTCCTCACGGAGTTCGATTTATGTGATGGAGTGTAAGGCGGGACGCACCAATGTGGTGGCTGATGCATTGAGTCACTAGGTGCTGCGACCATCTCAACCATCCGGATGGACTTCCAAGAGTAAATCAAGGAGGGACTAAGGCATGACTCCAGGGCTATGGAGTTACTTTGGCTTGTCGAGGATGGCAAGTCCAGGATGTTCTGGGAGGAAGACCTCCTTTTCACGGTGGGACGCTAACTCTATGTCCCACGGTGGGACGCTAACTCTATGTCCCACGGTGGGAGGGCCTGCATCGGGCAATCACGAAGGACTACCACGACTCGAAGTGGGCTGGCGACTCGAATGTTGGCACTGGTGGAGGATGCTGGCCTCATTTGATGGAGGATGTGGAGGCCTACGTACGGACGTGTGTCAAATGCTAGAGGGACAAAGTTGAGCAGTGGAAATCGGCAGGGCTGCTAGAGCCCTTGCTCGTCTCGGAGCGTCCATGGCAAATGGTTACCATGGACTTCATCTTGGTGTTGCCCAAGTTAGATGGAGTAGAGTCGATCATGGTGGTGATAGACAAATTCTTGAAGTATGGCACATTCATCCCAGCACTGTTCAGCAGAAAAGTCACCTAACTGTTCATGAGGAACGTCGTCTAGTATTGGGGCGTCCCAGATATCATCATTAGTGACCGTGATCCACGGTTCACTAGCCACTTTTGGAGGGAGCTCGGCCAGACGGAATGGACCAATCATCTGCTCGAGATTTATCTCTAGCACTTCCGTGGCGAAGGATTGGTCCAAACTATTGGATGTGGCTCAATTCTCCTACAACATACAGAAGAGTGAGGCCATGCAGTAGAGTGCCTTCGAGATTGTCATGGGACGTTAGCCCATGACCCCGACCGCGCTCACGGCCCGATACGCAGGGAGGTGCCCGACCACATACTAGGTCACCCAAGGATGACAAGACCAAGTAGAGGAGTCCAGTGCTATACTGGACAAATCAATAAGGAAGATGAAGAAGTTCACAGATCAATGGCAAAGACACTTGGAGTTTCAAGTTGGGGACAAGGTCCTTGTGAACTACGTACGTAGACAAGGTGTCCTATCGAGTGGAGCTTCCCCCGAACCTATGGCAACTTCATCTAGTTTTCCACGTGAGCATGCTCAAGAAGTACCATGAAGACGCGGAGGGGTCTTCAAGGGCTGAAGAAGCAGGAGGCACCATGTACATGTCTAGTCAGTCAATGACCACACCATGCGAGTTGATGTTACCGAGGGTGGCAAAACCTTTAGTGGGGGAAGGATTGTCGCTCCCCGCCTTAGGCGCTTGGATGCATGGCGGGTTGGGTGCTCCCCGCCCGGTTTGGCAGAATGTGCAGTCTGGCATCGGTCGCGCGGTACGATGGTGCGATGCACACTTTGGCAATGACAAGGCAAATGTGTTCATGCCCATGCCAGCCCATTCCAAATGACCTACAAAGGTGGAAATCTTTGAGTAGGAAAGTGGGCTACGAGCAACGATCGACGATTGGTGGCGTATAAGATGTAGGCGATATCTTATCTTCGGACAAGCCAATCAAGGCAATCAAGATCGTCCTTGGCGTGATTTCTAGTGAGGAGATCAGGAATTGTGAAGATAAATCACAAGCGTTAGAAAAGGGGGTTTTGCACTCATGGAGATCAAGAAGGATCCCTTGATTCACCGATAGATAAAAAAGGGAGGTTAATGTTGTAACCATCCCAAATTTTTGTATCTACCTTATACGATCATCGAATAATATTCAAGCTTTCCCCTGAAATCTGAGTGCTTCTCTCGTGCATTGTCTTTAGGGTTTTCATTGTTGTAGTGCATGGTCATCCGGAGCAGATGTCCGATAGGCTTCTTGGCGCCCTCACGTAAGAAGGTTTCCAAGGTCGGCACGCTAGGGTTTTGGATGTGGAACTCTAGGGTGTGACACGTGGGAATTCTGACGACATTACAACCGTCGGAAGATCCGACGATCATAGCCATCGAAACTTGCGATGGTTATCTCGCCGTTGGAAGTTGTGTTAGTTTAAGCCATGGAAAATCTTTGTGCCTTTATTTCGGAAGGATATTGTTAGCTGTCGCAAAATCCTTCGAAAATTACGAGGGATATGCGACCGTCGGTAATATTCGTCGCAAGATCTTCTTGCCTTTTGATAGAATGAAAAATTAGCTCTTTTCAATATGACAGAAAAATTACGAACAAAAGAGTAGAGATAAACTGATGGAGATTGAGGATGTTTATACTTGATTAAGTAGGTATCAAGTTTAAATTTTTTACTTTCGCAAAGAGTTTCACATCAGTTAGCCAAGCATATGACTCTCAACAATATAGATTAGTTGAATTGTGAATTTAAATTTTATCCGACCATTATACATACAGGTAATTGGAAAAAATATAGAAATAAAGCTTATAGGTTACAAATTTTAGGAAGGATAGTTTTGATATATAACTCTCAAGTTGGAACACAAGTTGGAACATGGATTAGTTCCAACTTAGTTCTCCAAATAGGTGACCCTGATTATAAAGGGTTTTTATGGAATAGTCGTCTTTTTTTCTCTTTTTTTATTTGACCCTTTTTTTCTTTTTTCATTTTCTCTTTTTTTTCCTTTCTTATATAAAATAATTTATTTATTAAATATAAAATATTTATAATAAAGTGTTAATATAATATTATTTATTACTTATTATTTTATACAAATTTTAATATTTCATTAAATAAAATTAATTTAAAATTGATTTTTTATATTTAAATAATATGCTTTTTAACAAAAAAATTTGAATAAAAAAATTTAAATTTATACTTTTATTTATATAATAATTAATAATTTTATATTTTATATTTACAATATCTATTTTTTTATTCAAACGTATACTAAAATTAATTTATCATATTTATTTTTTTATATTACATAACTCTCTACATAATTACATTTCACTCCGTAACTAATTTCTCAAACGCAACCTTTGAGAATTCGGATGAAAATAGTGCCTGTAGCCAAGCATCATGCACATGATACTTGAAAGACTTTTTTTTATGCGTTCTTTAAAAGGGTTTTTATTTATATTTTAGCGTTTAATTCCCGCGATTGCGCGAAACAAAGGCATTAATTTGGCAAACCCCTAAACCCCCTCCCACTCACCGAAATGCTCCGCCTCGTCGGCCGGCACCGCCGCCTTTCGGCTGGGGAAGCCAGAACCCGGCTCCTCCACCGGAGAGCCGCCAGACCCAAATCCCCGCCTCCTCCTCCTCCTCCGCCCTCTCCTCCGAAGCCCCCGCAGAAGCCCACTCCCTTCACCCTCCACGGCGTCACCTGGCACGACTCCTATAGCTGGATGTCCGACCTCAACGACCGCGTCGCGATGCGTCACATGGATATCTACATGGAACAAGAGGAGAAGTACGCGGAGGCCGTCATGATCGCCACCGGCGCCGATCGCCTCCAACGCAAGCTCCAGATAGAGATGGCCCCCAGGATGGCATCCGAACTTTCCACACCGCCGGTGCGCTGGGGGCATTGGCTCTACTATCGCCGTGTGGAGGAAGGAAAACAGTACCCGGTGCTCTGTCGGCGTTCAGCGAAACTCCAGGAGGAGTTCATCTCTTACAACGAGCCCTCTGCTGGGTTCGATTTCACATCCGGGCAAAGGATTGAGCAGAAACTGCTTGATTATAATAAAGAAGCCGAGCGTTTCGGAGGTAAAATTACTTCTATTTTCAGTTCGTAGTGTAACACGCCGAATTTCCACCCTAAATAGCTAAGGCCAATTAGGTTTCGCCATTACGTAATCGATTTTCTATTAATACAGCCGAAGCATAAAACCATAAAAGAAATTTTCAATTGATGTGGAAGACTTCGTGAAACATGAAAGTAGTGTTATAAAATTTAAAATATCACTAACAGCAATTAAAACATCATTAAACCATAGTAAAAAAGACTCTAAAACATAATGACTCTAGACATCCTAGACATCTTGAGCTGTGTCGTCATCATCCATACTTTAGTTACCTGTACGGATTCAGGGTCCAGTTAGAATATGTAAAGGCCTTGCATGCGATAGATCATAAACGGGATACTACGTGATATGCATCTATCATTTTCGTATAATAAAGAAGGAAACAATATGCATGTCATGCACTCAACATGAGGTCTACATGTCAATCATCAATAACAATCTATCATCATGCATTTATAAACATTAGCATGGGAGACATGTAATCATATCATCATACAATAAAGTAGGGACATCTATAACAATCATCAATTCATTTCCATAGGCATATAAGTGAAGTACACTTACCATAACCATTGCCTCCATAAATTTCCTCAGCATTGCTTCATAACCCTTTAGACTTCCACTTTCGTGGGACATTATTCAATTCATTCGATCGGCCTTTTCATTAACGTTATATCTTCTGATAGTTGGGATTTATATCGTTGTCCCCTCAATAGGCTAACTAGGCCTAGGAGACAATGCTCCCTCTCGCCCTAAGGCGACATACACTTTGTTGATGTGTGTAACGATGATTTTGCACTCTCGCCCGAGGGCGACATCGGAATGACACATCGCTGCTGATGTGTGTAATGATCATTCCGAGTAAAAAATTGATAAAGGGCCATAGATGGTCGACATGTAACATCATCCACAATGTGGTTCATTATGTTTTTCAATCAACAAACAATTATGTCGCTCAATCTTCATGTTTTAACCTAATTACGTGGGAAACATGCATATGCGTGTATCTAGGTTCTTATACAATCAACAAGCATCAATACATACTATTAATACTTTGAAAATAACATTTTATATAACATATATGAACTCTAGCATCACTCACGGCCGTGAAAGTTGTCGTCATGGCCATGACAGAACCCTGAAAAATGCCTTTCGGTCATGGCCGTGCCAGGACATAGTCACGGCCGTGCCAGGACATAGTCACGGCCGTGCCAGGGCTTTGTCATGGCCGTGACATTATCTGTCACGGGCATGACAGAAGCCTGATTTTTGGCTGATTTCAGCCTTTCTATCACGGGCGTGACACAATGCATCACGGCCATGACAGAATATCCGAAATTAAAAAATAAAAAAATATGTTAAAACATTCAATTCCAAAGATTAGGGTTCATCCCCAAATCATGAACATCAAGAACATGTGAACTCTAACAATTAGATCTAATAAAAAAATTTCTATTCATGGCATAAATCTATTGATTTCAATGAAAATAACCCTCATCGCAATCCAATCTGAGAACTGTGAGTCCTCAAACTCTCAATCCAATACAGGAAGAACATTGAAAGAGGAGAGAGGGATTTGGATTCCCTTTACATACCTCCTCTTTCTTCCTGTTCCTCTTATTCTCCTTCCTCAAGCCCTAGCCGCCAAGAGATGTGGAGAAAAGAGGTAAACAATAGGAATTGGGATCTTTATATAGGGAAGGTCATGAGGGTTTGGCCCCAAATTCCAAATTACCCCTGATTAAAATCTGAGGTTCATCATAACTTGCATGTGGCTATTTGTTGTTTTTTTTTTACATCCGCTGAATCTTACTATACTTCCAATCACTTCATGATGCTATCAAAGTGTTACAAAGAACTAATTTGTGTAAATCAATAAAAAAAGGTAATTCCATTAGGTTGTTTCGCCTATATGATGAAGTTTTTTTATGACATTTTGTATGTATGTTTTGGTGGTTGTGTCATCATGTGACTTATGTGATGATACTGAATGTTAATAAATTATTAACTCTTGTTTTGCCTTCTCAGTTATGTTTCACTTATTTGATTGTTTAATATTAGGGTACTCCTATGAGGAACTTTCTGAAGTGTCCCCAGACCATCGATATCTTGCGTATACTATGTATGACAAAGAAAAAGACGCATTCACTTTATCCGTGAGGGATTTGACTTCAGGCTCACTTTGCGAGAAACCCCAAGCAGATCGAGTTTCTAATTTATCATGGGCCATGAATGGAAAGGCTTTGCTTTACACAGTTACCGACAATGAGAAACGACCATATCAGTGAGTAAGCAGTTACCTGAGGTGTGATTGTTTTCTTGATGTTCATTTTTCTTTTTTATTTTCCCAGGATATTTTGTTGCATTCTTGGATCAAACGAAGATGATGTTCTCATTCTGGAAGAATCTGATGAGAATACATATGTAAATATTAGAAACACAAAAGATTTTCAGTTTATAACCGTAAATATCTTCTCAAGTGACTCTTCGAAGGTATGCTCTAAATCTTTTGTTCATATTTCACCTTTTTCTATCTAAATATCTTACTGGCAGGTAGTACTCTTTTGCAGGTATACTTAATAAATGCAGCTGATCCATTGTCTGGCATAACACTCATCTGGGAGTGTGAACCTCTTGCCCATTGCATAGTGGAGCATCACCAGGGATTCTTGTATCTGTTTACAAATGCTGCAAGAGGAGGTGAACCTGTAGATTCACATTATTTGCTTCGTCGTGTTGCTGAAGATTCTGATTCAAATAACTGGGAGGTCTGATAGATGCATGTGCTCTTTTAGACTAAACAAGTTCATTAGATGATAGCTACATAGATTTTGCTGAAAAATTGTGTAGAGATTTTTCAATTGTTCGATCCCTATATACTTATCTCAGAATATACTGATTAAGTCCATTCTGAATAATAAGAAGCAAGAAAATATAGCAAGAACACAACAAGCAACATTTTAAATGTCTCTATTGTAATTTCCTTCAAAATGGTTAATTTCTTCGTTCCAGAGAGTTTTTCTTGAAGATCCTTGCATAGCCATTGAAGATGTTGATTTTTGCAAAACCCACGTGGTGCTTGTTCTGAGAGAAGGCAGATCTTTCAGAATTTCCTCGGTTGCTCTACCTTTATCAGCAGATATTAAAGTAAGATAATTTTTAACTTTTTTGTACTCCTCTTATTTATGAATCATAGATCCTTGTTATCTCACACAGTCACATGTATAATTTCTTGGTACAAGATTATCAATGTGCATAAACAAATAATAAAGATCATCCAATGCACCTAAATGTTTCTTTTTTTTTTGAGAGGGAAATGCTTCTTCAAAAAAAAAAAAGAGAGTTGAATTTTCAGAGGCAGCATTACTAACATTGTTGTCGGATTCCTTAAAAAGCATTATTGTCAGATTTACTTATATGTTCTTGTCATCTGTACCATAGTGACTGTACAATGTTTTGCATAAGGAATGCTGAATGTTTTTTCATACTAAATGCAGTTGTACTGTTCATCCAGTCATGATTTGGCTTCTAATTCTTTATGAAGTAATGTTATTGGTTTCATTTACTGTTCATTTAGTTTCTTAACTGCAAGTTTTCTTGCGCCATGTATTATATGCTACATTGGACTTATGACTGCCATGCACTTCCACAAATCCTTTTTGTGCCAGTTACCTGCAGATCTTAGCGCCTTGAAGCCATTCTTCTTACCTCTTCCTAAGCATGTCTGCCAGATCTCACCTGGACAAAATTATGATTATCATTCATCGACTATGCGGTTCACTATATCCTCACCAGTGGTATGCATGCTTCTATCTTACTTCAACAGTTGACATTATCTGAGCTTTTTTTCTGGGTGATTCTAATTAAAGATATTTTTCTATCAAGTACTCAAAAAAAATATTTGTGCAGGACTAGCTGTATCAGAGGTTTTGTGTCAGCTTGAACTTATGCTTTTGTTTGTTCCTTTAAACTGTAAAATAGACTTCAGTTGTATCAATGATTTTCTCGAAGTGAGGATGCTTGGAATTTATTTAGCTATTATTTGTTTAGACCTTTCTGGGTACCATGGTTTTTGGTTAATAATAATATAGGGTGGCAAAGTTATGTCCTGAAACTTCCATTCTGTGATAAGTTTTCTGCTACTTCTTTGAATTTTGGGTGTGAACTCCGATATCTGAAGTCCTATTTATTTGAATATTCCAGATGCCAGATGCTGTTGTTGACTATAATTTGTCAAATGGAAAATGGGTCATAGTGCAACAACAAAATATGCTGCATGAGCGTAGACATATTTTATATGGCACTGCTTCAGCAGTTAATATAAACAAATCTGAACGTTCAAAAAACTTTTTTTCTTCAAATCAAGATGAATGCTCTGGTGACCTATGGAATGAACTTTCTGAGTTTTATGCTTGTGAGTACTACAATGTCCTTTCAGCAAATGAAGTCATGGTGCCTTTGACCATTGTATATTCACGAAAACACAAGCAAGAAGGCAGTCCAGGCCTTCTGCATGGGCATGGTGCTTACGGGGAGCTGTTGGATAAACGTTGGCGAAGTGAGTTGAAAAGCCTTCTTGACCGGGGTTGGGTGATTGCTTTTGCTGATGTCAGGTTTGCCTATCAACACATTTATTTTTGTTTTACTTTATTCTCATGTCTTTGGCTAAATTTTGTCTTTCACAAAGAGAAGATAGCATAAAAGTTCTTATACTCTTTGGGAGAAATGAGATAATCATATCCATATATTATTGTATGCATCATGTTGAAGGTTAGACGTATTAATTATTTTCAGATTGATATACGGCGTACCAAGTCCATGAGCTCATCTTGTTCCCTAAACTTTGAGAACTCTTGTGTAGAGGTGGTGGCGGTGGTGGTAAGAAGTGGCATGATGATGGTAGGCGCAGTAAGAAGGAAAACTCAATCAATGACTACATTTCATGCGCTGAATTTCTTGTTCAAAAAGGTTTTGTACATGAAAATAGACTTGCTGGTTGGGGTTATAGTTCCGGAGGCCTTCTTGTTGCTTCAGCAATCAATAACCGACCTGACTTATTTCGTGCTGCAATCTTAAAGGTATGATTTTGTCAGCATTGCTTTCCCAACAGAGCCAAACGACACAAGATATCTTTTCAGTTGGTTTCCAGATGAGAAACATTATTGTTCTGAACTACACGGTAGCTATTGTCCCATGCTGATTCATTTGAATGTTGTAAATATAACGCAATTATGTATTACAGTGGAGATCTTTGCTACATCATTTCATTATGTCTGTAATTTTTTTATCAACCTTTAGTCTTCATTTTTTATATGTTGAATATAATTTGTTTCCTCACACCCTGCAGGTTCCCTTTTTAGATGTGTGTAGCACTCTTCTTTATCCCATTCTGCCTCTAACTCCTGTTGACTATGAAGAGTTTGGATATCCTGTGGAGGTTGAAGATTTTCTTGCCATCAGGAAATATTCTCCGTACGATAATATCCCAAAGGATGTACTTTATCCAGCTGTTTTGGTAACTTCATCTTTCAATACAAGGTAAGTTTGTCTGGAAACACCAAATTTTGTTTTTAACCTTTTTTTTCTCTACAACCTTTCCAGGATAATAGATATTTGCCTTGAATTAGACTGCCTACATTTGTGCTAATAAGAACTGTGAATGAGTTAGGTTTGGTGTGTGGGAAGCTGCTAAATGGATTGCAAAAGTTCGTGAGAACACCATTTATGATCCTCAGCGTCCTATAGTCCTTAATCTGATAGCAGATATAGTGGAAGAAAGCAAGTACCTGCAGAACAAGGAAGCAGCATTGGAGACCGCTTTTCTCATAAAAATGGTATCCAACTCCTAGATAATAGCTGCCGGATGTATTTACACAAACAATGACAAAATATATGGAGCAAACCATTTAGAGATAATCTATGGTGGTTCCATCATACATAAATCAAATGATGCTCAGCTGAATGGGAGGTAAACTACCAAATGACATCTTGCAATCCATGTATCTTTTGAAAGAAAGATTAGGAATGTTTGTTTCATTAACATTATCCCTATTTCTTATGAATTTTCTATCATTTTAAGGTGATGCACTATAACAGCAGCAATATTTTAAATAAAGGGAGGACGTGATTTTGCTGCGGCTTCAAGATGTACGGAAAGAATTGATTCTTTTCGGTAAGTCTTCACCGATAAAGTTGTGCATGTAGTTCGTTCAGAAACACATGGACAGAGACATGACAAAGAAGAGTTATCTATAGAACGAACTCAGGGTTGTGTGTTGATTTCCATCGTTCTTCCGTCAGAGAAAATCAGTGAGGTTATATATTATATACTCCACTCCAAAGCAGTTTTTATGTATAACTTATGTAGTTCGATAAAAGAGGAAAACAAACATATATTATATGATCTCGTTGTAACATAGCTGGGCATTGCCTACTGACCCTATTAAGATATAATTGACTATTTTTCGCTTTCTCTTGTGGAATCTAATATCAGTTATAGTTGACTAATTTAATGAGCCAAGCCATTCAAGTTTCGCTAGTTGCATGTCGAAGTTGTGATACTGAATGGACAACCACCATATGCATCACTGCTGCAAACTACCTTAGTGCTGTTATCTTCTTCTCAACCATCAAATGATATGATTGTGCCGTTCTCCAAGTGGATGCTTCCATGCATTGTCAGCGTCCACCATCGTAAATTCATAATCCTTGCTGTTTGAACACGCAGCAGGAGATTGTGGCTCTTGCTCGATCCAGTATCTAGTCAGCCAGCAGTGCACTCACTTTCCCTTGAGATAGAATGAGTGGAAGGTACTTTTTTGGTGGTTTGGCATGCAGAGCTTTTCGTGGACCAACATGTGTAAATGTGTGTTAGTGTTGATGATTGACAGGTTTAAGTGGAGTTGACGTGTAGGATGGCGACAGATTCATGTACCAAGTTCAATCTCGATCCTGCTGAACAGATATATGCATTCGTTAGTTTTGGTTTCATCTATTGCACACAGCTACGTGCCAAATAGTCCAAAAACTTTTCTCAGTAAATATCTACACTATATAATTAGACGATTCCTTAATTGGTAACTTATTTGTACACAATGTATATGCATAAAGTTTGCAAATCATTGCTATTTTTTTCACCTGGTGTGATATGCAACAAGAGAAGGCAAAATATGACTCCGGACTATATTTTGTAGGCAACCAGCTTCATTGGCGACAGCAGATTTACAAGTTGGCACCTAACACAGACATCCTAAACATAACATTATCACGCCAATTGGACAGCATAATAATATGCAACTTTATTTAACAGAGGTAATGTGACTATGACATCGCTGTTATAATCCTTTCATATATAAAAATTTTTCAATAAAATGGCGGAGTGAATAATTATTCTGCTTGTAGCTGGATGGGGGGACTCAGAACTTTCCATAAGCACTCATCACATGGCCAGCTTACCACACTACGGAACAGTACATGATATAGAACATAGGAGTAGGCACACACACGAGGGAACAAAAGAACTAGCCAATTGTATAGATCTACGGGCTGTAAGTATTGAATGCATACAGTTATACAATAGAAGAAAACTTAAAATTCACGTTCCGTGATACACGATAACTTGATGCACATAAATTAACAGATCACACTCGTCCCCTGCAGAGAAAAATAAGCCAAAAGGAGGTTCCAAAAGCTACAGAAAAACTGCAGCATGATAAGTCAAATCCTTTCTGATCTTAAACTGGACAAAATATAATTTATTTGACATCTGCAAGAACAAAAATATTTCAACCAGATAAAAACCATACCAATCACATGAAGTGTTATTGTCGATGCAGTAATACTTGATATGCATCATTTTTAAAGAGAACATTTGTTACATTCTGCCATCAGAAACGCTGATGATGATGTCAGACCGATCCATGCGTTCACTTAAGTAATACACTCTAAACTTGGAACTGTAGGAGAAATCAAGGTACAGCATAATGCAGGGGGAATTGCAAACAGAAAAATAAGTATAACTGAGAATGAGAGAGAATGGTAAA
This sequence comes from Pontederia crassipes, assembly GCA_030549335.1. Lineage (NCBI taxonomy): Eukaryota > Viridiplantae > Streptophyta > Magnoliopsida > Commelinales > Pontederiaceae > Pontederia > Pontederia crassipes. The sequence continues at coordinate 56,935,636 of CM060191.1, forward strand.
GTTGCTTGTTTCATCATCAAAGTTCAGCAGGAGTGATATTCCTGCCTAGTGAACTTGCGCATTACAAACATAATTTTGACAGCAAAAAACTTTCGGACCGCTCCATTAATGCACATTGCTGAAGCAACTCTACATAGAACAAAAAAGGGCATACCCAGTAAAAGGCCATGAACAAAAAAAAATTATCTGCAAAGTGATTGGCGGTAAACCTCCATCTGAAAATGTTGAGAGGTCGCAAGAAAAGGTAATAAGAAACAAACATCTCCAGGTCCTCCCAAACAGTTGGCATTTCCTAAAGACATAATGCCATGGTCATTTCTGCAAGTTTATAACACAATGGAGTATTCTTGCCTCGAAGCCTGATAGATCCATCAATATGGCATTCAGTAACTATGTTTCTGATGATTCTTGTATAGTAGATAGTCTATCAGTTTCAACAAATTCTGGAGTGAGGAACTTGGCCACAAACGCCCACATTCTGTACACATCTTCAAAGTTTGTGAGGAATCCTAGGGAAGCAGTAACAACCTCCACTCGTACAGCAGTATTCTTGTTACTATTCTTACTGTCCCGACGGCTATTAGATGCAGGCCGACAGAAAGATACGTCTACCAGATCATTGGCACCAGGTAACTGCTTCTGATTTTCTAGTACCCTTATATGACTAAGGAAGCCAATGCCCAAGGATATACCACTTTTCTCCGCCAGCTTTTGAACAATTTCTGGTTTGATCATTGTGTCACTTCTATCTCTGACATTGAATGCAATGGCTGCACCCCGTTCATATTTTATTTTTGGACCGTATATATGGACAAGGGCAGATCCCTCACCCCCACCTGAATCTGGCAGTCGTAACTGCAATAATGATGTCACGAGCCAATTGATTAGATAGCGTAGTCTTAGAGTTGTTTTGTTGAGACCCATCAAGTTTACATGATCAATATGCCTGCAAATGATTTCAGGTTCTCTTCTGTCCCACTCCTGAGCATCATCGTCATAACCATAACTCAAGGCATCATCATCTGCAAGTGCAAGTCCAGATGCTTCACCAGCATCTGAATTGCGATAAGTTATCTCTGTAGCTCTGTTGTCCTCTATGCTGAAAGATACTCTTTGTCCCATGCTCGAGACTTGTTCACTCTCCTCCATCCCAAAGAATCTACCTCCAGTAAACCTGCTATTGTTAACTTCCCTCCTTCCCAGTAAACGAAACTCGCCTTCTGTTTCCCTTCTAATGGCACTTTCTTTTATCTCAGGATAAATTTCAGAAGTTGACCCATTATCTTGACTAATGTGTTTCCCTAAAGCAGGTGAACTTCTTAATCTCCCACCATTAACGGAAGAGAACTTCACAGAACGTTTACTTGAAGCCTCTTTAGCTTCAGGTTCTTCTTGAATTTCATTAGCATGATGAAATCCAACATGCTTTGATCCATTCTCCATCCTTCTCCCTCCAGGGCTTTCCTTGACACGATTCATTTCTTGTGAGACTGACAAGACGGCTGCATCAAAAGATAGTACATGATCATCATACATAGGGCTCTTGGACATCTTGGATGTCACTTTCGGTGATACCTTTTTATTATTCTTCCTTCCAGCAAACCACGAATGTGGCAGTGGAGACCCTAGCTTCCCTTTTGTTAACTGGCCTGAGTTATCGGATCCATACGGGCTCTGACCCAATTCAATCCACAAGGAGTTTTCTGACGATTCATCCTCACTGAAGACTGGGCTCTTCATAACCTCCCCAATTGAAATACTTTCCGTCTCCTCAAAGATAGTGCTAGCCCCATCCCTGTCAGAACTGTTATCCTGATCCATCTCGGTCTCAAACACATCTCTTACTTGAGCTGATGTGAATGCTCCCGAAAAAGCAGGTAACTGGGATCCTCTCTGTGTTTCAGACATCATGGGTTCATCATTCATATTGACTGCATCATCCTCGAGCCCATCCAATACATCCAAACCATCCACAGAGTCACTAAAGTACTGTGGAAACATTGGAACGATCCTTACCATTCCTGAGCCCGTGCTTCCGTTCTGGTGCTGTAGGCTTGCCATTACAGACTTTTTTATGAGGAGGCATCCAAAACCAGTGGGATCAGATCCAAACACCCGGTAGAAAGATGTTACAATGAAATCAGGCCTGAAGAGAGACAGCCCCAATGAATCCATATCCTTAGGTCCCAAAGATCCTGCGTCGAGCAAAACATGCCAATTGTTCTGTTGGGCCAGTGCCATCCACTGATAAGAGTACTTAGCTCCCGTCACTCTAGATTGAACTGGGAACACAAACAGACCTGTAGCCGAGTCCTTCTTCCTCCTCTTCTTCCCAGATATCTGCTTTCTCAATTCGGTTGAGCAAAGCTTGAGAGTCGGCCATCTGAACCATGCATTGTACACCTTAGCACCCTTGTCCTTTGCACTCTGCGCCATCCAGTTAACGGACTGGCTCTCATGATCAAACATTGTCAGCAGCTTCTTATTGGTGTGAAAGGGATATGTCTCAGCTAGCAATTTGAATGCAGAGCCTCTGCTGAATGTAAACACCAGTCCATACTCGTTTTCGGGAATGTTCAGGTATTCCATTATCCTTGTTTTGATATCATGTTCAGCAGTGCCCTTTTCAGGGCCGCCGTAGAGCGCATGGTTGCTCAAGTTAGCAGTGATCTCCGACAGGCTGAAAGCCGAGGACTCCCATTGCTCAAAGTTCTGGAGGTAGGAGAAGAGGCCGAAGCCACAGTAGTCGAGACATACCTTGGCGCCAGTTTCAGCGAGATGCGAGTACTCGTCCAGCCTCAACTTGTCGATTTGGCTTGAGGACTGGTACTTGGGATACATGGTGAGGAACTTGGCGAACGCCTCGTCACAGGCGGGGATGGAGTCGGCCGAGCAGAAGGATCGCTCGGCCGCCAGAGCCGTGGCCTGGAGGAACTCCCTCTGTGCGTAGAGGCGGGCGAGGGAGCGAGACCGACCGATGGAGCCGCCTCCCTCGTTCTCAAAGACCTCTGGGTCCACGTCCTGAGACTTGAAGAGTGAGCCATCCTCGGACGCCTCCTCGAGGGCCTCCCGGAGCTTGTTCTCCTGCAACTGCCGGAGCATCGAGGGGCGCCGCCTGACGCCGTCCTCGGATAGGCCCGAGCCACCGTCCCGCCACTTTTTCTTGTCCAGGATCAGCGCCGCGCAGTGGGAAATGGGCTTCCACAGAGACAGATGCATCGCTGCCGCCCCACCTTAAAGACCACCCTTTCCACGAACCAAGAACGATAACAGGTTGAAGGATACGACGAAGCCCTAAAAGACCATTAGATTGCGATCAGAGACCGCAGCCTTCCGAAGAGATCCGGCCGAAGTGGCCGAGGAGAAAGAATCCAACCCAAAACAGGAGAATTGGGAGGAGAGAGAAAGTAAAGTGATTGAGCGAAGTTCTGCTTTTGGTAAGGAAACAAAGAAGAAGGAGGAAGGGGGCAGAAAGCATTCAGACTCCCAAAAGAAAAGATTCCACCATACGAGAGAGAGAGAGAAAGACGCCCCTCGACATTCATTCAATTTAAAGGGAAGGAGAGAAATGGAAGAAGGGAAGGAAAAGAAGAGAGAGATAGAGAGAGAAAGAGAATGGAGCTTTTTGCTCCCATGTTTGATCAGATCAGAGGTCAATGGCCAAAGTTTGCACCATGCCCGTTCAAATCAAAGGGGAAGGGGAGGAGACCAACAAGAGAATAGAGAGAAGATCCACAAAGGGATGAATGGAACAAAGGGATGGATGGCAAGAACCGCAAGAGAGAGAGAGAGAGGAAAGAGAGAGAAAGGTGAAGAAGAATAAGAACAAGTTCCAAAGGAACCCAAATTAATGGGGGGAAGGAGGGCTGAGTTGCCGCAGCAGCAGCAGGCAGCACAGCAGCAGCCACGAAGGGGGGATTCAGATCTTCTTTCTCCCTCCTTCCCTAAACCAGAGGCCACCACCAGATCCCCAAAACCTTACTCCTGTTTCTCTCTCCAATTGCTCGCGCGCTCTCTCTCTCTCTCTTTCTCGCGCGCGCACACACCACTTTCTCTTTCTTTTTCTCCCTCTCTTCTTCTACCTTCTTCCCTTTTCCTTTCCCCCCTTCTTTTCTTCGGCTTGTGCTGCTGATCCGCCCTAGTCACTTTCTCTCTCCTTCCAAACACAACATTACTGTAGCCTCTGTTTACTTTTATTTCTTCTTGTATTTTTTAAATGCTTATAAGCATATGAATCTATAACCACACCACCAACCCCCTCCCTGCAACAAATTAAAAGCAGGCCATCTTCTCTACCCCCCTCCCTCCCTTTCTCTCTCATCACCCTCCACCCCCCACCACCATTTACTCCCCCCTCATCTCCTCCCAGTGGTCAATAGATACAAATGGTGCATTCATTGCGCTCTCTCCTGCTCCCACCCTGCTCATTATACCACCTCATCATCCCTCTGCCCCTGTGCACTGCTCCCCCCCCCCCCCCCCCCCCCCCCCCCCCCACACAGCCCAAAACTAACCGCCCACTTTTTAGCCTTTTTACTGTAAGCAAATATATAATAATAATAATAATAAAAGATAACCATATAATAATTACTAATAAAAGTCAGAAGTAAATCCAAAAAAAAAAGAGTTAATTTAATAACGAGAAAAAAAGTGGGTTTGATCCTTTTGACTTCTCCTAGTCACTGTGGACTGGACGCACATCACTCTGATCCAGCACTCGATTAAAGAAATGAAGTGGATTTCTTTTTGCCAACCCCTCTCACTCTCTCTCTCCCCCACCCCCCTCACTCTCTCTCCATCATATGAAGTCGAGTCGATCCACACACGCAGTCACAGCAGCCTCCCTGTATCAAGTTTATGTGCTGTCCTAAGCGCTCGCCACTTGTGTTGTACTGTGCATTTATGTGCTTCCTGTATGTTATGATAACGGAGCTGGGCAGTGGAGGTGTGTTTTTTATATACAAGTAGTGGAACAAGAGGACATGATCTCCTTTCTCTTTCTTTGATTGGGAGCAAACTTTTGTTCATTGGAAGTAATTGGAGCTTTTGCTGGTGGTTAACTGTTCAGGCTGCCTCAGTGTGGAAATGGTGTCGATTATCTAATTCATATAACATTACTGTTGAAATATCGGTTCATCGACGCAACTAATTCGTCGAGATCACTCTGAAAGCAGGTTCTCAACAAAAATTTTGAACTCAAATTTGAAATATAAGCGAAAAATCACTCTACTCCAACTCTAATTTGTCATGTTTTCTCTATATTTTTTCCCCTTATGAAAATTTGGATGCACTTATTATGAGCTAACCATGATGCATGCAGAAACTAAGCTTTTATTAAAGACTGGATAGCTCAAATGCACATTACATATATTAAAATGTGTTGCATATGCATGTGTGAAAACAATTATCTATCAAAATTCAGATAATGCAAGGAAGAAAATTAAATCTGAATGGACATAAAAAATTAAGAACTTTAACATTAAAAAAAAACGAATGTTTTCTTTAAGTATATAAAGAACATTCATACCAGGTTTTACTATATATTAGCAAAAAAATATATAAACCTACAATGTTAATGTTAAAGCATTAAAAAATGGTATTCTTGTTAACTTATATAATAATATATTACTAAGAATGCTATAAATATAGAGTTAACACCAATATATGGTCTCAAAGAAATCATTAAAAAATTCCAACCAGACTTCTTTATTTAACTCATTATTATTAGTTCAATCATGAATCAACATCTAGTATGGTCCAATTTGATGTCGAAATAGCATGTTCGCCCGTTGGGCCGAGCGTACGTGGAGAAATTTCACTTTGCGGAAAGAGGAGGTCGATGTTCACTTTGTATAATTCATTCTCCACTTTGTCTAATGAAAAAAAGGGAACGATACTCCAACTAGAGGAGCGACCTATTGGTTCACCAAACATGACCCAATGGGAAGCACCTAATCATTTCTGGAGCTGCTCTTGCTCTTTATATCCAACCGGATAAAAACCGATTGAATCGATAAAGGTCGGTGAACCAACAAAATGGGAGGAATCCGATTCAATTTTTATAAAAAAAATGAAAAACCACTAAAAGGGAAAGTAAAAGATGGAAAGGAAAAAAGATAAAAAGGAAAATAATATATTTGAATCAACATTCCAAATTGACGAGAGAATTAGTGAATAGATAGGAAGAAATTAATAAAAGAAAGTAAAGTAAATAAATGAAGAGAGTGGAAGAAACGAAAAAAATAAAATAAAAATATGAAGATATAAGAGTGATTCATGGCAACAATAAATTAGTACACTGTTATAGTATTAAATAATAAATAAAATTTAACATTGAGAATTAATGAAGATATAAGAAGAAAGTGAAAAAATAAAAGTAAAACTAAAGAAAAGAGAGAGGAAGAAATTAAAAAAGTAAAGTAAAATAAAATAAGTCATAAGAGTGATTTATGGTAAAAAGAAATTGACATATTAAATTATTAATAGTAGCATTAAATGATAAATAAAAAATTAATAATAATCAATCAATATTAAATATTAATAACTTGGGAATCCTTTTCTTATCAATAAAAATATTTTAAAATAGAATAAATAAATATATTTATGTTAGTATTTCAATCTTAGTATGTTAGTAATAATATTTTAATACATAACATAACATATTGTTTTGTATATATCTTTAAAATAATTATAAATAATATAAAATTCGTTTAAATACGATCTAACAACGAACTAGTTAATTGTTGGTTCTAATCGATGATGTCCTTGTGGCAGCTTAGAGAGAGAATATATATTTCCTTGTTCTCTTTCTCTCTCTGTCTTAAAATATTAAGGACCACTATACATTGACTTTTTCTTCAACTACTAGCAGTACAACTATCTAAATACATAAATGAAATTAGAAATAAAAAAGTCAGCATGTTTATTGCACTCGATTAGGGCAACCATTTATTAGTCAATGTCATCACAACGAAACAGAGTGCACTGTCATGCGATCTCACTTATTGTACCCACATTAAACCTAATCCAAAGCCACCTATTCTGTTGATATCTTTGCAATTGCTATCAGTCGGTTTCCAAGTGTTCAATCAGTTGGATAACAAGAACAAATAAAAGGGGAGAGAGAGAGAGAGTGCAAAGATGGATAACACCAATAGACAGATCCTTTTTGGTTTCTTTCTCCTCTAGTTAAATTTTTTTTATGCACACATAAATATAAACATGTATGTATAATGGAAATGTGCCTTAGATTAGAATCTAAGCAAGTGGACTTTATTCTTTGTCCAATCATGCATTGGGGAGAGAGAGAGAGAGCTGATCACATGGAGGTCAGCCACGTGTTTGAGAGATAAAATTAAGTAGTTGGTTCACCTACTAACGGATTGAGCCTCCGATGAAAAGAAAAATTATGACCATTGAGCGAGAATAAATTACTCATATGTTAGTGATTTTTTTTCAAACATATTTAAAACTAGAAGGATATTATTTCAATTATTTCCGAGCTTATTTTTCTTGGAATATATATAACGTTGAGATCGGAGAAGTGGAGTTAGTCTTTTGATCATTATGTTTTAGGTCAGCCCATGTCTTCCTTAGTTTAGTTGTTGATTCGTCCGTCCCAGGGAGGTGTAGTAGTATATATAGTGCCTTTGCCTTGTTTCCTTATCCTCGTGACCATAAATGTTTGACCACAGCTATTTCTTATTTTTCGCAAGAGGCTTGTAAAAAAAAAGCAGTTTAAAGTTTATAAAATAACAATCATAATTCACGATGATAGAATTATGATCTCATTGCTGGATAATAAAGTTGATATATGTGGATTAATGAGGCTTGTAAAAAAAAGCAGTTTAAAGTTTATAAAATAACAATCATAATTCACGATGATAGAATTATGATCTCATTGCTGGATAATAAAGTTGATATATGTGGATTAATGAGGCTTGTAAAAAAAAGCAGTTTAAAGTTTATAAAATAACAATCATAATTCACGATGATAGAATTATGATCTCATTGCTGGATAATAAAGTTGATATATGTGGATTAATGAGGCTTGTAAAAAAAAGCAGTTTAAAGTTTATAAAATAACAATCATAATTCACGATGATAGAATTATGATCTCATTGCTGGATAATAAAGTTGATATATGTGGATTAATGAGGTTCGTGTTGACTATATATTTCAGTTGCAAATGAATTGTCTTTTGTTGTTAAAAGGATACTCTCTCTCTCTCTTCTTTGTTATTACTTATTACTGTCGTCTGACTAGTCCAGTCAGAGAAAGCATGTGGTCTACGTGAAATTTCAAATCTGAGCCTTCGCTTTAAAGCTTAATCACGAATCCAACTGCGCCAACCCTATTGATGTCATCAATCTTTTCCAAGGACATATGGTCAAAATCCACAAATAACTTTAACGCCTAATTTATATGACATCATATCAATATATACAAAGATGGCATAGCCAAAAGTCAATTATTATCTTGTGCTCAATAAAACATGTCGTATATGAAATATCTGACAGGTAACGTGTGGGAAGAAAAGATAATGGTAAGTTATCAGTTGATATTTTAATTCCATACTTTGGAGCTCTATAATAGCTTTTCTTTTCTTTTCCTCAATACGAGTAGTCATAATTGATTTTAACGAGTATTAGTTAATTTAATTTGAGGAATTATATTATATTATATATATATATATATATATGAGATTAATGTACTTACAAAGCACCTTCCGTTTTGTAGAAATACTGAGCGCATCTCAATCATTGATCCACTCATTAATTAATCTGATCAAAAGTAATTAAATCTCATAATTTAAAAATATAAATTATCTCAATCATTGATCAATGGATCAACATTCCTACATTATATTATATGATTAATGAATCAAAGGTGTTTTGTAAGAATATTAATCCATATATATATATATATATTTGCTGAATTCAATGCACAAACTGTAGTTAGTTGAATGCTCTTTTCAGCACAAAAGAACCTGTTTGTCTTGCTTTTATTTTCATCTTTTAGACCTTTTCATTTTTCCTTCTTTGAAATTGACTGAAGAAGAACAAGTTGAGAAAGTATTTTATCGTGTTCCAGGTTTTGGTTTTGGCCCCCCAAAAGAGAACAAATTGGTCATGGTCAGCTTCATATATATATTTCCATTCCAGCTAAAAGCATGTCTTCATTCGCCAAATTTCCTTTTTGGAATTAATGTCTAGATTGATGTTGAAATTTGGAATGGACTACATACCGCAGCCACAAGTTACTTACATATAAACAACTAACATTCTCCATCCATTATATATATAAGCCCAAATCCAGACTTTATTACCCCATGTTGGAATCTTCCCTCGTACATACGCAAGGCTGATGTACTGCATATTTTAACAAACCATAAATATGTAATTACAGTTGAAAAAAATGCATGCAAAAATATATTGTAGTATACTACGTATATGACTTCTTGTACTTTCTCAAGTCATGCTTGAAAAAGAGTGTTAAATTGATCAATGCATTGCTTTTCCTTTCGCATTATGTGTCGTTTGGGATGAGACGTAATGAGAATGTCCCTTAGCGATGTCTTCTCAAAACTCATCCACACTCTAGATTCACTGGATGAGGTAGTTCTAGGTAGCATCATAGACAATATAATCAAGTTACTCCATACAAGAGAGATTGGGAGAATAAATAGTACTAACAAAGGTTAGTTCTCTCTTTAGCATGCTCACATTTTGCTCGACGAAATGCTTGATCAGTCACCAATTGTTTAATGTGGTATCTTATTACTAAACTAAGTAATTAGTTATGAATGAAATTTCTTAGTGATCTTTGTTCTCTTTTACTTCTATATAAATTCTACATCGTGCAGCTATGCCATTGTTGCTACAAAAGAAAAGCCCTCCTACATTACTATTGTTCTTTCTGATTTAAAAATTCGATGTTGTATTTTTTTAAAGAACTTTGTTTTGTAAAAACTAAATATATTTATAGGATATAGTAGTTTTCTTTAATTACTTTTGTTGACCAAGTAAGGCTACTTCTCTAATACCAGGTCAAGCAAGTTTAATTTGTTTGGTATATATGCTAATTTTTTTTCAATGACGCCCGAATATCTTTTTTTAACTAATTAATTTCAAGTTTACATGCATCGATGATATTAAAGTGTGATCAGTTTAATTAATGTGAAAGGTTCATGATGATATTCATAAGTTGAATGAAGGGGAGCCTTGTAAGGTATTAATATGTAAATTTTGCATTGACACTAGAGAATAATCATATCAATGGTTCAAAAACTCATGTCAATCCTTTTGCTTATTCTTTGTACATAGGTTCAAAGCTCATACAGAAAAGCTCAGAGGTGCTGGAGGCCAATGACTTGAGGAAGAAACTAAGATGGATGCAAAAAAGAAAATCTTGGTACAATGAACTTTGTTTGTGTTCAATGTTCTTGAATAATTCCTTAGTACTAAATGTGACAAGGGTTTTTCTAGTTGAGTTGCCACGGTTCATGCTCATATGAGATCTTTTTTCTTGAGAGACATATGTGATCTTTTTAATATGCACATTTGTTATGTGATCAATTTAATCAACATATCAAACAATTTGTTACAGTGTTTTCTCCACAAATATTAGAGCAGCAAAATGGAAGAATAATGACAACTAAAGATTTTGAGATGACAAAGAGAACTCAGTAGTTGGCCTTCATCATAAATATTTGTCATGCAATATTGAATGACAAAGGTGTCCACAAACATCCACAAGTCCAGACGAGTACTCTAGTTTTGAAGTTGTTGACATCATCACATTTTCCAAAGGATTTCAATGATACCATGGAAGTCCTCATCAAGATAGGCTATGTGCAAAAGAGTGACTTCTATTGTAATATATAACTCTTGCATAATAGTTGAATGTACCATTTAATTTGTGGTTCTGTATTAAGAGATTTTATTGTGATTTCATTAAGATGTTATGGTACATTACTAATGACCATGCCATTATTCTTATATCGTACATATTTTTACTTGAGCTTTTTTTTGTTGTTAATGCTTGTTTCTTAATTATCATTAATACTATGAAAGGGTAAGTTGGGATAATATTTTTTGTTCCTTCAATTCTAAACCATTTTAACTAGATTAGTAGGCTTAAAAGACTTTTAACAATAGTTATTTTATAGTCATTCATGTTTGTAACGGCCGGATTCGTGGACATTACAATTTTTTAGGCCATTGTTATAATTGCCTTTTAATTTTTTCTAACGACCAGATTTGTGGTCTCTAAAGATTTTTTAATGAGCACTTTTATGCTGGTCGTTAATAACCTTTGACGACCAGTCATTTTATTCCGTCATTATTGATTTTTAACGGCGGAGCTTATAACGACCGGTGACGACCAAATTTTGTTGGTCGTTAATGACTTTTAGGGATCGGAAATTAGCTTATAGTGACCACTTTTCACTTCGTTAAAAGCCACTTTTCTTGTAGTGCTCCCTGCAATTAACTTTGGAGGAAAACTGAGGTCGCACAAAATCTTATTTTTTATGTGACCACCACCTTGGTCAACATATCAATTGGATTCAGCCTCGAATTTTCTCAAGCACCAATGTCTTCTCTTTTCAAACATCGTTAATAAAATGGTACTTTAATCTGATGTGCTTCGATCCGACATGATACACTAGATTGTTTGCCAAATGAATTACACTATGATTATCACTGTATAGACTCGAACTCAGTTGCATCTTGTCCAGCTCTTCAAGGACCTCTTGAGCCATATTATCTTCTTACATGCTTCTGCTATGGCAATGTACTCCGATCCGATAGTAGAGAGAGCAACAACTTTATGTAATTGAGACATCCAACTAATTATCGTGCCACCTAGGATGTGCACGTATCTAGTCGTGCTTCTGACATTATCAATGTCACCATCTAAATCTGCATCAACATAATCCTTCGTATCCAAATTACTTTTACCGAAATGCAAACACATATCTTTGATTCCTTTCAAATACTGAAGGATCCACTTCACTACTTGTTAGTGTTCCTTCCTTGGATCTGACATATATCTACTCACAACTCTCATTGCACGAGCAATGTCTGATGCTAACTATAGCATACATGAGACTGCCTACTGTTGATGCATATGTGATCTTCTACATGCGTGCACATTCCATATCTGTCTTGTATGATTGCTCCTTCGAAAGCTTGAAGTGACTCGCCAAGGGTGTCTACACTGGTTTGGCATCTTGCATGGAAAACCTCTCAAGCACCTTTTTCACATAAGTTTCTTGTGTCAACTTCATAGTTCCCACTTTCTTGTCCTAAACAATCTTCATCCCAAGTATGATTTTTGCGGCTCCCAAATCATTCATCTCAAACACACTTGATAATTATTCTTTGAGCCTTTTAATTTCTATCATATTTGAATATGTGATGAGCATATTATCCACATACAATAGCAATATGTTGTAGCAATTATTAAAGTGTTTGATGTAACAATAATGGTAAAAAAACACACTTAGCATCATGAAGTTATCGAATTTCATATATCACTACCGAGGAGCATGCTTCAAACTATACAATCTTTTAGTCAGCTTGCATAGTAGATTATCTTTATTGGGAACTTGAAAGCCTTCTGTTTGCTTTATGTAAATATCCTCCAAATCACCATGGAGGAAACTGCTCAAGATGTAAGTCCTTAGGTGCAATTATATTAAACACTAATCTAATAGTAATTAGCTTAATCGGTGCAAATATCTCAGTATTGTCAATACATTCCTTTTGCTTGAAGCCTTTCACAACTGGCTTTGATTTGTACCTCTTGCCACCATTTGCCTCCTATTTGATCTTGTATAACTACTTGTTGTGAAATACCTTCTTCCCTTTAGGTAGCTCCTCAACACTCAAGTTTTATTTTTATACATCGATTCATCTCATCCTGCATTGTTAACTTCCACTTGAAGGAATCATCAACCTCACAAGCATTAGTTAGTAATATAAAATCCAAAGAAGGAGAATACTTCGCAGGTGGTCTTATCTCCCGAGTAGATGTCCTGACATGAGTGGAGTGCTCGGCCCAACTTGTATCAACTTAGACTCTTGTTGAACAATCTTCTGAGATCCGATCACATCTTCATCTATATATCCTCAAGTTCCACTTGAACATTGTCTTTTTTCCTCTGCATTACAGGATTCTACAACACACTTGTCTTTATACATGGTCATTTAATGGAACATACATTTCTTTCCCGAAAAATTTTTCTATTCTCATCATCCTAGAAAGATATCCAAACTCATTAGAATAATAGATAATAAAGAAACACCTCCGAGATTTAGCATCTAGCTTCACTCTACATGTAGAATCAATATGCACATATGACATGCAATCAAAAATTCTCATATGAAACAGATCTACCTCCTTACCACTCCAGACCTCCTCTGTTAGTTTGTTCTCCAATGGTATAGATGACTAGCAGTTGATCAGGTATGCCGTTGTGTTCATTGCATCTACCCAAAATGATTTTAGTGCATGAATCCTCATGTCCTTGGCGCACTCATTCGTCGTCCTATTCATCTATTCAGCAACTCTGTTCTATTATGGCATCCTTGAAACTATCATCTCCATCCTCATTCTATGTTTCTCATATATCTCTTTGAATTCGTGGTTCACATACTCACGGTCATTGTCAGATCGCAAACACTCGATCTTAACATCAGTTTCATTTCTAACTGTGCCTTCCATTTCTTAAAAGTAGAGAATACATCATATTTGTTTTTTTTTCAGAAAATAAATCCATACCTTCTTGAAATAATCATCGACGTTGTCACATAATATAGTGATCCGTCGAGAGATGGAATAGGAAATGGCCCCCACACATCTGTATGCATAAGCTCCAACTTGCTACTCTTAGATATGCTTGGCACTTTGTTGAAGGTGATTGTCTTCTGCTTTTTCAGCACAACCTTCATAAAGTCCACCATTGACAGACTTCAAACTTAGTAGCTGACCCATCTTGTACAAAACATTCATCCATTTTTCACTCATATGTCCAAGTCTACAATGTCATACTTTAGACATATCATCTGAATCAGCTGCTGCAATGATCCTTGTGTTCGATGACCTGTACAGAGTACCCAACTTGTTGTCTTGTGCAATCATCATAGCTCCTTTGGTGACCTTCCAAATGTTACTTGCAAATATCGTAGTGTAATCTCTGAGTCAAGCTTTCAAATCGAGATCAAATTTCTCTTCAGTCCTGATATATGTCGAACATCTTTCGGCTTCCAGACTGTCTCATTATTAACGACAATCTTCACATTGCCCTTTTCCAAAATATCCAAGGCTTTATCATAGTCAGATAAATATTGCCAAAGTTACTAATAGTATAATCTTCCATACACTTCATTTGTGAGGTGGAATGATATGAAGCTCTAGAATTCAAAATTCAAGATTCTGTCGGACTGTCAACACTTAGAACCAACGCACCTGAGACTTCTTGTGTAGCAGTATTCATCGACTCCTCATTGGTTTTTTTTCTTTGGTGCTCGGTAGTTCTTTTTTCAGATGATCTTTCTTCCTACGATTCTAACATGCGAATTCACTAGATCTCGATTGACTTCGTTGCCTTGCATTTGACCTTCTTAGGTTCTGTCCTCATTGTTGTGTTCTTCTCCTACCCTCTGTATTCATTGTTGAACTTGAAGCTTCTGATCCTGATTCTCTCTTGTGAGCGTCTTCGCTCAAAATCAGATCTTAAATACCATCGAGCTTCAAATTTATTGAACCAGAAAACTGCTAACAGTTGTCACAGTTGCATCCCAAATTTTTTGGCAAAGAGGACAATGATATCAAAGCCCTCACTTCATCATCAAAAGTGATATTTATCGAATTCAATTATGTAATGATAATGTTGAATTCATTGATGTGATCCATGACCGAAGCTTCTTCCGATATCTTCAGGTTGAATAACCTTCTCATCAAATACACCTTGTTTGATGTAGATGACTTCTAGTACATATTAGATACGTCTTCATGAAACTCGTAGTGGTTTTCTCATTCATGATGTTAAAGGCTACGTTCCGCGCCAATATCAGCTCGATAACACCAATCACATATCAATCGAGGAGCGCTGACTCCGCGTCGCTCATTGTCCATGGCTTTTCCTAATAGAGAGACTCATGCAATTCTTTTTGTACAGATAGTCCTCGATCTATATCTTCCAAAAGTCGAAATTTCTACCATTTCTCAATCTTGATCTTCCCGTCATTTGTTGCCATCGCTCTAACTGCCACGAACTCTTTGTCATAGCTCTGATACCAGTTATTGCGGAATAACTTTGGTACCAACAAACGATCGATACCGATATGAGGTAAACATTAATAGACAGATAGTGGAAGAGTAACAAGAAATCACATAAAAAAAGATACACAAATTTTATGTGGTTCGAAAATTGTCTCCTACGTCCACGATCGTCTCATAGAGTTTTCACCCTACCATAACTAACAAATTAGTTAGCCCCAAATATATTTTATATCTGAATTTTGAGTGAATAGCTTCCACATATTCTACTTTGAAACTCAAATATTTTTATCATATAAGCCACCATTCATTATTGATAAGCAACTAACTCAAATCACACATAAAGTGGTTTAATATGCTGTAGATGGTTCACGTGTCATGATCTAATAAAATCCTATTTTATGAAAAAAAATGAATGTGTCAAAGCATTTATGTGTCAAGCGATTTTACACATACTTTTTTTGATATATTTTTTTACTAATAGCGTAGAGGATCATTGATGATAAAAAATAATTTTATACTATAAGAAATTATAAAAAATGACTACATCTATTACGAAGAATAATAATGTGCAAAAAATTTAAAAATAATTAATATAGTTATTGTTGATGATTTGAATCACATTTTTTTATTATTATAAGTGATCCTATAAATAATTAATAAAGAAAGATAACAAGAAAAATAAATATAAAGTCGCTTAATATGGAAAGAGTTTCATTAATCTCAATATAGGTATTAATAGTTATGAGGTTAAGATTTTAATCTAAGAAACTAATATTAAAATTTAATAGAGAGAGAGAGAGAGAGAGAGAGAGAGAGAGAGAGAGAGAGAGAGAGAGAGAGAGAGAGAGAGAGAGAGAGAGAGAGAGAGAGATTACCTTTTTTTTTATGTAGGTCATGTGACATCAGTAATCAATTAAATCACAGTCATGATTCAAACATGACAAGAGAGAGAGGGAGTTTACCTTTCTTTTTTATGTAGGTCATGTGACATCAGTAATCAATTAAATCACAGTCATGATTCAAACATGACAAGAGCACAAACTGTTGATTCAAGCATGACAAGAGCACAAACTGTTGAAGTAATACAAGCACGTGGTTTGACAAAGTATATTATTAGAAATTGATGGTCGTGCTTCTGGAAGAAATTAAATGCAATGCTATCGTTTTTCTTTTCTCTAACCTCTTAATTATGACATACATCTTGCTAATTCTATAATCAAATCTGTCAGTTCATATACTGACACTCAAAACGTGGAATGTAAACACATAAAATACCGCATTAAGCATCTTTTTCAAGTCCGCCACTATTTCCTTATACCAGCTCTACGGTGACACCATCATTTGCTTGTTATACATTGGAAATACATCAACATCACTTCAGGCAGTCTGATTACATAACTTGCAAACTTGGTCTGGAGAAAAATGATCCACAGCGCATGCATCAATTGGACCATGGCGAATTCCGTGTTTCTGAACGGCTTCTTAGATGCTTCAAATTAATGAGAACCAATTTGGCATTAATTCTCCAGGTCAGAACTCAGAAGTCACCACCAAAGCATGCATGCATGGGATAATTAATTGCTTTTTGGAGTCTTCCAACGCAGATAGTATCTCCGAAGAAACATGCACTGCAGACTCCACGTCGATCTTTTCATCTGCAGGAATCAAGTTTAATCAGTCTTTTTTTCTTTTATCTTTTGCTGCACTGACTATTTGTCCCTACCTGCTTTTTCTTATCCTTTGTTGTTGTTATGCATTTTGATGATAGCTCGTGTCCATCTCTGCTAGCATTGACTGAGACTTTACACTGTGCAGCTTCGAGCTCCTCATTTCCCGAACAAGCGAAAACAAGAGAGGGCTGGAGTAATCGTCTGGTTATTTTCTGTTGAAGAGTTGAATGGAGAAAAGGGAGCCCGAAATTTCATGGATGCGATTCTCAATTCAGACTCCCGATACACATTGGGTTTCCAACTTCTTGTCTTCCTCCTCTAAACAAAGCAAAGAGACCCCTCCTTTACATTGCAAACAAAGCAACTGTTTTATATTCCAATTAGGTTCTAGCCAAGTAGTTTATAATTAAACACAGAGATGCAGTGATAAGCTCTCTCCTTCTTCGGTATCTTCTGCAAGATATAGTTTACGGTGAGGACTTCAGCTGGAATATAAATGGTCTGTTCATATATAGCTGCATGCATGCAGTCTCATTTCTGTAACATCCTCCCTCTGGTGGTTTAATCTTTACTCGTTCTGGAAATGGAATGCAAACAGTGTTTGTTTGCTCCCATATTTGGTGGGTGACAAAGTCAAAGTTCCAGCCCTATTAAATCTGTTCCCCACAGTTCCACTCGCCAACTTAAAACATGGAGTGCTGCTTATGAGTAAAATGGGAAAAAATAAACATGACACGTTCTAGCACACAACTTTGGCGTGCAGCACATCTTTGGTTTTTATTCTCTTGGCATTTTGCTTCATGGTAGAAGAGGACAAATGGCAATTTTGATGTTTTGATTTGAGATATCATTTTCCTCTCCCCTTTCCATTTGACATGATACTATTAAATTCATTAAAGGTTGAGTACCTTGGAAACCTTAGTGACAGTGGGGGCATAAAATAAAAGTGGCCTCTTAAATTAAAGTGCCCTTACTGGACACTCCATTACTAGGACATATATATATCAGGAAGGGCCACTAATAAACTTTGATGGGGGTTCTGAAAGATGACTTGCCTTATCTTTTCAAAAAAAAAAATATATATATAAAGCAATTGGCCTTACATTCTTATCTAAATTGAGTAGTGTTTATATGACCCCACCAGTGCTATTTGCAAGAGAAAAAGGTCCTCCTTTGGCGATGGTGTTTTGCCTTCTTTGCAACTGTTTGGTCACTAATCAGCATTCAATTTCATTGTCCAAGTCTGTACGTAATTGACCAAGCCCTGATTATTTCACTTTTTTTTATCTATGATTGGGGTGGAGGGTAAAAAAAATCAAGTTTCAAAGATTTAAGACATTCCAGTGTAGAGAATATGTGTCTTCTCCTGGTGCCAACCTGTTTGTGACTTTAGTGCACATTGGGGCCAAGCATATGAATGCTTGATGTGACGTGTTTTCGTCTGATATTTGTTGTTTTTTTTTTTCAGAAGTGATTAGTTTATCTATTAACAGAGGACAACATCACCGAAGCCTTTAACCTGCGGAAGTCGTAGGCCCGGTATTCATGCATGTTATGATAGATGCGAGCAGATAGGCGACATTGGAGAAGGACATATACATGGCATTAAGAGCACACCAAACATTGTTCTTACACACTGGACGAACTTCCTAGTCATTAAGGTGCACGCATGAAGAAATTATACAAATTATTTCGAGCTGCATAATGTTTTCCTCATTTTCGAGAGAGAGAGAGAGAGAGAGAGAGAGAGAGGAATTAAACAAGGCAATTTTAATCCATTTGTTTTCATTCATTTTCAGTATTTTGCAAGAAGACTATTTATTGGCCCTTAGGCTGGATTTGTAGTTGAGGCCCGGACTGAGAACGACGTAGTTGTGAAGTTTTCACAAGGTGGCCCATTGGGCTTCACTTCTTTTTGCTATTATTTGGAAGTTATTTTCATTTAAGGCCCTGTTTTAGTGTAATGAAAATATTGTGGAATTACCTTTTTTTTATAACTCCACCTTGGATCTCAAATTTTTAAACCCTGCTCAAACAATTTTGATCTCCACAGCAAAAGTAAGTAGAAACCTCGTCTTTACAACTAATGGATGTGTGACCCATAAACTAAAGTAACATAGGGTTTTGGATAATAAATCGAGAACATGTCTGCTAAGACAGAACCGTACCCTTCATTCACTAATAGATAAACAATTCCCTTTTCGAAAAAAAGAATACAGAGAATTTAATCTTCTACGTTGTTCTCAATAATTTTGTTTGGGAAAGCAGAACAGAAAAGAGGCCAAAACTCATTACTGTGCTATGAATTATTATATCGTGTACCCAAAAACAAGGTTTTCCAATTCTTGAGTTCGCGTAGACTCATTTTACGTTCGATAAATTCGAGATGTAAATTCATAGAGTTTAAATGCATATGATCATAATTATTTTTGTACTTCATTTTCAATCAACTCAATAATTATTCATCATTTCAAGATCCCTTATTCCACAAACTTTGTTCAAATGTTCCAAATGCTGGAGTAGCTAAAGATCGATAATCACTAAACCCTAATGTATGAATAGATGAATAAATGAATAAAATATTTTGAGGCTTAGAGGGTTATACCAAAACTACAAATATGTGTCTTTTTTTATTTCTATACATATTTATTTTTCAATTATACCTTCAAACCCAATTTAAATATCCAATTCTTCCATCTCCAACTCTACGAGCAAGTTCATACGAATTTATTTGATTCTATCGAGTTTCCTGCGTTCGAGTCTAAATCGAGTTCACTCAATTTTGTAACCTAGAGTCTTAAAAACGTACGATTACGACTCTCACTCGTGAGTTTAAAAACCTTGCCTTAAATTGATAAAACAAATAGTAAAAAAATGATAACATGTGAGTTTCACATGACGAAATTTGTGTGGTACAAATATTTACTATTTATGTATGAGAGTTATGGTATATTATAATATAATATTATTATTTTTGCTTGACATGAAAATTTTATTGGGTGATAATTCTTTTTGTTCATAAATATATCTCTTTGTGGCTTGTTTTATTTTGTTATTTTATCTATTGATCGAATTATTCTTAACCATTAAAAACTTACTTTTGAAACGTTATTAATAAATATCGTTGAAATAGAGTATTTGAACATTAGAAGTACAATAAATGCATAAGATATTTTAGTTTCAAATTTACCTTCTCACTACATTATTGAAGATACATTATAAAAGTGTTCTCGGGTAAAAATTATTGTTCAATAGTCTTTAGTACAACTAACTTAGTCAATGAACAAGTGTAAGTGATTCCTATGCTAGTCAATGAATAAATGTCTATAGACTCAAATATCATGATCAAATCGTTCATATAACAAATGGTTTTTCATATAACGACCAATTCTTCAAGGTAATTAAATAAATAGAAAATTAGCTTGGCATAATGGTTGGCCTTATTGATTCATCACACAATCCCATGCTCATAAATCATAATAGAGGAAATTAAATATAGAGAGTTACCATAGTTCCTCTTCTTAATAGGAAAGAAACTCTCTCAAATCCCATTACTCATCTTATTCACTTTAGACTTCATCCATAATAAGTTATGTGCAAATTTTCTTGAGATCCAATATTATTAAAAGGTATTGCACATGTCCGTCTTCCCAGAAAAAAGTTTCTTCTAAGGATTACGAAAATGAAGTATTGGATCCAATCCATTCTCATATTGTTTATATCTTGATTTAATACAAAGTGTGAAGAATTATCTTTGAATCAATATTCATTAAAATATTACTTAAATTTCCTAAAAGTGTTTTGATATATTCTAGAAGGATCAAAATGAGATTTGATTAAAAAGTTTTTTAAAACATTATGTTAGTCTATTTTAATATAAAATGATATTTATTTATTTAAAAATTTAGTTCTGTAGGATTTTTGTTGATCCAAGTTATAGGATTGAAATATCAACTTGAAATCATAATATTTTGTTTAATCTATTTAGAAAAATTTTCATAAAAAAATCAACCAATATCTGATCCAATGTTATCATGCCCGGATCAAACAGTGGAGAGGTTTCTTGTAACACCCTCGGCCCAATCAAGATATTCTTTATTTTGGGCCATTGGCTCGCACGAGTTTAAAATACGTCTTGATAAGTGAAGATGATAACTACATACAAATCCATGATCGCCTTTGTATTTTGTCCATATAAGATTATTCCATCAAACCATCTTGGTCCTTACACTACAAGAAAATCGCGATTTTTCGACGGATAATTTTCGACGGTTCTAAATCCATCGCAATTTGCGACGGATTTTTCGACGGTTCCATTTTCGACGGATTTTTCGACGGTTATGACCGTCGAAAATAATTTATATTATTATTTAATTTTTTGACGATTAGGAACATCGATATTTTCGACGGATATCCATCCGTCGTAATTTCCGACGACTTTTCCGACGGTTACGATCGTTGGAAATAAAAAAAATAAATTATATATTTTTAATATTATTATTAATTTTTTTCGACGAATTTTCCGACGGTCACGACCGTCGGAAATTAAAAAATTAATTATATAATTTATTATTTTATTATTTTATTTTTTGACGATTAGGAACGTCGATATTTTCGACGGATATACATCCGTCGCAATTTCCGACGACTTTTCCGACGGTTAGGACCGTCGGAAATAAAAAAATTAAATTATATATTTAAATATTATTATTAAATTTTTTTGACGGATTTTCCACGGTTATAACCGTCGGAAATAAAAAATTAATTATATAATTTATTATATTATTATTTAATTTTTTGACGATTAGGAACGTCGATATTTCCGACGGATGTCCATCCGTCGCAAAATTCGTCACAATTTCCGAAGGTCGTAACCGTCGGTAAATGTATAATAGTATCATATATAAGAGTATTTTATTAATATAACTAGCGACGGTCCAAACCGTCGCAATTACCGACGGTTTTGACCGTCGGTAAAGATTACCGATGGTTCAAACCGTCGGTAAAATAAAAAATAAATATTATATATAACTAAATAAAATAAAAATATTTATTATTTATGTTTTCGACGGCCGAAACCGTCGGTAATTAAAATTTCGTTATCCCGCTTTTTTTCCCTTTTCCCGCTTTCTTTCCACTTTTTTCCTTTATATATTTTCCCTCCTCCCTCTTCTCTCTCCCTCCTCCCTCCACTCCTCTCTCTCCCTCCTCTCCTCTCTCCCTCTCCCGGCCGCGAGCACCGGATCGGCCTCTCCCACGCGCCGGACGCCGGTACCCTCCCACACCGAACGCCGGCGACCCTCTCCCGCGCCGACGTATCTCTCTCTCCCGCGCCGACGTATCTCTCTCTCTCCAGTGGCCGGATCGGCCGTCAGGCGGCCGGGATCCGAACGCCAGTCGGCCGGATCCGGCGCAGGCGGCCGGATCCAGCCGCTAATTTTTTTATATTTAAAAAATTATTTGCGACGGTTGCGACCGTCAAAAGATCGACGGTTGCGACGCCCGTCTAAAGTTTCGACAGTTGGGACCGTCGAAAAGTTGCGACGGCTCGGACCGCCGGCCTTTTCCGGCGGTTGCAACCGTCGGAAATATCGACGATTCGGACCGCCGGCCTTTTCCGGCGGTTGCAACCGTCGGAAATATCGACGGTTCGAACCGCCGAGGACTTTTCCGGCGGTTGCAACCGTCGGAAAATTTCGACGGGTCGAACCGCCGGGGACTGTTCCGACGGCCAGAACCGTCGATATTTTCGACGAATTTTTTTCAACCGTCGCAAATCCGTTTGCGACGAGCGTTTTTCCGACGGATCGATTCCGACTGAAAAACCATCGGTAATTGCATTACCAACGATTTTCGGACTGATTACCGACAGTTTGGACCGTCGGTAATCATCATTTTTCTAGTAGTGTTAATACCAATGTTATCAGGACCGGACCGGACAACGAACCAAAAAAGTTTTCATTTCAGGTCGAACCGGTCAGACCGGTCGATCAAACCGGTCAGACCGATCGGTCAAACCGGTTAATAATAAAATATTAGAATTTAATATAATTCATCAAATTACTAAATTATTTATGTAACAAATATATACCAAAAAAAAATTAGACAATAAGATAAAAGATTATAATAAAATTAAACTATAATATTTTAAAGTCTAACAAATTTAAGTCATAAAATAAAATATTGTAATCATATTTTTTAATAAGATAAGATATTTTATAAATTTTCTTATGTTTCCTGGAGGGACAACATGAACGTAAAGTGGGGGTAGCCGAAATGAGGATGTTGAGATGGATGTGTGGTCATACAAGATTAGATAAGATTAGGAATGACCATATACGTGAACGAGTCGGAGTGGCTCCTATTAGTGAGAAAATGGTAGAGAATCGTTTGAGATGGTTTGATCATGTTCAGATAAGACCATTAGATGCGCCAGTAAGAAGAGTAGATCAAATAATCTGAAGTCCGATTAAAAGAGGGAGAGGGAGGCCAAGGCGGACACTTGACAAACTAATAAAGCAAGATCTATTGATGAATAATATACCGAAAGGTTTGGTTACTAATAGAGCGGAATGGCATCGTATGATTCATGTAGCTGACCCACCTAGTGGGATAAGGCTTTGTTGTTATTGTTGTTGTTTCCTGGAGGCTTGATAAAAATTGAAATTCTCTCTCTTGAGATTTGTCATCTCTCTCACGCATCTCTCTCTTGTTCCCACTTCCCACCTCTTCACTTTTATTATCTATGACGCATTTCTCTATTTCCCATCATCTTTCCTCTCTCTCACACGTCTTTCTCTCTCTTATTCCCAAGGGTCCCAACGTCTTTCCTCTCTCTCTACTTTCTAACGAATCCCTCTTTCCCAATGTCCCTCAATTCATGTACTGGTTCTTTCTCTCCCTTACATGCGCATGCATGTACCCTTTGGTTATCCCTCTCTCACTTCTCTCTCTCTCTCACGCGAGTTGTGACATCGCGCCCGGTTCAACGAGTTCGCGATTTATTCCGATTTTTGACCGGGTTTGACCGGTTTAACCCGGTTCAAAGGGCAGTCCAGTTTTAGTCGTCAGATCAAGTCGCGTTGACACGCGGTCGACGATCGGACCGGTCGGTCCGGTCCGGTCCTGACAACACTGCTTAATACCTTTGATCACAAGAACCCAGACTTATAATTCCATTTCTACGTCCTTACAACCGTCACAAGTTCTCCTATCATTCTACCCAGTGTGTGTTTTTAGGTTATCCCTCTCAATTTCATGGATGTCATTGACTCAACCCTTGTACCGGCCACATCTATCATGCTCGCCATGTCACCTTCGATGAATACACGTTCCCTTTTGCCACATCAATACTATATATGCAGCGTCCCCCACATAGTCTTCTCTTGCGTTAGCTACCCCTCCAAGATAACCTTTAGCGTCCACATCCACTAGCATATTGCTGTCTCCAACCCTGTTATCTCCACCTGACCTTCGTCCTTTTGAACGCATGACACTTCAACCTCGCACTTCTATCAACTATCGCCACCTTGTTGGCCTTTCCTATCCATCTGCTAACCATGTCAAGTCTACCAGCAATACACTGCCTACCCTCACCTCCTTTACTGCCAACATTCATCTTGCATAGCGCTCAGCCATGGCTACTGAGATTACCTGTCGAATGGTATACCCTTTTTCCTCAAAATTTGCCGATGCCTATGATTGGATGCAAGTGGATCTTTAGAATCAAATACAAACCGGATGGCACATTGGAATGTCACAAGGCTCATCTTGTTGCTAAGGATTTTCATCAATAGGCGGGCATCGACTATTTTGACACCTTCAGCCCAATGATTAAGCCGATGACTATACATGAGGGTCCTCACCATTGTTGTGTCTCGCGGTTGGCCTCTACGTCAACTCGATATCAGTAATGCTTTTCTTCATGGCGACTTGCAAGAGACAATATATGTGTTGCAGCCTCTTGGATTTGTTGATAAATTTTTTCCACACCATATTTGTCACTTACAAAAATCTCTTTATGGTCTAAAATAGGCTCCACGAGCATGATTCTTCAAGCTTCACTAAGATCTTATCTCTTTTGACTTTCAAGTATATAGAGTCGACACGTCTCTCTTTGCTTACTCTTAGGGTGATGCTCTTCTATATGTATTAGTTTATGTCGATGATCTCATCATGACTGGGTTCTCATCTAGTTGCTTGGAGTCACTTTTCCATCATCGAAGTGCAACATTTGCAATCCGAGACATTGGCCCTCTCTCTTACTTCCTTGGCATCAAAGTTCTTCGCGATGGTGCAGATTTGATTCTCTTCCAGAGAAAGTATATTACAAATCTCTTGCGACAGACACATATGCATGCTGCCAAGTCTATCCATTCTCCCATGGACACTACACTGTGTGTCCTCTCCTTACCAAGTTGTTCTCGGACCCACAATTATATTGTCATTCCCTCTTAGGATCATTAGCAACTTGTGAAGCGTATCTTATATTATCTCAACTATAATACTAATCATGGACTCTGCATTTCTCGTTGCTCTTCTGCCACACTGCATAATTTTCTCTGATGTTGCTTGGGCTGGAGGCCAGATAGATCGAAAATTCGGCGGGTTCACTATCTACCTCAGTAACAATCTTATCTTTTGGTCTACGAGGAAGCAACATGTCACAGTCCTCCAATGAGTCTGAATACAAAGTTCTAGAAGATACTACAGTCGAGTTAATCAAGCTTACATCTCTTCGCTATCTCCACCCTAATCCTCTGGTGTGACAACATTGGTGCCACATACCTTACTACAAATTCCATGTTTCACGTTCGAACAAAGCACATTGAAGTAGACTATCATTTTGTTCGTGATGAGGTCATACACCGCCGGCTCTTCGTCCGATTCATCTCCTCCAAGGACAACATTGTTGGCATTATGACAAAAACTATGGAACTCGCTTCAAGTTCTTACGTTATAAGCTACGACTGTGTTCGCGCCCTCCCTAACTTGTCGGGGTGTATTAGCATATCTATTCAATAGATATTCTGATATGATTTTGATACGATGCTTAAAAATAATTCTTGAGTGACCTAAACAATATATGATAATCAAAGAAACGAGATCAAACGAATTTTCAGGCAACGAAATATCAACCTCAAGATTACCAATGAACCAGGCAATCAATATTATAAATAGATTGATTTAATCACAATATTACAAACCTTATAATTAACAACGAAAGTTCCCGAAGAACGGGTTACAAAAGTTCCCTCACAACATGCATTACGATCATAGAAATTAAGTAATATTTAACTTAACATACATTAGTTCATAACTTTCAAGTAATTAAGTAATATTTAACTTCATGCATTAATAATTAACTTAACATACATGGTGGTGGGCTAGTACCTTTTTAACTGATGAGGGATGGCGACGGACGGCGGTGGAGGAAAGCGGTAGGCGACGACCGACGAGCGGACGAGGCGGAGGGTGGAGGAGGAGAAGGAGGAGGCGGTGGAGGCGGAGGCTGACGTCAGCGCGGTGGCGGAGGGCGGTGGAGTAGGCGGAGGCGACGGTGGAGGGCGGCAGAGGGGCGCGGTGGAGGTGGTGGACCGGCGCAGTGGAGGAGGCGGTGGAGTAGGCGGAGGGCGCGGTGAAGGAGGTGACGGCGGAGGGCGGACGTTGGAGGAGGAGGCAGAGGGCGGTGGAGGCGGAGGGCGATGGAGGGGCGCGGTGGAGGAGGAGGCGGCGGTGGAGGCGGAGGGTGGCAGAGGCGGACGTCGGCGCGGTGGAGGAGGCGGCGGAGGCAGACGTCGGCACGGAGGGAGGATGAGGAGGAGGCGGTGGAGGCGGAGGCGGACATCGGCGCGGTGGCGAAGGGCAGTGGAGGAGACGGAGGCAGCAGTGGAGGGCGGCGAAGGTGGCAGACGAGCGCGGTGGAGGAGGCGGTGGAGTAGGCGGAGGGGCGCAGTGGAGGAGGCGGAGGCAGAGGGAGGACGTCAAAAGGGGGGGCAGTGGAGGCGGAGGGCGGCGGAGTGGTGCGGTGGAGGAGGCGGCGGCGGTGGAGGCGGAGGGCCGCGGAGGTGGATGTCGGCGCGATGGAGGAGGCGGACGTCGGCGCGATGGACGTCGGGCGTCGGGCGTCGGAGGTCGGGCGTCGGAGGTCGGAGGTCGGGTGTCGGAGGAGGAGGGTCGGACGAAGAAGAGTAAAATAGTAAAAGTGAAAACAAAGAAGAGGGGTTAGGGATTTAAGTAAATTTGTTAGCGTCGCCCAATAACGCGACGCTACGTAGTCGCCATGTAGGCGTCGCTTCTATCAAAATTCGGCTAGTGCGGTGCTATGGAGAAGCTAATTGGTAGCTAAGCTAACGTAGCGACACTATAGCGTCATACGGGCGTCTCCATAGAATTTTTTTAAAATATAGCATCTTTTTCAAATTTTTTAGTATGTAAGAAATTTTATTTATCAATATAGCGTCTCATCGCATTGTGTCCCGTTCCAATTGTTTTATTTCCTACTGACAATTTATCATGTATGTATATAAAATTATAAATCTAAATGTATATATGTCTATAACAAAATTGCGTGTGTATATATATATATATATACACCTATAATATATGCATATGTATATGTCTACATGTGGGAGATTAAGTATTATAAATCTATCATGTATGCATGTCTATATGTATTATAAATATATATGAATATGTATACGTCTATACATGTGCGAGTCATATAACGTGTATATGTATACGTATTCGAAGTGAATATATGTGTATATGTTTATATGTGTGAGCTTAAGTGATAATAATATGTATATATGTACTTATTATATATAAGTATAAGTATATACACATATTTATATGTGTGCCCGATTAAGCGAGGGGATAAGAAGTTGGCTAAGGAGGCGCAATACAGATGCTATTGAGTCGCTAGGTACTTTTAGCGACCACGTAGCACCGAACTAGCGTCTAAAACCTTGTGGCGTCTCAATAGGGCGACGCTATAGAGACGTCAATAGTGTCACCATGGCGTCGACATCACCTGCGGCTCTAGTTAGATGCGAAAGTGACACTATTGAGTCTCCACCGTGACGCTAAAAAGGGATAATTTGTAGCAAATTACTCTCTTAATTCAACCATCGTAATTTCATGTATATATAACATAAAATGGGATTAAGTGTATATATTTAGTAGATAACATAAATAATGTGTAACAAATTATATATTTAGGAACACTCCTATCATGTAAAAATACATATATATATATATATATATATATATATATGTATATGAGGAATATTAGGGTGCTACCACACCTTTGTGGTACCACACCTTTGTGGTAGCACCCTGTGTCCACATATTTAGAATCATCTGATTTGAAATGGATGGATCAGATGCATTCACGCAGGTTCAGTTTTATTCATCCGGTTCGAGAGCGCTGGTTCGCGACCCTTCGTGCGTGATTCCTCCATTCGTCTCGTGCGCGAATCGACGACTGCGTGAGGTTCGACGATCTACGGCGCGAGCTCCGGCGATCCACGGAGCTCCGGTGAGGGAATATCAGCGAGGCGAGGGGTTCAGATCCACACCGAGACACATACAAAGCGGACAAAGGACAACGGTTCTTTGTACAAGAGAAAAGGGGGCAATCTCACCGACTAAGGATGGCTTGCGCTGAGGGCGGCTGGCGACGATCGATGCAGGGTTCGTAGATCTCGGATCTCAGGGCGCGTCTTCTCCCCTCTGTCGCCCAACGTCGTCGCCCGAATGCCGTCGTCACCTAGCGCCATCATCATTGCCGACGACGAAGGACGGCTTGCACGTTTGGCGATGGCGGATGCAGGGTTCACAGATCTTAGATCTCATGGCGCATCTTCTTCCCTCTGTCGCCCAACGTCGTCTCGCGGTGTTATCGTCGTCATCGCCGACACTGCAGAGAAGGGGATGGTTCATCGTGTGCAGTGAAAAAAGGGATGCATCGTCGTCGCCGCCGGCCCCCTCTTCCTTACAGATTGCCGCAAATTGCTCCTTTGTCGATGCCGGAGAAGATGCACAGATCCGATGCGCAAACTTCTCCCCCTGAATCGCTCCCCTCCAATCACTCCTCTCGTAGATCGGGAAGGCGATCGTGAGTTCATCTCTCTCTGCCAACATCAGAGAGGGCAGAGGTCGTCTCTCTCGGCCGACATGGTAGGTGATCGCGCATGGAGTGTCATCTCTCTCATGCATGGAGGGCGATCGTGCGTAAGGTGATCGGTGTTCGTGCATGGAGGGAGATCGAGCGTCATCTCTCTCGGCCGACATCTAATCGGCGTTCGCACATGGATAGTTCCGGCATGTTTCCTCTCCCTTTATCTCACATGTCTCTCCTCCTTTCCCCTCTCACGCATCCCCCTCCGCAATCTCTCTCTTTGCGCAATCATAGGAATCCGACGCTGTGCTTGCCGCCGCCGCCGCCCGCCTCCACAACGCCGGAAGCCACCACCGTGTGTGCCGCCGCCCTCCTCTGCCCCGTCTCCTCGATGTCGAAAGCCGATCATCGCCCCCCCCCCCATGTGACTGAACCACTCCTCCACCGATTGAACTGCTGCTCCTCCAACCATCTGAACCGCTCGAACCGGCATGAACTGCTTCAACTTCTCATTTGAACCGGCGCGCACACATCAAGGTCGTCCATCTCAGATCGGACGGCTCTGAATGTGTGGGCGCAGGGTACTACCACAAAGGTGTGGTAGCACCATAATATTCCTCTCTCTCTCTCTCTATATATATATATATATATAATCGTGTAATACATATATATAATATGGGTAATCATGTACGAATACATATATATGTTGATAATACTAATACAATAATAATACTAATATAATATTTAATTAATTTATTGATTAATATATAGTATATATAATTTATAGGGTTTAGGGTTTAAATATAAAACAAATAGTGATATAAATATAGATAACCTAAGAATACTTGTCAAGTAATCACATTAGCATCTACATAGCGTCGCGTAAGCATGTGGCGCCAGATAGCGTCTCGTTAGAGCCGCAAACAGTGAGACGCGAGCATAGTGTTGCGAGTTGTCGACGCGAGAATGGCGTTAGGTTCTCCCACGCTTTTTCGCTCCGCGGTGCGCAATAGTAGCATCTACGTAGCGTCTCCATTACGTCATGTTTAGCGTCTATTTCTTGAATAGCTAAGAACACGCTAATAAGACGCTATAGAGAGGCAAATAGCGTCTCATTTTTTAGACGCAAGGTAGACGCCATAAAGGCGCTAGTAACCTCTCGATAGCGTCACGCGTTATGAGACGCTACATTGCGTCGCCAATAGCCCATTTTTTTGTAGTGGCAAAAGCAATTAAGCCATAATTCAATATATTCAAATATGTCTAAAATGATTACAAATACCAATATTTATAGGCCCTAGAAGTCAGAATTTGGGTGAAAGAAAAGGTCCTAATTTAGCCTACAAGTAAGGTAACTAGTTTCTTGAAATAAGCGAATCAATTTTCTCTTACAAATCTCAGTAGAATTTTTATGTAAAATTAATTTCGAAAATTTTAAAAAAATATGGTTAAATCATGATTTATTTGGCCCAAATTATATTGTCTCTTCATACGGCCCAATTAGTAATATGTTGAAATCAAACTCGATCTTATAATTTGATCAATTGTAAATCGCAAATATTGTTATATCTTTAATCTCTTTGTGTTTAAGATCCACAACATTATCTGATCATCGAACTTTTTTAGAACATTCTTCTATCACCGGCTGCAATTATGGGCATTTTCAGATTCATATCATTCTCATTCTCTTCAAAAGGATTCGTCCTCGAATATGCATTCACAATAAAGAGAATATAACATATCACATATATGATTTTATTAACACACATAATAGAGATATTGATACTTCCCTTTCATATGTCGGACAATATATCTCTATCAGAACTGCAATCATTTTTCATTTCTACCATCTTATTAAGATCCTGCAAGTGTAGAGCAACACCAACATAAATAACATGAAAAGTAATATAACTCTCATACTCACCTAAATAAAATATCATATGTCCATGAAACAATGGTATTTGAAGAAACAAATCACGAAACTTTGGGGACCTTCTTTTGCACATAAGGATCTTATCAAATAAGGTGATCAATATATTCCAAAAAATTAGGAATCCAATATGGAGATTGTTAAGTGGTTCCAAAATAAAAAAAAATGTCAGTTTCCATGAAAAAAATGAATCCTTAATATTTGAAAGTGAAATATTATTAAATTCATAACCAAACAAATAATTTGGCTCATTCAAATAATCATGCAAGTCCCTATAATTACTCAAAACATCACCAAACTGATCGCACAAATAATTGTTATGAATCAAAATATCTTCAAAGAAATTAATTTCAAATCTTCGATGAAAAATGCAAGTCCAACTAATGCAAATGCAACAAAATTTTCAATCATGATGTGAAAATTGTATGAAAGATTACAAGCAACATTTGCAAAAATGATCTTAGGAAAGCATAATGGTAGATTTAAATAAATGAATAAGATTCTACGATCATTAGAAAATTTTAAAATCATAATTAACCAATCAAAAGTGTTCAGACTAAAAAATATTCATCCCAAGATTTCAACATATGGCTCAATAAGGTGTTTTAGCACTTAATGTATAACAAAGTGGAATAGAAAATTTAGATTTAATGTTTGCATGACATTCAATATTTCTCTCAATTAAACTTGCAAGTTAGTCACATTAAACAAATATAAAATTTCAAAGGTAAGAAATGATTTTTTCAAACTAATTGTCATAAACTCAATATAACATCTTTCAAATCCTTGCAAGACATAACTTCTTACTTCATGTACTTTAGTCCTACATGCCTCTACAAGAAAATCAAAATAATAAGATAAAAGATTATCAGTGCCAGAATAAAAATTACTGAATTATCTTTCTTTTTCCTCATCACTCATGACTTTTTACTCAAATCTCTTTGAAGTTGGTCTTTCTAAACACTCAAAATCTAATCTCTTTTCATTCTCACAACACAACATATAAATATCTTCTCTTAATTCTTTCCAGAAGTTGCCTTTTTTAATACTCAAGATATAATCTTCTCTCATTCTCACAACTCTCATAACACTCAACATCTAAATGTTGTATCTCAATGCTTTCAAAAGGTGACATTTCTAAGCATTCAAAAGTTGTGTGGCTGTCATTTTCATCACTCAAGTTGTGGCACACATATTTTTCATATTTGTCTTTCTCACAACTTTGAAAATTATTTTGAATTGCAGTATGACAATAAACTCTATCATTCATTCTTCAACTGATGTTGTGCAACCAAACTTTCTCCAACTTCTTCAATTTTTTTCCACTTTCTTTTCCTAAGGACGATGCACTCTCTTGTGACAACTTTTCTTCAGATGTAATATCATCATTGCCCATCACGATCATAGCAATTTATTTGGACATTGTGAAGCAATATGTCCTGAATCAAGACAATGAAAACATTTAATATCTTGAGTTCTTTGTGAGCTATTAGAGGTAATATCTTCATCCCTTGAGTTAAAATTTTCAGCTTTATTTTTCTCTTCTAATTTTCAATTTATCAACTGACTTGGAATTTGCACGTCATTTTAATTTTCAAACAAAATTTGAACTTTCAAATTTTCTAATTAGACAAATATCTTTCTTCAATTGCTTATTTATAGCCTTATGTAGAACTTCATTCAACTTCAAATACTCTTGCAATTCCATAACTCCAAAAATCTCTCGATTTGGTCCACATATGAATCATCCTCATTGATGTTGGCATGGATGAGAAGCGTTTCCATCTCTTTATAGTACTCTTGTACAGCTTTTGATCCCCATCTCATAATTTGTAATTTCATACGTAAGTCATGATAATATGATGGAGGATCAAATCTTCTCCTCAATATAATTTTCATCTCATCTCAATTTTCAATTACATATTTTTTATTCATGCGCCTATTAATGGTTAATTGATTCCACAGTGATAGCGTAATCAGCAAAAGATATAATGATAAATTTAACTTTCGTCCCAGGAGAATAATTATGATGATGAAATATACTTTATACTCTTTGTTCCCATTCAATATAGGCATCGAGATCATTTTTACGTTACAAGATAGGGACAGATAGTTTAATTGAACATGTGTTTCGATCAGTAATATCTCTATCTTGTTCTCTTTCTCGTTCATTTCTTCTATCTCCAATCTGAACATGCATGTGTCTTCTCCAATTTATAACAAATGCTTCATCATGTTTTTGTTCCATCTCTTCATCATCAAGAGCACAATATCTTTGGCGATCTCTTTTTTGTTTTGTTGTATAACTTGTTATAGTTGTCCAATTTGTTCCTTCTGCGCATCTATCTCATCATGAAGCTCAGTAATCATATTTTCAAGACGTTGAAAATATTGCGTCATGACCTCCATCGTTCTTTTTTATTAACATTTCAATTTTGAGGATTAAACTTTTGGTCCTTTTTTGTTGACATTATAAACAATTTATGCAGCAAAAGTTAGTGGTAAAAAATAAACTCACAACCTCACGTAGTGACACTCGTATTTTACCTCAATTCTATTAGGCTTTTTCCCTCAATTATACTCACCACTCAATCTTTTTTTTCTCCTTCTTGAACTCTCCAACAATTTCTAAGAGAATTAATGCAAGTCAATACAAGGCAATGAGCAATTAAATAAATCTAATTTATCAATATGATTGCAACATCAAAAGAAAACTTAAATTTAAATTTGGAATAAAACTCAGAAAAAAAAGGTCGTCAAGTAAAGATAGATAATATCGAAGGTTATGAATTGGAATGAAATCAAAGATTATTTGATTCATTAGGTTAAATCATTCAAAATCTCAATAATTTTGTGCACCTTTCTCTCCAAAAATAATCTTTCCTTTTTTTTTCTTTTCCTCATCTGCCTTTTGAATCCTTTCTTTCAACCTTTTTTTTCATATTTTTTTTTCAATTTTTTTCTTTGTTCTTCTCTTTTCTCCTTTTTTGCACTTTTCTTTTTAGTTCTTTTTTTCGTATTTTTTTCTCAGCTCTTTTCATAAATGTAGCAGACTTTGAAGAATAGAGAAGGATGACAACTAGGGTTTCAAGAACAAATAAGCAGAATTATCGTATGTTTTTTTTAAACTGTAGCATGTTTTGAAGAATACAAGGATAACAACTATAGTTTGAAAAATAAGGAAGACGGCTAAGGTTTAACAAGCAAATCAAAAAAATTTTCTCAAAATTTTTCTGTTTGTTTTGTTTTTCAAAAACTAAAATAGAGAAGGAAAAAAATAATGGAAGATAACTATAAAACTGAATAAAAAATGCGGCTATGATACGATGCTC
The DNA here is from genome assembly GCA_030549335.1 of Pontederia crassipes. Lineage (NCBI taxonomy): Eukaryota > Viridiplantae > Streptophyta > Magnoliopsida > Commelinales > Pontederiaceae > Pontederia > Pontederia crassipes. The sequence continues at coordinate 56,969,980 of CM060191.1, forward strand.
AAGAATAATGTCTTCAGTGACAGGAATAATATATGATAATCAAATAAACGAGATGAAACAAATTTTTAGGCAGCGGAATATCAATCTCAAGATTACCAATGAACTAAGCAATCAATATTATAAATAGATGAATTTAATGATAAAATTATAAACCTTGTAATTAACAGCGAAAGTTTGCAAAGAACGGGTTACAAGAGTCCCCTCATAGGAAAAGTAATTAAGTCATAATTCAATAGATTTAAATGTGTATGAAATAATTACAAATACCAGTATTTGTAGGCCATAGAAGTCAGAATTTGGGGTAGAAGAAAAGGCCCTAACTTAGTATACAGCTATCTTTTTTAAATAAGCAAATCAATTTACTCTTAAAATCTCAGCAGAATTTTGATGTATAATTAATTCTAAAAATTTCAGATAAACATGGTAAAATCATGATTTATTTGGCTCAAATTAAGTTGATTCTTCATGCGGCCCAATTTATAATATGTTGAGAAGTTATATCTGATGTAACTCAATTTTATAATTTGATCAATTGTAAATCACAAATATTGTTACATCTTCAATCTCCTTATGTCTAAAATTCAAAATATTATCTTGATCATCAAATTTTTCTAGAACATTCTTCTATCACCGGCTGCAATTATGAGCATTTTCATATTCATATCAAATTCTGCTCTCAAAATCTATTGTAACTTCATGTAGTTACTATCTTGATAACAACTTAACAACCTATGCTTTTGTAACAATATATATAGATATTGTTATCAACACAATATATCATGTCATTTGAGAAACCAAATAATCTTAGCATTTATAAGTGGATCATTCCAGACACAATGTGGTGATTAGGCAATAATATATATATATATATATATATATATATATATATATATTGAGATTGAATATGACTATACTCGAGATATACTAAAAATTAAAGATGTAACCATAATTTAATTATATACATGTGATATATTAATTAATTCTCTCATGAAGAAATTTTAAGTACAATATTTGTTTGTTAGGATTTATGCACGAGACAAATTATGCACCGCGAGAAAACCCGAGAAATTTAAGGCGACGCAGAGTTTTATTAGATGGAAGAAACAGAAGAGGATTACAAAATCATATTGCTTTCTCTTTGAACCCCCTAGAGAGTTTATATAGGTACTCTATTTAACAGATAATAGGAATTACAGACCAACTGAGACTCTATATTAATCAATTCCTTAACAATCTAATGATAAGGAAATATACATAATATGTCAGACATATTTTCTTTTATTTCAAAGTTTGGCTCCAGATGGGTTTCGAGTTGAAGTAGGATTCAAGATATTATTAACAATCTCTACCTTGAATTGAATACTCAAAACAGATACCTAACACTCTCTGCCGTCACCGGTCTATGTTCTAATTCTACACATACGATAGCATCCTTATAGCTTGATCTGGTGATTCCACCTCTCCAACTACTTGGAATGCATATGCAACCATGTCCTCAAAGCCATAATGCTTAGGAGGACCCACATGTCTGCATGCACGTCTAGTAGCTAGACTTTTTCATTGTTTCAGACTCTGGTTGTTTAGTCTGATGAGATTCTTTTGTCCATTCTGAATTTGAGTTAATCAAAATTTCACCTGTTCTGCTTGAGCATAGATATCTTATCAAAGGATATATTTCTACTGTGAATAACCTTCTGCTTTGAAGGAGACTAGATTCTGAAGCCTTTTACACTGCAGCATATCTCACAAAGACTCTTTCTTTGGCCTTTAGTTTCAGCTTTGCTTCGCTAACATGATAATATGCTGGACAGCCAAAGACTTTTAGATTAGTATAATCAGCAGAGTTTCCTGACAATGCCTCGATGGAAGTTTTCAGATCGATCACGGTTGCAGGACTCCGATTGACAAGGTAGCATGCTGTGCTAACAGCCTCAGTCCAAAATGACTTGTTCAGATCAGAATTAGAGAGCATGCATCGTGCCCTCTCCAGAAGAGTTTTGTTCATGTATTCTGCTCTGTTGTGGTGTATCTCTGATGGTGTGATGTCTGACAATGCCTTCATCCTTGTAGAATCGATCAAATTCAGATGAACAGAACTTCAAGTCGTTATCAGTACGAAAGCATTTAACCTTTCTCGATGTCTGATTCTCCACCAGAGTCTTCCACTGTTTGAAAGCTTCGAATGCCTCGTTCTTGTGCTTTCAACGTGAATACCCATGTCATCCTTGAGTAATCATTTATCATAGATATGAAGTATTTCGAACCTCCTAGAGATGGAACACGAGAGGGGCCCCAATAGTCCGCGTGGATGTAATCGAGTGTTGCCTTCGTCTTGTGCACGACTTTGCTGAATTAATATCAATTTTGCTTGTAAAAAAAACATTGCTTGCATAATTCGATTTCAGATATCTTCTTATCATCCAAAAGATTGTGCTTGTTGATGTTCATCCCTTTCTAACTCATATGTCCAAGTCGCATGTGTCACAACTTGGATGTTTATGATTCTGATTTGGACGAACTACCTACTGCAGTCACGCTAGAAATTGTTGTGCCTTGTAGTATGTACAATGACTTTTGCCTGACTCCTCTCATGACTTCATCATCACCCTTGGCGTCCGTGAAAACATCTTCTGCGTCATCCATTCGACATCCTTTGAAGTCCAGAACTTCAAACGATATCAGATTTTTCTTCAGTTTCGAAACATGACGTACCTCTATCAATGTCCTCACCCGATTATCATGAGTTCTGATCTGAATTGAGTTGATTCCAACTATTTTACAACAGGCTGGATCATTGTCCATGATGATGTTTTCGCCATCAATATTCTGATAAGTTGATAATCACTCTCTGTGCGGAGTCATATGATAGGAACATCCTGAGTCGAGAATCCAACTCTCTTCCGAACATCTCTGATCAGACATCATGAGAGCCAAATTGTCATCAGATTCGCTATTCTGGTGAGCTACTACAGTAACCGTGTATTTCTTCTTCTTCTTGGAGCAATCCTTCTTCTAGCGACTAGGTTCTTTGCAGTAGTTGTAGATGTCCTTCGGATTGACGTTCTTCTTCGACTTACCCTTTTTAGGATTTGTCTTCTCTGTGGTTGTTACCTACCTTGCTGCCTGAGTCTCCACAGTCTTTTCAGACACCCTATGACGAAATTCACGAGTACGTAGACTCGATCTTACTTCTTCCATAGTAATTGTGTCTCTTTCGATGATAATAGACTGAATGAAATTTTCGTATGATAGAGAAAGAGACACCAACAGAAGTAAGACAATATCTTCATCATCAATCTTCACATCTATGTTTCATAATTCCATCAATAGATTATTCATCTGATCAAGATAATCTTTCAGATGGGTACTTTCTTGCATGCGGAGGGCGAACAGACGTTGCTTCAACACCAACTTGTTGGTCAAAGACTTGACTCTCAAGTTTCGACCACAAACCAGTCGTCATTTCTTAATCGATGACTTCGATAATCACCTCGTCCATCAGACACAACAAGATCATAGAGTGCACATTCCTTCTTTAATTTGTTCTTCGACACGTTCGTGAGTGGCGCCCAGATTCCTTGTCATTTTAGAAGAGTCCGCATCTTGATCTGCCAAATACTGAAACTGTTTTGGGTTGTGATTTTCTCGATATTCATGTTGTGCGATGCCATCTCTATACCTAACGTAGGATCGACGATGAAGCATCGCTCTAATACCAGTTTGTTAGGATTTCTGCACGAAAGAAATATGCACCGCGAGAAAATTCGAGAAATTTAAGGCGACACAGAGTTTTATTAGATGGAAGAAACAGAAGAGATTAGATTGCTTTCTCTTTGGAACCTCTAGGGAGTTTATATAGACACTCCCTTTAACATATTATAAGAATTACAAACTAACTGAGACTCTATATTAATTCCAAAAATAGGACACCTAAAGAAATAAATCAATTCCTTAACAATATAATGATAAGAAAATATACATAATATGATTCAAGGCATTGTTAAACATGTAGTTAAATATGATTGAAAAAAATTAGTAGAAAGTGAGTTATACAGATAATAAACTTCATAGTTTATGTTAAGAGATCTAATTATTTTTTAGTTAAAAGTTTCGTGACTATTGAAGTTTATATTTTATATTAAACGCCTATTTAATGGGTCTAAAAATAATTTAGTCAAAACAAACATGACTTTTGGAATAATATTTTTGACTAGCATTGCAAAAATGACCATTATAATGACCATTAATTGTGACTTATTACGATAGTCGCGGGTCGTGATAGTAATGGGTGACCATTATAACACGATCCAAATGTTACATTGATCGCCGTAACATGTAGTTTAATCAAGTAAGAGCAACCATGAATTCATGTATTATAAGACTGAAAAAGTTGGAAACAAATAACTAGTGGAAAGTTCGTCGACGGAATTTTTCTTTCTCGATAATCATAAAATTATTTATAAAATTATTTGGTCTCTTATCTTATTAATTTATGATGGATAATGAATAATTTAAATTGTTTAAGCAATTTAAATTGCCGTTGAAGCGACAATGTGAATCGCTTATGAGACGGATGTCTCATTTGAGTTACAATTTTTTAATTTTATTTTTTGTATTTTACTTTAAAATTTTATTTGAATAAGTTACAAAACTATTAAATAAATTATGAAATTAATCAAATAAATCTTAAAATCATCCCATAATTTCTTCTTGTTTACTACAAACTGGTTGAATAGGAGAGCTCTTAACAATTATATTAAGAAAGATATTATCCTGTGGAGCCCCAGCAAAATCGTTCCCATTTTCTTACTCTCATTTTGGATGAGATCCATGATACTTTGAGAAATGATGTTGCAAAAAAAAAAAAAAAAACTCTGTTAACTCAAAAGTAACGAATGCAATCGTGATTTTTCAGCATCATCAAGTACTTCGAAATCATAATTTTGAGTCGGCATCATAATAACTTCTGAATATATATATATATATATATATATATATATATATATATATATATATATATAGAAAAGATATAGTAATACCCTAATTTTGTGAACTTGCGACAAGGAGTATATTTAAAATTTATATAATATACATGCATTTATGCAAATAGACTAATAATTTTGACTCTTCTCTATAATTAAATAAGTAATATTTATAATTTAAATAAGTAATATTTATAATTATAATATTTTGACTAATAAAAAGATACTTTAATTTAAATAAGTAATATTTATAATTATAATGTATTTTCATATATATATATATATAGATTCTAAAGTAATATCTTTTCTTAAGTTGATTAATCCCCCCCCCCCCCCCCCCAGATTCAAATCTTAAAATCATTGTCTTAAAAATAAATTGTTACTATTCTATTTTGAAATAGCGGATTTAATAATTTTACGTCGAAGCCTCCTGGCCCTGGTTTCCTTGTCGGCCCACCGCTATCACCCCCTGCTTTCTTGCAAATCCAACGGCTCTGGTTTCGTTTTCTCCTTTCCTATCCTAATATATATTAGAAGCATAAAAAAATAATAAATACTTTTAACCAAAACGTCGGTTGGATAACTCTCTCGCGTTTCGATACGTGATGATATTTTCAAAATTATTTAAATAAATAACGGTAATAAATGTATAAAAACCAGTCTCCTTTTGCGGAGCAGAACACCTTGAGATCAAATTAACGCCACCATCTCAGCCTTGTTCATTTTGGTTCGCTTTGGATTATTCGGAAGCGCAAATGCTTGGGTCGCTCGTCCCTCTTCAAAGCTCCCCGCCGACGGTCGCCTTGGATTCCGTCGCCGGCGCGTCCGGCGATCTTTCGCGCCCGAGGCCGGGCGCGGTCTGCTGCGCGTCACGGAGGAGCCACGCGTCCATCCCCAAGCTAGAGCCGTTCAGTAGGAGCCGCGCCGATCGTCTCGCCACCGATCCGCCTTTCCTGCGGAAGTGCGAGAATGAGCTCACCGGTATAAACTAGTCTTGCCGATTTATGGCAGTTTTTTTCCCCTTTTTCTTGTTGTTTCTTTGATCGTGAGATTTCTTGCACTGCTGTTAGAATATCGAATTTTCTTGGTTATAGTTATGTTCAAATTATCCTTAAAAGAAATCTCTTTAGGATGTAAGAGTTACTTAAAGGGAACAGAGATAAATATACGTGGGAAGTATATTAACTCATCCTTAGCCATGTAGATTTTGTACTTAAGATTTTGGACAGAGAAAGCAACTTCTGAGTTCTGAGATAGTGCAATTAGGATTTAGCTAGAAGTGCGAATAAGATGTATAAACTAAGCAATTGGATCTGACACGATCAAATCTTTTAGAGAATTAAAGCCATATCCTGCGCTTAGTGTGAATTATCTCATGCGAACAGTTCCAAGACCGCAGTGCACTACATACCCTTGTCTGGCAGCCGACAGAAAAAAAATGTGGTTGATTCCTTTTTTTAACACGGCGACTTTTGGGAATTAGACATTGTGAAAGAAGACTTTGGCTTCAAGAGATAATGCGCTCATCAACCATGATTAATTATTAAAATTTTAACTGACGTGTCCCAAACTACCCAATATTTACTGAATGAAGTAAACGTACAAAATGCTACAAGCATGTAAAAATTTTGGGGAATTGGCCTGTTTGTCTTTTCAGCAAACTCCTGTCATACGCAGAACATTGATAGGTGACTGTTAACCATCAAACGTAAAGATTAACTTAATATATAGTAGCTGATGATTGTGTAATTGACATCTTTGATCGAACTTCACGACTGGTTTTCATGCCTGAGATATTTCCACGGAATGGTCTAAAACTTGAAGAACTTATAATTCCTGTTGTGGAGTGGATATATGCAAGGCCCAAGGGTTCACGGAGGAAGAAACATTAAATAGAAAACTAATAACTTTTTGTTTGTATCACTTCTGTAATAGTGCTCATCTTGCATTTTTCGCTTCCTGTGTCTGAGTTTTCTTAATTCTAAAGTTGCCAGTTTGGAAACGTCAATTTCTAACTATAGATTATGCTTTCCTGTAGACTATAGTACGACGCTTGAGGGCGATGAAGCATACAGCTACTGGACAGTAAAAGACATTGAAGTATGTTGGCTCCCATCTGATCGCCAATTCCAATTTCCTGGCCTTTGCATGTTCATTAACCATTTACTTATATTTCCTGTTTCCTTTGCAGAAAGAGTTACCAAAAGAGGATGTAAAGACTCTGAATGATTGTGTACATGGGATCACAGCAATGGATAAGAAAGCTAAGAAGGTGGTGAAGCCCCAAACTCCAGTGAGATCATCAGACACTCAAAAGGAAAGGCCTTTCCCAATACCAGATGGAATACGCAAAACTGAAGAGGAACTTGAAGAAGAAGAGAAAGCTCGAATGCCTGACTCACCCTTCACTAGATTGCTCAGGGTCATGGGCCGGCGTCCTGCCTGGTACACACAACCCCCGGACCATGAAACTGACTGTGTGGCTCCTGTAAGAAGAGTGATCTAGACATATTATTAGATACGTACATGCATATGCTTCATGTCTCCTAAAGCTGCAAATTCGTCGACTAGTTTGTTATACTTACGTCCCATCTTTTACTGTTTTGAAAGACTCGTGACATGAACATGTTTTTGTTGTTTCCACATGTATAATTTTGTAAAAAAAAAAGAGCAAAGTGAAGGCAGATTCATCATTCATGCATGTGCCTGCCTGTGTGGGCAATGATGACATTATATTGAGAAATAATGCCCATGTGTTGCATTCTATTCTTGGCTAAAACCTCGCGGTTCATTTCTACACTTTCCTTCTATGTTCTTAGAAAAATGGTTTTATTTTTAGTTCTAGGAAATGAAATAAAAATATTTGAAATTCCAGTTAAGAAAATGGAAGTTAATATATACTAAGAACAAAGGATAATATTTTTTATATTTATAATCTTAAAACTTCTCTTAACTATATAATTGTAAGTTTAAGTTGATAAAAATGTGGTTACGATGTATAAATATGTGGTTATGATGTCTAAATATGACTTGTATTTAAGCTAGTAAAATTATATACTAAATAAATTGGGGTATTTAAATACTATACAATTTATTTATTTTTACTTTTTTATCTTGTATTTCTATTTTCATTCTCTTTCCTCCATCTTCTGATACGTATACACCCCTCCGCTCACCCACAATCTCTCTTCTTATTTCCTAACTTTCTCTGGGGCATTTATTTCTCTCCTCTAATCGCCATTCTTTAATCATTTTTCAACTTCTTTTATTTTTATCATATCATATTTTCACTCTCTTCTTTTTCATATTATTTTTATTGTTATCTCTCCTCTTTTTTGTTACGCTTCTCCTTCCCACTATCTCCTTTTATTTTCTCTCCTATCAGCCTGGGGTTTCCATTTTTTTCTCTCCTCTTATTTTCTCATGTCCTCTACCGTCCTTTTATTTCCTCACTCTTATGTTCTGGATCTCCCCATTTCTTATATTATTAATTGTTTCTCTCTCCACTTTATCATTTTCTTTTTTCCTCTGTTTTGTCTTTAGTTTTCAATCTTCAATCTCAGTTTACATGCAAGTAATTCCTCCATTTTGTCTACTCTTTTGTCCTTCCTGTCTCTCACACCTTTCCCCAGTTTATCTCTTATTTATAAAATTGAAGACATTTTTTTTTACAAAAATAAGTTCATTATATCATAAAAAAATTATGCTAGAAAATCGGAAGTAGAAGTCATGAACTAATAAAATAAATAAAGACGGATTACTACGATGGTTTTATTAGAAAAAGTCATTGGACTCCAAAATCAAGATTTCTTCAGTCAATTTCTGGGTTGAAAAGGTGTCTTTTCATTTCCTTACACACCCGTTGAACTATCATGCTTCTATTGGTCCATTTTATGTAAACAATTCGTGTTCTACTCATTTTTTAAAAAAAAATCAATCTTTTGTGAAAACAAATAATTTTATTATTTGATTATCGAATTTGAATAAAGTTATTTTTTTAAAAAAATGATAACTATTCCTATTACTGGTGTCAATATATTGGTTGATTTCGAAATCAACCAATATATTGACACCATAAACAATAATGGTGAAATGATTATTTACCTCTCTCTCTCTCTCTCTCTCTCTGAAACAAATCGCATTGCCTTAAATGAGATTTCGGAGCAAGACAGAAACCAGTCCAAGTGTTCCGTCGTCTCCTGAAGGCAAATTTGTTCCGCATGCAGCCGTAAACCAAGGTAAAAGTGTTGCAAATGGCGAAAAACAGAGGAGCCTTTGGCCTCGACCTGTGTTCGGTGTTTGCCCGTGACATGAAGGTCCACACCCTCTAAGGAAGATGCACCTCTCGGCGCATTACGATACATCCGTAGCACCATACGAAAACTTCGTTCCTCGAGCTTTGCAGCGTCAGCAGCAGCAGCACCATGCCTTGGTGCCCGCGCAAGGTTTTTGTTGATCACTTGATAATGATTTTCTTCCTGCACTCCAATGGAGCTTAAATCTGGGCATTGAATGAGGTTTTTGCAGCTACAAACGGCTGCTGCCATCTACTGGCGACCTGAAGAATAAGCAACTTGCTGCAGTGTTCGGAGGAGACGTCAAATATGGCACAGCAGATTAGGTTTCAGCAGTTAAAGTTTGTGCCCCACTCATCAGAACTACAAACTGTTATATGAAGCCTTGCTCCCTGACGGCATCCTGCAGCCAGTGCTCAGAGCAGAGGATATGTCGTCGTCATCATGTCTGCAAAGAGAGAGAAGGCGCATCTCCGCTGCCCCCTCTCGCACCATTTACGAGAGCCTCGCAAAATCTCAAGTGCTACCAGCCAAAGGGTCTTCGCGGCAGCCCTGGTACGTACTGGCGTCCAGGACTGGGTCGAAGGCCTGCTGCCGTGGCGGGATACAGAGGCCCGTGTCGGTATGGTTAAGGTGAGACAGTCCTCTAGTCGCACCACTCATTTCTTTTTCATTGTCGACCGCCCTCTCGGCATGCCCCTCAGATCGCACTGCTGCCGTGGCGGGGTGCAGAAGAAGACCTTGTCGGTATGGCTAATGTGTCCTATTTTTCGGTCAAATATGAACTTGCCCCGGCCCGGCCTTTGGCGTTGCAGCCTTTACATGCCAACCCTTACGTATCGTCCCTACGGTCTTTTTGTACACAATCGACCCCAAGTATCACGTATCATTAATATAAGTGTTACTTGAACAGAGACAACCTGACGGCTATTCCCTCTGATCACCCTACAGGTCGCAGTCACTGCGAACTCTCTTCTTCAAAGAGCTCGGTTTTTTTAGCTCGTCGTACCAACCATGACAACGATGTCGAATCTATCTTTCTCCATGTTCAAAAGACTTCCCAGCCCTTATACCTCTCCTATTTAAACGCACGGCCTAACGCAAACGAGAAGGCCATCGAGAGCTCTGTACGAAAAAACTTATTTAGTCGGGGAAGCAGAAGCACACCAGCTGCTCTTAGCGACGTTCGAAATGCCTCTGGAAGTGGGCTTGACACGGCACAGGGGGGCGGAGGCGGCGCCGGAGGGCGAGAAGTGCGGCGACGCGACGGCGCCGGCAAAGGAGCGGTGCCCCAGGTGCGACTCGCGGGACACCAAGTTCTGCTACTACAACAACTACAATACGTCGCAGCCGCGCCACTTCTGCAAGTCCTGCCGCCGCTACTGGACGCTCGGCGGGTCGCTCCGGAACGTTCCCATCGGCGGCGCCTCACGCAAGCGCCTCCGGCGCTCGACGCCCACGTCCGATTCGCCCGCTCGCGTCGTTCCCAGGCTCTCGTTGCCGGCGTCCTGTCCGATGGTGGTGGAACTCGGGAACCCGGAGACGCCGGCGCCGCCTCCCGGCCACGGTCCGGTTCGCGGTGGTCCGGTCCAGAGCGGGCTGCTGGGCCTCGGGGAGGCCTTGCGTTCGGACCGGGCCACGTACGGTCTCGGACTGGGCTTGGATCTCGGGTACGGATCCGGGCCGTTCCCTGTGACAGAGGAAATGGGCTTCGGTCTCGCGCCGACGTTGCTGTGGCCGACGGACAACGGGGACACGTGGCGGGTTGGTGCGGGCGGAGGAGGCTGCTTCGCTGCTCGGCCTCTTGTAGCGGGTCCTGCCGTGCCGCCGCTCTCCGCCATGGTGGAGGGCGGCTCAGGGCCGGCGGGGGCCGGAGAGTTGCAATGGTGGTCATGTGAATAGAATAGTTGTTAGCTTCACCTCTGCGAGCCCTTCTCTTTATCAAACCCAAGAGAGTGTGTGAGTTTAGGCGTCTTGTTACTTGGTGAAACGTGGTAGAGATGAGGAATTGACCTTTTCCGATGGTTGATTAATAGTATTCGTATGTCGTCTTAATCTCCCAATTTTTACCGTATTTGCGTCGTAAAACCTTTTACTTAGTTATGAATCATGTATTAGATCGTATGCCTTGGATCAATTTTGGACGGATTTACCCCTTCATGGTATATTTTGTATCAATATAAGTTCTAATCCATCATACGTTTTAATAGACAAGTTTCTTCTTTTTTTCTTCTTTTTTTTTTCTTTCTACTTAAAGACATGGCGACTTATCTACATGAAATGTATTGGTGGACGCTCACGGCTTAATGGAAACTAAAGCAGTTGATCAATTGACGGCAAAAAGGTTAAAATAACCGTGACATAATTATACAACTTGAAGACCCTGCTGCTTTCGATTGAACAATTGGGAGCCTTTTTATTGAAGTGTTCTTTCTTGAACGTTGTATTGCTAATTTATTAATTTTCACAAGACCAAATGCATCGTTTACAGCTGCAGGATACTAGATCTCTGTAGTTGATTATTGCAACTTATTGCTCTATATCACGCCTTCCATGCCATACAATTAACTTTAAGCAGTAGATTATCCCAATGCGCGATACATAGAAAAAAATGTGGCCATTGAGTTTTCAGTTATAGGAGTGAGCAAAATCGGGGTGGGCATCGGGTCGGTTGCTCCGGAATTTCCGAAAAGAAAACTCGGTTCTAGATCCGGTCCCGATCTGGTTCGAGACCGGACGTCCCGGTCAAATCGGAACTAAAAATTTTTTAATTATCCTGGTTTGAACATAAATAAATTAAAATAATACATAAAATAAAAACTTAATATTATTATATAAAAATGATAACTATCAATTAAATTATATATATAATAATATAATATAATATAATGTATATTCAAGATAGGGTTATTTCCTCTAAGCACCCTAAACTATTGTAAATTATCACATCTAAGCACATACTACGAACTTCATTTTTTGGTACCTAAACTATCACGATTTTTCCAATTTGATCCTTCCGTCCAATTCCGTCGTCTTCTCCATTATTTTTTATTTTTTATATTTGTGAAAAGTCCATTATACCCCTCTAAATTGAATTCTATTTTACATAAAATAATACATAAAAATAATTAGAAAAAAACACCACGTGGGGGGGGGGGGGGGGGGGGTCGGCGCCCCCCGGCCGACGACGCACGCAGGGGGGCGGCCACCCCCCCCCCCCCCTTCTTGGCGCCGGGAAAGAGAGGGGGGGGGGTGTCGCCGCCCCCTGCGTGCATCGTCATCGTCGACGACGACGCAGGGGGCGGCGACCCCCCTTTCTCTTTCCCGACTGCGTGCATCGTCGACGACGACGCAAGGGGGTGGCGACCCCCCCCCTTTCCCGGCACTGGGAAAGAGAAGGGGGGGTCGCCGCCCCCCTACGTGCGTCGTCGATTACGACAATGACGCAAGGGGCAGTGACCCCTCGCCCCTCTTTTGCGTCGTCGTCGTCGACGAAGAGGACGGCGGTGAGCCTCCCTCCACGTGTTCCTTTTTTTGTTCTAATTATTTTTTTATTTATTTTATGTAAAAATATAATTCAATTCAGAGCAGGGGTATAAATGGACTTTTCATAAATGCAAAAAATAAAAAATAACGGAGAAGTCGACGGAATTGGACGGAAGGATCAAACTAAAAAATTGTGATAGTTTAGGTATCCAAAAAATGAAGTTTGTAGTCTGGGGTTAGATGTGGTAATTCGTGATAGTTTAGAGGTGGTTAGAGGAAATAACCCTTCAAGATATATATCAAGTAATATATATTTAAAATAAACATAAATATAATATTTAAAAATAATTTAATATTAATATAATCGAGTCGTATTGGGTCTGAGTTATTGAGACCCGATCCCGACCCTGTTACCCATCGGGTTGGAAAAAAACTTGAAAAATTCAAGTCGGTGCGGGCAGGGGCGACCGGGTCATCCCGACCCATTCTCAGCCCTATCGAGTTACAATTATTTCTAGGTAATTTCACTAAATGTCATTCAATTTTAATCGTTTTCTAACTCTATCCTCCAACTTTACTTTGTAACTAAATTGCACACTAACTATTAACTTCCTTCACCATTCTTTTCATCAGGTATAGGCGATTTGTCAATCATTTTCCTTATGAGGCAAATCATAAAATAAAATAATAATAATAATAATAATAATAATAATAATAATAATAATAATATAATTAAAAAAAGAGAGGGAGGAGGCGGCACCCCTCTGCGTAGTCACCAGCGTTAGGGGCATTACCCCTCCTCTACATTAAAAAGGGGTTTTTCAATGTTGGGGGCATTGTCCCTCCTCTAGGAGCATCGACGGCGCTAAAAAGGGGGTTTTCGGAAAAGGAAACCCGGTCCCGGACCTGGTTTCGGTAGGGTCGGGACCGAACATCCTTGTCAAACTATGTCAAAAATCGAAAATCCTTAGTTGCTCGATTTTACCATAAAAACTTAAAATAATAAATAAAATAAATTAATATTATTATATAAATATGATAACTATCAATTAAATTATATATATGATAATATAATATAATGTATATTTGATATATATATATCAAATAATATATTTATTTATTTAAATAAAACATAAATATAATATTTAAAATAATTTAATATTAATATAATATATTTAATCAGGTCGGGATTGGGTCGGGTTATTATAACTCAGACCCGATTTTGGTCGGGTCCCGACCGGGTCAAGGAAATGAGACCCGGTCCCAACCGGGTCAAGGAAATGAGACCCGGTCCCAACCCGATTATCCATTGGGTCGGGAAAAAACTTGAAAAATTCGAATTGGTGCGGGGGTCATCCCGGCCCATGCTCAACCCTATCCAGTTATAATTATTTCTAGGTAATTTCACTAAAGGTCATTCAATTTTACTCATTTTCTAACCATATTCTCCAACTTTACTTTGTAACTAAATTGCACACTAACTATTAACTTCTTTTACCATCCTTTTCATCGGGTATAGGTGACTTATCGATCATTTTGCTTACGAGCCAAATCATAATATAAAATAATAAAATAATATTAATATAATAATAATATAATTTAAAAAAAGAGAAGGGGGATGCCCCTCCCCCTCAATGTCCAACGGCCTCGCCGACACCAGAGGGAGGAGGCGGCACCCCTCTGCGCAGTCACTAGTGTTGAGGGCATTGCCCCTCCTCTAGGAACGTCGACGGTGCTAAAAGGGGGTGTCTCCCCTGTCTACGAGCTTTGGTGTGCTCATAGAGGGGGCGACCCCCTCCTTTTGCGTCGTTGGCGCACATAGCGAAAAAGGGTCATCGCCCCCTCTGTGAGATCCATGTTGTTGGCGCATGCAAAGAAAAAGGAGGGGCAACACCCCCAACCCCCACCCCCCCCCCCACCCCACCCCCCCCCCCCCCCCCCCCATGAGTTTCAACGAGTCTAGTTATATTTATTCTTTATATTTATTTTACATTTTAATGGCTTGTCATGAAAGCAAAAATGTCTAATAATCGTTTATAACTAGTGAAAAAAGGTAGTTAGTTAAAGAAGTTAATGGTTGGAAGACAATGATTGTTGTTCTCTACTTGCAACAAATGCAGCTGGATCAAGTTCTATCACATGTGCAATTGGATCAAGTTCTATCACATGTTTTTGCTCGTTGGAGTTCGTTATTGTTCATTGTAGTGGAAGCTAGAAGTTCAACATGTTGACACTTAAATTTTTGTGTAAGATTTGTTAGTCATTTATAGCGGTTCAGTCTTTATAGAACCTGAAGAGTGAAACTGTAATCATTCATTTTGATGGAATGAATCTTTTATGATTTCCCTCCCAATTTCAAATTCTCTTTGTCCCGCTCATGGCGTCTGTAGATCCTGCGGGGATGTGAGAGCTTGAGCATCATATCTTATTATGGTATCAGAGCCACCCTCAAGTTCTTTAGATTCAGTGATTCTCTAGGTTACAAGCTAAGTCATTCCAAATTCTCAAGCTCCATAGATTGTACTTGAATTTGCCTCGCCTAGTTGTAAGATTTGAAGTTTGAGGTTGTTTTTTTACTCTCGATTTGGATTGAATTCTATAAAATGTCTTCTTGGATCGAGTTCCATCACCATTGATATCTTGAATCCCCTTTTCTTGAGTCCATCAGACCTGGACTGGTCATATCTACTTGTGGGATGAAAGAATTACTCCAACTGGATTGATGCAATGTTTAATACCTTATTGGCGAAGAACAAACCTGTCTTCATGGATAGATTATTTACAATTAACAAGGTTGATCGATCCTCATCTTCAATTTTAGTGGAAGAGGTGTAATGCCTTGATTTTTTTGTTGATTGCTAGTTCTACCACAAAAGGTTTAATTAGCAGAATTTACTACTCGCAAAGTGCTTGTACTCTGTGGTTAGATCTAAAAGAATGGTTTCAAAAACACAATTTCATGCAAGTGTACTCGATCAAAAATGAGTTGTATAACTTTCGATGGGGTTAGTTATCAATTTTTGAATACTTTTCTAAGTTGAAGTATCTATGGGAGGAGTTAAATTTATTGTCATCGGAATCTTTTTATTTTCGTTTCAATCTCATTTCTATGGGACAGTTGGAAAAAGATTTAAATACAAAGATATGTTTCAATTCAAATTCTGCCTCTTCCATCATAGTGGTAAGGAGATCCTAATTGGTGAATTGAAGAAAAGCCTATATTATATGAAGGATTTTTCTCATGAAGTTAACAATGTATTCAACATCTAACATAGGAGGCTTTTGGGCACTTATTAATGTAGCTGCTCTCAATGATCAAACATTGCAATAAATTGACACTTAGGCATTGTATAGTTTGTCCTATGGCTCGGCAAACCAATTTACATTTGCCTTCAGTAGAAAGGAAAGTTTATAAACCACTAAAATTAATTCATGTGAATACATGGTGTCCATTTAAAACTAACACTTATAATGGAAATAGTTACTTTGTAACTCTAGTTGAACCAAATTGACTTGGATTTATTTGATGAAGCAGAAGTCTGACTGCTATTGTGTACTATATAATTTTCTAAACATGCCAGAGAATCAGTTTGGTTCTAGGGTCAAAATAACTCATTCAGAGAATGACTCAGAATATGACAACTTAAGGTGTAAAGAACTCTTTTCCAATAAGGGCATTGTACATCAAAGAAGTTGTAACTACACCCTCCAACAAGATGGAGTTGTTGAGAGAAAACATAGATATGTTGATGAAGTTGCAAGAGCCTTATTCTTACAATTTAATCTACCCATATAGTTTTGGGGGGAGATGGCTCAAGCTACTGTTCACATTATAGACAAGTCACCGCTAAAGGCCTTCAACAACATCTCTCCTTATTTCTTCAACAAAAGTCCAGATTTAGCATATCTTAAAGTGATTGATTGCTTATGTTATATATCAAATAAAACTCCTTCAGACAAGTTTGACAAAAGAGCTCATCCTTATGTTTTATTAGGACACTCCATGGTTAACAAACTCTATAAAACTTTGAATTTAATATCGGATAAAGTTATTGTTTCGATATATGACATATATATATAGATGACATGTTCCTAAAGAAATTTTAGAAAGATTCTTCCAATTCTCAAAATCAGTAGTTAGTTAATGATTCGTTGATAATTATGATCCTATTCAATTAGTGATTCCTCTGTCAGGGCATGGTTCTACTAATTCAAAAGTCATTCTAGAAAACGAAAATCCCTTGAATCATTGTATTGAGGAGGTTTCTGTTGGAGAAGTAATTTCTTTACTTAAAATTCCATTTCCAAGAATGAAAAGAGCAACTAGACCTCCAAGTTGACTTCAGGATTATGTTGTGACTTCAGCTCAATCAATAGATATTATGTATCCTTTAAAGGATTTGGTTTCTCTTCATGCTTGTTCAACTAAATATAAATCTTTTGTTGCTGCTATGTCAAAAGTAGAAGAACCAACCTCTTATAATAAGGACATCAAAGACCCTCATTGGATTAAAGCTATGGAAGATAAATTAACAACCTTAGAAAACACTAAAAGTTGGGAGCTAATCCTGATAAGAAACCTGTGGAATGTAAGGGGGTGTATAAAACTAGATTTACTTCTATTGGTGAAGTTGAAAGATTCAAGGCCAGACTTATTGCAAAAGGTTATAACCAAAAGTTGGGAATTAACTTTAAGGAGACATTTTCTCAGGTGGCTAAATCAATTACTATTCGAAATATATTATAGCTGCGACTCACGTCAGTGGTTCCAGGAGGTCATTCCAAAAGGTTATTCAACTTAGGGGGAGTCTAGAGGAAAGGTTTGCAAACTTCTCAAGAATTCTTATATGGCTTGAAACAAACCTCTTTCCAATGAAACATTAATCTTATTGTCAGTTGTGGATTTTCACAAAGCCAAAATGACTATACATTGTTTACTAAAGCAAAGGGTAGTGAATTCATAGTCCTTTTAATATATGTTGACGGCATTCTTGTAGCAGGGAATAGCCTCGATCACAATGATATTATTATAAATCACAATGATATTTATATTATTAAATGGAGTTAATGCCCCTTATACGCCCCTCATGCGTATGAGGGTCATACGCGTTGACAGCCACCGTCAGATGTAATCTGACGGTGGCCTGTCGAGCGCGCGTGAACCGGACGGTTCACGCGCGCTCATACTTTTTTTTTGCTCGCTCAATCAATGACCGGCTCACACTTATTTTTTCTGCTCGCTCTCCACATACGCCCGACTGTAGCTGCTCGTTCCCGCTAGGCGACGCCTCGACGGTGGGTCTCAGTGGTCGCCCGAGGCGAGATCGCACGCGACACGACCGTGGACGCCTGTGATCGCCTTTTGCCCCTCTCCCGATTCACGTACGTTATTGCCTTTTCTTCCCTCCCGATTCACGCCTATTTTTCTTCCGTCGCGTCGACGCCGGTGGGCTACGGTGGCCGCTCCAAGTGCGATCTCACGCGATCATAGACGGTGAGTGTTTCTATCTCGTTGCCCCTTTGGGTTAATGCGGTGGCCGCTTGTTTTTCGTTGCCCTAATCGTTGCCCTAGTTTGTCCTAGTTTCAGGCGTGATCCCGGGAAGGCGACATCGATCTCACGAGACGGTGGGCATTGAAGGCTCCGGCGGTGAGTCTGTCTGTTTCGATGCCCTTTTTCGTTGCCCTAGTTTGTGCCCTAGTTTATATCATTCGAGGTAAAATTGTTTGTGCCCTCGTTTGTGCCCTAAGCAAAGATATGATTGCAAAGTTAGAATATTAAATAAGCAAAAACTGACTCCATAGAATCAACATCCGTAGAATCTTCGACCTGGATTTCGTTCAGTCCACGATGTTCTCACCACAGCCTCTTGTTTGCAATGGCACTTAGGCACTGTCATCTTACTAAAAAAGAACTTCTCCAAATTAAAACAACTAGAATAGAAAAAAATACAATCACGACAACAGGGCAACATTTGCACATAACTGGAAAAATGAATTAAACATCTTACTCAGTTCAGTGAATTAGACATGATACTCCATATAGTGATTCACAACAACTACTCGAATGAATTAAACAAATTACTCCTAATGATACGAACTATTTTACCACACAATTGGAGAACTTCATATTAGGGCACAAACTAGGGCACAAACAATTTTACCTCGAATGATATAAACTAGGGCAAATTAGGGCAACGAAAAAGGGCATCGAAACAGACAGACTCACCGCCGGAGCCTTCAGCGCCCACCGTCTCGTGAGATCGACGTCTCCTTCCCGGGATCATGCAACAATTAGGGCAATGAAAAATAGGCGGCCACCGCATTAACCCAAAGGGGCAACGAGATAGAAACACTCACCGTCTACGATCGCGTGAGATCGCGCCTGGAGCGGCCACCGTAGCCCACCGGCGTCGACGCGATGGAAGAAAAATATGCATGAATCGGGAGGGAAGAAAAGGCGATAACGCGCGTGAATCGGGAGAGGGGCAAAAGGCGATCACAGGCGTCCACGGTCACGTCGCGTGCGATCTCGCCTCGGGCGATCACTAAGACCCACCGTCGAGACGTCGCCTAGCGGGAACGAGCAGCCGCAGCCGGGCGTATGTGGAGAGCAAGCGAAAAAAATAAGTGTGAGCCGGTCATTGATTGAGCGAGCGAGAAAAAAAGTATGAGCGCGCGTGAACCGTCCGGTTCACGCGCGCTCGATAGGCCATCGTCGTATTACATCTGACGGTGGCTGTCGACGCGTATGACCCTCATACGCATGAGGGGCGTATGAGGGGCATTAACTCCTTATTAAATAGATATTTATCAATTATATTAATGTATTATTCTTAATATTTTTTATAAATAATAATATATCATCTTATTAATTATTTTAGTTTCATAACAATTCATAATAACAATAATATTATTATCATATTTCTATAAAAATATACTGCTTTATAAATTTATAATAACTCGAATGTCTTCATTAAGTATGCGGACTGTCATTAGCGAGTCTGACCCCAATATAATCCTCTTAAATCGGTGTTTGCAAATAAAATTCAACCCCATGTATATACCCCATCATTCTGCTTCGACAACTGATGCAGCAATGATTGGTCCAGCAAATCTGCCTAGCCAGTTTCCAATGTGATCCTTTATATAGTCCGCCTACCGTGGCTTGGATGGTTCCTTGGTTGCACGTAGCAAAACTTCAATCAGTATTACATTTGATCCAATCAATTAGAGGTGCCTTTCAGCTTGTGGATATTTTAAGGCCATCGACCAAAGATGAAGTATTTCCATCACTGATTTATCTGGAGTCTTGAAGCTTACATAAAAAATCAATCTATTCCTCCATTGCCATATCTTCCAACAGGCAGCAGTAAAAATGATCGGCCATGCAATTTGTTTTTATTGTCTTCTATCAGGCAAACAATTGGAAAAGAAGCAGACTTTTTAAAGGAGAAAAATATTAGACTCATGAAGTGAGCTACTATTACTAACTAATTTTGTAATTATGTCGAAAGGTGTGGCGTCTGTGAAAGACCTTTCTTATGCCGTACACTTCATCCGTGCCCGCGAAATCCCCATCCCCTTTCCTTCTCGCTCGGGGTCTGGGAACCAAATTGAACCCTAATTCCCACAGTTTGATGGAACAAACGATCGTATCAATCTTTTGACGCCACCGTACGCTGCGAACCTCTCGGAGCCTCCCTTCCGTTCCGTCTTCGCATCCCGTTCCGGTCCTTCTCCTTCAGCTCGCCGGAATGGCCTGATCTTCTTGAGGTCGAAGGAGCCGTCGCCTTCTTCGACTTCCTCTTCGCGTTCTCCGGCGAGCTCTCGCCGTCCTTCGCTCCTTCTGGGGGTCTCCGGCTCGCTTCCATGGCTATCCGCGCAACCTTCTCCTGTTCAAGCTACTTCGCTCAGTCCATCGCCGCTGCCGCGGGCCTTCGCTGCAACGCCGGTTCCAACTGCTTCAGTGGTGTATTCCATGAGTCCCCTGCCGGTCGCCATCTCCTATCCCTCTTCCCCAGCATCCATCGTGCCCCCATTTCCTCCCCCGACCATGACGGGCACGACGATTCCACGTCCGCCTCCCGCCATGGGCAATGCCCTCCCAGGCCGACCACGTCCGCCGCCTCCGCCTCGAAGGAATACGGAGCAACGGTTACGGTCGGCCTGCTATCCGTCTTCGCTCCCCGTTCCGGTTCAGCCTCTGGCAGCATCGTTGGAGCTTTTGCCATGTCGTCATCAGTGACGGCGGGGTTCAAGCCTTCGTCTTTCATCCCTTTCTTTCTGGCGTCCAAGTGGTTCCCTTGCAGCGACCTCCTCCCCGGGTCCAGTAGCAGTGGACCTGTTGACAAAGGAGGGACGGCTGCTGCTGCAACGGGGTCGACGTCGACGTATTCGATATTTCCTTCCGAGAGCAAGGGAGGAATGCCTCCAGCAA
Organism: Pontederia crassipes; assembly: GCA_030549335.1. Taxonomy (NCBI): domain Eukaryota; kingdom Viridiplantae; phylum Streptophyta; class Magnoliopsida; order Commelinales; family Pontederiaceae; genus Pontederia; species Pontederia crassipes. The sequence continues at coordinate 56,991,181 of CM060191.1, forward strand.
TGGCTGCAAATGGGAACCCAGTGAAGGAGAGTTTGAGCTTGCGCTCCGTTCCAGCTATGGCTGCAGGTGGGAGCCGATCGAAGGGGAGCAGACTGAGGGAGAGCCCAAGCTCAGATTCTACGTCTGCAACCAATATGATCGGATGCATCGACGTGGATTGTTTGAATGGAACCTCTTGCGAGAGGAGGAGCAGCTGGCTTTCACGGTTGATGGATTGCTGTTCAGATGACGCAAAGACTTTCTTGACTGCTGTGACTGTGCCGCTACTTTACGGATCACGCCTGGCGCTGCCGAGATCGATCCCTTCAAGGTCGATGTATCCGACATTTGATGTGGGAGATCGGATTCTAGCTGAGAGGGTAAGAGCATCTTGACACTGTTTCCAGTTTCCTGTTCAAATGATTGTTTTTTTAATGTCTGGCTTCATGATTTCTTCGTTGAAATTTCAGGTGTCATATTTGTTCAGAGAGCCTGAGATCACTGACATTGTCATATTCAAGGCTCCTCCTATTCTTCAGGTAATATTGTTATTATTTTAATTATATTCTAAGTATTGTAATTTTCACGTGTTGATTCTTGTACTTTTGCTGATGGAGTATCTCGGATTTCTTTCTCAGCAAATTGGTTTTAATCCCAACGATGTCTTCATAAAAAGAGTTGTGGCAAAGGCTGGGGATTATGTTGAAGTAAGCCTTTTGTTTCTGTTATATTGTTTTCTGGAGTTACTATTCAAATTTGTTGTGTAACTTACCCTCTTTTCATGAACTTGTGCTTAAATGATGCGCCTGTTGATCCTTATGTTAGGTCTGTGATGGTAAATTAGTGGTGAATGGAATTGTTCGTGAAGAAGAATTCATTCTGGAGCCACTTAATTATGAAATGGAGCCAGTGGTTTGTAATTCATCAACTTTTCTTTCAGTAGGAATTACTAGTTTTCTTCGGTGCAACTATGAGAATTAGTTGTTCATTGCATTGCCACCTTGATGGAAACTTTAGGTGATGCAGGACATTTAGGCCCCGATTGGATGCCTCAAAATCCACAGGAAAAGGCCCATTCCACTGGTTACTTTTCTATCTTTGGAATATAATAAAAAAGGATGTTTGGCAATTACAACGGACAACTGATATCCATTCCATCCAACGGGAAAAAAATCACTCAGATCTCCGTTTTCTTTTCTTTCTCGCATGTGTATTCTCGTGTGTTTTCTTCGTGGTCTGCATCGAGGAGCTCCATGATGATGTTCTGAAGATGACAATGACGCTGCACCGAGGCCTCTTCAAAGATGTTGAGGCTGGAATGGGGGGGGGGGGTGAGGGGGGTAATTTTCGCAAATAGAAACAAGGAAATTGCAGGCGATAGATGGCAAAGGCATCAAGCAACGCGGAGGAGATTGGAGAAATAGATTGCGTTGTTGTCGAGGGGGAAGGACTGGGGCGAGAAGGAGAGATGGAGGGCACGAAGGTGAGGATAGGGCGGAGGAAGTCGGCGAGGCATATTTGGCGACTGCGATGCCGGGGGAGGAGGTGGAGGTGCATTTGGAGAGGACGCCCGCCACGGCGAGGAAGGCATGGAAGTGGGAGCGCAGAGGAGGCGACGATGATCGCAATGAGAGTAGCAGACGGGGCAGCGGCGTGACTGGGCTGAGGGACAGTGCGGGGAAGTCTTCGGAGACGGGATCTCTGGAAGCGGTCCTCGGCAAGAAAGTGGATGCACTGTCCCCGGCGCTGGGCAAAACGAGGTTGGAGTTGAAGAAGGCAGGAATGAGTGGGCTGATCATCTTGAGGTTTTTGACGCTGTTGCGCCGCTTGTAGAGTTCAAAAGCCAACTTCTTGTGAAAAAATATCAATGGTCAATCTATCCAAACATCACACCATATGTCATCCAAAGGAAGCAAATTTGGAAAAGTGAATTCCTAATATAATTCAAAACTTACTTTTTGTTTTCAACCATTGTCAAATAGGCCCTTATCTTATTAGTACAAACATGCCAAATGAACCCCTCTACCATGTTTTTGCACCAAAAAACAGGCAAGGAATGAGAATACTTTACAATGTACTTGTAAGACAGGCAACTGCATTTTGTTTCCATCTTGTGTTAGTAAGGTTTGTGGTAAATGCACAGTGAACTAATTCAGAAAACACCTGAATTTCTTAGATCTTTACAGGCAAGAATATTCATGGTTCATTCCACTGCTATGATGCGTGGGGAAGATAGTACAACTAGCCTGGTGCCTTCCTTCTGCCATTGTTCTGTCATACTGGATCTTGATCTCTGTATATAAGGCAACTAGAAAATGTATCAGCCAGCAGTTAGCAAACTCCCATCCTCGTTTCAATGTTGTCATGACCGGACCGGACAACGAATTGGAAAAGTCTCCGTTTCAGGTCGGACCGGTTGGTAATAAAATATTATTATTTAATAAAATCAATCAAGCACTCTCAAATCTCATCAGTCATCACTCATGCACCGATCTTGAATCTCGACTCTCCACAACCAGGCGCAACGTCACAAGACTCACAACCAAGCGCAACGTCACATGACTCACAAACAGGCACGACATACTGGCAGCTACATGGCAAGGAGCAGCGGCGGCGCCGTCGTGAGCGTAGGACGATCTCAGGGGCGCCGCTGCGAGTGTAGGCGTCGCCGCGAGCATTGTCGATGGCCACGAGCATCGTCGAATGCCACTATATCATCGTCGATGGCCGGAACCTCCATCACAGAGACCTCCTACCCGCTTTGCTGCAGCTCGCGCCTGAGAGGGTCTCAGCAGCGTGGGGGCAGCCGGCAGCGCGAGACCTCTCGAGTCCCGCCTCGCTATGCCACTCGTGTGCGGCGCTTGCGATAGCGATGTCTGCAGCCAACAACGAAGTGCAGAAGGATGGACGGTCGGAGATCATTGACGAAGACGAGAACTCGAGAAGGAAGGAAACGAAAATGAACGAAACTAAAACTAGAAATCACTTACCCCAGATCGTCGATGGCTGCCTGCAGGGGATCGTTGATCGTTCCGTCGTTCGCCATCTCTACCGCCGGATGGCCGGAGTCGCGCGCAGTGGGTCGCCACCTCGCTGGATTAGGGATTTTGCGGCAACTGATGAACCGTCGTCACGAAAGGATGCAACTCATGTACTGTGTAGGCTTTTTTGTTTTTAGTTTTTTCTTGACCCGGCTGGTCTGACTAAAACGTAGGTTGATCCGGTTTTTGACCGGTTTTGACTGGTTCAATCCGGTCCAATGGGGTCTCCGGTTTTAGCCTCTGGAATGGGCCGTGTTGTCGCCCGGTCGACGGTCCGACCGGCCGGTCCGGTCGCGAGAACACTGCCTCATTTGACTAGATATGAGTTTTCTTGACCATCCTGTCAGAGACTATTACTGTCTATATATATTTCCGCTGTCAGTTCATCTGGCCTGGATTTGCTAGGTGGTTTTAATTTTTTCCTATAGTTAGAATTTGGAAATGCTTTTGATTTCCCCATTGCAATGCATGCGGCATTCTTTTTCATTTTCAAGAATAATCTTTTCAGCTAGGTGGTCTAATTGATTCACTGGCTTTCGCTGATGCAGTTAATTCCTGAAGGTTATGTCTTTGTTCTGGGGGACAATCGCAACAACAGTTTTGATTCTCATAATTGGTAAATCTCTTGTTGCAGTTCATATAAACAATATCTTATATGCTGAAGATGATTAAATTTATAGTTTTATGGTTTCATTAGTGATTATTTCTTGACATTTTCCTTTTATCTTGCCAGGGGACCACTTCCAGTGAAGAACATTCTTGGAAGGTCCGTACTTCGCTATTGGCCCACTACAAAAATTTCAGATACCACCATCATGCAGCAAAATGTGCATGGGCATTCATATCGGTATTCATAGTGATGATCGGTTGATTAATAAGGTTGATTTTATAGAGTATAGCCCGTTACATCTTTGCTTGTTCTTTTCTTTTCACTGTTTGTATTTGAGCTATTCATTCTAATATTCAAGCAGTTGTTGATTCTTTCATTTTTTTTTTTTGCCTGTTCCATTTGCAGATGCTTGATTTAGCATCTAGCATGAAAACAGCCTTTTAGATCTTGACATGCTGAACCACAGCTGATGCTCATAGATGAGAGGATTGGCTCATTGTTTTGATCCTTCTCACTTTGCAGGCTTTTAGGAACAAGAAATTCTTGAACATTTTTTCATTAGACATTACTTGTCTCTGTTGGGACCGAGAGTGTTATTTAGTTGACGTTTTTGCATAACATAAAGACTCCTCTCAAAAAGACAGAAAAGGGCTGTTTGGCTGTCACATGAACAATGTGAGAACAAAAATTAATATTTCTACAGCAAAAACAAAATGGGAGCAAAGAAGTTCCAAAGGGAGCAAGAACATTTCTAACTCTACTTTATGTTATTCTTGCAATCACTTGGATCTCACATAATAAGGTGGATCTCACGTAATATTCAAAATGGTGCGTGGATGAAAAAGTAAGTCAAAGGCTAGTTCTTGTTTTATTCCTATACCAAACATGAGTACTTGTACTATTGCTGGGACTGAAGTTTCTCGTGCTCTTTTCCAATGTATTGGGAGGAATGTTTGCGGAACAAGAAGATGAGAAGGGGTTATTAACTCTCAGATCGAAATCACTTGGACCTTGGCAACTTGAATCTGACACTAGCAGCAACATCCATGGAGGTAAACTGAACATGAATTTGCCTTGAACATTGGGTTTTCAATAGAGGTACTAATAGATGACTGATGAGAAGTAAACCCAATACTGGTTCCTGGTGGAGTTGTTTCTGAAGCATTTGCGGTAGTAATTTCTTAACCGAGAACAACAGACAGACCCTCTCAAAGAAAAAAAAAAACAAAAAACAAAAACAAAAGACAGATTGACAGCGAGGGATGGATGTTGACGGCTTCAATTGAAACCACCTCTTTCTCTGATTTGCCGGATCTTCTGTTTGTCTCGGTGCTTATATATGGAATTGGACTACATTTGACCATTAACTGAAGAGAAAGTTTTTTGGTGTTATGGTCACAATTGAAATTTCTTTGGTTTTCAGCGTTCCAGAATTTACTGTGGCAACAAAGCCCTTTCACTATTTACTGGTTAAATTTCATTTCCTTGTATGAATGTGAAAGAACGAGATTCGGATCTCGGAGTTGAGAAAGACTTATAGTGAATGCATAAAGGAATTTAGGATTACTTGACAATGTAGATTGTCACTTGTTAAATTATCAACATATACATTAATTTATTTGCAACTTATATTAGTTATTTATAAGAAAATATAAATTTATGAGTTAATATCTTATTTTTTATCAATATATTATTAATTATTATATATTTTATCTATAAATTATTTTGAACTTTGTAAACTTAAATCACAAATGCATATTCTCACTCATAAAATTAAAATTTAAAAATAATTAATATAATTGTATAAAATATGATAATAATATATTCATATTAACTAATTAAAGTTTATTTATAATTTATTTAATTGGTTTTATATTTTTTTTTAAAATAAATTTGCAAAGCAAAAGTGAAATTAAAAAGAATGCAATATGTATTGTCACTTCAAGGTAATGTTGATTGTACAATTCAAATTATTTGAGTAAAATAATGTGGTTTCAGATAATTTAATATCTATTATTTGTTAATCTAGTAAAGAAATATTTTCTTAATTGATTTTGGTTTTGGAGCTATGGAAAAACTGGATTCTGGATATTGCTATTTTATCGCCATATTTTTCTCGGAAACACAATGTATGGTTTGGTTATACCAGTAAATTCAAGTGTCATATTGGATTTAAGGGTTCTTTTTTTTTTTTGACATTCGGTGATAAAATAGATTGACATCAATTTTTTTCTCTCACTCAAAATGTTTTCTGATCAAATGTGCCTCTTTCCTTTTTATGCGTTAGGAGAAAATCTTGATCTATGAACTATTTTGAATTGATCAACATATTACACGTAAATTTTGGTAAATGTCTTCTCCTCAAGAAGAGTAAAATATCTTTCTACGCACTCCCCTCTTTTGCCCTAAGTATAAATTGGTTTATGCTTTTTACACTTTACAAAGATAAAAATGTCTTAAAGTAAATTTGGATAGTGAGAATTGGATTAAAAATAAAAAGTGCGGTGATAGATTACAATCTTGTTTTCTTCAAGATCGTCTTGAGTATAATCAAACTTAAAATTTTAGGACAATGATTTCCTATTTTTGGTTTTTTGTTAAATAACTACTTTTAAGTTTTTAAAGGAAAAAGTGAAGGACACACAGTATGTCATACTGGTGCTCGGTTGGTGACCAGAATAAAAAGTTATATTAATTATTCCATCAATTTTCTAGAATTGTTTATTTATTAAGTCATTGTTGGATCCGACTAAGCCTTTTTTTATATTATACTTAATTTAAGTCTTTTGTATCAATTAAAATATAAAAATATAAAAAAATATTTTAAACAGGAAAAATACTTAAATATTAATATTTTTATATTTTAAAATAAAATATCATATGTTTTTTTTATATTAAATGAATGAAACTGATTTAGTTAGTTACTCTTCTTCTTGGCTTGTTAATGCTACACCTAACATTGTTAGGTGAGATCTGATCAATTATTGTGTCAAGGAATCAAGGGAGACAAAATAGTACACATTCGATGGTTTTCCTTATTCGACAAAAAATGTGAATATTTTTTAACACTTAATAATAGTACATTAAACATGTTAAGAAACATTTTTAGAGACTGATTTATAAGAAACAATTATTTGTATGATTATTTTTCTTAAACCTCTCTTAAATTATATATCATATTTTTTGTATCTAATATCAAAATATGAATTTAATTTATAATATTATTAAATTTTACCGTATTTTCTACTTTAATTCTTTTGTCAGATTTCGTTACTTTTTTATTATAAAAAATTGAAGTACTCTCTTCACGTAATAATTGAAACATACATGCTATTTTTTACTATTTAAACAATAATATGAAGAAGGCCAACGATGACGAATATTTTTTGTTATTATTATTTTATTTCATTCTTATATATATATATATATATATATATATATATATATATATATATATGTGGGGGGGGGGGGGGGGGGGGGGGGGTTTAAAAGCAGGCTTGTGGTTACCACCACAAGTGGCCAAGAGATGATGACATATGTCATCTAAAAAAGTAATATTATTATAAGAAAATTTTATCTTAGTGTGGTTTCATTAGAAATTTAATTAATTAATTTATCTTGCAAATTTTGATTTTAACTTTTAGTTAATTTTATCTCTAAAATTGGATGAGATAATATTACCATAACGACTTGTGTCATAATAAAAGTAATAATAATTATAATCATATTTTATGTACAATCCTAATCTGTATTACAATTTAGATTATATGAGATTGTATTACAATAGCATAAAATTAGTTACGTAAACATATCCTAATATTAATTGTAACCACAATAAATTTAATATTGAAATTAATAATAACCAGAATTATATATAATCTTAATTTTAATCCTATTCGAAATACTCCTCAGAAATATGATAATAATATTTGCATCCTAATATTAATAATAAAATATCAGATAACATATATATACGTAATTGAAAATTAAATTAGTTTCTTAACCAATATTAATCTACTCAAATTCGAATCATACTCTCAATATGTATAAGATCGTCATCTAATCTAATAGTCATTAGAAACAAGATAATAATATTTGTATCATAATATAGTAATATTTAATTTCTGATATTTTTAAGAATTTCTGATATTTTTAAGCAGAAATATTAATAACAAAAGTTAGTTATATAAGATAATCATATATGTACAATTTGAAAATATATGATTTTCTTAACTAATTTTAATCTATTTCAAAGCTAAATGACATTGATAATTACCATATAATCCTCTATGGATGCCACTTTAATTCTACAAATAAAACAAATGAACATTATAAATGACAATATAAGAAAATAAAAATATATGGTGAAAAAAGTTTCAAGTAATATTTACAAGCATACAAAAAATTAAAATTTAAACTATTTTGATAAGGAATATATTACGCTAAATTGATTAGAAGTAGGTTTTTTTATTAGCGAACAAATATATTAATATTTTAAAATTTTCAATAAATAATAACATTTATATTAATATCAATCTTTTCTTTCTATCAATTTGGGTATGATCAAAATAATAAAATTTCCTTTCAAAAGATAATATGCAAGTAAATAATACTTTCATTTTAAAAGATAAATTTTATTTTCGGAATTTAAAAATAATTTAAAATCAAAATTTCAATTTGAGTCAAACTAAGATTAATATTTATTTTTTTTATCAATTTGAGTATGATTAAAATTGATAATATTTTTCTTCAAGATAATATGCATGTCCTTTTCAAAAGTTAATTTACTATTTTCGTAATAAAGAAATATATAATTCAATTTGAGTCACATTAATGTTAATCTTTTTTAAGAATAATTTAAAATAAATAATATAATTTGAGTGAAATTAATATTAGTCGCTTCTTTCTATCAATTTGAGTATGATTAAAATAAATAAAATGTTCTTTCTAAAAGATAATATGCAAATAAATAATGATTTCATTTCAAAAGATAATTTGTTATTTTGGGAATTAAAATAATTTAAAATGAATATTTCAATTTCTGTCAAAGTAAAATTAATCTTCTATTTTTTTATCAATTTGATTATGATGAAAATAAATAATATTTTTTTTCTTAAAGATAATGTGGAAGTCCTTCTTAAAAGACAATTTATTATTTTTGGAATAAAAAATTAAAATAAACAATTCAATTTGAGTCAAATTAATATTAATTTGATTATTATTTAGATTAGTAATAATTTTTCTAAAAAGTAATGTCAAAATAATTAATAATTCACTTTCAAAACGATTATTTGTTATTTTCGGAATTTAAAAATAAAGAATTCAATTTGAGTCTAAAATTGATATTTCCTTTTTATCAATTTGAGTATATTAAAATAATAATATTTTCTTTCTTAAAAATAATGTGCAAGTAAATAATACTTTATTTTGAAAAAATAAAATATTATACTATTTCATTTTTCCCAAGATATTGTCTTATTTCCAAAATAAAAAATAATTTAAAATCAGGAATTCAATTTGAGTCATATTAATGTTAATCTTTTTTAAGAATAATTTAAAATAAATAATATAATTTGAGTGAAATTAATATTAGTCTTTTCTTTCTATCAATTTGAGTATGATCAAAATAAATAAAATGTTCTTTCTAAAAGCTAATATGCAAATAAATAATGATTTCATTTCAAAAGATAATTTGTTATTTTGGGAACTAAAATAATTTAAAATGAATATTTCAATTTCTGTAAAAGTAAAATTAATCTTCCATTTTTTTTATCAATTTGAGTATGATGAAAATAAATAATATTTTTTTCTTAAAGATAATGTGGAAGTCCTTTTTAAAAGACAATTTATTATTTTTGGAATAAAAAATTTAAAGTAAACAATTCAATTTGAGTCAAATTAATATTAATTTGATTATGATTAAGATGAGTAATATTTTTTTCTAAAAAGTAATGCCAAAAAAATAATAATTCATTTTCAAAACGATTAGTTGTTCAGAATTAAAAAATAAAGAATTCAATTTGAGTCTAAAATTGATATTTCCTTTTTATCAATTTGAGTATATTAAAATAATAATATTTTCTTTCTTAAAGATAATGTGCAAGTGAATAATAATTTATTTTTAAAAAATAAAATATTATACTATTTAAATTTTCCCAATATATTATCTTATTTCCAAAATAAAAAATAATTTAAAATCATTAATTCAATTTGAGTCCAATGGAAATTAATATTTCCTTATAAAAAATAAAAAATAAAAATCAGAAAATAATTAATGAATCATTATAAAATCATTTGACAAGTTTGGTAGATTTAAATTGAATTTTAAACTTTTCAAAATAGGCTATCTATTTATTACATTTAAATGCTAATAAATTAATTTTGATAATTATCATAAATTATAATATTATAATTATATGCAATATATTTTCTGTAATATTAGTCATCCGTGCATCGCACAGCGATATAGGACTAGTTAATAATAATATATATTTCAATTATTACATGGAGAGAGTATTTTAGTTTTTTCATAAATAAAAAGAAAACAAAAATAATACAATCAGACTAAATAACTAAAATGAAAATTTATAATAAAATTTAAAATATCGTAAATGGGGAATATAATATATATATTTTAACTCGAATAGAAAAACGATTGACGCACCAACTACCAAACGTCTCCTCGGCATCGGCATGCAAGAACTGATCAGAAAAAAAGTGTCCCGATGCGTTGAATCTGATGTCAACATTTAAGACAGAAGGACAAGATTTCACACGTGTTTATGTTTAAAGTAAAATAAGCCTTTCTGTCCTACGAACGAGAGAGAAAGGCCACAAGCCAAGCAGGTATGGGTCTGCGATCCGGCGACCTCGATCCGGCCTTCGTCCAAGAGCCCGAGCACCGGAAGCCCGCCGTCTCCGAGTCAGGCGGCATCCCCCTCATCGACCTCTCCTCTTTCCTCCTCCGCGACCCGCTTCCGGACGGCGCCGATGTCGCCGCGTCGTCCTTGCAGCAGCTGTTGGCGGAGGTCGAGGCGGCGTGCAGGGACTGGGGCTTCTTCCAGGTGATCAACCACGGCGTGCCGGACGAGATCGTGGAGAAGGCGTGGGCCGCGTCGAGGGGCTTCTTCGGGCTGCCGGAGGAGGAGCGGCTGCGGGTGAAGAGGGACGAGGTGAATCCGTTGGGGTACTACGACAAGGAGCACACCAAGAACGTCCGGGACTGGAAGGAGGTGTTCGATTTCGTCATCCAGGAGCCGGTGGCCATTCCCGCCTTGGACCCGCCCGGTGGCCTGATCGAGCTCCGGAACCAGTGGCCTCAGTACCCTCCTGGGTTCAGGTAATTATCTAGGCAGAACGATATTTTAGATGAACACGAGTTAGGCGACCACCATGCATGAAGAATCGAACATGAACTCGATCAATCAGCAATGGCGGAGTCCTTTCCATATTTGAGCTTTCAATAGAAAAAAAAGATGTCCTGATGAATATCATCTACAGATGTCTGATCCAACTTGGTATCCGTTTCTTAACCATCGGAGGTTCTGAGTTCTAAGAGCAGATGACTTAAAACATTTTTTTTATTCTAGTGAAACTGCTACCGACACCCGAACAAATTATAAGGAAGTCTCATCTCAATTCGTTAAACAACTATGAAGAAAAAAAAGAATGATCTGAATCATCATATCTGTTCAACAATTTTTTTTAGTAGGTTACTGAAAAAAGTGGTAATTGGTCTTAACTAGACTGACATATCTGCAATGCCCATGCATTTGGTTCAAGCTTTCCCCGTGGAGTTAATTTACCCTATGTGCCATATCCATCTATCTATGTGCAGGGAGGCCTGTGAGGAATACGCCCGAGTTCTAACGGACCTGGCTTTCAAGCTTCTGGAGCTCATTGCACTGACATTAAACTTGCCTGCCGAGCGGCTGAACGGCTTCTTCAAGGATCATACCAGCTTCATTCGGCTTAACCACTACCCTCCCTGCCCTTCCCCAGACCTCGCCTTGGGCGTCGGCCGGCACAAGGACGCCGGAGTCCTGACCATTCTCGCGCAGGACGACGTCGGCGGGCTCGACGTCAAGAGGAGGTCCGACGGAGAGTGGATTCGGGTGAAGCCAATCCCCAACTCCTTCATCATTAACGTCGGCGACATCATTCAGGTATACTTAGAATTGATACACTTATCGTACCAGCAGCAGTACATTTGGACCTCTGCTGAGGGTGATTGCAAACTATTTGGCCAACCGCCCAACATAACGTGAGTGGCAGGTCTGGAGCAATGATAAGTACGAGAGCGCGGAGCACAGGGTGTCGGTGAACACGGAGAAGGAGAGGTTCTCCATCCCTTTCTTCTTCAACCCTTCGCACTACGTGATGGTGAAGCCACTGGAGGAGGTCGTCGACGCCGCGATGGCGCCGGCCAACTACGAGGAGTACAACTGGGGGAAGTTCTTTAAGACGAGGAAGGACAGCAACTTCAAGAAGCTGGAAGTGGAGAACGTCCAGATATACCACTTCAAGAAACTGGCGGACAAAGTGATCTGATCTTAAATGGTGTTTCCTATCTGTTTCATCAGATGACATGATTAGTAGCGATCAGCACAGTTGCAGTTGCAGAGCTTGCGGAAACCTGTCATTGTGGCGTAGCAGACTTGTAATGAAATAAATCCCTGACTGAGTGTGTTGGTAGCACTCTTTGTTCTTCTAGTTGTCTCGGTTCTCAGAAGAAGGGATCGAGGATGATACCTATTCCTCGACGACTTCGTTTTATATATAATTAATTTGGTGCTGTGCATGCTTCATCGCTGAGTTTGCGCTGTATGATACAAAATGTTGTGGATCATAAGTTCATAACTATATTTTTTATGAAAAAAAAAAACAATCGGAAAGCATATCAAGTGGCTTTACAAACGTGGTCTAGGTTGAGTTGGATAGTGCATCTTAGAATACTAAGGTCGGATGCGCGTATATAATAATTCAATATAAGGTAAGATTTATAATGAACTTTTGAATGATGTATTCACATGTAAACAAACTGTGCTCGATAAAACTCAACAGGGATGGTGCAGTAAAAAGGCAACCCTGGCCGTGAAGGACTCCTATGCAATGACAGAGAACATTGGCAGGCAGGATTCACTCGGAGCATAGCATTGTCACACCCCCCCCTATTAGTGGAGGAGGGGCTGCTACGGTTTGACTGTTTGAGAGAACTCAGAAATTATTAGATGGCATAGGAATATTGTTGAAGACACTGCTCAGAGGTTTGGGAGTGACCAAGTTGGCAACTTTGTCCATTGAATGTCACTCCCCTCATAGCCGTGGATTCAAACGTGTCATGCGTCACCTGGCTGAATAATAGGCCTGTTCATGTATTCAGAAATAGTGTTTGAATATAACAACTTGAATTCTTTGTAGTTTTCAAGAATTAATGGATTAGATAGAAATTTTCTTATTTTATGTTTGGATGAAAAAATGATGATGGAGAATTAAAAAAGTTGATTAAATGGATAAGTTTTAGTAGGTACTTTGGATAGAAAATAAGAATTAGAAGAATACATTTAGTATTTTATAAAATTATATATTATATTATAAAAAAATTATAAATGATTGTTTTTAAAAATACATTTAAGTTAATAAAAATAATTTAATGCACAATAATAAATTATTTTCATTCAAAAATATTAAATTTGATTAAAAAATTTGGATATTATTCAGAAATACTCCTTGCACACATATTAATCAATATCGTAATAAGATCTAATATTAAATCATATTTAGCATGATTGATACTTCTATTTTAATATGGTAAAAATAATTATTATGCATATATGTTTTTAGGTTTGTGTTAATTTAAATTAATTATTAATATAATTTATTTTATAATACTAATTAAATAATATTATTAATAAATAAAATAATTACTTATTATTTTTAAAAAATATAATATGTAATATCATAAATAAATATATATAGGTTTAAAAGTAGGTGGACCTACTTTTAAACATGTAACAATTGGTTAGTTCTTCCTTCACCAGCTTTAGTTCTTACATTTTGTTAGAACTAAATTAGACCTTTGATCAGAATTTAAATTCTGGTCATAAGTGCCTTTTTAGTGGTGTTTAGGAGAACTAATGTATTGGGATGCTGAAAAAATGGAAAGGAATGGAGGATAAAAAGAATGAAAAAGAAGGCCAATGAAGAGAAAATCATTTAATTTTAATTTATGAAAAAATATTTTTGGATTCTTTGAAATGAAAAGTGTTGCTATCAAATTATCTACCGAATTAAAATAAATGAAATTAAAATTTGACTTTCACTTCATCATTCTTCTTTCCTCCTAATTAAAATACATTCTCAATAAAATATTTCTTTGGAAAAGTTAGGCTCCCTCTAGCAGTGGCAGCAGAGCCAGAAATTATTTGCCCCGAGTGCACAATAAAATATAAATTCATAAATGTGCTAAAATTATTAGAATGTAATCATATGAAATGAATTCTACATATTATTTTTTGTTAATTAAAAAATCTTTAGCAGTGTTGAAATAAAAAATTAAATATATTAATAATAGAAGAATTCATGAAATATATGTGTCATAATTAAATACATAAATAACATTATTAAATTAACATATGTAACAATTTAGATTAAAATTAAATGGTGATAGTTTATCTGAAATTAATTTTAATTTATATTATTATAATATAAGTTTGTAAATATGTTAAAATATTTAAAATGGCAAGGTGTATGAAATCAGTTCTATATATTATGCTTGATGTCTTTCAGCAAATAGAAAACTTTAGCGGTGTTAAAATAAATAAATAAATAATAATTTAAACTATATCAATACTAGAAGAATTAATGATATATGTGTCACTATTAAATAACGTAAGTAATATTATTGAATTAATATATCCACCAATTTAGACCAAAAATAATTAATAATGATTTGTTTAAAATTAATTTCAATTTATAATTATACACTACAAGAAAATAGTCAATTACAGACGATTAATTTACTGAGAATCATCGAAAATAATGTTTTTTAACGAAATTTTTGTCGGATAGCGTCTGTACGAAAATGACGCGTCGCAAACGATTTGCGACAATTATCTCAGAACCATCGAAATCTTCGACGGTCCAGCTAGCGGGCTCGACCGTCGACAGATGAAGATTTAAGATGGTTTAAGCCGTTAATATGTATCGTCGGTTTGAACTTTCGATACTATCGATGGTTCAAACCGTCGAAATTTTAAATCGACGGTTTGAGCCGTCGATAAAATCGCTGAATTTCGATGGCTCAAACCGTCATTAACTTTTGACGGTTAAAACTGTCGATGCTTATCGACAGTTAAAACGGTCTATAAGTTTGGACGGTTTAAGTTGATGATTATCGACGGTTCTAACCATCGAAACAATTTTGAAAAATATATAAAAATATAATAAATAAAATATGAGGAAATTGCAATAAAACTAAAACATATAATAAATTTTTTTGAGTTGAATTGTGATAAAATAAAAATATAAAAAATACAATTCTAAAGTCTATGATTGGATTTTGATAATATATATTCATATTAAAGAAACAAAACATATGAAAAAAAATCAATTTGGGTGTCGAGACTCAATCGCTACACACCATCCATTATGTGGTTTGCAAGCAACTCTTCTAACCAAATTCGCTCTTGGTGAGATTGATCCAACTTCTCGCTACATAATACTTAGTCAAAATTTCAGTGGGTGCACTTATGTCACAGGGCATTTTTCTGTGACACGACACGTGAAGTATCGCAGCACCAGTGTCGCTCAACTTAAAGCTCTCGACCGCTCAGCGTCGAATCATGGAACACATGCAACCATCCTGCACTACGTAATATTATGGAGTACCAAGTTATCCGTCCTTAGGGCATTATCTTGTAAGGCAATCCTTGTGAATGACCAAGTTACGTGGAGTTATCGTAGGGTACGTCTTTTATATTTCCTATTTTGTAATAAGACTCATATGCCTACGGTACATTAGGGAGGATTTCACTACTGTCTTCCTAGCCCAGATGTATGTTATGTTTAATCATATTTAATACAAACAATCTTTCTTAATTCTAGTGTCTGGCCTTGAGCGTGGGGTGACAACCCACATCAGTGTCCCTTCTCGACATCTCGTGATACCTCGACTGCCCCTTCGGACTTTAAGCGTTCAAGCACCTATATTAGTGTCGTAACGCGCTAATGTCACGGATCCATGAAGAGTAGTCCAACACTCTGTTCATGTCCATGATTGAATGCTTATAAAAGCGACTCTCGGATACTCGTCTCGACCATAAAATTTTCACAGCTACTCAAAACAAGCTTGGCTAGGTGGTCATCCGCCTAGTCATCGCATGAGGTCTCGTGTCCGAGAATGACCCGTGACACTTGCACCCATAGACATCCATCTAACTTTGTTATTGCCTTTGGAAGACAAATAAAACTTCCTTGTAACTCCCAGGACGTTGCAGAAAAAAAGGGAAACCGAAAAGAAAAGGAGATTAACCACCGAGCTAAATCAAATCCAATCTTCTAAATCTCTATCTAATTTGATATATTTTTCTACTATAAATATGGGATCAACCCGAAACTTCAACTACCCTTAAAGTTTTTGTGGCACCCTAATTTTTGCCTCCCTTTTGTGTCGCTCTCTCCATTGTACTTGATTGTTGCCGCTTTATAGGAGAACCACAAGTAGACGAAGACAATAATACGCCAAGAAACGAGCAGAACAGTCGAAGTAATTGAGGAGGAAGAGAAAGATAAAAAGGACATGATAGTTTTTTTGTCTGAAACTCATAAAGTATGTAAGTAGGATAATTTCATCAGTAGAATCTTGATTTTCAACTTGAAGCGTGATGTTGATGGTTCTGAACTACCCTTAGTCATAACTATATATTATACAATGATATATGCTACCAGCATTGCAAAGGTGACAAAAAAGCCAATGTGCGATCATACTTTTTTTTTTTAAATGATCGAACCTAACATGGGTTCTCTATACCAGACTGGGTGCTACCTGGACCAAGTTCTCTGCAACTCAGCCCGAGGGCCATCATGGCTAGAGCCCCGAGCTTTGATTTAGGATGAACTCAGTCTGGGTTTCGACTTTGTGATGATGATTTTTATGCCTATTTGACCACTGATTCATATTCTTAATCTTGATCTATGACATAATGATGATTATTACGATTATGCTCTTCTCATTACACTCCATAGACTTATCTTGTAACATTGATTTAATGTCCCTTACAACACGATGATGATGTTCAATTAAGACTCCTGATTGGTATGATTTTTTGATCTTTTGATCCTTATGATGATATGATTATGACCGATGATGTCTTAATAAGATTAATTAAAAGTTGCAAAATAAAAGACGAAAAATATTAAAGAAGAGCTCTTATGATTATGAGTTGGCGACCCAAATCTCAGTGAATATATCCCCCCCCCCACACCTTATGTTATTGGAGTTGAAACATACTCCCCCACAAATTGAAAGATACTCTATGGGTTGAAAAATGTACCACCAATAAATTTATAAGATGATGACGATGATGAAGAATATAAAAGAATATTAATAATGAAATCAAGATGATGATAATTGACTTTTGTCACTTTTATGACGACTTCATATGATTTTATTGATCTTCTATTAATATGCTATCTTTCATCCCATTATATGATCATGCTTACCCTTTCTTACATGATGATGATTTTATATGATGATGATGTACTCATGATTTACTTGTTTGTCTATTATCATGATCTTTATGATCGCTTTTATCTTATTTACGTTTTGAATTGTAAAACTCATAGGGAGATTTATCTCCCTTGCATCTTCATATGTGTAGACGCGGACAAAGCTTGTGATAGAAACACATGGGTGTCCTGAGTATTTTATTTTCATATCTTTATTTTTTTCATGAGGATTAGGATGATGTATTAATTGAGAACTCAGAACTCATATGATGTTTCTCTTATTAATCTTCTGCACGTTATAATGATTACATTTTCTATTTATTACTCTCATATGATGATTACTTTTTCGTTATGATTTTGTGTTCCACATATGTATGATCCATAACGTTTGCATTTTGGGTGGCGTTACACTTTTTATCATCCACATCTGTGCCTCTTAATTTTTCTTGAATAACATATCATATTCCAAGTTACAATAGAAACTTTATGTAGTGAGATATCTATTTTACAACTTAAAAATGATTTATATGGCCACATTAAATAATAATTAATCTTATTGATAATACATTGAATTGTTTATAGTTGAAAATTCATTTGTTTCCAAATTGCAATTAAATAATTCTACAAGTAAAGGCGCCTTCGTGTGTCACTATCCGAACAACTAATCTAAAAGGGAGAATTCGAGGGATTCCTCATTGTCCATAGGTGTGAGGAGGGGAGCCCTTAAGATAAAAATTTTGGGATCTATTTTATTTGTAAATTAGAATTGATACTAATTTAATTTTGTAAACATGGTAGGTATCATAATTTTGAAGATTACTATAGAGTTCTAATCAAAGTGAAATTCTTATTATATGTAAATAGAGTGCATATATAAATTCCTTAAGAATTAGAAATTTCAATTTTTTAATACATTATTTTTTTATTTTTTAGTCTAATAACAAATATACAAAAAGATTTTTCTTCTGCGACATTCTATCGTCATTTCAAAATCTATGTGCAATTTTTATGTGTGTAATTTACACTAAGGATTTGTTTGGTAATTTAATTTAAGAAGGATGGGTTAGGGTGTTTATTAAGGGGTGGTAAGGTTAAGTGTGGTGAGTGTTTCATTAAAGCATGTTTGAATATAACTTTATGGGACGAGGTAGGTTAATTTCATCCACTCTTTGTTTGGATAAAAAAATATAATATATGCGTTAGGAAATATTAAGTTTGATAAATGTCTTTATTATCCTTAAAAAAATTATTTTTTATTTGGTTGTGAAGAAATAAGAGGAAAATGAGGATAATTATTTTTAACCCCTCCAAAATCACTAATTTGAAGGGTTTAATTTTAAGCAAGTGATGGACTTAGGAACACCAACCTATCCTTAATTAAATTAATAAATGTTGTATCGAAACAAGGTATAGAATTTTGAAACTCACCCATCCTAAGCAAACCTAGTCCATCCCTTCTAAACCCTCCATCTAGGGTGTGTTTGATTTTCTAGTGATAGTGGGGTCAGTTATGATGGTGGAGTATATGTTGGTAAAATTGAGTGTGGTGAGGGTTTACAAAAAATCATGTTTCAATATAAATTAATGGGATGGGTTTGTTTAATCCACTCTATGTTTGAACACAAGATATAGTATATGGGTTGGGGAAGGTTAAATTTGATAATGTTTTTATTATGTTTAAGAATTTTTTTATTTCATTAAGAAGAAAAAAGGATAGAGTGAGAATAATTTTTTTTAACCCGTCCAAAATCACCAATTTGATGGGTTTAATTTTAAGTCAAATGATGGACTTATGAAGCTCAACCTCTTCTTAGTTAAATTAATAAAAGTTGTGTCCAAACATGATGTAAAATTTTAAATCCACTCTATCCTAATTAAACTTAACCCATCCTTCGTAAGCCTTTCATCCAAACATATGCTAAGAGGGATGGATTATGGTGGTGAAGTGATGGTCAGCGAGGTTGAGTATGGTGAGGGTTTATATAATTCATGTTTAGATACGATTTAATAAAATGGAATGAGTTAATTTAGTCCATTGTTTGCTTGGATATAAATTTTAATGCATAGATTAGGAAAGGTTAAAATAGGTAAATGTCTTTATTATCCTTAATAACATCTTATTTATTTTTAATTTGAATGAAAAGAAAAAGGTAAAATGAGAAGAAAAAGATAGAAGGAGAATAAAAAGTTTTAACCCCTCAAAAATCACCAATTTAGTGGGTTTAGTTTTAGGTCATATGATGCGTTAATAAACACCAACCTAACCCTACTTAAAATTTTAAAAATCCTAATAAGAAAAGGTTTAAGAATTTTAAACCCACACCACTCGAGTTAAACCCAATCTATCCCTACTTAATCCTCCATCCTTGATTTGCTAATGCTGGAGGGGTGAGTTAGGATGGTGGAGCATAGATGAGTGAAGTTGAGTGTGGTGAGAGTTTATAAAATCATATTTAGATATAAATTAATGGGATGGGTTAGTTTAATCCACTCTTTATTTGGATACAAAATATAGTATATGAGTTAGGGAAGATTAAGTTTGATAAATGTGGATTTTTTTTATTTCATTGAGAATAAATAAGGGTAGAATGAGAATAATATTTTCTAACCCCTCTAATACCACCAATTTGGCGGGTTTTAATTTTAAGTCAAAAGATGGGACTTATGAAGCGTGATCTATTCTTAGTTAAATTAATAAAAGTTGTATTCAAACATGGTGTAAAAGTTTTAAATCCACCCATCTTAATTAAACCTAGCACATCCCATTTAAATCTTTCATCCAAACATGACACTAAGGCTTTGTTTGACAAATTAAGTTAAGAGGAATGAATTAGGGTGAAGTGAGATTGAGTGTGGTGAGAATTTATACAAATTACATTTGGATATTAGTTAATAGAATGGATTGGGTTAATGTAATTCATTAGTTGTTTGGGGACAAATTTTGATGCATGAGTTAAGGAAGGTTAAAATGGATATATGTCTTTATTATTCTTAGCAATATTTTATTTCTTTTTAATTTGAATAAGAAGAAAAGGATAGATTGAGAATAATAATTTTTAACCCTTAAAAATCATCAATTTGATGGGTTTAATTTTAAGTCATGTGATGGACTAACAAATAACAACCTAACTTTTGTTAAAATTTTAAAATTACTATTCAAATAAGATTTAAAAATTTTAAATCTACCGCATTCCAATTAATCAAATCAAGATCTTAAAACAAATAAAAAGTATACTGAAAATGGCCAAATTATGAATAACCCAGCCGATCAATTATTGGAAGCATTGTCCAATTTGATTTTGCCAACTCATTAATCGAATTCAATTAGATTGATTTAGTTAATTCACCTAAAATATTTTTATAGTGTGCTTTATGGCATTTTTGACAATCACAATCATAGTTTTTTTCGACTTTTAGGTGAATAGTTGAATTGACAGATTAATTCAATGTATATTTGGATAGAATAAAACATAATTGATTTGATAGGAAAAAGTAGATGTAATAGATTAATTTTAATTAATGTTTAAATAAAATATATATTATAAATTTAAAATATAATTTTGTTAATTAATTAATATAAAAGTATAAATTAAATTTCAAGTTATTAAAAAATATATTATATGAATATTAAAAAAGGCAACCAAGGCCGTGAAGGACTCATATGCAATGACAAAGAACATTGGCCGGTAGGATTCACTCGGAGCATAGCATTGTCACACCCCCCTATTAGTGGAGGAGGGGCTGCCACGGACATGAACATTCTCTTACTCATAATTGAGGTCGATTCTACTAAAGTGTTTGATTGTTTGAGAGAACTCAAAAATTGTTAGATGGCATAGGAATATTGTTGAAGACACTGCTTAGAGCCTAGAGGTTTGGGAGTGACCAAGTTGGCACTTTGTCCATTGGAGGGTCACCCCCCTCATAGCTGTGGATTCAAAGGAATCATGCGTCACCTGGCTCCATAATAGTTACTAGAACTTTCACTGGGCTTAGTGCCCTGTATTCAGAAATAGTGTTTGAATGTAAGAAGTGGAGTTTGGATGAAAAATTTAAAAAGTTGATTAGATGGATAAGTTTGAGTAGGCATTTGAATAGAAAATAAGAATTAGAATAATACATTTATTATTTTATAAAATTATATATTATATTATAAAAAAGTATTATAAATGATTGTTTTTAAAAATACATTTAAGTTAATAAAAATAATTTAATGCACAATAATAAATTGTTTTCATTCAAATATTAAATTTGATTAAAAATTTTGGATATTATTCAGAAATACTCCTTGCACACATATTAATCGATATCATAATAAGATCTAATATTAAATCATATTTAGCATGATTGATAATTCTATTTTGATATGGTAAAAATAATTATTATGCATATATGATTTTAGGTTTGTGTTAATTTAAATTAATTATTAATATAATTTATTTTATAATACTAATTAAATAATAATTATTAATAAATAAAATAAATAATTATTCTTAAAAAAATATATAATATATAATATCATATATATATATATATATGTTAAACATGTGCATGTAAAAAATAAAAAATGGTTAGTTCTTGCTTCACCAGCTTTAGTTCTTACATTTTTTTAGAACTAAATCAGTGACCTTTGATCAAAATTTAAATTCTGGACATAAGTGCTATTTTTAGTGGTGTTTGGGAGAACTAATGCATTAGGATGCTGAAAAAAATGGCTCCCTCTAATTAAAATTTGACTTTCACTTCATCATTATTCTTTCCTTCTAATTAAAATACATTCTCAATAAGATATTTCTTTGGAAAAGTTAGGCTCCCTCTAGTAGTGGAAAAGCCAGGAATTATTTGCATCGAGTGCACAATAAAATATAAATTCATAAATGTGATAAAATTATTTAAAATGCAATCATATGAAATGAATTCTACATATTATTTTTTAATTAAAAAATCTTTAGCAGTGTTGAAATAAAAAAAATTAAATATATTAATACTGGAAGAATTCATGAAATATATGTGTCATAATTAAATACATAAATAATATTATTAAATTAACATATCTAACAATTTAGAATGAAATTAAATGGTAATAGTTTATCTGAAATTAATTTTAATTTCTATTATTATAATATAAGTTTGTAAATATGTTAAAATATTTAGAATGAGAAGGTGTATGAAACCAGTTCTGTATATTATGTTTGATGTCTTTCAGCAATTAGAAAACTTTAGTGGTGTTAAAATAAATAAATAATAATTTAAAATATATCAATACTAGAAGAATTCATCATATATGTGTCACTATTAAATAACGTAAGTAATGTTATTGAATTAATATATCTACCATTTTAGACCAAAATTAATTAATAACGATTTATTTAAAATTAATTTCAATTTATAGTTATACTAAAAAATAAAAATATGAGGAAATTCCAATAAAACTAAAACATATAATACTTTTTTTTGAGTTGAATTGTGATAAAATAAAAATATAAAAAATACAATTCTAAATTTTATGATTGGATTTTCATAATTTATATTCATATTAAAGAAACAAAACATATGAAAAAAAATCAATTTGGGTGTCGAGACTCAATCGCTGCACTCCAGTCGTCATGTGGTTTGCAAGCAACTCTTCTAACCAAATTCACTCTTGGTGAGATTGATCCAACTTCTCGCTAGATAATACTTATTCAAAATTTCAGTGGGTGCACTTGTCTCACGGGGCATTTTCCCGTGACACGACGCACGAAGTCTCGTGGCACTAGTGTCGTTCAATTTAAATCTCTCGGTCGCTCAGCGCCGAATCATAAAATATATATAGCCGTCCCGCACTGCGTAATATTATAGAGTACTAAGTTATCCGCCCTTATGGCATTATCTTGTAAGGTCATCCTTATGAATGACCAAGTTGCGTGGCGTTATTCGTAGGGCACGTCTTTTACATTTTTCATTAATAAGACTCTTATACATACGATACATGAGGGAGGAGTTCACTAGTGCCTTACTGTCCCAGATATATGTTATGTTTCATCATATTTAATATAAGCAAGCTTTCTTAATTCTAATGTCTAGCCTTGAGCGTGAGATGACAACCTACATCGATATCCCTTCTCGACGTCTCGTGGTATCTCGGCTGCCCCTTCGGACTTCAAGCGTTGAAGCGTCTAAATTAGTGCCGTAACACGATAATGCCATGAAACCATGATGAGTAGTCCAACACTCTAGTCATGTCTGTGATCGAATGCCTATAAGAGCGACTCTCAGGATAGTCGTCTCGATCATAAAACTTTCGCTGTTACTAAAATAGGCTTGGCTAAGTGCCCATCCGCCTAATCGCCACACGAGGTCTCATGTCCGAGAATGACCCCGTGACACTTGCACCCATAGACATCCATTTGACTTTGCCATTGCCTTTGGAAGACAAATAAAACTTCCTTGTAACCCCCAGGACGTTGCAGAAAAAAGGGAAACCGAAAAGAAAAGGAGATTATCTCCCTTGCATCTTCATATGTGTAAACGCAGACAAAGCTCGTGGTAGAAACACATGGGTGTCTTGAGTATTTTATTTTCATATCTTAATTTTTTCATGAGGATTATGATGATGTATTAATTAAGATCTCAGAACTTATATAATGTTTCTCTTATTAATCTTCTGCACGTTATAATGATAACATTTTCTATTTATTGCTCTCATATGATGATTATTCTTCCGTTATGATTTTATGTTCACGTATGTATGATACATAACAGGTTGCATTTTGGGTAGTGTTACACTTTTGATCATCCACATCTTTTCCTCTTGATTTTTCTTGATAACATATCATATTCCAAGTTTCAATAGAAACTCTATGTAGTGAGATATCTATTTTACAACTTAAAAATGATTTATATGGCCACATTAAATGCCAATTAATCTTATTGGTAATACGTTGAATTGTACTACTGTTGAAAATTCATTTGTTTCCAATTTGCAATTAAAACATTCTACAAGTAAAGGGGCCCTCATGGGTCACCGTCTGAACAACTAATCTTGAAGGGAGGATTCTGGGGATTCATCATTGTCCATAGGTGTGAGGAGGGGAGCCCTTAAGATAAAAGTTTTGGGATCTATTTTATTTGTGAATCAGAATTTGTACCAATTTAATTTTGTAAACATGGTAGGTATCGCGATTTTGAAAATTACTATAGAGTTCTAATCAAAGTGAAATTCTTATATATGTAAATAGAGTGCGTATATAAATTCCTTAAGAATTAGCAATTTCAAAATTTTAACATTTTATTTTTTTACTTTTTCGTCTAATAACAAATGTACAAAAAGAATTTTTTTCTGTGACATTCTATCGTCATTTCAAAATCTTATATACAATTTTTATGTGTGTAATTTACATTATGGCTTTGTTTGGTAATTTAATTTAAGAAGCTGGGTTAGGGTGTTTACTAACGGGTGGTAAGGTTAAGTATGGTGAGTGTTTCATTAAAGCATGTTTGAATATAAATTAATGGGATGAGATGGGTTAATTTCATCCACTCTTTGTTTGGATAAAAAACATAATATGTGCATTAGGAAATATTAAGTTTGATAAATGTCTTTATTATCCTTAAGAAAATTTTATTTTTTTATTTGGTTGTGAAGAAATAAGAGAAAAATGAGGACAATTATTTTCAACCCCTCCAAAACCACTAATTTGGAGGATTTAATTTTAAGCCAAGTGATGGACTTAGGAACACCAACCTATCAGTAATTAAATTAACAAATGTTGTATCGAAAAAAGGTGTAGAATTTTTAAACCCACCCATCCTAAGAAAACCTAGTCCATTTCTTCTAGACCCTCCATCTAGGGTGTGTTTGATTTTCTAATGATAGAGGGGTGAGTTATGACGGTGGAGTATATGTTGGTGAAGTTGAGTGTGGTGAGGGTTTACAAAAATCATGTTTGGATATAAATTAATGGGATGGGTTGGTTTAATCCACTTTATGTTTGAACACAAGATATAGTATATGGGTTGGGGAAAGTTAAATTTGATAATGTCTTTATTATGTTTAAGAAAATTAATTTTTTATTTTATCGAGAAGAAAAAAGGATAGAGTGAGAATAATTATTTGTAACCCCTCCAAAACCACCAATTTGATAAGTTTAATTTTAAGTCAAATGATGGACTTATGAAGCTCAACCTCTCCTTAGTTAAATTAATAAAAGTTGTGTCCAAACATGATGTAAAAATTTGAAATCCATCACATCCTAATTAAACTTAACCCATCCCTTGTAAGCCTTGCCTTTCATCCAAATATATCTTAAGAGGGGTGGATTAGGGTGGTGAAGTGATGGTCAGTGAGGTTGAGTATGGTGAGGGTTTATATAAATCATGTTTAGATATGATTTAATAAAATGGAATGAGTTAATTTAGTCCATTATTTGCTTGGATATAAATTTTAATGCATATATTAGGAAAGGTCAAAATAGGTAAATGTCTTTATTATCCTTAATAAGGTCTTACTTATTTTTAATTTGAATGAGAAGAAAAAGGTAGAGTGAGAATAAAAAAAGTTTTAACCCCTCAAAAATCACCAATTTAGTGGGTTTAGTTTTAAGTCGTATGATGGGTCAATAAACACCAACTTAACCTAACTTAAAATTTTAAAAATCCTATCTAAAAAGGTTTAAGAATTTTAAACCCAGTCCACTCCAATTAAACACAATCTATCCCTAATTAATCCTCCAGTCACTATAAACAGGGAAGGGACGGCTAGATAAAAATTTTTTCTCTCTAGCGGGAACTTCTCTCTCTTGCGATTTTTTTTTCTCCCCACTCTTTACCACCTCCGGCACCCCTGCCGGCGGTGGTATTCTCCGCCGAGGCCATGGCCCCGGCCAATACTGAAGATCCTCCTCCTCCCTTGCCTCCTCTCCTCCCCACCCCGCCAAATCGTAGTAGATCTTGGAAGGATGTGGTTCGTTCAACCGCCCCCACACTGCTCATACCCCCTCTCTCGCCAAACAGCGACTCCTCGCCATCCAGCAGGCCTCCAAGGATGAGATCTCTATCCAAGCAGCGGAGGTCGCTGATCGTACTGAAAATCGCTCATGGGTCACCACATAGCCCGCGATATCCCTTGGAAATGCTCCAAGCTGATCTTTCATCCCTCTGGTCGACTGCTCTTAGCTTGGTGGAGCTGGGGAACTGCTTCATCCTTTTCAAGTTCAACTCGCCGGCAGATCGATTCTTTAACTTTGAAATTATTCTTAAACTATAAATACTATTTTGAGTGTTATCACTTATTATTAAAGGATCATTATATTACTTCATATCTATCTTCATCAAGGACATACATGAGGCTCCTTAGAGTGTGATCCACGATGGATCCTTTGAAATTTGTTGTACAATGGAGAATGAGAATGTTGACATCAAAAAAGGAAAAGTGATGAATTATTGTTTTACCAATAAAATTAATTTTACAAATAAAGTGTAAAAGAACAAAATCAATTGAGTGCGAAGAAGATGAATGAGTAAAATGCATGAATTATAAACATGCTAACAAAATTTAGATATGTCTTGGCCCACATCTCTGCTCTAACTTCTCGACTTTGAGACCATAGAAACGTTTACTATCATTCTTTTTTAGTTTCAAATAGAGAAAGGATATCATGTTTTTACATTTTTTGATACATACTTTTTGCATAATTATTCAAATGAAATGATTTTGAGTTTATGAAAAGTTAAGAGAATTATCCACAATTCATATATCTTTCACTCGCAGTCCTTGGTCAAACAAAGATAACGTGCTCCATTTATCGCAGGCAAAGGCTTTCTTTCGCCCACATGAAGAACAACTGTCATCGGCGCCAGTGTGGCTTCAACTTCCAGGGCTGGCGTATGAGCTTGGGGACCCAGAGACTATTATGCAAATTGCTGGGGTCTTTGGTAAACCACTCAAGCTTGACCAGCAAGTCCATGCCGTGCGCGTATGTGTAGACCTTGACCTCGCAGCTCCGGTGAAACAAGGCACCTGGATATCTCAGCCGGACAGCTCCAGGTATTTCCAATTGGTAACATATGAAAATCTTCCCCACTTTTGCTTTAACTGTGGTCATGTAGGACATGCTCTGAATTCTTGTCCGGCTAGGCAGGGGGATCACGACCTCCTTGCAGCGGAAAAGGATGGTATGTACATATTATGTCTCCATCACAGACGCTCATCCCTGAAGCTACCTCACCGGGGGTTAAAACCCTAGACTTTTCTTCTTCTTCTGTGCAGGGACATGATGGTTTTTAGTTGCTTAATTGTTATAAAGATTTCAATCCCCCCGGAAGGTAAATCTAAATTAACTCATGCAAGATCTAACTCCTTACCCTCCTTAGCGCAGTGCTTAGAGGAGACCCTACCACTATCAAGTTAGTAATGCGAGTCCTCTCCTGGAACTGTCGTGGTGCGCTTAGGAGTCGAGCTCGTGATCGCATCCATAATCTCATCCAGGAACAAAGTCCGGATATTATCATTTTGCTTGAAACACACACCTATGGTAAGTCTTCTGAACTAGTCATTAAGCGCTTGGGTAGCTCCTGGACTGGTTGTTATTTCGAAGGGACAGGGGCCTCGGGTGGTATCATAATTGCCTGAAAATTAGGCTGCACTTCTGTCTCAGTGGTAAATACCTCTCACCAATATATAAATGCTATGGTCACTAATGATGATTTTTCCTTCCTTTTGTCTGCTATATATGCTAGTACTTGCCCATCTATTAGGAATGACCTCTGGAACTCTCTTAGCTCATTTGATTTTGACGACCTGCCTTGGCTATTAATTGGAGATATGAATACTATTATCTCAGCTTGGGAAAAGCAGGGTGATGCTCCATTCTCACTCAAAAAATCCACATCTATTTTTTGTAATTTCTTGCAAAATCAAGGTCTAACTGATATTCCACTTACTGGTTCTCAATATACCTGGTGCAACAACCGGTCACAATAGGCTAGAATATTATGTAAGCTAGATCGTGCTCTCATAAATTATCATTGGTTAACTATGTTACCAAATATCTCCCTCAAAGCTTTAACTAGGGGAACCTTTGACCACTCACCCATTTTGTTGGACACAAATAATAAGCCCCACAAATCTAGGAACTTTAAATATGAACACTTTTGGTTTGAGTATCAGAAACCTAAAGACATTAGGACAAAAATCTTAGGACTTTAAATGACATTAGGACTTTGATTACTAAATGGAATAGATCCAACTTAGGGAAGCTAGAAAATAGGGCAGCTCAGGTTCAACAGGAAATCACATGGCTAGAATACAAAGATGAGAGGCAAGGCCTATCTTCTTCACTCACAATAGTCTGTCAGCTAGAACTGATCTCACAGCTACTATTTTTATTCCAAAAAAAAATCCATCTAGGGTAACTGACTATAGACCCATTTCCTTATGCTCAATCATTTATAGGGTCATCACAAAGCTTTTGGCTAATAATTTGAAGCCTACTCTAGATACACTAATCGACAAGTCACAAGCTGCTTTTGTTCATGGTAGATTTATTCAAGACAATCTTTTCCTAGTGCAGGAGATTTCTCACTCTTTAACTAAGGGGAGGAAAAAACACTTAATCATAAAAGCAGATATGGAGAAAGCTTTTGATAGGATTTCCTGAAATGCAGTCCAAATGGTATTAAGCCTAATGTCTTTCCCTCCCAAGTTATCACATGGATCATGGTATGCATAAAATCTCCCACATTCATATGTAATATAAATGGGACATTTTCTCTACCATTTAAAAGCAACATGGGGCTTAGGCAAGGGGACCCCCTATCACCTTATCTCTTCATTCTTGTGTCTCAAGTATTCTCTTCACTATTAAATCAACAAACAATCTGGGGCATTATTCGTCCCTTTAGCATTGGTACCCTAACTGTTAGCCATCTACTTTATGCAGATGATCTCATTGTCTGTATGGCTGCCACAGCTGCAAATTGCAAAAATCTAATGAGGCTTTTCAATCAATATAAGTTACTCACAAATCAATCTATTAATCTGGACAAGTCTGCCATATATTTTCCCCCAAAGCTAAATATTAGAAGAAAAAATAAAATCAAAAGTATCCTTAACATACCCACTGGTTCCTTCCTCTTTACCTACTTAGGGGCTCCTATATCTTATAAGAGGTTGCCTAAGAATGCCTATAACCACATTATGTCCAAGTCTCAGTCCAAGCTGTCGAGTTGGAAAATGAAAACTCTCTCAGGCAGGTAAAATTAGTCTTATCAAAGCCACTCTTTCATCGATTCCAAACTACTCTCTAGGATCAATTTACACATCTGCTGGCCTGCTAGAATCCTTAGAAAAACTATCCAGATCCTTTCTTTGGTCTTCCTCTGGTGATAGACAGGGAATCCATCTTGTTAATTGGCAAACCACTCAATTACATCAATCTCAAGGGGGTTTAGGCATCAAATCTTTAAATCATATGAGAACTGCACTGCTTGGAAAACATGTCATATCCCTTCTCAACCAATCAAATGAACTCTGCACTTCCTTTATGATTGAAAAATATGGTATTCCTCACCCCTGTCATGCTCATAGTGATCCGGCAAGTGAAAGGTATAAACTTGCTTGGAGTTGGAAAATTCTTATGCTGACACTTGACAATATTAAGCTTGGCTTAAGGAAGCATATTGGTGATGGTTCGACTACACATGCTTATTATGATCCTTGGGTGTTCAATATACCTTTTAGTCACATGCCTACATATGTAAATGTTGAGTCTCCTTTAGCTACTCTTACTATTGTTGATCTGATATCTGTTTCAAATTGGAATTTAAGTCTTCTTGTTGACTGCTTTGCTCCATGCTTAATAGAAAATTTTTTTGCTATTATTCTGCCTGCTATTCCCTGAGATGATAACTGGATGTGACCCCAGAACCTTCTGGGATTCCTACTGCAAAGTCAGTATATAGAATGATTAGTAGGCCATTTGTGCCGCCGCCCCTTCCTGGATGGTCTGGCTGGAATATGATATGGAAGCTCAAGGTCCCCCCAAAAATCTAGGTTTTCTTATGAAAACTAGCCCACAACAGATTACCTACCTTGCATATGCTGATAAACTTTCATTCGTCTATTAACCCAAGCTGTCCTTTATGTGGTTCTTCTATTGAGACAAATATCCATCTCTTTTTTTAATGTAGTACTGCCTTTTTATTTTGTAACCTTTTCCAAGCTTACACAAAATATACTTTCAAATTCTGTCATCAGTGGGGGGCTGGGCAGTGGGTTTTGGAAGGTCATGATCTTCTGGACTCAAAGTCTAGGTCCCAGATTCAAACCTTATATGCCTTAACCTTATGGAGGATCTGGAGGTTATGAAATGATGCCTACTTTTAGACTCATCCTCCTTTGTTTGTGCAGGTACTACATCGTCTTACTTCTCATCGGCGTAGGCAGTAGAGCTTTGGGCAATTAGATGTGGGATTCTCCATTGCATTCGAAGGAATATATCAAATCTCAGGGTCGAGTCTGATTCCTTGATGGCAGTCGACATCATCAACAACAATGCCTTATACCCATGGAGACTGAAGAACATGTTTAGTGACATCAAAGCTGCAATTGATAGTTTTCATTATTTTCAATGTATTCACATTGGCCGTAACGCAAACTCGGAGGCGGATTACTTAGCCAAGATTGGTCGTAGAACACAAGGCGATATTTTTTGGGAGGACACCCCACCCCCGGGATCCTCAATATTTTGTATCATTCTCCTGAAACTTCATTCGACGCTTCGACATGAGGCGCCTGATAGAGTTGATGAAACTCTCTATAATAGTTAATGCATCTTTTTTTTTCAAAAAAAAAAATCCTCCATCCTTGATTTGCTAATGATGGAGGGGTGGGTTAGGATGGTGGAGCATAGGTCGGTGAAGTTGAGTGTGGTGAGAGTTTATAAAAATCATGTTTAGATATAAATTAATGGGATATGTTAGTCTAATCCACTCTTTATTTGGATATAAAACATAGTATATGAGTTAGGGAAGATTAAGTTTGATAAATGTGGATTTTTTTTTATTTCATTGAGAAAAAATAAGAGTAGAATGAGAACAGTATTTTTTAACCCCTCCAATACCACCAATTTGGTGGGTTTTAATTCTAAGTCAAATGACGGGGCTTATGAATCTTGGTCTATTATTAGTTAAAATAATAAAAGTTGTATTCAAATGTGGTGTAAAAATTTTAAATCTGCCCATCCTAATTAAACCTACCACATCCCTTTCAAACCTTTCATCCAAACATGACACTAAGGCTTTGTTCGACAAATTAAGTTAAGAGGAATGAATTAGGGTGATGAAGTGAGGTTGAGTGTGATGAGAATTTATATAAATTATGTTTGGATATGACTTAATACAATGGATCGGGTTAATGTAATTCATTAGTTGTTTGGATACAAATTTTGATGCACGAGTTAAGGAAGATTAAAATGGATATGTCTTTTTTTTAATCCTTAACAATATTTTATTTCTTTTTATTTTGAATAAGAAGAAAATGATCGATAGAGAATAATAAATTTGAACCCTTAAATATCATCAATTTGATGAGTTTAATTTTAAGCCATGTGATGGACTAACAAATAACAACCTAACTTTTGTTAAAATTTTAAAATTACTATTCAAATAAGATTTAAAAATTTTAAACCTACTTCATTCCAATTAAACCTAAATTCTTTCTTAATCCTACATCCGAAAACACCCTAAGTTCTTTAAATTAAATGATCAAAGCAGTCAAACGAAAGGTCCAAAATTTGAATTGCTTCCTATCAAATCAAATCAAGATCTTAAAACAAATAAAACATGTAATGAAAATTCTCGAATTATGAATAACCAGCCAATCAATTGTTGGAAACATTGTCCAATTTGATTTTGCCAACTCGTTAATCGAATTCAATTGGATTGATTTAGTTAATTCACCTAAAATATTTTTATAGTAATCTTTATGGTACGTTTGACTTCTAGGTGAATAGTAAAATTGATAGATTAATGGATGAATGTTTGGATAGAATGAAAAATAATGATGAGAAATCAGATAATTGATTTGATAGAACAAATTAGATGTGATAGATTAATTTTAGTGGATGTTTGAATAAAAATAGGTATTATAAATATAAAATATAACTTTGTTAATTAATTAACATAAAAGTATAAATTGAATTTCAAGTTATTAAAAAATATATTATCTAAATATTAAAAATAATTTTTAATAAATTATAATTAATGAAATATTATTTTTTAATAAAATGGCAAGTAATAAATAATATTATATTAATATTTTATAATAAAATTATTTGTATTTAATAAATACAATATTTTTATAAAAATAACATGAAAAAAGGAAAGAAAAGTAAAATAAGGAAAAAACGAAATTGAAAGAAAGAAGTGTCACATAAAAAAAAATGAATGTGCTTAGTTCCACCCAAAAAAAGTGGAATAAAATGATGGAACCAAGATCCGTGAGCCTTGGTTCCATATTGAATTTTTGGCATGATTTCGTCAAAATATTATATCGTTTGACGAAATCAATTAGAATGCGAGTTCCAGCTCATTTCGCTATCGGTCAAACGCAACATATAAGTTGCATGTCCCTATTAAACCTTTAGGTTGCGTTCGAAAATGGAATTGTAGTTTCTTCTAAGTTCTCGGTGAATAATTGAATTGACATATTAGTTCGATGTGTGTTTGGATGGAGTAGAATACAATGATGAGGAAACAGAAAGTTGATGTAATGGATGAATTTTTTATGAATTTTGAATTAAAAATAATTATTGTAATTACAAAGTATAATTTTATTATCAATATAAACAAAATTAAAATAATATTTTTTATGATAAAAAATATAGTATTCAAATAAAAAATAATTTTGAAAATTAATATAATTTTAATAAAATAATAAGTAATAAATAATATTATATTATCCTTTATTATAATTATTTTATACATAATAAGTAAATTATTTTATAAGAGAAATATGTGTGAGAGAGAAAATAAGAAAAGAAAAGAAAAGAAAAAGTAAAACGAAATTAAAAAAAAAGTGACGTCAAGTAAAAAAAAGAATGCGGTTCTGCTACAGTGCTCTGGTTCCACAAAAAAGGTGGAACCAAAGTATGGAACTGGGGTCACGTGCGCCCTAAGTTCCAGTTCGACGGTTTTGCCTTAGCTGCGAGCTGCATTTGAGAATTATGTTGCGTTTGGCACGGGAATATTTTAGAACATTTGTTTTCGAGAACTAATTGATGTGATAGAAAAGTTTGAGTTGGTGTCTAGATGAAAAAATGTAATGATGGAGATTTAAAAAGTTGATGTGATGAATAAGTTTTGGTGGGTGTTTGGATAAAAAGTAAGAACTAAGAATATAATTTATTATTTTATGAGGTATAAAATTATAGTAAATAAGAATATATTATTGATATTATAATTTACGTAATTTTTTATATTGTTAATATTATTTCTATTTATTTTGATTAAACATTTTAAATATTATTAATATTATAATTTACGTACATTTTAAAATTCAAAGATAATTTATTTTTTTAAAAATAATTGAATAGTTTAATTAATATTTATTAATTATTAGAACTAAACATTTTATAGTTTTAATTAATAATATTTAATAAATTATTTTATAATATCCTTAATAATATATTAATATATTATAAATTATATATACATATAAACCAAAATAATTAAAAAATAGATGAAATTTAAAAAAAAAAGATTGCGGCTCGACAAAAAAAAAGGCAAATGAACATTGCCGAAGGCGAGAACATTGGACGACAACATTTTGAAAACGTCACGTCACGTATCGTGTTTGACAGAACAGTCGAAATATTCCGATAAATGTTCCGATTGTTCTGGGTTGCCAAACACATCCTTAGGGAACCAAGGCGTGGTTTCACCCTTGTTCGATTGTCAAATGGAGCCTTACACTCTTTTCGTGGAACATCTTATATATTTTTGTTTAGACAATATTATATGTGACATTTGATCTCCTTTAAATGTTTTTTATTTGCTTTAATTTGTTTGTACTGATTCGTTTTTAGATGCAACCATATATTAAACTTATAATTGTTTCATGTTCGTATTAAACTTTCGATTTAAACACATACTTAATTTTATCTATGAATTTAAAGCTAGTTTTTTTTCTAAAACATGTTTTCTCTGAATAATTTGAAGAATTAATCAAACTTAATCAACAATTTTTTTATTAACTGGCATTTGGTTAATTATTTGAACCGACTGACGTAAAGTTTGCTTCGAATAATTTGTTATATATATATATATATATATATATATATATATATATATATATATATATATATATATATGCTTATAGTAAAGAAAACTCAAGAAAGAGTTTGAGGCTCAACAGATTATACAATTGAACTCTAACTAAAATTGGACTCCATAATTACTAAAAGATGTTTAAAATTTTGTGCTCTCATCTCAAATTATAAAGAAAAATAACGTTTGAGGCCTCGCATAACTTAGGCCATGAGTCGACGTACAGTGGACTCTCCTTATTTGCGGCCCATGGGCCTGATGGCACCTCAATATAATAAATAAATTGATTTTTTCCCTTCCTTTCTTCTACTTACTATTGCAGCATTGCTAATCTCTGGATAAGAGGAAAGAGCTATCAATGTAAATTCCGACTACGAACGCTCGCCGGAAAACCATGTCGTCCATCCTACGTCCGGCGCTTACCCTACGTTCTGATCCTCCGACCTCTCCCAAGCCATCAGTATCAGCAACTCCGAGCCTTGTTCTTTCGTCTGCTCCGCTTCCACGATCCACGGCAATCTTCTCTCTCTCTCTCTCTCTCTCTCTCTCTCTCTCTCTCACACAACCATTTCTAACCTTATGATTTGCTTAGATTCCTGGTTTTCCTACCTTTATATACCAATCTTGTTTCAGTTTTGCATATTTCCAGGTTTTCCAATGGACACTGCCGCCTTGCCCGCAGAAGACAATGGCTGGACTCAGCCCGACATTGCTTTGGGGCGACAGAAGGAGGAAGAGTGCATTCAGGGCGAGCGCAGCATCCAGCGATTGGGTTGGGCCTGATAAATCGAGTGTGGAATATGGAATGTCTTATATAAGGAAGATGTTCGACGGATTGCCCCAGCCAGTCAAGATATTTCCGTGGAGTGGAGTCCTTCGAAGTTTTCTTAATATCATATTGGAGCTCGTTTTGGCTGTCCTGAAGTTTCTCTCCTTGCCGGTGCTTGCGATCACGTCGCTCAGCGAGATGTCATACTGCGCTCACGAGAGGCGGATGCGCCTGATACCAATTCCACTAGTCCTTGGGTTCACTCTTGCTGGGGTTATCAGAGACGCAGCTGTCGAGCTCTCGGCGGACATTAAGGTTCGATTCTAAATTTTTGACACGACCGCCTCCTTAGTCGTTCATGCTTCCGTAACTCTGTACTTAATATGTTTGCCTCTACAGGAAGGAGACTTCCCCTGGCATTTGCTTGCAATCGCAAGCTTCTTCTTCTTGCTCAAGTTACCTGGTCCATATTATCCATACTGGGGGCGCTTATTGATCCCCCACTTTGCTAATGGTGGTCTTTTGAGGGCTCTTTGGTTCACATTTGTTTGGTTTAGGACTTCCTCAGGACATGACAAAACAACGGAGTCTACTTAGCGTGTAAACCTTCAGTTGACTCATCCTTTATATTTCCTGTGACGAGATTTTCTTTTAAAAAATGTGATATTTGGTTGTCAATTATTCTGCTGTTTTGATGATGGGAATCCTTTCATCCAAGGCAAAAAAGATGTCAGCAGTAATTTGCATCATTCTGTTCATTAGTTGAACCCCATGGGAGCTTGCCATAATGCATGTAAGCCAACCATAAACTTTCAAACATGGACTTCAATTTGTTGCACCAAACCTAGTGTTCTTGGGGGCAATCCAAGGACATGCCTTCGAAAAAGAAACAAAGATCTCTTGATTTTGATAGCAGATTGGCATGACTTAGCAACAATCATAATCAAATTGAGAGTTAGGATGTGAGGCATGACACTTGACTGATTAATACTTGTCAAACCTCCGAGTCTTTTAGTATTTGACATGTTCTTTTCTCCAACAAAGCAAGGACTGTAAGAGACTACTCATCGTAGGAAAGTTTGCTTTAAGAGTTATGAACTTAAGAGGATGAAAATCAACAAATTGCCTTCTCTTGCACTTAACATTTTGGCTATTCTAAAAGAGGAGAGGCAACTAAGAAGTAGATAAAACTAAGTAGGTCTTATTCAATAATAATTACAAGAAAATTTTAACCTATTGAGAAAGGTGATTTTCATATGGAAGGATGATAGGTTCGAAGTAAAGGCCAAATAGTGCTGGCATTCTTTTAGATAATTGAGATAGGTGTTTCTCCATATCAACAACAACAACAAAGCCTTATCCCACTATGTGGGGTCGGCTACATGGATCAAACGACGCCTTCGTTGATCCATGTTCATAAGATTCGACAAGGTTTTACGCTGGCTGTCGGGGCCTAACACAACCCTCCTCCTTTATCCGGACTTGGGACCGGCTATAAAACATAGGCGGAGTTTGAGTGTTTCTCCATTACATATCAACTACAAGAAAATTGTAACTGATTGATAAAATGTGTGATGTAGGACAATAGTAGAATTATGGGCTTTCTGTCATAATAACTGATCTTTAATTATGGACCTTCTTCCTATAATCTAATTAAGAACTCATCAGGGAATCTTTTATATTAGATTTTTTTAGTTAGTTTTACTTTTCTTCAAGTTTCTTTGTCATCTGGTTTATGAGGGTTGAGAACTCTATAAATATCTTATATTAGATGTATTACAAAAGAAACTTGATTAATGAATATTTGCTATTAGAGTATTGTCCTTGATCGGGTTTAAATCTCCATCAAGGTGATTTCCAGATGTAAAGAGATTCATTCCAGAAAGAGACTAGATAATGCTTACATTCTTCTTTAGCACTGGCCTTTAATCAAGCTTTTTTGTTTACTTTTGTGCTTCGGCTCATGTGTCCTTGAGTTGGTTTTTTGGGTCTGGTGGGGAAGAATAGAATCCCAAGATGCATTACCTCCAGGAAGTTTTTTTTTCTTTTTTTATGAGAAGTCCAGGTTTTTTTTTTTTGAGGAGAAAAAGGATGGCTACCAAGTGTCGTGGTTGCCATCCATGCACCTCCAGGAAGGATGATAGGTTTCAGGTTATTTGCTTGACCCAAGGACCTCAGAAACTCTGAGTTCAGTCTGACCATCAAAGTCAATTGTGAAACTTGGTTGGAAAAACCATTTTTGTCACCTGAAATTATATGTTTCAAGTCCATGATGATCATTTGGTCTCATAAAATAAGAGGTGTATTAGGATGCAGCCAACCCATGGTAGTGTACATGTACTCCACACCTAAGCATGTGCTCCACGGCTAAACATGTTTCTGCAGCCATATATAGTGTTATAATGTTGAGCCATAGATAACCCTTGGCCGCAGCTTAATTTTCTCCGCTAAAACTTATTAAAAAATTATCATTCTGCGCCTTATTGACTCGGTCTGCACTGAGTTAATTTCATCTTAAAGTTGGTCAAACCCAAAGCCCAAATGCCATATATTGGTTTGAGAAATACAGACCCAAGAAAGGCTTGACTTACACTCACCTCTAGGCCATACGCTCGACATCTGTGTTGCTTGAATATTCACCCTTCAGGTAGACTTGTGGAATAAGAATCCTTGAGACTTGGTATGAACTTGTTTAAGATAATGGTTAACGTGAGCAAGTCTCTTAAAACTAGTCAAGTTCGATTCTTGAACATGTTCCTGTATTTTCCACCCATACCCATGTTGGTTTAAAGATAGCTCGTTACAGTTATAATGGAAACATATTTATCATTTGTTTGGTGGGTATTGTGACTAAATGCAGATTAGAAAACCAATTCGAACCCAAAGTTTGGTGGATTATGATTTATTCTTAATCATATTTTCCACCCCGCAATGGCTAGAAAATAATTTTGTGACCGGCTATTGATAGAATTCTAAATCTATTAGAAAACTCAATGGCATAAGCTAGTTTATATGTTCATGAAGTATTACAAAGGCTTAGACAGTTGGTTTTCTATTAAGATTATTTTTTTACACAATGGTTCAATTATTAGAATGCATACAATTTGTTGAAAATCACATATTAAGGACACTGGGGCTAAGTGGTATTGGATGGACAAAGATGTTGATAGTCCATAATCCATATGCATTTGTAGAATTCCTTAAAAAAAATTGTAGAATTCCTTACATTTTCATCATCACTTGAAAATGCAGCAGCTTCAGAGTCTTTCAACAACAACAACAAAGTCTTATCCCACTAGGTGGGGTCGGCAGCTTCAGAGTCTTTCACTTGATTCAAATTCCCTTGTTGGGCTTGTGTCAATCATTTGATTGTACCATGCTGCTCTCATGTCTGTGTTAACATTTCAAGTTGATTAATCTCTCTGCCGCTGTTGCCACATAAGAATCTCTATGACAAACAACCTGAACTTACTGGGTTTGAGGTTCAACAGATGTTCAAGGTTATATATCAAGTAAACCTGCAATAGGAGATTTCTGATGCACCCTGTCAGAGATGAAATTTCCATAGTATGAGTGAGGCCTTTTTTTGGAGCCTTCCCAACTTAGTTTCTAGATGCCCGACTGACTTTGTTATCAAAGACTGGTTTCCGAAATGATGTGCTTCATTGTGAAGCAGCCTGGTTAACCTGACTATTTTGACAGATGAAGAGATGGTGCAAGTGAAAAAATTATTTTGTTCTTCCACTGTGTTTTCGTTACTTGATCGAACTAAGTGTCCCGAATGATGAAATGTCTTTGCATAAACTTCTGGTTTGCGTGTATCAGTGATGTTTATAATGGTTTTCATTCTAGTTGTTTTCGATTACGATCGAGTATCTATCTTAAAGATCTTGATTACTTGAGCCTTGTCATGTATAATTTCTGCTGAACGGTCCGTGCTCTGTTTGATTATGTGCATGTAAATGGCACAGGTAATGCAGCTAGGCATTCAATTATGGTCTTAGTTAAACCTGGAGAGGTAGGTCTCTGATGAGGACTGAGCTCCATTCATTTGGTTTTCCAAAGTAAACGAAGACCAAGCTTACTACGATCATCATGGTCCTATGAGGTCAGTGCAACCCTTCCGTGCACGGCCTTGTGGCTACAGATGATCTTTCAGAGTTCGGGAGTACTCTTGAGAAATTCGTAAACTGGAAGAAAAAAAGTTGAGTGTTGTACTCCTACATGATGTTGGTTAGAACTCTTTCCCTTCAAGTGACTGATATTTAGTACTCATCTCATGTGATCATGCACCTCAAAGATGACCTTTCGTTAAAGTTCATAGCTTCTCCTGCCACTGGCCCTCAATAACATTACATACTCTGGCACCATTTTTAAAATATGTTTTTGTTTCGCCTGTACGCGTCTCTGCATCATACAACAAGAGGACTTGGACAGATGTGGCATATTATAAATATCCTATTTGAAAATTTTATAATTCCGTTTCTTTAAGTATTAAAAATATGCTTTTAGGAATGTAAACAACAATTTTCTGCTTCCTAGTTCCGTTTCCTTAAGGATTATAAATATTATTTCAGAATAAGTTGGTTTATTTTCCAGAAAAAAAAGGTTGTTTCAAGAAGTTGGGTCATTTTCTCTCTCCCTCGTGTTGTGCTGCCTTGTAGTCCTCTGGACGCAGCTGTGGTGGGGGGATGGAGGGAGCTTTATTCCCTTCCTTTGAAACGGCGAGCCAGGCGAATGCCCCACTTTGAATAGTTGTATTTTTTTTAGGATTCTCGTGGTAGGGGCTGCCCTATACCTGGCACGTGTCATTCCACCGTCTCGTCAGTCACCTTCATGTTGGATTCTCACTGGTCCATATTGGAATTATTATATCAGGTAGACGGATCTAGCGGTCATGCAGAAAGGTCGAGAAGGATTTAAATTTTTCAAGAAAAGAACAACAAGAGGAGAATCAATAAATTCCTTAAGCTTCTCTTTCTAAATTATCTAATAAAATAGAATGATACTATTGTCATTAGAAGGCAATTCATAGTCTTAGATCATACCAAATTATTTTCAATTTATCATTTTTCGCATTAAATTCTTTTTTATTTACAGTGAAACAAATTGGAGAGATGGATAATTATGCAATTATGCAACAAACCTAGTGAAAATATTAAATTCTTTGATAGAGATTAGCATTTTGTTCAACCTTTGAATAAACATTTAAGTGATCAGAAACCAAAATTTTAATTACCCCATTTAAGAATAAGTTGATGCTTTTTATCTATTTTAAATCAGAATGCCATCTTTTTGGGTGGATTATTTACCGGTGGACGAAGTTAGTTATCCTCCGGCAGAACACACCTCCCGAGATTCAAAGAACCGGCACCTCTTTTTTAGACATTCGATTGGCTACTCACTTGACGAACGGCTTAGTACTACTCGCCCAACTTTTTTCAGTAAATGCGAAGTTTTAAATCGCTATCTCAAAGTAATTACGATTTTAAATTTTGGTCAAAATTCTGTATTAGTTTATATCAATATTGATTCACCACATTAGACAGGCATCGATGTGAGACGTCGATGCATGCACGAGAATGTTGGGCATCTTTGTCGCGAAAACTTCGCCGCATCTTTGCCTCGTCTTCCGCACTACTGTCGGAGTACAAATCTCGGTCATGGAGTCCCCTCTGACAAAGCTGCTGCTCCGCCCTTCTTCCTGCCACGGACATCGACCGACCTGTGCGCAGAGACGAAATGGCTCCTCATAGAACAGCAAATGCTGAATGCACTGGTCCTTTCTCTTTTCTTCTTCTTCTTCTTCTTCTTCTTCTTCTTCTCGCCATTGCTTGGTCGCCGGTGGTCCCCTGACGGGATTTTTCCGGTAGGTTGTCGGTCAGGCGAACGTCCATTGGGAATTCCCATCCGTCGACCCTCTATTATCATGGCCGTTTGTGCATGTCGACTGGACCTCCCTAGACAATAATATGTAAGCAAGCCTCCATTCATCACCTTTCATGAGTCAGGGGAAGGAATCTTACTTATGCATCTGAAACATTTGTAGCTTTATTATTAATATTTTTTTGGGGTGCAGTGGACGGATCACTGCAAGCTGATAACATGTATGAATAGGTTAATTGATAGCCAATATGTCTATCTCCTTTCCACTAAGAAAAGGAGAGAGTAGCTGTCTTACAAAAGTGCATGCATCATTCGGCTCATACCATGACCAGACCATTCAAAAGGAAGTGGTGGTAGCACTACGCAATGAGTTGATCACTAGCTAGTCAAGCCCCCCCTAGCTACATAGTAGAAAAGAATCTTATTACTGGCATTGTGTTTGACTGTGATCTTATCCTTGATGGCTAAGGAAAAGGATCATTGTACAATATATATATATATATTCACAGCTTCTTGAATGGTGAGAGGAACAAAATGAGCCATCGCAAACATTGTGGAAGAACTGTTCGCTGTGTTTCGTGGTGCACAGCCCTAGGAAAGGTTTGGCTGCCGGCTGCTAGGGAAGCAACGCTATGCGTGGCTCTGTGGACCCAGTAAAGAATATAACATTGAGGAACGGGGTGAGAGAGAGAGAGAGGGAGAGAGAGAGAGAGAGAGAGATGAGGGGAGGGCAGACTGCATGCATGGATATGTTTAATTCTAAATGGCATCTCGTATGGGGGTCTTGGAATGGTGCCATGTCATGTCAGCATGTTGCGTGTCATCACAGACATAACTTGCACATGATACAAACATGCATGAATGCGTGATGCATGCCTCCACATGCGGTTAAGCTACATCCGAATTTGCACCTCGTGCACGGAGTTAATTTGTTGATAAGTGCCCAGTATATCTTCTATTTGATTTTATCTCTGGTGCGATCCATCTAAAGCTCATGTGGCACCAGATCAATACAAATCCATGACCATGGACAAGATGAAGAAGAAACTGGTAAGGAGAACAGAAGAATCTAATTCTTCCTGTCATCCTTGTCTCTGATATTCTTCTCTCTGTCTCGCGTACAGACGTGTCTTCTGAGTCGGGTGGTGATGCGCAAATTAAAAAATAAATAAAGAACGACAGGTAGAGAACAAAGTATCCCGGACTCCAAGGCCAATCAAACCTATCTCTCTCTTTCTCTCTCTCTCCTCTCTGCTCTCACCTTCACGTCTCTCTTCTCCTCTTTTTGACGAGAGTGGCCCCGAGGGCAAGGAAAGGAGCTGTTGGACTCCTGGCAGAGCTACTGCTGGCGTACGATCGTATAATATTGGAAGTAGGTTATTTATGGTGGGGATGCGCGCCTTGGACTCATCTCATCGCCATGGCCATATCTCGTTCGAGCTCCCCTCAAGGCAACTCCCACCCGGAAGCGGTGCGCATGGACGCGCGGCCGCAATATTGATGGGTGCGGTCGTTGGGAGCGAAGGGCACGCGCGCTCTTATAATTTGTCCTGCGCAGGAGGCACGAGAAAACTCAAGACATTGGGGAGCGAACAGAATCTAAGTACAAGTTTTACGTTATGTTTCGTGATTAATATTGATTAACTAATAAACAACCTTATCGCCCATCAGGGATCATTGATTCCTTTGATAATATATGAATACTTCGTAGATAAAATTAGAGTATATATATGTGTTAATTTATAAGTTCGTTCCTTCAAATATCAGCTTACCTTGAAGTT
The DNA here is from genome assembly GCA_030549335.1 of Pontederia crassipes. NCBI lineage: Eukaryota > Viridiplantae > Streptophyta > Magnoliopsida > Commelinales > Pontederiaceae > Pontederia > Pontederia crassipes. Next base: position 57,034,282 of record CM060191.1, read on the forward strand.
ATGTTGATGTTTCGAGCTCTATAATATATATATATATAGGTTGTTGACGTGATTAAGGCAATTAGCAATACCAGTTTATGCTTTTCGTCAAAGTAGATAAAAAATATTGCGTTCCTTCATCTGTCCTATCAATAATTGACAATATTATTGTTGTCTTCCTGAGTAATAATGGACTAATTAACGAGAACAATTCTTTGTACTATAGTATTGAGGCATGCAGGAGGACAGATCAAGACATTTGAGAGAGAGAGAGAGAGAGAGAGAGATTGCGACGTCCTTCCCTTTAATAATTAACAAATTATTATTAAATCATGTGGCCGGTAGTTTATCTCTCCTTTACCCGAATTCCCGTGCAATTATTCCCCCTTCCTACAGCTGTAATCATTGTCTATGAAACTACAACAAGAAAGAAGGATGAGATGAATGTACTCTTTTTGTTCTTCCAACTTCTACAGTTCTATGCTCACTCTTTCTTTCTTTTTTTTTTCTTTCTGAATTTTATATAGAAGATGCATGGAATTTATATTCTTTAACGTTCCCAGATTAAAAATCATTAACGATTTCAGAATTTTGTCATCGGAGTTTAGAATTCTTCAGGTAATTATAGATTTATAGATGAGAATGGTGTGTGTGTTGAGAGAGAGAGAGAGAGAGAGAGAGAGAGAGAGAGAGAGAGAGAGAGAGAGAGAGAGAGAGAGAGAGAGAGAGAGTATCGCCGGCGATAACCGGCTTCAAGAACTATAGAGGAAAAGTATTCGAAGGACTACATAGACGTGAAAAATAAATAAAGTTTGATGATCCAAATAGTAAAAAGCCGAAGTTGGAGAATCGTGAAGTTAATTTATTTATCCGTAAATAATCTGAAAATAGGATTTTGTCTCGTATGAAATTCCATCGTACTCCGAAATGTTCTATATTTCCATATTACAGAGATCAATCATCAATATGTGCTTGTAACATCTCATTGCCTCCCTCAAGAAAAAAGGGCCAACTGTGCACAAGAACAAGTTAAAGGGGGATTACTGTCAAGGTACTAAATGTGATTTCGTTGATGTCTAAATGTGACATGCATGACCACCAATTGCATACATTAATTAATCGGATGCCACCAAATTGCACCGACTCTGAATTGAGCAGTCAACTTGGTCGCAGTCACTAATTGATCGAATTAATTTGTCGTCGTCGATCGATCGAGTTCTCATCAACGCAAGTTGTCTGATGAGGTGGTCGATCCATTGAGTGTTCATGATTGAATTGAAAAAATTCCTAGAGGGTGTGGAGAAATAATTCATGCATGCATTAAGGCTCTGCACCATAATTAATTAGGATGGAATTAGCATGATCTGTGAATGATGCGTTCATCATCTCGTAGGACGGCTCAATAATTTGTTTAATGATGCATGGTCACCTCATAATTTATCTACATATAATGGCCTCTCTCGATCCGACGTGGTAGTGGCTTCTACTTAATTATATTGCTATATACATGACATGATTGATTGGAGACCTACAGCTGCTATGGCTTGCTCTATACTGTTCTATGCAATATCTAAGGATGATATTTAATAAGCAATTTAGTGCATAAGATGATAAGATCGAACTTTATTTTATGTGACTTTAGTGTGTGTGTGTGTATAGACGTCATGATGTATTAGCCGGGAAAATGCTAAGTATGAATACATTATTTGTAAACAAACTTTTGTTAGATGGATTTTGAACTTATAGTTTATTGATTATTCTAGTATTATATTAAAATACAAAATATTAAGTTATTAATAAAATAGTTGCATTTATATTTATAGCCCTAATGAACATTATTTACTATTGAGATTAATATATTTTTTTATTGCCACATTATTCAGGAAGCGGAGAGACGTATGATGGATGAGACTACTAATAGGAATTGAAATTACAATTTACATCGTCTTGACTAATCTGATGTTGTCTCATATTATATCTAAATATGATGGATATGGGATTAATAACAAAAAAATTGAATGTGTATGTTTCGTAGAAATCGAACGCGAGATTGCTTAAGCGACTCCAACATCCATTCATAAGTATATATTATCTCTTTTGTTACAAAAGAAGTACAAAATGTTTCTTACAAAAGACAAATCATCAAAATGTTATGAAACATATATGTCAAACTCTTTTGAGTGCAGATATGAGCTCTCACATCATAATCAAATGTTAAGAAAAAAAGGCATTATTTAATATTTTAAGCAAATTGCCTCCCATTTCACATCACATTATCAATTTCGAGTTCCCAAAAGAAACTATTTGAAACTAAAAGCTTAGAGCCAAACTGAGCAGCTTCCTTCCCCACCACCACCACCCTCCACCTCTTTCTTCCCTCCGCTCGCCTATATATAAAAGTTCAAGGCAGTGCCTTTATTTCCTTCTTTGCTCGTCTCCTCCTATATACACAACACCACTCTTCAAAGGCATCCTCCCTTTCGCACTGAGTTCACTTGCCCTTCCAAGTTTGATCACTCAAGACTCTCATATTTGTTTTATTTTCCTCTTCTTTTGCTCTTCGTAGCTACTTCTGATCAGTACTTGGTCTGCCTTTCATCTGAGGACTCCTGTACTGTACTGCGAAGGTAAGTAAACAATGATCCAAGAGTTGCTTGGTGGAGTACTGGAGGACAGGAAGATGCCGATGGCCATTCCAGGAGGCCTTCTACTTGACCCTTCCACTACGTCCTCCCCGATCCCTTCTGCGTCCTCGCAGTCCCCCCAGCCCTCCGCATCCTCTTCACTGACGTCGTCGGCCCCAGCCGCCGGAGAGCAGCAGCAGCAGAACCTGCGCTGTCCCCGGTGCGACTCCTCCAACACCAAGTTCTGCTACTACAACAACTACAACCTGACGCAGCCGCGCCACTTCTGCAAGACCTGCCGACGCTACTGGACCAAGGGCGGTGCCCTCCGCAACGTCCCCATCGGCGGAGGCTGCCGGAAGGCCAAGGTGGTGCCCAGCATTGCCTCGGCCGGAGTCGTAGGAAAGTGCGGTGTCGCGAAGCCCACCAAACCCCCGACGACGACGGACCTCCTCCTCTCCAGGTCGGGACTGGTCGGGGGATTCGACCGGGACTTCGTGTCCAGCCCCGTAGTCTGGCCTTCTCCGCACAGCACCTCCCATCTGATGGCGCTGCTAAGATCTGCAAGCGTTCAGAGCACTAACCCTAATTCTTGCTCCAGCTTCAACCTCAACAGTGCTAGAATCAAGGAGGATGGATCCAAGTTCGGAGAGCAAACTGCACCGGGGCCGACCACCGCAACGGGCAGTGTTCATGGCTTGGGCTTGGATCCTTTGGTGCAGCTACCCTTCGGAGCCTCATTGTGGAGGAATCATAGCAGCAATTATGCATACCACGTCCAACACAGTCGAGCACAAGCACAGACATTGCAGCAGCAACAGCACCAGTACAGCAACATGTTGACAGGCAACAATATGATACCAAGCTCAGGGATCGAAGGCCTGCAACACCAAAGGTTCAAGTCCTCAAGTAATTACCATAACGAACACCTGCAGGCGATTGCAAGCGACATTGGTGGCTTAAATGATTCCTCTTTCGGTACTACCACAGCTACCAGTATCATGGAGCCGAGCCCGCTTTCAGCTGCCGATCTTTGTTACTGGAACACGAATCAGGCAATGCCATGGACTGATCTTCCCACAGCCAACGGTGCATTCCCCTAAGGAACTCTCCATTTAAACACATATATGTATCTTTCTTTAGGTTTGTTTGTCGTGTTATAAATTAATTAACTGAATTTTCGTTTATGTTCATGGGGATCAGAAGCCATGAATTATAGGCACCATGGAGTCAGTAGTAGTTCGTTCACTGTGTTAGTGTAATATTCAAGTTAGGCTTCTTTGCTTGTACTCCAATATCGCTGTGGTTTTAGTTTCCAATGTGTGCTTGATCAGTTTGTGAGACTGTGTCAATCATGGATATGATGAGTTGAGAAATATAGACAGTACTACTTGCTTGCTTTTCCTTTTAACCATTTGGGGTAGATTGAGCACTGTGGAGGACAGAACCTACAATGTTACATTGTTGCATACTGTTTCATGCATAGAGATGGGTAGATTGACAGATCAGATAAAATTTGCTTTTGCATGAGTTCTGCTTGTTTTGGACGGGGAAAAGATGAGTTGATGGAAGGTAGTGCATGGAGATTCCTTCTTGTTGTTGTGCAGTGGGAAAGTGAGGGAGCTAAAGAGGAAGAAAGCAGCCTTTGGAAGGCGGGGTGTGGCCTGAAAACAGCAGGTAGATTCGATTCTCTCCCCACCCAAAAACCCTGCAGCTGTGTGTGTGTGAGAGAGAGAGAGAGAGTCCTAGCACCTAGTTTTTCGTGGCTTAATGCTTGCGTCTCTCCACGAATTCATGACATCGAGGAGGGTATACATGATCAGAAAAAATCTGTTCATCTACTAGTTCTTGCGTTATATTATTTTTCTTATATCTTATTTGTTTAAATTCGAAGGACGCGCTTTTTATGATACTAATGGTATTTGTTTAGGTTCAGTATTTCCTATCATCTATTATATTCACCTAAGTTATTGGTGGTGTGGACATTATTTTCAATGTTATTCAAAAGGATTTAATGGGTGTCCCCCCAACTTAAATGGGGGACTTTCCATCCATTGAATCTAGCCCGTCCGCATGACATCGGACGGGCGTTCATCTGAGCCGGCCTCCACATCTGAGCCGGCCTCCACAAGTGACTTGGCCGGCTTAGATGAATTTTCGGCGGTTCGACTTGATGAAAAAAATTGAGGATGGATTTCGACCGGCAAAGGGGCGGGATAAATTTTTTTCACACTTTCACCGTCTCTGCCTCTCTCATCCACTGCTCTCCCCCTTCATCGGCGTCGTCTCCGTTATACTGTTTCACGCGTGACGATCCAGTATGGGAGATGCCGCCGAGATCCACGTGACGTGATCCGAGCTTCTTGCTTCTCCCCCTTTCTCGGTGCCTGTCCATCCATTCTCCGGCCTCCGCCGATGATCGCTGCGAGGAAGATCCGCCCTCCGAGGGGTCCTCCGACCAGATCTGCATCTAAATCCGTCTGCCGGCCAGATCCGCGTCCGGATCTGCCGACCAGACCGTGTCTCGGCCAGATCTGCATCCAGATCCGCCGACCAGACCGTGTCCCGGCCAGATCTGCGTCCAGATCCGCCCCCCGTCCAGATCCGCGGCTCAGTGGCGCCCTCCGACCCGATCCGCCCGCCGCCGCCAAGTAACGACGATCGCCGACATAGATCTAAGCCTCGTAGGTGCATTCCCCTCTATTGTGATTTACTTTTATTTTTTCCACTTGTCTATTCACCGACCTGTGTCATCGCATCCAGAAAACTCGGTGACTCTCGTCGCACGTCGCCGCCCCCGGTGACTGTCGTCGCACGCCGCCGCGCTGCCCTCGGTGACAGTCCTCGCATGCCGCCGCCCCACCCCCGGTGACTATCGTCACACGCCACCGCCCCCGGTGACCTTCGTGGCATGCTGCCGCCCTTCCGGGACCTCTGACCGCTGTCGCACGTAGCTACCCTTCCGCTCATGCTCTCGCACTAAGCCGTCGCCGTCGAGATCCACCCGGCCGCCCCCGCCGTGTAATTAGTTAAACACTGTGTTATTATTAGTTTATTACCGTGTAAACACAATGTTATTACCATATAAAACATCGTGGTATTACCGTGTAATTATTTAACACTATTTTGTTAATTGTAAGTAGTTGATCACCTTATAAGTAGTTGATCATCTTGTACCAAGTTAAACATGGATTTAATGGAAGTACTTAATCATTTTGTAACTAGTTAATTACGCTATAATTAGTAAATTGATGTGAGTTATAATCAAGACAGAAATATTGTGAAATATTGTGCATAATTATCATAATTATCGTTCTGTATTTGTAATTTTTAATGAAATTTTGTTTGTATTTTTTAGGTTGTTTATAATTCTCAATATTCGACGAGCAAGATTGACAATGGACTGTGAGAATAATGTTAATAACATGACAGAATTGACAGAAGAATGGATGAACGAAGACTATATTGAACATGACAAACTTGAAGAAGACAATGCTAATTTTGTAAAAGGATATGAGTTACCGAAACCTTATGTTGGACTGCTATTCGACACAGATGAAGAAGCTTACAAGTACTATAACATGTATGCTAAATTAGTGGGGTTTTCTGTGAGAAAACAAACTTCACATAAGCACAAGATCACATGTAAGGTAATCAATGTGAAATACGTTTGTTCTAAGGAAGGGCACAAGAGAAGTAGACAAGGACAAACACAAGTTTTTACACATAGAAGAGAAGTTAGGGACGACTGCCATGTTCATCTATATATTGTTCTAAGGCAAAATGAAAAATGGGAGGTGAGAAAATTTCAAGAAGAGCATACTCATTGCCTGACAACTTCTTCTAAGGTAAAGTTTTTAATATCACATAATCATATCAGCGCAACTTCTAGAGAAGCTATTGGTCATCTACATGCCTTCGGTATGGGTCCGTCTAAGATTGCTAGAGCTCTTAATATGTTTGAAGAACCTCTTATAACAGTTCAAAATTGTATTGACCATTTGAGAACCATAAGAAAAAGTACTTACTTTGCAAATTATATCTTATTTTCAAAAAAGGGTACGCACTGATCTGAGTTTTTTTTCATAGTTGGGAGCTCGATGCTGATGGCACAGTTTTAAATTTTTTTTGGGCTGATGGGAGGTCAAGGGATAGTTATTTGACTTTTGATAATGTGGTTGTATTTTATACAACATATCGAACCAATGATCTGAGAATGCCATTCGCATCATTCACAATGATTAATCACCATTGGAGATCTTGCTTATTTGAGTATGCTTTACTTGCAGATGAGATAGAGGAGACGTTCACATGATTGTTAATTTGAACAATGGTCTGAATGCATGTTTGGAAAACATCCAGAATGTATTATTACATATCAAGATATCGCAATGAGAATGCTGTACGTAAGGTTTTCCCACACACACAAAGCACATCTTTTGTACATGGCATATTGCTAGAAATGCAATGATTCATCTACAAGATCTATATGCACAACCGACATTTGAAGAGGAGTATAATAAGTGGCTGTATGGTTCATCAAATATAGATGAGTTTGAAGAGGGTTGGCTCTATTTGAAAGAAAATTTCGATATTCGAAATGGGCATTGGTTAGAAGTAATGTACAATAAGCGTGAACAGTGGGTTTCTTTATATTATAAAGATGTCTTTACTGCAGGTATGCAAACCACTCAGAGGGCAGAAAGTATTAATTCATTTTTTGATGATTATGTCAATGCGCACATTTCGCTTTCGCACTTTGTAGAATAATATGAAAAAACTGTTCAGACTCATCGTGGACGTGAAGAACGAGAAGACTTTCAAATAATGAACTCACAACCTGCATACATTGTTAATAGTCCTTTAAAGGATCATGCAGGTAAGATCTATACATATGCTTCATTTTGTAAGTTCCAGACAGAATTTGCACAGTCTTTCAGCTTCACATCGCATAAGATTTACAAGGACATAGATAGATCTTACTATTCAGTTTTTCATGTGAGGGGCATTGATGAGGGAAAAAATGCGGTGAAATTTAGTCAATTTGAAAAAAATTATTGCAAAATCTTCATGCAAAAAGTTTGAACAAGAATGAATATTTTGTTGTCATGTTCTTTGTATTTTGTATAAGAAATGTGTGAGTTACTTGCCTGAAGATTATGTGCTTCATCGTTGGACCATAAATGCTAAATACACAAAAGCGCATGTCATTTATGCTTCTGAATCCATTTCCGGTGATAGCATATCACCAATTCAAAAATTATCTTGGGAAAGTAATGTTTAGAAAGTGCAAACGATGGATCTCATTTCACAAACGCATTTACAATGCGGGCGCCGACTATAAATGATCTCATATTGAAAATGAGTGCAATTCATGTGCCGAATAAATCTATAGATGCAAGTGGAGCAAGCACAAGCCACATTTAAACAACTCAATTTAGCGCTACTAATCTATCACTTAGCCAACCAAGCTCCGTAAACTTGCATGAGTTACAATTTATGATACGCGACCCCCTTAATGTGAAGTCTAAGGGGAGGCCTAAGAATGTTGCAAGGATTAAATCTGGCGTGGAAGTTTCAATGTCACAAAATGATTCCAGAATGAGGAGTTGCAGAAATTGTGAGAAGCAAGAACATGACAAACGAAAGTGTCCATTATTGCAGGTTCGTAATTTAGTCTTTTTCTACTCATATTAATCGAACTTGGTCCATTATTGTTGATTTAAATTTTATTCACTTACTTCATAGGGTGCTGAGAATGAAGGTCATTCATATGGTTGAACACTTGTGGATGTAGGCCGATGTTGCTAATGTGCTGGATGTTGCTAGATGTTCTATGTTGCTGGATGTTGTTGGATGTTACATTTCAGCAAGACTTATGGTTCTATGTTGCTGGATGTTGTTGGATTTTACATTTTATTGTATCTTCTATATTGCTGGATGTTGTTGGATGTTACATTTCAGCAAGGCTTATGGTTCTATGTTGCTAGATGTTGTTGGATGTTACATTTTATTGTATCTTTTATGTTGCTGGATGTTGTTGGATGTTACATTTCAGCAAGACTTATGGTTCTATCATGTCATATATAGCTTCTTCTCATATGTTGTATTACATTTTGCAAATGGAATCACATCCCCATCTATTATCGCCTTTTGATAGGATCATTAAGAACTGCCAAAGCAATGTACATGTAAAAAAAACAATGTTAACATTCTCTGGAGAGCCATCAACAAACAAAAATAAAATGGTGCATACAACATTCCCAATAGACTGGATGTTAGATGACTTGAATTTCAAGAGAAATAAACTGGGCGGCGATTTTGTTCTCATACAAATACAAACTTTAAACATTCCCAACAAATTTGCATACAACATTCCCAATAGATGGATGTTAGATGACAAATGCAATCGACAAAAAATATAGTTTCTTCTCATACAAATACAAATTCAAACATTCCCAACAAATTTGCATACAACATTCCAATAACAAAGTACACTATTTTCTTGTCCAATACGAATACAAACTTTGGAACTAAAGAACATTCATTTTAACTAATACAAATGATATTATCATTCCAATAACTAAGTACACTATTTTATCTCTTCTCGCCACATTTTCATATGATACAACTTTGTCGAGCAATCCTATTAAAACGACTCTGTATTTATTTAATTTGCGTCTTTGAGCTTTTTCATCTTCATTGAGCAACCTCCTTAGAAATTTCGGTGTCGGTCATCCAGAGTTGGATTGAATCACCGAAAAAAACCACAATCTTCATACGGACGTTTACCCTGTAAGAAAAGCATATGATCAAACAACCGACTTCGACAAATGAAGAACAAAATACATTATTATATACCCGATAATGAGGGCAACCCCAAAATCGTCTGCTGGGATTATTGTTTGTCCATGAGGTCTGTAATATTGCTTTATCTCCACATGCGCAATAAGGACTATCTAATTCATTCCAAGGACATGAAGTAAAAGATGACATGTCTACGATAAATTTAGTGACCTACGAAAGAAAATGATAAATGCATGCATCAACCATGAATGAAGTATGAAGTATGTACTCATCAATAGCTAAATTGCTTAATTATGTGATTAACAGAAATAATAGAGTGCTTAACACCAAGTACGTCTTGTTTAACAAAACTTCATTACACTAGGGCGGTGATGTGCGTCGACGGCGAATGGTAGGGCGGCGATGTGGCAGGGCGAAAATCGGGAACGACAGGGCGGATGTGGCAGGGTGGACAGTGGGAACGGCAGGGCGGTGATCGCACGGCGGCCAACGACAGGGCGGTGATGTGGCAGGGCGGACATCGGGAACGGCAGGGCGGGATCGCACGGCGGCCAACGACAGGGCGGCGATGTGGCAGGGCGGACAGCGGGAACAGTAGAGCGGTCAACGGGAGCGATAGGGCGACGATGTGCGATGGCGGCCAACGAGGGCGGTGATGTTTCTTGGATGCGATGACAAAGGTCGATGAATAGACAAGTGGGAAAAATAAAAGTAAAGCAGAACAGAGGGGAACTCACCTACGAGGCTTAGATCTATGTCAGCGACCGTCGTTATTCGTTGGCGACGGCCGGATTAGGTCAGAGGGCGTCTCTGAGCCGCAGATCTCATCGACGGCGGGTGGATAAGTCGGAGGGTGCCTCTGAGCCGCGGATCTGGACGGTGGGCAGATCTGGTTGGCGGATCTGGACGCGGATCTGGCCGGGACACGGTCTGGTCGACGGATTTGGCCGGCGGACGGATCTGGACGCAGATCTGGTCGAAGGACCCCTCGGAGGGCGGATCTTCCTCGCAGCGGTCGTCGGCGGAGGCCGGAGAATGGATGGACGGGCGCCGAGGAAGGGGGAGAAGCAAGAAACTCGAATCACGTCGCGTGGATCTTGGAGGCCGTCCAGCGGACCCAGCGGTAGATCTCGACGACGCCGATGAAGGGGGAGAGCGCGAGAGAGCAACGGATGAGAGAGGCAGAGACAGTGAAAGGGTGAAAAAAATTTACCCGGCCCCTTTGCCGGTCGAAATCCATCCTCGGTTTTTTTCATCAAGTCGAACCGTCAAAAATTCATCTAAGCCGGCCTCCACAAGTGTGGAGGCCGGCTCGGATGAGCGCCCGTCCGATGCCATGCGGACGGGCTGGATTCAATGTGTGGAAAGTCCCCCCCATTTAAGTTGGGGGGACACCCATTAAATCCTATTCAAAACGGACGAAACAGTAGATTCGTCATTCGGTCCCGTTTGACATCAAATTCATTTTTTTATTTTGAATCAGTCAAAATCGCTTGAATCAGAAAACTGATGAATAGGTTCAATTTGATAAAACAAAAAAAAGAATTTAACAAAAAAAATATATTAATGTAATTTCTATCATCATTAAATAATAAATAAAAATAATTTAATAATATCCTATTAATTAGTTGGACATTTTCTATTTATAATTATTAAATTTTTAAATAATTATTATATTATATTTGTAATGTTTTATTATTAATAGGTTATTAGTACAATATTCATATCTTAGATTAATAGATCATATATTTAAAATTATTATAAATAATATTATTTTAAAAATATAATCCAATCGAGTCAAATTCGATCCAACCACAATCTAATATCATGTTGGGTCCAATCGTCGATCCGATTATGAAAATATCGAGTATTTTATTCACCCCAAAAATCATAAGCTATTCCCAATGTATTAAATATTATCTCACAAAAAAAAAATCACTATTCATCAATTCATCATGATAATCTTTTAATACCATCATTGCCCCTATCCTTTTTTTATGTTTGGTATAAAATAAAACTTTATTTTGTCTTTTATTCTCCGGCCAAATACTACAATTCATTTTCGAATAAATTTTACAAAATACCTTCTAACTTGTTTCACTTTTACAACACTATCCTCCAACTTCACTTTGTAATCAGACTACATTTTATCTTTTAACTTGTTTCATGACCTACCCCTTTGACCTGCGTGATCGATCATTTTTCGATTGAACTATCAACATGGGCCATGGCATCCACACAACTTATTTCTTTCTCCTCCATGCAAGCAATTAGTCGACGTGGAATCATTAAAAAATAAAATATTATTAACAAACAATAATTAATTTGTAAATTTTAAAAATGAAGGCATAGACCCCTTCAGCAGCCAACTCGCCGATGTCGGAGGGAGGGGCGGCACCACTCTTCTGATGAGATGATGCGACAAAGACGACGAGTCAAGCATCACCGGAGGTCAAAGTGGGGAGGCGATGGCCCCCTCTTCCCTGCGCCATGCCGCACAAGAAAAAAGGCAAGTGGGGGGGGGGGGGTAGGGAAAGAGGGAACCCCCTACCCCTTTTTCCCTATGTGCACCGGTGAAGGGGGTTGTCACCCCTCGTAGAGGGGGAGCGACATCCCCCCTTTCACCGGCAGAGTGAGGTCGCCCCTCCTTTCGGCGTCGGTGAGCTAGAGCTGGCTGCTGAAGGGGGGCTACCCCCCATTTCTTATTTTATTAGTATTATTTTTATATTATTTTATTTTTTAATGAAAATAGTAATAAGTAGCATGGATGCTATGTTGGCCAGTTGTTCGCGTGTAGAAGAGAGAAATAAGTTGTGTGGATGCCACAACGACTAGCTGTTCGCGTGGAGGAGATAGAAATAATTTATGTGGATGCCACATTAACAATTTAATCAGGAAACCACCGATCATATGTCAAAAGAATCGTTTCTGAAATAAGTTAAAAGATGAAGAATAATCTAATTACAAATGAAGTTGAAAAATAATATTGAGAAAGTATTAAAATTGAAGGGCATTTAGTAAAAAATACATTCTTTTCTTATTCCAGCTATTATTAGTTTCCACTGTCGAAATTGAATCAGACACGCTAACTCTCTAAATCAACCCAAATTAGCTGGATGTGGGTTTTTAAAAGGAAAAAAATGGGCCTTTCTTAATCGAAAAAAACATATATGTCCCCTTTATGATTACAAATTTTCGAGAGAGATTAAATAATCGTCCTCAGAAAACGTATAATTGTCTTTAAATGCCATGATAACAATTTTGCTGTATCAATTTTTGGGATTGAATGATATGTTTGGAGACTAACATAAGACAATACAAATTCTAAAGGGGCTTCTGAACGTTGTAATAATGACTATATTAGAGATATCCACCAAATCATAAGGATTGTTTGGTGCATTATTAATTTAAATAATGATAATATTATATTATCATTTAAATAGATTGTCACTATTTAAATTATCGGTAATGTCATATTATAGTGTTTGACAAGTATTTGATAATATAAATAATAATTAAAATAGATAGAGAGCAAATTTAAAAATTATTTAAAATTAACATAATATTATAAATAAAGAAAATAAAAAAATAGAAAAGTTTATATAGATAAAAGATTATGAGACAAAATGAAGAGTTATTTATACAAAATTCAAATAATAAAGAAGAAGAAGTTGAATAATATGTATTTATTAATAAAGTATTTAAAATTTTGAATGAATGAATGAATATTTTGTCAAAATGCATTTCAAGCAACATAATATGGAAAGTCCTCCTATGAACGTTATTTGGATTATTAATGAGGTGATAATTAATATTATTAAAATTATCAGTAATTAATTACAATCAAATGAGATAATGTGATGGTACTTGAGAATTTTAAAACTTCATACCAAACGACCCAAGAAAGAATGAGTTAGTTGGCTCACATGAATATATAACCGAATGGAGTGTTAGTATCTCTAGGTTTTATTTTTCGGATTTTTATTTTGACCAAAATTTATAATTGAATATAGGATTAATTAGTAAAAAAGCCTAATCAAGGAATAAAAATTTAAATAAAGATCAACGGGAAGAATACCCAAGTTTCACGGTATTTTCCCTAAAATCTTTAACTAAAAGTGGAAATAAATAACTCTTAAATTGGATTAGGAAATAGATGTACACGGTCACTGTAATTTTGCTCCTTGAAAATTGACCTACCAACATGCAATAACCAAAATGAGTACAAGCTTAATCGTTTTGAGCTTCTGACATGTGAATGTGAGCAAAATTTGGCTCAACTAACTCAACCCAAGCAAAGAGAGGATGAAATGGGCATAATATTATGACTTTGAATCTTAGGGTTCCTATTATTAGGAAACATATTCTTAGGTACATCACTTATATTATGACTGCAGTACGTTGTAGTCATTGAACCATTGTTAACAACTTTTAAACAGAGTGAACAAAACAGCCCTAGAAGTATACTTACAAAAAAGAGAGAACTAAAATGGAATTTAGCATATATCATAAAAAAAATAGATTAAAATGTCGATTATCTTAATCAAGTCGACTCAAGTATAAAAAGAAAATTCATGATTCGGAAATAACTTCCATTAAGATGCATCACGATACCTTTTCTATGGAAAGAAAATGTCAGAAATATTCTTTTTCCAACCTTCTTTTATGAAAAAAAAATTGTTCAACTCAGTTGTTGGAGCTGAAGATACAGAGATTCATCCAAAAGAGGTGTGTCCAGCAAAACAGATTTCACATCATGCTCAGTAACAGTGAAACGTCTGGTGTACATGAAAAATAATGAATGCAGGACAATGCAGTATATATATCTAAGCTGACTACTCGCTATCTTACGATCACGAAATTATTGCTGTTTAAAAGTTATCTTTAATGGTTCACAAGCCACACAATTCCATCAAATATATGCAATTGGTGTTATTACATCCCGGCGGCCTTGCCGCAGCGCAGAGCATTGCTGGGGATGTCGTACTCATTCATGTAGCTCTTCTCTGGAGTCCACACTCTGAAGTAAAATTGCTGGCCGAGGTATTGCCTTGCCCACATTGCGGATCTTATGTTCCACATGCCCTGGTTGTCCATGGACACAAGGATTGCAGCCCAACCATTCGGATAAACCTGTCAGACGCAGAAGAGGTGAGCAGGCAAAATAGGCTTGAATTAATGGTGATAACAAGTCATGCACAAACATGCATGGCTGTTCAGTGCTCACCTGAACTGTGTGCCTGGTTACGGCATCTACTAAATTGTAGCTCCTACGCCGTGCGTCCGTCCAGTTTCCGGCGCCATAGCTGAAAAATCCACGTAGTGCATAGCAAACTTATTCATTCTGGTCAATATGAAAAACAAAATTGACTAGCATGGTTTAAGATTTTACCCAACGACCCAGAAGTCATATCCATCGAGGTGCCAAGTCTGGATGGTCCTCTCAGTGTTCTGGAACACAATCTCAACGAAGTCATGCAAGTTGAACCGGAGGACAGGCGTGCCAAGGACAGGCGAGCCGCCGGTGGGTGGAATGGGAAGGCTGTCCCAGGTGAAGACACCAGCAATGTTGAAGTTGTCCGCAAGCTTCAAAGGCGTATTGGGCGTGACGAAGGAGACACCGTTGACGGCATACCGCTGCTTCCCATTAATCAACGGCGCTGAGTTCTGCAAAAGAAGTGATCTTGACCTTGGTATCATTCCATAATGATACGAACCTTGCGGATTAGGCCTAGCTGCATTTGCTGTTAAATTCCATCTACAAACATAATCAACCAAATTTAGGAATTAAAGGGAGATCAGAGGGAACCGATGTGAAAAATTATACTCAAGTCCACTCGATCGGATATTACCTGAATGTTCTAGCTTGTTTCATGGACCAGTGATAACCAGTTGCTGGAGCAGCAGGGATGGGTCCTGAGACAGGAGCAACTGATTTGTTGTAATGGAGGATGCCTTTTGAAATCAGTACCTTCCTATTAAAACGAGTGGATGCCACAATGTAGTAATTCCTCGGTGGTTGATCCAGGGAGACCAACACAGACAATGATTGACCAGCATGGATGTCCAGGGAATCGTAAGTGTTCTGTAACACGTGTGACCCTTCCACTACAACCAGTTTCATCTTGTGGTTCTGAATCCTGAAGTTAATCGACGTCGAAAGGCCAACATTGGAGATCCTGAAGAGGTATGTTTTCCCTACACAATGAATCATGTTCCATTATTTTAGCAGCAAGACTAGAATCTTTTCTAAATGTGATGCATCAATCAGATCAGATTACAATTCAGTTTACGGAAAAAGAAGTTAGCAAATAGCACACCTTGATCTCCGGTGAAAAACGAGGACTTCTGTAACCCGTTGATGAGAAGCCCGTCAGGGAAGGGCAAAGATCTCCCTGAATCCAAAGTCTGCTGCAACGTCTGAAACAGATAGAGCGTGTCACTAAATTGAGGTCGATCTCTATTAAGTATTATCGTGCGCTTTAATTTAATCGCTAGCTAATTTGCAATAAAGCACTCACAAGACAAAGCCTGCATCTTTTACCTTATGGCTGGATTTGTACCAGTCGCCGATGAGAAGGCTAAAGTCACCGGCAGGCGGGTCATATGGCACAGGGATGAGCGGCCTCTGGTAAACATTCAAGGCACCAAATCCACCCGCTGCCCTTTGCATGCCGGTGGATGGGAAGTAGGTGTATCCACCAATCTGATCCTTGGTCTGGAACTTGTAGGTGTAGTTTCCATTGGGAGGAATCGGGCAGTTCGTCCCCGGCACTCCATCTTGCCATGAATTCTTCCTCTGCTGGATCCCATTCCTTCAGACAACTCTCTCCACAAATCAGCAAACAGAAGAAGAAAAAGAAGATAAGATATCAGATACGAGACAGCGAGTGCAACTTCACCAGGTTATGAGCAATGGTTCGTCCAGCTTGTTGATGACATTGACGATGATGTTGTTATTAGTAACGCAATCGAGACGAGGTCCAGGGAATTGCCCATTGATCAGAATCCCCTTCGAATGTTACATAGCATTTAGTATTGCATTATAACATCACATATGACGACTGTTTCTGACCACGTACGTAAGCTACTATGAAATGCGCATGCACACACTGCTATTATCCAAATGAAAACGAGATCAGAGAAGGAGCAAACCTGCTGCGGAACACCAAGGGGAGATATGGTGCCATATGTGACAGTCCAAGTGAAGTATTTGTAAGGGTCTTCAGCTGTCGCAAGGGTGACCGCAGCAGCCAAGAAGATCAGAACTCCATGGATGAGCAGCCCCATCACGAGCACACAGAGAGAGAGAGAGAGAGAATAGGGGGAGTTGGGCTATTTAAGCGCGAAAAGTGTTTGGAAAACCGAGTATCCTATTTGTTGCCAGCTAACGAGGGGAAGAGGAGGAGTTGGTTGAGTGGCGAACGCATTGGATTGTGCAGTTCCACGGTGACGCAATGTGCGCGCTTGCGCGTAGAGTGCAGTATAATTCTACGCGCTACGCACCTCGAAGTTGGCTTACACACGCAGAAAGAGGGGGGGGGGGGGGGGGGGGGAGAGAGAGAGAGAGAGAGATGAATTGAATTGGATTGTCATAAGCCTGTGGAGTGGGAAATAGAGCAAAGGATGGAATGCCATGTGCCCCACCACCGCCCATCACAGTAACTGCTGCATGCATCGCCTCGATTCATTCATTAATTCACTCTTCAACCATTATTAATTATACATTAACTAATCTTCTAAAATCTATCACGTTACATCGTTTAGCTATGCTAGGGTTGATATCTTTCTATAGGTTTTGTTATTGGAACAATTGTGTTTGCACTCTTCCATATCTCGCATATAGGGTGGTAAATATCTTATAGCTAACATAATCAGATTCAAATTAGATTGACAAATCATTTTAAACGTACGTTCCATATAAATAAATATGTAAAAAGATATAAATTTTTATTTTATGAATCTATAAATAAAAAAGTTTAATTATATGTTTAAAAGAATGTAAATTATTTTGTCAAAATTTATCATTAACTTAATTCTTTTAAAATATTTTCACCGCTTAAAAGAAAATTTCCTCCCATTTTTTCACAACACATTGCCTCCTTCCTTTTTTTTAATTAAAAAAATTATATTAATATCAGAAAATATATACAATAAATTATATCATTACAATATTTCTATTTCTATATTATAATTGAATTGATTTTTTTATATTTATATATTTCAAGTGCACGAGACTTATCTGTCATTTTATTATCATATATATACTTCACAACTTATTATCATATACTTCAGAACCGATCTAACGAATCGCACTTAAGCAACGTTTTCCTTTTTCTCGTACGGATTGACATGTGATATAAAAAGGGTACATAATAATCTCATATGCAATGCTTGCCCAACACTAAAAGTGCCAAATCCATCTTGGGAGACGGATCGAACGATGTCAATTCGAAATAATCGATTTTAGATAGATACATCTCATCTTGGGAGAAAGCAAGCATATCTTGATCCAAAAATTCTGAGATACTATTTTGAGGTAGAAAACCGAAGCCGTCGTCTAGGTTAATAATATATATATATATATATATATATATATATGAAAAAAATGTTTGTCATACACCTGTTATGTGTATGACATACGCCTATTTTTGGTACGTCCGATCTAATCAGACGCACCGCATTCGTGCGCGTTTGAACCGGCCACTATTCATGAGATGTGGCCGGTTCAGGCGTTGCTTTATTTTTTTAATATATGAGACGCGGCCGTTTCACGCTCGACTTTCCCTTTTTTTCTCGTCGAATGTTCGTTTCAGGCATCTGCAATCCCTTGGTCCCTCTTCCGTGAGTGAGGCGTTCCCGATCCGATTCCCTTGCTTTCCATTTGCCCTAAGTTGCTCTTGCCCTAATATGTTTTTTTACCTCTATGTGAGAACATTTAGTTCATATGACTTGGATTTGTTAGCGTGTGATTCTTGGGCCCGCATTGCTCATGCTATAAGACAATGTGTTACTGTGTTTTATTGTTTTTCTCCTTTTGCATCATCGATTTTCTAATCTCGGGACTTTTGGCCCATTTCAACACTTGAAGTTCTATTATACAACACTTAAAGTTCTTATTTAGTATCTTTCTACAAAATATTGCTGATCTAATCGAGGCCGATAGTAGTATCAGAATGACACAAATTTTAGCCTTGTACCAATTTAGCTTCTTGTAGACAAGCAACCATGGATAATGTCGATCAACTATTAAAACTTCAGATAATTCAGAATTTTCATATGCCATATGTTTTTGTTGTAGTTATCATAAGGCATTTGAAGTTCATGCAATATGACGTTGTCTAAGTGCCACTGCAAATAAGAAGTCGTGGTAAGGACATCTTGGACCGAACGGAACCCAGGGCGAAGGTTCTACGAATGTTGGTTCTATAGGGTGAGTTATTAAATTTTCTTTCATATCGTCTTTTAAATTATTTTTTATCGTAACAACAATTGTTCATATCTTGTAGCAAACCGGAGCGTGTCAAATATCAAATGGTTGGATCCAAGTTTTCAAAATCGACCTACACACGTGATAAATGGATTATTACGAAGAGTCAACAAGATGCAAGCTGCAAATGAGTTATTTGAAGATGAAATTATAGTTAATAGGAATGAAATGAAGTTCGTATGTAATATGATGTGAACTTGTTATTTATAACTAAAATTCCTTATTTATGGTATGATGATCCTTTTCGAGATGTTTTTTGTATTTGCTTTGGAGTATTTTTGTTAAATCAAAAAATTCATTAATGATGTGAAGTACATGTTCCTGATTCAACTCATGATGTCCACAACAATAATCTTTTTTCCCAGTCTCTTCCCCAATGTCAATGTTTTGATGCAATTTCAACTTTAGTTCATATGAGTTGACCAATGTGGACCTTGCTACTGAAAGTTGCTCCAAATTAGTGCATCTGCTGTCACCAAAGTCACACTATCAGACTTTAACTATCGCATGAATTCTTATTTTCATATCTACAGAGTAGGGTTTCCAAATTACAAGTCGCATAAAAGACATCGGTGAAGGAACACCTCCATCTGTCCTTCTATGAAACCCCATAAATGTTATCCCTCTCCTCGTCCATGAAATTCATACCTCAAAAAGCTCATGTGACCAGGGTTATTTGCGAATACTATGATTATTACAAGTTCTTCAATTGAAATCTAATAGTAACAAGGATGATTAGTTAAGTCATCCTCGTCAATTCAATAAAATATGAAAGAGAAATATCTCGATTTTCATATTGAATTATTTATATTATAAACAATTTTCCATTTAAAGCGGCACAAACAATTGAAAACCAACACAAACAACCAATATCAAATATCAACACCGAAATAGTGGCCCAAAAAATAGCCTACGACACATAAATACAACACTAAGCATAATGACGAAGTAATGGAATCTGACAGCATAATGACAAATTGAATAATTAGATTGTTATCGTTGAGATAACAACAACATTCATCCATCAAAATACGTCATTGAGAAGAAGCAAGTTCTAATCATCCACATTGTCCACAAGGTACATATAACATCCACATAAGGTTTGTGATCCTTCCAAGTTCTAAACAAATATAGGCTGCCAAAAGTTATCTAACAACATTCATAGAAAGCATAAATCCACAACTTTCTTTCTGATCGTTCCAACAGGAATGAAATCAGTTGCTTAACATAAGGGCAATGATCAAATGATGCCTAAATCAACACTACACCACATGTGACTCGAAAATAATCGTAACAATATTTGAAGCAACTGAATATGCATGAGCCTTCTTCATGCTTTCTTCAGTAAAAAGACAATATGCATGAGCCTTCTTCATGCTTTCCTCAGTGATTATGCTTGGTGTGTAGAAAAACCTTACAGATTGCATTGCTCATCGCAATGCCTTGATCAATAATTATACAAGCTGTTTTCTACTCATGCACTCATACCATTTTTCGAACAACCATATGAATGTTTCATCTACAAGTAAATCTGTAACGTCCCCAAAATTTGGCCCTAATTTAAACTTTTTGCCGAACCCTAGGCGACGTTACTTACTCTAGACATGACCTAATTTCATAAAATATTACAGCGAAAACATAATCATAATAAACATAAATAATAATATCATAAAACAGCGGAAGACTTCATGATTAAAAATCCAAGATACATAAATTGACACATGGGTCTAATAGGCTCTAACATATACCCAGTAAAGGGTTCATCATACATAAATAAGTTCAAGTGAAGTACATGACTCAATAAGAAGCTCATAAGTCATACATACTTAATCTTTACAAGGGTTCATCATCATGACGTAATAAAAGTAAGATAACTTGGACCGTAGCCCGACAGACCCGTGTGCAATGTCGTCGTCCAGGCTCTCGCCGCCGAACTTAAGCCTCCTCCATACCTGCACGAATCTATGGGGTGCAGGAGATTTCTCCCGTTAGAATATGTTGAGGTCCAAGCATGCTATAATCTTATAACATGATTTCTATATGTCATGGCATATGCATTTCGTCATCATAGAACATAAGTCGTATGCATGCTATGAGCTACATATGCACACTATGTGACATGTGAGCATATCATCATGACAAGATAAAATAACATGTAACATCATAATCTTTAGATCATGCATATCATAACTTATCATCTTACTTATCATTATGCTATTGCATATGATACCTTATCATCATACTTATCATTATGCTATTGCATATCATGTTCTTGTCTTACTTTACTTGGTCATCTTTATTCATGACATCATATGATGTGACAAGTGGATATTCATAATACATCCTCATAGGTGCCTTCTTCATCTTTATCATCTTTAACTTTATGTCCCAAGTCATTCATCATTCATCTTTACATCTTTTCATCCTTCATCTTTATTTAGATGCTTTATTATCTTGTCGATTGAAAAGGGTAGTGGCTCATAGGTCATAATCCCCCCCCCCCGTAGGTGAGGTCTTTATCCTCATCCGTAGATGAGGTCTTATCCTCCCCGAAGGTGAGGTCTTTATCCTTTCCCGAAGGCAAGGTCTTTATTCTCCCCGAGGTGAGGTCTTTATCCTTCCCCGAAAGCAAGGTCTTTATCCTCATTCGCCAACGAGGTCTTTCCCCACCCGTCGGTAGGGTCTTAGGTTGGGTACCGATTGATCCTGAGTCATAAAATTGTCACTCCTTCATCAATCCGTCTTTTAATCATTTTAACCAATACATACAATCATTCAATACATGTTGTATCTTTTAATCCTATTTAAGGTTATAGAAACTTCAAATCATGTTAAGTATGGACATTCAAACATAGCCAATCATTTTCAGATCGGACGACCGTTTTGGATAACGGTCGATCACTGGTCTTATATCGGACGACCGGTCGGATCATCAGCCGACCGTTATGGTCCTTTCGGACGATCGAAGCAGGGCGTTCGGTTCGTCCGTTAATCACAGAATGTGATGATTCTCTAAAACGGACGACCGCTCGTATAATGGTCGATCATTATGGGTCTTTCGAATGATCAAAATTGAGTTCAAATTCGTCCGCTAATCACAGAATGTGATTACTACTTAAATCAGACCAATACAAAGTGTTCGATCAACCGCTAATCACAGAACGTTTCGACTACCTATATCGGACAACTGCTTAGATATCGGTCGACCACTATATGTTTTTCGGAAGACCGAAACAGATTGTTTGGACGTCTGCTAATCACAGAATGTGTCTGTCCTTTCAGAACGGTCGACCGATATAGAATCTGTCGCCCATTCTAAGATGGCAGCTACACGATTTTTATATTATTTGTTTCCTAATCTTGCATACATTGACATATTGCACACATATTGGCTTCCCAACATCATGTAAGATATTTCTTAACATTCTTAGCATTCTAATCATAAACCACATGGGATTTTCACATGAAGACATTTAACATGCTAATCTACATCATACATGTACATGAGCTTTAAACATTTCCATAATAAGCTACATAACAGCAATGAACATTTTAATACTAAGCATAGAGAGCAATTAACACATGAAACTAGGAAATACATGGCGTTCTAATCATGGATAGCAATAGAATAGTAATATAAAGAAACATTACTTATGAAATGCACATTTCTCATAATTTTTTTCTCTAAGAACAAAGGATTTGTTCTTTATGCCCTAATTCATACATTCAAGCATCATTAGGAGAAAGATTAAGGAAGTTGAATCCCTTCAAACATATCTTTAGAATTTAGGTTAAAATCCTATTAATTCAAATCTTTATTTCTTCCTTCTCCCTTCTTTTCCTTGATTCTAGCAATTCAGTCCCCCTTTGATTGTTTTGCTCCGCTACTTGGAGTGAGGATGAGGGATGGCTGAGCTCCCCTGCTGCTGTACCGTGAGTGGATGGGAGGAGAAGGAGAGATGGAGGTGCTGTCTTCTTGCTCCTATTAGCTGAGAGTGAGAGTGTAGAGGAGAGGGGGAGCAAATGAGTGGTGGTTTGCTTGATGGAAGGTTGCTGCCGAGAGTTAATGCAGAGAGTGAGTTGAGTGAGAGATGGTGAGCTCCTTGAGTGATGTTCGTATGTGAGGGAGCTGAGAGGAGAGAGAGAACAAGAGTTGATGAAGCCCTTGATGCTACTGCTGTGAATGTGAGAGAATGGAGAGGTGGGTGGGCTTCCTTGGTGCTCTGCCGAGATGTGAGGAAAAGAGAGGGAGGTCAGTGGGTGGTGATTGAGTGGGAGACTCCTTGATGATGCTGCTGCCGCCTGCTTCTTTGGAGGAGAGAGGATGAGCGAGAATGTGAGGCCTTCTTGCTGCTCGGGAGAGAAAGACTACTGTAGCTACAGTAACTGAGTTACTGTAGGTTGAGGGTGTTGGGCCGAATGGTGTTAGGTGAGGGTGAAGAGATGAGATGGAGGGAGGGAGATCCCTTCTCCTTCTCGACTGGGGTTTGGGGGAGAGTGGGTTAGATGAGCTTTAGGATATTTAAGGCTATTTATATCTTAGGATTATAGGCTTATTAGGTTAATGGACTTCTTAATGGGTCTTAAGATACTCTAACTTTTTTTTTATTTTCTTTTTCTTTTTATTTTGCTTTTTGAGGATATTACAAAATCACAACCAAACAAGCATGATCTCTTGTGATGATTAATTTCAGTAAACGGAGCAAATGACATCCGTAAGTTATTTGTTCGATATGTTGTATCAAAAATAATAACATCGTCAAAATTTAGATAACTATCTCTTGACCTATCATCAGCCCAAAAGAAATTCATAACTGTGCCCTCTGAATCAAACTCCCATCTATGGAAGAAATCTAGATCCACACTCATCTTATTCTGAAAACATAAAATGACATTTAAGCATTCAGTACCGAGATTGCTTTTTCTTCTTCTTCTCAGATGGTCTATACAATTTTGAGATGTTAATACTGGCTCACCAGACAAATTAAGTGCCATGGCTATCTTGGATGGACCCATGCCATATTCATGCAAGTTGACAATAGCTTCTTTAGATGTCTCTGAAATCCTTTTTGTGAACGCAAATATTTAATTTTTGATGGAGTTGTTAAAGAATGACTATGCTCTTCTTTGAATTTTTTCACTTCCATTTTTCATCCTTTCTTAGTCCAACATATAAATGGAAAAGACAAGCGTATCCAATTTCTCTTCTTTGTTTGCCATTTTCAAAATCTTGCTTCACATTCTTGTGTCCTTCTTTAGAATAAACCAATTACAATATCTCTTGTACTTTTTGACTTATGTGCAACATGTTTTCTAATAGAAAAGCCAACCAATCTAGCATACAAATTATAATATTTATATGCTTCTTCATCTCTATCAAATGTCATATCGACGTATGGCTTTGGTAGGTCAACAGATTTTACTGAATTTGAACTTTGAAAGTTTTCGACATTCAACTCCTCAATCTGATCTTCCATATTAATTTCAGCAATTTTTTCAATGTAATTAGCACTACTTGCAAATGCATTAGACTCATCTTCAAATGCTTACATATGCATAAAAGAAATTTTGAAAAATCCTCAAACCCAACATGACAAGATTAAAATGCAAAGAAAGACAGTAGTTTTCAAATGAATTTTCAACAAATTACTAAAAAATATAAGGTTGACAAATGAATAATTTAATGTATATAGCTTATAGTTGAGAGCCATAAACTTCAATCGATAAATAGAACAAATGCCGTAAACATAATCTAGTACATAGGGTAAATAGAACAAATGCAATCGATATGCCAAATAAGAGAAGTTCATTTTCTAATCTCCAGAAAGAAAATGTGAAAAATGTCCAGGGAAGAAATGTACAACTGATTCTAACAATAACAAGACGACGAGGGCCACCACTACATTGCTTGATTGCTTTATTAAACTATGAACCTCTTTAGACAGATTAGGGCAAATGGAATATGCCTCGAGGAAGAGAACTCACTAGTGGGGGTTGGGGCCGGTCGTATGACTTCGCCGAATCGGAATCGCCAGCCTTTGCCTTCGTCGGATCGGGATCGCCAGTTCAATGGGGAAGAAACGGGCATGAGAAGGACGTATTAGGGCAAGAGCATATGGAGAAGAAACCCCTGCGACCGAGGAAGAGAACTCACCGGAATCCCCGCCGTCTTCGGTCGAATCTTCGTTGGATCGAGAGCGCCTCGCTCGCGAAAGAGAGACCAAGGGATCACAGATGCTTGGAACGAACGTCTGCGTTCCATGAAAAAAAGGAAAGCCGAGCATGAACCAGCCACGTCTCATATATTATAAAATAAAGCAACACCTGAACCTACCGCATCTCATGAATAGTGGTTGGTTCAAGTGCGCACGAACGCGGTACGTCCGATTAGTTCGGACGTACCAAAAATAGGCGTATGATAGTCATACACATAACAAGTGTATGACATACATTTTTTCCTATATATATATATAAGATTAATTAATATGTAGAGCACCCCACTCTATATCTCGATGTAGAACGCTTATTTTTTATTATTTAATTAATTTAATAATTATGATTCATGATCAAATTAATTATATACTTTTTAGATGAATAAAAGTAATATATATATATATTGACATAATTTGATAATGAAAAAGTAACATCTAAAGTTAAATAAATTAATCATATTTGTTAAACTAGCTTGATCATCATCGTCATTGAATAATCTGATGACCTTGATCTTAATCATTTAACATATACTTTATATTTTTATATATTTATTTTATTAAACTAACAAGTAAATAAGAGTGCTCTACACTCGTTTTACGTCAAATGCTCTACATATATATTTTCCTCTCTCTCTGTATATAAAACACTACATTATCAAAATTAGTTAAACAATGTTTAATTTTTAAACTCCTTGTACATGTTTAATGAACTTTTTTTAAAAAATAAAATATATACTTTTTTTACTTCAAATTTTTAATGATATATGGAATAAGGAGTCTTGATTTGCGGATCAGGTTTGTGAGGGCTGCGAAATGTCTATTCTATTTGATCAACAGCTTCGCATGGTACTCCAACCGAGGTTTTGGATCGTGCGAGACCAGTAGGAATAGGACGATTCCCCGTAACTCTCTTTATTTTATATTATCATATCGAATACTTAAAGAAAATTACGCGAGACCTCTAAACATGCAGAAGCTTTTCTTATTGAAACACAAATCCTAATTTCTACGTTACTAAGATTTATTAAACTACAAAATACTTTCGAGTCAACTATATATCAAAAGACATGCACGCTTGTTGGTATAGTCAATTATTTTGTTACCAAGGGAGTAGAATAATGCTGCAACATTAATTTGGAATAGTCAATTATTTGTTTGCATGTAATGAATAAAAAATCGAGAATTAGATTAACTTTTTTTTTAAAAAAATTGGACTTTGATTGGAAATTTGAATAGCAGTTGGTCTCTTACGTCTTCCCACGCAGACTGAGGGTTTCTTCCAGTTCCCAGCTCACATCCGTCACCGGATCTCTGGCTCCTCGTGGTTTGATCAACCAACAAGTTATATATAGCTTTTAGATTGAGCAATTTTCATATCTTTGTGGCGATTTATTTTCCGGAATTTCTCCATTACATTTATTTTTTAAACATTCTGCATTTAGATGTTATCTTCTGTTATATACTTCTTGTTTCAATTAAACACACTTGGCTATAACTTATTCTCGTTCCTGTTGGCACTTTGACTAATTTTTGTGAAATGTCTTTACAAATAGTTACATCTGAAGTGGAAAGTCGAATGTTCGATCATTAAGTTTGCTGATTCAACTCCTTATTAGCTGAATTTTCGAATCTGGTAGGAAATGCATCCAGATTATAAAATCAGCCTGTTTCATTACTGGTAGTCCCAACTCCCAACTCTGAATTTTGTGTAGTTGACATTAAGATGAAATTAAACTATCCCTTTGTACTTGTTTGTGCTGCAGATGTACGTAACGATTTGAATCTGAGTGTCTGTTGATACGATTTCCAAAGGTCGAAGTTCTCATACTGAATTTTGCTTCTGATGCTGACTTCCTGCACCCCTTTCATTGCCAGTATGCCCAACCTCAAATCTCTAGTGCTGATCAACTGTGGCACCTCAAGAACATTTCTGGATAACCGGTTAGTTCTCACCTCCCACGGTAACCTGAGCAGTCTATGGTCTGAGACGATAACAATCCCACCACTCCCCAGAAATACAGTTCCTTTGCAGAACTTGTGGGAAGACTCTCTTGTCCTTTGTGACGTGAGCAACAGTCTGAGAGACTCCGAAATTGAGCTCCTGATGTCATTTAAATTTCCTCGCCTCTCTTGTTTCAACGTAATCATTCCGTTGATCTTACATAGTTGCCTTCTACCATATGCGAACTTGGTTCCTTGGAGTGTTTAAGCATATCCAACTGCCGTGATGTATCTGGGTTACCATTTGACTTTGGCAAGCTTAGCTCTCTACGAATTCTCAGACTTATATGCTTGACCAACACTGCAGAGGCTTTCCACAGTCCATGTGCCAGGTGAAGCGACTGAAATATTTGAACAGATCTTAGTGTCTTAATTCGAGGCATCTACCTGAAGATTTTGGAAATATTGACAAACTTGGTTACCATAGGCACGAGAGAATGACCATGACTAAGACGTTTCCCGCAGTCTTCATCGTCCTTAAAATCCTTTGGGCATGTGATATGTGATGAAGAGATGGCCCTGTGATAGGAAGCAGCAGGAAGAGACACCGGATATTCGAGTTCAAGTAGCAGAAGAATGCTTCAAGTTGGACTGCGTAGTGGAGTAACTTGCTTCATGAAGGCTTCTCTTCTTTTTAAGATGAAATGAGGCATTTTCATGTAACAACTTTTACTTCTGTATATATGACTAAGGATGTAATGTTAGCTTTTTAACAAACGACATACCACTTTCCACAGGGAAATGGCCATATGTTACAATTGTTTACAAACCGTTCAAATAGTAGTAGCTAGACCAAGTACAAAATGGTCACATATAATGCACAAGCATATTACTGCCCGTGGCCACAAAAGATCACTAACATACATCAATAGACAGCGAACAACAAACAGATCAATAACCGCCAGTAAGGATACTCCAGAAAATTGCAATCACATAGAACATATAGCGTCCTGGTTGTATATATTGTTACAGAGAACATACACCCCAAAATGATGAGGGACAGGCGGAACGGGGAATGAGATAGTAGCGTCCACCAACAGTCACGACACCCTTCCTGCTTTTGAATTGAGCCTTAGATGCAATCCCCCCAAGCGATCAGCACATTCACATTGCATATATAACCTCTCCACTGCTATCCACGTCAAGATCAAGGTCGGAGTCAAGATCCTCCATGTCATCATCAAGATCAAGACTACCAGTTAAGTACTGGTTGAGGCCATGAGAACCAGCAGGAGGTATAGTTGCTTCGGCTATGATTTGCATTATCTCATCAATACTCTGCATGGGTTGGTCAGGCTCCTCATATAGGTTACTCACAGTGCTATCATCCATTAAATCAGCAGGAAGGTTTTTCAAAAACCATTCCAGGTTGCGTATCTCAGGAATTGTTATCCTCTGCAAATTAAAGCAATAACAAATCAGAGCAGAGTACAAGATAACCTATTTAAATACGAGCTTAGCTACTTCTTTTTAAGGAATAATGAGGACTTTCCAAGAATCACTCTCGCCCAAGAACCAGTTGACAGTAACCTTATTCAGTCCTGAGTTTCAGTAGCAAATAAATGTCAATCTTTGGAAGAGCAGATCACTCTTTCCAAGAATCACTCTCTCCCAAGAACCAGTTGTCAGTAACCTTATTCAGTCCTAAGTTTCAGTAGCAAATAAATGTCAATCTTTGGAAGAGCAGATCACTCTAATTGGTTTTGGGAGGTGCACCCTCCTCCCAGCATCATCCACTTTTGTATTTGAACACTTACACTCATTTAGTTCATAAATAAACTCTCACCTTTTTCCACAAAAAAAAAATACTCGGAGTAAAAAACAAAAGAGCAGAAAAATGGAGCATCCACTAGGAAATTTAAATTTTAAAAATAAACTATTCTCGTATGTTTTGACCAACGATTAGTCATGCCTAAGCACAACATAAACTTTTCGGGTTTATTGAACATGGCAACTACCCAACAAATACTGTCTAAAATACTCAGCGAAGACAAAAGAAAAATACAAAGAACTTACGGTAGCAGGATTAGCAACAAATATCCTTGATATCAAGTATCTGCACTCAGGAGATATGTGAACATAGTCCGGAATTGAATATTGAACATTCAATATCCGCTGCAAGAAGGACACAATAAGCACAGAGGATGCAATTACAAGCTAGAAGCGACCAAGTTTTAACAGTACCTGTATGGTCTTCCGGAAGTTTTTTGGATCTTCAGGATCCTCGAAAGGATATGCTCCTACTAACATCACATACAAGGTAACTCCACAAGACCACACATCAGCGATCTGCAAAAGTTTTCAAAGAGGCATATCGAAAAGCATTTACATGCGTTCTAGACAAACATGATATTATACACACATATATAATATATATCATATACAAATTTACAAGGCAGCACAAAACAATTGAACAAATTTGCTACTCTTGAGTGAAAGGAGACTTCCAATATAAATGGCTTAACAATTGACCGGCAAGGACTTTCTAAGGAAATAAAATGTTGACAAAAGACATCATCACTCTTGGTCCAGGTCAGATCCCATAATTCAAATGCAAGAACTTAGACGCATTTATGGTTTTTGAAATAAAGTAAATAGCAGTTTCTTTAAAAGGGGAAACACGACAAAATAAACCACATGTTGATGTGTCTTGAAACTCCGCCTATATTTTATAGCCGGTCCCAAGCCCGGATAAAGGAGGGTTGTGTTAGGCCCCGACAGCCAGCGTAAAACCTTATCGAATCTCATGAACATGGATCAACGAATCGGAATGGCGTCGTATGATCCATGTAGCCGACCCCACCTAGTGGGATAAGGCTTTGTTGTTGTTGTTGTGTCTTGAATTATGTACCTTGTACCTAAGATTGTGAAAGAAAGAAAAATGAGAAAAAGAAAAAAAATGAGAATCTGTGGCGGAAGCGGGTCGTTATATACGAAAGGGTTTTATCGCGTCTCTCTTGCTTATAGTGGATTTCTTTTGGTGGCAACCTCCTTGGCCCGTGAATGTTTTCCTCTTGTTCACTGATCAAAAGGATTTTACTACGTTAAATCTCTGTATTCATCTTTTTTTCTGATTTGTCTACTTCGTCTTTTTAATTATTCATCGATCCTCAATGTTCTATTCCCAACAAATTGATATCAGAGCCAATTTTTTCCGCAATCAATTTTTTGAAGATGATTACAACGAAGTTTGACATTGAGAAGTTCGATGGGAACACAAACTTCAATCTATGACAAGATTGGATGCTTGCCATCTTGGTTCAAAACTGATTGAAGAAGGCTCTGCGGGTCAAAAGCCACATGCTATGGAAATGTTCAACTGGGAAGAACTTGATGAGAGAGACATGTTTGTGATCCAGTAGTGCTTGATGAACAATTGTCTTTAGAAAGTTCTCGCAGAGAAGACATCGGCAGGAGCTTTGGACAAAATTAGAAATTCTGTATTTAACGAAAACCTTAGCATGAAACAACGGCTATGTACCTTTCGTATGGCCGAAAGTATGTCGAGTAAATCACATATCATTGAGATTGTCACCCTTATCAATGATATGAAGAACATTGATGCGAAGGATGATAATGAAGATCAGACATTATTATTTCTCTATTCTCTGCCATCTTCATATAAAACTTTTAATTATGGTAGGGACAAACTTACTTTTGGAAATGTTGAAGACAAACTACTGAGCAAGAAAAAATTGAATAATGAACTGGGATCATAATCAAACCTGATCACAAGAGGCAGACATCAGGAAATCAAAATCAAGACAGATTAAGACCCAAGTCGAAAAATAGAAATAAAGTTTGCAATTACTATAAAAAGAACGGTCATGAGAAGTCCACAATAAAATGGGATCACAAAAAGAATGAACAAAACTCTATTCGAGAGAGCTCAATGTATGCTGCCAAATGCAGGGCTTGGCATGTCACTTAGTAAATCAATCTCCTTATCGATCTTTGGACTTAAAAATTATTGAAGAAGTATGGTCATGTACTCCTAATTACTCACATTTAAGAGTCTTCGATTGTCAACGATGAAAAACTTGAACCTATAGCTAGAAAGAGTATATTTCTTTACTACAAAAATATGGTGTAAAGGATTATAGATGGTGTCCTGAAACCAAAAAATTTATCATTAGTAGAGATGTTCCTTTTGATAAATTTGTGATGCTTCATTTGAGAAAGGATTTGTTTGTTATCGATGATAAACAAAAACAAAAAAGCTTTGAAGAATGTGGAGTTAGAACCTTTGAGTTCTTTTAATGGAAAGAAAGATGTTCCAAATGTTGTTGACTATCCTGAAGTACACAAATCTCCATGGACTCAACAACAATACATATTAGCTCATGACAGACAGAGGAGAGAAATAAAAACATCTCGATTTTGAAGAACCGGTTACTTATGCATTAAGTGTTGTTGAAGACATTAAAACAACTGATCCTTCCCCATAATCTGAAGCTATTCGAAGTTCTAATTGCAATAAGTGATTGATAGCAATGCAGGAGAAAATGGAATCTCTACAAAAGAATGACATTTGAGAGTTTGAAATAAAACCAATTAATAAAAAGATTATTGACTGCAAATGGGTGTTAAATAAGAAAGAGGGTATCAATAATAAAGACTCAAAGTATAAATCAAGATTGGTGGCAAAAAGTTACAATATATATATATATATATATATATATATATATATGAAGCAACCTCAAAGCTTTTATGTTGAAGGTAAAGAAGGCCAAGTTTGTCATCTGAAGTATGGATTAAAACAATCTCCTCATTAGTATATAAAAGGTTTGATTCGTTCATGTTGAATATTGATTTTGTCAAAAAAAAGTATGATAGTTGTGTTTACTTGAATCAACTTCATAACGATTCATTCATCTATTTGTTACTCTATGTTGATAACATTTTTTTTTTGAAAGAAATGTTGATAACATGTTGATTGCAGTAAAAGATATATCTAAAATTAACATTTGAAAAATAAATTAAATTCTAAATTTGAGATGAAGAATCTTGGAGTAGCAAAGAATATTTTGAAAATGGAAAGCTTCAGAAATAGAAGCGCAGGAAGACTATTGCTCTCTCAACATAAGTATGATGAGAAAGTCATGAAACGTTTTGAAATGCAAAATGCAAAGGCAATTAGTACCCCAATGGTTGCACACTTTAGACTCTCATATTCATATTCACCACACTGATTAGGACAAAAGATATGTCAGAAGTTTCTTAACATTACGTATGCAATGGTTTACAAGCGTCCAGATATATCTCATGTTGTCACTGTTGTTAGTAGATATATGTCTAATTCAGGAAAGAAGCACTGCAAAATTGTTAAATGGATACCGAGATATTTAAGAGGTATTTTGTTGTATGCTTGAAATTTGATAGAAATTCAACTAATGTGATTGGCTATGTTAATTCAGATTTTGCAAAAAATCTTGATAGAAGGAGGTCTCTCATTTCTTATGTCTTTACTATTGCTGATTTTGTTATGAGTTGAAAAGTTATTTTGCATGATATAATAACATTATCCACCACTGAAGCTGAATATATGACCATCAATAAAGTTGTAAACGAAGTTATCTCATTGAGAGAATCAGTTGGAGAGCTCACTATGAAAAAAGAAGTTACCGTCAAGAGTGCAGTACATCTTATAAAAGATCAAATGCATCGTGAAAGGACAAAGGATGTGAGGTATCATTTTGTTCATGATGTTGTGGAAAAGCAAAAAACAAGATGTTCAAGTTCAAAAGATCAACACTCATGACAATCCATATGATGACAAAGAGTTGTTCAAATTTGGCAAACATTTTGCAAAGATCAAGCTAGGCCTACATGGGCCATTCGACAAAGGAGAGCATGTCAAGTATTTAATTTGTTGAGACTTTTGTAAAATTCAAGTTAAGATGGAGATTTGTTGATGTACCTTGAAATTAATGTACCTTGAATTTTGTAAATTTCAACTCCGCCTATATTTTATAGCCGGTCCCAAGCCCGGATAAAGGAGGAGGGTTGTGTTAGGCCCCGACAGCCAGCATAAAATCCTGTCGAATCTTATGAACATGGATCAACGAATATACTAATAGAGCGGAATGGCGTCGTATGATCCATGTAGCCGACCCCACCTAGTGGGATAATGTTTTGTTGTTGTTGTGTACCCAAAATTGTGAAAGAAAAATGAGAAAGAAAAAATGAGGATTTGTGATGAAAGCGGAGGGTTGAGTCGTTACATATGAGGGTTAGGATTTTATCACGATGTATTTTTTTTTCTCATAATGGATTTCTTTTGATGGCGGCCTCCTTTACCCGTGAATGTTTCCCTCTTGTTAACACCAATCAAGAGGGTTTTACTACATTAAATCTCTATATTCATCTTCTTTATGACTTGCCTACTTCATTTTCTTAGTTATTCTCGATGTTGTATTCCTAACACCATACATAGGCAAAAACATGAAATTTCTCTAAAAATGCAAATACATTCTGGTATATACTATGGCAAAGGAAATCACTGAATTTTATATCATGCTTGATTCCTGTTAAACTTAAATTTTCTTTAAAATTCAGATTATCCCCACTTATCACTCTAAACTATCCAAAGTTTCACTTTAACCACCATCAACTTTTATATTAACTTTTCTAAAATTTATCAATTAAGCTCTTTACTCTTTATTATCATCTGAAAAGGAAGTCATCTGAAGTACATTTAAAATCCTTCTTAATTATCATGCAAGAAATTCCATGAAAGTATGTTAGTGCATTTGTACCCTTATGACAAAGTATAAGGATCTACACAAATTAGCGTCTTTTGCACTACCAAATTTGAGCCTGATCAATGGAGATAATACATATAGTCATGGATAACTAAAATGATAAAGATCTAGGATATAGCTAACTTTACCTTTCCATCATATTCTTTTTTTAGCAACACTTCGGGAGCAATATATGCAGGTGTCCCCACAGTTGACTTTGGTTGTGAATGTAGAACTGATGACTGAAAAGTGAAGTTCAAGATTGTGAGTTATTAGAAATATGGAATGGAAAAAGTATACTGGAAAACACGATTTGCTAATATGAAGTCTTTAGCTGAAGGCAATGATGTGAAAACACGAACCACAAATGTGAACCAAACTTTAAAGCAAAGAATTTAGCTTACCTTCTCAAAAAAAAAAAGGTTTAAAACTGTATGAGCAGAACTACCTATAACCCCTTTATGGTCAGTAGTATGCCTGTAGTTTTACCTTGGAATAACCAAAATCACATATCTTGAGTCGAGGAGCATTACTTCCATGTAATAAGGTATTTTCCAGCTTCAAATCCCGGTGGCATACTTGCTTGACAATGACAAACCCCAGAAGGAGAGTTTAATAATATAGAACAAGAAAAACAATGCAACACAGAAAGAAAGATAACCAACAAATACCATTGAATGGCAGTAGCTAACTCCTGATATTAGTTGCTGGAAGAAGAACCTGGCCTGAAGAAGCAATGTATGTCAACATATTAAGAAAGAAGCAGATAGAAAAGAAAAGGAGAAGCAGCTAGATGAGAACCTCATCCTCACTGAAGCGGCCAGCATTGCAGATGCGCTCAAATAACTCACCACCAGAGGCATACTCCATTACAATGGCAAGATGTGTAGGAGTAAGAATAACCTGAAAAAGTATTTTTCTGATGAGTTATTCAACAGTTATTGCTCCTTCTAACAACTTGATATAACATGGAAGTAAAGTTTACCTCTTTGAACCTGATGATATTAGGATGTCTCAATGATCTGTGGTTAATTATCTCTCTTTGAACATTTTCATCAATCTGCTTAAGAAAAACAGGCTGGCAACTAGAAACATGCAAACACTTAAATGCTTAAAAAGGTAAGGATGTCTAAAGTAATCTTTACAACAAAAGGTTGGTCCATACCCAAATCATCTCCAAACTTCTTTTGCTTTCACATATAAGTTGATCAATTACAAGAGAAAAATAAGGAAAGCATTACATCCCTATTTGCGTTGCCAAACTTCTAGAAAAGTAGATTTTTCCACTTGGTATGTAGGTCTCTGTGTATGGATATATATTGAGGGTGAAGAATCTAAAGATGACAACTCAACACAGCTCTCGATGCAACTTGAAAAACGTTGCAGTCGGAGGTCTGTGCCAGTCAAAAAATAGTAAAGGAGCTCTTTTATGGCTTTAAACCACTCATAATAACCAAAAATAAAGTTCTGTATATTCCTTCACCACTAGCAGAACCTACTGCAGTTCTTTTTGCATTTTTTGCCAGTTGCCAACCTTGACAGTGAGTTTATGGTCACGCTTATCATTAAAGGGCAAATGAGCTGGAAAAGCAACAGAAATGAGATCTTTACATTCCGAGAGAGAGAGAGAGAGAGAGAGAGAGAGAGCTTTACATCCTTGAAAAAATGAGAGCTTTCTTTTCAGGGAAAAAAGAAGAATTGAGAACTTTACAACTACCTAAAAGGGATGTGATTGAATCCTGCAAGCAAGGGTAAACAGAATTCTACCAGTGTTGATGAGCAAGAAAACACCAGACAAACCCGAGACGCGTCAAACACATTGCAGAACAAAAAAAAAACTAACAAATTTGCAAAAGTTCATGTTAAAGCAGTAATAAGATCGAGAATTTTATAGCCGGATTCGAGAAAAAGAATCTTCGAATAAATCAATTGCAGGCAAGCCATTGCTGACCTTCTCGCCGCGCTCGATGTACTTGACGGCTACGAGATCCTTGGTTTGCTTGTCCCTCATCAGCCGCGCGATTCCGAAGTTACCGGAGCCGATGTCCCTGACGAGCTCGTACCGGTCGCTGTCGTGCATTATGGGCAGATCCATCGCCGGCCCGACAGTCAGCGCCGCCCGATCCATTAATCTCGCCCTCCGCCGCTCCGCCCCCCTATTCTCTCAAATCATCACCGAAGCGGTCACACCACTGATGGCGCGCAAGCAAAAACGGAAGGAACGAGCAACAACCTGTTCCCCCCGCTCCTCCACCGATCGTGTCGACACGAGGGCCAGTAGAATCCGATCGGCGCCGGTGGAAGAAAGAGACGGCAAAAAGGAGGGCCCCCCGGGAGCCCGTGAAGACTCTGGAAGCTGGCTCTTCTGCTGCCGCTATGGGTCGATTTCGGCCTCAGATCGCTCCGTTTCTTGCTTTTTTTTTTTCTACTGTTAGGGTTTTGATAGGGGATTGGGCGATCTTTCTCTCCTCTTTGCTCGTGACTGTCTTAAAGCTTGCTCCTTTCTTTTCTTCCTTGCTGCCTCTCTCTTCTCCTGCTGAGGTGTGTATGTCACGGGGCGTTTCCCGTGACACGAAGCGTGAAGCCTCGCGGCACCAGTGCCGTTCAACTTATAGCCCTCGACCGTTCAGCGCCGAAAACATAAAACACATGCAGCCGTCCCGCACTGCGTAATATTGCGGAGTACCAAATTATCCGCTCTTAGGGCATTTATCTTGTAAGGTCGTCTTCATGAATGACCAAGTAGGTGACGTTCTCGTAGGGTACGTCTTTTGCATCTTCAATATGTAACAAGACTCATATACCTACGGTACACTGGGAGGAGTTCACTAGTGCCTTCCGAGGCCCAATTGTATGTTATGTTTCATCATATTTAATACAAGTAAGCTTTCCTTTAATTCTAGTGTCATGGCCTTGAGCGTGGGGTGGCAACTCACATCGGTGTCCCTTCGTGGCGTCCCGTGGTCCCTTCGTCGTCCCTTCGGACTTTAAGCGCCCAAGCGCCAACATTAGTGCCGCAACGCGCTAATGCCACGGTCTCGTGACGAGTAGTTCAACACTCTAGTCATGTCCGTGATTGAACGCCCATAAGAGCGACTCTCGGCAAAGTCGTCTCGACCATAAAACTTCCGCTGCAAACTCAAAACAGGCTTGGCTAGGTGCCTATCCGCTTAGTCGCCGCACGTGGTCTAGTGTCCGAGAACGACCCCGTGACAAGTGGTATCAGAGCAGTTCTTCCTGCTCGGATTACCCAGCGATGATGACTCGCTTGTGTCGTCGCAACGTGCCCTGGCATAGGAAATGTGCTTCCGCTCAAATACTCCATCACGCCCAGGCGCACTGGTCCCATGATCTTTGATCATGGACGCCAACGAGGAAGGCATGGCAAGCCTCCTCGCCGCACGCCCAGTCGTGCCCCGCAGCATGTTCCTCATACACCCGTGTCGTGTCAAGGAACGTCCGTCATGCATCATGATGGCGGATTGATCGCCCCGCCTAACCGGGACGGTCATGCGTCGCTCACTCGAGCAGATAAACCACCCCAGGTATACAGTCGGGAATCCTGAGGTGTCGCGCTGCGTCAAAGAGTGGCCATATGCTCCGCATGATGGTCTTGCGCTGCTCATATCATGAAATCGCTTACACGAGCGTCGTGTAACTCGGAGGACCCGTGTCACATTCAGGGACTGTCAGTCATGGACTATCATGACGACCTGGCGCTGCTCGATATTTCGTGACGTCGCATCGCATGCCCAGTCATGCAACGTGAAGTGCACAACCGCTTCACGGGAGAAGTTTGCTTAAAGACAAATATCAAGGTTCACGGTCCCTTTTCGGCCAAAGAATATCATCCCTTCGGTCAAGGAGCATCAATCACAAGCATCTTGTCGTGCCGCAGCATCGCCTGCCATGCCACGATGACTTTCAGGAATGGAGCAAAGCGTTAATTACTTGCAAACACTCGCGGACGAGCTGTCAACCTTGCCTGCCTCGT
This sequence comes from Pontederia crassipes, assembly GCA_030549335.1. Taxonomy (NCBI): domain Eukaryota; kingdom Viridiplantae; phylum Streptophyta; class Magnoliopsida; order Commelinales; family Pontederiaceae; genus Pontederia; species Pontederia crassipes. The sequence continues at coordinate 57,072,132 of CM060191.1, forward strand.
CAAGTGTCGCCCCGCAAGCGGCGCGATGTCATCCATCGAGGAGTGGGACGAACCTGATACATGCCAACGCAAATCGACGCCTCAACTCAGCGACCAATTTGGCAAATGGTCTGAGCGTCGAGCATCGGCGAACCTTGGCATGCTGCTGTCAAGCGTTCTGCCGCCAACCGAAGGAAGGAGTGCCCTTTCCTCTCGGACATCGCCTCGAGTAATCGAAGCGGCCTCCAAAGATCGCAATGCGAAGTTTTTGAAGGACACATTGGCGATGTCGTCCCTTCGAATGGAGATGGAGGTAATGTTGGGAGCTCCATGAGTTCACCAACCGCAGTCCGCTTATCTAAGCGGAGCGTCTTCACAAGCATCCGTCCGGATCAGGAAGGCCCGGAACGGCTACTCTTTCGCAAGGGTCAAGCCGCCCGGTGGACGAGTATGTCAAAGGTGTATGATATAGGATGACAAGCACAGTGTCATTACTTTGTCCAAGACGCGGACGGATGAGCATCTAAGGTGCATCCTCTTCGTGAACGAGCACAACGATCTCGCCCCGTCCATACCCAAAGGGATTGTCAAAGCTTCAAAGGAGGTCCCAGGATCGGAAGAAGGCATATCCCAAGAATCCTGCAAGATGTGGTAAACTCAGGATGGCGTTGCCATCGCGACAATGTAGAATATGGCAAACATGCATCCCGGACATGGGACGAAAGAATTGACAGTTCATCAATTATGCAGGCCCTGACAAGTTGGGACTGGAGGTCAAGATCGCATTGTTCAACATCAGCCAGATGGGCATGTTGAAGGAGGAAGTGAAAGGAATCACCGAGCTCCGCCTACAGTGTTCCCAGGAGGATGAAGACCCAATGTTGGTGCTCTTCAAGCAGAGGGGTTAGAAGCTTTGGACTAGGAAGGAGTTGGAACGACCGGATCGTCCAACCTCCGCTCACTAGTCGACGCTGCCAAGTCAATCAGGACAAGTGCCATACCACCAAAGCCCTTGGGCAAGGGCAATGGTGGGGGAGAGAAGCTCAAGTCGCAAGGAGGAAGCTACTTATGCCAAAATAAAGATTGTCCATCGAAGCAGGAGAAGCGAGTCGAACCACAGGCACATGTGGGAAAACTCTCATCGTCGCTCACTATAGCGACTGGGAGTGGACAAGGTGCAAAATGTTATACCAAAGAACCTTGCTCCACCTCAAACCGTCGAGATATCTATTGTCCACCAAGGGGAAGGTGGAGATGTTCTCAAGGCTCGGCGGACGAAGGACTCAACGTTGCAGCCATCTGCAACTTGGGGACAGCGAGTTGAACCACAAGAAAACGTGGGGAGACTCTCGTCGCCCACTATGGCGACTTGGATGGACAAGGCATGGATTGTCAGATCAAAGAACCTTGTCCCGCCTCAAGACTGCCGAAACATCATGTGGTCACCAAGGAGGAGGTGGTCCTGCGCTTTTAGTTCGGCAGAGATATGGAAGACTCTACGTTGCAATCATTTGCAACATATAGACATTGAGCCAAGCCCACAAAGAGACCTGAAGCGTCCCAGAGTATCCGTGGGAAGACTCTCGTCGCTCTTCACAGCGACCCCAGGCACTCGAAGCAGACAAGCTACAAGCATCGACATCGGAGAGCTTGTGCTGTTTCAAACCGTCGAAATTCAAGAATGATGGTCCCGCACTTCGCATTCGACGGAAGGAAGACCTTATGCTGCGGCCATCCGCAACATGAAGGCATCGAGTCAAGTCATGTAGGTCGAATGACATCGAGTCAACTCTTCTCCGCGCTATTCCTGAAGGCATACAAGAGTTGTTTCACCCCCAAAGAAGCCAAACCACACAAGTTGACGCTGCGCAAGTCGAAGAGAAGTGAAGCCAACAGAGACTTGATGGACGGATAGTTGCTTGATGAAGTCAGACCGCACCTGGCGGACTCCACTGGCGCTGCACAAGTGATGACCCCGGATTGGACGAAGGATCAGCGAGCGAAGCAGGCCTAAGGGAGGAGTCCTCAGCGAGACCCCAAGGAGCGGGCATTCCTGGCGTTGCGTGATGCTAGTGAAGTTGAAGTCAAGGCAAAGAAGGCAGAATTGAACGAGACAAGCGAAGTCAAGACTCAAGACGAAGGTCCCGAGGAAGCCCGGACAACGGCGTCGGGGGTGTCGCCGACTTTGGTGGGGGAGAATGTCACGGGGCGTTTCCCGTGACACGAAGCGTGAAGCCTCGCGGCACCAGTGCCGCTCAACTTATAGCCCTCGGCCGCTCAGCGCCGAAAACATGGAACACATGCAACCGCCCCGCACTGCGTAATATTGCGGAGTACCAAGTTATCCGCCCTTAGGGCATTTATCTTGTAAGGTCGTCTTCATGAATGGCCAAGTAGGTGACGTTCCCGTAGGGTACGTCTTTTGCATCTTCAATATGTAACAAGACTCCTATACCTACGGTACACTGGGAGGAGTTCACTAGTGCCTTCCGAGGCCCAATTGTATGTTATGTTTCATCATATTTAATACAAGTAAGCTTTCCTTTAATTCTAGTGTCATGGCCTTGAGCGTGGGGTGACAACTCACATCGGTGTCCCTTCGTGGCGTTCCGTGGTCCCTTCGTCGCCCCTTCGGACTTTAAGCGCCTAAGCGCCAACATTAGTACCGCAACGCGCTAATGCCACGGTCTCGTGACGAGTAGTTCAACACTCTAGTCATGTCCGTGATTGAACGCCCATAAGAGCGACTCTCGGCAAAGTCGTCTCGACCATAAAACTTCCGCTGCAAACTCAAAACAGGCTTGGCTAGGTGCCTATCCGCTTAGTCGCCGCACGTGGTCTAGTGTCCGAGAACGACCCCGTGACATGTACGCGCGCGCGGGGTGTAATAATAATGGTGATAAAGTTAATAACAACAACAAACAACATGATAGTAACTACGATATTAATTAATTAATAAGAGCATTGATATGATGCACAAATAGAAAATATCTGGTCGATAGCCCAAAAGTCACGAGAGTACCCCGAGTGGTAAAGTAACCATGCTACTTTTGTTGTCCTAGGGGTTGACATACAGAAACTGTTTAAATATATGAATTCTTAAGCTTGATCCTTCCTTTATTATCTTAACTGCGAAATAAACTAAATTGAAATTTTAAACGAACAGTCAAAAGTTTAGATCTCAATAATTTCATTAGATGCAAAATTAACTTTAATATTCAAATTAAATGAATATTAGTTAATTGTAATAACGAAAATGCCCCGCCTTGCGCGTAGGCAGCAGAAAAAGCGGACGCTTGATTCCTTGTCATGCCAATGGGTCACAATCGAGCGGCTAGAACCCAATACCCAAAACACTCCTCCGTCACATGAAAAATCCCCGACCGGGTCCGTACTGTGTCTCGACAAAAGAAGCCGATAGAGCGGGTGGAAGTCGCCTTTGGTTAGGCGAACCAGCCTCCGGCCGTAATTTTTCTAATGTTCCTTCGTGGGCGAGTAATTGGGATAGTTTCTCAAGGGCAACATTGGTATCGTGGCGTTCAGGGTGGGGCACAAGTGGTCACGACCACCGCCATTTGCTGGTGGGTTTGGAGTTCGAGGGAAATGGAGCTGCTATGCGGTTGGGAAAATAAATGCAAAACTTTTTCGTGTCACGTAGGGTAAATGACACCAAATGCCTTTTAGCTTTAAGGTTTGCTCAACGATACCCTCCAACTTCACTTTGTAACACAAATGCCCTTCATCTTTGAACGCGTTTCACTCGATGTTCTCTTTACCTGAGATAGTCGATTTTTCGATTTTTCATCGACGTGGCGTTCACTTGGCTATCTCCTCTGTCCTCCACGCAAATAGTCGTCTGACGTGGCATGCTCCGACGTGGCACATAAAATTACACCAATGCCCTCCAACTTTAAGGTTGGCTCAGCGATACCCTCCAACTTTATTTTGTAACACAAATGCCCTTTATCTTTTAACACGTTTCACCTAATGCCCTCTTAACCTGATTCAGACAGTTTCTCGATTTTTCGTTGACATGGCATCCACGTGGCCATCTCATCTCTCCTTCACGCAAATAGTCATCCGACGTGGCATGCTCCTACGTGGCACATAAAATTACATCAAATATCCTCAAACTTTAAAGTTTGCTCACCAAATGCACATACAATTACACCAATTTGGACAAAGATGACGGCCGACGAATGCGAAAAGTGAACGATGAAGAAGGCGAACGACGAAAGAGAGCGAACGACGAAAGAGAGCGATCGACGAAGGAGTGCGAACGATGACAAAGAGAAAAATAAGAAAATAATTTAATAATGAGTGGGTCAACTTACGGTAAGTAAGATGGTTTAATATGTGGTACCACGTTGGACGACTATTTACATGGAGGAGAGAGGAGATGACCACGTGGACGTCACGTTGACGAAAAATCAGAAAATCGACTGTCCCAAGTAAAGAGGGCATCGGGTGAAACATGTTAAAAGATAAAGGACATTTGTGTTACAAAGTAAAGTTGGAGGGTATCACTGAGCCAACCTTAAAGTTAGAGGGCATTAGTGTAATTTTATGTGCCACGTCGGAACATGCCACGCTAGATGACTATTTGCGTGGAGGAGAGAGGAGATGGCCACGTGGATGCCACGTCGATGAAAAATCGAAAAACTGGCTATCCCTGTTAAAAAGGGCATCGGGTGAAACGCGTTAAAAAATGAAGGACATTTGTCTTACAAAGTGAAGTTGGAGGGTATCGCTGAGCAAACCTTAAAGTTGGAGGGCATTTAGTGTAATTTACCCCATAAATGTATGATGACGCAATCAGGTACACACACAACTTCCGTACGAGAGACGCATGTGGAGTTGCTAAAATTTGTTGTTCTCATTTTAATTGGGTAAATTACATCAAATGCCCTTCAACTTTAAGATATGCTCAGCGATATCCTCCAACTTCACTTTGTAACACAAATGTCTTTCATCTTTTAATGAGTTTCATCCGATGCTCTTTTTACCTAAAATAGCCGATTTTTCGATTTTTCATCGACGTGGCGTCCACGTGGCCATCTCCTCTCTCCTCCACACAAATAATCGTTCGACGTGGCATGCTCCGTCGTGGCACATAAAATTGCACCATACCCTCCAACTTTAAGGTTTGCTCAGCGATACCCTCCAACTTCACTTTGTAACATAAATGTCCATCATCTTTTAATACATTTCACCCGATGCCCTCTTTACTTGTGACAGTCGGTTTTCCGATTTTTCGTCGACGTGGCGTCCACGTGGCAATCTCCTCTTTCATCAACGCAAATAGTCGTCCGACGTGGCATGCTCCGACGTGACACATAAAATTACACCAAATATCCTCCAACTTTAAAGTTTGTTCACCAAATGCACATAAAATTACATCAATTTGGGCAAAGACGACAACCGACAAGCACGAAAGGTGAACGATGAAGGAAGCGAACGACGAAGGAGAGCGAACGGCGAAAGAGTGCAAACGACAAAAGAGGTTTCATGCGAACGACGACAAAGAGGAAAATAAGGAAATAATTTAACAATGAGTGGGTCAACTTACGATAAGTAAGATGATTTAATATGTGGTGTCATGTCGGAGCATGCCACATCGGACGGCTATTTGCATGGAGGAGAGAGGAGATGGCCACGTCGATGCCACGTCGACAAAAAATCGAAAAACCGACTGCCACAAGTAAAGAGGGCATCGGATGATATGTATTAAAAGATGAAGGGCATTTGTGTTACAAAGTTAAGTTGGAGGGTATCGTTGAGCAAATCTTAAAGTTGGAGGGCATTGGTGTAATTTTATGTGTCACGTTGGAGAATGTCACGTCGGACGACTATTTGCGTGGAGGAGAGATGAGTGACCACGTGGACGAAAAATCAATAAATCGACTATCCCAAGTAAAGAGAGCATCGAGTGAAACGCATTAAAAGATGAAGGGCATTTGTGTTACAAAGTGAAGTTGGAAGGTATCACTGAACAAATCTTAAAGTTGAAAGGCATTTAGTGTAATTTACCCCATTTTAATTTTAATTTTCATGTTGAATGTTTGTATGTTGTGGTGTTTGTTGGGAGTCCTTGAATTTCTAGACCCTTTGTTTTGCCTTGTCACTCTCGTAATAATTATTGTCAGTCTCAAAAATAATTCATTGATAATATCTTAAATTCGAATCTAATTATAACATTATATGATCTCTTTTTTAATTAAACGCTTCAGTAAATTTCTCTTAGATAGTCTCATTGGATAAAAAAATAATCTAATCTTGTAATTCTTTTTTATTTTTTCATCTAATAAAATTTTATATCGTTTTAAATTTTTGAATTTTTTTACAATGCATCATTTTTTTCTTGCAGAAATGCTAATATAATTTATGAACGAAATTACCCTTAAGTAAAGTGAGATTTGATGACAGTCACGTCACCCACACCATAATAAAGCACTCTTAAAATATTTAATTATTTTTTAGATAAAAAAATAGTTAACTAATTCATTATTTTTTTAAGATCAAATAAGATAATTAATGGATCTTATCATATAGAAAAGTGATAAGTACAGATAGAAATTTGAAGTATATATATAATCAATTTTTATATATACTTCAGATTTCTATTCATAGTGGTAATGTTATTAAAATTAGACATTGAATCAGGAATTGGCAACGGGTTTGGTCCACTTCAAATTCCAAAATTGGAATTGACCCGAAAAAAATTGGTTGAATCAGTATAAATGGATGAACCAATAAATTCGGAAAAATCCAATTCAATTTAAAAAATGAGAAAAAAAATAAAAACCACTAAAAAAAGAAAGACAATATGGAAAAAAAAATAAAAGGAAAGCAATATATTTGAATGAAATAGTAAAACAGACAGGAGAGGAGGACAATTAATAGAGAGATAAGAAGAAAGGCAAAAAATGAAAGCAAAATAAATGGAGAGAGTGAGGAAGGAATAAAAACATGAAAATAATAATAAGAAAATATAATGATTTACTGTGATAATAAAATAATATATTGTTAATAGCATTAAATGATAAAACATAGAGAAATAATGAAGAGAGAAAATTTGAGGAAAGAGAAGTAAAATTAATGAAGAGAGAAAGGAAGAAACAGAAAAAGCATAGATTAAAATAAAATAAAATAAAAACATAAAAGTGATTTATAATAAAATAAAATAACTTATTGTTAATAACACTTAGCAATATATAAAAATTTAATAATAATATATTTGTATTAAGTATTAACAATTGGGAGCCATTTTCTCATCAGTAATGATATTTTTAAGTATAATAAATAAATATATTTATGTTAGTGTTTCAATTTAGTAGGTTACTAATTTGTTTATACATAATACACTATTTGTTAGTTATATATCTTTAAAATTAGTATAAATAATATTATTTTAATAAATTTTAGTTCAATCGATCAAATTCGATCGGACAGAATCAATCACGATCCAATTGATCGTCCGATGATTTGATTATAAAAATATTACATAATAGTAACATATAGAAAAAATAATTTATATGAATATAATATAATTAAGAACAATAATTATGATAAAAAATCCAGCTTAAAAAACCCATGTTTTATTTTGAAATAAAAATATAATCATCCAACTATAGTTGTAATAATACTTTTCTCATATACGCTACTATAGTATCTTATATCATTGAAAAAATAAGTCCTTGCAAAAGCTAGAAATTAAATCCAAAATTTATCAATGAAAAAGCTAATGGTTCATAATTTTTATAATGTATATTATCTCGTTGCAAAATATATGTCGGACATGTTCACATTTTAATTTTTATGTAATATATACAATTTGGCACATTATATTTTAATATAATATATCCATGTAAATATAATAATAATGTTTTATCAAATTTATTTATCAAAATAAAAATTATTATAAGCCTGCAGAACATAAACATATCTGCTAAAGAAGAAATGTTAGTACCAATTTATCATAGCTTTAATACATTAAATGAAGAAGTTCAGAATTAGAAAAATAACATTATAAGTTACATATATGATATTTATTTATTTTCATTAATACCTCTCAATTTTGTAATAAATTACTTTGGTCAAATTTGACAATCCGTTAATTATCTTATTTAATTTTAATGATATATAAATATTGTTTTTGAATAATTAAATATTTCAAGGAGTGCATATATAAGTGTTGTCATGGCGTGGGTGACCTAATCAAACATCCCAAAAGGATAATTTAGTCCATAACTCAAATTTTGGGAGTGACAGTATAGGACAGAGGAGTGCCAATAAGGACTCTCCTATTTGTTACCAATGTTTTTTCCATAAAGTACTACTGTAACAAATTAATTTTAATTTCTGGTATATAAATGATATATTTTGACAATATGAATGATCAATTAAGTACGCAATCATTTATTAGCTTTTCAATCGATAGCTTTCAGGAGCCTCAAAGCTCCATTTATTGATTAATTTAATTTAATTATTACATATGACAAGAACCAAATTAGGTGATACTGGACGAGTTTTGTGGAAATTTAAGGCAGGTTTGTACAATTGTGATATAATTCCAATTAGTTTCAAAGTATTATGGAAATTGATTGTAGAAGCTGGGAATTTGAGGTTATTTTTAACGTCTGTGCTATTTTTTTATAAGGTAGCATCATCTTGTTCGATTCATGATGAATAGTGACTTGATTAATTAGATAATTTTTTAATCCATTATCAATCATAAAACAGACGAGGACGATGATACTACCATATAAAGCACAATCATTTTTTCTCTTATATAATTGCCACATTTATTTATAGTGTATTCTCGTGTAATAATTAGTATAGCAAAAATATAAACCACCAACATCATGCACCCAACATGCATGTTAGGAAGACCGGACCAAGAAGTGCCTCAACATGCTAAAAGTGATGTGCTACATATATCAAATTCGAAATAGTTAATTTTTATTCTATTAATTAATTATGTCAATTACATTTAGTTTGCATCTAATTAACTTTGCACTAAAGCAATGAAACCACGTCTCTAGAAAATTGTGGGATTGAAAAATCCTTTTTAAAAATAAATGTTATTCACTTTTGTTGTATCTTTGTTTCTAGGAAATGCTCTCAAACTATAACCATCTTTTCAACTCTATCTTTCAATTTTAATTTGTAACTAGACCACTATTCAATTATTAACTTATTTCACTAGTTGTCCTTTTGACAAGTTATAATCAAATTTTCAATAATTTTATCTATGCGGCAGAACATTAAAAATAAGATAAATACAAGATAATAATATAATCTATCTATCTATACTATATTAAAAGGAGAATATTTTTTATAGAAGACATTTGGCACATTTGTGAAGTGTCACATGTCCTATGATTAATATATTATAATTAATTACAATAGTAGTTTGCATATGTCATGAGATACTAATTTGATTCTTTTTTAAAAATATATATAATGAGTTAGTTACAAGATATTCACAATTATATAATTTCGTGGATACAATTATTCGAAACCATTCAATGGAAAAATGATATTATCCGTACATTAAATAAATTTAAATGTAATAAACGTTAAGAAAAAAGATATTGGATAGTTATGATTATAAAAGTATCATAATTATTTAATAACTTTATAATTTTATTATCTATATAGTTATAATAACTAATTCTATGCAACTATGAATTGCCAAAATACTAATAATAATATATAGATACATAACTGTTCAGCCTCAATTAAACACCTAAAAAATTTAAAGGATGAGAGTAAACCACTCACCCTCAATCAACCACAATAAATTATCGTGCTCGGTCTCACTCATTGAAAAGAGACGCCAACTGAACAAACTCATCAGGAAAAGAGTCATCCGAAGAAAAGCAATCAAGTAAGAAATATTGTGGATGTTAATTTGGCCAATAGGTAATATGTTTTTCCTTTCTTTGCTCTTTCCGAATGAGATGAATTATTTGAAATGCATTAATTGAATCGTTACTATATGATTTAATATATGTTAAATATGCAATAGTAGAATACTAAAGTTTGTGCGGTGCTAATGTGTTCATGCGAACATTCTAATGACAGTCTCCCTGAAATGATACTATATGATCAAAAGGTATTTTTCAATCTTCATATTTTTTTTTAATTTTATACAAAATTTCCTATGTTATGTATTGTGTTAATCATGACAGAAAAACAACTATCCTTTGGTAAGTATTTAAAACTATTTTAATCTCTTATCTCTAAAAGATTAATTTTTTCCTAGTTGGATATATTGTTTGCGTACCTTCTCCTTCCTTTGTATCACCTAATTAAAAACAATATAAAAAGATAATATTAACCACGTGTATATAAATTATAATAATTATAATGATACTAATATGCACTTAATATAAAATTGAGACTAATAATATTTCGATACTAACTTGATTCTTCCAGAGCATTTATTAGCGTACAATCGTACATGTCTCTTTATAAAAGATGATGATTAAGATGTTTATACACATCTGATTTCTCTCCATGATCCCCTCTTGTAGCTCTGATTAAGTTTTATATAATGATGATGATTTGGACCCTTGGTTATTATGATCCTTTGATTCTCTTTTACAATGACATAAATCTTGATCATACTTTGAGTTCTAATAAAGATAAATTAAAAACTACAAGATAAAAAATGAAAAATATTAAATGGAGAGTTCTTATTATGATGGATTATGGGCTGACTCCGGTCAGTTATGGGCTGACTTTGTCAGTTACGATAATGATGGTGGTGGACGAGTTGAGGTAGACCTCCTCGTGAGTTGAAATATACCCCAAGTAAGTTAAAGATGAATAATAAGATGATGAAGAAGATGAACACATATGAATAAAGAATCACTTTTATGATGATCGACTTTTGCCACCCTTTTTATGATGATTTAATTATGATCTTTTGATCTCTTCTTCATATGTCCCTTTACATATTTCCATTACTTCTATGATGATTATATTTATCCCTTTTATATGATAATGATGTTTATATTGATTCCGGTCTAGTTTCATGAGCTTATGATGATATCTATCTTACTTTCATACTGAGTTGTAAAACTCATGGGGAGGTTCTCCCTTGCATGTTTTAAATGCAGGACCATGTAAGAATGATGAAGGTGGCCAACAGTGACAGATCGAGCTCGTGGTGGAAGCACATAGGTGTTCTGAGTCCTTTAATTGTTATCCTATTTATCTTCTCTTGGTAGCATGACGATGTATTAGATGAGTTTTTTCAGTACTTATAAGATGATTCCTTCATTAGTTTCCACATATTTCATAATGATGTCATCCTCATATTATCATTTATTCATGATGTCTCTCTTCCGCATATGACATTATTTTTAATTGACCGATCAAAGTCTTATTTTTAATTAATATGATGTACACGTAAGGATGACTCATAGCGTCCTCGAAACGTATTCTGCCATGTGGAGGTGTGTGATTTGGGGCGTTAGATGAAACTTCTCTAATTTATGTTAAAATTTGGTATACCATTCAATAAATTGAATTGATTCTCAATTGTTTTCATATGTGCAACACAGACTAGGAATCCTCCCATACTTTCTCCTTACTCTGCTTTACTAAAAGGTACTTGAATTCCTAGTAATTTTTTTGCCGTCTCATTGGCTCTAATCCTTTTAAAAATATCACATTTCATTATTTAATGTGGTGTGTTGACCTTTCTTTTATGCTTTTCATAGTTAGAGCACATATAACACAAGTTACAGCTAAACAAGATCAATTCTTCATCTTATTGTAGGTTAAACTTTAAAGCAACATAGTCCACCTGTAGGCATCACAATCCATATACCCAATTTTATTAGAACTTCATACCTAAAATGTGGTCAAACAATGAATGAGAAAGCTCATAAGAAAGAAATCTTAAGCAAACTCGAAGAGAAGATCTATCAAACTTGAGTTCAAATCTTTATTTTTCTCCCTTCTCATCTGAATTCTTAATATGAAAGTGAACAATATGAACATAAGTGATTTTGTCACCTCTACTGTCTTCAACTTCAAATATGTTCTTAAATCATTCTTGGATTGAATCAGTCTTCTATCACAATTGATTGTCTTAATAACTTTCCATGCGCCATTGTTGTAAACTTTTTTTCCCAACGCAAATCCAGTGGCTACATTTAATCAACAACAGAATTCGGTGTAAAATATAAGAAGTTGAGTTCTATCCTTATTTTTATTCCAATGTCACTATATTTATGCTTGGTCGTCAAATATAAGAAGTTTACAAAAATATACTTATGACCTTAAATAATGAACATATAGTTTAAAAAAATGTGTGTGTGTGTGTGTGGAGGGGGGGGGGGAGTCTCACTCAAGATGAAAATTCCCTCAAGACCAGCAAAGTAATGTAGCTTCCATTTTTGAATTCTCGTTTCTTTTGTGCATTCCTACAAACGTGTAACGGAAAATTTTAGGTCATTTTCTATCCATCTAAGATGTACAACACAAAGAAGAATGTACAGTAACATGGTGGTAAGATAAATATGTATCAAATGTACATATATATATAGGGGTCCACATGTAGCACTAAGACTCCTGACAAAAGAAAAGAACAATCCCAAGATAGCATTAGACACACATTAGGACATTTATAACCTAACATAAAGGAAATAACAATCCTAATAACATTAGGACTCTTAAGACAAATAAATTAAAAAAGGGACTTAACAATCCTAAGATTCCTAACATATTCTTCAAATTTGAATCAAACTAAGTTGTACAGATACAACAACATAATTATCTCTTTTCTTGCCAACAGGATCTACACCACAAATATTCTCAAGATATAAAAGAAAACTAAAGTTTCTTATGTGAAATTAAATGTGATACCATCTATCCTAAAAGTTTAAACCTTTAAGAAAATTACGAGCATCAAGGAAGTTTCAACTCAAGCCATCCTAATACCATGTGAAATGAGATATGTTATCAACTATCCTAAAAGCTTAAGCAGTTGGGAAGCAACATCATTATATTTGTAAGTTTTTTTTTCTAAACTAACAGAATCTCATCAATTAAGCTACTATCACATGAAACACATTGATAAATTCGAAAGTCATAAAGTAATGATAACCAGTTCTGTGTATGGCAATCTAGGATCATTTTCAGAATAAACAAACCACCAGACGAACCCCGCTATAGTCGCAAGACCAACATACACTGCATCAAAAAAGATCATTAACAAAAACCATACACGAAATACGTATACAAAAAAGAAACAAGAAACTACCAATGCGAAATGATTCATTCCAGAGTTAGTGTATAAATATTACAGCAAGTAAGGAAAAATGCAGGAAACAACACTGCCACAATCTTTTGTATATCTTTTGAGGTTCCTGGAAAAGTGATTTAAAAAATTATCACCGAGTTTGAGTTCCTATTGTACATTTTACTACTTTGAGTTCCTATTCCAGCACCTATACTTATCACAGGGAAACAATACTCCCCAAACCTTTTGTACATTTTACCTATGTTCTGAAAATTTTCTTTTGAAGGATCCAATTGAAAATATGAATAATAAACATGCTAACAATGAGAACAAGAGAGATAGAAGGCGACTGACAATACAAGAAAATGGGTGCTTAGCGATGCAAAGTAGCGTCGCCTAAAGCAGTGACGCTACATAGACGCCACTAACGCCTTTAAGGCGTCTACTTTGCGTCACAATTTTGGAACGCTTTTTGCTTCTCGATAGTGTCTCATTAGCATCTTCTTAGCTATTCAGGAGATAGACGCTAATGTTGGCACAATGGAGACGCTACAAAGACGCTATTATTTCGCGCCACGGAGCGGAAATGCGCATCGACAACATTCGACGCGAACCTCGCGTCGCATATTTTGCGGCTCTAAAGAGACGCTATATGGCATCCCAGTGGAAGGCGACGCTATTTGGACGCTACCGTGTTACTCATAACTTATCTATATTTATCTCGCTATTTGTTTTATATTTAAACCTTATATATTATATATACTATATGTTAATCAATAAATTAATTAAATATTATATTAGTATTAATTACATGATTATCAACATATTATCAATAGCGTATATATGTATTATCAACATATATATATGTATTAATTACACGATTACATATATATATTTTTACATGATAGGAGTGTTCCTAAATATATAATTTGTTACCTATATTATTTATGTTATCTATACATATAATATATATAATATCTTAATTATGCATATATTATTATTATATACTTAATCATGAAATTACGGTGGTTGAATTAAGAGAGTGATTTGCTACCATATTAGCGTCACCGTGGAGACTCAATAGTGTCCATGTCGCGTCTAACTAGAGCCGCCATTAATGTCGACGCTATGGTGACACTATTGACGTCTCTGTAGCATCACACACTTGAGATGCGAAAAAGCATTAGATGCTAGTTCGGCGCTACGATGTTGCTAACTGTATTTAGCGACTCAATAGCGTATGTATGGCGCCTCCTAAACTAACTTTTTACCTCCTCGCTTAATCGGGCATACATAGACATATAAATACGTTTATATGCTTATACTTATATATAATAAGTGCATATATACATATTATTATAATTTAATCTCACACATATAAACATATACACATATATTCACTTCGAATACGTATCCATATACACGTTATCTATATATATATGACTGCACATGCATAGACATATACATACACATATATTTATAATACATATAGATAAACACATTGTTGTAACTTAATCTCTCATACGTAGACATATATATACATACGCATATATTACATATGTATATATATACACACACAATTTTGTTATAGACACATATACATATAGATTTATAATTTTATATACATACATGATATATTGTCGGAAAGAAAATAAAACAATTGGAACGGGGCACATTGCCATGAGACGCTATATTGATAAATAAAATTACATACATACTAGAAAATTTAAAAAAGACTTTTAATGAGCGTTTCAATGGCGTCACATCCTTGGGATGCTACCACTATGGAGACGCCCCTACGACGCTATAGTGTCGCTACGTTAGAGTAGCATACATTAGCTTCTCCATAGAGTCGCACTAGCCGAGTTTTGATAGAAACAACGCCTATATTGCGTCTACGTAGCGACGCGTTCTTTGGAGATGCTAAAAAATTTACATAAATCCCTAACCCCTCTTCTTCGTTTTCACTTTTACTATTTTACTTTCTTCGTTCGACGCCCGATGCCAGACCTTCTCCTCCGCCTCCTCCGCCGCCTCCTCCACCGCGCCGACGTCCGCCTCCGCGACCCTCCGCCTCCTACTCCACCGCGCCCCTCCGCCGCTCTCCGCCTCCGCCGCCTCCTCCTCCGACGTCCGCCCTCTGCCTCCGCCTCCTCCACCGCGCCCCTCCGCCTACTCCACTGCCTCCTCCACCACGCCCGTCCGTCACCTCCAATGCGCCCCTCCGCCGCCCTCCACCGCCGCCTCCGCTTCCTCCACTGCCCTCCTTCATCGTGCTGACGTCCGCCTCCTCCTCCTCCCTCCGCGCCGACGTCCGCCTCCGCTGCCTCCTCCACCGCATTGACGTCCGCCCTCCGCCGCCCTCCGCCTCCACCACATCCTCCTTCGACGTCCGCCCTCCGCCTCCTCCACCGCAACCCTCCGCCTACTCCACCGCGCCCGTCCGTCACCTCCACCGTGCCCCTCAGCCGCCCTCCACCTCCACCGCCGCCATCCCTCACCGGTCAAGAAGGTACTAGTCCCCCATCATGTATGTTAAGTTAATTATTAATGCATGAAGTTAAATACTACTTAATTACTTAAAAGTTATGAACTAATGCATGTTGAGTTAAATATTACTTAATTACTTGATTTCTTGCTGTTAAGTTAGTTAGTAATGCATGTTAAGTTAAATACTACTTAATTACTTGAAAGTTATGAACTAATGCATGTTAAGTTAAATATTACTTAATTACTTGATTGTTTTGCTGTTAAGTTAGTTAGTAATGCATGTTAAGTTAAATACTACTTAATTACTTGAAATTATTGTTGTTATAGTTACTAAGGATGTACTAAGTTAGTAATGCATGTTAAGTTAAACTATTTTTTTTCATCCACCCTAGAAAATCTTTTTGATCATGTTCTCATAAATTTTACTAAGGATGTACTTCCACATTCTTGGTGATAAAATGAGATTATGATTTGACAATGAAGTACTTGAAACATGTGATTTTGGACTTCGTAAGTTCAAAATCACACGTTTCAAGTACACGAATTTATTGACATATGGCTTAATGTTGTCCGTTACAGAAATGCTAAAGGCAGATTGTAGTTGGATTCGTCGTTGGAAGGATAAACATGAAGTCATAACTGAAGAATATAAGGATGGTGTTGATGAATTCATTAATATGACATATCAAAATGAATGTGTTGCTTCTTCATATGGCGAAATCTTATGTCCACACCGGAAGTGCAAATATTATCAGTGAAAAGTAAGATATGATGTGCAGAAGGATTTATATTACAACGGTTTCTTACTGACATACACCGATTGGTTCTTTCATGGCGAAGAAAGATGGGCTAAAGAAACAAGTAATGTAGATATCTTTGTGGGCAACTCGAGCAATCCGTACAGGGACATGATACAAGATACAATGTTAGGAGAAAATGTTGGCGAAACATTGATTGAAGAAGACCCGAATCCTTTGGCTTCTAAGTTTTATAATCTTTTCAAAGAAGTAGATGAACCTTTATGGGATGGATGCGTGAAGCAAACTACACTTTCTGCAGTGACACAACTAATGAACTTAAAATCAGAATTTAATATGAGCGAAAGTTATTTTGACCGGATGCTTGCCATTATTAAGAGTATGCTTCCAGCTCCAGAGAAATTACCGGGACATTTCTACAAGTGCAAACGGTTGATGAGAGATTTAGGGTTGGAATATCAGAAGATTGATGCATGCTGCAATCATTGCATGTTGTACTACAAGGAAAACAACTCACTTATGAGTTGTTCTATTTGTGACGAGGCTAGATTCAAGCCGAAAAAGAATTCTCAAAGTTCGAAAAAAATGTGGCAATTGCAATATTTAGATACTTTCTGATTGTTCCAACATTATAACGACTATTTCTTTCTGAAAAAACTATATCATTTATGAGGTGGCACAAAGAAGGGGCACGTGAAGATCAAAATTCAATTATACATCCTTCGGATGCAGAGGCATGGAGATGATTTGATGCACTTCATCCTACTTTTTCTGCAGAATCATGCAATGTTAGATTAGAACTTTGCACCGAGGCTTCAATCCATTTGAAATCAAGTACTGCTTATTCATGTTGGCTAGTTTTTGTGACACCTTATAATTTGCCTCCAAGCATGTGTATGAGACGAGAGAATATATTGCTTACCTGAATGATCCCGGGTCCTCGATCTCCTGGTAAAAGTTTAGATGTTTACTTAAGACCTTCGATTGATGAACTCAAGATGTTGTGGGAGGATGGCGTGATTACCTATGACAAATCTAAAAAGAAAAATTTCATTATGAGACCGCATTAATGTAGAACATAAGTGATTTTTCGGCATATAGAATATTGAGTTGTTGGAGTACGAAAGGAAAACTTGCTTATCCCATATGTGGATAGAATACAAAATCCTTTTATTTGAAAAATTATAAGAAAGTTTGATGGTTTGATTGTCATAGGATGTTTTTGCCATTAGAGAATTCAATGCGTCATGATCGAAACTCATTTAAAAAGAATACATCCGAGAACACTTTGTCTCCAACTCATTTGACGAGAAAAGAATTGCTAGAGCAAATAAACAAGCTTAGTGAAGTTTCATTTGGACTGAAGGCTGGTAGTTATAAGCAAATTGGGTTTGGAAGTAAACATAATTGGGAGAAAAGAAATATTTTTAAGGAGTTGCCTTATTGGTCTTCATACTTGGTACGTCATAACTTGGCCGTCATGCATGTGGAGAAGAACGTATTTGACAACATCTTCAACACTATTATGGATGTTAAAGGAAGAACAAAAGATAGCATATAGACTCGCGAAGACATGAAATTAATATGTAAAAGACCAGAGTTAGATATTATTCATCTTCAAAATAGTAAACGCAAAAAGCCAAAAGCTACTTATGTCTTGAGCAGTGATCAAAGAAAAGTGGTTTTCGAATGGGTAAAGCAATTGAAATTCCCCAACGGATATGCATCAAACATATCTCATTATTTTAACTTGGACAATGGGAAGATACACGGGATGAAAAGTCATGATTGTCATATTTTTATGCAAAGGCTGCTTCGAATTGCCTTTAAACAACCTTTGCCAAAGGCCATTGATGCATGCAAAATACAACATATTTTATATTATTATTTTAATTATTTTTTTGTAATTTGATCATGGCATGCATCATTTTTAGTCACTTTTAGTCATAATTCAGGATTTATTGATTTTTAATTATTAATTCTCTTAATATTTTAATTATAGATGGATTAATTAAATTTTAATAATTATTTTGCAGGAAAAATCGAATACATGATTATCCAAGTATTATATTTGAGCAAGAATGAACGTATCGGTCGAGAATTCCAACCCCAAAGATCATATCGGCCGATAAATCATCAGAGATATGTCTGTATCGGCCGAGAACTCCATCGTATCGCCCGAGAACTCCAAGACAAAGAGATGTATCGGCCGAGAAATTCATATCAATCATGTTTTACAGCCGTAAAAATCCAATTTTATCTCATCCTTATCGGCCGATATCTTTGGGTACAAAAGAGTTTTGTGGCCGAGATTATAAAGTATTTTATTGTTTTGGCCGAGATATGAAGGGGGTAAAGATAAAAAGATGTTATCTCACAAATTTAAAGTTGACTGTACGATATCACGACCGTGATCAAATTGAAGACCGTCCGCACCTTATAAATAGAGGAGAGAGCCATCATCCCAATTGGTGATCTGAAGTTCAGGTTTCTTCCACGGCGAGTCGTGAGTCTACTGGCTACGACCAAGAGGAGAGAGGTGCGACGACTGGAAGTTGATCGCGACTCTGATCAAGTCCGAGAGGTTGCCCGACTGTCTGCCCGTGATCTGAGGATCCTATTTTATTCTTGGTGTAATTCTTCCAATTATTATTTTTATTTTGTTATTATCTCTCCATAATTTCTAGGTTGATCTCCATATTTCTATTTATTTTATTTTAGGAGATTATTATTGAAGGGAAATGTTTGGATCCTATATTATTTATTTTAATCTTTTCTGAGCAATTAGTTAATTGTGCTTAGTGCTTTTGATTTAATTATTTGGATTTATGAGTTGAGTAATTACCAGTTTGTGGACTATTTAATTTCTGAATTCATTAATTAAATTAATTAATTTTATATGAAATTAATAATTGATATAAATTTGATAACTAGTGTGTGGAGAATCAAGTTTTTGTGGTTTATTAATCTATACCAGTTTGTAGAGTGATTAATAGTCTAGGGAATTTAATTTAATACATCTTAATTTTAATAAGATTTGATGGGATGCCAGTTTGTGGAGACTTCAATTCTTATTAATTTAAGATAGTTTAATTTGCATACTTAGATTGAGGGGATGCCAGTTTGTGGAGACTGCAATTTAATCATGTCAAGTTAATAATTTAGGGGGACTCTAATTCATCATTAAAGATTAAATTTATCTTTTCTGGTTCAAATATTTATCCCGATCTATTTTCATCCTAAGGCCAACTTCAACACCACTATCTTATTTTCTTTATTTTATTTTACAAAACCCCTTTTCCAAAATTCCATGTTTTTCTTTTCTCTTATTAATTTATAAATTCAGATAGTGAATTAATAATATTCCTCATGTGTTCGACTCTCTTACTCCTATTTTCTATATTATTTGAGAGACTAGTGCACTTGCTAGCGATTTTACTTTGCTACATCATTTTACGCATCAACCATCCGAGAGGTTTTAACATAATTACTTATGTTCTTTAAAGAGCTTTGTGCATCCATCGCTCGGAAAGAAGACATATCTCTGTTAGAGGCTTCTATTGTGATTATCGTGTGCAAGGCTGAGAAGATATTTTCACCTTCTTTCTTTGATGTGATAGAACATTTGATTGTACATCTATCATATGAAACAAAAATTGCTAGTCCGATTCAGTATCGATGGATGTATCCTTTCGAAAGGTGCATGTTATATTTGAAAAGGAAGACGAAAAATAAGGCAAAAATTGAAGGCTCCATATGTGAAGCATATTTCATTAAGGAGGTGTCAAACTTCACTTCAAAATACTTTGAGCCACACATACAATCACGACACACCCAAGTTCCAAGAAACGATGATGGTGGTGAAGGAGAAGTTGATATGAATATTCTATCCATCTTCAAGTACCCATGTCGACTTCTTGGTGTAGGATGCAAAGTTAGAATGACAGAGATCTCATCGTCGTTGAGAATTATGTTCTTGCAAATTATATCAAAGTGACGCCATATTTCGAGTAAGGCAATTTGTTATAATTTGTTATATAATTTAAAGTTAATTATTGCTATATGATTGTATTAATTGAAAACTATGGATTCAGGAAATTCGAAGAATTACAATGAGAAATCAATCCGTTAATTTCAAACGATGAGTTATTGAAACTACGAGATGAACATTTTGTCGATTGGTTGAGATGTGAAGTGAGAAAGCTTTCCGCTTGTTCTTAATTGTTATAAGTTCGTAACTTTTAATAAATTTCTTGTAGGTTATTAATGGCTCAGTCATAGAAAACAAAAATACGAGATCTCGATCATGGCCCGAAGAAACAAGTTCTTAGCTACTGCGGCGTCATAGTCAATGGATATCGGTTCCATATAGAAGAATATAGTTGACAACGTTCAACTATTAATAGTGGCATATGTGTTCTAGGAAGCATGTACGAGGACGACGACTTTGATTACTACGGTGTTATAGAAGACATCCTAGAATTGTCTTATTTGGAAAAATCTAACAAAGTCGTGGTGCTAAAATGCCGTTGGTTCGATCCAGAGAAAGGAGTTCGGATCGATCAAAAGTTTAAATTGATGGATATTAACCCTCGGTCGAGACTTCAATCATACGATCCATTCATATTGGCGGAACAAGCACAATAAATGTACTACACTAAGTATCCATCGAAAAGAACGGATGAATGATGGGCGTTATGCAAGGTGAGGAGTAGACTATTCTTAGCAGAAACAATGGTAGATGACAATGAACATCATCCGTACACAACGATGTGCCCATGGATGATTACTATCAAGAAGATAGAGTGAATGAGACGATTGATGTGGCCGATGGAGTTGAGAATTTTCAATTGGTCGATGACGCTAAGCCAATGGAAGAGTTCAATTCAAATGACCTCTTGGATGTGAACTTTGATAATTTCATTGACGATGACTCGAACCAAGATTATAACGACGATGATTAAGATGATGAAAATGGATCAGAATACGAAACAAACGAATGAATCCCGTAGTTATTCTAATGACATAAGCTTTTTTACTTTTTTTAAGTTATATATGGTTATCGATAATAAGAGAAGTTTCTTTCTTTTTTTCAATCATGGTTACTAGGGGTCGAGCTTCTGGGTCATCTCGCTCTTCCAGGCGTTCACTCCAGATGAGTCAACCATGACAACCACCAGGTAATATATTTATTATGAGCTACTTATTTATAGTTGATTATAATAGTTAAATTCCTTTTTTAATAATATCAGTTCCTCCGCCGTCGACGGGGCACGTAGCCGAATCGTCACATAGTAGGCAATCCATTGGTGGGTCTGCTCAGCGTATCACTCTAGGTATGTGACACATTGTAGGTGATACACAGTAGGAGATAGAGTTTTTAGAATATTTTGCTTTTGTGACAGTTGCTCCACCGTCGACGGAGAACATAGTCAATGCGTCTCGATCGCATGACGACGATCGTCATGTAACATCAGGTTATTTTTTGTATATTCCATAATTTTATATAGGAGCCAAATTTTATGTATTTTCTTATGATGACAGTTGCTACCCCACCGCCACCGTCAAAAATACCAGACGCTTCATCACATTCTAGCGTTGGCGAGCGACATCTTACGCTAGGTGATATATTTATTATTATTGACATTTCTCAATTAATTATATTAATTATTTTTTAATAATGTCAGTTGCTACGCCGCGATAGCACAGCACCTGACTCAATTCATTCAGACGAACGAACTGTCACTGATCATGCAATACACATCAATCGATGTGAGAACATTACTGTACATCTATCAATTATTACAATTTTAATTTGGTATGACACTAATGATTTATTATGTATTAAGGCCCATAGATGATGTCGAACCTTCACAGCCTACCCCAGTTGTACCGGATGATGATTCCTCTTCGAGTGATGAAGAGGGGTTACACGATAATGGGGTGGTCACTGTGAATAGTATTGCTCGACTGTAAGTTAAATAAGTTGTACAAATTTTGTTATAGTTTTGGTAATCATTGAAAATTAATTCTTCTTTTTAACTGGCAGGACCACTTTCATACCCGCTAGTATCGTGTGGGATGTCAGTGCTCTCGTTCCTTCCCACTTGTCGGAAGGGACAGGATCTTAGAAAGATGTCCTAATTCAAGTGTTGGATGACATCTTTCGAGCCTTTACGGTACTATCTTCTATTTGAGTTACATAATTGAATTTATATTATCTCAAAAGTACTAAGTTTTAACGTATTTTGCAGGAGGCAAATCAGTTTCATCCGAATCTTAGTTTAGAGATGCTCCGGAGAGCTTTTGAGGAGGTCGCTATGAAACGCCTTCGAAATCGATTATACAAATTTCGTAAGGTCATCACGTCCGCCGGCCTTACTTTGGAGCAGGGCATACAATGATGCAAGGCATATTAGGCGCTCGATTTGGAAGTCCTTATCTAGGAAGTGGTAAGTATGTTTACTTTTAAATTTTTTTATTAAATTTATAGTTTTTGAAAGTCTAACTATTTGATGTTCATAAAAGACGGATGAACGATGGCAAAGGAAGTCGGAAAAGACAAGAGTTAACCGTCTTTCGAAGCCCGAGGCACACATCCACACAGGGGGGTCGATGTGATTTGACAAGCATCGACGACGCATGATAATTTACATATAAATTCAATTTATCAACTCTTTTGGCTTATACTTGTATTATCAAATTTGAAACTTTATCGTTGAAGGAGAAAGAAAACGGTACCGTAGACTTTCACGCGGTCTATGAGGCAACGCATAAGAGCCGAAAAACAAACGATCTAGTCACGCCCACTGCTCGTAGGCTTCTGGTATGTCTCATGACATGGTCATTTAGTTCTTGACATTAGTGCACTATTTTTGAAATACACAACGTTTAAATTTTTTAGGATGAGTATAATGCGAAAAATGGCTGAAAAGTATGGAGATGATCCAAGTACTCAGCCACCAGGTAATGTTTCTTCGTTGGTTTAGTCATGTTTTTAATTTATGTGTTTCTTGATATATAATTTATATATTATATGATTGTATAATTTTTTTATTTCGTAGAGGCCCCTACTGTTTGGGAGGAGGTGGCCGGCACGACACGATGGGATACTTACGTGGCCTCAACACAGCCACTCAGATACCTAGGAGGATCAGAGGATATGCAGGAGGTGCATCTGCTTCGAGCTCATCCGCTGCACCTGATATGACGCAGCTATCACAGCAGTTATCGGCGCAGATATCGCAGCAGGTGTCACAGCAGTTGTCGCAGCAATTGGCTCCGATATTGTAGGCAATTCAGGGATTGATCCCGACGCAGAATCCATCCCCGCGAGGCCATGGACCGAGCACGTTTGGGTCGAATGTCCAGAATGATAACAATAACTCCTAAGCTTAGGATAGAAACAACCAAACAAAGCTTTTGTTACTTATAGATTTAGATATACATATAGTTTGTTACTTTGGTTTATTACTTTTCGTATTCTTATGTTAAATATTATGCCTATGATGCTCTTATATTGCATGTGATGCTCTTATACTGCTTGTGATGCTTTTATATTGCCTGTGATGAATATCAATGCATTTTTATATGTATTATATAATTGTATGGTTTGGGAAGGGGAAAAATGAGGATTGAATGGATAAAAAAAATCTGAACCTAGCGACTCCATAGCATCCCATTAGCGTCGCAACGATTGTCGACGCTGCGTTAAATATATCGTACTTAGCGCCATATTCGTATCTCATTGTGACGCGTACACGATCATATTTGCGTCACTTCAGCGCCTTTCTAGCCCCTACAGTAGCGACTCGTGGGCGCCAGAATAGCGCCTCATGTCTTGTGCGTTGACTCAGCGATGCACGTCTTCTTCGCATAGCCGTAAACATCGCGTCTTAATAACGTCGAGATAGTGTCAACAAGTGGCGCTAGTTGCGTCTCATTTTCTTTGACTTTAGTGCGACGTCACTAGCCACCGATTTCCAGCGTCCCACTTTTGCGGCGCTAGTTGGACGCTAATAAGACGCTCTTCACAATAGAGACGTAATAGCGCCTTCCTAGCGTCGCCTATTTTGAGTCGCTAATTGTCAATTTTCTTGTAGTGTGATAAGGATCATGAAAGAAAATGAAATAATACAAGATGGGGAAATGAATGGAGAAAAAAGATAACGGAGATACATGTAAACTTTAGATAC
Organism: Pontederia crassipes; assembly: GCA_030549335.1. NCBI lineage: Eukaryota > Viridiplantae > Streptophyta > Magnoliopsida > Commelinales > Pontederiaceae > Pontederia > Pontederia crassipes. The sequence goes on from CM060191.1 coordinate 57,096,815, forward strand.
GTTAGATCGAGAAAGGATTAAAAGAGAATTCTTCTATCCACCCGACACAATTCTGTTTATGCTCTTGTCACATTTTTGGCAAGTTGCTACTAGTAGAATAAAGTGATCTTGGAATTCTAAAATCACTGAGATTTGAGTATTTACAGGAGAAACATAAAAACTAAACAAAATAATACAAATAGAGCACAACTGGAAAAGTTATAAGTTATCATATCTGCATACTTCCAATAACTAAGTAATGGAAAAAAATATATCCACTAACTACAACTTCATTAACCTAAGAAGGCAGAAAAGCGAATAATAAAAAAAAACTTATGGAATATAACTACGTTAGATTGTGTTTTTTTCCTGATGGAATCATATATACTTCGCCAGGCTTAGTTATGAAGACGTTAGTATCTTGTTTGTAGAAGCCAATAGCTGTAGCCGGCAAGCCATCAGTAACCAAATTTACCCAACTCAGTTGATATGGTAAACAAGATGCAATTTGGAAAGCAAACTGAGAAAGAGTAAATATTAGGTAGTAATAAGAAGCAAGATATCAGGTCCATAATCAATTGTCCACGTACTGCGTCAGCAAATTTTTTTTTTTAAATGAGAAAGGACGAGTAGGAAGATGGTAGTCATCCAATAGTTCCATTAAGGTCAGCAGAAGGCCAAAAAAACAAAATGACAGCCGGACAACACCCTATATCAAATAAGACTTCATATTTGTTTGTAACATTAAGAAATGTGATGTGATATGCTCAGATATCTAAAGCTGTCACAAATACCATTTGCATGGCAAAGCAGAATATTTTCGTTGTTGCTTTATGAACAGTTTATTTAGAATTAGTGAATAACTACAATTTCTGAACAAGATTCATCAAGACTTGTCTTCTTAACATACATTTAAACTAGAGTTGTATAACTATGTAACTAGAATATCAGGGATATGGCAGAAGATTGACACAAACACAGGTTACTATTCTTTAAAAACACCCAAAAATCGATGAGGTTACAAGAAGTAATGTATCAGGCATTCCAAGCACTTCAACAATAAAAATAGAAAAGATCATATACCGGATGAAATGCTTTGTGTTATCGTATATAGCTCTTCCTTCTGCAACAACCTGTTCAGAATCATATCTACAATAAATGACAACAAAAAAAGTAAGATATGTCTAATAAGATATAAGCACCCCTATTACAATTGATCAGAAATCTTAATTTCAAGACATACCGCAACTATTGAAGCAAAGTTATCATCAGCCAATACCATATCTGAGGCACTCTGCAAAAAATATAATATATTGTGAATAGATTGAAAGTTAAGAACTAAGGGCTGTTTTATGAAATTTTCAATTCAAAATTCCAATTCCGAATACAAGCAAAAACAGGAAAACAAGTCAGGTTGACAGTGGATACTGAGATCTAAGCCAAAATACCTTAGCAACAGCAGATCCCATTGCAATTCCTATATCTGCTCTCTTCAATGCAGGCACATCATTCACACCATCACCACTCATTGCAAACCTTCACAACAATATTATAAACACAAATCCTCTTTTTTTTCTTTTTGGAAGGATAGCAATTTCTATATTGAAAATGAAGCACTTCTTGGTAAATGTCTTTCACTAAGTATACTGCATATACGCAATTCAACTCTATTGTCTTTTCTCCTACTGCAATCATCTTTCGAACCTGTCCCAGCATACAAAGTCTTGCTCACTGCCGGTTCAAATATCATGAGCCAAAAGCCATTATGGAGGGTAGTCATTCATCCACAGCGTCATTAACTATAGGGGTATTCACCAAGGTAATCCCTTTCTTCTATCTTTTTTTTTTATCAAAGAATGTATAAAGTTTCAAAGTAACAAGGGCATCATACAAGATGAAAACTTATTGGGAGAAAATAGTGGTGGTTTTTTTTTTTTTTGTGGATTCCTTGATGAGACATTTTGGCATGATGCTTGAAGCTGAAAACTAAGGCCTTCATGGTGGTCACTGCACATAAATGATACAAACTGCCAAGGCGGCGCACAAAGAAAATAATTTAGAAAGAAATCTTCTTTTTTTCCTGAGGGAAGACGGGATTGACTACATCACTAAAAGGAAGTGCACATAAGGGACACAAAAGACAACAAACATCATAGTCAAATGAGCAGATTATATTACAGATGAAACACATAAAAGGTCATCATTTTCACTTCATGAAAATATGAACACATCATGAAAGGATTTATTTAGAAACTTACATGAAAGACATTCTAAGACAAAACCACGTAAAAGCAAAGAGTTTTATAGAAGCTTATCTGAGTAACTCAACAACTGGCCTGGTTTGTATAAACAACTGGAATAAAAAATATAGCTTAACAATATTAAATTAATATCAAAGGGAAATTTTAAAACACGGGTGCCACACAAGACAAATCTTCCTAAATGACTTTTTCTCAAGAAGGTTCCTTCCGTGACTAATGGCATGAAGACATCCAAGACTAACACATAATGTGTTAGCTTTCAAGCATCAGTAGCAAGTAGAATAATAATACAGAGCACATAGACAAAACTTAAGCTAAAATTGAAAACTATTGATTTAGATCCACTATAGATTGAGGCTCCCTTTGATTATACAAGTGGCAACTGATGTGTTGAGATGCTACTTCAAGTCTGTAGCATTATCAATATATTGAGTAATCAAATTACAAAAAACTTTATGACATCACTAATAGTTAATTACATACCAGAATTCAAGTCCAAGATTTTCATCACACTGAGTAAACAAATTTCAGGTAGTTGGTTCACCAATATATTTTTCAATAATAATCACAATAATTACAGCAAAAGAACTATGCAGACATAAATTTTGGTAGATGCTAGACCTGTAAAAGGTCCAAAATTGTTTGACAAGTAAAGAAATTCTTTGGGATTAGAAATAAAGTTATTGTATAACAGATGATCTACCTCGTAACGAGCATCATCCATTGAAGAGCCAGTGATCGTTGGAGTGGAGGAAGTTCTTCAAACCCTGAGGCCGTATAAGAGTATCCAGTAAAATCATCTAAATGCTCAGAAACACCTATCCTCCGACATAAGGATTCAACTGTAGACTAACAGAGCAAACAAAGCATTTCATTTGAATGTCAAATCTTTGAGAAAAGGTGACCATGCTTCTTACCACTATAACTCCTATGCCAGCACACATACATTAAAGCATAGCATGCCTGGTCATCCATCGCTCATCTCCCATTTCTCACTACAAGTTTACAAGTGGTACATTGATGCGAAGTCAATCATGGTCAGTACTAGTTAGAGCGGTTTCAACCACGATTTCGTATGTGAAAAAAAGAAGGCAATTCATAATAGTTTGACAGCCTCACAAAGAATTGTTGTACATTCTCCACCATTGTGAACATCACAGCTGCAAAAGAACACATGAACATTTTACATAATTAATCATATTTAGAAAGTACAGTTACCTAACCATGGGAACATTCCCATGCTTCCCCAGCCACGCAACAAAACAACTGGCCATTGTTCCCCGCGTCATCCTCATCGTTCTGTTGACCACGCAACATTTGGAGGAGCATTTTCTCCATTTCTCATTCTTTTTCTCTAAATCATTCTTGCATCTGTCGTCTTGTTATTGGGCTCGTTGTTGCATCTGTCATTCTTGTTCTTCGGACTATTTTTGCATTCCTTCACATAATTTATTTGTTTCCTCCACGAGTCATCTTTCCCACATGCTATCTCTGTCGGTCAAAAGCTATTGTACATCCTATCCTGATAGCCAAAAATTGATATACGACCATATCTAATAACTGCTTAACCTGAGAATGATCCAAGACCATAGACATGGCCCTTTTTCACGCCAACATGCTCCGTCCATAGTTGACGAGTTGTCTTCGGCATCGTTCCCTCCTGCGTGGCTTGGGTAACATGTTCAGCTTCCTTTGCTTTAAATGCCTTCTGAAATTTTATGGTACACGAATGTCAATGCACCCAACAATTTTTTCCAAAAACAATAAGTACTATGAATATATTGTCTTACGTATGACTCTCGAGCATGGGACGAAACTCATTCCTTATTCTTCTTATGATGGGTTCCGAAAAAAATTTCATCTTCAGTCGGAGTTCTACCCGACTCCTTTTCCTGCAATTACAATAGTGACATAGGCAAATTAATCAGACATACATTAGTGACAATGACTAATTTAAGTTACAACCATATACATTACCATTTTCTTCTCAATGGTGGACGTAGATATACATCCACCGACGTGTACGCATGCTCCTTGGTCCGATGCCCGATTTATTTTTGCTTTTTCACACTTGGATTTGTACTTCTTGGTTGACCATTTAGCCAATAACTCCTTCCACACATTTTCACCAATCCAAGTGATACCTCTACCGGATTACTCTGGTGCAAGCAGCTGCAGCTAGCTTTCACGTATCGAACCTACGAAACATGCCACAAAAATATAACATCAAATGAGTACAGTAATTACTACTTCATTACTGATTTTAAGCACTTACCCAGAATGATCATCTGGCTGTATGACATGAACTTTATGTGGATACGAATTTCTCACACTAAAAGTAATTCTGATCGTGTTTAACTTTTTACTCTAAAGTTCACACAGTTGCAAGTGCACATGAAGTAAAAACCCTGAGTGTCGTAACCCGTTGATTTAGATCCGTTATCCTAACTCAAGAGTTGTCACAAAATGATTAAGAATAAATTAGATATCACAAAACCACGATTTATAGGAAGGACCAAGGAAGAGTAAAAAGGGATCAGAATATAAGAGAATAGATTTCCTTGTGATGAACTCGTTAAAACTATTGCATCTTAGTTCTCATCTTATGAGTCGAATGATCTCTTGATCTTAATGCGCAAATCAATTATCCCGTCTCTAAACTCGCCAATCTCTCTTTGAGCCGAGAGAGAAATAGCCGTTAAATATTAGATTAGAATTGATTGATTAGTCGATCTCTCGTCCTAACCAGAAGAAAAGGGTGATCTCTCAATCTTAAAATACCAATCCTCCTATCCTAGTCTGAGCAGATGGAACGAATCTGACACCGCTAATTATTGTCATGGACTCTCGCCTCACAATAGCTAAAACAACAGACCTCTCACTCTCTATAAAAGCACTAATAGAATATTACTGGAAACACAACAAGTAAACATAACTAGTTCCTTCTCTCGAATGGAACGAGTTTTTAACAAAGACAACATATCTCTCGATCTGATTGAAATTGGATGCAAATAATAAAGTTGCAGTGTATCAAGCAAATAAAAAGTAGGGGTTAAAAACACGGGATCAAAGAACTAGAAGAGTAGCATTAACAAAGTATCATCACAAGGGAACCAAAAAATTCCTTTAGCTCGACATAAGTTTGGATAAAATCAATAATCTTCTTCTCCACATTCTTCTTCTTCTTTTCTCCTCGTCTCCTTCTTGTTTGTTTCTCCTCCCTTTTCTCCTTGTCTCTTGGCCTCCTTTTCTTTCTCCCTATTCAGAATTTAAAATTTGAAAAGTAGTTAGTCCCCTTTTACTAGTTCAACTCCTCTACTAATAATAGGTAAAAAGTGTTTCAAATATAATAAGATTTTATATCAATCTCGTCAATTTAACTATAATAATTATGAGCAATATAAGGGATGATCACTGTACATAGGACTTGAATTGACTTGTTGATGTAGAATCATCTTCACAAGCCTCGGGCAACTGAGTCTCGCAATTCGTGACATCGGGCATTAGAGTATCCTCCATTGAGTCGTCAGAAGAAGGCGCTTCCAGAGTAGGCGGTCTCTCTACAATACATATGCCCGTGGGACATCTAGGAAGTCATGATGGGTCTTTTCGTACGATAGATGGAACCTTTTCTTTTCCCTTACTCTTTCCTTTGCTGGAGCAGAACATCTACATATGAAACATCGATATAGCGTAAGAAGTATAATTATGAAGTAAAAGTAATAAGTTATTTATATGAATTATATTAACCTGAATTTTAGGCACATCTTATGTCCCTTCTTCAGGAACAGTTTCATACAAATAACTTGAGAACCAATTCCTAATATCCGGAGGCGCTTTACGAAAAACAATAATCAATGCTACATACATTCGTGAAACCAATTAAGTTGTGATTGATATGAGTAGGACTCACAGGAAGGAAGTGAATACGAGAAAGATTCCCTTTGACGACCCACTAGTTCAACGTCTCTTATCACATCGGCAGGCAACCGTTGGTTTGATGAATCCGTAACATCACATCCATGCATGGTAGATTGTACTTTAAAGAAGCATTATGAAAGTATTAATTACTTTTTCATCACTACAAAAGTAGGAAATATGTAACTAATATTATGAAGTTGGTTCAAATGTTATTTAATGAAGTTAGTTGTCATTCTCGACATTTTCGTTTTCATCTTCTGAAAATGACGTGCTTTCATCTTCTAAAAATGACGTGTTTCTATCTTCATCAACCCTAAGGTCTTCAGCTTCAACTTCTTCCTCGATGTCATCGACATTATCAATTGGTTGTTCCTTATCCCCTAACTGTACAATCAATTTAGTGTCCACTATCGGTTCTACTGATACAAGCGAATCATCTTGATAAGCATTGGTTAATGTACCTTCAATTTCTATCCTACTTCTTGCTTTTGTTTTAATCATGAACCACCATTGGCCTTTGTCCTTCGTCTTATCAAGATAATCCACATAGTACACCTGCCTCATGGATGAAGGGATGATGAAGGGGTCTAATCTATCGTACCGCTTGCTATGTCATACTTCAACAAACTTGAAGTCCTTGTGCATTCTTGTCCCCCTTTTTTCCTTTGGATCAAACCACTTACATTCAAACAAGGTGACTCCATTACCACCAGGGTACTCCAATTCACTAACATCCTTAAGAATGCCATAGTACTCACATTCGTTTTCATCATCAGTGGAACCTTTAACACTTACACCACTATTAATAGTTTTTTTTACCTCCTGACCAAGACTCTCTATGGAATTTGTAAACGTTCACAAAATGAACTGGCCAACTTGTTACACGTCTACTAGGACCCCATGCCAAATCACGCAATGGAATAGTACCCATAGAGGTTTGAGCATTGAGAACCTAATCAATTATGAAGAAATGTTAGCATGTTCAAAATTACCAAGTCAACATTATTCTATTCACATCCGAACAGAACTAACATAATTCTTAAACCATTGTGCAAAATCATTCTCAATTCGTTGTTGCATCTCATGTTCTGGAACGTTGAAGTGTTGCACGAACGCACTATAGATGTTGATGACCACTGAGTTAACAAGCATGTCATAATAATAGGTCGTAGTAACATAATGCTAACTCACTTTATATAACTTTGCACATCCTGTGCATTTAGGAGGATGTGATTCATTGTTGATTTATACTCGTCATCGTTCAATCATGTAGCCTTTGATTTTCCATAGTGTCGACCAATTTCATTGAAAATGGACAAGGTTTCTATCCTTGTTGTTCCTTCTGAAATTTCATCATTTTGATGAACTCTGGTTCTTGCGCACTTCACATGAGATTCGAAATAGTAGGAACAAAAATACGATACCTCTTGTGTCATATGCGCCTTACATATCGATCCTTTGACTCGATCTTTTTAATTTATTAAGATATGTCTCAAATGGATACATCCACCTATAATGAACTGGTCCACCTTCCTTTGCTTCGTAGGAAAGATGGATAGGTAGGTGTTCCATAGAATCAAAGAAACCTAGTAGAAATATTCTTTCTAACTTGCACAATGTGATTGGAATGTTTTCTTCTAGTTGCCCCATATTTTCAACTGTTAGAGTCGATGAACAAAGGTTCCTAAAAAATAGGCTCAATTCGGTAAGTGGCCTCCACACTTTCCTCGGTAACGATAGAGAATGCAACTGGAAGCAAAGTCTCCATAAAAACATGACAATCATGACTCTTCATTTCAAACAATCGCAATTGCTGCATGTCTACACTTCTGGCCAAATTCGATGTGTAGCCATCTGGCATTCTTAGTTCTTGCACCCACTGACAAACTTGTGTCTTCTGATTTTTTGTAAGAGTGTAATTGGATTTCGGTTTACTAACTTACTGTTTGGCAAATTGACAAGATGTAACTCAGGATGTCTGCAGTACTCCTTCAAGTCCATCCTCACTTTAATGTTGTCTTTTGTCTTTCCCTTGATTTCCATCACAATATTAAATATATTGTCAAAGACATTCTTCTCAATATGCATAACATCCAAATTGTGTCGAATCAAGTTACCTTTTCAATACGATAAATCCCGGAAGATACTCCATTTTGTCCAATTATGAGTCACACCGTATCCATTTTCTCTGAAGTTTGGATTGTCGATAATCCTACGTAGGGAACTGGTAGCATGAAACAATTCGGTCCCTATAATCGGATCGGAGGTGCCTCATGCATGACTTTTTGCCTACAGAAGGCATTTTTTTGTTTCAAAATGGTAAAAATTATGTATGGCAATTAAACCAACAATTCTTGCCTTCATTTTTCCAAATTAACGCTTTCGAATTGGTCATAGAGTATGGACAAGCTAGCTTACCTACAGTCATCCAACCAGATAACATGGCGTATGCAGGAAAGTCGTTGATTGTCCACATTAATGCGACTTTCAATGTGAAATTTTTGTTTGGGTTGACACATCATAAGCTGTCACATCATAAAACAAATCTTGGAGCTCGTGTATGAGGTTACAGATGTATATCTATTTTATCTTTCGGATTGTGAGGACCAAGAATGATACAAGTCAAAAACATGTATTATGAAGTCATACATACTGTTGGAGGTAAGTTATATGGAATCAATATTACATGCCAACAAGAATATGGCACTGAGGTCTATCCATATGGTGTAAAACCATCAGTGCATAACCCAAGTTTTATATTCCTAGGATCGCATGCAAACTCTAGATGCACTTGATCAAAATACTTCCATGCTTCCCCATGGGTGGAGCATGACACCCTGTGTTGTTTTATGTTGTGCATGCCATTTCATTTGTGCCACTGACCCCATAAAAGAGTATAATATCTTAAGTCTTGGAATAAGAGGCAAATAGTGCATTCTCTTCATGGCAACTTTGGTTTAGTACCTGATTTGTAACGGCCAGCTCCACAAAATTTACAAATCCTCAAACTAATGTCATTGTCATAAAATAACATGCATCAATTTTGACAACAGTCAATTTTGATTGATCTACGGCCGAGTTTAGAAACCAGTCTTCTTAACTTATAATAATTGTCTGAAATTCGAGTGTTGCTTGGTGTGACCTTTTTTAATATTTCCATGAACGCATCAAAACATGCATGTGAAATGTTATGATCATCTTTTAAGTTTAGCATTCTAATGGCCAACGATAATGTCGAATGTTTATCACAATCGACGATTGACTTGAGCACTTAATAAGTCAATCATTCTTCCTCATGCTCCGAATCACATCTCATATCACCATATTCAGTTGTAGGGCATCGTAGACCAAATTTTGATATCTAGAGAAAAAAACCATCATTAATGTTTTCATTTATTGGGTTATGCATGGGTTTTTCTCTGAATCCAGCCCAGCACCAATAATTTGGTTTGAAGTCTTTTCTGTACAAGTGAACTTTAACCTCTCTAAATTTTGGAATTTCGTATTATTACATTTCAAACAAGTACACCTAATAGTTCCTTCGCGTAAAAATTGTGTTGGTTGATGTGCTATACTTGTGTAATATTCAACTCCTTCAATAAATTCTTCTGTCAATCCTACGCGTCTCGGATTAGTTTTATTGTACATCCACCGACGGTGTTCCGAAGGAGACATTTCTGCACATACAACTAACAACAATATTTTATGCATTAGAATGTGAGGTCAGACATAAAATACAATACGATGGCTATAAGGACAATGGGTACACTGAAGAGTGGGATAAGATATCGAATTTGCACGCGCCATGTGCAAAATTGATGGCGACGTGAAACCACTGAGTACTTATTGAAATAGTGACATCATCTAAATTTTCATTCAAATAACAACATCTGGAGGAGATGTAAGTATGGTAAGAAGCACCTAAACCTAATTGAATATAATGTTATAATTTATATTAATCTTTTTATATATTAACTATGAAAGCACACTTCCATATGATTTAGTTTTATTCCCTGTCACCTTTTTTCGAAGTACTCTATACCAACACCGGATGATACGAGCATTTGTGTCTCCGGATTATTGTTGAACCTGAACGGGATGATATAAGCATTCTACAATCAAAACCTAAGTCACACATAATTGAACATGCACTTACATAATCCTAATTAAAATGTGCTAGCCTTCCTGCTACGCTACATGATCAGGGAGACCTCGACGCCTCCGAGCCCGTCGACCTCCGCTGCTTCTTGCTCCACTAAGGCCGGCAACAGGGGGACAACATCACAGACCGCTGAGATCGTGAGTAAGGAGCAGCTTAACTGCGTCCTGAGCTCATGAGCAAGAAGACACAATAATAACGGTGACTGGAGATAGAAAATGAATATCAAGAATGAGACGGATAAAGAACAACGACATCAATAGCGCGAGAGGGAGATTGATCGAGGGAGGAGCTAGTAGGGGAGAGCTGACGATTCACGAATGGCGACAACAATCTATGGCGGCAGCAACAACATTGTGTGAATGAAGATGAATCGACATTATGTTACCATAAGCTCTTACCATGGATTGATTTTTAATGAACCCAGGAAGGCATTTTAAACCAATATTCAAGTCCAAATAACTCTAATTTGCAATCACCAGAGAAGTAGCAAGTAAGTACTTGAAATGATAACACTGTTTCCCATAAAAAAACTAAACACACTAAAGTGGTCAATCGCCATAAGATGTCAATTAACCTTGAACATCGCGGTTTGAGACCAGTCAATGTACATATGCAAGGGCGGGCAAAGAAAGAAAACATCTTCGATTATTTCAGTTATGTACATACCTTCTCTATGAACACCGGGAAAATGAAATGTATTCTTCAGGTGATGAGAAGAAAAATTGGTACGAGTTAGCAATCCTGAGAACCTCCACATGAGGCTCCCTGCAAAGGCGATACGTGTGATTTGAAATGTTGATGCAACCACAATTTATGCAAATCATGCTTCTTACTGATGGAGACCAGCGAAAACAGCTAGCGGGCACAACCTACAATTTTAATGCCCTTATGTTGTGTATGAAAAAAGTGAAAAAGATTGAACTTTCTAAAACTTCACTGTCGTAATCCTCCTAAACATCTCGTCTTTAAAATACATATGCAAATTATAAAAAAGAACCATGCATGTGATGGTGGCAGAGACAAAATAGAACCGTGCCTGTAATTTAGGAGGATGTAACATTTCCAAAAAAAATATTACGGATCTGAAACGATCTCAGAAATGAAGTACGACAAAAGGACAAATGAAATTAAATGAAGATTAGCTAATGAAACTAGCAGCACCATGTTGTCAAAGGAAAAAGTTATATCAATACAGTTATCATGTTACCATCATACATTATAAATTAAATCAAGATTACCTAAGGAAACATGCTAAATGTCGTCATAGGAAGATGTTGTTCTATGCTACTATAATATATCTCAACTCTGTCCTCATCACCTGTAGTGCCCCTATAGCATGAGTAAACACAATGGAGAAAATCGAAGAACAAAGGCTGCTAATGATACGATGATGCATGCGACGGTCAGCAATAAGTTGTGGGGAAAAAGAATTAAATGAATTACATGAAGATTACTTTGATGGGAATTTAATCCCTTTTTTACGTGCGAATTAAATAATATAAGTCAAGAACGATGCACAAGAAAATAATAATAGACAAAAGAGACACTAAATTTACGTGAAAAAGAGAAAAAATCATGGAACAATCACATAATAATATCACTAATTCAATAATAGAGTACAATATCTTTCGAGTTTTATCCTAATCCGAATAATAATTCACCGGAAAAAATAATTCTTCTCTGAAAAATACTGAAATAACAATAAAAATAATATCACTTGATTACTACAATTCTCTGTGATTGTAGTATCAATAAAACCTCAATCTAACTATGTTATGAATTCTTTGCTCTTCAAGAAAAAATCTTCTATCTTCTTTTTTAGCTCTTTTCTCTTTTTTAGCTCTTCTTTTCTTTATCCGTTGATCAAAGAAAAAACTTCTTTTTCTTTTTCAATCAACTATAGACTTTAGAAAAGAAAAAAGAAATCTTTTTATTTTCTTTTCAAGACCTTCGGCAGCTGGTGCAAGCAGAAAAAGAAAAATCACTTCAATCCAAGAGAGATAAAAGTATATTAAATTAATTAGATTTAATTAATTTAAATAGATTTATCTTTTTAATGAGCTGGATTAATTCCAAAAGCTCAATATACCTAAGAATACATGCAACGATCAGCAATAAGTGATGGGAAAAAGAACAAGTGGAGCTAAACCAAAAAATACTGTACTTGCAACTTATGACAAGTAGTGCAACTGCTATGACAGAAAGGAGGGTTCACAACAGTAGCACGTTCTGAGCCTGTAATGTAAGTAAACATTTATACAAATTTAGCACCTTTAATTTTCGAGCCAGAAGGGGCAAAGAAATAGTGATTATCGAATCAGCTGGATTATATAATCACTACTGTGTACAGTAATACAACTTAAAAATATGAGAAGACAGCTCTCAAATAATCTGGAAAAGAAAAAAAGTGAACGACACACGGAGCCAAGGAAAACAAACCTGTTCTGGAGGCCTGGAGGGCGGCAGAGAGATGGCCAGAGCAGCGATGCCCGTGCAGGAAGGCCGCGCCTCTTGGTTCCGCACATGAAGGATGCCGGCAAGGAGCGATGCAGCCCATGCAGGAGGGCGGCGTGGCGCCGCCCGTGCAGTAGAGCTCCGCAGTGCGGCAGCGCAAGTGCTGATGGGCGACGTACCATTGGACGTGCAGGAGGGCGGCACGCCGATGCCCCGGTCGGATCACTGCATACTCCTTAGCAAGCGGCCGGATCCGGCCTTTAGACGCCAACCTTAGACATCGGATCCGATAGTTAGACGTCGGACGCCAGATTCGGAAGAAGAGAGAGGGAGGGAGAAAGTCTCGATCAAGAGTAGGCGGTACCTCGTCATCGGAATGATTGACGTGGTCGGGCCGCACTTCGCCGGAGCTATCAAAACACAGGAGTCGGGGATCGGTTCGACGGTTCCGGGGGGCGAGACTGCCGAAGCGGCGAGTGAGAGAGGGGAGAGAGTTTGAGAGGGTGAGTTCGACAGAGTGAGGAAAAAAAAAAGAAAAAAATGTCGTTGACAGGGAATTTATAGTTTCATACAAGGACGTTCGGATGGGTGGACCCTTCGCAGATACCGATGGCACGAGATCCGTTGAGTGCTGCTATAACGATCCAAATTTTTAAAAAATAATTAAAGGATATTTATTTTAATTTAATGGATCTAAAAATTCCAATGTTAATATTATGGACTTAATTAATTCCGAAATTCAAGAAAAAATTGGTAAAAGATGGTTAAAGAGATAAAAGGGAATTTGAGAGGGATTGGATTTAGTTGAATTATTATGATAGGAAAATAATTAATCCCGGATTTAAACAAATCTGAAAAATTATGAGGTGATAAATTATTGATGGATGGCCAAGATTGATCTTAAGAGAGTCCAATGTCCAATAAAAGTGAAAATCCCAAGTCTGCACTATAAATAAACATTAAGAGGTAGCTGAAAAACTCATTTCAGCCAAATAGAATTTCTGCACCACGAGCCTCATTTTTTCTCTCATTTGTACATGAATCGAGGCACTCCTGAGAGCACGCGGCAGCTGGTTTCGAAGCCAGTGTATAGGAGAAGATCTTCCAAGTGGTGTCCGTGAGTTTCGGGTCGTGGACAGAGAGGAATCGTCGGCCAAAGTTTGACATTTGTGCAGATTTTCAGAGAAGGGACTCCAGTTACTTTTTCAGCCAACTTTAGATACGTAGGGGGAATCTCCATGTCGTCGATTTTCTGCGACATGGAATCCTATTCTTTTCTCCTTCATATTGGGAATTCATTGATGTATCGTATGTATAGTTTGGATAGTGTAGGGCATGATTATAATGGTCGAAAAGTCGCATCAGAACACACTTCTCCATCGACGGCAGAACCCGACCCGGGTTCGTCTGTTCCCGTCCCGAATTTCGTTGAATCCAGATCGAGTCAGATTCGGAACCAGATCGGGTTGTCCAACCCGGCCCGGATTCCTATTGGCCCGATCTGGGTTTGGCTTCGGCTCGACTCGGACTAGGCGCGATCGTTTTGGAGGTGAACCGGCTGACCCAGCCCGGGTTCAACATACACCCAGCCCGGTTTGCCCTGGCCGAGGTGATATTGATCGTTTCCGAACACGGCCCGGGTTTCATTCGACGCGGGCCGAGTTCTGGGGACCAAAAACGTAAATTGTGATATTTTAATTGAATAGTTACTATAATTATTCCTGATTGTATTGTTAGCATATCTGACCTCATCAAATTTTTATTAGATTTGATTTGAGATTATCTTCATTGTTACCATATCAGATCCTATTATCCATCATCATATTGATCCAGTAGTTATCCCCTGATTGGGTCATTGTTTAACCTAAGGTAAATTGTTAAAGATAGATCTTTAGGATAAACAAAATAAAAGATGAAAACTACTGAGTCTCCATGTTCTCCGATTGTCTCTAAGCCCCCTGGACTATTATTGTTATCGTATTATATGAGACAGATAGTGTACCTAGAGGTTTGAGACGTCATACTTTAGGGAAGAGTTGTTCTGTGATGGCCATGGTCCTCCGCTGTTACGAAGCTATTGTTAGCGCTACTATTGGAGGGCGACTTGCCGTGGTTTGATCTTCCACTGGCCTACATGAAAGAGACATGTAGTTTCCCTTAATTGACTGAGCGCTCCCTATTGAATTGAATAACTCCAAGATTGAATTGAATTGAATTGAATTAGAATTAAATTGAATAGAATGGAAATTGAATTGAATTGAATCGAATCATGGTCAGTCGGATGTTGACGTTGACCGGCTTTGCCTCCGCCCATCGAATTGAATTGAGATTGTTATTGGCCGATGACCATTGATATTGATATGCAATTGAAATTGTTAAATCGGATAGCCCCATAGTGATCAGGCATGATTGTTAATTGATAATCGTTAATTGATTGGTCCTATGACCTATTACCTGATCCTCTTTATTGATTTATTGATATTGATTATTGAGCTCTATCCTGCCATATTGATCTCTGTAGTGCTCCTTTGTTTATCGTTTCATATTGTTATTGATTTATTGAGCACTTTTGATTCATTGTATATTGTTATGGTTAGACCCTATGTACTGAGTATTTTTATACTCATGGATTTTCCCCTACATCTGGATTCATGCAGGTGAGATGATAGAAGATGGTGATGCAGATGGTCAGGCTCAGTGATAGAGATGTTGCACATGGTGTAGGATTAAGTCCTACTAGATTATTGGATTAGCTTTTATTTTCCGTATATTTAGTATTATGGAGTCATGGACGTTTCCAGCTCCTTGACATTATAGTTTGTTAGACGATCTCATTATTAATTTCGCATTTTATAGAGTTCATTTTCCGCACAATTAACTTTTATAGAATAGTGTAGTGTCTTTGGGACGATTCTAAGTACGTGAAAGTCACGTGGGTCTCGGGGTGTTACAGAAGGTATCAGAGCCTAAGGAGAGGCACTTATTACTTGTCTCTAATAGATAGAATTGAGTCCATGTGCAACTGTCACGAGCAACCTCTGCAGCCATCAAGTAAGATCAAGTAAGTATTGAATTGAGATATGGATTTTGGAGCTCACACTAATTGTGTTGCATTGTTATTGTTGTATTGGAGCATCTGCCATGACTTTTTTGGATCACATTCCATGAGCTTCCAAAAATGGATTGTAGCAGGTGATTCAGCAGGCCCTAGGCTCACAGGCCAAAGAGCGTATGCTTAGAGCCCAATAGGAAATAGGCAGCAGACCCGATATTCCAATCGAACGAGATTGAGGCAGGGATCTTTATGGATCCACTTAACTCACACTGAGTACGCCCACCCATGAGTCTTGAATGGTAGTTTGGGCGTGATCGTAGAGACACCATAGATGTTTCTGAAGTTGCAGCCCTTAGCTCGACGTGAAGGGCGACTTCGAGGATGCAAAAAGATGAATTGAGGAGGTTGAGCAGATCTCCCTCGAGACGAATTGAGGCGAGGACCGCAAGTTGATTTATGTGAATCAGTAACCTGTTGGTGAAGACATGGATAAAGTGAGGGATAACATAAATCCTTAGATAATAGAAATAAAATTGATGGTATAAGGCAACGCCTAATGAGGTTATTCCGAAAGGAATAACCAAAGTTCCTAGTAGGTTATAATAACCAAAGCTCTAAGGATGGTATCCCCACATTATCCTTAAGGCATCATAAATGGAGGAAAAAAATGAGGTCAACACAATAAGTAAATCATGATATCTATTATCGAATAGCGAATTAAAGAAGATCTCAATGGATTCCAAATCATAAGGTTAGGAAAGATTATTGATTCAAATTGGAAAGTTGAGAATGCTACCTAAGAGAATAGAAAGGATACATAATGTTATGCCTTAATGATGATGATATATTGATAGTCCACAAGTCATGTTGTACATTGTGACTTAAAAGGAATTATTTAGGACTTCATTGAATGAGAAAAATTATTGTCATGCAATAAATAGTTATTGGATTGACAAAGGGTAAGGACTTTTCGACAGACCTGATCGCCGTTTCGATTAGAGAGTGCGACATAGCGTTGGGTATGGACTGGTTGTCCTATCGCGATGCCTACCTACATTGCCGAGCAAAGAAGATAGTGATCGGAATATCAGGAGGACCTCAAATCATCATCAGAGGCACTTCACTAAAGCTAGACAAGGTCCTGGTGTCAGCTGTCAAAGCTCAAAAGTTATTAAAGAAAGGATGCCGAGCATTCTTGGCAAGTGTGATTAAGATGGACCGGGCTGAGATAGATCGAGATAGTATTAAAGTAGTGAAAGAATTTCCAGACATTTTTCCGAATGATGTCTTAGGACTACCACCACGGTAGGAGATCGACTTCCGCATCGACTTGGTGCCGGGTACTGCACCCATCTCAAAGGAACCATATAGAATGGCTCCATCGGAAAAGCTGAAATTGAAGACCCAAATTCAAGAGTTGTTGGATAAGGGATTCATCCGACCGAGTGTCTCCCCATGGGGCGCTCGGGTACTGTTCGTGAAGAAAAAGGACGGATCTATGCAACTACGCATAGACTATCGGATGTTGAATAAGGTCACAATAAAAAATAAGTACTCACTATCGAGAATTGATGACATGTTCGACCAATTGTCTTCGCAAAGGTGTTCTCTAAGATCGACTTGAGAAGCGGTTACCATCAACTTCGAATAGCTGCCGATGTGCCGAAGATAGCATTCAGGACAAGATATGACCATTACGAGTTTTTGATGATGCCATTTGGACTGACCAATGCTCTGGCAACCTTCATGGATTTGATAAACCGAGTATTTCTACAAAGGATCCGAGCCCATCCCATATTTGGACAAGTTCGTGATCATTTTCGTTAACGATATTCTATTTTATTCGTCGAGCCCAGAGGAATACGAGGAGCATCTACGAGTTGTGCTACAGATCTTTCGGGAGCACAAGTTGTACGCCAAATTTTTGAAGTGCAAATTTTGGTTGGAAGAGATAATGTTCCTCGGGCATATCATCAGCAAGGATGAAATATCAGTGAATCCTGCCAAGGTGGAAGCAGTTGCCAACTGGTAACAACCAAAGAACGTATCAGAAATTAGGAGCTTTCTCGGACTAGTTGGATATTACTGGAGATTCATACAAGATTTATCAAAGATCGCATCGCCGCTAACAAATCTCACGAAGAAAGGTGTCAAATATGAATGGTCACGGAAGTATGAAGATAGCTTCCAAGAGCCGAAGAAAAGATTGACTACGGCGCCTATTCTTACCATACCTTCAGGACAAGGAGGTTATGTGATATACAACGACGCATGTGGCACCGGCTTGGGGTGCGTCTTGATGCAGCATGAAAATGTTATAGTTTACGCATCAAAGAAATTGAAGAAACACAAGAAGAACTATCCGATGCACGATCTCGAATTAGCTGCGGTAGTTTTCGCTCTCAAGATTTGGAGGCACTATCTCTATGGTGAAGAGTTCGAGATTTTCACAGATCACAAAAGTCTGAAGTATATGTTTTCTCAACGTGATCTGAACATGCGTCAGAGGAGATGGATAGAATTTTTAAAGGATTACGAGTTTGCCATCAGCTACCACCCGGGAAAGGCAAACTCGGTCGTTGACGTACTCAGCAAAAAGTGGGTAGGATCACTCACATGCCTGAAAGTGAGTCGTTGGAACATGATCAACTACATTATATAGGCCAGTCCAGTGATCAGTAGTGATGGTGTACGAATTATGGCACACCTCGACATGTAATCAGAATTGATATTGAAGATTGAAAAGGCACAACCAAATAATAATGAGTACAACCACTTACTCAAGTTGTGCGAAAAGACTCCCGCTGACGTTTCAGTCACCAATGGAATGATCAGATACAGGGGGCGATTGTGGGTCCCTGACCATGAAGGACTAAGAAGACAAGTGCTCGATGAATGCCATAAATCGGAGTTTGCCATTCATCCCGAAAGTATAAAAATGTATAAGAATTTGCAACGGACCTTCTAGTGGAATAATATGAAGAAGGACATTGCAAGTACGTTGCAAAGTGCATGATATGCCAGCAAGTGAAGATTGAGCATCAAAGGTCATATGGAGTACTGTAGGAACTTGGAATCCCACAATGAAAGTGGGAAAAGATAATAATGGATTTTGTTACAAAACTTCCAAGAATTCAACAGGGTCACGATGCGATATGAGTAGTGGTGGACCGATTCAGCAAAGCGGCCCACTTCATTCCCATCAAATGGAAGTAGTCTGTCGAAAACCTGATGGACATTTACATTAAGGAGGTTATCCGACTACATGGAGTGCTAGTCTCCATTGTGTAGGATAGAGATCCACGATTTACGATAAAATTTTGGCGGAGCATCCAGAGTGCCTTTGGAGTGAAATTGAATTTCAGCACAGCGTTACATCCTCAGACAGACGAGCAGTCTAAGCGCACCATACAAACATTGGAAGATATGCTCTGAGCATGTGCTTTGGACTGGAGTGGCAGTTGGGACACCTACCTACCACTGATTGAATTCGCATATAACAATAGTCACCACTCTAGCATTGGTATGGCACCCTTTACAGGAATGTATGGAAGACCATGCCGCTCCCCCATCTGTTGGAGTGAGGTGGGAGGATAACAGTTCTTGTCAGAGGAGATGTTAAAGTAAACTATGGAGGATGCTGAAAAGGTTCATCTCATTAGAGAAAGGTTGAAAGCAGCAATCACCAGGCAAAAGACTTATGCTGACAAGAAAAAAAGAGAACAAATCTTCAAGGTTGGAGATCGAGTGATGCTGAAAATTTCTCCAATGAAAGGAGTGATGAGATTCAGCAAGAAGGGCAAGTTGAGCCCTAGGTATGTTGGTTCATTTGAGATACTTGTATTGATTGGGGATGTAGCCTGCAGGTTGGCGCTACCGCCATCATATGGATATGTGCATAACGTCAATGTTGCGCAAGTATCAGCATGATGACGCTAATATGGTGAATATGAAAGAACCAAATTTGAATGAGGACTTGACATACGCCGAACAACCCATCGAGATATTGGAGTACCCGACAAAGCATCTGAAGAACAAGATGGTACCCATAGTAAAAGTGGCTTGGACACATCATAAAGATGAAGATGCCACTTGGAAATTGGAAGATGAAATGAGGAAGAATTTTTCAGAACTGTTTAAATAGTTTTCCTCTTAAGCAAATTCGAGGACGAATTTATTTTTAAGGAGGTTATGATGTAACGACCCAGATTTTTAGAAAATAATTAAAGGATATTTATTTTAATTTAATGGATCTAAAAATTCTAATGTTAAAATTCTGGACTTAATTAATTCTGAAAATTAAGGAAAAATTGGAAAAAGATGGTTAAAAAGATAAAAGGGAATTTGAGAGGGATTGAATTTAGTTGAGTTGTTATGATAGGAAAATAATTAATCTCGGATTTAATCAAATTTGAGAAATTATGAGATGATAAATTATTGATGGATGGCCAAGATTGATCTTAAGAGAGTCCAAGGCCTAATAGAAGTGAAAATCCCAAGTTTGCACTATAAATAAGCATTAAGAGGTGGCTGGAAAACTCCTTTCAGTCAAACAGAATCTCTGCACCATGAGCCTCTCTTTTTCTCTCATTTTCACGTGAATCGAGGCACCCTTGAGAGCACGCGGCGGCTGGTTTAGAAGCCAGCATATAGGAGAAGATCTTCCAAGTGGTGGCCGTGAGTTTTGGATCATGGACAGAGAGGAATCGCCGGCCAAACTTTGATATTTGTACAGATTTTCAGAGAAGGGACTCCAGTTGGTTTTTCAGCCAACTTTAAGTACGTAGGGGGAATCCCCATGTCGTCGATTTTCCGCGATATGGAACCCTATTCTCTTCTCCTTCATACTGGGAATTCATTGATGTATCATATGCATAATTTGGATAGTGTAGGGCATGGTTATGATGGTCGAAAAGTCACGTCGGAATGCACTTCTTCGTCGGCGACAAAACCCGACCCCGGTTCTGCTGTACCCGGCTCGGATTTTGTTGAATCCGGACCGAGTCGGATTTGAAACTGGATCGAGTTATTCAACTCGGCCCGGATTCCTATTGGTCCGATCCGGCTTTGGCTTCGGCTCGACTCGGACTCAACGCGATCATTTTGGAGGTGAATCGGCTGACTCAGCCCGGGTTCAACATACACCCGGCCCGAGTTTGCCCTGGTCGAAGTGATATTGACCATTTCCGAACACGACCCGGGTTTCACCCGACGCGGGCCGGGTTCTGGGGATCGAAAACGTAAATTGTGATATTTTAATTGAATAGTTACTATAATTGTTCCTGATTGTATTGTTAGCAGATCTGACCTAATCAAATTTTTATTAGATTTGATTTGAGATTATCTTCATTGTTACCATATCAGATTCTGTTATCCGTCATGATATTGATCCAGTAGTTTTCCTCTGATTGGGTCCTTGTTTAACTTAAAGTAAATTATTAAAGATAGGTATTTAGGATAAATAAATAAAAGATGGAAATTGCTAGGTCTCCATGTTCTTCGATTGTCTCTAAGCCTCATGGGCCATTATTATTATCGTATTATATGAGGCAGATAGTGTATCTAGAGGATTGAAACGTCATACTTTAGGGAAGGGCTATTCTGTGATGGCCATGGTCCTCCGTCATCACGAAGCTATTGTTAGCGCTACTATTGGAGGGCGGCTTGCCGTGGTTTGATCTTCCACTGGCCTACATGAAAGAGACATGGAGTTTCCCTTAATTGACTGAGCGCTCCCTATTGAATTGAATAACTCCAAAGGTTGGATTGGATTGAATTGAATTGGAATTAAATTGAATAGAATGGAAATTGAATTGAATTGAATCGAATCATGGTCAGTCGGATGTTGACGTTGACCGGCTTTGCCTCCGCCCATCGAATTGACTTGATATTATTATTGGCCGATGACCATTGATATTGATATGCAATTGAAATTGTTAAATTGGATAGCCCCATAGTGATCAGGCATGATTGTTAATTGATAATCGTTAATTGATTGGTCCTATGACCTCTTACTTGATCCTCTTTATTGATTTATATCTTTATTGATATTGATTATTGAGCTCTATCCTGCCATATTGATCTCTCTAGTGCTCCATTGTTTATCGTTTCATATTGTTATTGATTTATTAAGCACTTTTGATTCATTGTATATTGTTATGGTTAGACCCTACATACTGAGTATTTTTATACTCATGGGTTTTCTCCTACATCTGGATTTATGCAGGTGAGATGATAAAAGATGGTGATGCAGGTGGTCAGGCTCAGTGACAGAGATGTTGCACATGGTGTAGAATTAAGTCATACTAGATATTGGATTAGCTTTTATTTTCCACATATTTAGTATTGTGGAGTCATGGACGTTTCCAACTGTCACACCCAACTCCGTGACTAAGTTCTAATCCCAAATATTGTATCCCTTAATTATGTTTAGCAATTTTGAAAATAAAATCGACAAAACCTCCTCCCTTACTTATCTTATGGTATTTGCCAATACATACAAAAGATGCATATATATATTCATCAAAGTTGAAATAAAAGTTATAAGACATGAAATTCATATATTATTATCATTATTTCACAATCTATCTCACATGTAACACCCCATAGGATCATGTTTATACAATCTTACAAAAAGTTTCTCACAAACTTAACTACAATATCTAAAACTATCTATTACATGCACGCTTCCAAAAACAAAAGTGAAGGGGGATTAAAGTGCTCCAACGGGTCGACTTCTTTTATATGCAGCAAAACAAGCTCCGAGTCGACTCAACTCAAGAACTTACGAGTATCTGAAAAATTTAAAATGGGTACTGTGAGCAACAATCATTTGCTCAGTGAGTGGAATAGAAGTATAACATAGGAGAACAATACGAGTGCATATAACATTAAATAACCACATTCTCTATATGATAAAATATTTAAAGCATATCACATATAACATAACTTGTCAAATCATATGAACTTTCATATAAGTAAAAGTAATTCAAAATATCATCATTTTTATAATTAAACTTCACACATGTGTCATTGTACATACTCATCATGGGTCAATGCGTATCCCTCCATGATTATGTGTCATACAGTTAAGCAGAGCTTCATAATCAAGAGTCATGAATACGCAGAGCAAATCATGAGTCAATATGTATCCATCTATGATTGTGTGTCATATAGTTAAGTAGAGATTCACAATCAAGAGTCTCATATATGCAGAGCAAATCATGGGTCAATACGTATCCCAATCATGATTATGTGCCACTCAATCATGATTCTCAAATACGTAGAGCAAATCATGGGTCGATACATGTACGCAGAGCAACCCCCAAAGGGCAAAGACACCTGATATACGCCCCAAAGGCTTCATGTATATCGAATGCGGTCCCAAAGACTTTTTTCAAACAACATGACTAATGAACACATGGAGTTTAATAATATCAAAATACACATGTCATTATCACATATTATTATCAAGTAAAACTTATTTTCACTTCACAAGCATTGTTCTCTCATTTTTGTATAAGATGTTACTCCATCTCATATGAAATCCTTGAATCATATCATAAATACTTTTCATAGCTCAAGATATGTTTCAATAATAACAATAATAAGCTTTGCTTGAGGTAATATCATAAATAAAAAAACTAACATATAACATTTTTCTATGTTGTAAATTTACCCACTCACCTTGTATTTTATTACTTCAAAGAAGTTTATTAGATTTCCTCCCTTTCACTTGCAACTTGATGTTTTCCTACAAATAATAATGTATTTTTATTTTTCAATCACTAATAAGGTAATATGCAATGCATGCTCATGATGCATGAATGATTATGCACCCTAAAATGCATATAATCCTATTTAATATCAATTTCTAATTTCAAGTATTTATATTCATTAGCTATTTCACATTTGGGACTTTTCAATTCTCCAAAGCTTAACTAGGTGCTATTTTAGAATTTTAGACTGAGTGTCTGTCAATAAATAATTCATAACTTCTTAACCACATAGGAAAATCTTATGATTCAGGAGTATTTAGAAACTAGACATACTATGGTTTCCAATCCCCAAATATCATTATCAAATTCCAAGTGAGTAAGTTAGGACATCCCAGACAATCTGACCTAGGGTTTGTGCCCTCATAGATTGTGTGTCATTGAAAGATTGATTTATATTTTTCTTCACACTTGTCCATTTAACTAGTTCATAATTTTTCTGAAAACTAGACTTCAGTAGTATTTTGTCATAAAAAGTATAGAATTTAACTCATTGTATACCCTTATAACAAAAATAGTTAATTCAGATCATCATCTGTCCATGTCCTGGAATCTGACAAAAGAATAACTATGAAATGAAAAATTCATTTCTCTCTAGATACTTGTCCAAATAAGATGCTTCCACTTCTCACCGAACTCTTGGAATGTCTAATTAAGCATATCCAAATTTCAAACCCTAATTCACTCTATTCCAATCGTACCCTAATTTACAAATTGAACATATATCAGATTCGGAATAGGATGCATGACTTGCGAAGATAAGTTCATAAATTTCTCTATAAAACTCCTTTTTAGATGATTCCAGGGGCCATGGAAAGCTCACTTATAATGGATTAACCATACAAACTTTTATAATTTATGGTTTGTTAATCACGAAACAATGATCCTCTTAATCAGAAGAATAATTTTCAAATCAAAACTCACCTGGAACAGTCGATTTTCTCTAGGTCGTTTCACTCGAGTTCTTCCTCTGATAAATTTTCTACGGTGAAAAGATAATGTTCAGTGGCTTATATATGGTTTTCTGAATTTTCTGGGGTCGTATGGAGGTTTGGAAAAATATCCCTTTGAGCAGCTCTCACTTGTCTGCTTCAGCTGCTTGGAACTTAAGTGATGGTCAATCACATTTTTTTATCATAACTAAGTATTTTAATCCTAATTAAGCTTGCTTAATCCTATTTAAATATATATATTATAATATTTAGTAATTTTATAATTTATTTATAATAACCTTATGTAATTACTTTGTAAAATTTATCGATAATTAAGTAATCATCATGCTCTAATTAAAATATTAATTACTGTATACAAATATCACTAAATGGACATCCAAACTAACTTAGTATGTTAATTAAATGCATGATTATGCACAAATGATATTTCTAGGACACGTCCGTGACACCAGCTCCTTGACATTATAGTTTGTTAAACGATCTCATTATCCCGCATTTTATAGAGTTTATTTTTCGCACAATTAACTTTTATAAAATAGTGTAGCGCCTTTGGGATGGCTGAGCACGTGAAAGTCACGTGGGTCTCGGGGCGTTACAGCTGCGGTAGAGCCCCGTCGCAACGTGTAAAGTAGTGCAAGTGGATGGTTTCATTTTAGCTTAATGTTCCAACGGAGAGCGACCTTCGCTATTATCGACGGAACGACATCCATCGGTAATTGTGAGGGTAAGACCCTATCGCAATGTGTAAAATCGCCACGTGAGTGGGCATGCTATATGAAGATGTTCCGATGGGGAGTCGCCTTTAATGTTATCGACCGCTACGCCCATCGGTACTTGTAGTTGATATGTTATTTTTAATATTAATGATGATAATACATATATGTCTTTCTATATTTATGTATACCCTTTTCTTCATGCACTAAAAAAATAATATCATTAAATAAGTTATCATTAATTTTTATTTTCTCATAATTGTATTTAATTTTTTAATAGCTATTTTATATTCTAAATTTATTTACAATCTATATTCTATATCTATAAATATAGTAAAATAAAATGAGTAAAATGATAAAAAATATTAAAGACAAACGTGATAAAATGATAAATAATGATAATTTATTGTAGGATCGAAAGAACCAAGAGGGGGGAGGTGAATTGGTGTATAAGAATTTAAAACCGTAGAAGTAAATTTAGAGCGAATACGATCACAAGCAAGTAAATGATAGATAATAAAAGCACAAGAGAATCAAGAGACGCAAGAGAAGAGAAAGACGCGATATGTTGACAAGGTTCGGCCCAACTCTTTGGCCTACGTCCCCGCTCTGACTTCTCAACCTTGAGGCCGTCAGAGATTCACTAGCCTTCTCTTTTCTTATAGGGAGAGAATAATCCTTTCTACACTACAATGCCTTCTTCTTTGCTCAAGAGGTAAGGCACACCTCTTCTTACAAGGAGCTTTTAAAAACTATCTAAACAAGAATTCCCTCCAAGACTCTTCTTCTTACAAATAATATTCTCATTAAGAAACTAGAAGAGTGAAGGGATGATTTGCATCTTTGGCTAAAAAAAATGCTTTGGATTTGAAGGGAGCTCTAGAATGATTTGCCTTGCTTGAATAATCTTCCTTCAATCTTTTGGATCCCTTTTATAGTCTTCTCTTGAAAATTTGGCCGTTGTAAAGTAACTCAAAAAGCTTATGCTGTCAGCCCTGAATCGATCGATCGTTTTAATATTGGTCGTCCGTTTTGCACATTAACTCTCCGTTATTCTGTTTGTTAACTCTTCAGCAGTCGCCCATTACCAAATCGATCATTCGTTTAATAAAAAATTATATCTGTTATTTTGTCTTTTCTATGCAGTTTACCGTTGATAGTAAGCTGTAGAAGAATTATAGTCATTTTTGCTTTCATAACGGTCGCCCGATAGTGAATCGGTCGATCGATACTGAAGTTCAGTCCATTCTGTGATTAGCGGTCGATCCAATCTTCTATTTCGGTCATCCATTTTCTTCATAACGGTCGACCGCTATAAGATTGGTCATTCATTTTTAGAGGTTGATCCTTTCTGTGATTAGCGGACGTTTCATCTTCCATTTCGATCATCCACTATCTTCAATAATGGACGTTTCATCCTCCATTTCGGTCGTCCACTATATTCAATAACGGTCGACCGATAGTGGATCAATCGCTCATTTTTAGAGGTTGATCTTTTCTATTATTAGCGGACGTTCCATCTTCTATTTTGATCGTCCATTATCTTCAATAACGGTCGATCGATAGTGGATCGGTCGCCGCTTTTTAGAGGTTGAACCTTTCTGTGATTAACGGACGTTCCATCTTCTATTTCGATCATCCATTATCTACTATATCGGTCGACCGATATAATATCAGTCGTCCGTTTTTACTGCAGTTAAAATTTTGACTATTTTTCTTTGAAAAATGTTAAACATGTTCATACTATTACTTCAAGCATAATTAGTACATCACCTTCCTTGTTTGCTATCATCAAAATACATAGAATATGGTCTTGAGACCAACACTTATTAAATATATTATTTTATTAATGTCATCTGGAGACGGAGGGACAAAGAATCGGAGAAGAGTAGGCAATATCTCATGCTCGTCGTCGGAATGGTTGATGTGGCTGGGTCGCAGTTCGTCGGAAATCTCCAAACTTCGGATCGGAAAGATACAATATATGTGTAAAGTAGTAGATTTTATATTTGTAATTGTGAAACTATATATTCATTTGTGTGCATAAGGATTATAAAAATTTCCATAGTAATAATCCTAATGGCTAATGGATTTCAGATTCGTTTGTTAGAATGATATCTATTAATAAATAATTTATTGACACAAATATTCTAATCCTCGTTAAATGCTCATGCTCGTGGTGTTTTGTTAGCATAATATTCAATCACTGATCTTTAGAATAAGTGATTGTAGTTTAACTAAACAACTATTTATGTAATGGATAAAGGAAGTGAAAAAGAAGGAAGGGAAGATGAAAGAAACTAATGAAAGGATGGTAATGGAAGGTAAAATTATTTGTATTTCGTTTAGTTTAATTTGAAGTACTTGGTTTTACAATTTGGAGAGAAAAAATTTACACTAGTAAAATGTCTATCCAATAAAAAAATTACTTCATTATTACTCTCTTTTTTTTCCTCTCAATTGGAATCCGCAACCATTAACCAACCATTGGCGGATGAGTGTACACAAATCCATATAATTTCCTATGGAATATGACTAACCTCCATCGTCAAATATTAAATTATCTGAAACATAATATTATCAATCAATATGAATGAAGGAGAATATTCTGATTGTATCATCTTAACCCCCGATTTAATTAAGAAAGCCAGATTAATTAGTACCTAACATGTTCTTCTATCTTAAATTATATAATTGTCCACATGTAGAAAATAAAACCTAGCACAAAATAGATGGGACATATTCATCGATCAACAATGGACTGATCATGAATTACAAAAAAAAAAATCGCAAGGCAAAGTATCTCACATTCTCATGTCCCCGATATCCAAATGGTGGCTGTATTTTTTTACATTAGTCTACTACCCAAAAAAAAAGATGAAATGAAAAGGCAAAATAGAATCCAATATGGGTGTGATCACGTGTCTTTGGTTATATTGCTCAGCCAAAATAGTGTGTAACTAGATATCTATTAGATATACATCACCAGATGTCGTAGCATTAACTACTTAATTGACATTAAATTAAGCAGATTTCTAAACCAAGATCATGGGGGTATTTTGAATTAGGGACAACATCGACAGCCCAGCAGCATCTCGGATGACGACCACAAATTAATAACGATTGAGCCATGCAAATCATATCAACATATGCGTCCATTTCTTGAGGTCTGGCTGCCTATCAAAATCTTGAAGGATTGACATCATACCAATATCCCTCCCCATGCAAAGATAAGACACTTAGTTAATTGCTCGGCCTAGGCCTTAATTTTATAAGATTTTTGTGCGAGAGAAATTATGCATCGTAAGAAAAATCAAAAAATTTAAAACGACGTAAAGTTTTATTAGACAAACAAAATAAAAGAGGATTGCAAGACAGATTCTTCTTTCTATTTGAACTCATAAAAAATTTATATAAACACTCTCTTTTACAAAAAATATGAATTACATACTAATCATGACTCTATATTACTTTTAAAATTAGGCCATCTATATTTTGATAAGAAAATAAATTATTTTCTTAACAATCTCGTATCATATGAGTTTTCTTTTCTTTCGAAGTATTTTGGGGTTCGGACGAATTTTCAATTGTAATAGAATTCAATGCATTATTAACAATCAACTTCAAATTTAAACATCTTGAGTTACTATAAATTCATATGTGTAGTCACAATCGCTTTTGGTGCATGGATTTGTGCATTGCATGAGACGAGCTTTCCTTGTCTTCACCACACAAATGATAGGTGAAGGGACTTTGTTCGCATGCGCGCGCGCACACACACTCACAATCATGCCAACTATGGAAGACGTTCGAGCCTTCTTAGCGTAATTATCATACATACGACATACATTCCATTGTTTTATTTTTTACGTATACAACACAAAATATGTAGTTCCTCAATTGATTTATTGGAATCTTTAACCAAAAGGTGAATTTGATGGCTTCCAAGAATGGATCTTTGTAGTCTTCTTAATTTTGTTTTTATTTACCTCTTTACCTCACATGAACCAATAACTATTACCATGATCAATCTTTAAGTTGAAATTAAGAAGTATAAGATAGGCTTTGATGTATCTAAATGTTGATAATGCATTAATTTATAATTCAGTTAAAAAATTATTTGTTGTCTAATTATGGTTAATATACTTCATAATCTATATTTCATTATTTTTAAAAAAAAATAATTTAACTTTATATATTATAATATGTGCCCAATTTTTTTTAATAAAAGAGTGGCTATATAAATTATCAAATAATTAGGATTAGGAATTGTAAGCCTAAACGAAATGCATTCCTTTTATAAATTCTCTCATTTTATCTTTTTTTTTTTCGTCCATGAACGTAGCCTAGATAAAAGTATATCTTGTTAAATCTCTAGTGAGTTTTTCTTGTAGGTGCTATTTTTTTTCTTAAATTCGCAACACTAAATTACATCACAAGCTTCGATATTATCTAGATGCATGAGATCTAGTTACACTTTATAACGTGTGTGCATCAATTTGAGTCTGTTTCCCGAAGCAATAATAAAGAGTATGTTCCCACAATTTCGATTTATTATACTAAAAAATTAATTAATTTCTTTGAAAGGAACCGAGTTAGGTCAAGCATAATAAATGACAACCAAATTATGTATAGCTAACCACTATTTAAATTAAGACGCGTCCTCCCTATATATTCAATCATGCCTATGGTCACAATTAGCTTTTAATGGAAATAATCAGCTTATTTGCATATAAATTTTAGTAAATTTCCCCCACCCCTTTGGAGCTTGATCCATGTTCAATCAATTAAGAAAAAAAGAATTTATTAAAAGTATATGGATAATGTCGCGACTTGCGAGTTAGACCAAGGTTTAAATCGAGGTCGTGACAAATATGTAAAATTCATAATTGGGAAACTATGAAATTCAGATGAACATTCCCCATGATCTGGGAACACCCATGGGAACACCTAAATATAATAGCGATTGAAGGGGGACGTTTTTTCAATTCTCGATTGCGAACTTGAACCAACATTATTTAAACCAATAGGAAATGAATAGTCATGTTCACAAACTTTATCAATATTTATACAAGTTATAGTTTGCAACATGTGATTATCTGATAATTGTTATTATTGCCCTGTTCACAAACAAGGAAAGATTAAATTGCGACATCATTTGATACGAACAAATGAAGTTAATTATTCTTTTATACAAATTGGTATAAACAATTTCATCTTTAGCCTTTTAGACCAGCGGTCAGAGTCAGAGGAAAATAGATAATATATCATAAACTTGTTGGAAAGTGGCCTTACGTTCCAACCATGCACCAAATACCAGACACGAACGTCCATTTCACTATTATTACGGAGACACACGCAACCGATACGAATAGCCATCTGAGAATTCTATCTTGCCAATTTAATTAAATCATTGTTTTTATGCGCCTGACTGTTCCGACGGAAATGATATGAATAGATTTTGTCTAAATTGATTATTTTAAAAATCGAATATAAAATTACTAACTTTCAACGATCTTAGGACATAATTCCAATATCCAATTGTGCCAATCAACTTTTATCCGAAATTGAATATTTATATTATATTATATATATACATATTTTAATGCTCTTTTCTCATTCAATTTTGTTTTTAATTAACAGAAGAAAACATTTAAAACATGCATGGTCCAATGATTACAATTGAAACACAAATTAGATGAATGCTTATCCTTGACCCATTAAACAATATTTGTATTATATAATTTGATTATAAATACAATACAATACAATATCTTTCATTCGTGTAGTATACACAGTATACTATGTATGATGTTATATATATGTATTGACTCAGATTAGAGCCAAGATACATTGACAGCCAAGCAGAAGCTGTGCAGCAACTGATGCCACAACCACTTGAAAGACTCGGCGAGCGTTTTCCTTCACTTGGTCCACATGATGTTAATTATGGTCATATATCAAATGGTTATAGTTATATTCATGAAGGATGGGATGACTTAGCTCGGACTCTTCAAAGCCACAGCTTTTGCATGCAATTATCCTTTCTCTTTCCTGTCCGTCCCATAGTTAGCTAGCCAACAATATTTGACTTCATATTATATCCTTGTATATATCTCAATTGTACATCGTGATAATTATGCTTCGAATTCTACCCTAACTAAAATCTCATCTCACCTAAGTAAAAAGCTTCCTCGCACTACGAAAGTTCTAGTCGATCTATAACTTCTATCGTCTGTAAAAAGGAGTGCTTGTATAAACTCTCTAGCTATATAGCTAGAGTCCAACCAAATGTAATTCGTCTTATAATCCTCTTCTATTTTTTCATTTAATAAAATTCTTCTTCGTCTTAAATTTTTTGAATTTTTTTGCGGTGCATAATTTCTCTCGTGCATAAATCTAAACAATAAAATATATCTAGTCTTCAATAAGATTGTGTGCATGGATGTGAACATGCATGCTTGGAATGTTGATACATTGCATGGTAGATATGTACACATATTGTTACCTAAAGAGGAAGATCATACGAACACAGAGATTTACGAGGTTCACCTTAAATCAAACTATACCTTCGGGTTACGATGGCTCTCTTTATTATGAAATAATAATGAATAATGCAAAATAATTTAGCTATCATATAATTTATATAGAGAACTCCAATACAAAATAGGAAATAGAAACCTTAAAATCGTTTAGGATATTTGCTGAAGTGCCTTATTAGATAGGAACTCACCTAAAATTATAATTAGATTCAAATTCAAGATATTTACACATATATTGTTGATTAATTGTGTGCGTGCGGAGGTGCGACCTAATTAATCATGCATGCAAGCCAATTAGTCTCTGTATCGAGCATTGACAGATAGAACCATGTACGTCTCTTAATCGGTGCGCCCTCTGAAAGGCATGCAGCTGGACGCCCCGAAATCTCAATCAACACTCAACCCCCTTTGGATATAAATATCCCTTCGACTTCGCCTCGCTTGCCCACACAACACAACACAACACACAAACCTTCCGATACTTAAAGTTCAATCGCCAATTATTACTCATCATCATGCGAGGAGTGGCGCAGTCCTTAGTCTTTCGGGCGCTCATCTTGGTGGCCATCGCCGCAGCCGCCGCGACGGCCAACTTCATTACCGAGGTCGACGTGACTTGGGGCGACGGCAGGGGAAAGATACTGGAGAACGGCGACCTGCTCCAGCTAACCATGGACAAGGGGTCCGGCTCGGGGTTCCAGTCCAAGCAGCAGTACTTGTTCGGCCGGCTGGACATGCAGATGAAGCTCATCCCTGGGAACTCCGCCGGCACTGTCACAACATTTTACGTACGTCATTAATTAATTCATATATACTTCAGCTATTATATAGTTTGATGCGTGCTTGCGTGCATCATCAAACGTATAATACATAAATAAATTCAATTTTTTATTGTTTGATCAGTTGTCTTCGCAAGGCACCGCGCACGACGAGATCGACTTCGAGTTCCTGGGCAACAGCACTGGGGAACCTTACGTGCTCCACACCAACGTCTTCTCGCAAGGGAAGGGCAGCAGGGAGCAGCAGTTCTACCTCTGGTTTGATCCCAGGGCCGACTTCCACACCTACTCCGTTCTCTGGAACCCCGAGAACATCATGTTAGTATACATATTGATATAAATCCATCGTTCATGCATGCATGCATGCAATTCATCCATCCATGTTTATACGTCAAATTAAATGCAACCTCATTCATGCATGGTGCATGCAGCTTCTACGTGGACGGTTCGCCCATCAGAGTGTTCAAGAACAACGAGGCCTCCCTGGGGGTGCCGTACCTCAAGAGCCAGCCCATGCGGATCTACGCCAGCTTGTGGGACGGCGAGGGCTGGGCGACGAGGGGCGGGCTGGTGAAGACGGACTGGAGCAAAGCCCCTTTCGTCGCCTCCTACCGCGGCTACGTCGCCGACGCTTGCGTCGCCGACGTCAGCTGCTCGACGTCGTCGCCGTGGTGGTCGCAGGGCCTGGACGCCGCCGGGGCTCAGAGGCTCAACTGGGTGCGGAGCAACTACATGATCTATGACTACTGCCACGACCTCCGACGCTTCCCGCAGGGGTTGCCCCCCGAGTGCTCCAATTGATACATGCGTATCATATCTACAACTTTTAAGTTATATATTTACGGTAAATATGTATGATTAATCTACTATATATGGGATATGTACATTTTCGTGTTATTATTATAGTTATGTGTGTTAGTTTTTATAGAAATAATTTTCATGTTCCAAATTAATTTACTACATTAAGCTAATTATTTGTGTGATACTTGAATCTTTGTTATTTGATATCTGTAATCAATGTTATGGTCTCTTCATGTACCAATCTGTTTGGAGTTGTACAAGTCCATTATATATGAAGGCCTATTCTGGATATCAAGATTGGCAAGTTGAACGTAAATGCATGGAATTTGTTTAAACAGGCACTTGGTACCTAACAGCAAATTGACAAATGATATGATAGATCCTTTCTTTCAAAATTAAAATGGTGGATAAGGTCAGCAAAAATAGTTGAGGTGCACGTAATTTCAAAACTAATCGGATGTCGACCCATGATTGCTCTTCATGGAGCTCAATCTATATATGACCATATATTTTACAGAATATTAATGCCACAAGAATGCAAGAAATATTCTACATATAGTATCCAGATATCTCCCCGGTTTGGCCCATGTCTTGTCATGTGTTGGTCAATATTATCATATATTTCTCGAAGGAAAAAAAAACAAAATAGTAAGGTTAAATCAGTTAATTAATATCAAGAAGCCAAATCTTAATTAATATCAAGGAGCCAAATCTTGGTTGACATAATTTAGAATTGGAGGCAGAGCTATGGTGTTCATATCCGCCTCTGCGTTTTTCCTTTGCTTGTGTGTAGCGGTACTACACGGTGACAATTAACAAAATGTTTAAATTATAAAGAAACAAGGATCAATAAAGAGTTGGGGGTAAGATGGTAAATGATTCAATATCAATTTAACTAAAGTCTAGTGTTTGAATTTTTGTGAATATAAAAAAAATTATTAGAAACTTTACCTCCTAGAGTAGACGGGACGATATTATTGTATTAGTTAAATTTGATGATGAACCAGTTTTCAACTTATGAATGAATGGATGCCCCTTTTCAAATACCAAGCTGACAATAAAAAGAGTGGCTCCTATGATTAAGAAAAATTCCGTTAAATGTGAAGGAACGATGATACTGCGGGCTGTTATATAAATGTAACTTTTTCCTGCAATTCTTATGTGTAATACAAAAACAAAATCACCCCTTAATGTGGTGAAGCTTGCATTTGACTAGGGGAAATAGTGCAAAAATGGAATAAAAAGCAAGTAGTTCTGAAATCGCCATGAAAAAGGTCCTGCAAAATCTATTATTGTGTCACTAGTAGTGAAGAAACGTAGAACAGCGTGTAAGCAGGGGACGCAATAACATATAGAAAATTTTTTTTGTTTATTGCTGATGTCAGACTATGGGCGACCGAACCACTTATTGGACGCCCGTAATCGTGACGAGTCGACAGCTTAGCCGATGCACTGATCGAAATATTTTCGAACGTCTTGAAGAGTAACGGGTAGAAAACCTCTGAGAGATCGATTTTGATTTCTCCATTATTGCTCACCATCGTTACCCGATGTGGAATCTCCCCTCTTATGATATGAAGAGTTATTGCATGAAACCCCCATATTTGATGACTTTACAATCCTATTAAAATTCATTTCATTGGCCCTTTTTTCTCTCGTTCTTGCTCGGTTTGAGTTCATGTTCCTTTACATGGTTGAATGTTATCACATGTTAAATATGATTTGTCCATATGATGGATGATACGATATGTTGGGCATATGATCTTTGTTACGAATAGAACACCGAGGATCGATGAATAATCAAAACAACGAAAGAAAAAGAAGATGAACACAGAGATTTAACGTGGTAAAACTCTCTTGATCAATGTGAACAAGAGAGAAACATCCACGGGCAAAGAAGGTCGTCGTCAGAAATTTTCACTATGAGCCAAAAGAGAGTGTACATCATATAAAACCCTAACCCTCATATATAAAGGTCCATACCGCGGGGGGCGAAGCCTAACCCTAACCCTAACCCTAACCCTAACGGCCCAAGCCCTCCGCTTCCACCACAGATTCTCATTTTTCCTCCTTTTTCATTTTTTTTCCTTTCATAATTTTGGGTACAGGGTACATAATTCAAGGCACATCAACAAATCTCCACCTTGACTTTAATTTCACAAAACTCTTAAAAATAAAATGTTCAACATGCTCTCCTTTGCCGAATGGCCCACGAGGGCCTAGCTTGATCTTTGCGTAACGCCCGTCAAATCTGAACAATAGTCGAACTTGGCAACAGGTAAGCTCTTTGTCATCATATCTGTTGGATTGTCATGTGTGCTAATCTTCTGAACTTGAACATCTTGCTTTTCCACAATATCTCGAACAAAATGATATCTCACATCTATATGTTTTGTTCTTTCATGATGCATTTGATCTTTTGTAAGATGTATTGCACTCTGACTATCACATTATATGACAGTAGCTTCCTCTTTCATAGTGAGCTCTCCAATAAATCCTCTCAACCAGATAACTTCTTTCACAGCTTCAGTGATTGTTATGTATTCAGCTTTTTCAACTCACAGCACAATCAGTAATAATAAAGACATAACCAGTTAGGGACATTCTTCTATCAAGATCTCCTGCAAAATCTGAATCAACATAGCCAACCAATCCAGCTGAATTTCTACTAAATTCCAAGCATACATCAGAAATACCTCTTAAATATCTCAGTATCCACTTAACAGCTTCCCAGTGCTTCTTTCCTGAATTAGACATATATCTACTAACAACACTGACAGCATGAGATATATCTGGACGAGTGCAAACCATTGCATACATAATGCTACCAACTGCACTACAGTAAGAAACTTTTGACATATACTTTTTGTCTTCATCAGATTGAGGTGAACATGAAGCTGAGAGTTTAAAATGTGCTGCAATCGGTGTACTGACAGTCTTAGCATTCTGCATTCCAAAACGCTCCAAAACTTTTTCAATATATTTCTGTTGAGACAGAAATAGTCTTCCTGAACTTTTATCTCTAGAAATTTTCATTCCCAAAATCTTCTTTGCTGCTCCAAGATCCTTCATCTCAAATTCAGAACTTAACTTATTTTTCAAAATATTAATTTCAGATATATCTTTCGCTGCAATTAACATATCATCAACATAGATTAGGAACATGTCCGACTTCTGATAATGTCCTAATAATCCCATCATGCATCTTAATCTGGATGGACCCAATACCAACAGTCTTACAGGCAGCATTGTTGTCCATAAGAATGACTCCACCTTCAACAGATTTGTACGTGGAGAACCAATCTCGATTGGGACACATATGGTACGAGCATCCAAAATCGAGAATCCATTCACTTGATGATCTGGATTTGTTTGATGTCATTACCAATAGAACATCTTCATTATCACTTTCTGCTACACCGACATCTGCAACTTCAGCCTTTTGATTTCCCTTCTCGTTGCCCTCGTTAATCCTTTTATTCTTATTATGTAATTTGTAACACTCTGCTTTGATATGACCCTTCTTCTTGCAATAATTGCAGACTTTATCTCTGTTCTTCGACTTGGATCTGGATCTATCTTGATTTTGATTTCTCGTCTGATGTCTGCCTCTTGCGATCAGACCTGAGGCTTGATCATCAGATTTGCTGCTTGATCCCAATTCATTATCCAACTTTTCTTTGCTCAGCAGTCTGCCCTTAATATCTTCAAATATTAGTTTGTCCCTACCGTAGATCATCGTCTCCTTAAAGGTTTTATATGAAGATGACAGAGAACAAAGAAGTAATAGAGCCTGATCTTCATCATCAACCTTTGCATCTACGTTCTTCAAATCATTGATTAGGGCAATGAACTCACTGATATGTGATTTGATCGACGTACCTTCGGCCATACGAAAGGTGTACAGCCGCTGCTTCAACACAAGTCGATTCGCTAAGGTTTTCGTCAGATACAGAGTTTCCAACTTCGTCCAAAGACCGGCCGTCGTCTTCTCTGCGAGAACTTCTTGAAGAACATCGTTCGTCAGGCACAACTGAATCGCAGACATGGCCTTTTCGTCGAGATCCTTCCAGGCGGACGCCTCCATGGCGTCAGGCTTTTGACCCGACAGCGCCTTCTTCAACTCATTCTGAACCAGGATGGCATGCATCCGAACCTGCCACAAACTGAAATTTGTGTTCCCGTCGAACTTCTCGATGTCGAACTTCGTTGTAGTCATCTTCGCGAAAAGAAACTCGGCTTTGATACCAATTTGTTGCGAATAGAACACTGAGGATCGATGAATAATCAAAACAACGAAAGAAAGAGAAGATGAACACAGAGATTTAACATGGTAAAACTCTCTTGATCAATGTGAATAAAAGAGAAACATCCACGGGCAAAGGAGGCCGCCGTCAGAAATTTT
This sequence comes from Pontederia crassipes, assembly GCA_030549335.1. Lineage (NCBI taxonomy): Eukaryota > Viridiplantae > Streptophyta > Magnoliopsida > Commelinales > Pontederiaceae > Pontederia > Pontederia crassipes. Next base: position 57,134,615 of record CM060191.1, read on the forward strand.
CACTATGAGCCAAAAGAGAGTGTACATCATATAAAATCCTAATGGCCCAAGCCCTCCGCTTCCGCCACAGATTCTTATTTTTTCTCCTTTTTCATTTTTTCTTTCATAATTTTGGGTACAGGGTACATAATTCAAGGCACATCAATAATCTTTATAGTATAATTACGAAATTGTTCATCTTTGAATTGATAATCTCTGTTATATTGAAATAAGATAGATTGTATTAGTTTTATGCTTGATGATGAGAAATCGATAAGTCATTTTATATGAAGGTAAATGATAGGAATGATATGTTTAGGATGAGATTCATGTTTAGATTTTTCTTTGGACCATGCTAAATTTTAAGGATAAATGTTAGCTGGTGTTAGATCTCTATTTTCTTAAAAACTGATTGAAAACTTATCTGAAACGGATGATCCAATATCTTCCAATTCATATTAGCAATATATAGTGATTACTGGATCGGACATTCGAAATCATATTAGACGACTGAGATGGATCAGAACGGAAGTTCAAAACTCCTTCAGACGACTAAATTGAAAAATGTCGAAACTTGAAACCGAAATCATTTCGAGTGACCGATCTAGATTATCATGTTGGAAAAGCTTCTGATGATGGACAAGGAAACTATCCCTGATCGATCAAGGAAGACGAAACTAGTTCTAGCAGAAGACTCAATCCAATTTTGACTAGCCTAAAGTCTGAGAACCTCCTTATGTTATAATGCACGATCGAACACCTTTCGGCTGACCGATTCATATACGGCTTTTGAATGGCCGAAAGAATGAACTCAGAAACTGACGACAAGATCATTTTCGATCGACCGATGAACAAAATAGATGACCGCTTGAATGAACATCGAAACGGATGACAAGATCATTCGTCGGCTCCTTGATAATTGTGTAGTTATTCAATTATTTTAATATAATTATCGTCAAGATTGATACATTTTATATTATTTCATCTTTAATCATCAAAGATTTCAGAATCTACATTATTGTTTGATTTGTTTCAGAAACCATGAAAATTTGGCAAAAGTTTGGCAAAAATACATGTATAGAGACTCAATACGGGCAGCTAGTCACTATAAGAAAATATAACTTTAAGTGACGAAAAATTGTGACGGATAATATAGAATAGTGATAGAATTGTGAGGAATCAAACTTTTTGAAATGTGAATGTCAAATTTGTGATGAAAATATAGTCACAAAATATTTGATCTGTCACAAAAAAATTTTGTGGCTTAATCAATTGTGACCAATCGATTTTATTACAAATCTATCACAACTCATTATTAGTGATGGATTTTCACTATTTTGTGATAGAAATTTCCATCACAGTAGCTCAATTTTCTTGTAATGAGTATTAAAGTCTTCCAGCCAGTATTAAAGCCCTTCAGGTCATATTGAGCTTGTAGTGGAAAATACGGGTTAGCCGTATTTTCGCCACTTTGCTCGTATTAAAGCCACTAAGGTCATATTGATCGCGCGCCAAAAAAAATGGGCAGGCCGTATTTAAGCCACTTTGCCCATATTAAAGCCCTTCAAATCGTATCGTGTTCCAAAATTAATACGACTTGATCCAACATACCATAACGCCTCATCCTAGGCCGTATTGGACCTATTTTGGCCTTATTAGGCTAATTTTTGGGGTATTTTGGGCATTCTTATAACCCTAATTTGAGGGGACTATAAAAGAGATTTTTGGAGACGCAAATAGGGGTCCAGACTTTATTTTTGAGGAGAGCAAGACAGTTGAGACGAACTATTATTTTTCTCTGCATTTCTGTACCTTTCTTAGACTGAATTTCATTCTCTTTTCATGAAATCTTACGTTTCGATGATAATTTCTTTCTCTATGCTTGGCTAAACTTCTTTTTCTCGAGTTTGATAAAACCTAGAGTTGATTTTTAGGGAATATTTTTATTTAATTTGATGTGTTCTTTGTTTTCATGTGCTCGACGAAATGCTTATATTATATTGGCCACCTAATTAAGCGATTTAAGATCTTCTTGATTACGAAAGTATTTCATCAAGATTAATTCAAATGAATGACATGAAATGTATTGTTTCTTAGAAATAAGAGTAATCATTTTACTCATGAATCTTGGTTTGTAATGCAATTAAAATAAATTAAATGACCACAAAAGTAGGCATTTATTATTTTAATTAGAATTGTGTTTGCTTGAAAAGGAGATGCATGACTTTTGAATATTTAGTAGAACACTAATTATTTTATTATCTCTAAATTCCTTATGATCAATACCCTAGGTGGATTCAAAACTCGAGAACTTTTATTCTCATATGTTTCTCGTAATCAATTCTCGTTCTTTCTCATCATTTTTTGTACTCATTTCGGTATTTCACTTTTATTTAGTTTTTATTATTATTTCACCTCTTTCTTACCGTTTAGATATCATTTAGAACCATATAATTCTAATACTTGAACTCTTTTCTGTGGGATGATATTTTATATACTACGACATTGACTTCGTATACTTGCGGGAGATCTGTCAAGTTTTTTACGCCGTTGCCGGGGAAGAGCGTCAATATTAGAATTTTGATTTTATTTATTAATCTAGACAAAAATTTCTTTTGTTTTCGTGTATGCTACGCAGAAACAGGGCACTTGAACCATATATTCTTGAGATTGAAAAATAATGCCGAGCAAATCGAAGAGCAAGAAGAGACCAACAAATGGCCAATAACCAAAATAGAGGATCGAACATGGAAAAAGGCCAACAACAACAGCAACAGCAGATGGAGAAAGTTGAACCTCCAAAGAGGGACCTAGTTAGAAGGTCTTACAGAGGCACCACCCCGAGTATAGTGGGCCCTAGGATTGCTGCAAATAATTTTGAACTGAAGTCTGGACTCATTCAAATGGTGCAATTAAATCAATTTAGAGGGGAACATAATAACGACCCTCTATCTCACATTAATCGTTTCCTCCAAATGTGTGCCACCATCAAGATGAATGAGGTTGAAGAAGATGCCATCAAGATGAAACTTTTTCCATTCTCTCTCAGGGGTGAAGCACAAGACTAGTTGGACTCTCAACCTCCTGAATCCTTCAACACATGGGATGAGCTATTTCAAGCTTTTATGAAGAGATTCTTTCCTCCCAGAAAATTCATCAAACTGAGGAATGAAATCACTTGTTTCAAACAAAAAGAAAATGAATCTCTAGGCAATGCATAGAAGAGATTCATGAAATTACAGAGGCAGTGCACACATCATGCAGTACCTGCTTGGCTCCTGATAGAGACCTTCCACAATGATCTCTCTCCCAGTTTGAAATTTAACATTGATTCAACAGCGACATATGGTTCCATCATGAATCTTCCTTACTCACAAGCTTGTAATTTGTTAGACCAGTTGACAATGAATGATGAAGACTATGATGAAGAAGGACCATCAAGAGCTGCATCTGTTAAAGGCCATGAAGGATATAGAGAATTGAGTGCTAAGGTGGATTATTTAGTGCAATTGTGGCAAGTACTATTTGTAATAGTTGTGGAGGACCTCACAATACCCTAGACTGCATGCACCATGAACAAGCCAATGTCATGGAAAATACAAACATGGGAAACAATAACTAACACTGCCTGATCCGTGGCAGTCCACTCATCAGAATGTGATGATCCAACTGCGTGTCCCATTGGTGATGCGCACCTGACACCATTAAAATAAGAAATGATTAATGTAATTACATGAAAAATATAAATAAAACAATAATAAATATATCACCTAGCGTAATATGTCGGTCTTTGTCATGTGGTCGTGTGGAATGGACGCTAGAATGTGGAGAAGTGTCAATCAATCTCGGTGGAGGCGTAGCAATGATCACCATAAAAAATCATTAAAACAATTGCATGTATTTAAATTTATTAAATACACAAAAAAATAACCTGGGGTGATATATCGATTGTCGTCATGTGATTGAGACAATCCACGGACTGCCTACTATGTGATGATCCAGCTACATGCCCATTTGGTGGTGGAATCACTTTAAAAAAATAATTAAAATATTGCATGTATTTAAATTTATTAAATACACAAAAAATAACCTGGGATGACATGTTGATCATTGTCATGCAATCGTGACGGTCCTTCAATGGGTCGCCTACTACGTTACGATTCGGCTGTGTGCCTTGTCAACTGTGGAGCATTCGTCATCATAAAAAATGTTACTAATTAGTACCAATTAGTCGAATATAAATAAACTACACAATAAATATATCACATAGTGGCGACTCGTATCATTCATAGGGAGTGAGCACCTATAGTCAGTTCGTTCATTTATTTTACAAGTCACAATATTCATCTAATTGGAGGCATAAATTAAGAACAATATAGTTTGTTTGTTCATCTATTTTTCAAGTCATGATGTTCATATAGTTGGACGCAAAGTTAAGAACAATATAATTTGTTTGTTCATCTATTTTTCAATTAAGAACAATATAGTTAGTTAGTTCGTTTATTTTACAAGTCATGATGTTCATCTAGTTGGAGGCATAAATTTAAGAAACAATAGGGTTTGTTTGTTCATCTATTTTTCAAGTCACGATGTTCATATAGTTGGAAGCAAAGTTAAGAACAATATAATTTGTTTGTTCACCTATTTTTCAAATCATGATGTTGTTGATCTAATTGGAAGCACAATTAAGAAAAATATGTTGCAGGCATATTAAGAACAACATAGTTTGTTTTTTTATCTATTTTTAAAGTCATGATGTTCATCTAGATTGAGGCATAATTAAGAACATGACCGAACTAAATTCTTTTACACTATATTTCAAGTTAAATTATATTGTTCTTTTCACGTTAACAAAAATCAACTACAATCTAATAGTATTGTTCAATTAACAAAAAGGGACTCACTATATGGCGCATTGAGAGGATGACGAAGGTAGCGGAGGAGGACAGCATCCAACGGTGGCATTGGAGCAGGGCGATGGGGTCGAAGGAGGGCGGCATAGGAGAGCAGCAAAGGAGGGCAGCATTGGGTCGGCGGAGTATCGAAGGCGGCATCTGGTGGTGGCGTCAGAGCAGGGCAGCGGAGGAGGGCGGCGAGGTTGGAGGAGGACGGCGGAGTCGGAGTCGGAGGCCAGAGTAGGGAAATGGTAAGGGAGGCACAGCGGTGGCGCCATTCGGGGTCAGAGGAGGAGGTGGCATGGTCGGAGAAGATGGCTGCTGTTGGAGTCAAATGAGGAGGTTGGAGGAGGGGGGGTCAGAGAAGGAGCCGGTAGGGTCGGACGAGTCGGCAACGATCGGGTCAAAGGAGGAGGTTGGAGAAGGGCAGCAGTCGGGGAAGTAGAGTGGTGGCGGTAGTCGGAGTCAGAGGAGCGGAGGAGGCGATAGCATTGCTGAAGGCCGTCGGAGGAGGCAATGGGATCGTCGGATGGCATCGGGGAAGTTGCCAGTGGTTGTATTCGTCGGCGTCATCGACTTCGACGTCGGTTGCAGTTGTTGGCATCAATGTCGAAGGTAAAAGCACAGTGAACAGTAAAGAGGGAAGAACTTAGGGATTTAAGGTAAGTTTTTAGCGCCGCAAAACACTGTGACTCTAATTGCACGCTAATGCGGCACCGAATAATAAAATAAAAGAAATAGAATTTGATGCAACACTAAGTTGGCATCGAAGTGAGTCTAAATTAGCATCACGGACATAAGTGGCACTATGTAGACACTATAGTGACGCTGTCGACATATATATGCATATATTATAAGTTTATATTCAAATAGGTTTACTCTATATTATAAGTTTATATTACATGTAGATATGTATGTTTATGTATATATATAAAATGTATGTTAAGTCTATATAAACTATAAGTTTATATTCATATGTAGTTTATACATATACATGTATATACATACATACATACATATATATATATATACATACATATATATATATATATGTGTGTGTGTATATGTATATATATGTATATATTTTAAGTCTATATGTGTATACACACACACATATGTGTGTGTGTAAGTATATATGTGTATGTATATGTATATAAAATTATAAGTCTATATGTATATAATATTAGAGTGCATACATTGTATCACAGCTATTGGTTGCAGCATTGATGGCTACGATGAAGGCGCTTGAACCAGTTGTTTCATGAGAGCCTGCGGTGGTTCATTTGGGTATGTACATGAGGAATATTAGGGTGCATACACACTGGGGTGCATACATTGTACCATAGCCCATGCAACATTGACGGCTAGGATGAAGGCGCTTGAACCAGTTGTTTCGTGAGAGCCTGCAGCGGTTCGGATCGGCATGAGGTGGCATCCTCCGACGAGGTCTGCGACTACTCCAGCGTGAAAGGGGGCGTCGACCCCCCTCTGCGACCTCACCGGTGAGGTCATAGAGGGGGCTGACACCCCCCTTTTTGCTCCCGCGTCGGCGAGCATGAAAGGGGGGTGTCGGCACCACCTCACGAGGTCACAGAGGCGGGCCGACGCCCTCTTTTCGCTGCTGACGACAATGCATGTTGGTCGGCCGACCGTGGACGTGTGAAGATAAGTGAACCACACACGCGACAACCGATTCAAGCGCCATCTCATCCAAGGCGATGCCAATATAGCGATACAACCTATCATACATTTTCTCATTTTCGCGCATGATAATAGCGGCGAAGTAGCATCTCAATGTCGACGCCCTCTAACGCCAACGTGACGCTAAATTGAAGTCATGAGGAGGCAGTTAGCGTCTCAGTCATCCCAATGTCGTCTCTATGGAGATGCTATTGGTGTCGACCTAGAATCTCTTCATTTTGCGATGCTAATTAAGTCGCTATTCGACAGTTTCCTTGTAATGTGTAGAGAAGTACCATTTGTTATATCAACCATGTTAGGAAAGACAAGAATCTTATGATATAATAAAGATTCCATAATTCATATATGCTAAGTGGACAGTGCATAAAAAATAGTCCATCAAATCTAGGACGGTTACCATCAGCAAGTAAAAATTCAGCATATATAGCAGAATAATAATAAAAAATGTTTTGTGTAATTGAATAAGGTAAATTTTATTAAACATCCTCCAACTTTCACACTTTCTCAATTTACCATCCAACTTCATTTGTAATTAGATTATCATCCATCTATCAACTTATTTTACCAAATACCCTTTTACTTGTGATCAGCCATTTTTTAATTGCATTGTCGATGTGGCGTCCATGTAGCGTCGCCCCTCCTTTGGATTAAGAATATTAGTAAACGGAATAAGTGAATATATTCTAAGCAATATGATATCCTATGTAATTAATCTTATTTGAGTTTGGTTACTAAAATCTTATTCTAGTAATGATTAAAATTATTATTATGGCATAGCTTTTAGTCTTATAAAAAAATTAAAGATTAAATGACCTTTGTACCCTTTCATAACAAGAGTTTCTTATTACGAAATAATGTACATCTACAGGAAACTTACGTCACTGCCCTTTAAAGTGGAGATGAAATATTTTATATTCCATCATATTGGTGGAATATGTTGATGCACCGACAAACTTCTGATAGTGGTCGATAAGATTAAACATTCATCGTATCTCGTGCAATTCTTTTTTGCCTTATCCTTAATCACCTTCTTGTTTGGCGTTATTCCGACGAATAAGCATATATTCCACTCTTTATTCCGCAACCAAATGACCCATGTTGACAACACAATTGGAAAAACAAAAGATCCTAGGTAAAAATGACATTTGGTGAAAGAAGTTAATAGAAAGGACAATTCAGTTATAAAATAAAGTTAAAAAATTGAATTGAAAAAAAGGTATAGGTTTACCCAAATTTGTGAAATCTGATGGAATGATGCAGTTTATACTTCATTTCAACATTCATCATTTGACACCATGAGTATGATTTTGAACATGTTACATCATAAGTTACAAATCGAATATTTTTACTTTAATTATTATCAAACATTTTATATCGAAAACCATTATAGAAAATAAAGGCTAACACCATGTAAATTCAAACTAATTTTTTTAACTTGGTATTTTGGATTTTATTATTTTTGAACGGTATCAGATATTTTTAGAATCCCACATTATAAAAGCCTAATACCGCTTGCGTCTAAAAAACTTACAACACAAATATGCAAAGGTGGACCTACCTGAGTTCTGCAGAAAAATGCAGATATAGTACGAAATTTTCATAACTTGGCCATTGGTTTACTAGTTGGTGCATTGCAATATTTTCAACTTGGTTTAGGTTCGAACTCGTTGCCCACCATTGAAATATTTTCATTTAACTGATTTTATCATAACAGAGGTATTTAAGAATATTAAATTAATTTATTTTTTCAAGGTTAAAATATTATGTATAATATATATATATATATATATAGCTTGAAACGGGCGCTACACATCCATATTTTACAGCTATTGATTGGAGCAGTTAGATATCATGCAGGGTCTATATTTTTTACTTTTATTAGTCTCTTTCTCTCTCTACTTTACTTTCATTTCTTCCGACCACGATCCAGAGTTGGAGGCAAGACGGTAAGCCATGGCCGGAGATGAAATGGTGAGCGATGGCGGGAGACGAGACGGTGAGCGATATTGGAGGCGAGGCGGTGAGTGACTCCCATTACATTACGTGAAGCTGGAGGGGAAGGCAAAAATCCTCTCTTTATTAGCCCCTTCCTAGTGCTGGAATAGCCAAGTGTTGTCTAATTGGCATATTGATACTATATGAGATGGATGAATCACACTTCAGATTTCCTCACATCATGCTATCCCATGACCAGCACAATTTCAAATGTAGGAAACTGGAGTAATTGCAAATCAAACTTTAAGGATTTGTTTGACAAATAACTAATGGAGGGACGGATGGGATGACATGATGAGTGATGGGGTGGGATGACGTGATGTATCATTAGAAAGTTCATGTTTGGGTAATAAATTACATAAGATGTGAGATGGGATAATGAAAATTTTATTTGTATAAAAGTCATTTTTATCCTTCGTTATATATTATATATTTAAAGTATTTAGAATCGTTAATTAGAGATGAGTGGGACGACCTGGTCGCCCTCGCCCGTACTGAGTTTTTTCAGACTAGATGGATTATTGGGTCAGGAGCGAGTCTCAGTTATTTGACACCTGGTCGGGTTGGGTCGGGATCGAATCCGAATTTTACGTTCCGACCCGGTTGAATATACTATATTAGTATTAAATTATTTTTAAATAGTATATTTATGTATATTTTGAATAAAATTTTATATTTACTAAAAAGTTTTATTTAATAAAAAATGATAGATAAATATGTATTCATATTAGAAAAAAAGATAATATATCAATGAATGAGAGAGAGAAAGAGGTGGTTGAATTTGATAAGATGAGAAATAATTTAATTTGGTAATAAAAAAGGAAAAGAGATTAATTTGATATAAAATAATTTATTCATCCTCATTCCACCAATTTGATGGAATGAAAAATGTGGTATTTGAAAAGTTTAATTATTCCATCACACCCCTCTTAATCAAATATGTTCTAACTAATTTTATTCCCTCATATTTATCCCACCTCTTTATATCCCTCAATCTAAATAGATCCTAAATGGAGAGCTGCACAATAATGAGTCTCCTTTACTGGATTTATCTCATCAGGTTTGTTGTTCAGCTCAAAGGACATTACTTGAAGGAGTCATAGAAATAACTACAAAAAAAATATATGAAATAGTCAGGTTTGTTGTTCAACATTTGGGACCAAAATTTAACACATGAAACCGTCACTTTAAAGCATTCGGGACCCAGAGTTAACACATGAGACAATCACTTTGGGACAAGAAAGGAAAAGTCACTCTAAGACAAAACAAGGAAACAGAATAACACACACAAAATAGAGTCACTCTAAGACAAAAAAAAAAGAAATCAAATTCATGCAATGTGATTTTTTCTCACCTTAATTTGCGCAATGTGTGAAGCCGCCTCAAGATGTCTGCAGGTTATTTCTTTGCTAGATGGATGCTAAGGCCAAGCAAGGCTGTTCGCCGTGATGTTCAAATCCTCCTCTACTATGCCCCAAGCTGCTTAGGTCAGAGATGGAAAGTTTCTGGACGGCATCCCAAATATTTTTTCTTCTAAATTTTGCAAGGTTGTTGGCATTAGATCCGAGGTAAATTTGATGTTTTAATGAGTGGCTGAGACGAAATGTTGTAGTTTAGAGCTAAATTACACGCAACACAAACATTTTATCATATATATATATATATATATATATATATATATATATATATATGAAAACTTGTAACACTGAGAAAGAGCATAATTGTATACACTACAAGAAAATGACATATTACTCGCGGTCGATTTTCGACAGGCCAAAATTATTCACAATTTTTTACAACATTGCGATGGAGAAAAATATCCTTTCGAAATATCGACGGACGAAGCACCCATCATTAGCACTGACGACAAAAACTAATCAATATTTTATCGACGTCCAAACCTTCAGAATGACAAATGAATGAATATTCGTCGATCATACCGATGACCAAGGTCATCGATATTCGAATTAATAATAAAAATATTATAATATTATATAATAAGATATTAATATTTTATTAGTAAGGTTATCCATCGGTATATGGAAGACTAGGCCATTAGTACTCAAATGCCAAGGCCATCGGTATTCGAATTAATAATAAAAGATGTTATAATATCATATAATAAAATATTAATATTTTATTAGTAAGGTTGTCGAAGGTCTTGACTATTATCCACGCAAGGAAATTTGTGGCCGATGGATATTCGAATTAATAATAAGATATGTCATAATATTATATAATAAAATATTAAAATTTTATTAGTAAAGTTTATCACCGGTCCTAACTTTCAATATTACGGACAGAATACCATCGGAAACTCTCGTCGGAATAGTGTTGGAAGTAGTTAGCCTTTGAAAGTTTTGACGGGTGCTACCCGTCTGAACTTCCAATGGACATGTTCTCGTAAAAAACTTGGCTGTCAGAACTTTCGACGGATATATTCCAATCAAAAATTTTGATGGAAAATATCTATCAAAACTTTTGAAGGCTCCGGACCTTCGAAAGTTCCTATGAGAGTTTCTTGTCAAAATTTCTGAAGAGCATTACTTATCGAAAATATCAATAATTTTTAAGCGTCCGTTGAAAAATATTATTGATGAACATTTTCCCAACGACATAGTTTCATCGAAAATTTCGGCAAAATTTTTTCCAACAAATTTCATGAGATATTTTATGGATTTTGCCGTCGAAAATTCTTAAAAATATGGTAATGTTATATTCTACCATTCAAAATATTCCGGGCTCATAAGTGTAATGTTAAAAAAATATTAAGAGATTATTAGTTATTATTATATTTAAATTTCTTTGATGATATTATAATTCGAGTTTGAATCACATAAATTAGTTTTCAATTTATTCTATTTTTTCTTTGCCTTTCATTTTTTTAATTAAAAAGAAAACCCTATCATACTTATAATATTATTCAAATTCAAATTTGTGTGCTGTGTATACTTGATGCGATACTCATTTATTCTCCCACGTTTGAAAGTTTAAGTAAATTCATTTTTTCTGATAAATTCGTAACAAATAGATTTAATTATTTAAATAATTATTATGAATTTACAAATACATTATGATCCATAAATTATAAAGAATTATTATATTTTATTAATTTGGAATAAATATGAAAGTAATCAAAATAAGAACTATAATTTACCATTAAGAAATGTGAACTATCAACAATTATATTTATTAAGACAGAAAATTTATAAAATAATAAAAATACGTAAAATTGTCACACTAAAATTTTTAATGACGATGCTAATTTTACTTTCGATCACAAATACATTAATCAAATGAAATATTTAAGATTTCACAAATTATTTATTATATAAAAAATAATTATTCATAATACTTATAAACTCGAATAAACGGTTATAAGATTTTACATTTTTTAAATTAATGTTTACGTAAAATTTAAGAACGATTTGATTAACATCATTGCTCCAAATAAAATAAAACAATGCCGAGCAAATAAATCAAACACGACGAGTAGAAGGGAAGGACCAGTATAAAACCCCTAACGCAACTTTTAGCTGGCCGCTGCCGCCGTCGGCGCGCGACGCCCCTTCTCGGCCTCGTTTTCTCTCTCGCCGTCACTGTCGTTGCCGTCGTAGCTGTGTTTTCAGATTTTGGGGAGACCAATAGCCTGGGAGGTAAGAATTGGACCTCCATTCCTATGATCATTCGTACTCCTCAATTCGATTCAGCGCTTCGAAATATGTCTTTCACCGAAGCTTTTTCATCTGTTCAGATACTAATGATTAGTCTCTTTCTCAATGTTTCTACATGTTTTTGGTGTTGTTTTTTGGGCTATCTTGTCATCCCTTGATTGTTTCACCCCTCGAACTTTGTTATTTTGTTGACATTATTGCTGAAATTACGCCTTAGTTCAATTTTTCTGCCGCTTCTACAATTTGTTTGACATCCTTTTTTTTATTTCTCATCCTTGTGCGTTTTGCATTGTTGTTTCTTCGAAAGGTTGCACCAACAGCATACTATGGAGCACGGTTCTGTGTCAGATAATAGCGCCTCCACGTTCACTTTGCTCGATGAGGATCATACTTTGGCCAACTCTGTGAGATTCGTCCTAAATCAAGAGTAAGTAGTAATTTAGGGGAATTCCACTTTCATGGAATGATGATAGCACCATAAATTATTTAACTAGTTCATTCTGATAATATGGTAGAATTCGTTCAATGGGATGCACAGATTTGGTGAAGTCAAAGGGCGCTAGCTTGTTAAGTTGTTGATAAAGAAATTATGAGTATTGTCTTATCATATTCTGAAGCCACACAACTACTTTTTTTTCTAATTTTTTTCAAAGAATTCAAGCTTAGTTAGACAGTAACAAAACAAAATAAGACAGCCAAGCTACTGATGCAAAAGTCTCTCCAGCAAAATAGCTAACAGAGGTTAATCATTTTGTCTTTTCTGCTTGACTTTGTACTTGCAATTGTAGTAGCCAAAGCTTTACAGCTAATCGACAGGCACCTGCTAAAGACTAGGAGCAGAAATAATTATATTCCTAACAGCAACTTTCATCTTTTAAACTGGTTTCAGATTTGAAAGACTCCATGTAGAGAGTGGGATGTGTTAAATGAATGGCCCACTGTATCAATATAAACATTCCTTTGGATCTTGCGACTGATGCCGAGAGCTACCTACTAGTACTAGAGCACTCTGACCGAGGGTGTAGAGGATTAAATGTTAACCTCTGTCTGACGGTGTCTTTGAAGTTTGAACTTAGGGATACAAGCTCAATCATTCCAATCTTTATTTCGTTCCAGTTACAAATTGACCCAATTCCTGTTTGAACTAGTCATTGAGTACACCCTTCTTTTAAGTATCAGGGAGGATCTTGGGAGAGTATTTGTGTGCACACAAAACTATTTTAGAGGCTAGCCGACTTTCATCTCGGACATTGAAATAAAAAAGGACACAGTTGTACAATCCTATAGAAAGGTCATAGGGCATTAACTATATTACAAAAGCTCATCTCCTCACAAATATTTCATTATTATTTCTATGGGAAATATGGAATATTTCTTGTAGTTTTTAGAGTTGAAATGTTTCATTGAGTATTGATGTTTTATAAACGAGAAATGACGACTAGCAAGATGGTATTCATCCAAAAGTTTCATTAATAATAGTAGGGGTTACAAAAAGATTGTTAGAACGGCCAACAGAAGCACCGAGGTTTAGAGCCATGAAACCAAAATGACATCACATTACTTGGAGCAGAAGATGACTTCATTATTCCACACAACGTTAGCCACAATCACTCTTGCATCCCAGTTGAGGTCACGGCCATAACAGGCATTGAAAACAGTTGACGAGAGTCACACCGGCCATCCCATAATACAAAACACCTAATTTCTGAGGACACTGTTCATCCTTCAAAGTTTGCGCACCCCAGGCCGCCTTCTGCAATTGGACGGCACACTATACTTGAACGGTTGGGTTGTGGATGCACTTTCGCACATCACAAGCCAGAGCCACCAAAGCAACAATGTTCTGATCATGTACCAGGATGGGTTCAGAATCAACAAGTGCAGCGGAGTTTCCAGCCACATCCGACCTGTATGTACCCTGTTCTGGCCAGGTTGCAGGATTATGGTCAGTTCTCACCATCTGCTTGAGTCCCAGATGAATGGACCCCAAACCCCATTCCCGAGCTAGGAGCTACATGTGCCAACAGGGCCTAACAGGAACTGCCTCATCTCCCGTGACAATTCTGGAGATGGTGGAGGATCTGCATCCAGAATTTGTTTAGCTGTGGCACAATGATCCTCAGCTGACGCCTCGGGTTATGAGTACAGCACGAGTATGCCCCTTTTGTATGCTTTTGCAACCTGGTATGATAACTAAGTCAATATTTCAAAAGTGCTCATCACATTTCACACTAAAGATTCCCATGAAACATCTTCACCCAAAATTGAAGTATTTATTTTTTAAAAATTTGAAGTATTTGTGAAGAGAGAAGCCTTCAAACTCTGCCTATGTTTTATAGCCGGTCCCAAGCCCGGATAAAGGAGGAGGGTTGTGTTAGGTCCCGACAGCCAGCGTAAAACCCTGTCGAATCTCATGAACATGGATCAACGAGTCGTATGATCCATGTAGCCGATCCCACCTAGTGGGATAAGGCTTTGTTGTTGTTGTTGTTGTTGTGAAGAGAGAAGCCTTCACATATACATTCTGGTGTCCTCAAATGAAACTTGAGGACAGTAAGAATTTAAAACAATTTTTATGTTCATATGAGCCGACCCCACCTAGTGGGATAAGGCTTTGTTGTTGTTGTTTTATGTTCATATGGTATTATTTCCCAAGTCATCCATGGATCACAAAAATGACCTAGTTGCATTTTTCTTTCAAATTATATATGATGTCCCACACCTTATTGGGTTAACTTTAGATATCACAAGTCCTGACTAATTTATTATAATGTGGGTCACTTGAAGTAGGGAATGTTTATGTTACATGCTATTTCTCTCTCTCCAATTGGATTTGAAAAGGTTACACTAAATATGCCTGGACGTCCTTCATTGCATTTGTACTGTTGGTCCAATTTCCCACCAAACTCTAATTTTTGACCAAATCTTGAAGACGTCCTTTGATGATTGATTGCATCATTCTCCAAAGTCCTCATGCATCATGTATTCCTTTCAGTGAAAAGCAGTTAACTTTTCCCAGTTTCTTAATATAGACATAAAAGATTGTTAACAAAAAACTTCACATGTAAGGGATTCCCACTAGTATGCTGTTCCATCGAGTTAGTTGACATATAATTTGCATCTCAATACGACTTGAAGATTGTTGATAGCTGGAATGCATACATGATGCACAAACTCTTCTCACTATACCCAGTTGTTATTTAGTGTATAGGAGAATTTGAATCTGAAATCAACAATCATCAGTAGCCCATAGATTTTCAGTAAATTCATACTTTATGGATTTCTGTAGTTTTATCTTAAGTTATGTCAGAAAAATGTGGAAGGCCAGGCATTTCCACCAGCAATCTATTTTTGGCATTTTCAAGTGGCAATTAACTAATTCTATTTTTGATAGTATTCCTTTACTTTTCCTCCTTGTTTCTCCCTAATTGGCTTTCTTTTGGCCACACATTGTGCTATATACTGTCTTACTGTTATGGTTCAGGTACTCTTCGTTGAATCTTCATTTTTTTTCCAAATTTGCTTTTCTGTTTGTGTTACAGTTTATGCATCTGATTATGCTTGTATGTACTCTTTCGTATTTATGCATGTCAAAATTTTAGTCCAAGGGTGGCATTTTGTGGGTACAGCATTCCTCATCCGTCAGAAAATAAGGTCAACATAAGAGTTCAAACTACAGGTATTAATTTAGTCTTAAGTTGATTTTGTGTAATTGTATCTTCTATATAGTTAACAATAGCTTAATTTGGTTGCCACATGCTTGGTGTGAACTGCACGTTATACTGCCGCGCCTTTTCTTTTTACATTGTCTGCTATGATAATGATTCATACATTTACTATCAAGGAGCTCAGTACAAAATATTCTGCCCAAAGGACTTGTGGCTTGAGCAAAGTTGCCTTCCATTGTGATGCTCTCATCTTTAAGTTACTTATGCAATCCAGTAAATGTAAACCACTTTTCACATATATCGCTCTTTTTGGTATCACATTTTAATATTTTCTTTCTAGTCATCTTTTTACCCTTTAATCCTGTTAGAACCCCTCTAAAAAAAGTGAAAAATGGAATTGTACTGACTTTTTGTTGACTAACTTTTTGACTTTTTGTGACCCTAAAAATTGTGAAAACTTAAAGGCCTTACTTTTCTTCATCATACTTGAAAAATGTTATATTATTTTATGAAAACAAAAAAGGACTTGGACAAAACCTTTAGAATTTACATATGATATCTTGGAGTTCTCTAATGCAATTATTACCAAATATTAAGGCCGTACATCCTGAGAAAAAAATTGAAGTACAATGTTGATTAAAGATGAAATATGATGCGACAAACACACACAATTTTATTTTGCCGCCACACTATTATCTCTCGATTAATTTGATGTAAATAAATATTGTTCTTATTAAATCAATAATTTTTATAAATGTAATCCTAACATTTGAACCTGCAAGTTCTAGTATTTTGTGTGCACAGTAGATTTTTAGGTGAGTAATAAAAAAGATCTGTGATCCAATTTTGTGTTTTTTTTCCAAGATGAAAGAATGGGATGAGTCAAGTGACATAATGTGGAAGATGTTTGGAGAATTGGAGGTGGATGATCATCCTAAAATTTATCAAAATTAGAGGCGTGACCAGTATTAGCTAATAGATCTATCGTTAAGTTTGATCTCTATAAACATGCGTACAATGAAAATCCAAAAATTAGCTTCTAGATGCCAAAGATCTTGCATTATATTCCACAACTTCCATGGACATTTTGAGCTCTTGTTGATGATATGCACGTGCGCTAAGCCTAATTGACTGCACTTCCGGATAATGTTAAACTCCTTGAGAGTTTAAATAATTTAGACTTTTAGATTTTACAAAAAAATTAAATTTTACATAAAAAATAATTTTAAATTTTTAATACAATTTTATTATAACTCTAATAAAATCTATACAATTCTACACGAGTGTGTGATTCTTTATTATTATGTACAATTATTCATTTTATGCAATAATAAAAAGATTACAAAAGCTTAAATATTTTATTTGATTAATACATTTATAATTGAGAGTGAATTAATATCGCGATATAAATTTTAAAGCAACTATTTACTCATTGCTATTTTTGTAAGTTTTCTAACTTAATAAAATAAGTATTATTAGTTATTTAGAATTTATTAATTGTAAGAGACTGCGCTTATTTTGATTATTTTCAAATCTATTTTATATTAATAAAATGTATTAGTTATTAATGATTTATAGATCATAGATATGTACTTCAAATTACATAATAGTCACTCAGATAATATTCATTTGGTAATTATATGAATTTACGGAATAAAAAATGAGTTTATTTACAATTTTGAACTTGTCGACGTTGCTTCCAAATCCCACAATGAGAAGAATTGCATCCACATCATCCGAGTTATAACAAGAAAGTTTCAGTCAATAGGAAATTCACGCTATCTATGTATGCTCCCAAAACACACATTATAACGTGGTAGAATACGTCGCGAGGGATGCTACGGATACATGGACATCATATGTACCATAATAAATACTTTGACTGGTCAATAAATAATAAAAACATATGTGAAAGAGTAAAAAATTATTAAGAATAACAAAAAAAGAATAAGATCTTCATAAAGTGCGGAAGACCAAATATAAAATCATTAGTAAGTCTTGAGTTGTTCTTCTAATATATCAACAACAACAAAGCCTTATCCCACTAGGTGGGGTCGGCTACATGGATCATACGACGACATTCCGCTCATATTCGTTGATCCATGTTCATAAGATTCGACAGGATTTTACGCTGGCTGTCGGGGCCTAACACAACCCTCTTCCTTTATCCGAGTTTGGGACCGGCTATAAAACATAGGCGGAGTTTGTTCTTCTAATATATCATACTAATAAAATAAAATATAAACTAAGACATGAAAGTAAAAAAGTCAGAATATGCATGAGTTGTCACCACGAGTATTGTTGGTCACCTTCATCATTTAGACATGCAGCTGCTCATTTTAATATGTAAGGGAGATAAAGGCTCCCTGTGAATTTTTACATCCAATATGCAAATTAGGAGTAAAAAAAATAATAAATATCATGATAATTAATAAAAAAAGAAAAAAAATCATGAGAGCATCATCATCATAAGGGTATGATCATATAAATAATTATGAATAAAAAATAATCATGGGAGCATATATGAATAATCAAGGAATGGATCATCTTCATCAAAGTAGACTAATATAAGATCAAGATGGATACATAGAAGTAGCAAAAGCCGATCAAAAGTGTCATTAATAATATGATTTATTTTCTTCATCATCTTCTTGTTATTATTTCATATTTGACTTGAAGTGTATTTCAATAATAAAATAAGGAATGTCTTTCAACCTATGGTGGGGTGGAGTAAACTCACTCCTAGTTTGTTGTCACCTACTCATTATCATAAGAGCTCCACATTTAACGTTTTCTTCAACATGTGAGCTCGACATTTAACGTTTTCTCCAACATGTATATAATGTGATAACAAGACTACAATATTCATTGTAAACAATTTTTGTTTCATAAGAGGACCAAAGACATAGAAGTGAACCGCCACTTCATTCGTGATGTTGTCTTAACTAAGAACATATTCAATCAGCACTTAGCCACGAAAAATCAACTAGCTAGCATTTTCACTAAAGCACCTCACAAGAAGAAACTCCAAGCTATCTTGTAACGCCCAGAGATATTTTTTCTTTGCCTGCTAAGAAGGTTATTTTAGCAACGTCACTCAATTGTATATCTTGACTTATTCTTTGACTTTGATCAGTCAACATACTAGCTTATATAAGCAGAAGACTAATTTACCACTCTCCTTTACAATAGAGGAATCATCATATACAATATCTAATAGCATGTGGGTTCATGAGCTTTACAATTATATAATAATGGACCCTATATCCATATGCATGTCATCCTTCAAAGGAGCCACCAATCGTCTCACCATCGTTATCATCTCATCCTACACAGATCCAAGTATATGGCAAAGCCTAATGAGTACGTAGGGTCACCCATGATAGCTATCAATATGAACCGTGTCGATAGCAATAATCACATGCATAATGCATAATGATAAGCAATATCAATACTATCATATCAATAAACTTTAATTATCAATATACATTTTCATCAGCCATATACATCAATTGGTTAGAATCAATAATTCAATCATATTTTATCATCAACCATAAAGGCTGGTAATAATAATTTCATTAGCTATAGCATCAAACATATAGACTATAATCAATTATTTTATCAATCAGTAATACTTTACTTAACTTCAACCATCAATGCTGCAATTCAATCATTCTATTCAATTAATATTCTCTCTTTAGCTCAACCATTAAGGCTGCAATTTCAATTCAATTAATGTTAACATCAACAAAAAGGCTGCAATTCAATATCTTATCAATCAATTATCTTTCTTATACTTGACTACAATTATCTTTTATTTTTAACTTCAAACATAAATGTTGCAATTATCTTTTCATCTTTAATTTCAACCACAAGGGCTGTAATTATCTTTTTATCTTTAACTTCAATCATAAAATTTGCTTCAACTACAATGGTTGCATTATACTTCAATCATAAAGATTGCCTCAATCATAAAGACTGCTTCAATCATAAGGGCTGATTTTACTTATTCTTTAACATTTTAATAATTAACTTCAACTATAATGACTGCTTTAAAAATAATGGTTGTGTTATACTTCAACCATAAAAACTGTTTTAACCATAAGGGCTGCTTATTACTTACAATCACAAGGGTTGCTTCAACCATATAGGCTGCTTTGAGAGCTCTCTCAATTTTAGGTATCTAACATGTTTTATCTTTATTATCCTATGATGTCTATCTTTGCTTTCATTTAAATTTTCTTTTCAATCTCAGATGCATAAGACATCAATCAATATATCAGTCATGTGGTCAATATCATAATAGTATGATTAGATATAATCAATAGCATAAACATCACAATTAAACATAAATCAATAACTTGAAATATCCTTTTCTATCTACAGTACTCGAGGTCGGGTGACGCGTCAAATGATGTAGCAAAATAAAATCGCTAGCAAGTGCACTAGTCGCTCAAGTAATATAATAATAAGAGTAAAGAGTGTCGAACCCACGAGGAATATTATTAATTCAATATCTGAATTTATAAATTAATAAGAGAAGAAAAACATAGATTTTGAACATAAGTCTTGTAATTATAAAATAAAATAGAGAAAATAAGATAATAGTAAGATAAGATAATGGTGTTGAAGTTAGGCCTTAGGATGAAAATAAATCGGGATAAATATTTGAACCATAAAAGATAAAATTAATCATGGATTAGAGTTTTCCTAAAATAGTAATCTACATGATTAACTTGCAGTCTTCACGACTGACATCTCTCAACGTAAGCATGCAGAACTATATTAATTTAATAAGAATTCAAGTCTCCATAACTGGCATCCCATCAAATCATATTAAAATTAAGATGCATTAAGTTGGATTTCCTAGACTATTAATCACTCCACAAACTAGTATAGATTAACAGACCATACAAACTTGATTCTTCACGCACTAGTTATCAAATTTATGTCAATTATTAATTTCATATAAATCAATTAAAATTAGTATCATGAATTCTGAAATTAAACACTCCACAAACTGGTATAGCCTAATTCAGAAATTCAATTAACTAATATAAAAGCAGTAAGCACAATTAATAATTGACCAGAAAAGATTGTAACAAATAAAATAGGGTCCAAATAGTTTCCCTTCAATTAATAATCTCCTAAAATAATAATCTTGAAAACATGAAGTTCATCCTAGAAATATTGGAGAGATAATAAAAATAATAAAGAAAATTGGAAGAATTACACCCAAAGAGATAAAAAAGGTCGAAGCTTAGGATCACACGGGTAGACAGTCGGACAGCCTCTCGGACTTGATCAGAGTCGCGATCAACCATCAACCGTCGCACCTCTCTTCTCTTGGTCGTAGCTTGCAGAGCTCACGACTCAACTGTGGAAGAAAACCACACTTCAAAGCACCCATTGGAATGATGGCTTCCTCCACTATTTATAGGTGAGGTATGGTATTCATGTTGATCACGATCGTGAATATCGTACGATCGAATTTAATTTCGTCAAATAAACTTTACGATGTTTAAATCTCAACCTCAAACTTTGTTAATATTGTCGTTTGCGCCCAATAATCTCGGCCGGTAATATGTTAAGGATAAAACTTTTGAATTTTGCGGCCGATAAACTTGATTGATGATGGTATTTTGCCCCTCAAGGATCTGTTGGAGTTCACAATCGATAATCACCATGGTTAAGGATAAATCTTTTATCGCTTTGTGCCCGCAAAACTCTTCTTGATAGGATCACGGCCGCAAAATCATAAGGATTATTATTGTCAATGTTAGATATAATATGAGTTTTGCTCCCAACGATACAAGGCCGATAATAATTTTGTATCTAAATTGCGGTCGATACGTTCGATAAATCATTTACTCGGCTTTTCCTGCAAAATAGTTATCAAAATTAAATTAATCCACACACAATTAAAATGTTCAAAGAATTAATAATTAAAATCGATAAATCCAAAATTAAGACTAAAAAAGACCTAAAATGGTGCATACCATGATCAAATTACAAAAATATTAATTAAAATATTAAACTAAAATATGTTATATTTTGCATGCATCATCAAGTGGGATTAAATTCGGGCTAGTTCCTATAACCAATCATACCCGTCTTTTCTATAGAACTCGGGCCGATTCATCGGGTGTCAACTCCTATTCCAATTCGATCAATGTAACTCGGGCTGGATTGATGAATTTCAATTCGT
Organism: Pontederia crassipes; assembly: GCA_030549335.1. Lineage (NCBI taxonomy): Eukaryota > Viridiplantae > Streptophyta > Magnoliopsida > Commelinales > Pontederiaceae > Pontederia > Pontederia crassipes. The sequence continues at coordinate 57,156,735 of CM060191.1, forward strand.
GATCTCCATATTTAACGGAACCCAGGTCGGGTCCTATGAAATTTGGGATGAGCCGATTCCATTCAATCCGATAACATCTTCCTCACGGATCTCGGGTTAGACTATCCGAATCCTATTAAAATTTCATCCATCCATTAATATCAACGGAACTCGAACTGACCTAGTCGAAATCCAATCCAGATTCTTCCTAATTCTATCATTACGCTCTCGGAATACTCAACCCGGGCCACATACCTTTAAACCCGGGTCAGGTTCTTATGAACTCGATCTAGTCTATCCACGCCTTGCCCGGATTCTACCGAACCCGGGCCGAGTACTACAGAACCAAGACGGGTTCTATAGACCTTCACGGAGCTATATTTCCAATGCAACTTTCCGACCCCATTTCAATGCAATAAATAATTCAATTTAATTCACAATTCATCTAAACAATATGCAATAGTTAGGTCAAGGGTTTTGAAAGTCTAAACCATCGATATAGGGATCCCCCTACATACCTTAAGTTGGTTGAAAAACTAGAAATCCTTTGGTTTGCTGATTGCACGAATGTCGATATTTTGGTTGACGATTTCTCCGCGATGAAACCTTAAAGTTCGTGCCTACACCTTGAATCTTATTCTTCTATGTTGGGCCTTCAAAACGATATGTTGACCGCTCTCAGGTGTCTCAATTTGTGAGAAAATGATGGAGAAAGAGAGGACTATTGCATAGAAATTCCGTGGAGGCTATAATTTCTAGTCACACTTTAGGTCATATTTATACTTCTTAATTAGGTTTTTTTATTCCCATTGGGACTTGGGCTAATTTTGAGTTAATCATGGCTATATATCATTAATCATCCTTTGTTAAATATTCAGACTTAATTAAATCCAAATTTAACTAATTAGTCCATAACCATACTTATGAAAATCAATCTCTACTCCAATTCCTTTTTATCTCTTCCATAACTTCTTTCAACCAAACTCTAATTTTATTTTATCCTTTTATTTTTTTTCTTTTCTCTAATTTTCTGAATTATTTAATAATATTTTCTCACTTGATTTTTGGCTTAAAATAATCATAAATATTATTCTAATACCTAAAATATTTCTAATCCTTAATCTCAATCTAATTATAATCCCTACTCCCAATAGGATTTAATCTTTCTTTATTTTTCTTTTTGCTTTCTAACCACACTATTAATCCTACTCTAACTCTAATTGCTTCTCCAAATAGGATTAACCTTTCTTTCTATTCATATTCCTTTTTCAATTATATTCCTATTCCTTCTCAATTCCCCTTTTCCATTAAACTCGAGCTAAATTATTTTATTGTCCTTTTTGAAATCTTGGGGTGTTACATATTTATTCTAAACTAAACCTAATTGATATTTATGCTCAAGTTTGAATGGAAGTGTTGAAAGGAGAGTCGATTTGCATATCTTTGTAACTATTATTAATAATTGTTGATTTCCTTTTCTTCTCTACTTAGAATATTTTGAAGTAATATTCCAAAAATTGCGCAAGATATTCTACAGTAATATTCCAAATATTGCTCTAGATATTCTGAAGTAATATTTAAATATATTCTTTTTTCTTGTATTGCCTATGTTTATTATAAATAAGGAGGCACTAATGTTTGATTAATCGTGAAAAATAAATAACGATATAATGTAACACCCCAAGATTTTTTATTATTTAAATAAATGGATAATTATTTTTTTATTTTATTTCGGAAACTTTGTTACATAACTAGAGTTAAAGGGAAGTTATATATAGATAAGATTTTGAGTAGAAGAAATAAATAAAAGAGATAACATATTTAATTAAGATAATTAAATATAATTATGGATAGAATTCAAAATTTAATTTAGAGATGGTCAATCACTTAATCAGGATTAGTTTTAATCCACCACAAGTCAAAGTCTTTTTCCCCTATAAATAGAACCTTTCAGCCCATGAGCCTAAGGGGAACTAGAAAACTATTTTTTGTCTACACTTTGAATATTTGTTTCTCCCTCCTCGGTGCACGTGCGCGAGAGTTTTGACTGACCATCCAATCTCGTATCTATCGTTTGTCAAAATATGTTAGACTTCTCGTCAGATGCCTCTCCATCATTATGGAAATCACACATAAAATTAGGGTTCCAAGCATATTGCCTAGAGAGGTACGTAAGATTTCTGATTCGCTTTTGGATACGATTTCTTATTGGAATAGATAAGATGAAGTATGATTACGACATGATTTATGTTCTTATGCATGAATATTTTTATACAGTTTTTATGCCAAAAATAATAGTTTATGAATTAATATTAATTGTAAACTTTCAAAACAAAAAAATGGCACCGGAGTTTTGACGATCAGAACCTAGTCCGAGTAGGAAGAACCTAGCCCTGGTTCTTCTATAAAATATCGATCCAACACAATTCAGCTCCAAGCCCGACCCGAACTCGAAGAGGACCCGACCTGGGCCCATGTAAATCTAGCCTGAGTTCATCTAGTGATATGATTAGATTACGTTTAAGAGCTCGGCCCAAGTTATTTGACCCGACTTGAGCCTTGACCAAATTTGGCCCGCCATGCCCGGGTTTGATTGTACTCGGCCCAGATTCTGCCCTAATATTTTAAGAGTTTTAATTTTGAATTGTTGATATGTTAAATGATCATTTTGCCCATGCTTTAGTGCATGACAAGCTGAAATAGAAAACATGGTTAATTAGGGTACAATATAAATGATGTAAATAAAATTAAAATGAAATCCTTATGTGCATTAATTGTTTTTATGATAGATGATAATGTGAAATGTCAACAAGTTTGCAAGAAAGATAATACAATAAATTGCATATTAACATGATTAATGATCATCAATCGATTCCCTTGTCGGATCAAGGAAAACCATTGGGTCAAAGAAAATAGCTTGGTGAAATAAAAGCCAACTTGTCAAAGAAAAACAATTGGTCAAAGAAAAATCCTTAGTCAATGAAAGCCCGCATGTGTAAAGGTTAAAGAAGTAATGTGAAATTGGAAAAGGCTAATTGCATTGAAGAAATAAAATTCGATTGCATTTGATGAAAAGTAAAGTTCACATGTTTTATATGATAATGAATAGAAAGAAAGATGAAAAGAAAAGAATAGAAACAAAAGATGTAAAGAACACAACAAAAAACAAAGGAAAAGAGAAAAGAATAGAATAGAATAAAACAAAATAGTCAATCATTCATATCATCATTATGTAGTAACATCATGATATGGGAACATCATGTACATCATACAAAATCTAATACATCAATCATCATTCAATTATATCAGTAGGCATCATCAAGTGACTAGTTTTGAATCTCATGTTTTGCTTCTTATGATAACAAATTGAATTGGACGTAAAAGTTACTAATTTATGCTTGAGTAATGACAATGCAGGTATATGATTAAAAGGAATATGTATGTGGAAGAAATCACAAAGTCAAAACTATCTTTCTTGTAGTGCCTTCCATTCCTCGAGAAATAATTAAAAAGAAGAATTTTTTTACTAACCGGTTAAGCCGGCCGGTCGAATGATATCGAGTAGAAAAAATGACTCACCAATGTCGGTCGAAGGACCGATCAGGTACTAGTCGATCGCTCAACAGAAAAGCACAGTTCAAAAATGACGCATGGATGTCGGTCGAAGGACCGATCAACAGAAAAGCGAAATTTAAGAGTAATGATGTATCGATGTCAGTTGAAGGACTAGTCATGTATCGGTCAACCGATCAGAAGAAAAAGCATAACTCAAATGACGCGTTGATGTCGATCGAGCTATCGGTGGTGGTAACATTCGATCGACTAGAAGAAAACTGCAATGGTCGTTAAGGGACAATGTTGAAAACATTCGATCGAAGCATCGGTTGATCAGTTAGAAGAGACAATGTTGAAAATCGCAATGGTCGTGTTGACCGGTCTAAGACAAATGCACAGTAACGATTATTTTTTAATGAGAACTGATTTAGGGAAGTTAGGGGATCCTTGTAAGTAGAGGTGTGCATTGCCTCTTTAGCGAAGAAGAATGTGTGTGATGTAAAAAGAGTTGTTCTCTCCATACAGAAAGTTAGTGGATCTCTAGGGGTCTTGAGGATGAGAAGTCAGAGCGGGAATGTAGGCTAAGGAGTTCTGCTCTTCACTATTATATACTTGCTTAGGATCGATTTCTCAAAATTGGTTTTGAGATTTACGATTAAAGTTTTATACACCAATTCACCACTTTAGTGCTTTCGATCCTATAATTGGTATCAGAGCCCAATTACTTGTATATTAAGATTTAAACATCTTTAGACCTATGACATCAAGTGGATTTAATTTTTTCGAAGGTCAATCTATAAATCGTCCTCCGCTTTTCAATGCATCAAATTTTACATAATGAAAAATTAGGATGCAAGCATATGTATGTTCTATTGATATTGACATGTGGGATATTATTCAAAATGATTTTGATTTATATGAAAATTTATCTTTAAAATATGCCGAAGGCGAAAGATTTTTAGGAAAGCTAAGAATATCTTTTATTGTGCCTTGGATCTAACGAAGTTTAATCAGATTTCTTGAATTTTTTTTACAAATAACTCTTAATTTATCATTCAACTTCATCTTATTTATTACTTGAATTATTTTACAAATAACTTTTAATTTAGCCTCATCTTATTTTATTTATATTTGCTTTTTTATTTTTTGCTTTGTTTATTTATAATACTATGTGATAAAAAATTAAAATAATTTTTAGAGGTAATTATGTTAATTTGTTCTCTAATTATTTTTATAATTATTGATTTTGTCAATACTTGTCAAACATTATAATGTAATATTATCAGTAATTTAAGAAGTGGTAATCTATTTAAGGGATGATCTAAATTACTGGTTAATTAGATTGATAATGCACCAAATGACCTCTTAGTGTTATATATGCATGATGATATAAACTTGTTGCATAGAAGATTAGGACATGCAAAGTATAAGTTGTTAAATAAACTCTCGAATCATGAATTGATTAGAGGTCTGTCTAAAGTTAAATTTGAGAAAAATAATATTTGTAATTCATGTGTAAAAGTTAAACAAACCAAGGGCTCTTTTAAATTGAAGGAAGTTATAGGTACACATAGGTCTTTGAAACTTTTACATCTTGATTTAATTGGACTTATTAACGTAGTAAGTTTAGGAGGAAAAATATATATATATATTTATGATTGTCGATGATTTCTCTCGTTTTACTTGGATCATCTTTCTTGCAAGTAAAGATGAAAGTATAAATATATTCTCTAAATTTGCAAAAAGAATTCAAAATGAACTTGAATAAAAAATTTTGTAAGTTAAAAGTAATCATGGGAGAGAATTTAGAAATCATAAATTTGAATCATTTTGTGAAGAAAATGAAAATATTCATAATTTTTCAACTTTTAGGACACCTCAACAAAATGTAGTAGAAAGAAAGAATAGAACTATATAGGAAATGGCTAGGGCAATATTAAATGTAAGCAAACTGCTACAATATTTTTGGGTGGAGGCCGTGAACACATCATGCTATGTTATAAATAGAATTTTGCTTAGGCTTCTTGTGAAGAAAACATGTTTTGAAATTTTATATGGAAAGAAACCTAATATTTCCTATTTTAAAGTGTTTGGTTGTAAATTATATATTTTGAACATAAAAAATAAATTTAATGCAAAATGTGATGATGGCATATTTCTTGATTATTCAAAGCATACAAAAAAAATTATAATAAAAGAACATTAGTTGTTGAAGAGTCTATCAATGTTAAGTCCATTGAAGCTAATGCTTTTTCGATGAGCAAGCAAATCAAAGATGATAGGAAAGAAGTAGTTGACGTGGAAAGACAATTTCAAGATACGCAAAATAAAAATGATGATGTGGAATAAGTAAGAGTTGACAACTCAAATGTGGAAGAGATGGAGGAACCACAAGAGGAAGGTGATCAGATCATTCCAAGAAATTGGAAACATGACTTATCACATCCAATTGACCAAGTGATAAGTAATATAAATGAAGGTATAAAGACTTCTTTGGAAAACCTATATGCATTTTGTTTATTTCTTGCTAATTTTGAGCCTAACATTATTGATGAAGCACTAAATGATCTAAACTGGATAAATGCAATGCATGAGGAGTTAAATAATTTTGAACGAAATCAAATTTGGGAGCTTATGGAAAAGCCCAAGGGTTACTCACAAATTGAAAAGGATTAATTTTGATGAAACTTTTGCTCCTGTTGCTAGACTTGATGTCATTAGAATACTTTTAACTTTTGCATAAAGGGTTTTAAACCTTTTCATATGGATGTAAAAATGACTTTTCTTGATGGTCTTATAAATGAAAAAGTTTATGTTGAACAACCTAAAACTTTTGAAAATTCAAAATTTTCTAATCATGTGTTTAAACTTTCAAAAGCTCTTTACGAATTGAAACAAGCTCTTAGAGCTTGGTATGAAATATTGAGTTCATTCCTAATCAAAAATAATTTTCAAGAATGGAAAGTTGACACCACATTATTTTTAAAACTTATGAAAAATGACATTTTAATAGTTCATATTTATGCTGATGATATTATTTACGATGCCATTAATGAATGCTTATGCAAAGAGTTTGAGTCTCTTATGCAAAATAAATTTGAGATGAGTCTTGTAGGGAAACTCACATTCTTTCTAGGCCTATAAGTGAAATCCAAAAATGACATTTTAATAGTCCATATTTATGTTGATGATATTATTTACGATGCCACTAATGAATGCTTATGCAAAGAGTTTGAGTCTCTTATGCAAAATAAATTTGAGATGAGTCTTGTAGGGGAACTCACATTCTTTCTAGGCCTATAAGTGAAATCCAAATATGGAATATTTCTTAATCAAGAAAAATATACAAGAGAATTGCTTAAGATATGGGGGGAATGAATGCAAGCCAAATACAACTCCCATGAGTACTATCACAAAATTGAATAAAGATGAAAAAGACAAGTCTATACATCAAAATATATACAGAGGTGGATATCATGTTTGCTTATCTGCTAGATTTCAATTCGCACCTAAAGAATCATATTTAACAATCATTAAGAGAATAATGCATTATTTAAAACACATTTGTGATTTAGGCATTTGGTACGATAGAAATTCTCCATTTGAATTACATGCCTACACTGATATGAATTTTCTAGACGTAAAGTCGATAGGAAAAGCATTAATGGAATGTGCTACTTTCTTGATAGTTCTCTTATCTTATGGGCCAGTAAGAAACAAAACTCCATCACATTGCTGAGGCCGAATATATAGCCGTCGGTAGTTGTTGTGCACAAATATTATGGGTAAAGCAACAATTGCTCGATTATGATATAAATTGTTCAAATGTATCCATGAAGCGTGATAACACAAATGCTATAAAAATGATCAAAAATCTAATTCAACACTCTAGGACAACATATTAATTTGTGGTATCACTTCATTAGAGAGCACATGACATATAAAGACATTGTCATTGAATATGTGTCTACTGAAATTCAATTTGCAGACATCTTTACAAAACCCTTGAGTGAAGATCGATTTTGTATGATTAGAAGGAAATTATGAATGATTGAACCTTAATTGCATATCAATTCTAAATAAAAGTGACTTGGTTATGCAAAATCACATTTGAAATTAATTGAATATTAGAAGTGATGCACAACACTTACATTCATGAAATCTTTACTTCAAAACAAAACTTTAATGGTTAATATTGCAAAAAATTGATAATAACGTGTATCAGACTACGACCGATCGACCGCTGCGCATCACCGGTCGACTGCTCCTAATTCGTAAAAGAAAAATGTTATTTTGAATATGTTGAATGGTCGATTGGTATATTTTTATTTGAATGCGTGACTTAAATCTGGACAGGCGTCATCCATCCATCGATGTCGATCTCCCTCTTCTCCCCTGTCCGACGTCATCCATCACCTGATTTCCTTCCACATCGATTGCCAACGTCACGTGACTCCACCGTCGTGGGGCTCCTTCTTTGGCGACTCCATCACTGTCGGCGTCTATCTCCCCTTCATTGATTCATCTTTGTCTTCATCAACTCGACGTCCATCGTCGACCGACCCCTCTCTTATTTGTCAACCACCGCCTCATCGTGCTCTCACGTCAGTCATGTCCTAGTCTTTGTAGAAGCATTTCGGTAACCACATTGTTGACTCTACCATCATGTGTCTTCGGTCCTTCCACTGTCGAGATAGTCCACCGTTGTTGACAACTGTGCGTCCATTGTTGTCGATGGATAATGAGGAAGGATCTTTCCCCCATAAATTAGTTTTCCAACGTCGTATCGTAACTATAGTTTCGGTCTTCATGCTTGTATTGTCAAAAATGAGCCTAAGCCTAACTCTGAACCCAAGCTTGTCACACGTGGGTGTGGACATGGACCAGGGCCATCCTGTGGACGTGCTCGTCAACCACCCACTAGTCGTCAGCCTATTTTGTCCTCATCCTAACCTAACGGAGATTTTGATCATCGTCTCTTTGTCACTTGGGTAGTGGTCACTACCTTTGATGTTATGTATGGCACTTGTGAGGTCTGACATGCTTACACTGTTGATTGAAACTCCTTGAACATATCGGATGTTCAAGAGTTATTTGCCACCATTGGGTGGCTCCCTCTTTTTTTTTCTCACAGAGCGAGTGTATCCTCACCTTATTCGCTTTTTCTATGCAAACATGACAATCATTAGTGAGGCCATCATTACACATGTTCTTGGCATGCCTCTTGGTTTTGATCATGACCATCTTTGTCACATCTTTGGTCTTCCTTGTCCACTCCCTAGTCGATACTAGTTTGTCCACATGATTATCTTCCGATTGAGGATGGCATTCATGTGGTGTTTAATGGACAAAATGACCACTACACTATCGATGCTACACATAAGTATCTTTGTCCACCGATGAAGATGGTCCATCACATTTTGAGTCGCATGATTCCCCTCGGTCCAGACACTATACAGATGTTACTAACTTTGACTTATTCTTCCTTCATTGTCTCTGTATTCATGATGGCTCTTTTCTCCATTTTGGTCACTATGTTTTCTATCACATGAAGAACACATTTAGAAAGATTACCTTTGGGACTCGCAACACCTTTCATCAATACTTTGGAGCCTGGATTACTCAGATTCTAATTCATTTTGGCATCGTCATTCCTGATGGTGAGGAATACAATAGATCTCGAACATGGGACATCATCACCTCTCATACTCTGCATAGAAAACACCTTCGTCGTGAGAATGATGCTTGGGCCCATGAAGACTGATGCATGTAAAATACAACATATTTTAGATTATTATTTTAATTAATTTTTCTGTAATTTGATCATGGCATGCATCATTTTTAGCCACTTTTAATCATAATTCCGGATTTATCAATTTTAATTATTAATTTTCTGAATATTTTAATTGTGGATGGATTAACTAAATTTTGATAATTATTTTGCAGAAAAAATTGAGATTTAGATGGATTGTGCCGTATCGGCCGAAATTCTAAAGAATTTATCATTACGGCCGAGATTAGGATAAAGGATTATTGTTTTGGTCGAGATATGAAGGGATAAAGATAAAAAGATTTTATCTTTTTGGGCGTAATGGCATGAAGACTTTTCGTTTTGGCTGAGATTTGGAGGGCGTAATGGCAAGGAAATATTAGTTTTGGGCGTAACAAGATTAAATTCTTTCCTTACGGCTGAGATTTGGAGGGGGTAATGATAAGGACTCTTCTTTATTACGGCCGAGATTCGAAGGGAGTAAAGATGAGAAGGATTTATCTTTGGACGTAATGATAAAAAGATTTATCGTGTTGGCCGAGTTTATCTCATAATTTTAAAGTCAACCATACGATGTTACGGCCGGGATCAAATTGAAGGCCGTTCGCACCCTATAAATACGTGAGGAAACCATCGTCCCAAGGTGTGCTCGGAAGTTCAGGTTTCTTCTACGACGAGTCGTGAGTCTGCAGGCTACGACCAAGAGAAGAGAGGTGCGATGGCTGGAAGTTGATCGCGACCCTGATCAAGTCCGAGAGGCTGCCCGACTGTCTGCCCGTGATCCGAAGCTTCGACTTTTATCTATTTGGGTGTAATTCTTCCAATTATTATTATTTTATTATTATCTCTCCAGAATTTCTAGAATGAACTCCATATTTTTATTTATTTCATGTTAGGAGATTATTATTGAAGGGAAACTATTTGGACCCTATATTATTTATTTTAATCTTTTCTGATCAATTAGTTAATTGTGCTTAATGCTTTTGATTTAATTACTTGGATTTCTGAGTTGAGTAATTACTAGTTTGTGGACTATTTAATTTCAGAATTCATTAATTAAATTAATTGATTTTATGTGAAATTAATAATTGACATAAATTTGATAACTAGTGTGTGGAGAATCAAGTTTATGTGGTCTGTTAATCTATACCAGTTTGTGGAGTGATTAATAGTCTAGGATTTTCATATTAATGCATCTTAATTTTAATCTTATCTGACGAATACCAGTTTGTGGGACTTTAGGTTTGATTAAATTTAAGATAGTTTGATTTACAGGATTAAATAGCAGAATTACCAGTTTGTGGACTCTGTGATGTTAATCTTGTAAATTAATAGCCTGGGAAAATTTCTAATCCATCTTTAAAGATTAAATTTATCTTTTATAGTTCAAATATTGATCCTGATCTATTTTCATCCTAAGGCCTAACTTCAACACCACTATCTTATCATTATCTTATTTTCTTTATCTTTTAAAACTCATTTTCAAAATCCATGTTTTTTCTCTCTTATTAATTTATAAATTCAGATATTGAATTAATAATATTCCTCGTGGGTTTGACACTCTTACTCCTATTTACTATATTACTTGAGCGACTAGTGCACTTGCTAGCGATTTTATTTTGCTACATCATTTCAACGCATCAAGTTTTTGGCGCCGTTGCCGGAGAATATTTTATTAATTAATTTCTGATTTTTATGAATTATTAGGAGATGTAAATAAATTTCTGTAAATAAATTCTCTATAAATATGTACTATTTGTTTTAATTATTTTTATTTATGTGAATAATCTAATTTTTTTTCTTTTGCAGATAAAGGTCACAACATTTTTAAATTTGTCGACTTTCGGTTTAAAATCCGACGCCGATTGGATTTTTCGGATTACACTGTCGACTTATGGTTTTACAACTTTGATTTATTTTATCGGCTTTACCGATTACGGCCTTACAATATCGATTCTGAGTTCTAATCTTCTGTTTGTCCGTAATGTTTTTATCCGAACGTTGTTTTACGCCATGAGTAATGGATATTGATTTGACCTTGTTTCGCCCGGTTTATCTATGGTTTTAAATTTTTTTTTACGCCCTATTCGAATCAGTTTCGACTTTCATTCTCGGTCGTAACGTTTTAATTGTTTGAACTTGTCACATGGATTTGATTTCGTTTTGGCCAAAGTGGTTTGTTCTATTTAATTTGATTTCGTTATTTTACGGCAGTAAAGAATCAACTTAATTCAGTTTCGGCCGTAATGATTATTTGTCGCCTTAGCAGTTGGATTCGTATTTCAATTGCTGTTACGACCGAGACCTGGATAGCTTTTTGTTTTATGGCCAATTGAATCATGTCGATTTCATTTCGACCATAATGATAATCTTCTGACTCGCTTCGACTTTAATAGCAATCTTTATCTGAAATTTACGGTCGAGATTTACTTTATTCACATGATCGAATTGATTTATTTCTTTGCGCATTGAATTAAATAAGAATTCGATTAATGCACGATTTTACGAGCGAAAAATCTCTCGCACATACTTTTTACGCTTTGGATTTTCTTACTGCCAACAATTATTTTCTAAACTACTTCTCGGCCGTGATGTTTTCAACTTTGTTTTACGCCACGATTTATTGATTTCAAGTTTTCTTTCTCGGTCGTAAAAAGTTTTCTTTCAAGTTTTCTAAACTATCGTGAAAAAATCCATAAAATGTTTTCAAGTTTATGTATGGATTTTCTTTCTCGACCGTGAAGGATCACGTTCGACTTAATTTTCATAGATTTATGGCCGATATGAATCTTACTCTTCTTCAGCCGTAAAGGATTAAATCGTCGACGTTTCGTTCAATTTTTATTTCGGCCAAAACCATGTTCTATTTTACGGCCAAAAGACTGTCGACTTCGGTTCTTTACGCCCAGGAGTCAATTTAATTCTCTTTCGGCCGAGATAATTCATCGCCGTGCTAATTTTTACGCCATCTCACGAATATGTTTTGGCCATAATAATTTTTACGCCATCTTACGTTGATTAATCCCTTTCGACACTGTTTTATGATTTTTACGGTCGAACGAGCCTCGGATTACTAATCTAATTTCGGCCATAAATCTATTTCTGTATTACGGCCGATTAATATTATTTCCTCTCTAAAAATAATTTTTGCTAATGTCTGATTATTAACTTTGCGGCCGTAAATTAGTTCTGATTCGTTTTGTGTCGTTTGTTACATCATCGTTAATTCTTCCAAGTTTTACGGCCGAACGAGCACATTATTTTTATGATCATCTATTCGATTTACTTCCGGTCGAGATGTTATTTTTGGCATTTGAATTGGTTTGAAGAGCGTTTGGCGGTCGTAATTCGATTTCGGATAATTATTCTCTGACCTAATGAATTTTTTTTATTCGATAATGGCCGAAAGATTTTTATCTTTATCAATTTAAATCTTATTTCTTCGTGACCTATTATCTGTATTTCTTTTTATTTATTTTTGTATATATATATATATATATATTTTTCTCTTTTATTTTACTGAAAATTAGTTGTTGCAGGTACTATTGAAGATTTAATCACAACTAATCTTGGACTCGTCTGATAGTTCCAGACAGCACACTAGGAGTTCAAATCCAATTTTGGAATTTGATCCTGAAATTGAAAGAACTGCTCGCCGATTAAGAAGAGATATAAGAAGAATGACTGAACAAGCACGCAACAATGAGCAACGAAATGAATTAGTTCCGTCACAAAATAATCGATGGAAAAATGAAGAGGAACTCTCTATGAGAGAATATGTCTCGGCCAGATACAGTGACCGAGAATCATACATCGTGCTGCCTGATATTAACGCAAATAATTTTGAGATAAATCCTGCAATCGTGAGGATGATACAAGCATCCCAATTTGGAGGAGGATTTCATGAATACCCTCACGATCACCTTGATAAATTTCTTGCTACTCTGAGCACCTTTAGAAATAATAATATTTCTACTGAAGTTATTCGTCTTTTATTATTTCCACAATCTTTACGTGACAAAGCTTCCACTTGGTTTAAAACTTTGCCTGCAGAATCGATTCACTCATGGTTGGAGCTGGTAGAAAATTTTGTTGGAAAATATTGCCCACCACAAAAGGCAGGCAAATATCGAAGAGAGCTAAGGACATTTGTTCAAGACGATGATGAAACATTATATGAGGCCTGGGAACGATATAAGGAGCTGCTGGACAGAGTTTCTGACAATAGAATTCCAAAGTGGCAAGTGATGGAAGATTTCTATCATGGATTGCGAGCTGCAGATCAAGATAAGCTCGACCAATCGGCAGGAGGGACAGTACTAGGATCTAAACGCCCTAGTGAGATACAGGATATTATTGAAGCTGTAGCCCTCAAGTCAAGTCAAGAAAGGAGACCATCTCGCCGAACTCAAGATGTACATGCTGCACAAGGAATACAATCTTCAGAAATAGTGGCTCAGCTAGAGTCACTTAATAAAAAATTCGAGCAGATGATGTCACTAATGGGAAATTCCAACAATTATAGCCCTACAGGTAACACTTCATATTCTAATCAAATTGAAAATGCTAACTTTATTTCCAATTTATTTTACAGGAACAATGATTATGGTTGGAGACATAATCCGAAGTTTGCCTATAATCAGAATCAAGGCCAATCTTCTGGTCCATCAAAAGATTATATACTGAAAAGGCAACTTGATACTCCCCAATATCAATCATCAAATCACATGCAGGAGATGATGGCACAGATCATAGACACAATGCAAGCGTTGCAAAAGAATATGGAATCTAGAGCCACGAATCAGGATGCATCAATTCGAAATTTAGAAAGACAACTGGGCCAGATGGCGGCACAACTGACTGGACGTACACCGGGCTCTCTCCCAAGCAACACAGAGAAAAATCCAAGGGGAGAAGAGCAAAATAGGCCTTGATTATCATCAAGACTAAGTCAAGCTGAAGACTATAAATCAGAACTATTTTTATCCTTTTTATTATTTCTTTAGATTAGTCTTTCATTAGTTTGTTGATTAATATCTTTAGTTGTGGTAATAGTTTTTATTTTGTTGAGTCATATGCGAAAGAAGAGAACTTCGGACATGACAACAGGGCGTAAAATCCGACACCTACGCAAACTTTCTTCGTTACGGCCGAGCCTTCTTCCTTACGGCCGAAGTTTCAATGCTTCTCGCCCAAAAGCCCTTATGGCCGAAGTCTCATCGCCGGTTCCACCTGTTCCTTACGGCCGAGCTTCCACCGGAGCTGACTCCTTACGCCCGGACGAGCGCCGAACACCAGCGCCACCACCCATTCCTTACGGCCGATCCTCACACCACGCTCTTTGCTTACGGCCGAGCTTCATCAACTACGGCCGAAGTTCTTCATCAACTAGCTCTTACGGCCGAGATTGCACGGCTGAGATCTTCATCAACAAAATTTTGCGGCCAAGCTTTTACGGCTGAGACTCTCCATTATCGGCCGAGATCCATCAATTATCGGCCGATATCTCCTCTCACCGATACCATTTGCGGCCATGAAGTTCATAACACTGACACCACAAGAATTATCGGCCAAGCATCTCTCCACCGACAATAAATCCGATTGTATCTTTTCCCTTTTCTTTATTTTCATTTCTTTAGCTTTTCCATATTATCTTTACTCTTTTCCTTGTTGGCCTAACACTGAGGACAGTGTCTGGTTCAAGCTTGGGGGAGTTTGCATTTCATGCATTGCATGTTTCTTTCTTTTTATTTGCTTATGTTTGCATCTATTTGTAAAAAAATCCAAAAAATTGAAAATTTTCTAAAAATTACCATTGCATGCATTTATTTTTGCTACCATCTTACAAACTCTTGTCTTATTGTTTTAATTATCTTTAGTAAAAGTTCAAAGACATATTGTTAATTGATGAAATTTGAATGTTTTTCTTTCTTATCACTTGCTATTTTAGTATCAAACTTATGGACTATGTGCCTATGCTAAGTAGAATTATGAATGACTAGACGACAAAATCATATTCATGCCTCTTATTTCTTTTAAGTCTTGATAGTAGTAGCCTTCTTATTGACCATATCAAGTACTTTTTGAGCTTATAAAAAAAGAAGGGTTAGTTAAACCCCAATAAATAAAAAAAATGAATAAAGTTATGTGTAGGTGCAAAAGTGTTATCCGGAACCAAGATGTGTTCGGGTAATTAGATCCGTAGGGGTTCATGCCTGACGACCTAAGGGCAACTGCTCTAGGATCCGTCGATCGAAAGCCCGCTACATGGACCATCTTGTGGAATATGGAGAAGCACAGGAGTACTGAATCATGGCTAAGTTTGAACTCTTCATTCAGAACCTTGGTTGTTCGGGCAAGTAAACTCGAGGGGTGCTTTATCACCTGGTGCCCTAAGGTCATCTGGTCTGGGAGTCATCAGTCTAAAGCCCGCTACATGGACTTTCTTGTGCAATCCTGCTTGAAGATTAGAACTTTCAAAATGATTGAAAATAAAAGTGAAAAGAAAAAGAAAAAGAAAAAAAGAAAAAGTTTTAAGCTCAATTAGTACTTATGTGTTCAATATTAATACTATTATTTGACAGACAATTTATTTTTCTACAAGGCTGAATTTGAGATTGTTTAAATTTGTGTAGCATTCAGAATTTCTATGAAGTTAAGTGCATGAAAAATGATAAGATGCTGAGTAGTAGCTGTGCAGAAGAATTGTGTGAGAAAATTAGTCAGTTGACAATGTGGAGGCTATGATGGAACTTTCTTGAGCCTTGTTTTGAATTTTTGCTTGAGGACAAGCAAGACTTTAAGCTTGGGAGAGTTTGATGCATGCAAAATATAACATATTTTAGATTATTATTTTAATTAATTTTTCTGTAATTTGATCATGGCATGCATCATTTTTAGTCACTTTTAATCGTAATTCTGGATTTATCAATTTTAATTATTAATTTTCTGAATATTTTAATTATGGATGGATTAACTAAATTTTGATAATTATTTTGCAGGAAAAATTGAGATTTAGATGGATTGTGCCGTATCGGTCGAAATTTCGAAGAATTTATCATTACGGCCGAAATTAGGATAAAGGATTATTGTTTTGACCGAGATATGAAGGGGTAAAGATAAAAAGATTTTATCTTTTTGGGCGTAATGGCATGAAGACTTTTCGTTTTGGCCGAGATTTGGATGGCGTAATGGCAAGTAAATGTTGGTTTTGGCCGAGATTCAAAGGGGGTAACAACTAAATGATTTTATCTTTTGGGCGTAACAAGATTAAATTCTTTCCTTACGGCCGAGATTTGGAGGGGGTAATGATAATGACTCTTCTTTGTTACGACCGAGATTCGAAGGGAGTAAAGATAAGAAGGATTTATCTTTGGGCGTAATGATAAAAAGATTTATCGTGTTGGCCGAGTTTATCTCATAATTTTAAAGTCAACCGTACGATGTTACGACCGGGATCAAATTGAAGGCCGTTCGCACCCTATAAATACGTGAGGAAACCATCGTCCCAAGGTGTGCTCGGAAGTTCAGGTTTCTTCCACGACGAGTCGTGAGTCTGCAAGCTACGAACAAGAGGAGAGAGGTGTGACGGCTGGAAGTTGATCGCGACCCTGATCAAGTCCGAGAGGCTGTCCGACTGTCTGCCCGTGATCCGAAGCTTCGACTTTTATCTATTTGGGTGTAATTCTTCCAATTATTATTATTTTGTTATTATCTCTCCAGAATTTCTAGGATGAACTCCATATTTTTATTTATTTCATGTTAGGAGATTATTATTGAAGGAAAACTATTTGGACCCTATATTATTTGTTTTAATCTTTTCTGATCAATTAGTTAATTGTGCTTAATGCTTTTGATTTAATTACTTGGATTTCTGAGTTGAGTAATTACCAGTTTGTGGACTATTTAATTTCAGAATTCATTAATTAAATTAATTGATTTTATGTGAAATTAATAATTGACATAAATTTGATAACTAGTGTGTGGAGAATCAAGTTTATGTGGTCTGTTAATCTATACCAGTTTGTGGAGTGACTAATAGTCTAGGATTTTTATATTAATGCATCTTAATTTTAATCTTATCTGACGAATACCAGTTTGTGGGACTTTAGGTTTGATTAAATTTAAGATAGTTTGATTTACCGGATTAAATAGCAGAATTACCAGTTTGTGGATTCTGTAATGTTAATCTTGTAAATTAATAGCTTGGGAAAATTTCTAATCCATCTTTAAAGATTAAATTTATCTTTTATAGTTCAAATATTGATCCTGATCTATTTTCATCCTAAGGCCTAACTTCAACACCACTATCTTATCATTATCTTATTTTCTTTATCTTTTAAAACTCATTTTCAAAATTCATGTTTTTTCTCTCTTATTAATTTATAAATTCAGATATTGAATTAATAATATTCCTCGTGGGTTCGACACTCTTACTCCTATTTACTATATTACTTGAGCGACTAGTGCACTTGCTAGCGATTTTATTTTGCTACATCATTTCAACGCACCAAAGACACACATGCACCTATGGAGACTATAGACGTATCGAAGGTTGGACCAAGTCGGCACCCCCGCTTGCCTTCGCATTGTGATCCCGCTAAGCATCAAGGACCCTCGCAGGATGCTGCATCAACTTCTCATGGATCCTACGACTTCACTTCCCTTACACATCAGGTGGCTTTCATTGATCGTCGGGTCCATGGGATGGAACGCATATGAATTTTTTTTGTTGACTCACTTCAAGCTTTCTACGCCTCACAAGGGATGATTCTTTATGTTTATCTTGCGCTTATAGCATTTGATATCATGTGTTTATATTGCTTCATATTATCATGACCATTTATTCAAGGGGAGGAAATGTGAAATATGCATAAATGTAGGGGAACTTGCTTACAATTCATTTATAACTTCTCTCCTCTATCATCCAATTAGTTTATCATCATCAAATAGGGGGAGATTATTGAATCTCATGTTTCACCTTCAAGTTTTAATGATAACAAATCGAATTGAACATAAAAGTTACGAATTTATGCTTGAGTAATGACAATGCATGTATAAGAGTAAAAGGAATACATATATATGTGAAAGAAGTCACAACGTCAAAAGAATTAAAAAGAAGAGGTCGACCGGTCAAGCCAGACAGTTGAATGATATCGAGCAGAAAAAATGACACACCAATGTCAATCGAAGGAAAGGTCGAGTACTGGTCAGCTGCTCACACTACAAGAAAATCGAACAATAGTGACCCACTACTTGCGACGCTACGGAGGCGCTAATACATCTCCGTGATAAAGAGCGTCTCATTGGCGTCTAACTAGCGCCGCATAAGTGCGGTGTTAAAAATTGGTGGCTACTGGCATCGCAATAGAGTCAACAACAATGATACGCGACTAGCGCCACGTGTTGACGCTGTCTCGATGTTATTACGACGCGTGGTGTCCGACTGGGCACAGAATAATGCATCACTACTTGGACGCGCGCTACGTCTGAGGCGCTATCCCGACGCCCATGAGTCTCTAATGTAGGTGCTATTTCGGCGCTACAGTGATGCAAATATGATGGTATATGCATCGCCAATGAGACGCGAATATGGCGCTAAGAATGATATATTTAACTCAGCATCGATAGCATATGCGACGCTAATGTGACGCTATGGAGGTGCTACTTGTAGATTTTTTTTACCCATACCAGCCTCATTTTTTCTCCTTCCCGCACCATACAATTTATAAAGTATATAAAAATGCATTGATATTCATCACAAGCAATATAAAAGCATCACAGGTAATATAAAAGCATCATAGGCATAATATGCAACATAGGAATACGAAAAGTAATAAACTGAACTAACAAACTATATGTATAAATTAAAAACATGACAAAACCAACGAAGAAATATTACCTGGTGGCTGATTACTCGGATCATCTCCATACTTTTCAGTCATTTTCACATTATACTCATCTAAAAAATTTAAACATTGTGTATTTCAAAAATAGTGCACTAACGTCAACAACCAAATAACTATGTCATGAGACTTACCAGAAGCCTACGAGCAGTGGGTGTGACTAAGTCATTTGTCTTTCGGCTCTTATGCATGGCCTCATAGACCACACGAAAGCTTACGGGACCGTCTTCTTTCTCCTCCTACAATAAAGTTTTAAATTTGATAACACAAGTATAAGTCAAAAGTTTGATAAATTGAATTTATATATAAATTACCATGCATCGTCGATGCTGGTCATATCGCATCGACCCCCTGTGTGGATGTGGACCTCGGGTTTCGAAAGACAGTTAACTCTTGCCTTTTCCGACTTCCTTTGCCATCGTCATCTGTCCTTTGTGAACATCAAATACTTACACTTTCAAAAACTATAAATTTAATAAAAATAATTTAAAAGTAAACATACTTACCACTTCCTACATAAGGACTCCCAAACCGAGCGCCTAATATGCCTTGGGCATCTTTGTATGCCCTGCTCCAAAGTGAGGCCGGCGGACGTGACGACCTTGCGAAACTTGTATAATCGATTTCGGAGGCGTTTTGCAGTGACCTCCACAAAAGCTCTCCGGATCGATTTGCCTCCTACAAAATACGTTAAAACTTAGTACTTTTAAAATAATATAAATCCAATTATGTAACCCAAATAGAAGATCGTATCGTAAAGGCTCGAAAAATGTCATCCCGCACTTGAATTGTGACATCTTTCTAGGATCCTGCCCCTTTCGGCATGTGCGAAAGAATGAGAGCACTGACATCCCGCACGGTACTAACGTGTATGAAAGTGGTCCTGCCAATTACAAAGAAGAATTAATTTTCAACGATAACCAAAAGTATAACAAAATTTGTACAACTTATTTAACTTACGGTCGAGCAATATTATTCACAGTAACCACCCCATTATCGTGTAACCCCCTTCATCACTCGAAGATGAATCATCATCCGGTACAGCTGGGGTAGGCTGTGAAGGTCCGACATTATCTACGGGCCCTAATACATAATAAATCATTAGTGTCATACCAAATTAAAATTGTGATAATTGATAGATGTACAGTAATGTTCTCACCTCGATTGATGTGTACCGCAGCATGATCAGTGGCAGTCCGCTCGTCTGAATGAATTGAGCCAGGTGCTTGTGCTATCGGCGGTGTAGCAACTGGCATTATTAAAAAATAATTAATATAATTAATTGAGAAATGTCAATAACAATAAATATATCACCTGGCGTAAGATGTCGCTCTTCAACGCTAGAATGTGGTGAAGCGTCTGGTATTCTCGCCGGTGGCGGTGGGGTAGCAACTGTCATCATAAGAAAATACATAAAATTTGGCTCCTATTTAAAATTATGGAATATACAAAAAATAACCTAATGCGACATGACGATCGTTGTCGTGCGACCAAGATATCCCGACTACGTTCCTCGTCGACGGTGGAGTAACTGTTACAAAAGCAAAATATTTAAAAAACTCTATCTCCTACTCTGTATCGCCTACAATTTGTCACGTACCTGGAGTGATACGCAGAGTAGACTCACCAATGGATCGTCTACTATTCGACGATCCGGCTAGGTGCCCCGATATTATTAAAAAAGAAATTTAACTATTATAATTAACTATAAATAAGCAGCTGACAATAAATATATTACCTGGTGGTTGTGATGACTGACTCATATGGAGTGAATGCTTGGAAGAGCGAGATGACCCAAATGCTCGACCCCTAGTAACCATGACTAAAAAAAGAAGGAAGTTTCTCTTATTATCGATAACCATATATAACTTAAAAAAGAAGTAAAAAGCTTATGTCATTAGAATAACTACGAGATTCATTCACTTGTTTCGTATTCTGATTCATTTTCATCATCTTCATCATCGTCGCTATAATTTTGGTTCGAGTCATCGTCAAAGAAATTATCAAAGTTCACATCCAAGAGGTCATTTGAATTGAACTCTTCCATTGGCTCATTTTCATCGACCAATTGAAAATTCTCAACTCCATCGGCCACACAATCGTCTCATTCACTCTATCTCCTTGATAGTAATCGTTGTGTACGAATGATGTTTCATTGTCATCTACCATTGTTTCTGCTAAGAATAGTCTACTCTTCACCTTGCATGACGCCCACCATTCATCCTTGGTTATTTTCGATGGATACTTAGTGTAGTACACTTGTTGTGCTTGTTCCGCCGATACGAATGGATCATATGACTGAAGTCTCGACCGAGGGTTAATATCCACCAATTTAAACTTTTGATCGTCATATGAAGAAGCAACGCCTTCATTTTGATATGCCACATTAATGAATTCATCAACACCATCCTTATATTCTTCAGTTATGATGCCATGTTTATCCTTCCAACGATGAATCTAACTACGATCTGGCTTAATCATTTTTGTAACGGACAACATTAAGCAATATATCAATAAATTCGTGTACTTGAAACGTGTGATTTTGAACTTACGAAGTCCAAAATCACACGTTTCAAGTACTTCATCGTCGAATCATAATCTCATTTTATCACCAAGATGTTCTAGTAATTAAGTAGTATTTTATCACCAAGAGGTTCTATGTCAATAGTAACTAACTTAACAGCAATAGTTTCTCATAATTAAGTAACTTAACATGCATTAGTAACTAACTTAACAGCAATAGTTTCAAGTAATTAAGTGGTATTTAACTGAACATGCATTAGTAATTAACTTAACAATAATAGTTCAAAGTAATTAAGTAGTATTTAACTTCCATGAATTAGTAATTAACTAAACATGGTGGTGGGCTCGTACCTTCTTAACCGAAGAGGGATGGCAGTGGGCGGTGGCCAGCGGTGGAGGAAGGCGGCAGGCGACGGCTGACAGAGGAGCACAGTGGAGGCGGAGGGTGGCAGAGGCAGAGGTCGGCGCGGTGGAGGAGGGCGGTGCAAAGGGCGGCGGAGGCGGAGGGCGGTTGACGTGGCGGTGGAGGCGGAGGGCGGTGGAGACGGAGGGCGGCAGAGGCGACAGTGGAGGCGGAGGGCGGTGGAGACGGAGGCGATGGTGGAGGAAGTTGAGGCGGCAGTGGTGGCAGAGGGCGGTGGAGACGGAGGTCCGCGCGGAGGGCGGTGGAGGAGGCGGAGGCGGTGGTGGAGGGCGGCGGAGGTGCGCGGAGTAGGAGGGCGGAGGAGGAGGAGGAGGAGGAGGAGGAGGAGGAGGCAGTGGAAGGCCGGCGGAGGAGGCGGCGTTGTGCGGCGGAGGATGCGGTGGAGGAGGCGGCGGAGGTCGGCGCAGGGCGGCAGAGGAGGCAGAGACGGCGAAGGCAGAGGCGGTGGAGGAGTCGATCGTTGGCGTCGAGCATCGGGCGTCAGGCATCGGGCGTCATCGGCGGAGGGCAGAGGGGTAAATAGTAAAAAGTGAAAATGAAGAAGAGGGGTTAGGGATTTAAGTAAATTCTTTAGTATCTCATTCTTTCGCGATGCTATATAGACACTATATAGGTGCCCTATTGTGTCACTAAGCCTATATCGACATAATAGCGTCGCATTAGCGTCTACTAAGACTTAGCGTCTCAACATTGTGACGACAGAGAGACGCTAATTTTTTTTATCTATTTCTAATTTTCTATTATGTATGTAATTTTATTTATCAATATAGCGTCTCATCGCATTGTGCCCCATTCTAGTTGTTTTATTCCCTTCCGACAATCTATCATGTATGTATATAAAATTATAAGTCTATATGTATATGTGTCTATAACAAAATTGTGTGTGTATATATATATGTAATATATGCGTATGTATATGTCTACGTGTGAGAGATTAAGTCACAACAATGTGTTTATTTATATGTATTATAAATATATATGTGTATGTATATGTCTATACATGTGCGAGACATATATAGATAACGTGTATATGTATACGTATTCCAAGTGTATATATGTATGTATATGTTTATATGTGTGAGATTAAATGATAATAATATGTATATGTCTACTTATTATATATAAGTATAAGTATATATGCGTATACGTGCCCGAGTGAGTTAATGTTTAAAAGTCGGCTACGGAGGCGCAATACCGACGCTATTGAGTCGCTAAAGGGATTAGCGACCCGTAGCGTCACATTAGCGTCAAAACTTATTCGCGTCTCAAGATGGCGACACTACAGAGACGCCAATAGTGTCATCATAGTTTCGGCGATGCCAACGGCTCTAGTTAGACGCGACGTTGACGATATTGAGTCTCCAAGGTGACGCTAAAATGAGATAATTTGTAGCAAATCACTCTCTTACTTCAACCACCATAATTTCATGATTAAGAATATAGAAATAATATATGCATAATTAAGATATGATATATGTTGTATGTTTAAATAACATATATAATATAGGTAACAATGCATTGATGTAAAAATACATATATATGTAATCATGTAGTACATATATATAATATAGGTAATCATGTAGGAATACATATATATGTTGATAATACTAATATAATATTTAATTTATTTATTGATTAACAGATAGTATATATAATATATAGGGTTTAGGGTTTAAATATAATTTGATGTCTACATAGCGTCGTTTAAACATGTGATGCCAGATAGCGTCTCTTTAGAGCCGCATGGCGTGCGACGCGAAGTCTTAAAATCACCTAGGTTCTTAACTCTACCATATGACCTCCTAGAATCATCAAAAAATACTAAAAAAATCTGTGTTGCTGTGCTCTATGGGAGGTACAAATTTTGTGTTGATCGCATTGTGCCCCATTCTAGTTGTTTTATTCCCTTCCGACAATCTATCATGTATGTATATAAAATTATAAGTCTATATGTATATGTGTCTATAACAAAATTGTGTGTGTATATACATATGTAATATATGCGTATGTATATGTCTACGTGTGGGAGATTAAGTCACAACAATGTGTTTATTTATATGTATTATAAATATATATGTGTATGTATATGTCTATACATGTGCGAGACATATATAGATAACGTGTATATGTATACGTATTCCAAGTGTATATATGTATGTATATGTTTATATGTGTGAGATTAAATGATAATAATATGTATATGTCTACTTATTATATATAAGTATAAGTATATATGCGTATACGTGCCCGAGTGAGTTAATGTTTAAAAGTCGGATACGGAGGCGCAATACCGACGCTATTGAGTCGCTAAAGGGATTAGCGACCCGTAGCGTCACATTAGCGTCAAAACTTATTCGCGTCTCAAGATGGCGACACTACAGAGACGCCAATAGTGTCATCATAGTTTCGGCGATGCCAACGGCTCTAGTTAGACGCGACGTTGACGATATTGAGTCTCCAATGTGACGCTAAAATGAGATAATTTGTAGCAAATCACTCTCTTACTTCAACCACCATAATTTCATGATTAAGAATATAGAAATAATATATGCATAATTAAGATATGATATATGTTGTATGTTTAAATAACATATATAATATAGGTAACAATGCATTGATGTAAAAATACATATATATGTAATCATGTAGTACATATATATAATATAGGTAATCATGTAGGAATACATATATATGTTGATAATACTAATATAATATTTAATTTATTTATTGATTAACAGATAGTATATATAATATATAGGGTTTAGGGTTTAAATATAATTTGATGTCTACATAGCGTCGTTTAAACATGTGATGCCAGATAGCGTCTCTTTAGAGCCGCATGGCGTGCGACGCGAAGTCTTAAAATCACCTAGGTTCTTAACTCTACCATATGACCTCCTAGAATCATCAAAAAATACTAAAAAAATCTGTGTTGCTGTGCTCTATGGGAGGTACAAATTTTGTGTTGATCCAACGGTCGGATCTCCGGCAATTGTCATTTGATTTTTTAAAAAATGAAAAAGCATTATTCCTTCGATTTTGAAATTTGGGAATTAGAGTATAATGCATGTATAACATGGCATATTAACTTTTGTATATTATATAATAGAATAATATAGTATAGCATGGTATATAATATAGTATAATATAGTTTAGTATAGTATAATATAGTATACTATAGTATAATGTAGTTAGTATTATATAGACTATATCAAAAAGTGCATAAAAGTCTTAGCGTCGACTATACTATATATACATTATATGATATTAGCATCCACTGAGTGTCGACTTAGCGTCACGACCACTATGACGCTACCCAACGTCTCATGCTTGCGACGCCAATGCAACGCAAGAAGCCAGCGCTAATATCGGCTCTTACATTCCGTCTATTTAGCGTCACTTTACTTGTGACGCTAATTTAGTGTCGCAGCCCTGCGATGCCAATATAGCGCTACCATCTGCCGCGTGTTTATTAGTTTTCGCGCGTGATAATAGCGTCGAAATAGTGTCTCTTTGGCATCTCACTTAGCGTCTACTGTTTGTGATGCTAATGCGACGCTATATGGACGCTATAGAGATGCACTTAGCGTCTCCTCTTGTCGACCCAATGATAGCGTCTCTTTAGAGCCGCATGGCGTGCGACGCGAAGTCTTAAAATCACCTAGGTTCTTAATTCTACCGTATGACCTCCTAAAATCATCAAAAAATACTGAAAAATCTGTGTTGCTGTGCTCTATGGGAGGTACAAATTTTGTGTTGATCCAACGGTCGGATCTCCAGCAATTGTCATTTGATTTCTTAAAAAATGAAAAAGCATTATTCCTCCGATTTTGAAATTTGGGAATTTGAGTATAATGCATGTATAACATGGCATATTAACTTTTGTATATTATATAATAGAATAATATAGTATAGCATGATATATAATATAGTATAATATAGTTTAGTATAGTATAGTATAGTATAGTATAGTATAGTATAGTATAGTATAGTATAGTATAGTATAGTATAGTATAGTATAGTATAGTATAATATAGTATAATGTAGTTAGTATTATATAGACTATATCAAAAAGAGCATAAAAGACTTAGCGTCGACTATACTATATATACATTATATGATATTAGCGTCGACTTAGCGTCACGGCCACTATGACGCTACCCAACGTCTCATGCTTGCGACGCCAATGCAACGCAAGAAGCCAGCGCTAATATCAGCTCTTACATTCCGTCTATTTAGCGTCACTTTGCTTGTGATGCTAATTTAGTGTCGCAGCCCTGCGACGCCAATATAGCGCTACCATCTGTCGTGTGTTTATTAGTTTTCGCGCATGATATTAGCATCGAAATAGTGTCGCTTTGGCATCTCACTTAGCATCTACTGTTTGTGATGCTAATGCGACGCTATATGGATGCTATAGAGAGGCATTTATCGTCTCCTCTTGTCAACCCAATGACGGCACTACTGTGATGCTATTAGCGTCAATTTAGAGTCGTGAATACAAATTTCAGTCTGTGACAAGTTTGGATACTTGCCATCTTGGTTCAGAACGGATTGAAGAAGGCTCGAGTAAAAAGCTTGATGCCATGGAGGCATCCACCTGGAAGGAACTCGAGGAGAAGGCCATGTTTGCGATTCAGTTGTGCCTGACGAACGATGTTCTTCAGGAAGTTCTCGCAAAGAAGACGGCGGCTGGTCTTTGGACGAAATTGGAAACTCTGTATCTGACGAAAACCCTAGCGAATCGACTTGTTTTGAAGCAGCGGATGTACACCCTTCGTATGGTCGAAGGTACGTCGATCAAATCGCACATCAATGAGTCCATCGCCCTAATCAATGATTTGAAGAACGTAGATGTGAAGGTTGATGATGAAGATCATGCCCTATTACTTCTTTGTTATCTGCCATTTTCATATAAAACTTTTAAAGAGACGATGATCTACGGTAGGGACAAACTCAAGTTTGAAGATGTTAAGGGCAAACTGTTGAGCAAAGAAAAGTTGGATAACGAATTGGGATCCAGTAGAAAATCTGATGATCAAGCCTCAAGTCTGATTGCAAGAGGTAGACATCAGACAAGAAATCAAAATCAAGACAGATCCAGATCTAAGTCGAAGAACAGAGATAAAGTCTGCAATTATTGCAAGAAGAAGGGACATATCAAAGCAGAGTGTTACAAATTACATAATAAGAATAAAAGGATAAACGAGAGCAACGAGAAAGGAATTCATTAGGCTAATGTTGCAGATGCCAGTATAGAAGAAAGTGAGAATGAAGATGTTCTATTGTTAACGACATCAAACAAATCCAGATCATCAAGTGAATGGATTCTCGATTCTGGATGTTCATACCATATGTGTCCCAATCGAGATTGGTTCTCCACGTACAAATCTATTGAAGGTGAAGTCGTTCTTATGGACAACAATGCTGCCTATAAGACTGTTGGTATTGGGTCCATTCAGATTAAGATGCATACGGGATTGTCAGAATATTACCTGAAGTCAGACATGTTCATGATCTGAAGAAGAATCTCATTTCGCTCAGTGTTTTAGACTCAAATGGTTGCAAAGTTGTTATTGAGTCTAATGGAATAAAGATTTCTCGTGGTGCTCTTGTGTTGATGAAAGGCCTCAAAATCGGTAGCTCGTATGTTCTCCAAGGTTCGACTATGATGAGTTCAGCAGTAGTCTCATCTACCTTAGAGGAAGATTGCACAAAATTATGGCATATGTGTTTAGGCCATATGAGTGAGAAGGGCATGCAAGTTCTCATCAATAGAGGTCTTATTCCTGATGCAAAAGTTGGAAAATTAGAGTTGTGTGAGCATTGTATCTTCGAAAAGTAGAAGAGAGTTAGTTTCGGTTCATCCATTCATAAGATGAAGGAAACCTTTATTAGGTTCATTCAGATTCATGGGTCCTTCTCAAGTTCCTTCGAAAGGAGAAAATAAGTATTTGCTCACATTTATTGATGACTTCTCTAAAAAAGTTTGGGTCTATTTTCTGAAGCATAAAGATGATGTATTTGAAACATTCAAGTCATGAAAGACTCTACTAGAGAAGCAATCTGGAAAAGTTGTGAAGATGCTGAGGACTAATAATGAACTAGAATTCTGTAATTTAAAATTCAATGAATTTTGTGACAAAGAAGATATTGCAAGGCATCACACAATTGTGAGAATTCCACAGCAGAATAGAGTCGCAGAAAGAATGAACAGAACTCTATTAGAGAGAGCTCGATGTATGATGTCAAATGTATGACTTGACAAGGAGTTTTGGGCAGAGACCATCAATCTGGCATGTCGGCCTGTTTGGTTCAAAATTCATTAAGGGGAAGGAAAGGTAAAGAGTGGGAAGAGAAATGATAGGAAGGGAATGTAGGAGAATGAAGATGAATAGTTACAACTGTTTGGTTGATATCATTAAAGGGAAGAGAAGGGAATGAATGTTAAGTGATTAATTTATTTAGACAATTTTATCCTTTACATATATAGTTGTATATTTAATTTATATGGTCAAAATTGGAAACACATACTAAATATGTCTTTTCCCCTCTCTCCACCCTGATTTGAAGGGGAAAGAAAAAATGGAACATCAGAGGGGAATGGAAAGGAAAGGAGAGGACTTTCCCCTTCTTTCCCCTCCAACCTAAACTCAATCAAACGAGGGGAACGGATTCTCCTCCTTGCCCTTCCCACTCCTTACCGTGCTTTCACCCCCAACCAAACAGACCCAATCGGTCTTCTGGAACTGAATTTTTTCTTCCAAAGCACAACTTTCTATCCAACTTTTCATATTTAACCTTTCAAGGGGAACCTTTCCGATTCCAAGAAATTGACGAAATCTTGCGGAGAGTTTGTATAATTTATTTTGAGTTGAATGTTAAATGATTTTTGGAATGCTTTTTTTCTTCCAAAATTTAATGATCCTGCAATTGGTGGCTATGGTTGATGTGCTAGAGCTGCAAGGACCCTTTGTTAGATTAACATTAAAGACAAAACCTTTCTTTTTTGAGATTAATTGGCGGCAATATTTCTTTTATCCTATGCATTATATTTCTAAAAGTCGTTTTCATCTTTATGATTATTTGTTACCATCAGGATCTGTTTGTGAAGGGTATTGTATGTTTTGACAAGCTCAACTAACTATTCAAGGCATGGTACTCTTTTTTCCTGCAGTACAAGTGTTGAGTTCATTTGCTTGGAATATCAAAGAAGTGAATATTTCAAGAGAAAAAGGAATAGCGTCTGCTATCATCTGAACTGATGAACACCATGAAATGGGCAATCCTGTTGGGAACTATAACTTGCAGCCTCACTTTGGATTTCAATTTGGTTCTCTTTGTTGTCGTTTTTGTCACCTCAAGATTCCTGAAGTTTATTTTTGTGATGATGAATATGCTGAAATCAACCTTCTTTATTGTGCAATTCCACGCCTGTTCTCCTGTTCTCTTGTTCTCAGAATCTTTGACAGTGAAATCTACTGTTTAAAAATGTTCCAAGCAGCAGCATCTGACACATTTTTTTTGCATGTAATTGGGTTGAGATTTGTGTAAGATTCATATCGGTTTTCTCGTTTCCTTAGTTACCTGAAGTTATTTTCTTGCTTTCTCTTTATCAGGGACTTAGAGTAGCAAAATTGATGCATTTGGATATCGTAATTTCTTCAAATTTTTTATGAATAGTTGAATTAATAAATTAATTCGAAGTATATTAAGATGGAGTGAATTTTAATAATAAAGAATAGAATAGTTGATGGATAGGAAAAAGTAAATATGATGGATTAATTTTTAATGAGTGTTTGAATTAAGTAGTTATTATATATATAAATAATGTATTTATTAAATAATTAAAATAAAAATAAAAATATTTATTAAAAAATATATTAATTTTTTAATAAAATAATAAGTAAAAAATGATATTATATTAATTCTTTATTATAAATATTTTATATTTATTAAATAATTTATTTTATATAAGAAAGGGAAAAAAAGAAAAAAATTGAAAAGAAAAGTCAAATAAAAAGATGTGAAAACAAAAAAAGAAACACCAAAAGGTGGAACGAGGAGTGAAACTAGTGTCACGGAACCCTAATTTCACCCTAAAAAATGGCTTAATTCCATCTTAAAAATCATGAGAAGTTGGTTGAGCCTGGTTCCAAACAAAACACGATAGTTTTGCTTCTTTGTTCATCATGGTATTTGAGGATCAGCATCATGATAAGTTTTATCCCTCTCATTTGGATTCAATTAGATTCTGATGGAAGAGACGCCAAATTTAATTCAGGTAGAGTACCCAATGTTGTATACATTTTTTTTTCTCTATTTTTTGTATACAATTGCATGTCGTTGTTTGAAACGCCAATCATTCAGTGGAGAAGAAACCTATAGCGTCTAGTCCATGGAAAGTAGGTCCTTGATGAAATCCACAAGAGGATATGTGACCCAGATGGACGAATATAAGGTAATGTTGAACCAGATAACCCTCTAATGCAAACGGAAAGAGTCGTAGACAACATCCTTGTCTAGTTGTATTAGTTGTTGACACATTTTATTGTATCTGACTTTGATCCTAGTCACTAGATAAGCTCGACTTTGTCATGTATGTTAATATGATAATTAAAATTTCTTGCTTGTAAGTTTGCTAATTGCACCCTATATTTGCTGTCTCAGGCATATTCAAGTGAAACCATTGTATTGGGATATGCTGATTTCTGTGCAGTTTTCGAACCAATGAACCAGTCCAGTTTTCTTTATACCCATGGCATATTATTTGCGATTCTTCTGAAGTTCTAGGTATTTTGACATCTGGGCGCCGGGCGCTGTTTGGTTGCAGGTTAGTTAAATCAGGAGAGTCGAATGGATTATATGGCCGATTATCTTTAATTCATCATCGAAGAATACAATAACCTGCAAAAACTCGATCAGATTAAAACTGTGCGACGCTTGTCTCCTTTTAATCCTAATCCACCTCGCATCTAGTTGTATTCCGACGATTAAGTTCTTATTCCAACTGTTAACCTACAACCAAACAGTGTCCTAATATTCAAATGGGAGATTCACACTGTAAGTGGTACTTAGAAGGATGGTAATGTTAAAAGCCTGTGGAGCTCATTGGGTATTCATGATTATCAAATTTAAACTCATTTTAAATTATGGTAAATCTTCTTGTTGGAGACATGGATCTGTACTATCAGGATCAGGAGAAATAAAAAGTTCTGCAAAAGGACTCTGCGGCCATGATTAAGCTGGGTTATGAGCAGGGGCAGACTAGAAAACATGAAGGAAGATGTATGTCATGGCAGTGTGTCTGACTGTGCGGATAAGGTCGATGCTTGAAGTTGGGGGCACTGATCCTCGTGAACTTGACGGCGACTGTTTGTTTGCTTGCTTTCTCCAAAAGCCAAACAGTGGCTCAAAAGTCAAAAGTGAAGTCATCCAGTAACTTCACTATGCAAACATGATTATCTGTCTCTATGATAGGCAAGGAATCAACGGCAAAGGTGTGCTTTAAGCCATACTTGTTTGTTGTGTTAAGAATATTAGGTCCATGGTTGTGTTGTGGACATTTTTTATCCTTATGAAATAAAGTAATAATAATGTGTTCTGGACTTTTTTCTCATTGAAAAGTAAGTTATCACGTAACAGATCCGTTTAACCAGGTTCAGGTTCAAGTGCTTCATATACATTTTTCTTGAAATCTTTCATTCTATTAATTATGTTTGATGCGGAAAAATTCCTTTTCTTCTGCTGTAATAACGTGTGCTTACATTCCTATCAGGTTTGTATTGAGATTGCATTCAATTTCTGCCTCAACATTTATTGGTGTTCACGGAGGAGTATGCGATGTGATGTGCCTGAAAACGCATTCCTCCTCATCGACCCGTGAGGGAAAGAGGATCTTGCTGGGGATTTCATGTTGGAATTGTATCTGACATTCGGATCGTATTTTCGACGGTAAGTCTAAAATAGCTTTTGAATCTCTCGTCTACCTGTTTGAAGCTGAATAGTAATCCTTCCCTGCGCTGAAACAAAAATGATGGCGCATGAGGTGTTTGCACATGGTTATCATATTCACAGTACTAAGTCCTTGCACTTTAGTCTGTCCTTTTTCTGTATGTGCAGCAGACGCAGCAACTTAAGAATGCTATGATTGTTCCAAATGGCACTGGGCTAAGCACTGACATTATGCCCCTCATGGAAATCTAATTGGCTTGTGTGAAGATAATTGGCAGAATCTAATGCAGAGATTGAGACTGGTTGGGTGATGGATTCCGTTTCAATAGGGAAGGACAAGTGTGGGTCTCCATTCCTGTTCTACAATTGATTCTTTGGCCCCCCAGTGCAGCAACTGTGCAGGAAATTTCTTGAGCTTCCTTTTGAGTAAACCTAGCATGATGCCCAACTACAGCTAACCCCACTTCAAAAGCCTGTCTGGAAAAGCCTGATGGTGATATTTGCAACCAAGAACGATTGCCCCTCCTCAGTGGCTTCCTTTCAGAGAAGTTGGAGGCATTGGACGTCACTCTGACTCTGAGTTTAATTACTTGGAGAACTTTTTTCTCTTTTTTGCAGAGTCCCTACCTCATCTCATCCATTCCTTGTATATTTATGTCCAGTAATGATCAAAATCTAGCGGGCTACTGAGTGGGTTATCCTCGTTTGGACACTCGGCAATATTATTTTGTGAGTAATTTTCACAATCTTTCCTTATCTTTGTCTTAATCCCCTCTTGTCTCCCAACTTCATATTATAATCAATCAGCCTTTCAATTTATGGATTTAAAATAAAACAGTCTCCTTAACATGTAATACTAGATTTCATATTATTTTGTTGATTGAGCAATTGAAGTACATGTCAGATAAGATGAGATACAAATTTTAAAAATAGATAATATTTATTAATATTTATTTTCAAATATTCTTTTAAAAGAAAGGGGATGTTGTCTCGTCCTCTTTCTCGATAAGAAAAGGATTTGGAAAAAGAATAAAAAATACAAAGAATATTTTTGTCCGATGTATTTTGTAATTATTTAAAAATTTAGGGAAAAAAAGAAAAAAATTGTTTGTTCTCTTTTATTCTCACTCATGGCAAGAATACTACAATCCTACTTTTTCAATTTTCAATAAAAGAAATATCTATTCGGCAAAAACATTTCTTGTCTCTTTCCTTAAGAGGGTGTTTGGATGAACCAACAAGAACAAAGGTTTATCCCTATTTTATTTGCATACCAAACAAGAACAAAAGATTCACAATGAGCGATCTACATTTAGCTGGTGCATTGGGCGCCATTTGATTCGATGATAAGTCGTGGAATAAAGCCTTAGTAATTTGAATTTTGCCAAATAGGGAGCGGAATAGAAATAATCACCGACAACGAGCTTGTTGCTTCTGATGCATATTTAATCCTATCGACTACACTATTTTCGGGTTGATATTCGGTCGACGATGTCAAATATTGCAGTATTTGATCGACGACAACGCTGAAAATGTTCTTCAACTTCCGATATCCTCGACGAACCAAACGACGAAATAAAATATATTCGATGAGTTAAACGGCATTTTTCGAATCGACTTATTCGCGAGCCATACTGCGCCTAAAAAAAGATCACAAGTACCTGAAAAAAAGAACATATTATAGTACTTTAATCATGGTGTTGCCCATTCAAAGTGTGGAAGGTAGTCAGATCAGTACATGTCAACTAATGCGGCTCATGAATCTCCTAACAAACAATTGCAGCAAAGGTACAAATGCCTATGAAAATTTTTAATGAGAATCAGACGACCAATAGAGTGTTGGAACTGTTTTGTTTTTTAATATGAAAATTTTTAATGAGAATCAGACGACCAATAGAGTGTTGGAACTGTTTTTGTTTTTGAATATATATAAACTGAAAAATTAAAAAAAATGAGATTAAGACAAAGCTGAGAAATTAGCCATAAAAACTATTCATAGTTTGTGGATAAAAGCATCTTTCAAAGTATGGGTAGGGGATAGGACAACCAACATTCTAAGTCCCTCGCTTGCTTTAGAAATTAAAACCCATGAAAGAAAAATGATAAAATATCTCATGGTGATGCAGGATTCCCTCTTACTAGAGGACACACATCTCCTTGTTCAACTTCAACTCGGCCATACCTAAAACCATGTCCTTTATCTTCTTGGACATCTTTTCTCGTTCCTGCTTTCGGATAAGAGGAACCAGAATACAAGAATCCATTATTTTTTTTTTCTCCCATTTTTTTCTAGATGGATGGAACATATATTCTCATCAACTTCATCTTGAAATTGATGCATGTTGTGTGTTTGAGTAGATTAGTAAACCACAATCCTGTCTTGATTCTCTCATAAATAAATGAGCATGTCCAAAATCTTGCAGTTTTCGAGATATTTGGATTTAATTATGTGGTGACATTGGATTTGCTTGCAAGGAAGAGCATTTCATTCGATCAAAAGTTTTTTTAACTGGTGACAAATTGGAATATTAATTGGGACTTCTATAATTAATGAACAGAGACTAGTTGGCAGAATCAAACGTGTGGGTAGTTGGAGAATATCTTGCTGGTACATTGAATCTTATTAGATTCATTCCTGTGCAGAACATGTGACGTGTTTATTGCTATATCACGATTGGATCGCAATGCCAGATAGTATATATATATATATATATATATATATATATATATATATATATATATATACTTTCAATGTGGGCATTCTCTGTAATCATAATAAAACTATTTTAGTTATAACTATTGAGATTTAATGATCTAGTAAAACATCTTTATGAATAATTAAATCTAAGTCGTTATAATTAAAATAGTTTTGTTAGTAATGCCTTAAATTCTAGTTCAATTGGTCGCAAGACATTTCAAATAAAAGTCACTCTCGCACTACAAAGGTCAGCAAGCCTGTGGGGGTCAAGGGGCAGCCCCTGTCCGAGGGTGTGGGAGGAAGTCCCTTGAGCGAAAATTTTATGGGATATTTTGTATGTGATTAAGAATTGATTATTTTCTTATCACGAGATAAGCGTCTTATTTTTTAGAAGTTAATTTAGAGTCTCAATCAGTGTGAAATTCTTATGTAAAGGAAGTGCCTATATAAATTCTCTATGGGTTTGAAGAAATTTGTCTTATAATTCTCTTCTATTTTTTCATCAAATAAAACTCTGTGTTGTATTAAATTTCTCAATTTTTTTTACGGTGCATAAATAGTTCTAAATTTTCAAAATGAAAACAATTTTTTAAAGAACACTCATGAAAATTTAACGAGGTATAAATAATATGGATATAATTAAAACTAGGATGCAACTTAAATTAGATTTAGTTAAACAATAGAGTACGAATATTACTATAGTTAAATATATTTTAAATTATGACTAATGAAATCGTGATTAATTGTAGCGCACACGTTCACTATCTTTGATAGATAATTTGGAAGATATTATTTTTGTAAAGTTTTTTTTATCCCAATAGGGCATTTTAAGAAAATCTTTCTTCATGTAAATACTAGAGAAAAATCTTTGTGCTCCCATTATAGAATCAATCAAGAATTTGACAACAAATAAATAAAAGAAGAAACCTACTCAATTGTACCTAGAGTTTTGTGGAAAAGACCACAAGATTCAACTTAACTGATGCAAATGTTTTCTTTATCGAGAAGAAAGTTACCATATTACACTTTCCTAAATTAGATTAGTTATGTGATTCACATCAAACTCATGATATCCTTCCACTTTTCCATGTTTAGTTCTTGAAGAAAGACCTTTTCTCATGGGCCTTATTGACAAAAGATAATTAAATAGATATATATATCATTCACTTGATCTCTATAAATAATATGTTTCAGTTCGTATAATATGAAATCACGTGGTCATAATTTTGGCTTATTGTTTCTCATATAATTTTTTAATTTCTTGCTCTTATCTCTTTTGAAAGATCCGGTGGAAAAAATAACAAGCAAAAGGAGAAAACTTGTACAAAACATATATTCGAGATATCTTTTTGCAGTGGAGATTAATAGGCCTTTTTTGGGTGATGGAGAGAGGTCACAGGTGGATGCCTATATAGCCTAGTGGTGCCTACTGTTGCTGTTCTTCTGCATGTTATAAAAAGAAAAAAGAAAAAAAAACGATATATTAGCACTTATGTCATTGATTTTTTAGACCATAATAACAATTGAGATTAAATCATATCAAAACATAAAATTCTACTTTAATTTCATTTTTTAAAGGATCACAACGGTATATTTTTTAAAATTAACATTTCCGTAAATATAATTTAATTGGATGTACGAAAAAAAGAAAGGGTTTCTAGAATGGATGTGGAGGACAAAGGTGACGAATAATTGGGGGGGGAGATGGGCCCGAGGAAAAGGTCCAGAAAACAAATTAAGGGATCTGGGCCCACCAGAAAGAGAGGGGGGACCGCACGACTCGATGCGGCGAACAGATCCGAGTGGACGCGCCATCGTCCTCCCCACGCACAACAGCAGCCACCAATCCGTCATTCTACAGCTGCCACGTGTCCGTCTCCTGCCTCCTCCCCTTATTTTTACTTCGTCCGACCCTAAACAGAATCTTTCCTCTTCTGACGTTTTATTCTCTTTTTTAAAAAAATAATAATTACCATTATTATTATTTTTACTTATCTTGTTTTGGGAGTGTAAAATATTTGTGTATTTGGTTGATGGCATGTGAAGTGGACCAACTTGATTTCGAGGTCGATTATATTCATTATCTCAATCCCTATTTTATTATTATTTTCTCAATTCAAATGGTAGACGTCTAATACGTTGTTGGCTCATATTCTAATTAGGAGTTTCAAATACATTTGACCCGAAAATAAAATAATAGAATTAGATGTGTAATGCAACATTGTGTGGACAGGTTAATCAATGCATCTTCAATTGGGGTTGGGGGGGGGGGGGGGGGGTCTTATATTATTATTTTAATATTATATTATAGTATGCCAAGTTGAATATTTCCACGGGTGGAAGAGAGAGAAATATATTACGTAAATTGCGCAATTGAAAAACTGATGATCACATATAAAAAGATAATTGGTGAAATAAATTTATAGTTAGAAGGTAATTAAATTACAAAATAAAATTGGATGATAAAATTGAGAAAATAGTAAAAGTCGGAAGGCATTTAATAAAATTTACCCGATAATGATGTATAAAATATTATATTTATTCTGATGGCGCCCTAGTTCTCGTCCCTTCCGTGGCTACGTCTTCTCCTGCATGTTTCCTCTGAAATCTTCTCCAGCATGTTCTTCCTTCTACAGCATGCTTCTTCCTTTTGTTGATTTACTTCCTTTGTCGACCTCGTGTGAGCTTCTTCCTCCGAATGATTCGAATGATTTTTTTTTTTGAGTTATAGAGGCATCAAACTGTTCTCTCCATATGTTTCTTCGGCGACTCATTGTTTGTGGTCTTAACTTCAACCTTTGATTAGGTTTTTGCAGTATATCCATGTGAGAGTAGATGTTGCAATTTCAATAGACTTCGTGAAAGTCGCTTCAAGTATTCAATATATGGGACAAGTTGGCGAACGTTGAGGACTTAAGCAACTGAAAAACACATAATTGGCTTGCCTTCTTTACCCTGAAGTCCTTCACAAATGGTTGGACCACATATAGAATGACATGCATGTAGTGGTAATTTACCACGTGGTGAAATCTCTGTGTGCTATTTTCTTTGATACTACTTTGATCATTTCGTTGATCCAGATTGTCACTAAAAGTGGCACATAAGCGAAAGACTTAAAATAAAATATCACAATAATTAAAGATAAGAATAAGGAAGTTAAATGAATAAATAAAATAAGAGTATAACTCAAAGTAAAACATCAATTCTTAGCATATAAAATCCCATGCCATAATACATGTCCATACATAGTGACTCACATAAAGTGTGTATATCGTTAAACACAGATGAATATCGAATGAAGTTTTAAATTTATAAATTCTCTAAACTATTACTACGAAAATCGAAAGTATACGACATATCATTTTAGTGCTTGAGGGTCGATCCACAGAGACAAAGTTGAAAAATTTATAATTAATTAAAGGGTTATTTCCTCTAATCACTCCTAAACTAGCGCGATTTTCCACATCTAAACTCAAACTACGAACTTCATTTTTTGTGTACCTAAACTATCGCGACTTTTTTAATTTGATCCTTTCATCCAATTCCGTCGACTTCTCCGTTATTTTTTATTTTTTGCATTTATGAAAAGTCCATTATACCCCTGCTCTGAATTGAATTTCATTTTTACATAAAATAATAATAAATTTTAAAAAAGGAAAACATGCCACGTTGAGGGGGTCAGCGGCAACCCCAGGAAGGGAGGGGTGGGGCCTTCTCTCTTTCCCGGCGCTGCGTAGACGAGAGGGGGGGGGGGGGGGGCGACCCCTCCCCCCAACATGCTTTTCTTTTTTTTAAAAAAATATTTTTATATTTATTATTTTTTATGTAAAAATGAAATTCAATTCAGATTAGGGGTATAATGGACTTTTGAAAAATGCAAAAATTAAAAAATAACGGAAAAGTCGACGGAATTGTACGGAATGATCAAATTAAAAAAATCGCGATAGTTTAGGTACCCAAGAAATGAAGTTCGTAGTTTTGGGATTAGATGTGGAAAATCGTGATAGTTTAGGGATGGTTAGAGGAAATAACCCTTAATTAAACTGTTTGAAGGAAAAGCATAAGTCTATGGGGGTTGTTCAAAATGAGAAACTGAAATGCTATAAACTAGAAATCACAACAAATAAGATTATACAAATTTTTATGGGTTTTAATGCGAAAGTAGACAAAGAATCGTGTAGTTAAACACTAGGGTTGGTGGAATGTTTTCATTTAGAACTTATGTCCTCTGAATTTCATTTAGGGTAAAAATGACCGAATGCCCCTTCACGCGTGTGAAGGGGTTTATAGAAGCAGTGTGATTGTCACTCTCGTGCACGATGCTCCGGTTTATAAATCGAACTTTCCTTTCTTGGATTGAGCTAAGGATCCATAACAACTAAGCATTCAAGCATTCAAGAGAAATATACGTAAGACAAGGCGGCTGCGGTCGGCTCACGCTTGCCTTAGTGGAATAAGGGCAATCCTCTTGGGTAGAATGTAAGGAACTAAAGTTGTTTAGATGATTTGAAAGGAGAGAAAAGATCGATTCGAAAAATGTGGTTCAAGATTATCGAGAGTTCTTCAGAAATAACTCATTTGTCATCCGCCCTACTCGGGTCGCCGTTACAAAATGAGGATAAGAGATATTCCCTCTCGAGCAGAACTTCCCAGAATCAGTAAGGAATCAAAAATGGCAATGATGAGGGAAGAACACACGAACACACTTCAAATCCATATAACGATGATCTGAGTTCTCAACTCAATACAGTCATCTATTGCTAGAAACTCGAAATACGCGTAACCCTTTCATATTTCGGATTGGAAAATGTACGACGTCTATAGACCAAACAACGAAAAAGTGTCATTGCTAACTATAAAAAAATCCAAACTATGAACCACTACAGTCAAAGCTCAATTTCTCTACGTTCGATCGCGTAGAGCTATAACGTCGATACGATCGGGGATGCAAGGCAGCAACGATTTAGAAACTCTCCTTAACTTACAACTGCGAGGGAAACAAGGAAACCCCGCAGGGAATCGTCTTCATTAAAGCTCGATTTCTCTACGTTTGGTCGCGTAGAGCCTAATACATCCCTACGGTCGGTGGTGCAAGATGAAGACGATTCATGTGCTCAAATCCAAAGGCAAATTCAAAAAGTCAAGAGTTATACAATAAAACAGGGATCAAAACATATGTCGTCGAAATGAAAACAAAGCTCGACATTCAGTTAGTCATCAAAGCATCAAAGAAGAATAAGAACAGAGTGAGAAAGTCATGATCAGCATCCCCCAGCCACTAGTTGGCTGGTTAGTTACACAATATGAAAACTAGAAAAGAAGGAAAAGAAGAAAGGAAAATACAAGAGAGGAGAGAGAAGGGTGGCTGTTGGTGCAGCTTCCTCTCCAACCTTTTTCAACAGCAAAAAGGAACCAAATTCATCCAAATTGGAACC
Organism: Pontederia crassipes; assembly: GCA_030549335.1. Taxonomy (NCBI): domain Eukaryota; kingdom Viridiplantae; phylum Streptophyta; class Magnoliopsida; order Commelinales; family Pontederiaceae; genus Pontederia; species Pontederia crassipes. The sequence goes on from CM060191.1 coordinate 57,196,978, forward strand.
CCCTTCTTCTTCAGCCTTCTTACTCTTTTATAGCCCAAGGGATTGTGCAACCTGTCCAGAATTAGGCAGCTGCTTTTTCATACTGTTCTTCAGCTTTTCTATTTTTCATATTGTTCTTCAATTTTTCCAGCCAATAGAAGGTGCTCTTGTGGTCTTGCATGGCTGCCTCCCTTCAATATCGCCAGTAGCTATCCATTTGTCTCAGCAAAAAGGAATCTTCTGGTGATCCTTCTTTGCTGCCTTTTCCTTTGCTTGACACCTATCCACTGTCCCAACAACGTTCTTTGTACACATCTGCCCATAAAGGTGTGGAGGAAGCTTCTTCTCTTTTGTGTCTACCATGCTGATGTCGAAAGGCATGTTTTGTTTGTTGTTTACTACTTTGGGCAGTTGGGCTGGTGAATCTGTATCGTCTGTCCTGAAATTTGTCTATATCTGCGTTGGGGGAATACACCCGTGTTACTCTCATATTTTGCCAACTGAGATTTCTACATGAAAAACAATCAAAACAAGTAATAATACCCCATGAATCATAAGATAGATGTGGAGAAATCATAAATGTTGCATTTCAACAGTAAAGCATGTGTTTCAAGTATGAGAATATAGTAAAACATAAAATAAATGTATGTTGAACATAGATGAAAAGTGTATATAATTTCTCCACATCACATAGGTTCCAAATACAACTCGATAATTGAAAGACTCATAACAATCTTAGATAACCATGTGCACATGCCATTTAAGCTTTAGTCATCACAAACACATCAACCTAGCTCGCAAGACTATCATTCACTTCAGGGAAGCAAACTTAACCGTTAGAACGAAGTTATATGTGAATTCATAATAAGTCATAAGAAAATTTCATCAGAATAAGCATGAGACAAACATAAGGAAGAGGTATGATAATAAATCATGAGAGATCATGGTTTCATATCTTTTTCATTTCTTTTTATGTTCATGTTCATATTCATAAGGACAAATTTCTTCCATTCATCTTTAGCCATTCTTAATCTTTCATATTATTCGTGAGTTGGAATAACTCTCAACTTTTAAAAAATACCATTGTAAACAAGTATGTAGCTACCTAGACCATTGTGGGCAAAGTTGGGGATCAGTGCCATGGCAAGTGCCCTGTCGGGCAAAACGACCTCATACAAAGCGAAAACATATAAGTGGAGAATATCCATGGGAGCATCTCACATAAGGCTATAATGAACTCCTATTTAGATAGGGTAATCCTCATCTTTTATCTTATTAGTGATGAACTTATCTTTCAATCACTTGAGTCAATCAAGGTTGTAGCTCCAAATCATCTTTTATGTTCATGTAGGTAAATGCCAATCAAGTGGATAGGGCTTGTCAAATCATGGGTTTTAATTAAGGTAATATTTCCTTTGACCACAAATTGAACACTCGAAATGTCGAGTGGTCGTCTGTTTGAGATTCATTCAATGGCCGTCTGAAAGAGGATCAAATGTTCATTTGATCTATAACCATCGGTCAATAAAAAGTGGTTCGATCGTCCTTATAAGTTCATCTTCCAATCGTTATATGAATCGGTCGATAGAAAGGTGTTTGGTCGTCCATTATAGAATAAGGAGGTTCTCAAACTTTTGGTCAGCCGAAACCTAACGGATCGTCCGTAACTCCATGATCCTCGGTCAATCAGAGATAGTTCTCCGTCGATCGTCGGACCATTTTCCAGCATGAATAGTCCATATCAATCTCTCAAAATAGTTTCGATCGATCGACTAGTTATCATCGCCATTTTTATGTCTTGACATTTTTTAGTTTGATCATCCTAATGAGTTTTGGACTTTCATTTTGGTCCAGATCGATCATCCAATCAAGTTTCAGACGCTCGATCCGGTAGTCGTTATACTCTTGCCGAGTTGATTTGAACATCCAAAAGAGATTCAGTCGCTCGCTTTTAGTCAACAGAGTCACAGATTATTGCGAAATCCTTAAGTTTTTAATAAATTTTCAACCAAAACACATATCTATAACTTAATAATACTAATTATAATATATGTCATGATTTAAGGGACTATTCTCAACATAAACCTTTCTGGTCATCATACTTATGTTTATAATAAAAACTATCATGTTTCTATTCCAATACCAATCTATTCATATCAATTTCGCATGCACTCTTAGCCTTAACATTTAAATATCACATAATCATAATCCAATAGAACTTAGTGATTAAATCTCATTACATATGTTGCAATCTCATATCTATGATTTCTACATCATGTCATTTGAAATCATTCGGACAAAAGCCATCATGACATATCATTCATAATATATATGCATCTTAATACAATAGCAGGAACTATGGCATGATATCTATCCACTTATAACAATATTTTTAGCCACTAAAACAACCCCTATGACATGAAAACTCCCCATGACTTAGATCCCGAATAACATACCTTTTTGTGTATTTTTGTTCGGTACTTCATTGGATTGAGATCTAACCGTGCCCTCTTCTTCCGCCTTGCTCTCTTGTGATGCCTGTGCTTGAAGGACCATCTGGATCAGCCTTGACATCCTCTGGCCGAGTCCGATGGAGAGAGCACGAACATACAAGATGAAGAAAAGATGAGATGAAAAAAAAGGAACGGTATGGGAGGAAAGGGAGACTTTATGGTCATCAACCACCCATGGGGTTTTCATGACCTTTGAAAGATTAGAAATCATGTTGGAAGGGTTATGAGTCCCCCTTCATTATGATGATGTAATGGTGGAGAAAATCGGATCAAAACCGATCTAGCATTTTGCCCGCTGCACTTTCGGACGAGGCATTCAAACAAACACGATAACGAGCACTCAATTCAATTTTGGGCGTCCGTAAGTCCGATGTCAATATTAAATAAAAGTTTTAAAATTTTATGAAATTTTGGTGTGTTGCAACATGTGACTCTATAAAAGAAAGTTGTGGGACCTATCGTTAGTGCAGAATTTAAAGAAAAAAGATGCCAATGTGATGTTATAGTTAATTAATGACTAGCATAATTTTTATGTATTTAATTGAACTTTTATCTTTATGCAGTGAATGAGCTTACTTTGAAGTATGGGTATCACAATGACGATGTGAGAACATTTCACAATTGTGATGAATATACAATGTCACTAGTAGAGATCAATCATAAAGAGCTTCATATCAAAGGATATTGAGCATACAATTGGTTGGAGGCTTGTAAGGATTGGCATTCAATCAGGACTATGAAGACTTGGCATTAATTCATATGCATTAGATGTGTAGAATTGCTTCATAATTTGGTGAAATGGACGTGTATTTATGGAATGAGAGTGAAACAAGTTATAATGAGACAATACTATCACAATCTGATGTAGCTGAGCTGCTTGACAACTCAATAGTAACACAACAAAGTCCCATGGGCATCCACTTCGACGCCCAACAACATATTGAATTTCAATCACATGTAACATAGTAGGGTAGATTTTGTGGAAGAAGACTATGACATAGCTAATGGAGAGAAAATATTAAATACATGAGATAAAGAATATGAACTAGAGAGAAAATTGAAAGCACAGTATAAAGCATAACAAGATGCAAAGGCAAAGGTAAAGACTAACATATGAACATGGGATGAAACAAATTTAATAGTTGAAGCAGAAGATGGAGAAAGTGATTTAGATACATTATATACATCACAGGGAACAAATTCAGATGATACTATTAAAAAGCTTAGATGTTAATTTTTCAACAATGAGCGAGATATGGATAGTCCACATTTTAAACTTGGCATGAAATTCAATGATAAATATGACTTTTTGGCAACATATGGGGAATATAGTATCACAAGCAGATTTGCAATATTTTTTGCCAGGACTGATAAATTAAGAGTGATTGCAAAATGTGAAGGATGTGAATGGTGGATGACATTTCAAAGATCCAGCAAATGCGACATGGCAAATTAAAAGATTGGTGCTTACACATACTTGTCCAAAGTCTTGAAGAACAAACATTTGCATGCCAAATCGTTGGTCCGAAAGTTTGAAGACATGTTCATAAGTGCTCCAACATGGGAAAAGATTTCATGAATCTAATAAAAACAAAGTTGTGTTACACTATTAGTAGGATGAAAGCATATAGGGAAAAACAAATAGCCTTAACTAATATTCATGGTGATGCAGCCAATCAATGTTCAATGTTGTATAGATATATATCTAAATTATTAAGGGCCAATCTAAATAATAGGTTATTTGGGAGAATCAATAATTAAAAGGAATATACAGATACGTTAAGGCTTTGAGTGATGAGTTCAAGAGCGTGTGTAGACCACTTATTTGCTCTAATGGATGCCTTCTAAAGGGGCCATATAGGAGTAAAGTATTATAAGTGATTGGTGTTGATCAAAATGATTGCATTTTTCCTATTGCTTATGTTGTTGTCCAAGACAGAGAGTGTACATCGACTTGGACTTGGTTTTTTGAAAAATAGTGCTAAAGATTTGGAGATTTCAAATGGTGGTGGTTGGACTATAATGAGTGATAGATAAAAAGTAATATATTTACAATTATGTATGCCATTTTCATCTTGAATTGACGATACATAATCTTATGTTATCATTTTAATGCATGTGTAGGGGCTTCTAAATAGTGTGGGTGTTGTATTTCCTGAAGCAAATTAAAGAATGTGTGTTAGACACTTATATGCTAACTTTAGAAAACATGGATTCAAAAGGATGGAGTTGAAAGAAATAATTTGTAACATTGCAAGGCATCTTACCCAGCACACCAATAGCATTATCTAGATGAATTAAAGAAAAAGTCAAAGAAGGCAGATTGGATTAGGGAAAGACATTGTGTGAAGAAAACTCAAAGGAGGAAGATTGGATTAGCGAAAGACCTTGTGTGAATTGGAGTAGAGCTTCCTTTCCTACTGAGCCTAAGTGTGATATTCTGCTTAGCAATTTATCTAAAGTCTTTAATAAATATATATTGGACGTGAGGGACAACCAATTATTACTATGCTTGACATCATTCAGACCAAATTAATGACAAGACTTGAGAAAAAGGAGGATATGAAGAAGAAAGAATTTTTGTGTCCCAAAAATATTGAAAAGATTTTTAAAAAATCAAAGGGTCAATGATGGGGGAGCCTATATTTTATGGTGGTCCAAGAGTGCAAGTTCATGGATATGACACTCAATATGTTGTCGACATGGTTGAAAGAAGTTGTTTTTGTAGGAGGTGGGAATTGACGAGTATTCCTTGTGTCATGCTATTGCATTCATTTGTGAGAACAACGAAGAAGCAAAAAATATATCGGTAAATGCTATCGGATTCAGACTTATGTGAAGGCATATGACTATGTCATACCAATAAAAAGGGGAAATAGACAAACAAAAAGACGTAAAGAAGCTGAGGAACTTGAAAACAATGTCGTTGGTGGGAGAACAAGATTGTAAAAAAAAAAGCTAGAGTGTGCATATGAGATGCAGCGAATGCGGAATTATAGGACAGTTAGCAACATCATGTAATTGTTTTGTAGTTTTAGTTCCTTATGTTAAATGTGTTGTTCTATAATTTATAGATGTTAATGTTTTTTTCTCAAGTTGCAGAACAAAAAATCATATATTCATGAATGAGGATGTGCCCTGGTTCGAGTGGATTTTCATGTTTATATGAAGGTATTTATTTCTGTATATCGTGCATGCATAAACAAATATAGTTTAATTATATGGCTACTAGATGACATTATAGTTTAACTAATATAGGTTTTTTTTACCTTGCAAAACTTTTGTAGCTGAAGTTGAATGTCATGAAAGTTTGTACCTAAAGTTGAATTTTGTGAATTTTGTATCTAAAGTTGAATGTGGCATGCTTTCATATCTAAAGTTGAATGTCAGAAAAATTTTGGATTTTGTATTTCATGCTTATCTTTTGTATGATATAAAATATATATTGAATCTTGGACAAATTTGTGTGTTTATTTAAATGATAGACTTATGTCACGAAGGTATGCAGCTACTTAAATGATTATGGATATCTTGATTGAATTGCATGGAATTTTGTATCAAAAGTGGAATGTTGTGGAATTTTGATCTTATTTTTGTATGTAGTGAAATATAAATTGATTTTTCGACAAAATGTATGTGTTTATTTAAATGTGTATGGGTATCTTGGACAAATATGATTGTCGTTTATATGATATGTGTGGCAATATTGGATCAATTTTCATTTGTGTGGTTGAAGTATAATCTGCATCACTATGTAATATGTTAATGTTTAACTTAAAGGTATCAATTAATATGAAGTTGAACTTAAATCACACTTTCCGTAATTTTGTCATATAACACCTTGTTGCTAGTGCTTCTCTTCTTATTTTGACTATCCAAGTGACAATTTATTATCATTACTCTCTCGTGGACAATAATGAATTCCATGCTAGAATGTGTATATTAGAGAAATAGACATTCACAAGTTCACAGCATATCAACCAACATCTCCGCTTGTTATAAATTTTGAAATGATTAACACATAAATAAGTTGAATTCAGATATTTTAAAGTCTGCAACAAGTGACTTTATGATATGTTGATCCATTGAAAAAGATGCAAAATTACAACATGAAGTGTACCATTTAGTGATCATCACACATTGTACACGATACCTTACCATAATCTCATTGTCATATTATTTCAAAATGTACAAATTAATGCAAATAACAACATTGATATAATCCTCAAACAACTTCTTCATATTCTTTCATTTGAGTTCTTTGATCTCAATCTCTAGTAATTGGATTTTTTTTCTTGTTTCTTTAGCTTCATCTTTAAGAATATCCTTGGTCCTTAACAACCCATTAATGATGTATATATTTGATTTTTCGATTGGTGGATGGTCCAATGAAAAAAGTGAGAAGCTCTACTTACATTACAAGTTCGCCAACAACCTATAAGTATTCATAGTTAAAAAAAACATATAAAATGAATATATACCTGATAATATTGATAATCATAAAATTTTCTTTCGATATTAGATTCAACCCATGAAGGCCTTATGATGCTTCTTTCCCACACATGCACCTTGGTGTTGACACAAAAGTTATATTCGACATTTGACCTAACATAAAAACATATCGATAAAAAATGATGCCACAGTAACCTTCAAGAGAGAATAAATAAAGAGAAAAAAAATTACTTATTCTGACAATGGACTTTAGACAGAGGGTGAAGCCAACAATGCACAATCACTAAATCCTACATTCTTTTTAAATTTCTCACATAATCTAATTATTTGAAGCATCCTTCACAAACTTTCATTGAAGACCAACAATTCACTATGAAAATGAACATAAACATCAATTTCCAAAATCTACTCACAAGTATGAAATTGGAAAACCTACGAACTGAAAAGAATCAATAATGGCAATCTTAAAAGTCTAGTGTCCCAAAGATCAGTGCAAAATACTTCAGTAAGTAGAAGATGGTGTTAAAAAAGCACCGATGGAAATGGAAAGAAGCAACAACTAGTTTTATTATGGGGCAGCTCCTAATGTTCATATCGATCTATTATGTGCCTCTGCATCTAGCATTGGGTAGACCCCATACAATAATTGGCCTCCGCTTACTTCAAGAAAAAAAGAAGAGAATCCGGGCCCGAGCAATCTATTGACGTTGAAGATTTTATGCTGTTAGAGTAAAGGATCGTTAATAAGGTTTTCCTGATTTCATCTCTAGCCAAAAGTGAGACAGTGTGGGTTCAATTTCCGTCATTCGCCCATCGAAAAGGATAAATATGAGTCGTTGAAAATAGATGAAGAGAACGATTCAATACCCAAACTCTTCTCTGCAACTCACAAAAAATTCATTGAAAACATAGACGCTTACCTGTGGATACCAAGTGTTGTGGAGGAAGGAGCTTGAGCGAGGGTGATGGAGGAATCAAAGCCACGAAAGAAAGAAGCACGCTCCAGAAGGGAGAAGGTGTTGGAAATTAAGGATAAACTAAGAAAATAATTTAGCACATAACAGACTAATCAAGGAATAATTTTTGGAGAAAAGAAAATATCATTGCATGATATTCTACTATATTAAAACTCAAAATAAGATGGCCTAATAATAGGCTTACAGCTTCATATGCAAGATAACAATATGGAGATCATGCCTTTAAATGTGAGAGATCATGCACACACTCACCGCTAACACACTAATACCACTAATTATATTACTCCGTAACCATAACTACAACATCAACATAACTATCCACTAACATCATAATTAATTTTCTTTCTTTCAAAATACAAAATGATGTGGATAATATTTTTTTGAATCACATTTCAACACTCCCCCTTGATTCAAAATTGCAGACCCCATGCATGCTTGCGAATAGGAAGAGCTTTGGTGAACAAATCTGTCATTTGTTCATTTGTACCATGGAATTCAAATTTGATTTCTTCATCCTCCACTAAGCCACAAATAAAATGATGACATATCTCAATGTGCTTTGTTCGTCCATGCATAACTGGATTCTTGATCATTGCTATTGCTGATTTGTTATCACAAAAAATAATTATTGTTTCATTCTGTGATTGATGGAGATCCAACAAAATCTTTTTTAACTATATTGTTTGACGTGCAACAGTGTAGTAGCAATATACTCTGCTTCAAAAGATGAGAGGGCAACAGTTGCTTGGTTTTTTGAACACCATGAAATTGCTCCTGATTCAAGACTAAAAACACTTCCTAAAGTGTTCTTTCTATCATCCAAAGATCCTGCCCAATCGTTATCAATAAAGTCAAACAACATGAAATTAAAAACTTTAGAATACCAAATTCCAAAGTCCATCGTGCCAGCAATATAGCGCAAAATGTGCTTGGCTACTTCAAAATGATGTTTTGTTGGAGAATGCATAAATTGGATACAAGACTAACAGAAAAAGAGATATCTAGTCTTGTGTGAGTCAAATAAATTAAGTCACCAATCAAACTTCTAAATGCTCTTTCATCATCATGACATGTACCGTCATCAAGTTTGAGCTTTTCATTCACATTTATAGGAGTGGCATCAGCTTTGCAATTTAGCATATTGAACATGTCCAACAAATCATTAGCATATTTCTTTTGAGAAATAAATATGCCATCAATACTTCACTTTACTTCTATACCAAGAAAATAGTTTAATAGCCCCAAATTAATCATTTCAAAATTTACCATCATGCATGTCTTAAAATTAGTCACAAGTAATTGACAAGATTTCATATATAGAATATCATCAACATATAGGCAAACTATAAAAAATTTAACTCATTTTTCTTTCAAATAGAGTGTTGACTCAATTTCATTTCTACGAAAATCATTGTCAGTAAAGAATGGATCAATCTTACTGTACCATGCACAAGGAGCTTGGCCATTGATAACAAAGTCTTCTAGTTGACTGACATAAATATCTTCATTCAAATCACCATTAAAAAAATGATTTTATATCAAGTTGATAAATAGTCCATTGCAATTGAGCAGCTAAGGTTAGAAGTAATCTCATTGTTTCAAGATGAGCAATAAGATAAAATGTTTCTTTAAAATCTATACCTTGCTCTTGTGCATAGCCTTTTGCTACAAGTCTTGCTTTGTGCTTCTGAATGTTTTCATCTGCATGATATTTAGTTTTAAACACCTATTTCAAACAAATCAAATTCTTGTTGTCTGACAAATCAACTAACTCCCATGTATAATTTCTTTCAATAGTTATCATTTCTTCTTTCAATGCATTGCGTCATTCTTCCTTTTCAATTGCTTCTTCCAAGCATGTCGAATATGAGACAAATAAAATAAATTGATAAGAATCATATTTTTTTGCAAAGAACGAAATTTTTTTGATGCAGAATTAGATGAATTTTCTGAAGAATTGTTTCCACTACATGGAACACATTCATTTCTTGCTAGTGCTGCAATAATATTTTTTTTCACCTTATGTAGAAAACTCAATTTGCAAATCATCCACTTTAGTTCTATTTGTCTCCTCCTATGTCCAACTAGTTCTTTCAACAAAGATAACATTTCTACTAATAACTACTTTGTTAGTAGAAGGATTGTATAACGATAAGCTTTGGATTGAACAGAATAGCCAACAAAAATATATTTCTTGAACTTGTGATCAAACTTTTGACAATTTTCATAATTTTTCAAAGCATATGCGATACACCCAAAAACTTTCAAATGACTTACTTACGATTTGCAACCTATTCATGCCCCGTAAGGAGTCTGATTTTGCATTGTTTTTGTTGGAGAAATATTCAACAAATATTAAGAGGACTTTATTTGCAAATATTCAGCAAAAACTTTCAAAGGACTTTGTTTGCATAGGTCCACATAAATCTGTATGAATAATTTTAAGAGGATACTTTACTCTGTATGATTTTCCTACAAGAAATGACTTTTTGCATTGCTTTCCAAAAAATGCACCCCTTACAAACTTCCTCAAGAGAATCAATTTCTGCAAGACCAACAACCATATTCATTCTAGACAATAATTTCAATCCATTATTGTTGAGATGACCATATCTCAAATGTCAAAGTTTAGCTTCAGAAACTAGATGAACTGTAAATGCACAAGAATCTGAAAAATCTAAAGGAAACGAGCGATTTTTTGTCATAACAACTTTTGCAATAATCTGTTCAGATTTCTTATCTTTGACCAAATAAACATCATCATCAAACAAAATAGAATAACCACTTGCCATCAACTGTCCAATGATTAAAAGATTATTCTTCAAACTAAGAATATAAAAAACAACATAGAGAATTTTTTTCTTTACCATCATTCTACCGAATAGTAATTGTACATTCTCCTTCAACTTGCATATGTTTATCATTTTCAAATCTGAGCTATCTTTTCTTTGACTCATCAAGCACTTTAAATAATGATCTCATTCTAATCATATGATTAGAACAACCATTATCTAAAAAGCATATTTCATTTATATCATTATATTGAGAGTATGCCATATAATTTACTTTTCTCTTCTTTTTTCTTCAACAAAATTTGCTAATTGCTTTGCCTTGGTTCAACAATTTGCTGCAATATGTCTATGCTTCTTACAGTAGTAGCATTGAACTTTGCTTTTATACTCATTTGATGGTTATTGTCTTTGCTCATTTTGTCCATAAAATTTTTCTCTATCATGACCTCTTCCTCGACCTCTTCCACGAAATCCGTCACGATCATGACCTCTATTCCAATCAAATCGAGGTGTTTCTATTTTGGCTTGAAAAGACTTTTTCTTCAGTTTTTTTTGCAAATCTACTCATTCTTGTTTCATGTGCTTGCAAAGAACCCATTAGTTAAATCTTTATACTCTTCAATTGCAGCAGCTACATAATCAAATTTTGAGGTCAAACTCCTCAAAGCTTTAGCAACAACAGTTTTATCATCAATCTTTTCTCCATAACATCTCATTTGGCTAACCACAGTAGTTACTCTTGACAAAATTTTTTGAACAAACTCATTTAATTTCATAAACAACATCTCAAAATCTCGACGAAGAGTTTGCAATTTAATTGTGATTACCTTTGATGTTCCTTGATTCTCTTTTTGTAATATATCTCATGCGTGCTTTGAGGTAACTACACTTGTAATTTTGTAAAAAATAGTCCCATGCACAATTTGTTGAATAAGAAACAATGTATTTGCATCTTTCTTTTTGTTTTCCTTTAATTTCCCTTCTTCATCTGGATCTCATATCCATTCTCAACCAAATTCTAAGGGCTTGTGACATAAACGGTCTTTATTTTGATATTCCAAAACTCATAATTATCACCTTTGAAAATAGGAATCAAAGGTTGGGAGAAACTTACGCTACCACCATTTGCAACAATAATTTGCTCCACACTTCTACTTGTCGAAGCACTGATTAATTGCATTTGCTAGCAATTCCAAACTTGCAAATGATGTCTTCTCCTACACGAGTATTTCGCAATATGCTCTGATACCAAACTTGTTGGAAATTAACGAATAAACTAGGAAAATAATTCAGCACATAGCAGTAATCAAGAAATAATTTTTGGAGAAAAGAAAATATCATTGCATGACATATTCGACTATATTAAAACTCAAAATAAGATGGCCTATAAATAGGCTTATAACTTCATATGCAAGATAACAACATGAAAATCGTGCCTAAAAACGTAGGAGATCATGCACACACTCACCACTAATACACTAATACCACTAATTACATTATCCCGTAACCATAACTACCACATCAACACAATTATCCACTAACTCCATAATTAATTTTCTTTTTCAAAATACAAAATAATGTGGATAATATTTTTTGAATCACATTTCAACAAAAGGCACTAGAGAAAACATGTTGGAGGAAAACACAATGGCAGAAGGGACAAAATCTAGGGCATTAACATTTTTCCCCTTTTGGACTCTATCGAGTATTTTTAGGCGGCGTTTGGTTGGAGAATAAAGTGATGAATAAACATTTATTCAAGTGAATATCACCAAACATATAGCAGAATAGGATTAAGTTAGTCAACACTCGATTTTGATGAAACCATCTAGAAAATCGTGATACCACCATTTTATTCCACGATATATTAATTTTCTTATTCTATCAAAATAAAGGAATAGCTGTTTATCCATTTGTCTCATCTTTTTGCATTTTCTTTTATTTTTACAATTTAACCATATATTATTATATTATTATTTTTTATAATAATAATTATTATTATATGTCAAGTATTTATAATAAAATATTTTTATTATAAAATAAAATATATATAAATTTATTCCGGTCGAACCAAATAAAGGGCAGAATAAGAATATAAGAAGAATATTATATTCTTTTGAATAAAATTGTTTATTCTCCAAAAGATATTCTATAACCAAACGGCCCCTTAGTGTGCTGAGAATCGAGGGCATTGTTCGTTGTTTTATAGGAGGATCTAATAGATTTATTTTTTTACTCATCATTATTTTTTTACTCATCATTATTTTTTTATAATATTTTAATAATAAAGAAAAAAGATGATATTAAGTAAAGGGGACCTCCGATGAAATTTGTGCAAAGTTTGAGTATATTTTAGTTATAAATTAAAATTATGAGGACTAAAGTAGGAATTAATCAAAGTGGGATGATACGTGAAAATTACTCGTCAACTTTCCTAGCTTTTGTGCATCATACTTCTTAAAGAACTCTTCGATTGACTTGGTCTACTATTCAACTTGATTGATATCATATCTATCATTGAACTGAGGTGATTGCAATTTGAACAATTTCTCATTGGTGTCCTTGAATGCTTCTATATTTAGAGCAAGTCCATGAACTTGGTTAACAAAAATTGATTGTCAAGGGAAAGTCCCCTTCAATGCCGATGATTATCTGCCACTTATTTTTAGGGTAAATTACACCAAATATTCTCCAACTTTAAGGTTTGCTCAGCGATACACTCCAACTTCACTTTGTATCACAAATGTCCTTCATCTTTTAACACGTTTCATCCGATACCTTTTTTACTTGGGATAGCCAGTTTTTCGGTTTTTCATCGACGTGGTGTCCACGTGGCCATCTCCTCTCTCCTCCATGCAAATAGTCATCTGACGCGGCATGCTCTGACGTGGCATGCTCTGACGTGGTACATAAAATTACACCAATGCCCTCCAACTTTAAGGTTGGCTCAGCGATACCCTCCAATATTATTTTGTAACAAAAATGCCCTTTATCTTTTAACACATTTCACCCGATGCTCTCTTTACCTGGGACAATTGGTTTTCCGATTTTCGTCACGTGGCGTTCACGTGGCCATCTCCTCTCTCCTCCACGCAAATAGTCATTCGATGTGGCATGCTCCTACGTGACACATAAAATTACATCAAATGTCCTCCAACTTTAAAATTTGCTCACCAAATGCATATAAAATTATATTAATTTGGGCAAAGATGGTGGCCGACGAACGCGAAAGGTGAACGATGAAGGAGGAGAACGATCGATGAAGGAGTGCGAACGACGAAGGAGGTATCATATAAACGATGACAAAGAGGGAAATAAGGAAATAATGAGTCAACTTACGGTAAGTAAGATAGTTTAATATATGGTGCCACGTTGGATGACTATTTTGCATGGAGGAGAGAGGAGATGGTCATGTGGACGCCATGTCGAGGAAAAATTAGAAAACTGACTGGCATAGGTAAAGAGGATATCGGGTGAAACATGTTAAAAGATAAAAGGCATTTATGTTATAAAGTAAAGTTGGAGGGTATCGCTGAGCCAACCTTAAAATTGGAGGGCATTGGTGTAATTTTATGTGTCACGTCGGAGCATGTCACGTCAGTCGACTATTTGCGTGGAGGAGAGAGGAGAAGGCCATGTGGACGCCACATCGACGAAAAACCGGAAAACCGGCTATCCCAGGTAAAGAGGGCATCGGATAAAACGCATTAAAAGATGAAGGACATTTATGTTACAAAGTGAAGTTGAATGATATAACTGAGCAAACCTTAAAGTTAAAGGATATTTAGTGTAATTTTTAGTATGAACATGGGAGAAAAATGCAACTTAAATGCATCTATATTCATGCCATAGTTTCTCATGACATTTGCACATAGATCTTATTATATTAAAGAAAGAAAGATAAGAAGTGCCTCTTGTTATATTTGGATACCTTTTCATAATGCCTTGAAATACATGCACGTCGTCAAGAGATACTTCGAGAAGAACTACATATTTTTATTATCGACTTTCTTATTGAAATGGAAGAGTTAAATATGAATACACTTATGATAATGAAAGTAAAATATACGATATTCAATATAAGACAAAAGGACTTGGGATTATGGCTCCACATTTAGGAATAATTTTGTTCTTAACAATATCATGCTATTAGGTCTATGTCCACATGCAAGTTGTCTATCATTATCTACTCACGCAGCACCAATTTATGTATAAAAGAGAAAAATCTCAATAGAAGCTTATTATGTATGCTCACCCAATAACCTATACACATGCATAATACAAGGAAAACATCAATTATCAATTGGGCAATCACGAATCAACAAAAAAATTTATCAAATAAACAATCAACAACGATTGATCTGCAACCAATTTTTTTATCAATCGTTCATTATCAATGGTTAATCAATTTTCAATTGTCACTTAATTATCAAGCATTCACAATCAATTTGTAATCATTAATTATTAGCCCAAAGTATCGATGAGTAGTTATCAATCAATTATTAGTTGAACTCAATTTAAAAATTATCGTATCATCTAAAATTCAAAATTAAAATTAAATCAGAATTCCTACAACGGTTAACTTCTGAGTTAAATCTAACTCTAACATTTTTGCCTGATCTATTTTATCTTTCTTTCCTAATTATTATCCTATTTGTTTTCAAACTCTATCACATTTATTTTATTTCACTTCATATTTTATATTTTTTCAACTTAAATTATTTTATTTTATCTTTTGTTTCTAAAAGTCCAAGTCCTCACGCACACTGGGGTTGAAAGTTTGAAAATGTGTCAAAGTATAATAACAAGTCATAAGCACTAGATCTTCTGTAGAGATTCTAATTGTACCTACCTGTGGATACATGATGCAAATTTGGTCAAATTGAAGATATCGATGTGTAAAAGGGAAATGTATCATGTATGCTTCTTTCTTCCCTATAAAAGTTCCTATTGGTCAGACGTTTTGCAGCATATTAAATATGAACGTGGAAAATAAAAAAAAAAGGAGAGAAAAAGTTGGTCTTTCAGCTTCTTTTGAGTATAGAAGTTGATCACTATAATTCTCTTTCATTTCAAGCGACCACTACGTACATGGTCATGTCATGTGCCAAGAAATGCTCCAAACCAAATGATGATTGTTTCACACTTTAACATGTTTAATTGTTGATCAGGCAGAAGAGTTGATCCATCTCGTGGTCTACAAAAAAAAAAAAAAATACACAGCTATGTCATGATGACGATGTGACTTGCATTGATCAATAATCGTACACAACAAGAATGTGTTAAACGTAGTTTACTATAAGTAGTCTTTGCCTTGGTCAATTGTTTTATATGCAAAGTGTATTAGTTGGATTAGGTTTTTTTTTGTTGAATACGTGCGTCCTTGGCATTCTTAATTATTTAATAACTGAGATCAGATAAATCTTCTTGATATGCTTCTAATTATGCAAATCCTTTTTTTTTGTTCAAATTGCCAATCAACCTCATGTACCCACGCTTTTGAATTCCATTTCTTTAAAAAAAATCGTTTGAATGGAACATATGTAGTTTTTCCTTCCATCAAATGATATCAAAATTGGATGGTTCAAATAATCTCGAGTTTGAATTTTAAAGTCATTATTTTGATAAAAAAATAAATTATTATTATTTTATTTTATTTCAATTTTAAATTAGTGAGATGTTAATGATCTCAGACATCGAAGACGTTTTATAGATTCGAACCGTAAAAAAAAAATAATATCAAATAAACAAGGAGGACAGAAAAAAATGTCACTTGAAGATGGAGTGCTGAAATTATAAAATAGTTCCGGTGCATCTATACAGGCCTTGCCAAATGTGAAAATATTTTAAGATACTGTATTGTAAAAAATAGGCTTGAACATTTGTATGATTAAGGCTAGAATTTGCAACATTGAAAATAAATAAATAAATCGAATTTAAGAAATTTTATTATCATAATTTAAAATTTATTGGTGTTTTGAAAATTATTAACGTGTCATGTTCAGACGTTGGCGAGATGATCGGTTTAAAACAAAAATAAATATCGTTTTGTTGCGACTTATCCCAACGCAGGATGATCCATTACTCACGTTGACGGGTTGATCAACTCTTTCCATCTTTTTCTTTTCTCTGCATCTTTTAGACTTCTCGACCCGTCAATTTGCTGTCGTGTACCCACGCTCTCGAGATTCTTTTTATGACGTGCCAGTGAGAGAGAGAGAGAGAGGAGAGAGAGAGGAGAGAGAGTGTGTGTGAAAATTTCATCGCTTTCTTCAAATTCATCGATCTACTTTAATTAAGGATACGATGATCCCTTCCGTGACCAAGACGAGGGCCTAACAAACGAGAGAGAGAGAGAGAGAGAGAGAGAGAGAGAGAGAGAGAGAGAGAGAGAGAGAGAGACTCTTTTGTTCCGGAGCCAATAGGGATGTGGGCCACTCGCCCGCATCTGGAATCACATGGACGGCTATAGAAGCAAAATAAAACACCCATCGATATCAGATTATTTATATTACTTATTATCGTCAAATAAAGAAATAATTTTGTATTAAAAAAATATGAAAAAATTTACCGATATCAATTGATTCGTCTATTAAGCAATGCAAAATACGGGGAAATGTATTTTTAAAACGTCTTGTATTTAAACTATTAAGAGGTAACGAGGATACATTTTCTAAAATTCTTAATTGTTTAAAATTCTTGTTTTGATAATACACCATAATTATGATTGATAAAGTTATGGGTCTTTATAATATATTTTTAAATATATATGTTGCATTGGTGTTTCTATTGTCACTCTATTTAGTGTTATAATATTTTTATCGATATTTAATAAAAATATATAATTAACCATCGTGAATCCATGCATGATGATATAGATGAACCAATTCAGCTGTCATCAACCCCAAGGAGGAAATTAAATTATTGTTGATCTTGAAGAGGCAAAGTTTGATCAAGTTCCATTGGCTCAGAACAACATTAATGACCAGCCAAAGGTTTAGCAATCCATGGTCATGATCATATTTGGAATGAAGTCATGAATAAAAAAAGAGTTTAATAATCATAGAATTAGGATATTATTAAATGAATATGTAGCAATGCGTATAAACAGGTCAAAACAAATTTAAAATTATTTGTTTACATTTTTTTATAAATAATAAATATTTGAGAAAGATAAGTCCTTATATTCTTAACTTAAAAATAAATACCCTAGCTTTTTTTTTCTACTTATACATAATTTTTTTCTAACTTTTTTATTGCATAAAAAATATGATTTGCTCACTTATTTTTCTCATCCGAGCGCATTAGTCCCCTTCATTTTTATTTAATTAAATTATTTTATATTGATATTGGCATTAATATAAGGGTGGTCCGGAGGATTCATGGGTGGATGAATAGGGGGAATAGAAGAGGGTCTTTCCAGAGGGAGTTGGCAAGGGATGTTGTGACCTTGTAATGTGAAAGTTTCTTGCAATGATGCTTACCTAATTTCTTCTTGTATTCAAATTGTAACCTGGAAAAAGGAATAATCTTTGGATAATTCGAAGTCATTTTGATATGAAAATTGGATTAATTGCCTTCATGGTTTGTTGCCAAATTAGTAATTCCTTAGAGCTTTTGCACAGGTGATGAATAGTGTTGCCAATATAATTTAGACCTGATCAATAGTATCATCTTTCTAGTGTCTTGTCTGTTTCTTTATTATTCAATGACAATCAGTACCCCCACACCATTCTAATAATTGCCGATTGATAATTTACATCATCCATTTCTCTCTCCGATTGTGTTTTCTAAAGATGCGTGAAGTTCTTGCTCTCCTCTCTCCTCTCCAATAGAGTTGGATCAACGGTGTTTCGCTCTTCAAGGACATAACGAAAAAGAAAATGGCAATAGTTTTTTTCGATGGGTGATGTTGGATGATGAGGAGGAGTTATGAATTTTTATGCTTAGTTGTAAACCATCGATGACTCATAGTTTGAGTTAGGGCTTCGGCTGGCACACTCGAGTTTGTGAGACATCACTTCGGGATCAACATGACATTACATTGACTTATACGTCTATATTTCTCAAATAAAAGAAAAACGATAAATTTATATTGAGATACATGAATGAGAGGAAGCATATGCATTCATTTTTATCTTATTTTTATTTATTTATCTATTATATGACTAGTTCATCTAGATTATGTTTGGATGTGAGAACTAAAATTCTTCGAAGTTCTCAATAAGTTTAGTTTGACACTTTTGTGCATGGACGAAAATTTTGAATAACGAAGAGTTCTTAGAAGTAGAACTTTCAAGTTCTCGCGAAGGACGAGAACTTTTTTCGCAAAACTTCGATCGTTGTCCAAAAAAATTTAGTTCTATTGGGACTCATGCACTTTTTGCTACCTATTTGATGGAACCTCACCAAGTTCAGATCAAAAGTTCCTATCCAAACATTAGGCTATATATGTTAACTTGGCTGAAAACGTTAAGGGGCCATTTGGTTGCTAGATATCGAACGGAATATGTACTTACTCATCGTAATAGCGCCAAACGGCAGGCAGATTAGGAATAAAGATCGACATGAGATGCACATTATACGAAGTATGTTTAATCTAGTCGGCCTTATGTTTTTTGGGATATCATATTCGTCAATTTTGGTGGAATACAAGTTATTCGACCATTTCGTCAAGGGGCATGCACGTCATTTGACTGTTCAGTGAAGATGACATCAAACCCTTGTTTATGCCTCTTCTTCACACATCTGACAACTGCGCCGAACTAGGGCACCACGAACATGGGAATGACGATCATCGCTCTCGTACCATACTAGGGCATCTCGGTCGCCATTTTCTCCGTCGGTGGCTCGTGAACGGCGATCGAGGAGATCGGCCTGAGCAACTTCGTTGAACAAAGGTACTAAATCACTCTCCATTTGCACACATCTATTGCGTATTCTCTTCCGATTTCCCTCATTTTCTGAAAGCCCTCAACCCCTCCTCCTGTGTTTGTTCGCCGGATTTAATGGAGCACGTCGCACCATGATGGCGGGTACAACGATTGTGTGGCCTTGTTAAGATCCGAAAATGTTAACTAATTTCGTTTCCTCCCTCAGTTTGGCTGCACACTCTTTCGATTTCCCCCTTCGCTTTTTATTTCTCTTTTTCTCTACTTGTAAGAATCCATCTATTTGCTCGCTCTGGCAAAAGGCTGGGACTAGTTCGCAAACGACACGGTATGTCATATTCCAGCTACTTGTCCTTGGTGTGTTGATGAAATGCGATGTTTATGGAGTAATGCCATCGTGATTCAACAATTATTTGCAATTTCAGTACTCTTTTTGATAAAATTACACATGCCATGTCGTTCATGCTATGTGCAAATCCATACGGCTTACTCAGATTAGGGCAAATATTTTAGACTGAATATGTCTTATGTGCCTGACTACATGTATGTTTAATTTTAAACCAAATATTTCCATCCTAATTTAGGGCCTAAAGTGAAACTGTATTCGGCTACTCAGATTAGGACAAATATTTTAGACCGAATATGTCTTATATGCCTGACTACATGTATGTTTAATTTTAAACCAAATATTTCCATCCTAATTTAGGGCCTAAAGTGAAACTGTGTTCGACTACTCAGATTAGGACATAAATGAATTTTTCATTTCTTCACAGAACCTTAATTAGATTGTCAGGCAACCACCTAAATACTTGTGTAAGGAACTCTCACAATGTCCAAAGAGCTGACTTCTAGAAACAAAGATGGTTCACTTAGAAAGAAGCGCCTCAGCAACTGGAATGATGCGTTGGATGAAGTGTTTGTAGGATTAATGAAACTTGAACACTTGGATGGGAACTTTGTCAATGGGGTCTTCTCTACTGAGACGTGGAAGCGTATAGTGGTCCGATTTAACGAGACAACCAAGAAAGGGTATGACATGGCCAACTTGAAAAATAGACTGAAAAACTTGAAGAAAATGATGATGTTGTACCAAAGTTTACTGAATCGCAGCGGTTGGGGTTGGGATGCTAAGAAGAAAACTCTAACACCTGGTGAGGAACGCATGTGGGAAGAGGTCATAACGGTAAGATTCAACAATTGTCTAAATTCATACTTATGATTCACTTAGGCATGGAGGCTTAAAAAGTCCTAACCATTCTTCATTTCATTTAATAGGCAAACAAGGAGTACTCCAGGGTTAAAGGAAAGTCATTTCCTGTTTATGATGACATGTTATTCATATATTCCAAGAACACTGCCACTGGTAATCGTGCCCTCACTACTACCATGTCTGATTTGCCATCTGATAATGTAGAGATAATGGAGGAGGATGACAATACAGACATTGACATCAGTTTGAATGCTACCACATTTGCACACTATACTAAAAGCAATGATGGAAGTGTAGGTAACACAATTGACTTCCTATTTGACAGTCCCTCCTCAGTGGCCACAGACGAAGATCCCTTCTCTAGTGTCTCCCCTTCTCCTTCATTAGCAAAAAGGGCTAGGTTTAGTGCTCAAAATGCTAAGATCAGAAAGATTAAAGGACAAAATGCAGTGGCAATAGATATAATGAATGAGTTAGCACAGCAGGGCAAAAAAAGACTGGTACTACTGGATGAGATAGTGAAACGTGATAAGGAATCCAAGCAGTATAACAGAAATGAATGTTGGTCAAAATTGCGTGAGAAAGTAACCAATTGTACCCTCGAATTCAAGATGGCCATGATGGAATGCTTCAAAGATGAAAGTAATTGTTGGGCTTTCATGACTTGTGAGGAGGACATGATGGAACCATGGTTAATGGAGCAGCTAAAGGTCTATCGGAGAAAACGAACACAAACGAGGGGCCAAACGAGTAACTACTATGGCTGCACAAGTTCAACTTTCACTCTTAGCTCATCATACTCACCAAGAAGTGGCATCTTGAGGGCTACATCTACATCTACGCCATCTACCACTCTCGGTTCACTGTTTGGGGAAGCTAGCAATTGGAGTGCTGCCTTTCTCTCCTCGTCATCACTCACATGTTCTAATATTGGCACAGGCTTTTCTCCCCACAGTTCTTTTATTCCACCAGCACTTCCTACTCAACTTTCCTCAAGGCCGACTGTTCCCAGTGGCATGGTGTTCTCATTTCGATCCTCACCATGTGGCGGCTCTACTTCTGCTGGAGCCTCCTCTTCTGACTAAGTCACAAACCAACTGGAGCTCACATGGGGTCCTTTTGGATTTACTTTTAAATAGTACTGACGACCTCGCATATTGCAGCTGATATCACAACTTTTGGAAATACTTTTGGAATCACTTTTGTCTAGGTCATAAGACCAATTGGAACTATATTCGCATAACTAGTCTTCTAGTTTGAACTAATTATCGCTTTATGTAGTATTATGAATTCTGAACTCGATATATTAGCCCATGTGTGTGCTCATTGACGTTTACGTTATATAATGTGATCTCCATGCTTGTGCTACGTAATGTCATTTTAATACATGTGTGTGTTATCATTCTAGTATTTCTCTCATTTTTGGTAGTCACTTTTTTAATGCGTAGATGAATAGTGGTATGCTAATACAACTATTGGTAGAGGAGGAGAAATTCCATGAGGATGTCATGGAAACCATTACTACTAGTGGTGTAATTGAGATAGGGTTTGTGGAAGCAGTTCCTCGTAATCCTTGCAGAACTCGTCCGTTCACCGGTCATCAGCTAATAGTAAACATACTAAGAGGTCACCCTCAAAGATCATGAAGTTGAATGAGTTACTCACGTCAAGAGGCCTTGTACATGGCACACAACATGTGAGTTCATGTGAGCAATTGGCTTCTTTCTTACATGTTTTAGGACACGGCACCTCCAACAGAACTCTCGCTGAAAAGTTCCAACATTCTGGAGAAACCATATCTCATCAGTTTAATAATATGCTAGGAGCCATATGTTCTCTCCGACAAGAGTTCATTGTCTTACTTACTGGACAAGAAGATGTGCACCCACGCATACGTAACAGCCCAAGATTTTTCCCCTTCTTTGTGGTACTGACAACAATCAATTTGAATAAATTACTGCTACTTTAAGATGAAATTTTCTTGTTGGACTGACTATATTATTTTGCATAATGCACTTGGAGCTGTCGATGGAACGCATGTCCCAGCATTGGTAAGAAAGGTAGATCAACCTCGTTATAGGAATCGCAAAGGGTGGATTTCTCAAAATGTCATGGCAGTCACTTCATTTGATCATACTTTCTTATATGTTTGCATCGGTTGGGAGGGGTCCGCTGTAGACATGAGAATTCTAAGGGGGTGTCTTGAACAGGGTCAATTCGTCGTTCCAGAAGGTATGCTTTTATCCATCTCGTTATTTTTATGTCACCAATTTTGCTGTGAAACTAAATATTCTGTTAAGTCCATTTTCTTTTTTGTCATGCAATAGGTAAATATTATCTTGTTGATTCTGGTTATGCAAACTCGGCCAAATTTCTTGCCCCATATCGTGGCAGTAAGTATCACATATCTGAATTTAATAATCGCGTGAGGGCATATGAAAATCCAAAAGAACTTTTCAACCATAGGCATGCACAACTCCGAAATTGTGTCGAAAAATCTTTCGAAATTTTGAAGTCACGGTTTGCCATTCCACATTCGACAATGCATTTTCCTATCGGGACACAGGAACGAATAGTGCTAGCTTCTTGTATCTTGCATAATTTCATAAAACGCTACCAAGGGACGGATGAATATTTCAAAATGCCACGGCTCGAAGCTGACGGCAACAACAATGTCAATGAGCCTGTAACATCCGCAAACATCGGGAATGAAGAAAGTCGAAGGGGTGACCTGCTGCGCAGCAACATCTCGGTTCAATTGTGGAACGCTCATCGTAGTCGATGATGTATAATTTTGCAATGTCCTTATTTACATGCAACAAGAATGTCAATGATTTCATCTCATAGGCAAACTTCCATTGTGTGTGTTGTACAGGATATGCTGCGACAACCTCAAATGAAGAGACATGAGGGTCGACGGCTCCTGTACATGGCGCACTGTCTCCCATTCGCCTCTCTTCTAATTTACATTACTTTCATGGATATTGGTTGTGGATAATTGGTTGGGTAATTTGAGTGATGACTTGTTACTTGTAGTGTTTGAATGGAACATTTATGTGTATTGTGTTAATCCTTACATTATTTGAATGATGAATGGTAATTATTAGGTCTGTGGTACAATGTCGGAAGTGTGTTTCTCCCCTTTTTTTTCAAGTTATACTGACGAACTATTATTTTGACATGCACAAAACAACTTCGGTCATGGTGTATGTAACTATTATTTGTTTTTTATGCATTCGAATCGTTTATGCATTCGAATCCTTTATGGGTTCGAATGAGGTTTGAAACAAAATTGATTGCTGAATTTTCAATCCTCCATCATCTTCGCACTTATAAATATTATTTTCCATACTACCGATTTATGAATGGCACCGACATGCACCACAAGCAATGAAAATCAGTAGTGCAATGGTACAAAAAGAACAAGAAAGGGCATGTACTGGATAAAAAAATCAGACCAAGAAGATTTTCACTCTGCGATTCAACAAATTATTTCAATACACCTGATATTAGCCGTGAATGCTTATCTCTGCTATATTTCACTGGATTAAACTTTTTTTGTGCAGTTTTCTATGCTAGTCCTCGGTTCTGGGATGGTACATGATATCTTTCAACGAATAGAAGCAAAAGAAATAGCAAATTTCCAATTTTGCATATGTAAGTGGCACCGTGGCCTAATTGAAGGAGTTCAACACATAATTGAAGTTCATACATAACACCATCAATAAAGAAGTTCGACACATAAGTTCATACATAACACCACAATTAAGAAGTTCGACACATAAGTTCATACATAACACCACAATTAAGTGGCACCGTGGCCTAATTGTCATCAATACCACATGACAGCGGCCTACATGATCTCTACATTAACTTCGGTAAAATGTAACCGAAGGTTACATCTAAGAGAAAGTAAATTACTTTCTCTCGCTTCAGGCATTTGATTCGTTCGTCTGCTTTTTTTACTATCAGTAGTAGTCTAGCTATGACAACAGATCCACGATGTTCCATGGGTGGATCATACCACTGGAAGAATCCACATACTTCAATCGCATCTTTTTTCTGTGCGAGAAGAGTGCATAACAAAAGTTGGACTTATCACTAATGTCATTATAGAAAGCGTGGGAATACGAAGAGTAGCTCACATGATAATTGGGGCAGCTCCAGAAACGTCTCCCTGGATTGCTATCAGTCCATGAGGTCCTTAGCGTACATAGCTCTTGACAGTAGCATGACAGCGCATCCATGCGATGGTATTCGATAGTGCAACAAGCTACCTACAAATGCGTATCCTGCAAAGAAGACCAAACATCAATGGCGACCCTCCAGATGCGTATCCTGCATCCTAGACCCGGACTACGCGCGTATTTGCAAATCGAAAGAAGTGGACATCGTAGTGGTAAATAGAGGGCCAAAACGTGGCAGTCCCTGTTCAAATGCGTAGAAGAATGACTCACCAGCTAGCACGAACAATGTCGGACGACATTGATGACAACCTCGGCGAAGGATGACGAAGATCCGACCACGACCTGGGAAAAAAGAGAGCTTTCGGTGAAGGACGCCCGCCGTCAGCGAAGAATGCTTGCTGCGACCTAGGGCAGAGATCAGCGAAAAAGGGGAGAAAGGTGTTAGACAAATAGCACATGATGGGGGCGAAATGGTGAATTTGGTCGGTGGGTTACATTTTGAAGTCAAACACTAGCAAGAATACGTCTACGAAATTCTTCACCCCTCACCAAATGCGAAATCGATTATCGTCAACTGTTCCATGCGATATCCTTCTCTTCGAAGAATATTTGCTGGTATCCTTCCATTAGTATCCAGCAACCAAATGGCCCTAAGGATCTTATTGCAGCCCCTCTCCTCGATCTCATTCATGAGGGAGAGAGTGAGCATATATCTATGGATTCCATTGGGTGAAATGGTTAGATGAGTGAGAGAATATATTGGAGTCTTTGCTCGTAGCATCGGAACACAATTGGGGGGTCATACCGCCATGGACGGTCGGCATCATGTAAGTGACATTTCATTGGTACATGCATGCATGTGTGCAAATTAAGTGCATGGCCAGCTTTTCTTGGCCAATCATATCAACTTTGTGCATTATATAGTTGATATGATACTTATGCATTCGAATTCCATGTTTCATGGCATTAATTCCTTTCCCGTTTATCTCTAACTTCTGACGACATTTTTGTAAAATTCTTCAATGAAACGAAACAAAATGTATTACATAATAAAACCTAGCTATTATTTCTGGCTGTACTATTTATCTAAACTTATCTAAAATTTAAATTCTCGTTTACTTTTGATATAAGAAAACTACTAAAAAAAATTAAAAGTATAACATTGCATAAAAATAATTGTTAAAATATAATTTTACCCACATTGATTATATTTTTATTTAAAGATATTTTTATTGTATTATTAAGTAAGAGAAAAAAGGATATGTCACAATTATTAGAAAAAAGATAACATAATTTAAATTAAACTTATCTAAGTGTGAAATTTGTCTAAATTTAGAGATTAAAATTTGTAAATTTGTCACTTAGGGTTGGATGGGAAAAAAATATAATTCAAAAAATATATAAATATTTTTTAAAAAAATCTTACAACTTTGCCTAAACTCATGCATTGAAAAATAAAAGCTATATCATTAACGTAGCAAATTATATGACGTGGAATGACGTCACCTGGCTAAAGTTTCATATGAATTAATTTTTCCCATTTTACTTTTTGTACTTCTTTCAATGAAAGTTTTAAATCCAATAAGCAATTAAAGCGTTTGTTACTTAGGCCATTTAATTTACGTATTTAAAACATTATTTTTTGTTAATTAGCTCGTTAAGTTAGGTGATGTCTTTGTTTTTCACTTAATCCATTTGAAATCTTTATTTCCTCACATGTTAAGTATTTCTTATAATTAGTACAAAAAAGTTAACCATTTGGAGATAAATTTCTTTGACTTATGAGCTTGATTGCACATTCGATTATGACTCATATCTGATGCTATGTTAATGATAAGATGCAAATAACACAGCATAATAAACCTTTTTTTGTGATGAAACGATGACTCGTTGCCCAATGCATAAATTAATCTTGCCCTTTACTGCAAGCGCAGAGAGAGAGAGAGAGAGAGAGAGAGAGAGAGAGAGAGAGAGAGAGAGAGAGAGAGAGAGAGAGAGAGAGAGAGTAAAAATGTAAAAAAGACCAAGACAAAAAATAAGAATAAATCCCAGTCTGCACCTACAGATTTCCACGTCCGCCACCAACCATTTCTGGTGGAACTCTGCAGTTTTTATAACCTTGTTAAAATATTACACACACATCAAAAGATTCGATTTCTGTACGACAATTTATTTATTATTATACTATTATTATAAATAATAATATACGACTGCTGCTGCGACGAGAAGCCGTTCAGTTTCAACTCCGGTTCAGACCGGTTACGCGGTCGTGTATAAATTGGCCACAGT
Organism: Pontederia crassipes; assembly: GCA_030549335.1. Taxonomy (NCBI): domain Eukaryota; kingdom Viridiplantae; phylum Streptophyta; class Magnoliopsida; order Commelinales; family Pontederiaceae; genus Pontederia; species Pontederia crassipes. Next base: position 57,224,268 of record CM060191.1, read on the forward strand.
GGCTGCCATTTTGGTTCCATTCAAGACGAGGGGAGAGAGAGAGAGAGAGAGAGAGAGAGAGAGAGAGAGAGAGATAGAAATTGAGATACAGATATCCGATAGCGTGGAGAGCCGGGATCCATGGCCACGGAAGTCGGTCTGGACTTGAAGCTCTTCTCGACGAGGACCGTCTGCGGCCTCATGAAGGAGGCCACGGCGATCGGCGCTGGGGACGGTGCGCTGGCGAGGTTGGAGGGCTCTGTCAGGAGTTTGGAGGAGGAGAAGAGGAAGATCGAAGTTTTCAAGAGGGAGCTCCCTCTCTGTATGCATCTCCTCACCGACGGTTCGTTCTCCCGTGCCTTAGAGCCGCGTCTATTTTATTTTATTCTTGGCCTTAAAAGGCTGGCGTTTTTATGCTTTCGGGATTGTTGCAGTGATCGAAGGGCTGAAGAAGGAGATGGAGCAATGCCGCCGGGAGAGATTCCGACTGGGCTTTGAGGAATTCATGCCCACGAAGAGTGCATCGGAGGATGTTGTAGCAGTGACTCCCGAACCGAACTGCAAGGATAAGATGAACTGGATGAGCTCATTCCAGTTATGGAACAATAGCTCTGGCGAGGCCAAGGAAGATTATGAAACGAAGCAGAAAAGAATCACGGAAAAGGTACGGAAGGAAGTTTCTTTACGGTTGTTCAATTGGAAAGCAGCAGCAAAAAGTTTAATTTTGATTCATTATTTTGAAGTAAAAAGTTTGTCCCTTTTTTTTTGTTTCAGATAGTGGAATTTCGACCGCAAAAGGAGACTTTGTTCTTGGATTCCAAGAGCCACGACAATGGTGCATCCGTGCCGTTTAAAGGACCGTCGCCGAATTCGAATGAGGAGAAGCCCGCGTATCCTCTGTCGGATCTGTCGCTCTTGCCTTCTCCGGTTAAGAGCGTCCCCCATGCTGTGTCCACAATCACCGAGGATCGTCCTTGTGGTGGGACGCCTAAGGGCGCCGGTAGAGCTCCGATCTCGTCTTCGGCTGTCGTCGGTGCCCACTTGAGCTTGGAACCTCAGCAGCAGCCTCAGAGGAAGGCTAGACGGTGCTGGTCGCCGGAGCTGCATCGCCGCTTCGTCCTTGCCCTGCAACATCTCGGGGGTGCCCAAGGTTAGACCAAAGTTTCTCCTTTTTCTTCTCTACATAAAACTAAGGATGAATGCCTTCGAACCTACAGTAGTTCGCAAGCGCGGTCGCTTTCTTTCTTCTATCGATCTGCAAAAGAATTAAGTCCTTGATATGAAGAATCATTGAATTGTGGGATACAAATTAGATCCTTAAATTGGCACATGCATGTTATCTGTGAATAAAGTTCATCTATTTGGTAAAACGTTTTGTCAAATAAACCTATAAGAAATAAGTTGTTCAGATGTTTGTAATTCCACCGTGCAAAATTCTAATTGTGGACTCTCATGATGCAGTAGCGACTCCTAAGCAGATCAGGGAACTGATGAAGGTAGATGGACTCACCAATGATGAAGTGAAAAGCCATTTGCAGGTGATTACCAAATTTCGGACTCTGCATGCGCTGCTGAATTTTATATGTTTTTTTAATGATTCTTTGAGTACATAATTAACACAGTTATTTCTGTCCTTTGATTTCAGAAATACCGGCTGCACAGTCGAAGGGTTCCCAATGCTTCATCCAATGTGAACCGGCCCGTTGTCATGGTTGAAGGTTTATGGTCTTCTCCTGAGAACTACTCGAGCTCGTCACAGCAGAGCATTTCGCAGTCAGGTTCTCCCCAGAGCCCTTTACAATTAGTCTGCTCCAATCAAACACTCTCGGTTACTGCTGGAGATAGCTGTGAGGAAGAAGATGGGAGATCAGAACGCTACAGCTGGAAATAAAATTATTGAAACAAAGTTCTGCAAATAGTTAAGAAGAGATTTTCTTTTTTGAAATTTGGAGAGAGATACTATCCTGTGTGAGGCGTTTAGGCATCAATTAAAGAGACTGACATATTATGTCCATGTATAGAGATGTTGAGAGCGTGGAGAAACTGATGGCAATATGGGTATGCTATCCTAAGAGAATTGTGGAGTTCCATTCCATCACATGGAATTTTGAACTGAGGCCAGTTTTTCCCCCCATTTCCATCATTGTTCTCCAATTTTGGTATTGAAACATCAAGAATAAATTTCACACTGTTGAACTTGAATATGTGATAAAAGGAGCCATTTTTTGAATTGGTACATGTTGAATGCCGTCTTATAAAATTTTAAGCTATCTGATTCCAGGTTTCTAAAGCTTTCTATCAGGAAGTAAGTTTAGAATATGCAAGGCACTGATAGGTGCTACTTTGCAGAAGCTAATTGAGTTGTTGATGAACAAATTGAGACTTGCAGGATTTTGTATGAATTGTTCTTCACAAGAGTCTGAAGACCTTTGCCTTCACCCAAAAATCTTTTCCTTTGCAATCCAAGGATATTAGCTCCAAAAGGAAAATTAGGATATCTGTTGAGTCCAGATCTTTGCCCTTCAATTTTTTTTTTGTTCTCTTAGCAGGTCTAAGTTGCCCCGGTAGCTCAATGATTCTGTTGCCTTCATATGCTCACTCCATTTCCGATGACTCTAATCAAATGATACATGTCAGCCTTTGAACCTTCACATCTGAACCAACTCCGGAATCAAATTCCTCATTCCTTGTCCGATATCTTTTCTTTCATCCTTCATGAGCTGGAAACAGCTCAGCCTGAACAGTGTCCAGAAAAGATATCTGCTTGTATTGGTGGCTGAACAGTTGGAACTTGAATTATGCAACCAAACTTGTTGTGCTGCAATTAAATTCAACATTTGAACACAGAGTAGATGCTCCAAGTCAAAGCATCTATCCATAATGATATTACTCAAATATCATGGATATTTTTCGGTGAAGTTGGAGAGCTGCTGACAAAGGAGCCAGTCATCCATGTACACATACATAGAAAAGGGAATCTTAATTCGGTGGGTTCTCCGATAGCCGGACAAATTGGACCCAAAATGATTCCGCGGCGTTGTTTGGTAGCAGAATTGCCCATTAATTTCACGACTGACTACTGAGGCCCCTTCTAAGATTCTTCCACATTTCCTCCCCTATGCTGAACTCGTCTTCATCTTATTATTTATTGACAGTCCTTTTTGCCTTTGTGCATAATGCATCTTTATTCCTGAGGAATCTATAAAACCATCTGCACGGGCCAAGCAACTGCGTGAATAATTTTGTTCGGCAGATTGCTTTCATGGCCGGACTCTCTGATTGATTGACAGTGACCAGCTCTTATGTGGTTCGTGCACTGCCTCGAATTCTCGCATTCCACCCGGAAATAGCGTATTCCTGAATGGATCAGGTGACGCAGGACAACCAAAACACTCACTGGTAGTGGAGGATCCTGTTCCTGTCCTGTGACTTGAATTGGCCATCACTGTCGAACCTTAACTCTGCAAAGGCCAAGGCCATGATCACCACTGCAAAAGTTGCCATGACTGGAGGTGAATAAATGGAAGATGGTCACTACTACTGCTACTAGAATAGCACTAAGGATGCTCTCTTTGAAGACCATACCAGAGCCATTTCCCTCTTCATGAAAGAAACTTTTAGTCGCTAATGATCATAGCTGCCAAGTGATGGCATGGGCACTATAACTGGCCTTCCTTCGAGAAGCCACTGCATCCATTGTAGCATGCTTGAGCACATGATAACAAAGGAGAGAGAAACAGAGATGGTGAACAGCATTGTATCGAGCATTATCTGTTTGGATTAGTTTGACGAGTGGCACTAATGTGCAGCCATGCAAATATGGTGAGTACGGATCTTTGCGAGGCCTATTTATGGAGTTTCTGGGATTCCATATCATCGAGAGCTGTAGCCATCAGCGCTGCAGGACAATTGGATTAGGAGTATTTATAAAACGCAGGTCAAGTAGCCTTATCATCCTCATCAGAATACTCAGTTCTGGATGCAAGTAGAGTAGAGTGGCACACAAGGGTCATTGTCATTGATGGCATGGCATTGTTATGATACGATAACTTGGGTAAAGATATTAGTTGAGCCCAATGACAGCATATGGTTAGATCCGAGCTGGTTTCTGTATCTACTCATACACATGCCATACTAGTTTTGGTGGGATATAATGTATGAGTTTAAATAATATGCAATTAGAAATTGTACAACAAATATGCACTCAATGGATGTGAACAGATTATATGGTTGATATTATATCTAACAAACCAATATTGAATTCAATATAGATTAGATCTCAACCATACAAGAATCATCTAACGATCTTAATTTGTTACTTGTACAAAAGTTTTGTGAATAGGATAAATGAATATTTGAAGCACACCTTGCTCGGCACCATGCCAAGCGGAATCTGGACCGTGGGATCACGATCGGATGGATGAACGAAAATCTTACGATATTTTGTCCCCCTTTTTCTCTCTCTCTCTCCCCCGCCCAGGTGCCGTCATACACGCCCTCAGTCCTGCTCGGCTACTGTTGTTTGCGTCCTCTTGATGCACAAAAAAATAGTGCATTAGTTTAGGTCATTTAATTTGCATAGTTGAAGTATTTTGTGGTTAAAAAGATGAGAGAATTGGTTTATTTTATAAAATTTCTTTAAGATTTAATTTCTACCTAAGTTTGTATAATTTTAATGCAAGAAATCAAAACGACAAGAAAATGGACGGAAATAAGTCGCAAAAGGCGCAAAAGGGAAATTTCAGCAATTAAAGCCACTCTCACGGCCGTGCCTTCATTTGTCACAGCCGCACCATGATTTCACGGCCATGCCATAGTATTTCACAATTGTGCCTAGCATTGATGCATAATTATGCTCTCGGTCACGGCCATGCCTCATGATTTCACAGTCATGCCTCAAGATTTCACGGTCGTGAGCGTGTTAAAGCCGAAATTAGGTCTCGATCACGGCTATGATGAAACCTGTCGCGACCGTGATGATGGTCTGGATGGTTATGGAGTAGATTTTATCCCTTTTTTTGGATAGAATTTCGGTTTCTTCCCTTGGAGAACGAAAAATCTATAAAAAGAAGAGACCACAAACATGTGAAAGCATCACTAGAGCATAGATTTGAAGCTTAAAAAGGGGAAAAGAGCGAGAACAATAGCGAAGCTCTACTGGAAACTCGAGAGAGCACGTGCATAACGGTTGTAAGAGTACTTTATTTTTCTTTTCCTACTCTTTTATATTATATTTGATGTTATTCTTCTTAGATTTATTCCTTCATTGGGGTCATCCTAGTTGAACCCTATTTGTGTTTTGAAATGTTTCTCAGTATTATTTTAGTTTGAATATTTAATAGCATTGCAATTTTATGTTTAATGCTTATCTTTGATTTTATGATTTATGATTTGATTGTTATCGGAGAAGTAATTATTTTCATAATAGTTTTTAGGATCGATCTTATTCATTGCATGTCGCAATTAGGGAAATCAACTGAGACCTAAATTGTGTAGTTATTAAAGTGACTTGAGAAAGCCCTTAATCTTAATTCTGATTTAATGCATCTTTTGATTATTAGATAAGTTAAAAAAAATGAGAGAATTAATTTATTCTAATTGTTCTTAAGATAGTAATTAAAGTTTGAAACATTAGTTAACTAATTTTTAGAAATCAACTTTATTATTAATTTAACTAATTCTAAGTTGAGAAAAATCTCTTACATTTTAGTGGTGATAATTAGGTGCCTTAATCATCAAATCATTATTTTTTCAGGTGATCATTTCTTTATTCTTATCCTATTATTTTATTTGCACTTGAAAATATAACTTTTCTTAATTTCTTAAATTAACAAGGTTAAAATAGAATCTAAGTTATTATTTGTCCACGTGGGAATGATATTTTTACTCATTCAATTTATTACTTGAGCGACTAATATACATGCTAGCGTTTGCTATCATTTTTACAGCATCAAATTTTTGGCGATGTTGCTGGGCATGGTGTTTAATAACTTTTATTTTTATTTTTATTTTACTTGTTAATTAAGAGTCCTATTAAATTCCGCACGGATTCTTTTTTGTTCACATACTTTCACATTTGTTTTTTATTTTGTGTGACCAAGAGATATCTTCAAGAGACAATTCAAAATGACAACAAAATCAAAGACTATGAGAGATTATTATCTAGAACTACGAAGGAAGATGATTGAGGATCAGAAAGTACAAACATCTCAAACTATAAATAATAATATCCAAGTAATTCCCATGGTACAAGAAACTTCTGCAATTGAAGATATGATGTTAAAACTTATCACAGCGGCTAAGAAAAAAATTTCAACTTCAAGAAATAGTCTTTATGAAGTTGCTAACAAGTAGAGCAATTGGAGGCCAGGATCCATATGAACATTCCTCCACCCACTCAATCAGATTCAAAATCCAACATTGAAAAATAGTTGTGTCAATTGATTTAAGTTATAGAGAAAATATTCATTCTACAAGATCTACTCATCAACAATCTACGATTACAATTAGCATAGTTGAAGGATAAAAAATTGGCTATTTCTCCTCCTCCTCCTCCTCAGTCCCCAAATTTTAATGTCAAATTTGATATCATGCAGGCAAAATTTCAAACATTGGAGAAGAAAGTTAAGTTGGCTTCTCAAATTGCTTATGTATCAAGGGATAATATTATGGACATAACTGCATCCATTGTATGTTCATATCACTTGCAATACTTTAATCCATGAAGAAGATGACTAGGAAAGAATTATTATCAGAATACATGAACTACTCAATGGAGGATCAAAGAGATAAGTGAAATATATCATGGAAGATGGACAAGTGCGAAGAAGAAATCCACCTCTAGAAAATTCAAGCATTCCATATTACCTCCAAATTATTCATTGATAGAAGGGCACACATTTACATCTCAGACATCACAAAATTTTATGCGTTGGAAGTCCAAGAATCAAGCTCCACAAGAAGATCCAAGTAATTCTTTCAAAGTGAAGGGACAATGCCTTGAGCATTAAGGTAAGATGGAAAAAGGTCATCGAGTCCCTTCCAAACACTTGAGATAACCAAAGGGTAAAAGTCAAGCCAACCGAGTATAACTTAAAAATATACTTTCAAACCTTATTCCCTTAGTTTTTTTTGTTTATTAGCATTAGAATTTGAGTTTAATTTAAGTTATCAATAGTTTTTTTTTTGTTTTTTGATGTTAAGATTTACACCAAGGATGAAACTTTCACAACCGTTCCTATGAGATGTCATGGCCATGACATGAAACACAGAACCAGACGATTGATGCCTTGGTCATGACCATTCCCATTTGGTCGGGCATGCCCTTGAGCACGGCCATTTTTAAGATCGTGCATGGCCGTTACGAAAGGAATATATCGGCCATGCATGTTACATGTTCATGACTTTTCATGATTTTTTTAGGACGTGGTGCAATCATGACTTTTTACAAAAGAACGTTGGCAGCTCGGTCTTATTTTGCTGCCAAGTGCATAGCTGGACACCACCCATCTTCTTTCCCATCACCTCTGCCGATGCCCTCTTCTGAACTGTCGGCTCTTCTTTGCAACTCCAATAAACCAGCAAGGGACAGTAAACCAGCAAGGGACTATAGGCTGCATTGCCTCGCCATTCCTTTCGGTGCTCACTGGTTGATCGAAGTATTTCAGGCTCATAATTCCATCGTGTACAAGAACCGTGAAAGAAGAGCACGACTATGGTTTGCTCCTCTTTCACAACCATGACACTGCCCGGAATGACCATGACTGCAATGCTGCAACCAACCCATCACTGGAACGGTCGTGGTAGTTTTGGAACAGCCGTGACCGAGCCTTGAAACGGTTGCATGTCTGAACCACGTCGAAAGAAGCCCATGAGCCGCCCTAAGAAGCAACCACAGTTTGGAGAGCCTTCACATGTCTTGATTGCTCAGCCAAATCAGATCAGATTGAGTATCGTCCTAGGAGTAAACAAGCTTGCACACAAAAAATTGGGACACATATCACTTGCTGCAACTAGATTTTATATGATGCGACCATGATTGAATTTCACATGAAGGTCAATGTGCTTCTTATGTGTGAGAATATTGGCTTGTATATTTGCCACGAGCTCTTGGAACAACTATGAGAGGCTTACAATTGAATTCTTATCTTCTTTTGCTACTGACAACGAGTTCAGTCCTTGGTTCCAGGATGCATGACAAGGAATTACAACTCGAATAACTTAGTGACATATATAACTTTCCCAATGAAGGCTTGCAAGATTATGATAAAGAGTTCAAAATAGCTAAGAGTACGAATATCCAAAACTCTATTTTGAGAGCTAGTTGCACCTCAAAATAGTTCAGAGTACGAATATCCAGAACTCTGATTTGAGATATGTTCGTAGATTTTTATCATGTGGACTGTTCCCTTTGTTCCCTAGAGGAGACAGTGAGGGGTTGGTTACTTTATTTTAGTTATTTATTATGTGAGCTATGTTGCATAATGTTATTATATATATGTGGTATTATATGATTCAGCATTTTCAGAAGAATGTGACATGAGACAAGGGCAAAATCACTGTTGATGGTTTGTACCCATTACATGCCAATTGGAGATTGATTTAGAGAATGCTACACGAGTACCAGGTTCTATTTTTTTTTGTCCAGGATAGTTGTCAGCTCTATGATAGGGATATATATTCAAGTTCAAAGACTCTTTCATCCTTATTTCTTTAGTGGACATTGATAGAATCACAATATTCAACTATGATAATTGGTTGTTCTTCTCGGCACTGGGAGCAGGACGAGAGACACCTCCCATTATTCCAGAGGATTATGATGTAGCCCCTCCACTACAAGAAAAATGTTATTTTTCGATGGTTTCATTCGTCGAAAAATTGAAAGAAATCGTTGAAAATGGAAATGGAAGTTTTCGACGAGTTTACCGATGGATCGGTTTCGTCTAAAAAGAGGGTGTCGCAAAATGATTTCCGATGGTTCGAAAAAATCTGTCGAAAGTTTCGATGGTTGTAACCGCGCAAAATGTTCCAACGGCCGCAACCGTCGCAACAAATTTTTATCATATAAATATAATTTTCCCTCCGTGCGGCCGGATGCAGCCGCCCGTGGCCAGATTCGGTCGCGGCCAGATCCGGCTACAAGGTGGCTGATCCGGCCACCCACGGCAAGATCCGGCTGTCTGGCGCCAGATCGGAGAGGGAGATCAAGAGAGAGGAAGATCTGGCCGGAGCTGGAGACCGAGCAAGAAGGAGGAATACAGAGCTGGAGAGAGAGAGGGGGTCGCCGGCGGGTCATCGCGCTGGTCACGGCAAGTGAGGGAGAGGGAGAGGAGGTAGAAAGAGGAGAGAGGGAGAAGGTGATAGATAGGGGTAGAAAGAGGGGAAAGCGGAAAAAAAAATGGTAGCGGGAGAGTTATTTTTTAATTACCGATAGTCGCGACCATCGGAACGTTCAACGGAATTTGGGCCATCAGAAGTTCTGATGGCCCGAACTATCAGAAATATTAATAATATATATATTATGATATATATATAATTATAATATTTAATTATTTTTATCCTTCGCAATTTGGGAAGGATTTCTTTCCGTCGAAAAGTGTCCGTCGGAAAATCCCAATTTTCTTGTCGTGCTTATATTCTACTCCACGAACACAGATGGACACTGACCTGCCTCATCCAACTCCGATGTATGATTTCACTAGTCTTCACGATATTCTTATGACTATGCAGGCCTAGTCATAATTCTTCTAGGAGTAGCGATAGAGCCTCGCCGATATATCAGCATAGATGTATCAAACAGAGAGGAGGAACTTATCATGTGAGCCAGGGATACTTCGTGCCATATCCGCCAGGACTAGACTTTGGTTATTTCTCCTCCTTTCCTTTGCACTTTATCATTTTTGTATTTTCTATTTCTTCTGTATACATATAAAATAGCCTAACACTAGGACAATGTTAGGTTCAAGCTTGGGGGAGGGATTTAGTCCATTTTGTATTTGCATGGCATGTCTATTTTCAGCACATTGAGTCTATTGTCGTGTTCATTTGGCATGCATCTATTTATGAAAATCCCAAAAAAAAAAGGTGGGGATGTTCTCGTATAGCACTCGTTGAAGGTATCGGTCCCCATTTGGTAATCAGATCCACATCCCTTGGTTGAGAGGTTTCGTGCGGTCCAACTCCACACATACTCTTACCAGTGCACCATCACAACCAAGATTGACTTGTAAAACTAGACCAAAGGCCGTCGCGACCCGCCAAAGAGAGCGGGTGTAGCAGAGTTCGAGAGGAAGACCAGGGAAATGCAACCAGGTTGGGGTAGCGAGGGAACCACCGATAGGAGAGAACCGCAGAACTCCCAGGGGCCACCAGTTAATACCTGTAGGCGGTCCTCCACGTTAGCAAAAGTAAACAAAATTTATGAGTTACTGATCTCTGATAGTGAGCACGGTTTCGTAGTACGCCAGAGGTCTGGGATGGCTTGCTTCAGTGCAGGGAGATTGCTGATGTAGAGCCCGAGTAGACAGAGGCGAAGTGCTTCAGATTGCTCCATGATCTCGTAGGCCGGAATGGAAACTTCTTCCGTAATAGTCTCCCGCAAGCCCTGGAGCTGTCGCTGGGAGATGGTGTCCTGGGGCAGCGACCGGGGCGCGCGAATAGTAGCGGCCCAAGATCGTGGGAGGGGGCAGTTGGGGTAGGGAGAAGGGGAGAATTTGGACAGTTTGAAATCACAGATAGAGGGGGGAAAGCCTCCATGCAAGGAAGGGAGTTAGCAGCGGAAGAATGTGAGGCATCATGAGGTTGGGGCTCGATGGCCCGGAGTCGACTAACATTTGGAGTTTCGTTCCCGGCGAGAAGCCAGGAACTACACCATAGCCTTGTGTTCCAGATATTTAGTCTTTCCAGGTGCGAGCATTTCTCCAGTTTCGAGCAAGTTGGTGGAAAATTAATGTGCAGCTCGCAAGCTTGAGTAAAATATGTTATGTACGAGTTCGCAAGCAAATATAAAAATCGCCAGGGGAGGAGAAGGAAGATTATAGGAAATTAAATGGCACAAGGCGTGTACGAATTGAGGTGACGTCCTATCGAGCATTCAAATGGTGTGAATCTCCGCCTCACATACGGGCCAATATAATTAAACTTGCAAGCAAATGTTGAGGTCAATTAATTCCTACGATTATGAAAACTTCTAATTCTTCTTTGTCCTTATTTGCTGGCGTCTCTCAGCTTCCTCGACTATTTAATTAATGTTAGGCCTTCAAATTGGAACCACTTAGCAACTTATTTGCATCCCATCAAGTCTTGTTTGGATTGAAGGTCGATTCTCACACGCAAATTGGGTTTGGAAGTGAACATAATTGGAAGAAGAGAAGTATTTTCTGGGAGTCACCTTATTGGTCTTCAAACTTAGTCCAACATAACTTAAACATCATGCATGTGGAAAAGAACGTATTTGACAACATCTTTAATACTATTATGGATATCAAAGGTTCAACAAAAGATAGCATCCAAGCGCGCGAAGACATGAAAATTATATGAAGAAGATTATATGAAAATTATATGTAGAAGATCAAAACTAGATATTATTTACATTCAAAATGATAAATGCAAGAAGCCAAAAGCTACTTATGTCTTGGACAATGATCAATGAAAAGTAGTTTTCAAATGGGCCAAACAATTGAAATTTCCAAACGGATATGCATCAAACATATCTCATTATTTTAACATGAAAAATGAAAAAAAAGTAGATGGTATGAAGAGCATGATTGTCATATTTTGATGCAAAGGTTGCTTCCAATTTCTTTTAAAGAAATTTTGCATGCTAAAGGTCATATGAGAAACTTTAATAGGATTATATATGTTCTTTAAAGAGATTTGTACATCTATCATCCTTGAAGTGGCATGCCTCAGTTAGAGTATTCTATTGTGCTAACATTGTGAAGGCTGAGAAAATATTTTCTCCTTATTTCTTTGATGTGATGGAGTACTTGATTGTACATCTTCCATATGAAATAAAAGTTGCAGGTCTCATTCAATATCGGTGGACGTATCCATTCGAAAGATGCATGTTATATTTGAAAAGGAAGGCAAAGAATAAGGTGAAGATCAAGGGTTCTATATGTGAAACATATTTCATTGAGGTGTCCAACTTCACTTCAATGTACTTTGGGCCACACATACAATCGCAACATACACATGTTCCAAGAAAAGATGATGGTGGTGAAAGAGAAGTTAACGGAAATACTTTATCCATCTTCTAGTACCCATGTCGTCTTCTTGGTAAACGATACAAAGTTATGTTGAGTGACAGCGATCTCACTACATTTGATAATTATGTCCTTGCAAATTGTAACGAGACGACATAGCATCTCGAGTAAGATTATTTATTTTAATATGTTATAAAATTTTAATTGTTGCTAGATTTCATTAATTAACAACTATGAATTCAGAAAATTTGAAAAATTGCAACGAGAAATAATTTTTTTAGTTTCAAATGATGAATTGTTGAAACTAAGAGACGAACATTTTATCGATTAGTTGAAATATGAAATGAGAACTATTTTCGATTGTTCGCAAATATTATTTTTTATAACTTTTAATCAACTTTGTCTTTGGCTATTTTATAGGTTATTAATAGCTCAATGAGAGATTTAAAAATGCAAAATTTGGGGACATAGACCGCAGTAACAAGTTTGTAGTTATTGTGACGTCATAGTTAATGGATACAGATTTCACACAAAAGAATACAGTCAAAAGCTAGTGGCATATGTGTTCTAGGAAGCATGTTTGGGGACAACGAGTTTGATTACTATGTCGTTATAGAAGAAATCATAGAGTTGTCCAATTTGGAAAAATCGAACAAAGTTGTGTTAAATTAGTGGATATTAAGTCTCGAACGGGACTTTAGTCACACGATCCATTTGTATTGGCAAAGCAAGTGCAATAAGTGTGTTACACTAAGTATCCATCGGAAACAACTAAGGATGAATGATGGAAGTCATGTAAAATGGGATGGATGATCGTGAAACATCTACTATACCAAATTATGTCCTGATAGATGATTACTAACAACAAGATTAAGTGAACGAGATAACCGATATAGTTCAAGAACTTGATTATATTCAATTAGGAGATGACACTGAGCCGATGGATGAGTTTAATTCAAATGATCATTTGGAAGCGAACGTTGACAATTTTATTGAGATGATTCGAATGAAGATTATAGTGATGATGATGAAGATAATGAAAATGAATTAAAATATGAGACAAGCGATTGAACGACGTAATTTTTAATTTTTATTTTGGAAGCACAATCATATGTTTTTAATTTTAAAAATTAAATATAATTATGACACAATCTTCATAATTTTTTTATGAAGTATGGTTATTAGAGGTCGAGTTTGTAGATAGTCTCTTTCTTCTAGGCAGAATGACGCATCTCGACCACCAAGTGATATATTTATTGTGTATTCTATTTATATTAATATAATTACTAATTTATGGTGATATATTTATTCCTTATTTTTAATGCTGGTAGTTGTTGCACCATCGATGGGACATCCACTTGGATCGACATAGAGGATTCATTGGAGAGTCGTTACGATCACATGAAGGTGATCGACATGTGTCCGACATTACGCCAGGTTAATTTTTTTCTATTTAATTTATCTTTTACATGCAACTCAAATTTTAACTATTTTTGTCGAGGCATGCAGACGCGACTCCACATTCTAGCATCCGATCATCACGTCATATTATGCCAAGTGATATATTTATTACTTTTTTAATTTTTTATCATGTGATTAAATTAATCATTATTTTATTTTAATAGTGATAGTTGCTACATCGCCAATGGGACAAGTAGGTGAATCGTCACATTCTACCGCTCGCTCGATCGGTGAGGTGGCACCATCACATAGCGACGATTGGCTTGCCATGGATCAGGCATGGATAGCTATTGTGTGGTGACAACTTGAATGCATGTATCGTGTAATGCATATATCACTTATTTAGTTTGAGCTGGTATATATTACACTAATGATTTATTCTTAAGTAGGGTTCGTCGATCATCCCGGACCTTTTCAGCTCACCCCCAAGGATAATTCCTCTTCATATGAAGGAGAGAAATTCCACAATAATGAGGTGGTCTCCATGAATAATATTGCCCGACCATAAGTTGGACATGTTTTACAAATTTTATTATAGTTCATGTAATCAATTGAAAAATAATAGTGGAATTTGATGTGGGAATAAGGTAGTTGATGTGATATGAAAAAATAGATATAATGGTTAATTTTAGTAGGTGTTTGAATTAAAAATATGTAAAATAAATATAGATTATATTTTTAAAAAAATTTAAAAAATAAATGTATATTAAAAAATTTTGTCAAAAAAAATGATATTTCAATTTGAAAAATCAATTTTTTATTAATTTATAATTAATTAAATGTTAAAATTATTTAATAAAATAATAATTAATAAATAATACTATATTAATACTTTTTATAAAAAAAATTTTATTTAATATTTATTTTATTTTAAGAGAAAAGAGTAATGTAAAGAAAATAAGAAAAAGAAAAAAAATTGAAAAAAATGTCATATCAAAGAAAAAAAACTAAAAAAAAGAAAAACGTAATAGTGGCTTAGTTCCACCAAGTGGAACTAGGCCACTACAACAGGGGTCACGTGACCCTTTGTTCTGGTGGCTGTTTGGCAGAACCAAGTGTAACCAAGAACCAGGCCCTGGTTCTACCTAATTCCATTTTTCAAATAGGGCCACATATTTTTTAGCTTTGTTACGTAGGTGTTTATTAGGGGGTGAGAGTTTAAAAAAATTAATATAAATATATTTAATTTTATAAATTAATATAAAAAATACTACTAAAATTTTAAAGATATCAAATTAGAGTTCAATAATGTGATAAAAATATTAAATTATATAAAACAATTATATATTATATATGATTATGTTGAATTGTTTTTAATTAATTATATTTCATTGACTTAATATATATATTAAAAATAATTATTTTATAAGCAAAAATGATGAGAAATTTAAAATTCTTGGGACCGTTTAGCAACGGAAACTGTAGTTCCACCAAGTTATCGATGGATAGTTGAGTTGACAAATTAGTTCGGAGTATGTTTGGATATAGTGGAATTTAATGTGGGAATAAGGTAGTTGATCTGCTATGAAAAAGTAGATATGATGAATTAATTTTACTGTGTTTGAATTAAAAATGTGTATTATAAATATATATTATCAATTTGTTAAAAAATTTAAAAAATAAATGTATATTAAAATTTTTTGTTGGAAATATAATATTTCAATATGAAAAATCAATTATTATTAATTTATAATTAATGAAATATTAATTTTTTAATAAAATAATAAGTTACAAATAATATTCTATTAATCCTTTTTATAAAAATATATTATAATTAATATATATTTTATTTTAATAGAAAACAGTAATGTAAAATATAATATTTCAATATGAAAAATCAATTTTTTTATTAATTTATAATTAATGAAATATTAGTTTTTATATAAAATAATAATTAGTAAATAATACTATATTAATTTTTTTTATAACAAATATATTATGTTATTTCAAAAATAGAATAATGAAAAAAAAAGAAAGTGGTGTCAAATTAAAGAAAAAAAAAAGAAAAACGTAATAGTGGCTAGAGCAAGGGTCATGTGACACCCTATTCCAAACCACCCTGTTTGGCAGAATTAGGTGGAACTAGGCCCTGATTCCATTTGTCAAACAAGGCCGAAGAGAATCGAAGACCTATATTAGATATTGGAACGGGGATAAAACTATTCCGCACAAAGGATTAGAGGGATGGGAAAAATGATGTAGCGGAGCGAGACTCCAGTCCTATTACGAAACTTTTGTTTCTGGGTTAGCCATACATTTTACATGTTTCTAGAAATTCACATGGCATCATCAAATGATTCATAAATGGAAAGTGTTCAATTGGAACACGAAAACGTGACAGAATTGGTTTTAGTTACTCTTCAGGACGGAGTGGAATAAGGGAGGAGAATTCTAGCTCTTCTAGAGTGGTATCTCACTGATGGCTCGTGTCACGAACGTGCCCTAGAAACATCATTTGTGCATAATCATGCATTTATTTGACATACTAAGTTAGTTTGGATGTGCATTTAGTGATAGTTGTATATAGTAATTAATATTTCGATTAGAACAAAATGATTACTTAATTATCGATAAATATTACAAAGTTATTACATAAGATTATTAGGAATAAATTATAAAATTTCTAAATATTATCATATATATGTTAAAATAGGATTAAATAAGCTTAATTAGAGTTAGAACACTTAGTTATGACAAACAAATGTGATTGGTCATCACTTAAGTTCCAATCAGCTAAAGCAGACAAGTGAGAGCTTCTCAAAGAGATATTTTTTCAAACCACCATACGACTTCAGAAAATTCTGAAAAAAATATATAATGCACTTAACATTATCCTTTAACTCTAAAATCTTTACCAGTGGTGGCAGTAGAGTGAAACGACCTGGGAAAAATCGAGAACATCGGCTGTTCCAGGTGAGTTTTGATCCAGAAATTGTTCTTCTGATTGAGAGGATCATTACTTTGTGATTAACGAACCATAAATTATGAAATTTTGTATGGTTAATCCATTCGAAGATACTTTCCATAGCCCTGGAATCACCTAAAACGGAGTTTATAGAGGAAGTTATGAACTTAGATTCGCAAGTCACTCATCCTGTCCTGAGTCTGATATAGGTTCAATTTGTAAATTAGGGCACTATTGGAATAAAGTGAATTAGGGTTTGAAATTTGGATATGCTTAATTAGACATTCCAATGGTTCGTTGAGAAGTAGAATCATCTTATTTGGACATGTATCTAGAGAGAAATGAATTTTTCATTTTATAGTTATTCTTCTATCAACTTCCAAGACATGGACAAATGATGATCAGAATTAACTATTTTTGTTATAAGGCTATACAACGAGTTAAATTCTATACTTTTTATGCAAAACTACTAGTGAAGTCTAGGTTTCAGAAAAATTATGCACTAGTTAAATGGACAAGTATAAAGAAAAATATAAATCAATCTTTCAGTGACATACAGTCTATCACGGCACAAATCCTAGGTCAGATTGCCTAGGATGTCGTGACTTACTTACTTGGAATTTGATAATGATATTTTGGGGTTGGAAACCATAGTATGTCTAGTTTCTAAGTAATCTAGAATCATAAGATTTTCCTATGTAGTTAAGAAATTATGAATTATTTATTGACAAGTACTCAGTCTGAAATCCTGAGACAACATCTAGTTAAGCTTTGGAGAATTGAAAAGTTTCAAGTATGAAATAGCTTATGAATATAAATACTTGAAGCTAGAAATTGGTATTAGAGCGGATTATATGCATTTTAGGGTGCATAATCATTCATGAGCATGCATTGCATATTACCTTATTAGTGATTGAGATGTAAAAAGGCATTATTGCTCGTAGGAAAATATCAAGTTGCAAGTGAAAGGGAGGAAATCTAATAAACCTCCTTGAAATGATAAAATACAAGGTGAGTGGGTAAATTTATAACATGGAAAAATATCATATGTTAGTTCTTTTATTTATGGTATTATCTCAAGCAAAGCTTATTATTGTTATTATTGAAACATATCTTGAGCTATGAAAAGTATTTATAATATGTTTCGAGGATTTCATATGAGATGGAGTAACATATACAAAAATGTTTTCAGGAAACAATGCTTGTAGAGTGAAAATAAGTTTTACTTGATAATGATATGTGATTATGACATGTATATTTTGATATTATTAAACTTCATGTGTTCATTAGCCATGTTGTTTGAAAAAGGTCTTTGGGATCGCATTCGATATACATGAAGCCTTTGGGGCGTATATCGGGTGTCTTTGCCCTTTGGAGGCTGCTCCTTTGCAGTATTGACCCATGATTTACTCTGCGTATCTGTGAATCATGATTGGGTGGCACACAATCATGATTGTGATACATATTGACTCATGATTTGCTCTACGTATCTGAGACTCTTGATTATGAAGCTCTGCTTAACTGTATGACACACAATCATAGAGGGATACGTATTGACCCATGATTTGCTCTACGTATCCATGACTCTTGATTACGAAGCTCTGCTTAACTGTATGACACATAATCATGGAGGAATATGTATTGACCCATTATGAGTATGTGCAATGACACATGAGTGGAGTTTAATTATGAAAATGATGATATTTTGAGTTACTTTTACTTATATGAAAGTTCATATGATTTGACAAGTTATGTTATATGTGCTATGCTTTAAATGTTTTATCATATGGAGAATGTGGTTATTTAATGTTATATGCACTCGTATTGTTCCCCTATATTGTATTTTTATTCAACTCACTGAGCAAATGATTGTTGCTCACAGTACCCATTTTAAAATTTTCAGATACCCATAAGTTCTCGAGTTGAGTCGACTCGGAGCTTGTTTTGCTGCATATAAAAGAGGTCGAGCCGCTGAAGCACTTTAATCCTCCTTCACTTTTGTTTTTGGAAGCATGCATGTAATAGATAGCTTTAGATGTTGTAATTAAGTTTATGAGAAACTTTTTGTAAGATTGTATAAACTTGATCCTGTGGGGTGTTACATGTGAGATAGGTTGTGAAACAATGATGATAATATGTGAATGTCATGTTTTATAACTTTTATTTTAACTTTGATGAATATATATATATATATATATGAGTTTAATGTATATGTGAAGCACTTGCCGCTCAATACCGTGTGAAGCGCTTTCAAGACCGTTTGATCGGGATCCAATGATGCAAATAGAGGCGCCCGTTCAGATCGCATCGCATGGTCGTCGATCATCTCGTGACATTTTGCTTCCCTTTTAGATCGCCCGCTCATTTTTTCATTTCCCGTCTCTCTCTCTTTCCCTTTGATACCTTCCTCTCTCGCCCTAAATCTCTCTCACTGACTGATCTCGACCTTTCTCACCAATCTCCGGCGTTGTGGTCTGCCTCCTCTTGGTCAACTGTAGATCCACCTCTTCTTCTCTGACGATCACAGGGTTTAGGGTGCCAACGGCTCTACTTTCTTCTCCGACTACCACCTCTACCCTCATCTTCGGCGAGCGCCTCTACCACTCTCTCTCTCTCTCTCTCTCTCTCTCTCTCTCTCTCTCTCTCTCTCTCTCTCTCTCTCTCTCTCTCTCTCTCTCTCTGTTTCTTCTCTCTAAGTGCAGTGACGGTGATTGGAAATCTAGGGTGATCTTGCTGCGCCGCTGGCGGTTCCACTCCATATTGGCCCGGTGGACGTTTCGAAGTCGAAGGCTGCTTCAGGTCGGCTGGATGTGGAGAACAATCAGATCCCCACATGCTGCTGAGCGAAAGGACGACAACGGTAGCGACGGTGGACACAGAGGAAGCAGAGAAGAACGTAGGCACACAGTTCGTAGTCGTGGAGGGGAAGAAGAACGGGCTGCAAATTGGGGATGACCACTCCATCGTGAAGGCGCTAAGGATGGCTGACGGTGATGCTACACGCAGTCAACATGGATGGCTAATTTGGAGATTCAAAAAAAGTAACCCATTGGATCCAAGTTGCATACTGTAAAATGATATATATTGAATAAATCATCTGGAGGTTCCAATGGCAAGCTGGATCTCCACATCTGACATGATACATTTGGTTGAAACTATTTTTTTCTTTTTTCTTTGTTCGTTTCTATAAAGAAGTTGTCCAGCACTAGCATAAGTATATTTTATGGATATATACTGTATTGTTGTCATGTTGTGTATCTAAATGAAACTGTTTCTATAATTAACAATGAGTTCAAGTTCGTGCTCCGCGTTCTAATTCTTTTGGGACACCATTCATCGACTTGCTTTCGGTGAGGTTATTTAAAAGTTTATTAATTTCTGTTTAAATGCTAAGCACAATTTTAACTCTCTATGATAAAATTTGGTAAACTTTGATAATGCGCTTGACATAAGTTGAAACTAGGAGCTTGTGGAATCTAAAACAAGAAACATCTTCAAAACACAACACAATCTCACTACAAACATCATGTCACATTATTATCAGGGCTATAATACAATGTTGCCTACTATTGCTCTTCCATGAAAAACAAGCATAGTTGCTCGTAGTTTGAGTACATACATCCGATTTTTAAAGAATTACAAGAATCAAAAGGAGTAAAGTAGGTCGAAGCCGACGGCCATGATGGCATAGCCGATTGCCACTACAACTTGTGAGGCTACATTCCATATTGGTCTTGGTGTTGCATGTTTCCTGAAACAATACTAAACTTCTTAACATCAAACTAAAGGACCACTGCAACCCAAAGAGAAAAAAAGAGCAATACAATAGGTACCCTTTGAATGCTTCAAGAGTAAGACTTATAATGGGGAAGGTGAGTTCATTGCAAGAATTAATCTGAGTCCATGTAATTTTTCTTTTGAACGGGTGCATGTAATACTTTTAATCGTATGCATCAAATGATCAAACTTAAGGCGTTCAATTTATTGCTCGATTTCTTACACTGTCGAACAACCTCCACTCAAATGACAAATCACAAATATTAGGATCCTGTGGGATTGGAAAACTCAAGAAGAATATTTAGGAAAATAGGTAAAAAAAAGTTTCATGTCCTCTACTATGTGTCTGCCTTCTTCTCTGTTTCCTCCGTGTCCGCCGCTGCCATCATCGTCCCTTCGGTCAATAGCGGCTGGGCGATCCAACCATTTTCCACATCTAGCCCACTTGAAGCAGACTTCGACTTCAAAACAACCACCGGGCCGATATGGAGCGGGACCGCTAGCATGAGCACCCCAAAATTCTCATCGCCGCCGCTGCACTCACGAGAGAAGAGGCGAAGAGAGAGAATGAAAGGGTTAGGGAAGACTCATGCACGTTGGAGAAGAGGGTAGAGGTGGTAGCCGGAGAAGAAACTAGAGCCGCTAGCACCCTAAAATATGCAATCGCCGGAGGAGAAGGCAGAGAGAGAGAGAGGTAGGGATCGGCGAAAGAGAGATTTAGGGTGAGAGAGGGAGGTATCAGAGGGGAAAGAGAGGGGGGCGGGGAAATGAAAAAGAAAATCGAACGGGCGCCGAGCGATATGCAAACGAAGTAAAATGTCGCGAGATGATCCACGGCCTTACGATGTGATATGGATGGGCGGCTCTATCTCCATCAATGGATTACGATCGAACGATCTTCAAAACGTTTCGCATGGTGTTGAGCGATATGTGCTTCACATATACATTAAACCCTATATATATATA
Source organism: Pontederia crassipes (assembly GCA_030549335.1). NCBI lineage: Eukaryota > Viridiplantae > Streptophyta > Magnoliopsida > Commelinales > Pontederiaceae > Pontederia > Pontederia crassipes. The sequence goes on from CM060191.1 coordinate 57,245,562, forward strand.
TATATATATATATATATATATATGTATATGTATTTTTTGTATGTATTGGCAAATACCACAAGATAAGTAAGGGATGAAATTTTGTCAATTTTATTTTCAAAATTGCTAAACATAATTAAGGGATACAATAATTGGGATTAGAACTTAGTCACGGAGTTGAGTGTGACAATTTTTGGTATTAGAACTTCGGTTATAAGATTTTGTAGACAGTATAACCTAAGTTAATGCTAGGTGACATTATATGCATTAGATTGATAGTGCATGCTTTTGACTTTCTTTTTATTTTTATTTTGAAGGGGTAAAAATGCCACCGCGTAGGCGTCGTGGTGATGGCCAATTTGCTATTATTGACCCAAGTCATTCTGCTCCACCAGGCGGTCGACCTAATAGGAGTCCATCAGTTTCATCTCATGCATCGGTACAAAGTGTGACACGAGATGTGAATGATAACCCTCCCTTGCATGATGATGAGATCCCAGCGGGTCCATCAAGACTTCCTCATGTTGTTGAGCAAGTCAATCCTATTGAGAATCAAAGTGTTGCACAAGTTATTGCACTAGCTTTAAGGGCTGTTATGAGTGGAGTAAACCCGACCTCCCAAGTTATGCAAAGAAATAGGTTCTACGACAAAATTAGAAAATAAGGTCCAGTTGATTTTGAAGATACATTTGACCCATCAGAGGCAGAGGCATGGTTAAAGCGTATGGATAGAATATTTAACCAGATGAGATGTTCCAATGAAGAAAATTTTGATTATATTGTTTCCTTGTTGCAAAAAGATGCTTTGGATTGGTGGAAGACAGTTCCTGGAAGTCAAAATTTTCCAGTTACTCTTGGATGGGAGGACTTTCTTCGAGAATTTCGGAAGAAGTATTTGCCCAAAGTATATACTGAAAGAAAGCAGAAGGAATTCCTAAATTTGACACAAGAAGCATTATCAGTTGCTGAGTATGAATTAAAGTTCACACAACTATCAAAATATGCACCGAGCTTGGTGTCAGATGAAAGTGACAAATGTAGGCGATTCGAAGGAGGACTTCACTTGAACATCAGAGAAAAAGTTGAAGTGTTGGAGTTCATTGACCACTCCAAATTGGTGGCAGCAGCACTAAGAACTGAAAAACTTATAGAAGAAAGAAATCAAGTTAGCTAACACTTGAAAAGACCAAACTCCAACTTTACGCAGACTGGGCCAAGTAATAAAATGGCAAGATATGGTGATGGTACATTTCACTCTCATGGTAACTTCTACAATAATAGAAGGCATAGAAATGGATCACAAGGTGCACAAAAATATCATGCCAACAAAAAAAATATGAGTACACAAGCAAGTGCAGCCAGAAGAACATATTCAGAAAATCAAAATAGAGTTGGACCAAGACAAGAACAATACCGCACGAATGCATATTGCACAACTTGTGGAAGATATCATTCTGGAAAATGCTCAGTATTCACAGGAACTTGTTTTAAATGTGGTCAAAGAGGACACAAAATACAAGAATATCGATTCATGGAAAAGAGTAAAAGCATTTTTGAAACAATAGCCTATCCTCAAGTCTCAAATCAAAGTTACTTTTGATGCAAGCATGAAAGCGAGTAATCAAAATGTCCCAAGTACATTCGACGAATCCACCGGGGAGACCACAACCTCAAGCACGTGTCTTTGCAATGATTGAACCTGATGCTTTGACTACTCCTGATGTAGTGATGGGTATGTTGCCTATCTTTGATAAAAGTGCACATGTTCTTATTGATCCTGGATCTACTCATTCATTCATATCAAAAGACTTTTCCATGCATGTCCATAGAAAACTTAGTCCTTTAGAATGTTCTTTGTTAGTACATACACCTGTGGGAGATTATATTATTGTCGCACAGTCATATAAGAATTGTAGAGTCAAAGTTGTTAAGCAAGACATGCTACGGATCTTATTCCTCTAGATATTCACGACTTTGATGTCATACTTGGAATGAATTGGTTAGCTCGACATCATGCCACTATAAATTGTTTTAAGAAAGAAGTTTACTTTGAGTCACCCGAAAAAGAGAGTGCCACCTTTTGTGGTAAACGTCTTCCCTCTTGTATTATTTCTGCGATGATGACACAGAAATTAATCAAGAAGGGATGTGAAGCTTTCCTTGCTTCTGTGATTGACACTAAAGTAGAAGGGCCTACGGTTGGAAGATATTCCGATCGTATCTGAATTTGTAGATATTTTTCTAGAGGATCTTCCTGGATTACCACCGGGACGAGAAATTAAGTTCAGCATTGACCTTATTCCAGGAACAACATCCATATATATTGCTCCTTATCGAATGGCACAAGGAGAATTGAAAGAGTTAAAGTTACAATTGCAAGAATTATTAGACAAAAGTTTTATCCGGACGAGTGTTTCTCCTTGGGTGCACCAGTATTATTTGTCAAAAAGAAAGATGGAACATTACGATTGTGCATTTATTACAGACAATTAAATAGAGTTACTATAAAGAATAAATATCCTTTGCCGTGGATCAATAATCTTTTTGATAAACTGCAAGGAGCAAAGATATTTTCAAAAATAGACTTGAGATCACGGTATCATCAATTGAGAATTAAAGATGCTGATATTGACAAAACTGCCTTCAGAACTCAGCATGGACACTATGAATTTCTGATGATGCCATTTGGTTTAACAAATGCGCCCGCAGCTTTTATGGATCTCATGAACCGTGTTTTCAAACCTTATTTGATTAAGTTTGTGATTGTTTTTATTGATGATATACTGGTCTATTCTCGAAGCGAAGAAGAGCATGAAGAACATTTAAGAATTATTTTGCGGATACTTCGAGAGAACCAATTATTTGCAAAGTTTAGCAAATATAAATTTTGGCTCAACTCAGTAGTATTCTTGGGACATGTAATCTCAGCAGAGGGCATTTGTGTAGACCCAGCAAAAGTTGATGCAATATTGAAGTGGGAGCCTCCAAAAAGTGTGACAGAAGTGAGAAGTTTTCTGAATTTAGCAGGATATTATCGACGTTTTATTGAAGGTTTCTCTATGATTGCAGTTCCATTAACTAGACCTCTTCGGAAGAATGTAAAGTTCGAGTGGACAGAGCAATGCCAAGATAGCTTCGAAAAGTTAAAGAGATGTTTAACATCTGCTCCAGTGTTAACACTCCCAACAGAAAATGGAGGTTATGTGGTGTATAGTGATGCTTCTCGACAAGGGTTGGGTTGTGTTCTAATGCAACATAAAAAAGTTATTGCATATGCTTCTCAACAACTCAAAACCAAACTACCCAACACATGATTTAGAATTGGCAGGGGTCATTTTCGCTCTTAAGATATGGAGACATTACCTTTATGGAGAGACATGTCATATTTTTACGGATCACGAGAGTTTGAAATACCTCCTTACACAAAAAAAATTAATTTTGCGTCAAAGAAGGTGGATGGAGTTACTAAAGGACTATGATTGCGTAATTGATTATGTAAAGCTAATGTGGTTGCAGATGCACTTAGCTGAAAATCATCGAGTCTTCTAGCCCATATAAAAGTGTATCAGTTACCATTACTACTTAAATTAAAATCCTTAGGAGTTGAGTTAAAGATAAGTGAGAAAGGAGCACTCATGACACACTTTAGAATTAGACCCATTTTAATCGAGAGGATACTCCAAGTACAAGATCAAGACAAAGAGATAGTGAAAATCATCAATCAAGTAAAGAATGGAGAGCAAACCCAATTGTCATTAAAGGAGAATGGAATTTTAATGTTTGACAGCAGGTTATGTGTTCCTAATGTTGAAAATCTTAGGCAAGAAATAATGGAGGAAGCTCATTATTCGCCTTATGCTATATATCCAGGAAGTACTAAGATGTATAGAGATTCGAGGAGAAATTTTTTGTGGTACGGTATGAAAAAAGACAGCAGAATATATCTCTCGATGTTTAATATGTCAGCAGGGAAAAGTAGAACACAAAGCTCCAGCTGGAACTCTTCAATCAATTCCGATACCAAAATACAAGTGGGATGAAATCACCATGGATTTTGTGACAGATTTACCAAGAACTAAGAGAAATCATGATACTATTTGGGTAATTGTTGATCGTCTTATAAAGTCTGCACATTTCATACCAGTTCGAATGGATGACTCTTTAAATACCTTAGCCAAGTTATACATTGATGGAATTGTGAAACTACATGGTATTTCAACATCTATCATTTCGGATAGAGATCCTCGGTTTACCTCACGATTCTGACATAGTTTACAAAATGCCTTAGGCACCAAACTAAAATTTAGTACTCCATTTCATCCTCAAACAGATGGTCAATCAGAGAGAACAATTTAGACACTTGAAGAGATGCTCAGAGCTTGTATTCTAGAATTTAAGAGATCTTCGGATGAACACTTGCCATTAGCTGAGTTTGCTTGTAATAATAGCTTTCATTCAAGTGTGGAGATGGCTCAAAATATGGTAGGAAATGTAGGACACTGATATGTTGGGATGAAGAAGGTGCAAAAATCCTTTTAGGACCACAAAAAGTACAAGAGACCGTCGACAACCTAAAAATCATCAAACAAAAGTTAAAGGCAACACATGATCGACAAAAGAGTTATGCAGATCAACATCGTCGAGAAATGGAGTATGATGTGGGCAGTAAGGTCTTCTTAAAAGTTTCACCTTGGAAAGATGTCATACGATTTGGAAAGAAAAGAAAGTTAAGTCCGAGATATGTAGGACTGTATGAAATTTTGGAGCGCATTGAACCAGTTGCATATAGGTTAGCTCTACTGTCAGAGTTATCATGTATTCATGATGTCTTTCATGGCTCTATGCTTCAACGATATCGATCAGATCCTTCTCATATGTTGGAGCCTCAATTTATTCAAGTACGAGAGGATTTATCATATGAAGAGAATCCGGTGCAAATTATTGGAAGAAAGGAAAAAGAACTATGAAATCGAAAGATTTCATTAGTTTTGGTGCTTTGGAGAAACCATTCAAGAGAAGAGGCAACTTGGGAGAGAGATGATCAAATAAGAGAAAAGTATCCTTACTTATTCCCTGAAACAAGTAACCAAATTTCGAGGACGAAATTTTTTTAAGGAGAGAATTGTCACGGACGTACCCTAGAAATATCATTTGTGCATAATCACGCATTTATTTGACATACTAAGTTAGTTTGGATGTGCATTTGGTGATAGTTTTATATAGTAATTAATATTTCGATTAGAGCATAATGATTACTTAATTATTGATAAACATTATAAAGTTATTACATAAGGTTATTAGGAATAAATTATAAAATTTCTAAATATTATCATATATATTTTGAAATAGGATTAAATAAGCTTAATTAGAGTTAGAACACTTAGTTATGACAAAAAAAATGATTGGTCATCACTTAAGTTCCAAGCAACTGAAGCAGGTGAGAGCTGCTCAAAGAGATATTTTTTCAAACCGCCATACGACTTCAGAAAATTCTGAAAAAAATATATAGCGCACTTAACATTATCCTTTAACCTAGAAAATTTACCAGAGGTGGCAGTAGAGTGAAACGACTTGGGAAAATCGGGAACATCAGCTGTTTCAGGTGAGTTTTGATCCGAAAATTATTCTTCTGATTGAGAGGATCATTACTTCGTTATTAACAAAAAATAAATTATGAAATTTTGTATGGTTAATCCATTCAAAGTTAGCTTACCATGGCCCTGAAATTACCTAAAATGGAATTTTATAGAGGAAGTTATGAACTTAGCTTCACAAGTCACTCATCCTGTCCCGAGTATGATATAGGTTCAATTTGTAAATTAGGGCACGATTGGAGTAGAGTGGATTAGGGTTTAAAATTTGGATATGATTAATTAGACATTCCAAGGGTTTGGTGAGAAGTAGAATCATCTTATTTGGACATGTATCTAAAGAGAAATGAATTTTTCATTTCATAGTTATTCTTCTGTTAGATTCTAGGACACGGAGAGATGATGATCTGAATTAACTATTTTTGTTATAAGGCTATACAACGAGTTAAGTTCTATACTTTTTAAGAAAAAATACTAGTGAAGTCTAGTTTTCAGAAAAATTATGAACTAGTTAAATGGACAAGTATGAAGAAAAATATAAATCAATCTTTTAAGTGACAAACAGTCTGTCAGGGCACAAACCCTAAGTCAGATTGCCTAGGATGCCCTGACTTACTCACTTGAAATTGGATAATGATATTGGGGGTTGAAAACCATAGTATGTTTAGTTTCTAAGTAATCCAGAATCATAAGATTTGCCTATGTGGTTAAGAAATTATGAATTATGTATTGATAAGTACTCAGTCTGAAATCCTGAGACAGCATCTAGTTAAGCTTTGGAGAATTGAAAAGTTTCAAGTATGGAATAGCTTATGAATATAAATACCTGAAGTTAGAAATTAGTATTAGAGAGGATTATATGAATTTTAGGGTGCATAATCATTCATGAGCATGAATTGCATATTATCTTATTAGTGATTGAGAACTAAAAATGCATTATTGCTTGTAGGAAAACATCAAGTTGCAAGTGAAATGGAGGAAATCTAATAAACCTCCTTGAAGTGATAAAGTGCAAGGTGAGTGGGTAAATTTACAACATAGCAAAATATTATATGTTAGTTCTTTTATTTATAGTATTACCTCAAACAAAGCTTATTATTGTTATTATTGAAACATATCTTGAGCTATAAAAAGTATTTATGATATGTTTCAAGGATTTCATATGAGATGGAGTAACATCTTTATACAAAAATTTTTTCAAGGAACAATGCATGTGAAGTGAAAATAAGTTTTACTTGATAATGATATGTGATTATGACGTGTATTTTGATATTATTAAACTATAATGATATTATTACTCCATGAGTTCATTAGCCATGTTATTTGAAAAAGGTCTTTGGGATCGCATTCGATATAATGAAGCCTTTGGGGGCGTATATCGGATGTCTTTGCCCTTTGGGGGCTACTCTGCGTGCACGTATTGATCCATGATTTGCTCTGCGTATCTGAGAATCATGATTGGATGGCACACAATTATGATTGGGATGCGTATTGACCCATGATTTGCTCTGCGTATCTGAGACTCTTGATTGTGAAGCTCTGCTTAACTGTATGACACACAATCATAGAGGGATATGTATTGACCCATGATTTACTCTGCGTATTCATGACTCTTGATTATGAAGCTCTGCTTAACTGTATGACACATAATCATGGAGATGGAGGGATACGTATTGACTCATGATGAGTATGTACAATGACATATGTGTGGAGTTTAATTATGAAAATGATGATATTTTGAGTTACTTTTACTTATATGAAAGTTCATATGATTTGACAAGTTATGTTATATGTGATATGCTTTAAATATTTTATCGTATGGAGAATGTGGTTATTTAATGTTATATGCATTTGTATTGTTCCCTTATGTTGTATTTTTATTTCACTCACTGAGCAAATAATTATTGCTCACAGTACTCATTTTAAATTTTTCAGATACTCATAAGTTCTTGAGTTGAGTCGACTCAGAGCTTGTTTTGCTCCATATAGAAGAGGTCGAGCCACTAGAGCACTTTAATCCCCCTTCATTTTATTTTTGGAAGCATGCATATAATAGATAGTTTTAGATGTTGCAATTAAGTTTGTGAGAAATTTTTTGTAAGATTGTATAAACTTGATCCTGTGGGGTGTTACATGTGAGATAGGTTGTGAAACAATGATGATAATATGTGAATGTCATGTATTATAACTTTTATTTCAACTTTTATATGTATTGGCAAATACCACAAGATAAGTAAGGCATGAGGTTTTGTCGATTTTATTTTCAAACTTACTAAACATAATTAAGGGATACAATAATTGGGATTAGAACTTAGTCACGGAGTTAGGTGTGATAGCTCGGGCCCCCCCGGAAGGGGACCTTCTTCGCCTTCCACCTAAGCTACGTAGGAATATCCTACGCCACTGAGTGCCACTCATACTTTCCTCCTCTCCCTTCTTTCCTCTCTCCTATTAAATTATAGAGTTATTTACTCTAACCACCCCTAAACTATCGCGATTTGACATATCTAACTCCAAACTACGAACTTCATTTTTTTTGGTACATAAACTATCACGATTTTTTTTTATTTGATCCTTCCATCCAATTCCGTCGACTTTTCCGTTATTTTTTATTTTTCACATTTGTGAAAAGTTCATTATACCCCTACTTTGAATTAAATTCTATTTTTATATAAAATAATATGTAATAATAAATTAAAAAAAAATACCACCACGTGAGCCTCACCCCCCTCTTCATCGACGTCGACGAAGTGGGGGCGATGAGCCCCCCACCCCATTTTCCTGACGTAGGGGGGCGGCGACCCCCCCCCCCCCCCCTTTCTTTCTCGGCGCAGGGAAAGAGGGGCGGGGGGAGGGGGGTCGCCGCCCCCTGCATCGTCGACGACGCCCCCCTGTATCGTCGTCGTCGATGACACAAAGGGGGCAACCCCCCTCCCCTTTTTCTTTTTCTCGGCGCAAGGAAAGAGGGGCGGGAGGGGGGTCGCCGCCCCCCTTTCTCTTTCCCTGCGCCGGGGAGTTGCATCCATTTAACATGTTATATCTGCATATATAGAAAAAATGACACCGCGTCATTATTTTCATTATAATTCGTTAGGAAAATTAACGGACCCAAAGTAAAATTCAAGTCACTACCAGTGAATTATAATAATAATCATCTACTTACTAATTATCTACCCTTGCTTCCATTTAAAATATATTATATTTGTATATAAATGGAGAGTGAAATGTGTGTTTGTTTTGAGCTCGTAAACTCATCATCTTCTCCATTTTCACTTCTGTTGGGATCTGCAACTTTTCTCCTACCGAAGTGGCGAAATTCCATGCCATCAAATCGGTGCTTCAGCTTTCTCTCTCCCTCCCTCCCTCCCCCTTTTCAACATTAACATTTTTTTTCGTTGTCCTTCTTTTGAATCCAGCAGGACAAGAGGAGATCCCTGATGAGCTCTTCTACCATTTCTGTACGAGGAAAAGGAGGCTAAGCCGAATCGTTCTCAAGATCTCGGGAGTGATTCTGAGGTCTTCGGAACGGTTTCGGCTCCTCCCGAGCTTCTGCACTCGTCGGTGTTCCCCGCTCGGTTTTGGTCCGCGGAGAACTTAGCAGAAGGAGAAGAGGGGAGATCTGACAGCTTTGCTCCAAGATCTGGTCATAACTTTGAGGACTGATCACTTTGTGAGAAGAGTACTGTGGGACAGGAGGAAGATGAGGAGGAGGTGGGCGAAAGAAACCAGCTTTCTTCCACCTCACAGCAGTCGTCGTCCATGTCTTGAATCCTAATCCTCGTCTTTGAGGCCCCATCAGGTATGAAAAAGAAAAGATAAAGGTAAGAATTCCATAACCCTAACCCTAATTCTTATCTTTAAGTCACAGCTCGCACTGCCTGCAGTAGTTGTTTGCTTTTAGGGATTGTTATTATTTCGTGGTACTCAAAAGAGTCTAAATGGCACCACCTGATGAGAAAGCCTGTTACAAGTTGTTCTTATTATTTCTTTTCTTTTTCTTTCCTTTATTGGAGGAAAGATTAAATAGACGAGCAGGAGGAGGAAGAGGAAGACGAGGAAGGAGGAAGGTGTTGTGGACGTGGTGAAGAGGTCGATGTCGTCGTCCAATTCGCCGTGCGCGGCGTGCAAGTTCTTGCGGCGGAAGTGCACGGTCGGGTGCATCTTCGCACCGTACTTCCCGCCGGATCAGCCGACGAAATTTGCGAACGTGCACAAGGTCTTCGGGGCCAGCAACGTTGGCAAGTTGCTCGTCGATCTCCCCGCCACGAGTCGCGAGCAGGCCGTGATCTCGCTGGCGTACGAGGCGCAGGCGAGGCTGCATGACCCCGTGCTCGGATGCGTCGGCCACGTTTACGCCCTCGAGCAGAGGCTCGCGCAGGTTCGCGCCGAAATGGACGCAGCGAGGAAGGAGTTGGCCATGTACATCGGTCCTGCCGCCTACGGCTCTTTCATTCAACAGGCACCGCATCACCATGGCCTCGTCGGCGGCGCCTTCCACCAGACTCAGTACCAGTGTTACCGCAATCCCCAAGGTGCTTCGTCGTCGTCGATGCAGCCGCAGTTTGGCGCACCCGGGCTGGGGTTAGGGATGGGGCTGGGACTCGCGGCGCCCGCGCCCATGCCTCAAGAGCAGATGCTCATGCGCGATCAGCAGCAGCAGCAGCAGCAAGCTCAGATGCTCATGCGGGAACAGCAACAAGCCCAGATGCTCATGCGCGAGCAACAGCAACAGCATCAAGCCCAGATGCTCCTACGTGGAGGGCAGCCGCCGCAGCAACAAGGGCAGATGCTCATGCTCGAGCAGCATCAGCACGCACAAATGCTCATGCGCGACCAGCAACAGCTTCACCACCGCCAGCAGCGGATAGCAGAGGATGAACAGCTGGCGTTGGCAATAGCCAATGTCACAAGGGAGCAGGAGATGTTAAGGAACTTCGCGGCGCAGCAGCAACATCAGCAGCAGCAACAGCTGCAAGAACAGGAGCTATTCAATCTTGGATTCCCCGAAAACGTTCGGGGATATGATCAGATTGCCTTTGGTGGCGCTACAATCGCAGTAGTCGCGGAACCACCTTCTGGCTTAGCTTTGGTTCCGCCACAACCATTTGATGGCTCGTTTATGCAGGAACAGCAGCAACAAGCTCTTCAGTACAATGAGCAGCAGCAGCATCACCAGTACAATGAGGAGCAGCTGCTGCAGCAGCTGCAGCTGCAAGAAGAGCAGGAGCATACGCAACCACATCACCAAAGGGTCGGTAGTGATGAAGGGAGGAGTGCCATGGCTCCTTCATCCTGAAGAATATATTGCAGATCGAATAATGGGGTTGTGGTTGCGAAGATCAAATCTCTCACACATTTTTTCTCCTTGAGCTCTTCCAGCAAAACGTTTGAGATAATATCTCCTATGCCCACTGGTATAAACTCCTTTCTTCCTCTTCTCATCCCATATATTATTGATTTAACTCTGCATTTACCATCCAAATATGATAAACTTGGAATCTTCCACTGTTATATGCCATCTGGTTTCATAATTTATTCCTTTATACTTTTATTCATATAAAATGCCTAAGATTTCTTGTTTTTGCTGCAGAGTTATTATTACTAGCACGTGAAAGCTTAATATCTGTTAGTTGTTTAGGCATTAATTTTGTGGAAAATCAAGTTGTTTATTACTTGACATGTTAATTTGCATGGAGTGCGGTTTGCTGCAAATTAAGCCAAGTGCAAGGCAAAAGGACTGTCACAGAAACACACGGATTCTTGCCCAGTCCTTTGGCTTGCAGCACAATAGGTCATTTTGGCTTCATGCGACTGAATTCAGAATTTTTTGCTGCACAGGCTTGATCTTGTCTAAGATATGTCATCATGAAGAAAAGTAAAATTGGGTCCGGCTTTGTTCGATCGAGCAGGAAAACTCATGAAAAACAAAAGCAAAAGCAAGGAGGAGACCTGCGGCATGTCATGAAGAGTGCAGCAAGCAAAGCTGAAATAAAAAGTAAATTAACTCCCTGTCCTCCTCATCTTTCCTCTACTCGAACAGAGAAACACACCCTCATTCTACATTATTGATGCTGCCTGCTACTGGGCGAAATTTTGCCTCTCATGCGGTCCTTTGCCTCATCTGGGAAAGCAAAGCACTATCTTTCCGTCTCTTATACACACAATATAAATGTTGATCGTTTTTAAGATGTAGGCAGCAAATTTTTCTTTTTTTTTTTTGTTTTTCCTCTTTCCTCTTCTTTTTGTTTTTTTCTTGTTCATTTTCTTCTCATTTTCCAATTCCTTTTTGTTATATTGATTTAACTAATACGTTTGAATTATTTCTTTGTCATTTTGGTACATGCCCCCGTGTCACACCCTTACGCTTCGGATACGAAACATCAGACGTGCGGCACGACGAACCCTGCTCGATCACCGATCAGCCCTCGTTTGGACGTGCCTTGGACCCCGGCCGTACACGCCTCGGATGCACAATGAAACATCCGCCCAGGAAGAAGAGAGGGAGGCTAAGAGTTTAGAGAAAAATTAGAGAATATTATTGAGCAATCTAAGATTGTCCAGGATGATCTTACAAGTCTTGATTACATGTTCTTTTATAGTGCCCAAGAGAAATAACTCCTAATCTAAGTTAAGGACCTAACCCTATTAGGCATGCAAGCCCTTCTCTAGAAAAACCTCCTTGGAGTAGGAGTAGAAATCCAGCAACCTTGGAGTCCTAGAAGAATTCGACCAGCACTCCTTCAAAGTCCATCTTGAAGGCAAACTGGTCAGGCCGCCATCCTGACGCCCTGACATGTCCGGGGCGCGCCCCGGGTGCGCCCGCCGGGACAAGTCCTAGTCCTACTAGGACTAGGACTATTTTTCTGTTGCCTCTCCCTATCTTCAGTCCTCTTATGATTAGAACTTCATATTCAAGTGACCCTCGATCCAGAAGGAAGCTCCGTCCGCGCCCAAGTCCTACTCGACCTAGGAGAGGTCCGAATTCCTATTCCTACTAGGAGTAGGAATCCTTCCGATCTTACACTTCTTCACGCGCTCGTCCTCCTACTCACGATAGGAGTCCAAGTCTTCATCTCCAGAAGCTCCTCCCTCCTCGTCGGACCTTCGGAGTGTTGGACGACTCCTATTCCTACTAGGAGTAGGAATCGCTCCGGTCACGCCCGCCTCCTCCCGCGCATAGCCACGCCCGCTCGGGGCGCGCCCTTCCGTGGGCAGGAGTGACACCCGGGAATGAATCGATGCCGTGCATACGTTTTTAGCGTATGGAACTTGATGCCTTGATTAATTAACGTTGAATATGCAAATTTTGTTCACATAAAATTAAGAGATGAGCAATTGAGCTCGAGAGACGTGCAAGCCTTGGAAAACGAAATCATTTATTCGTATGATTTTGACTATAAATATTTGCTTATAGATCAGCGTACACAAAGCTGGGGCTCATCATTTTTTTATATGGAGCTCTACATTCAAAAACAGCTGCTCCGAAGTCAACATTTCCAGTCCATGTTTGGGTAGCTTTGGATCAGAAATATATGCTTCCAAGTATGCATTATCAAAAGCAATGATCTCTCTGCTTCAAACTACACATCCACACGAATACATGCTTATATATATATATATATATATATATATATATATATTAGAGGGCTCTGAAAACTAACTAATAAGCAGTTTACACCATGAAGTAGAGGAAGGCTAGCAACTAGTCCATGTTCATTAGCTTCTCTAGTAAACAGTTCACTTGATTTGTTAAATCCTCCCAATGGTATAGAGTTTTTAAATTAGGTTAAAAAAAATCTATGATAGATATCATTTCCCCTACAAGTTATATAGCTAGGGGGGAAAGAAAAGAGAAAGGGCCCGGTGCTTTGATTTCCTTACTGTTAAATAGATTGGCTTCTGTGCGTATCTGATACGTAGTGTGATTAAATTTTTGTAATATGGAAGAACTTGGAAGGAGGCTTGCAGGATAGACCTTGCGATCCATTATTGTTTAATAGCTCTCATGGCAAAACGGAGGGTCTGGGCGCACGCGCACAGGGCACACTGAGGAGAGGCTGCCAAATTAATTAGTTGATGTGTATATTTTGATGGGACTCATGGGTTGGAAGGTACATGTCTTGTCCAACGACTTAGACCAAAATTAATTAAATCCACATGCTCTTGGATTTTTAACTTGTTGGCCATGTACATTATGCATGCAATTGTCGATCGTTCATTAATGCGAGCACATCTAAGTTGAGAATGCCAGCCAATGTATTATATCAATTCTTCTTCTTTTTTTCCTCCTACGATTTCATATTCGGTAGATCATGTTGAAAGCTTATGCTTTCAAGCCAAGAAATTTTGATTAGGTGAGAAATATATGCATGCATATGAAAAGCAAGCATATGGTACAAACTATTCCCTAGTTTCATGTAGGTAAACCCTCATTTCTCAATCATTATGTGTTCTTGTGAACTGCATCTTTGTTTGATTAATCCTTCCTTCTCCACAATCTGAAAGCCAAAAGTCATAATTAATTAAATTCACTTGCATTGCCGGGGAAGAGATAGATGATGAGTTTACTGTTCGGATCGAGTCAAATCAGCGTGCATAAAATATGGAAAATGTTATATCCTTTTAAAACTTTAATCTAAACATCCTCCTAATACTCACATTTTTTAAATTGCTTCAAAAAATTGTTATATTTACATTTATGTCGACTCAATTAAGAAGCTATATCCTCTAAATTAGGAGGAAATAGCAAAACTCATAAAATATATAATTCAAAAGTCCCATCAAATGATAACCACATCCATCTTGTATGTGTCCATTGTACATGAGCTGTGGGTTCTGCTGGGCGAAGGGACGGTGGCAAGTGACGCTTAGGATTTGACTGGAGGCACTGTTGCAGATGGATAGAGCTCTCCATGAGCCATGATTTTGTGGGATTCCCTTCTAAGGAAGCGTTCGGAGTCCCATCATCAGAACCATGTCCAATATGCATGTCAGCGTGTCAGCGCAGTGTGGTGCGTTTCCCTGAGCTTAATTCACTACTGACGGATGCATGTACTCGGAGAGAATCCATTTGAGTTATTGTGATGAGTGTCCAAAAGCTTCTTGCGTTTGGTTTGGCCTTCAATTGGAATGACATCCAGCCCTCCTCTTTGGCTCTTGCACAGGGTGTGATGATGACTGCTACTGTTCGATGATGTGATGATATAATATATGTATTATATATATGTTGCTACCAAACCACAAGTAAGAAAAGATTTCGCTTAAAAGTAACGTCGTGAATCTTAATTACTTCATTGACATATATATATAATTAATTGCTATATTAGTTTTTTTTATCATTTGATGTAGATTTAGCACCTCGAAGATGACAAATTATTTGGTAGGCAATGTCAGAGTTTCCTTAAAGCAAAACAAAAAAAAAAAGATCAAGCATAAAAGCTTAGCACTTTATAAATTATTCATTGGTAAAATCATGAAAAAAAAAGAATATTCAGAATAGTGTTAACTGTGGCAAGTAGGGCAACTTCCTCATGTACTGTTAACAAAAAGATTTACGAATGGATTCTCCTAAACTGGTAGTTTTGGGGAGGTAAAAAGTAAAATATTGTTTGTATTAAGATTCTCCAATAGCACAGGCGACAAGTAATTATTTCATAAGCAGTCTTAAGCACTTAGAACCAGAAACAAATAAAGAAGTACTTATGCCATCATGCAACTCAGAGAAGTGCGTGACTTTATCTTTCTCCCTCTCCTTGGCAGCACATCAATGAGTGAGAGAGAAACGACAATCCACTCTGCAAACTGGGTACGTACATCAGATCTTCCTCTCGCCGGTACCCCATCTTTTGCTGTCGGCTGAAACTTGCAAACAAAGAACAGAAAAAAGAGATCCAGCCATGCATCCAGGGGCTAAAATTAGAATGAACCCAAGGTTTAAAAATAACCCCAATGCCAAGATGGACCAATTTAATGATGTAGCATACCAGAAGTCAAGAGCTAATATGCCTCCAGCTGAATTTGTCATATCACGGTCTTTTGTTTAAGGAAATTGAACATATAGGCCACACCTTTTATGTGTTATGAATATGACCTAAACTATTTGTGTTGGACAAAAAATTACCAACTTTCAAATTTTTATACTTTATTGGACAAAAAAAACACATTTTTTCTTATTTTTTTCTCATATTTAACCTCATGAATGTGCTATATGATAAACTCAGATCATAGAATGCTATGTAGTTAATATTGTATGTATCTAAATTCTTTAGATAAGAGGATGTTATTTGGTAAATTTCATAGATAAAATGTTATAAGGTGAGAAAATAATTATATGGTAAATTCGTTAGATAAGAGAATGTTATATAGTTAAAATGGATAGAAAAAAAAATATAAGTTTGCATCTTATATGTTATGTTAGATATAATGAATAGTTGAATATTTTTTTCAAGCGAACAAAATATTTAACACTTTGCACAACTATCATGGTATTACAGAACTAATAAGCTTATTAATATGCTGAATTATAGTAAAATTTATTATTAACAAGTGCATTAATTGCTTTCAAGCAAGGACGCCCCGTCCCCCAAATATTTTAGCTACCATATATAGTATGTATAAATTTTGTTATATAGGAAATACTATATATTGACCCCCGCCCACACACAAAAAGAAACTACCCTCACTCTACGCTCAAAGTGATAAAATAGTGAATAAAGTTATTGATCATACGAAAATTAAGTTAACATGATAATAATATGATATGATACAATGATAATATGATCAAATATGCTACCAATATGATTCGGGTCAATCAACAATGATTAATATGATCTGATATGGTAGCAATATGATCAAGTATCATGATAATATAATCTAGGTTAAACAATATCAATACCAATACTTTTAAATACATATAAATATTCAAAATACACTTTTGACACTCTAGAACCTGACGGGAGAAACTCGAACCATGTTCCAAATTAATAAAATACCTCGGTCAAGCCAAATCTAGGCTGGGTACGATGTGAACCCAGATCGGGTTGGCTCGATTCACCAATTCTATATATTATTGCCAAAACTCAGGCCATGTTTCCATACAATTTGGGTCGGGTCAGCAACATGAGCCATGTTCGCTGAACATGATCCATTTCCTAATTCAATTCGATTCGGGTTCTAACAAATATGGGTCGCGTCGACTAGTACTCGGGCCATGTCAGACAAAACTCGAGCCGAGTTCTGTCGCCGTAAGGGAGTTGCATTTTTTGATGTTATAATCTATCCAATTCTATAAATAATTAATTCATATTAAACTTCAATTATAGGACAAGAGTCCTGGAGATCTATACTGGCGAAAATTGTCAATATAGGGATCCACATACCTTAAGTTGGCTGAAAAATCAAGTATGTTCCTGTGAAACTATACAAACGTCGAGACTTTGGCTGCTTGTAAGATTTGAATGGTGTCCAGAAACTCTAGGGCAGCACTTGGACATCAATGTCCTATATGAGGGCTTTGAAATGCTCCAATGGTTGCTCTCTAGAACACCTCGATTCACGTGCAAACGAAGGAAAAAGAAAAGTCGTGGTGCAAAATTTTATGAAGGCTAATAATAATTTCTAGTCACCCTTTAAGTCATATATAATTCTTATGTTTTTTGACTCCCAATGGGTCTTGAGCTATTTCTCCGTTAATGATGGTCATCTATCATCAATTACCTTCTCTTAAATATTCAAATTTAATTGATTCAGATTTCACTAATTATTTTATAACCATACTTATAAAAAATTCATCTATACTCAAATTCCTTTTTATTTCTTTCCTAACTTCTCTCAATCAAACTCTACTTTTATTTTATCTTTTTATTTCCTTCTTTTCTCTAATTTTAAAAATTATTTAATTCCATAATATTTTATCACTTAATTTTTGGATTAAAAATAATAAATATCATCTTAATGGCTGAAATATTTATAAGCCATAAAATTTCAAATCCTTACTATTTAGGAGTCTTATGTCCATTAGACATTCTTTTGCATATCAAATCAAATTGAAATTACTAATCTCAATCTAATTACAATTTCTACTTCCAATAGGATTTGATCTTTCTTTCCTTTCCATTTTCCTTTCTAATCATACATTTACTCCTTCTCTACTTCTAATTTCTTTTCCAAATAGGACTTTCTTTATATTCATATTCCTTTTCCAGTTATATTTATATTTCTTCTCAAATTCTCATGTAATGTTCTTTAACCCACTAAAACTTGAATTTAATTTAACAAATTACTTTATTACCCTTCGTGAAATCCTAAGTTGTTAATTAACAATCTAACCAAGGTAGTTAAGAATGAAATCTTACATAAGATTGAATCGAGGATCCTAAGATTCTATCTATTGATAAAAAAATATATTTTAAAGATAAGAAATATATCTTTTATAAATTTTCGGCACTTAAGTATTAAATTACACCTTAGTAAATCATTTTTCATTGATTCTTAAGAAAAATTATATTAAAACATATTAAAAATAAATAAAATATATTAAACTTCATCTAAATTAACTTTTATTATTATAAATATATTTTTAATTAATATTTAAATGATTATATTAATCATATGAGACCGTATATGACCGGAGAAGATCGTAAGATCGCGTGAGTTAAATTAAGATCGTATTAAGATCTTACACATAAGATCATCAATATAAAATCATAAATTAGTAAGATCTTAAGATCTAAATCGAGAACCTGACTAACCTTGAATCGAACTAATGCATCCAAGAAGATGGGAGTTCATTATATTAACCCAATAATAATCAATTCAAGAATTCATCAAGGAATCATTAATCACAACAAGGATGTTCAACATAGATGATTTAGATTAATAATGATTCAATTTAAACATTAGTTAATTTCTACAAATTTGCCCTAAAAATAACTCCTCCATAGATCTAAAAGTTAAGATAAGAATAGGAAAACTTAAAAATAAAGTAAAACGAGATAAATTTCAACTCCGTGGAAGAACGGAATTCTAACCAAGACCCTCATCTGAGTGCATGGTGCCTGAAAATTAACTCCTCTTCAACGTTGAAGTAGAAATTCATAATTACAGCTTGACCCTTTTCTCTATGGCGAAAAGCATGCAAAAATATTATCCTTTTAGGGTTTTGTTTGGATTGAAGAATAAGAGGGGATGGGGTTGGAAATGAGGGGGTGAATTTTCTAAAATCTTGTTTGGCAAAATTTATTTTAAAAATTATTAGGGGTTTGATGGCATGAGTTATACCTTCACGTCCCAATTTTTTCATTCCACCAAATTGGTGGAATGAGAAGAGTTAATAATTTTAGACAAAATTACCCATGATTAAAATTATTTTTCTTTTCCATCATCTCCTGAAATCTCTCTATATGCTACGCCGTTCTTGCCGACAAAAATTTGCAAATTCTCGATGGCAAAAAAATTTCGATATTTGCTCTCTCTCTCTCTCTCTCTCTCTCTCTCTCTCTCTCTCTCTCTCTCTCTCTCTCTCTCTCTCTCTCTCTCTCTCTCTCTCTCTCTTTTCTTGATTTCTTGGTTTTGTAGGTAACAATTTAAAATTCTCGGTGACGGACAATTTTTGAGGTTTGCTCTCTCTTCTCTCTCTTTCTCCCTCCTCTCTCTCTCTCGATCCTTCATTTCTTGATTTTGCAACAATTTGAAATTCTCGGTGGCAGATAATTTTTTAGATTTGCCCTCTCTCTCCTCTCTCTTTCTCTCTCGTTGATTTATTGATTTTGCAAGCAATAATTTAAAATTTTCGGTGGCAGACAATTTTCGAAGTTTGCTCTCTCTCCACTCTCTTTTTTCTCCTCTCTTTTTCTTTCTCATTTTTCTCTCTCGTTGATTTCTTAGTTTTGCAAGCAACAATTTGAAATTCTCTTTCTCTCTCCTCTCTCTTTCTCTCTCCGTTGTTGATTTCTTGGTTTTGCAAGCAACAATTTGAAACTCTCAGTCACATAAAATTTTCGAAATTTGCTCTCTCTCCTCTCTCTTTCTCTCTCCTCTCCTTTTCTCTCTCTTCTTTCTCTCTTAGTCGTTGATTTCTTAATTTTCCAAGCAACAATTTTCAATATTTGCGCTCTCCCTCTCTTCTTTCTCTCCTCTTTCTCTCCCCTTGATTTCTTTATTTTACAGGCAACAATTTGCAAACTCTCGGTGATAAATAATTTTCAAGGTTTGCGTTCTCTCTCCTTTGGTTTTGTAAGCAACAATTTGAAACTCTCAGTAGAAGACAATTTTCGAGATTTGTGCTCTCTCCTCTCACTCTGTCTCGTTGATTTCTTATACTTTACCTTCCAATATTAACTTGCATTATAAAGTAAACAATTTATTATGTAATATAAATAAGAATAAAACATAAAAGGTAAAAAAGACTTTTATCTAAATTAACCTCTGAAACACCATATCTTAAGTATTGTATCCAAACAAAAGGTAGTTTAATTTATTCCATCCATTCCCATTATTTTTTATCCAAACATGAGTTTAGTAAAGTCATACCACACCACCCTTCACCACCTCCTACTACACCATCCCATGCCACTCCTCAATTAATTATTTCCCAAACAAACTCAGTTTTTTGTTCGAACTCCGGATGGTCTTATTTTCTAAGTCAAATCAGATCAAAATTATACAAATTAAAAGGTACCTAATGGTTGTCATCATCGTGAAATGGACTTTTCACAATCCATGAAGTATTTCATAATCCATGAATATGATTAAATTGCAGGATCAACTCGTCATGCAATCAACCATGCATGAAATCTAAATGAAATATTATGATTTCGACGTTCATCGCTATTGTACAGTTCTTCATGATCGTGACACGTTGATCAAAACATGCAACCCTAATTTCACACAGTAACCCACTGTACGTCTCATGTAATGTCCCTTTCCAAGATATTGATGATTGTACATTGCATTCATGTCATGTGAAATTGTAATGTCAATTTTTCTTTTTTATCATTGCACAATTACTGTGATCTCATGACTATGATAGCTTCTTTTCTGATTTTATTTCAACTATTATTTGAGTGCAATTTTTTTAGTAGCAACATTGCTCTATCATTATATATCTCGAATAATAAAGAAATATAAAATATGGGTAAATTTATGTCTCAAATAATCAAAAGAAATTAAAAGAATGATGAAAAGAATTACCAAAAGTAAATTAAATATGATACTAGATTTGTGTTAAAATTTCTATGCATAACTCATGAACCCAATATTTGTAACGCCCCCAAAATTCAGCTCCAATTTGGATCACCGAACCCTAGGCGACATAACTTTTGACCTTGACCTAATTACATATAGCTTTGCAGCGGAAACATAATATGATAAATTTAAAACAATAATATCATAAACAACGGAAGACTTCATATTTAAATAAAATCCCAAGATACATGAACTGGCCCATGTGCCTAATAGGCTCTAACATACCCAACAAAGGGTTTATAAACGTAAAGAGTTCAAGTAAAGGTACATGACTCTAAAGAGGCCCATAAGTCATGCATACTTAACCCTTATAAGGATTCATCATAATGACATAACATAAATAAGATAACTTGGGTCGTAGTCCGACCGCTCATGTGCAACGTCTTCATCATGAGGTCCTCACCGCCGAACATAAGCCTCATCCATACCTGCATAGATCCATGAGGTGTAGGGGATTTCTCTCGTTAGAGTATGTTGAGACTCATGCATGCTATGATCTTATAACATAATCTCTACATGTCATGGCACAAGCATATCATTATTATGAAACATAAATCATATGCATGCTATGAGCTACTTATGCATACTATATGGCATGCGAGCATATCATCATGGCAAGATAAGATACCATGTAACATCATAATCTTTAGGTTAAGCATATCATAACTTATCATCATACTTATCATTATGCTAATGCATATCATGATCTTGTCTTGTTTTGCTTTGTCATCTTTGTTCATGTCATGATATGATGTGACAAGTGGACATTCATATTATATCCTCATAGGTGCATACCTCTTCATACTTCTTTATCATCTTTAACTTTATGTCCCAAGTCATTCTTCATTCATCTTTTCGTCTTTCATTTTTACTTAGATACTTTCTTATCTTGTTGATTGGGAAGACTATGTTGAATTCGTGGGAATTGGCTAGCTAAGCCATGATTGGGTTCATGGATAGCTAATAGATATGCCACACTCAAGGGTGGAATTCGTCTCCTGGTTTCGCATAGGCCCAATAGAGATGCCACACTCAAGAGTGGAACTCGCCTCAATTTATGAAAAAGTCACACTCAAGGGTGGAACTCGTTTCCCCGGGAAATGCCACCACTTAGGGGCAGAACCCACTTCCCCTCCTCGATTACAATAAGACACTTTCATACAAATCCATCTTTTATTTGCATTCATCAATACACACAATCATTCAACACATGTTGCATGTTTTAATCCGATTTAATGTCATACATACTTCAAATCATACTAAATATAGACATTCAATCATAACCAATCATCAGCCCAGAACGGACTGTTTTGGGTCACGATCGACCGTTGGACTAGTATCGGGCGACCGATCAGATTATCAGTCGACCGCTTTGGTCCTTGCGGATGACCGAAACTGTGCTTCGGTTCGACCGCTAATCACAGAATGTGATGACTCTCAAAAATGGACGACCGCTGGAAAATTGATCGACCGCCTCATGACTTTCGGACGATCAAAATAGGGCATTCGGACGTCTGCTAATCACAGAATCTAACAACCCTTCCAGAATGGACGACCGTTGATGGATCGGTCGACCGTTGGACAGAGTTTAACACTGCAATGGTCTCCAAATCGGTCGACCGATACCTTATCGGTCGCCCATTCTAGGCCGACAGACACACGATTTTTATGTCATCTTCTTTACAATCTCACATACTTTTACATATTGAGCACAAAAGTGATTCCACACAACATATGAGACATTCCTAGCATTCTAACAGTGAAGTAAACAGTGTATTCACCTAAGGACATCAAACATGCTAATCACAATCATGGATGTACATGAACATTGAACTAATTCATTTTTGAGCTAACATGAGAAGCAATAAACATTCTATATCTAAACATGATGAGCAATAGAATAGTAGTCATGATAAACATGGAGCACATTACATTCTACTCAAGATTAGTAATGAACATAAATATCTAATGCACATTCCCTAACCCTTAAGCTTGAGAACAAAGGGTTTGTTCTTCATGCCCTAATCCATACATTCAAACATCATTAGGGAAGGTTATGGAGGTTTGGATCCCCTCAAACATATCTTAATAACAAGCCTTAAACACCTAATCACTTCTTCCCTTAGTTTGCACAACTCCTTTCTCTAGCTTTCCTCTTAATCTCCTTGATTCTACTGTAGCAGGTGGAGAGAGAAATTAAGTGAGCTGCTTACTATAGTTTAATAGAGAGAGAGATAATGAGAAGGAGGTGGGGTGGCTCACTGTAGCTTCTTATTCTCTTTGAGGTGTGCAGCCGAGAGAACCAAAAGAGAGAGATGGATTAATGGAGGAAAAATGAGAGAGCTACTTACTGTAGCTACAGTAACCACGTTACGTTAGCAAAGAGTGTCTTCTTCTTGCTGTTGGCCGAATGGAATTTCGGAGAGGAAGTGAGGTGGGTTACTGTTGCATGAAAATGGGGGTGTTTGCGTTGCTTTCGGCTGGGGTAAGGTAGGTGAGAGGGGGTGTTTAGGTCATAGCTTAGTGAGATGGGCTACTGGGCCTTGTGCGCGTGTGGGCTCATTGCCCTTTTTCTTTTTTCTTTTTTTTTTTCTAGAATGTTACAACCTACCCTCTTAAATAAAAATTCGTTCTCGAATTTTAGTAAATATTAAATTACTTACCGAAAAGTTTCGAAAACTTCTCTCACATTTTCTCTTCAAGTTCCCATGTAGCTTCTTGTTCTCGATGGTGCTTCCATGCCACTTTGACCATGGGTATGGTTTTGTTCTTGAGATGCTTCACTTGGTAGTCTATGATCTCCATTGGTTGCTCCACATATGTCAAGTCTTCCTTGATATTCGGCTCCTCAATCCGAATCACATTTGCTTCATCATGAACATACTTCCGGAGCATTAATACATGAAAGACATTATGAAGTCATGCATAAGAGGGTGGTAGTGCTAACTTGTAAGCCGCTTCGCCAACCTTTTCTAAAATCTTGAAAGGTCCGATGTACCTTGGGGTCAACTTTCCTTTTTTGCTGAATCTCACCCTTAGTTGGTGAAACTTTGAGCATGACATGATCCTCAACTTCATAAAGTTGGTCCCTTCTTCTCAAATCCGTATAACTCTTTTGTCTACTTTGCGCCGTGAGCATCCTTTGCATGATGAGTTCCACTTTATCAACATACACGTGGATCAAATCCGGTCCAAGATATCTCTCTTCTCCGATTTGACTCCAACATGTTGGTGAATGACAAGGCTTACCATATAGAGCTTCAAATGGAGCCATCTTGATACTTGAGTGATAACTATTATTATAAGCAAACTCCACCAAAAGAAGGTGGTCATCCCAATTTCCATGCCAATCTAAGGCACAAGCCCTAATCATATCTTCAAGTGTTTGGATTGTTCTTTCGCTTTGGCCATCGGTTTGAGGGTGGAATGCCGTACTAAAATTCAATCTTGTTCTAAAAGCATTTTGGAGACCTTTCCAAAATCTTGATGTGAACATCGGATCTCTATCCGAAATAATAGAAGACAGAATTCCGTGCAAATGGATAATCTCATTCACATATAGTTCAACCATACTTTCCATGGATTGACTCACTTTCATTAGAACAAAATGAGCCGACTTCGCCAAACGGTCTACTACAACTCAAATTGCATTATGTCCTTTCCGGGTTCGTGGTACACTACAAGAAAATGGGTAATTAGCAACAAATTTTTGCGATGAATTTTTCGTCACTATATGCGTCGCTAATAGCGATAGATTTACTAAGACTTAGCGACAAATTATTTGCGACAATATCAGCGACAAATTTGCAACGCAACATT
This sequence comes from Pontederia crassipes, assembly GCA_030549335.1. Taxonomy (NCBI): domain Eukaryota; kingdom Viridiplantae; phylum Streptophyta; class Magnoliopsida; order Commelinales; family Pontederiaceae; genus Pontederia; species Pontederia crassipes. The sequence goes on from CM060191.1 coordinate 57,270,194, forward strand.
TCTTGATGATTTTTGCGATAATTCAGTGACAAAAGCGCGACAAAATGTTTTGCCGCTGTACTTGATTTTTAAATTTTCATAAAATACATATTGCCGACAAAACGGAGACAAAGTTAGCGACAAGTTCTCCCAAAACCATTAAAACTTACGAAATAATTAACAGACCCCAAACCCATTAAACCTTACGAAACAATCCTATGCCCTAGTAAATTCCCCAAACCCATTAAGCTTGCCCTGTCGCCACTGCCGCCTGCCCTATCGCCGCTGCCGCCTATCTCCACTGCCGCCTGCCCTGTCGCCGCTGCCGCCTGCCCTATCGCCATTGCCGCCTGCCCTGTCGTCGTGCGTTGCTGCAGCCTGGAGACGTGCGTTGTTGTAGTCTGGAGTCGTGCGCTGCCGCCTGTTAACGTGCATTGCTGTCGTTTGCCGCCGTGTGTTGATGCTGCCTGTCGGTGTGCGTCACTCATCGTGAGTTCCAGGTACCCCATTCCTCCCTCCCTTCCTCTCTCATTCAATGGTGTATCCGTTTGATTGATCAAAATCTTCCTATTTCCCTGATGTTTGATTTGTTTCATTGTTCAAAGGTACCATAGTTTTTTTCCTCTTTTTTATATGCAAAAACTAAGAAAATCATAACCTCAATAAATAACTTTGATATGCATATGATCTGCTAGCCCAATTGATTGACGTCTGAACTATTACTTACCTGCATCATAGTTCTGGGACTTCTCTTTGCTGGATAGTTGTATGTTCCATATTCTGTTGTGTTATACCCAGCATCTTTGATTAGGGAACTGAAATAAGTATTTGCATCCATATCAGTTTCTTGATTAGAAGTTGTTATCATTCATATCTTTAATCCAAATGAACTGAGGAATTAATTTTTATTCGATGTCCAATGTAGTTACATAAAATTTACAAGACATATACTGGCGCATAAGCAAGCAACAACTTTCCTTACCCAGATTCCTATTTATATTGCTCTATAAGTCCAAAATGTTCATATTTAATGTTGGTTTGTTAATCTGGTTGGTGGGTTTGAATATCGATCGAGGAAGTTAGCAGCCCTCTAGACTCACCATCGTTGGGAGATGAATGACCGTAAACATTCCATGTTTTCAGGCTTGTGTAAACAATTTGCTATTAGTTCCCCTATCTTATTATTTTCTGTGAACCTTTTTTTTATTTGCAAATTCAGATTCACATGGAAGGTACACTTTTCTATATCTTTGTACTAGTACCTATCCTAGTTTTTGAACTTGCTAATCTAACAACTATATCACGATCGATGATACGGGTTATTGAAAAATATCTTGAGGAGACGTTTAATATTTATTTTCTAGGATATTAGCATCCTCAAAGCTTTCTGTGTTTTGGTTTTTGCCTCATGATTTTATGATTTCTTTTCTCTTAATTGCCATTTATCCTCTTAGTTACAGTTAGTAGCTTAATTTTGAAAGGTTTTGACCACATATTGTTGGAGATTAATAGTATGCTATTCTAGGATAATATTCTTGGATTTCTAAAGAGAACTTATATTCATCTTTGCTCCATTCATTTTTATATTGTGCTCTATAATGATTTATGTATTATTTCGATTTCCAGCTTTAAGATTGATGCATATGGTTTCAACTATATTGGTTTCAACTATATTTAAAATTAATATTGATGATAAAAAAGGGTTTTCTTTTCCTTTTTCATTAGCTTCATGTAGAAATCTCAATATGCTCACATCAACTTAAGTAACTTAATTTAGTAGTCTTCATGTAGAAATGCCTTCTCTTAACTTATATTGTATTTTGCATTTGAATTAATTAAATATCTTTAGTTGATTATCTAAAGACAATTATTTATTTTAATTTGTTCAGTCATTAGTCACAATGAAACCTAATCGAAGTTGGATTTTGCGTTGGAAGGACGAACATGGTATTGTGACCGAGGATTTTCAAAATGGAGTAGATGAATTTTTAAAATTCTCATATGAACAACAACATGCAGCCGATCCTCATGGTCGCATCCGTTGTCCATGTGCAAAATGTAAAAATAGTAAATGGAAAACAAGATACTATGTGGAGATGGATTTATATAAGAAAGGATTTTGGTTGAACTATTTAAATTGGACTTTGCATGGAGAAACAAAATGGAAAGGTGAAAATTCTACAACTATTGAGCCATCAGATCATATAGAAATGACCAATGCATACATTAATATGGTAAGAGATGTAGAAATGGGTGACACGATCCACCAAGAGCAATCAAATTTAGAAGAAAATCCAAATCCAATGGCTTCAAATTTTTATAACCTCCTAAAAAATGCTGATGAGCCTTTATGGGATGGTTGTGAAAAACAAAGCATCTTATCTACTATATCACAATTGATGAATTTAAAATCAGAATATAATATGAGCGAGAAATGTTTTGATCAAATGATTAGCATTATCAAGACTATGTTACCGAATCCGAAAAACTTCCAGAAAACTTTTATAGGTGCAAAAGAATGATGAGTGAACTTGGACTAGAATACCAAAAGATTGATGCTTGTCGTAATCACTGCATGCTATTTTACAAAGATGATACTAATCTTACAAGTTGTTGTGTTTGTGCAGAGTCTCGATTCAAACCAAGAACAAATTCTAGCACGAGTCAAAGGAATATTCCTTTCACAGTGTTTAGATATTTTCCTTCCTAGACTGCAACGTATGTTCTTATCTAAAAATACTTCACATTTTATGCGTTGGCACGTCGAGGGAATGTGGAGTGATCCATTGCTTATAACACATCCGTCAGATGCAGAAGCATGGAAACATATAGATTCAACCTATCCATTTTTTGCTGCTGAAATTCGTAATGTTAGATTAGGTCTTTGCACAGATGGCTTCAATCCATTTGGTGGAACAACAACTACGTACTCTTCGTGGCCAGTGTTCGTTACACCTTATAATTTACCACCAAGTATATGCATGCGAAGAGAACACATATTCCTGATGTGCATGATTCCTGGACCGAGATCTCCAGGTAAGAGTATAGATGTGTACCTAAGACCTCTTGTTGATGAATTGAAGATGTTATGGGATGATGGTGTCTTGACATATGAGAGATCAAAGAAACAGAATTTTATAATGAGAGCCGTTCTCCTATGGACTATAAATGATTTTCCTGCATATGGCATGCTGAGCGGATGGAGTACTAAAGGAAAACTTGCTTGCCCAATATGTGGAAGATTCACAAAATCATTTTATTTAAAACATGGTAGGAAAGTTTGTTGGTTCGATTGTCACATAATGTTCTTGCCTCTCGAACACTCAATGCGTCGTGATAGAAACTCTTTTAAAAAGTCAGTCATAGAGAAGAGTTTACCACCAAGTAGAATGAGTGCTACTGAATTATTTGAGCAAGTTGACATGATCGATCCTATTACATTTGGATTGAAGTCGCCATCTAATAGACAACCAGGATATGGGGTTAATCATAATTGGGAGAAAAAAAGTATTTTCTGGGAGTTGCCTTATTGGTCCTCGAACTTATTACGTCATAATTTAGACGTTATGCATGTTGAAAAAAATGTTTTTGATAACATCTTTAACACTGTGATGGACATTAAAGGCAAAACAAAAGACAATGTCAACTCAAGGGAGGACTTAAAACTTATATGTAAATGTCCAGAGTTAGAGTTAGTACATCACAATGGAAAGTGCATCAAGCCAAAAGCCACCTATGTATTGTCAACTGATCAGCGGAAGCTTATTTTTTAATGGATAAAACAATTAAAATTTCCCGATGGATATGTATCAAACATTTCTCGTTGCATAAATGTTGATGAAGGTAAGATTTCAGGGATGAAGACCCATGACTGCCACATATTTATGGAGAGATTAATTCCAATTGCTTTTCGAGAATTTTTGCCTAAATCCATTTGGGGTACCATCACAGAATTCAGTATATTTTTTAAAGAATTATGCTCTCGCAATATTCGTAGAGATGACATGATTCATCTTGAATCATCCATCATAATGACTTTATGCAAAGCTGAAAAATCTTTCCACCATCATTTTTTGATGTTATGGAACATTTGGCGATGCACCTTCCATATGAAGCAAAAATTGCTGGTCCCGTACAATTTAGGTGGATGTACCCATTTGAGAGATGCATGCTATATCTTAAACGAAAGGCAAAAAATAAGGCAAGGATTGAAGGGTCAATATGTGAAGCATATTTTTTGGAAGAAGTTTCAGATTTCACATCATTATATTTTTCACCCGAGATTCAAACAGGCAAACTCAAGTTCCAAGGAACGATGAAATTTTTAAAAATTGCTTATCAATTTTTAAGTTTGCAGCTCGACCGATTGGAAAAGTGCAAAAGTTTATTTTAAGAGACAATGATTTGAATATTGTGGAGAATTATATTCTCGTCAATTGCCCCGAAGTGGAACCATATTTAGTGTAAGAATATGACATTAATTTCATCAATAAAACTTTATATAGAAGTCTAAATAATATCTAATATTTATTTGTTTTGATAATCAATTAGGAAATTTGAAGAATATCAAAGACAGTTAAATCCTTATATTACCGATGAACAGATTTTGCAAATTAGAGATGAACAATTTTCTTCTTGGTTTAAGATAGGTGAGTAAGAAATTTTCAACTTATAATGAATTATGTATTAATTGAATTTATATTAATTCAACTATAATGAATTATGTATTAATTGCTTAGGTACAAAATGGCATGATATCAGAATTGCAGATTCAAAATCTTAGTTATGGACCTTCGAAAAGAGTAACAACTTACAACGGAATCATTGTAAATGGTTATAAGTTTCATACAGAAGAATATGGAAAAAATAAATCTACAATGAATAGTGGCATATGTGTTCGTGGTTCTTTGTATGGGGAAAATGAGTTGGATTATTATGGCATCATCGAACAAATATTGGAGTTGTCATATCTTGGACAAAATACTATTTTTGTACTACGATGTCGGTGGTTTGATCCACAAAATGGGGTTAAAATAGATCAAGTTTATGGTTTTGTCGATGTTAAACACAAGTCAAGGCTCAATTCGAATGATCCATTCGTTTTGGCTGAGCAAGCACAACAAGTTTACTTCACCAAATACACTTCATCTAAACGCGGTATTGATGAATGGTGGGCTACATGTAAAGTAAAAAGTAGATTATTCATGGAGGAAAAAATGATTGATGAAGGCACAACAATTGATGACATGTTACACGATGATTTTTATCAAGATGATAATAATATTGGTGTAACAAATATTATAGTGGAAGAGAATGAGACAACTATATTGCTTGATACAAATGGTCCATTGGAAGAGGTTAATATAAATGAGATACATTCTTCATTAGATGTAGAAGAGGATGAATTTATAAATGATGACAACACTAGTGATAATACAGAAGAAGAGGAGGAGGAGGAAGAAGAAGAAGATTCTTTTTTCAGCATTTAAAGGCACATATTTTAATTAGAATTTTTTATTCTTTAAATTTTCAGGTCATTTTAATCTTATATATATTTTTATTTTAAAATTTATATGTAATCATGTTGGCGACAAGGAACTCAAGTTGCAATTTACGCTTTAAACTTTTATGACCTTTGAGGATTTCTCTCATTTGAATTGATGTTTCTGGCAGCATGATATATTTCGTAACAGGAAGGAACTTCTGAAGGCAATAGATTTACGGCTTACTGCTGTTAAACAAGACCTAACTACAGCGTGTGGTCGAGCATCATCAGCAGGGTTCACACTCGACAACGTCTCTGAGCTTCTCCAATTTGCGGATTACTTTGGCGCTAATCGGTTAAGGTAAATTTTACTTGCAATCCTGAATATAACCAATTTAGAAAGAAAGCAAGGGTAAAATTAATTTTATATTCCCCTCAAAAAAATAAAATTAATTTTATATTTTGTCGAAGAACTACTTTGTGCCTTTATAGATGAGTACATATTTGATTATTGTCTGAGGTTTGGATATGTGTATGTTCTTGCTATGTGTCGCTTGCCATCTTTTTTTTCTGCACTAAGGATATCTCTCTAAATATTTCTATGTTTGATCATTTTCTTGAGAAAACATGTGCAACTCTAGCTGAATTTTCCCTTCTAAAAGAACACTAGCTGTATTTGTTGTTGGGCATTGGGCTTTACCATTTGTTTTATGCTATGACAGTTACTATTTTCTTAACTGTGAGTACTAGCAATAACAGTCTTCACTTTAAAAAAAGAAGAAATGACAGTCTTGATAAATAAGATGCAGAGGATTAATATATAGAGATATGAATTGCTGGGCACTTGGTAAATATACGTTGGCTTGTACTACTGCATAATCAGATCCATTTAAGCTGCTTGTGCTCAGATTCTAAACCTGGAAAGCCATAAGAACACAGGCAAATAAACGCAAGTAGTTATATCTTGTTTTATAGATACAATGATGGATATCCTCTTCTTTCAGAAATGTCTAAATGATGAAAGAAGCTTCTTGATCTTTGGTGGAGCTTTTATATGTCTTATATAAATGGCTATCTTAGAACAACACCAGTATATGTTCTTGTCATTGAGTTACAAATATTAGCAGTTCTCAGATTATATATGTGGAATAACTTCTTGATTAGATGATGAGATTACTATATCTGAGCTGCATGATATGTAAAGTATAAAAATATATGAAGTAGAGAGAGATTACTTTATCTGAGCTGCAATGTTGTTAAATTACTCGCATGTATTTTGACTGTGAATCATTTCTTGAACTATGAAGTTGAATATGCTTGTGAAGCAAAGTTGTCAGCAAAGTTTGTTTCTTCCATTATGCAGATGAAACAAATAAGTTTCTTAAAGTTACTGTCTCACAGAGACATAATCAACCATGTTTCAGCAACCTTATTGCCCATGAGCAAACAAGATGCAAATTTATATATAAGAAGACATGTAAAGTCCATGCATGTTGATCATCTGCTGCACCACATTTACAAGCATTTCCTTTCTGTTTGTAACTACAGCATTTACAGCATTTCTAGCAAGGCAATGTGAACAATGAAAGCTGACATTACCAATGTCATGGTTTTCAAATTGAGATGTTAGGAGGACATTCATGTGTTTAGTACAATATTCCTTCAACGCACAATTAGGTTCTTGTATAACTAATTGCAGTTCTCTTTTGCAGGTCTCTTCCTTCCGGCTGTTGTAAGACCAATCTTGGATTCATTTGACACAGCCAAACAAGTTCCACAGCCTGCCTTAAATGATGTATGCATTTTTTGAACCATAGAATGTACTATTAATCTTTCCACTATAAAATATATGTTCATGTTTCTAATGGATGAGCAAGTTTTGTTAGGCTCTGCAATGCTTGCATGAATACTATAAGATGCAATTTAACAAACTGAATCCTTGATTTAAGTGAAAACGCATGAACTTCTTGCAAGGGTAAAATTTAAGTGAAAAATATTTGGTTTAGGTCAATATATTGAGAACCGCATGATCCTAGGTTGGATAACAACACATGTAAATGTTTGTGAAATATGTCCATGAAATTAACTCATGTAAAGAGAGTTCAGAGAATGAGTTTGTAACTATGTAGTCAAAACAACTATGATGGCACCAATATTTGTGGTGTGGGCATGTGATTGCAATTTGCATTTAAAGTAACAAGTTCAACATTATTTGACTGATGACTATATCAGAACCAGTAAATAATAACGTTAATAGAAATTCAAACAACCATGAGCTCCCTTAGTTGTCTGTATTTGAAACACCTATCACATAACTACAATAGAAAAAGGTGATGTAGTCCTGACAATACAGTAGCTATTTAGGTTAGTATAAAAAACAAAAGAAAGGCATCTAGATTTAATCAGCTTAAATTAAAGATCTAAAAGGTCCATACTCATAAACTAAGAGGTTTTGAGTTCAACACTCAAGTGGGACTTCATATACCCCATTTATTTCTAGCTTCTTTTCATCCTTATGAGACCCATGGGTGTCATTTGTAGCAATGCAAAAAAACTATAATGCTTGTTAAGTGATCTACAACAAATGCTATAACTACATTGGTTTTATTGTAACCTTCATAGTATGTTCAGCACCCATTCTGAAATATCTAGAGGCACGTTTTTGGAGCTCAACAGTACTTAATGGATATGGGGATACTTGAGTTTTTCCTGGTGTTGAACATTCATGACCTACGAATTTCAAAATGTTACAAAGGAACTCAAGTTTTTTACATTTTCAGATTATGGCTACTCGCAGTAGAGGTCATGGTAGAGCGCGCACCACATCTTTGCCACCCCGTTCAAGCGGTTCGGGTTCTACTTCACCTAGTATAGCAGGTAATGAATTATAATTTATGTGATTTAATTTTGAATTGAGCTCACACCACATCTTTCTCACTCGTGCTTGGTGAAGAAGGGATAGGTGACACTTCGACTCCTACTCCTAATTTGGGGGGCTCTGATATTCCTTCACCACATCACATGCCAGGTAATGAGTTATAATTTGTGTAATTTAATTTTCAGTCGAGCTCGCACCATATCTTCATCACTTGAACTTGGTGAAGCAGGCATCTTTGATACATCGACACCTGATTTGGTGGGATCTGCTACTCCTTCACCTGACATATCAGGTAATTAATTATAACTTGTATAATTTGTTTTCCAATTGACTATTTTAGTACTAACTTGTAATAGGGACTTCAACTCGACAACCAACAATTATTGGTCTTGAGAATTTGCCATATGGAATCATTCCGCCTAGTGGCATTATGGTTGATGACCCGATCAATCCGTAAGTTGAAGAATCATTTAATTAATTTTAATATCAAAATGAGTTGGTTTCTAACCATTTTTATATTTTTCAAAACAACTTTTATACTTGGAAGCGTCATTAGAACTATTAGTGACATAGCCATAAGTCGACTCCCCGTAGGTGCATCTTCTTGGAAGCAAATACCAATTGGTTTGAGAGACGCTATGTATAATGATTTTAGGGTAAATTTTTTTAATAATTTCAAATTTAATAATTTAGACTTGTTATTACATATTTAATTTTTTTTGTTGAATAGGGAAGATATAAATTTCAAGAGGGTCTCCATGAGTTGACCATAAAAAAGATTTTTGCATCGATTGCTTCTCGTCGGCTTAGTGGTGTTCTCTATAACTATCGGGAAGCCGCAATGAAAGCAACCAATGGTAATATATTAGAAGCAAAAAATAATGTGCCCGTGGAGATAGCTGGAGATGTTTGGGCATCTCTCTGTGATCATTGGTATGTTGTAAAAGTTAGAATTTAATGATATAGATTTTTAAAATAATGCATTACATGATTTCTCATTTGTAGGAACGACGACAAGTGGAAAAAACGGTCTGTAGCAGGCAAACAAAATAGAGCCGCTATGGTAGAATCGTCGCGGCACACGGCAGGATCTATGGGATTTGTTGAACATAAACTTCGAATGGTAATTTCTTAGGTTTAATAAATTTGATTACTCACTTTAATTAACTTTTATAATGAGATGAAATGTTTATAATGTTTTATACATAACATTTATAATGTTTTTGATAGGAAAAAGCTACTCAAGGTGTGGTCAGTTATCGAGATGTGTATAAGGAGATGCACACTAGTAAAAAGACTAATGAATTTGTCACCATAGAAGCACAACATGTTATCATATATTTCAAACACTTTTCCTCTTTGTATATTGAATGATTTACTTTGAATAGTAATTTTTATATATATAATTTTATAATTAATATTATTTTCAGGATAGTTACGATATGTTGTTGGCAGAAAAGTATGCAGATTCACAACCCCCTCAGTTTGATGCAGAGGTATGGCATCAAGCTGCCGGACTTACTAGTAACGGAAGACTTCGTGGTATAGGTCCTTTGCCATCTTCAATCATGGGCGCTTCTTCTACTAGTCCTTCATCCGGCTTGGGCGACACTCCTCCCACGATTCCTCTACATGAAGTAGAGACTACCGTTAAGAATATAATACGACAAGATGTTGGACCAATGTTGGATGTGATAATGAGTTATATGCGTGATCGTGATGGGAACAGACGACCATCTGATTCGGGACATGATTAGGGATTACATCTTATGACATTTTTATATGAATTGTGGTACTTTTGTTTATCGTAGTAGATTGTCTACTTGTGATATTATATGATGTTTAGACTTTTGATGACATTATGTGATCTTATGCGATATTTTGATGATATTATGTGTTATTTAGATGGATTCACAATTTTTGAGAATTATGAATGTAAATGGATTTTCTTATTTTTTTAATATATTTTTTAAAAAAAATTAAATATTAGCGATGAATTGATGACAGAGGCCCGACTAAAATATTATCTCTATTAGCAAGCAATTTACGACCATTTGGCAACCAATTTGTGATGGATTTAGCGACAAATCCGCGACAACAATCGACTAGCCGGCGAGAAAAAAGCCGACGAGGACAATAATTGTGGCAGCAATTTAGCGACATGTTGGCGACTAATTCGCCACTATTTATTATCGCTATTAGCAAGCAATCTACGACCATTTAGCAACAAATTAGCGATGGATTTAGCGACAACTAAGCGACAAATTTGCGACAACTATCGACAAGTCGGCGAGAAAAAAGCCGACAAGGATAATAATTGTGGCGGCAGCTTAGCGACATGTTGGCGACTAATTCGCCACTACTTAACGACGAATTTGCGACAGATAACATTTGTCGCTAATAGCGAGTAATATTTAGCGACAAAGATGGTTTGTAATAAATTCGTCGCAAATTGCTCGCATACTTTTTTAGCGACAAAGTAGCATCAACTTGGCGACAAAACTATTCGTAGCTAAATCGCTTTATTCTTGTAGTGGTAGTCCTACCACAAAATCTTTGGAGATACTTTGCCATTTCCATTCCGGAATCGATAAGGGTTGTAACTTGCCACAAGGCCTTCGGTGTTCAATCTTCATTTGTTGGCAAACTATACACTTGGTCACATACTTAGCCACTTTCTTCTTCATGTCTTCCCACCAAAAGTTTCTTTTTAAATTCTTGAACATTTTGGTGCTTCCGGAATGAATTAAAAATTCGGACTTGTGATACTCATCCAAAATCTCTCTTCTTAATGCTTTGTCTTTTGGAACCCATAATCAGTTCTTATACCTAATTGCACCATCTTCACCATACTTGAAGTGATTCATTTCCCTTTGACAAACATTGATCATTCTTGTATATTCTGAATCCCTTCTTTGAGCTTCAACAATTCTTCTCACTACACTTGATTCGATCACGTGATGAGCCATACATATGATCCTTCGGCCAAAAATGCTTGGGGTCCATTGCACTATGCTTTCCACAAGATTCCACTTATGAACTCTTAAACATCCAAATGATTCTTCCCACTTGCGACTTAGTGCATCGCCAACTACATTTGCCTTCTCGGGATGGTACAATATGGCGAACTCATAGTCCTTAAGGAACTCAAGCCATCTTCTTTGCCTCATATTCAACTCTTTTTGTGAGAACACATACTTCAAGCTCTTATGGTTTGTGTACACTTCAAAATCTTCACCATACATGTAGTGGCGTCATATCTTTAATGCAAATACAACCACCGCTAGCTCTAGATCATGAGTTAAATAGTTGACTTCATGCTTCTTCAATTGTCGTGAAGCGTATGCAACCACTTTGCCATGTTGCATAAGTACACATCCTAATCCGGTTCTACAAGCATCACTATAAACGACATATCCTCCACTTCCCGAAGGAATGATTAGAATTGGCGCCGTTGTAAGTCTTCTTTTTAGCTCTTAGAAGCTTGCTTCACATGCTTGTGAACATATGAACTTCTCGTCCTTTCTTGTCAACTTGGTCATAGGTGCAACTATCTTGGAGAAGTCTTGGATAAATTTTCTATAATATCCGGCAAGTCTCAAGAAGCTGTTGATTTCAGTCACATTCTTTGGCCTACTCTAATTAGTAACTGCTTCAACTTTAGCCGAATCCACGGCCACTCCATGTCTTGACACAATATGTCCAAGAAATATCACTTCTTCAAGCCAAAATTCACATTTAGAAAACTTGACGTACAGCTTGTTCCTTCTTAAAGTTTCCAACACAATGCGGATGTGTTCCCGGTGCTCTTTCGGGCTTGATGAGTAGATGAGGATGTCATTCACAAACACGATCACAAATTTGTCCAAATATGGACGGAAGACCATATTCATCAAATCCATGAATGCGGCGGACGCATTCGTTAGTCCAAAAGGCATAACCAAAAATTCGTAATGTCCATACCTTGAAGGAAATGTCATTTTGGGAACATCTTGCTCGGCCACCCTTAGTTGGCGGTAGCCACTCCTTACGTCGATCTTGGAGAAAACTGACACCGATGATAGTTGATCAAAAAGATTATCGATCCTTGGTAAGGGGTACTTGTTCTTCACTATCACCTTGTTGAGCATTCGGTAATCGATGCACAATCTCAAAGAGCCATCCTTCTTCTTGACGAAAAGTATCGGTGCGCCCCATGATGGGACACTTGGCCTAATGAACCCCTTATCCAAAAGTTCTTGCAGTTGCGTCTTCAATTCATGTATTTTCGTCGAAACCATTCGGTAAGGCAGCTTTGAAATAGACGTAGTACCCGGAAGTAGTTTTATATTGAATTCAACTTTCTTTCTTGGCGGCAATCCCGCAATGTCTTCCGGAAAGACATCGGGATATTCTCTTATCACATCCAAGGATTCAAGTGCCTTGGATTGTGAATCCGTCTTGATGACACTTGCCAAAAATCCTCTTGCTCCTTTCTTGATCATCTTGGTTGCCTTAGTTGCTGAAATTAGCACCTTGACTTCTTTGAAGGGAATTCCTCGAATCATTGTGAGCTTTCCTTGATGATCACCTGTAAAGATTTTCTTTCCTTTGCAGTACATACGAGCATCATTATAGGATAACCAATCCATTCTTAGGATTACATCATAATCTATCATAGGAAGTAATATGAGGTCACATAAAAAATTCTTCCTATCTATTTCTATAGATACATTAGAAATATATCTTCCAGTGGCTACCATGCCGGTGGGAGTCACTACCTCTAGTTGACAATTAGTAATTAAAGGCCTTACTTCTAGCATACTAGCAAATGCATGTGAGATAAATGAATGAGTTGCACCCGAATCGAAAAGAACATTTGCATAGTGTCCGGCAATTAAAATATTACCTTGGATCACATTGTTTTCTTGAGTGGCTTCATCCACTTCCATGGCGAACACTCTTGCCGGAGCTCTTGGCAGGTTTGCAACCATTTTCCCTTTATTGCGATTATCTCCACGCTTCTTCGGGCAGACCCTTATATAGTGCCCCTCCTTGCCACATTGGAGGCATGTCCCGGCCTTCATACGACATTCATCAAAATGAGTTCTTCCACAATGCGGGCATGTGGGCTTGGTTGGTTCTACCTTCTGTAGAAAAGTATGGTGCCTTCCTTGGACTCCTTGGGCTTTTCCTTCATGCTTCTTGATGGCCTTTCCCTTGGCAATCTTTCTTTTTTGGTACTTCCTTTCATGTTCAGCGGCAAGTTCTACCCCATCCTTCATAGTGGTGCATCAACCACTCCTAACCCAAGGTTGTAGTCCCGGGTTCAAACTATCGATGAACCTCTTCATCCTTCGGAGCTCATTCTCATTGAGCTCCCCATACTTCTCCAGCCTCAGAAATGTGTTCACGTACACATCCACAGTCATACTATCTTGAATGAGGTTGAGAAACTCGTCCCTCTTCTTCTCTTTAACATGATCGGGAAAGAAGCATGCCTCGAACGCTTACACGAAACTTTCTCAATCAACTTCTTCTTCATTCTGGAAGGTAGTCTTCAAGAGTGCCTTCCACCATGCTTTTGCTTGGCCGCAAAGGCGATGAGCGGCATACATCACTTTCCGATCTTCAGAGCATCCCATGACTCTAAGGATATCCCTTACTTCCTCAACCCATGATTCGGCTAATTTGGGGTCTCCTACTCCATCGAACTTTGGAGGTTGGAGCCTCAGGAACCTCTCATTGGAAATATCTGGTTCGTTAGTCTTTTGGGCATTTTGTGCCACTCGGATTAACTCATCGAACGTGTTCCTTTCATGCTCCTCATCAACAATAGCACGTCTTGGAGGCATCTACATTCACAATTAAATAACATAATAACATCATTAGCATGAGTTCAACATGGAAGAACATATATCTTTAGGTTCGGTGGCACCTCATCACGATTGCACATGGACTTTACACTTAGACAATTTAGTCAACCTTTGACTTACACATCCTAAAATCTAATATATCTGAGCCAAACTATGGCTCTAATATCAACTGTAACGCCCCCAAAATTTGGACCCAATTTGGATCGTCGAACCCTAGACGACCTTACTTTGACTTTGACCTAATTACATAAAACTTCGCAGCGGAAACATAATATGATAAATTTAAAATAATAATATCATAAATAGTGGAAGACTTCATATGTAAATAAAATCCCAAGATACATGAACTGACCCATGGGCCTAATAGGCTCTAATATACCCAACAAAGGGTTCATAAACGTAAAGAGTTCAAGTAAAGGTACATGACTCTAAAGAGGCCCATAAGCCATACATACTTAACCCTTATAAGGATTCATCATAATGACATAACATAAATAAGATAACTTGAGTCGTAGCCCGACCCGTCCATGTGCAACGTCTTCATCATGAGGTCCTCACCGCCGAACCTAAGCCTCATCCATACCTGCACGGATCCATGGGGTGCAGGAGATTTCTCCCGTTAGAGTATGTTGAGGCCCATGCATGCTATGATCTTATAACATAATCTCTACATATCACGGCATATACATATCATCATCATGAAACATAAATCATATGCATGCTATGAGCTACTTATGCATACTATATGGCATGTGAGCATATCATCATGGCAAGGTAAGATACCATGTAACATCATAATCTTTAGGTCAAGTGATGCGTGAAAATTAAGCGCAAATATACTAGCAAGTATACTAGAATCGTATCAAGTAATAAAGAGTGAATAGAGTGTCGAACACACGATGACTAATCTAGATTCTTATCTTTCTAACTTAAGTTTATTAATTGAGATAGTAACAAGAATTGATTTGAGATAAAAGTAATCCGAATTGATGACAATCAGAGATAATGATGCCTTTAATTAACGTGAGAGACAGTTAGAACTCAGACTTTGTATCCCTATCATATTCTCTTAATTATCAATAATTAAATATAGACTTCTTGTAGAAAATAAATGGATAAAAGGTATAGGACTCAAAAGCTTGAGGACCTAACTACCCTGATAAAGAATATAATTAAAGCACGTTGAAAACTCAATCCACTTTAATATATTCTAAACTAGGATGCATTAATATGAAAGGTTGCTTAAAGTAAATGACTCAAAAACTTGAGAACATAACTATCTTAAATAGAAGTAAAATCAAAGACGTCGAAAACTCGATCAACTCTAATCTACTTTATCTAAGGTGCTTTAAGTTGCAGACCTCTGTTTACTGATATAATTGTTAGCAATTAAACTAATTTACTAACAAAAATATCAAATTAACATAACTCGGCCCGGGTCAGAAGGAACTCGGCCCGGGCTGACTCAAAACTCTCTATTCGGCAGAAATAATGAAGGAACCCAGCCCGGGTTCTTCACAGATAAGAATTTCGATAGACTTCTCTTGCAGACTTTATACGAAATTATATGAAATCAATGCAAGAAACTAATAAACTCATACTAAACATGAAATCCACACCATAACTATGTTCTCAGAAGTCTAAACAATAAAATATATTAAGAGAAAACTGAGGTTCAAACGTAGTCTTCCTCTAACAACTAAACTAATCCATAATCGGAAAAATTAACATCAAATTTGAGGGAGAAAATATAAAATAAAGATTAGAAATTGTAAATCAAACTCCCAAGAAGTGGTGGACGTCTCTGGAATAAGTCTTGGTCGAAACTATGCTCCAAACATCGCCCAAAATCACGACTTCTATGGTTGATTTGCAGTGGCGCACAATAGAACTTCGTCTCTCGTTTCTGGTGCGGTTAGGGCTTCAAACTCTCAGATTGCCTCCTCCTTGGCTTCGTGGTACATCCATATTTATAGGGTGGCGGCCGTTTTGGATTCCGAGTTGAGTTCATGATTTAAATCCAAGTTAAAGTCGACCGAAAAATCACGCGATCTGCCAGTTTGGCTGATTTGTACTAACTCGGTCCGGGTCTGATCCAACTCGGGCCGGGTTCAGTTCAGATTTTATTTTCGTGCAGAATTCGATTCGGAATTGGTTTTTAACGTCTCCCCGGTCCAGGTATGAAGCTAGCCCGGCCCGAGTTTCTCTTGAACTCAATTATATGTGCTCTTTGTGCTCCGTTTTACGTGTTATTCCGATCTGATCGCTTCGCACCTCTAAAATGATGATCCTGAGAATAAAATAGACCAAAAATGGATAGCTTTGGACTCAAAATAAATTAAGAAAATAGATGCATGCAATGGTAAAAAATATGAAAAATAATCTAAATGATGCATGTAAAACATGTATAATAATGCATGCATCATCAAGCATAGATCTTGTCTTGCTTTACTTTGTCATCTTTGTTCATGTCATGATATGATGTGACAAATGGACATTCATATTGCATCCTCATAAGTACATACTTCTTCATACTTTTTTATCATCTTTAACTTTATGTCCCAAGTCATTCATCATTCATCTTTTCGTCTTTCATCTTTACTTAGATACTTTCTTATCTTGTTGATTGGGAAGACCATGTTGAATTTGTGGGAATTGGCTAGCTAAGTCATGATTGGATTCGCGAGTAGCCAATAGAGATGCCACACTCAAGGGTGGAACTCTCCTCCTGGTTTCGCGTAGACCCAATAAAGACGCCACACTCAAGGGTGAAACTCGCCTCAACTTCTGGAAACGTCACACTCAAGGGTGGAACTCGTTTCCCTAGAAAATGCCACCACTTAGGGGCGGAACCCATTTCCCCTCCTCGATTACAACAAGACACCTTCATGTCAATCCATCATTTATTTGCATTCATCAATACCCACAATCATTAAATACATGTTGTATGTTTTAATCCTATTTAATGTCATACATACTTCAAATCATATTAAATGTGGACATTCAATCATAATCAATCATCAGCCCAGAACGGACGACCGTTTTGGGTCACGATCGATCGCTGGACTAGTATCGAGCAACCGATCGGATTATCGGTCGATTGCTTTGGTCCTTGCGGACGATCGAAACTGTGCTTCGATTCGACCGCTAATCACAGAATGTGATGACTCTCGGAACGGACGATCGTTGGGATATCGATCGACCGCTATAGGTCTTTCGGACGATCGAAACAGGGCTTTTGATCGTTCGCTAATCATAGAATGTAATGACCACTCAAATCGGACGACCGCTGGGAAATCGATCGATCATCACATGACTTTCGGACGATCGAAACAGGGCGTTCGGACGTTCGCTAATCACAGAATCTAACGACCCTTCTAGAACGGACGATCATTGATGGATCGGTGGACCGTTGGACAGAGTTTAACACTGTAATGGTCTCCAGAATGGTCGACCGATACCTTATCGGTCGCTCGTTCTGAGCCGACAGACACATGATTTTTATGTCATCTTCTTTACAATCTCACATACTTTTACATATTGAGCACAAAAGTGATACCACAGAACATATGAAACATTCCTAGCATTCTAACAGTGAAGTAAACTGTGTACTCACCTAAGGACATCAAACATGCTAATCACAATCATGGATGTAAACATTGAGCTAATTCCTTTTTTGAGCTAACATGAGAAGCAATAAACATTCTATATCTAAACATGACGAGCAATAGAATAGTAGTCATGATAAACATGGAGCACATTACATTCTACTCAAAATTAGTAATGAACATAAATATCTAATGCACATTCCCTAACTCTTAAGATTGAGAACAAAGGGTTTGTTCTTCATGTCCTAATCCATACATTCAAACATTATTAGAAAAGGATAGGAAGGTTTGGATCCCCTCAAATATATCTTAATAATAAGCCTTAAACACCTAATCACTTCCTCCCTTAGTTTGCACAACTCCTTTCTCCTAGCTTTCCTCTTAATCTCCTTGATTCTACTGTAGCAGGTGGAGAGAGAAATTAAGTGAGCCGCTTACTATAGTTTAATAGAGAAAGATAATGAGAAGGAGGTGGGGTGGCTCACTGTAGCTTCTTATGCTCTTTGAGGTGTACTGCCGAGAGAATCAAAAGAGAGATGGATTAATGGAGGGAAAATGACAGAGCTACTTAACTTACCGTAGCAAAGAGTGTCTTCTTCTTGCTGTTGGCCGAATGGAATTTGGGAGAGGAAGCGAGGTGGGTTACTGTTGCATGAAAATGGGGGTGTTTGTGTTGCTTTCGGCTGGGGTTAGGTAGGTGAGAGGGAGTGTTTAGATCATAGCTTAGTGAGATGGGCTGTTGGGCCTTGTGCGCGTGTGGGCTCATTGCCCTTTTTCTTTTTTTTTCTAGAATGTTACAATATTCAAATATTACTGTATTGCAAGTACTTGGAAAGAAAAACATACACCTCATACATGTTAGAGAGCTAAAACAAAGAAAAAAAAAAGGAACATGGTCTGTAATTGTGTTCATTTTCTGTGTTTATTGTTGGAATAAGAATAGAAAGAAGATTTTAAATGGTAAAGATGACAGTCACGAGACGCATTTCTGCAACCACTTCATTCCCCTGGAAATTTTGTTCAATAATTGTTTATTATTCACATTTTGGGTTCTTCTTGAGTGAAGTATTATTTATAGGGCTTTCACTTCTCCAGTTGACTTAGTTATTGCAATGTTATAAGACCGTCAATGGTCAGACTTGATAATATAAATTAATAAAAGAATAAAATAAGTTAAAATTATTATTATAATTTTGTTAATATATAATATCTTATTTAACAAAAATATAAAATATAGTATAATAAAGTAAAATAAAATAATTCAGATTAAATAATATAATAAGTAACATAAATTAAGTCATCGACATAAATAAAAAATTCTTGTGATGTAGTTATAAATAAAAAAAATAACGAAAAAATATAAATTACAAAAAATATATATAATATGTCTAAATATTTTAATTTTATTTTTATTTCAGCAATTGAGCCCGTCGGAACCCGTCGGATCGATCGGTTGAATCCGAATTTTGACCAGGTTAAAGCGGGTCAAATCCTTCTCCGAATTTTAACGGATCCACGGACCATTTTAGACCCTAAACACCAGTCCGACCGGCCGAGCCGGGTTTTGACAACATTGGTTTTGAGTGTAAGAATATATATCATAATTTTGCATTATGGAACTTATTACCCGCACGGATCCAAATTCATATATAATATGCACATTATACTCATTAATATTATATAATATATATAGTATTTTTAGTAAAGAGACAGATGAAACAACGAAAAAAAATGGGAAAAAGGAACACATAAAACAAAGAATGCTTAGTCAGAGGAAAACAAAATGTTAAACCAAGGATTTGTGTGGGCCTTCAACATTTTTCCAGAAGATTAGGCCCAGAGGTCCACTCTGCAAACAACAAAGAACAAGTCCAACCCATTGAAGCGTTCAAAGTTGTAGCAGTAACTTGAACCGGTCATGCGCCCGTAGAGAAAATCTCAATGTCCAATTTGTTTTATTTATTCTTTTTCCTTCCGTATTCAAAGAAGTTTTATTATACTATGAATTCCTCCTACACGGATCATCAACAACTTATATAACGTAGACGAACGTATTATTATTATTATTATTATTATTATTATTATTATTATTATTATTATTATTATTATTATTATTATTATTATTATTATTATTATTATTATTATTATTTGATGAGTCAAAGAATTAAAAGCAGACATCATTCCTCCAAATGAATTAGAACCCTCGTCACAAGTCAAAAGGGAGACAGAAAGAGAGAGAAAACAATGTCATATGATGAGGTTGACTTCACATACGAGAGTTGGGAGACAGCGTCGTCAAGCAGCAATTGAGTTGAAGTTTGGAGTAGTTTACTTTGTTTTAGAATTTAGATCACGCCTTTCATAATAATAATAATAATAATAATAATAATAATAATAATAATAATAATAATAATGATGATGATGATGATGATGATGTTAACAACTTGGTCATCATATATATATATATATATATATATATATATATATGAGTTCAATGGGCAAGTACACATTGGTAAGTTTTTTTATATATACACTTTATTTATAAAAATTAACAACTTACCTAAAAAGGTTGATTTTTGCACCTCCATTCCAACGATGGAGATTGAGGTGCCTATTCAGATCGTATCCTATTGCGCTCTCTCTCTCTCTATATCTGGAGGCCCGCAGAACGAAGAATCGACATCATGATCTCTCTCTCCCATGATTTGAGGTCGACGGAGTGAAGGACGCCTCTCTCTCTCTCTCTCTCTCTCTCTCTCTCTATAGAGAGACTGGCGGAGTGAAAGACACTGTGCGATCTTAGAGCCGACGACCTGAATCTCCGGTCAGGCGACAATAGGTGAGGTGAGATGACAACCTTGCTGCAAATCTCTCTCGATCTCTGGTGAGGCGACAATCGGGCGTTTGAATATCTCTTTCCCCGCCCCCTCCGCGAACCTCTATTTCCCCTTTTCTCTCCCCCTCTACAAACCTCTCTCGATCTCCAGAGAGGCAACACTAAGGGAGGGCGACAGTGAGGTCCGTGCACGATGAGGTCTGCGAAGGAGGCTTCGTGTGTCAGGCGTGCTCCATCTCACGAGAAATTCGATCAGTCGCACCATTGCATCTAAACAGTCGGAAATGTGTGCCCACTTCGACCTTTGGATCTCACATGGACGATCAAGATGGCGTGTGATATTGTGTGAAGCAAAACCTGTTAGCACGTCGCCATCGGGGGATCGGGGAGAAAGGGGAGAGAGATTGGATCGCCTCGCAGTTGCGGGCCGCTCACGTCTCGCCGCCGTCGTCCATCGTCCGATCCAATCGGACAGTGGCCAAGCGGCGTAGCGTAGGATCCCCATTAAATCATATATATATATATATATGTTGAAAAAAGAAAAAAGTTCATAATGTGGATAGAGAAGAATGGTATGAAATGGACCAAGAATGATATGAAATGGACCATCAACGGTCGTAATTCTCGCGTATACTCGAAATATATATGAACCGATAATTGATTCATGCGATAATCGGATGTGAGATTCTGGCGTTCGTATTGCAATTTTTATATGGACAAACCATTTTTTTTAATTATAACCATTGATTCATAATTTAATGGATGATTTCAATTATAATCATTCACTTATAATTTGATGGGTAGGATTCTATTTTAAATTATTGGCTTAACATAAGTATATAATTAAAAAATAATTGGGGCGATCACATCATCTGGTGTTGTCAAATGATGGACCACGAAGTAAATTAATTGAATCGCCGAAAAGAAAAAAAAAGTATACACTAACTGGGCCCGATGGGCCACAGGTCAATGTAATGTTGGTAAGCTCTAAGCTGTTAACTGCTGGCTGAGATAACAAGAGGAGAGAGAAAGACGAAGAACCGGGTGGACGCGCGTACAGCTTGGGACCTGGAAATGGACCGCGTCAAATGCTGCTCTCTCTCTCTCACACACACAAACACTTGGGAACTGGTCGCTACTCGGTTCCCTCTCTCTCTCTCTCTCGATGTGTGCTGAAATGGTCGCAGTCATGGATTTCAGTGCCGCGGGGGAGCAGGCGGACACGGAGGAGTGCGACCCAAACGCTGACCTCGACATGTCAGACCAGGGGAAAATAATCCTGGGTTTGATTCTGTTGATTTTATGACTTATTTTTTATTTCAATATATATATATATATTGCGATCGAAAAATTATATACATTCTTTTTTCAATTAATAACGAAGAAAGACCCATGAACGTGAAAATAGCGAATATGATTACATTATATTATCGTCATAAGTTTAGCGATTTGATTAAAGGATAGCGATTCAACTAGATAATAGTGATTTGATTAGAGTATAGCGGTTAGCTATTAGAGGATAGCGGATAACGATTTGTTTATAAATTTAATAAAATCTGTTTGGTAAACATAATGGTTAAATTAGTGTATCATATAAAATAACAAAAATAGACATCACATATAATTTATGATTATTTTTATATACATTATATTCATATAATTTAATTTAAAATAATTATTTTGAATGTTAATATGTTTTAAAATCTTATTTAATATAAAATATTGATTAATTCAAAATAAAAAAAATTGGGTTGTAAGTAAAATTAAAGATGTGATATATAAAATAACAATAATATATGATGATTAATAAGTAAGTATTTTTTATTTTAAAAATGAGGATATAATAGAAAGAAAATATGAAAACGCTACCTCTATACTCTATAAACTAGTAAGAGTAGCTTATAGCATTTTGTGTTCAAACTTTTAAACGCTACTGAGAAAAAATATTTACCAAACGCTTATAGTAGCGTTTTTACTCTAACAAAATGCTATCCTCTACTAAATACTCTACTTTTTTTAAATACCAAACAGTGTCATAATAGAGAATCCAGTGGGATGGGAGGTAATCGATGGAAGGGGAATTTCTTTTTAATTTCGTGTGTTTTTTTACAATAATAATATTTTATCATATTTTTTAATTTTTTTCTGAACCAAATGCACCCCATGAGTTAAAGAAAGGGTTAGTTCTTTAAATCACATTCTCCTCTGAATTATAGTGATTTTTCGTGTCTAACATAGCGGTCCCTAAACTATACTGAATTTTTCACTCTATTTCATTTATTTAATTTTATAATATTTTTCTTTTTTCTATTTATTAAATGACTAAAATGCCTTTTTCACAAGTTATCTTCTCCTTTAACATTTAAAAATAATAAAATAATTTAATAATAATAAATAATATAAAACTAAGTATACTAAAAAAGGGGCTTCGACGACCCTTGAGGTCCTTCGACATCGGACTAGGACTGCTGACGAGTGGGCCCTCCTCTCCATCTCCTTGAATGTGTCCCTCGCAAACACCACAAGCACCGCAAAGGGAGGAGACCAACACGGGGATCAAGAACTCCTTCCAAGGTTGTCATTGCATCTACTCCAACTCCGGGCCGACCAAGAAGTCATCGGTGACTTCCTCCTGACCCTCCAACGCCTTCTCCTTGGCCTCATGGATGAGCGTCGCATCATTGGCAACGTTGCTCGCCTACTCCTTTGGGACAACAACCTCAGTCGCCCTCTCCTTGGCGATTATGACTTCGGTCGATTTATCCTCGTTGACGACAACCTTGACTACCCGTGCCACCATGTTCGACGATTTGCTTTGGGTGGCTTTTACCATAACAAAGAGTGTAACATCTTAAAATTTCGTAAAAATTAAAAACTTTTACTAATTACTATTGTCATTCCACCGGTCGATTGAAGCAATTTCAGGCACCCAATGCGTGGACACCAGAATTTTAAATTAGAAGCCAAATTCAACTTTGACTCCTCTTTTCTCTCCCCAACCTATGGGATTTCGTGTTCTCCTTCATTTCATGGCCCTTGGGGTTGTGGGGGGCACAATGACCCATCTTTCATTTCCTTTATAAACCTCACACCTCTCATTTGCACCTTTTCTTTTCATCTTCTCATTTCTTTTCCTTCCACCATTTGTTTCTTGTGTTGCTCCATTGTTTGGGCTCAGCTAGAAGTCTTTGGAGAGGGATCCACGTGCTGATCGTGAAAGAGGACAAGGAGGAAGAAGAATGAAGTGCTAGAGCTTCAACCATCGAAGAAAATAATAAAAAACTTGGCTAAAAGATGTGTTAAACTTGAGTTATAAGGTTCTTTTAGGGGGTTTTGGCATATTACCTAAGGATTATTTAGGCCTACGATCATGCTAGATGAATGGTAGAATGATGCAATGAACTATTGTCTTGATTTTATGCTTAAATGCTACTTGTATGGTGAATATTTGGATTGCTTAGCATGATGCTTTTTTATTGCCATGAATGACTTGATTAATGATTTCATATGATGATTACGTACATGAGAGCATGCATGCTTAAGATCTGGAAGTTTGGTTCTAGTTTCCATGTTATAATGATATCTAGAAATTATGTTATTAAGGTATTATAAGTATGAATTTCTTAGCATGAAGATGGACAATGAATGATGTTTTATGTTATTGCTTAGGAATAAGATGGTCACTGAAATAATGAATATAGTTCGTTGAAATGTTAAGTCGGCCACATGAAAGGATTAGTACATGATATAGAATAGGAATGATTATAAATACATTCATGATTATTATGATGCATACGATGGAATTATGGATTTATGAATCATGCCCTCATGCTCTTTGTTTGTTAGCATGCTCTCTATTTGTTAGTTAACATTAGATGTAGTTTAGATTGTTTATAGAATGTTGTGTTTCGAAAATTGATTGAAACTAAGGACTCCTGCAATGACCTATGGTTCCGCCCAGTAGAAACAGTCAATCGATCTTGGATCGGGCATCCGTTATCGATGATAGAATGTAGCGGACTATGAGATCGGACGATCGAACCTCTTTCAAGCATCCGCTCTGATATTTTGACATGATATCGATTGAGGAAGATCGCACGCTTAGTTGACATGATATCGATCGACTGATTGACTCCTTAGTTGAGATAAGATGACTACGAAATGATGTGACTCAGGAGCGATCGGTGGACTTTCAACAATCGAAGCTTTCGGCCAAGAACTCGTAATTTATCTGAGGAAGATCGCATGCTTGTCGTCCCTTTTGAGCGTCCAAATTGCGCCTGGACTTTGAATGGCCAAATGATGTTACATGATCGGGCGACCGACCAACTTTTGGGCGCCTGAGAAACATTTGCTTAACCCCTCGATCGCTAGCACGAACAATGACCGTTGCTGCTTCTTCCTCATGAAGATGGTCAGAGTTCCTTTTCAAGGGGAGGAAAGACTTTTTTTAATAAATTTTATTTTTATATTATTTATTATTGTATTACTATATTATTTTTAAATAATGAAAGAGGGGAAGAGGGCATTTTAATCATTTAATAAATAAAAATTTTGGAAAATATTAAAATATTAATAGAGAGACAGATGAAAATCTCAGTGTAGTTTAGGGATACACTACAGTAAGTTCTTATATTAGAAATAATTTAGAAGAGATTTAAATAATTAACCCTTAAAGAAAAAGAAGAAATTATGTCCAGTATAATTTCTTTCAGACACATTGTCGTAGGTCCGCCAAACAGTTAATGGTGATTATATAAACTAGTAATTTTTTTGTTGGAATCAATAATTTTATGATTAAGTCAAGTAAACATAATTAATTAACAATTAAATCATAAGTACCATTCGAACAATTCCTTATCAGCTGGAGTTGTTAGAAATGTGAGCCAATATGATTTGCTAATCATAGCTAGTCTTCTTCCTCTATTATATTATTACATTATAAGATTTAAAGTAGGCAAACAAAATTAACAGTTAAAAGTCCTAATCCTCGTCATTACGTAGAACAAAAAGAAGAGAGGAGAAAAATAAACAGAATAAGAATGCTTTTTTTTAAAACCTATGGATGCAATCTTCCACAAACGCATAAAGAATTTAGTATTGAAAGCCTACACATATATCATGGTTCAGACATTAGATAAAGTTAATTGAAAGCCTACACTTTTTTTTTTAATTTTCATGCGTTTTACGATTAGAAAAAGACGCCCTTCAATTTTTTTACGCACTTTGAAATAAAATGCGATTCATTTAACATGTTGAGCATTTAATGTGCATCATTAATTAATAAAACTATTTTATCTAACAACGGTTGACTCAATTATTTAATGATTGAATTTTGAGTTGAAAAATGAAGGAAAATACTATTGGGACAAGTACAGCCTATTTGTTACTTATAAAGTGACTTGTAATTGTCTCATGATTTGATCATTTTATGTTTCTTTGCTGAAGCTTTTGGATGAGAGAGAAGTACATAAAAAAAATTAATAAAAAAAACTTGATATTGGAGTTTGGACATAAGGCTCAAATAGACAAAAAATTTTGAAATTATTTTTGATACATTTGAGTGTTATTGGATAATGTTTCTTTCTATTTTTCTTCTTCATCGTTTATAATATATCAAAGAATTAATTAATTTTCATATTTTTTAAAAATTTTTTTGTGATGTTTGTTATTACAATATATATTAATATTGTTTTCCTTTATCTCTTAATTTTAAGTTCTATTCTAAATATTACCTTGATAAATTAAATTACAATATTCATTTTTAAATAGAATAAATATGTTTATCTTTTAATAATTTTAGATTTAATGTCTCTATAATACATAAAAACTATGGGTTTTAGATCAAGAGATAATAATACAGTATATATATATATATACACACACAAAAACTATTTAATATGATAGAAATTATATCTATCAGGAAACAATAAGTTTTAATATTCGAGCAAAAGCTAAACATAGATAAATTAACAAAAGTTGTGATGACAATAATATATGTTGTTTATTTAATATGAAATTATAAAAGTTGATTTAGTAGATGTAACTGATGTTTATTAGAAAACAACAAATTTTAACATTTCATGAAAAAGTTAACTACAAAAATAAATTATAAGTGTGATAATAAATATAAAAACACAACTCCATATTGTTTCTAGACTTTCATGATGACTTTAATTACAGAGTAGATTAATTGTTATTGGAGAACAAATGAATTTTCAATCAAGTTATGATTCAATGCATTATTAATATTATATATATATATATATATATATATATATATATTCAATTTGCATGTGTTCAACATTTTTTTAATAAACAAATGCACAAGTTAAAGACTAAAGAAAGTTATGACATAATTTGTTTCGGACGGACATCTCATTAGGTCAGGTATTTAAGGTGCAAGCTTACTTAGCAAGATATTTTGTTCAACTGAAGTTGTTTCAATTAATTTATGAATATTTTTTTTGTTCATTACATGTGTTTATGATTAGAAAACTTCATACACTTATACTTCTTAAATTATTTTGAAACAAATGAACTTTAAAAAAAACAAAAGTATACTTTTACACATATTCACAT
This sequence comes from Pontederia crassipes, assembly GCA_030549335.1. Taxonomy (NCBI): domain Eukaryota; kingdom Viridiplantae; phylum Streptophyta; class Magnoliopsida; order Commelinales; family Pontederiaceae; genus Pontederia; species Pontederia crassipes. The sequence goes on from CM060191.1 coordinate 57,297,417, forward strand.
TAGTTCAAGCATTTAACATATATATATATATATCACCAATTGATATTTTCTAGTATTATAATTAACTTAATTAACCAACAATTCAAATTTTAATTTAGAAATAAAAATGTTACAAAGGCAAATTTCTTTTCTCATCGGATAAAGAGTGTGAGATAATAAGAACTGCTAAGAGTAGCTGGCTCTCTTCTCTTCCGTTATCATAACATCTAAATTAAGGAAAAAAATAACAAGAAATGGAAATATTATTAAACCCTAATATTTTTTGTCGCGGAACAAGAAGGGGAAAATAAAAAGAAAAGGACAAAACATTTTTTGACCGCAATCTTCCACAGGCGCGTGCGCGTGGACAAGAAAAAAAAATAATTTGCGTTCGCATAAATCTCCTCAAATCCAAAATCGCAGGGCTTCAAATTTCAATCGAGCGACTTCCCCTCCAATGGCGTCCGCGATGGCTGATGGGAGCTTCGGGTCCGTGCTCGACGTGGTGGCTTCTTTCAGTTCGGCTTCTTCTTCTCCCTCGTCGTCGACGGTGGAGCGGAGGAGGTGGTGACCTCTGCCCCCCTTGTTCTTTTTCGGGTTTTGGTTGCGTAACATGGTCGTCGTCGCCGGACCTTACGATGCCGTGGTGGAAGAAAGCGGTTTCTCCTCCGTCCTCCTCGTCCAGGTCCGCCGTCTCGGCCGCCTCCTCCCCGCGCCACGCTGCTCGGCGCGCTAGCGACCTACACGTCTTCTTCTCCCGTCGCGACGTTTCCCAACCTCGCCTCACACGGCAGCGCAAGCTCCGCCACCTTTCCGACCTCGAGGTCGACCTACTCACTTCCGACGACGGCGGCGTCTCGTCGGCCGGTTCCACTCCCGTCTCCCGCTCCTCCAGCAATCTAGTCGACGCCCTCCCCTCGCGCTCCTCGTTGTCACCCTTGCCGCTTCCCTTGCCGGAGCATCGAGCTCCGGCAACTGGTGCGACGCTGCATCCGGAGCCGACCTCCGGGCAGGTGATGGGTTTTGGGCACCCGTCGGCTGGTTCTGCAGGTCGCCCCCTACTCTCCATGAGAGGGGCTGTCCAGTGCGATGGAGCGAACGGGTCGGTTCTTGGGACTTCCACCACTGTTGATCTCGCGTCGGAGCGCAATTCTGCAGCGTCTATACAGGGAAGGTAAAGAGAGCATCCTCGTTGTGTTTAGTCTAATTTGAATTCTTTGCTTGTAGTCGTGTAATTAAAATTCCTTGCTTACAACTGCGTTTAAGAGAAGATGTTAGTGCTAGTTATGCCATTTCTTTTCGTCCTAGCATAAATATATTTAATACATAGAAAAAATATTTCTGAAAGTTTGGAAGGATATCTGCTGCCTTTCAAGTATTTGAACTCCCGCCGTTTAGCAGTTTGTTTTCCATTGGCATAGAAAACGAAACAAGGAGAGATGCCCAATCTACCAACACTTGTTGAATCTATTCAATAGCCTTGTTAAGCCATCAATACATCTTGAACTTTTGCTAACTTAATGATGAGTTACTATTTTCTTAGAGGAATATCAATTATACAATACCTTTTTCCAGGAAAAAGGGTCAACTTTACAATGCTCAGAATGGCCTCAATTGCAGTATATTTTTTTAAAATTTAGAGAAATAACTGTAGCCGACCCCACCTAGTGGGATAAGACTTTGTTGTTGTTGTTGTTGTTAGAGAAATAACTGGACTAGATCGGGAGCTTTTAGTAGGGAACTTTTTTTGGTGCATGCTTGTCATGTAACCTGAACTTGTGAAGCTACCATGATCTTCCAATAAGCTGACCTATTACTTCATAATTACAGTTTGGATAGCTTGTGAATTCCCTGGAAGATCCAATAACCTTACCTATGAGGACGTTTTTCATAGAGGATGTATGTTAAATTAATTTTTTTGTCTACTCTGTGACCCAGAATTAGACAAAAAGAGCATTATCGCCCAATCACTCATGATATACTTGAGGTTTCTTGGGGAAAAATATTTACAAAGACATAGATATCTTAAGTTTTGAAAACTTCTAGGCTATACCCCAGCCGTATGGTTAATAATTACTTCTTAAAACTTAATTCTCTTTCAAATAAACTCTGACTTCTAGACCCATCTGTTAAGCACTTAAGCATATCCTTTTTTAAATTGTTTTCACCTTTACCATCATTTGTTCTAAATACTTCGCTGATTGCTTTTCTAGCAGAAGCAGCAATTCTCTTTTAATGAACTAGTTGAAGATAACATGTGAATCATATTTAAATAATAAATGAAAAGGATCTGATCCCGTTAGCTCATGAACGCTATCCACGGAAATTAGTTCGCCGGCAAGGACCACAACAGCATTGACACCAAGAGACCAAGACTTGCACATTGTAGAGGAAGATTAGAATGAGAGATTGGCTTCTCGAAAAATAGAAGGAGAGATTGAGAGAGTTAGGAGACAAGACCATCATCATATTTTATAACTCATATATTATCATATAGTAAATGGGGAGAAGAATTTTGTAACTTCTTCTTCCTCATTCATGATGGAGAATAAAAGGTAGTTATGAGAGGGCAATACAATTATGGCCCTCCATTATATCTATTAATAATATAATAATTTGAATATCAATTAAATCATCATTTGATCATTACTATAAGATTTAACCATTTGTTCGACGATTCAATTGAATCATCATTCAATCGAGGCCATCTGGTTGAGTTTAAGGCACATGCTTTGCCCACTGTCTACACTAGTATGAATATTTTTTTTAAAGTTCTTCACACCTTTCAAAAAAATAATAAATTGTTGCCTAGATAATTTTTATTGTAGGTTCTCAGGAAGCTACTATTGATAGTTCTTATTTATACTGCAATATTGAAATTTTTCGGTTTCTGAAATGTATAGTGACTTGTAATTTGAGTCATCCTTGATGATATTCTTATTTGAGTCCTGTAGGCATTACATTCAGAAATTGATGGTTCCTTTCAGCAGACACTCACATTCCAATTATATGTGCACTAGGAATTCTCATCAACATGCTCGCAAAAGTGTAGAGCTTGGTGACATATCATCAAGGAAACATACTTTTACTCATCGTAGGAAGGTGATGCAAGATCCAAATTCAGGTGATATAGACTTTCGGTTGAATATACCTCCCAAAAGCGCTCCTACCAGCGGCTTTTCAAGTCCTGTTCGAAGTCCCGTGCACAGCCCTAGGACATTGAGTAGTGTAGACTTATCCACCTCTAGCATTTCCAATCCGGGGTTTCAGATATGGTCAGCTCCAGAGATCCCCTCCTCGGATGCAATTTTGTCTCCATGCACTTCTGAGATGATTGTTGGTAGCCCTGATCTTTCACCAATTTGTAGTCCAACACCTAAAAGCCCAGTCTTGAAATCCAGAAATGTCAGTGCACCTCCCTCCCCATTGCATCTAAAAAAATTTCCTGAAAACTCTTGTGCATGCCATGATAATGGCAGTATTGGTAATGCACACAAACTTCCTCTGCCACCTGGAATTGCAGCTCCATCACAGTCGGGTTTTGCTTTAAAAAATGCTACAAAATCAGAGATCTCCCCCATGACAAGCCAGTGGCAAAAAGGTCGACTTATTGGAAGTGGCACTTTTGGGAACGTTTATGAAGCCACCAACAGGTCTGCAGTGATTCTAATGGATGCATTTGTCTTAAGCCTCCTGCTACTTTTTTTGTGATCAATGTTTCTGTATAGGCATACTGGAGCATTGTGTGCAATGAAGGAAGTAAATATAATACCCGATGATGCTAAATCAGCTGAATGCTTGAAACAATTGGAACTGGTTAGCTCTCTATCATTATTTTTTAATATGGTCAGCATTCATGCATACTCTTGGTTTGAATAATTATCTGTTTACTAGACACTTCTTGGGGATTATAGTTCTTGAATATCCTTTTGTTCTATGGTTTTATTTTCAAGTGATGATAGTGAATGCTAATTCTATGCCAACTAGTTGACCTTTGTTCTCTTTGCAGGAAATAAATTTTCTTAGTCAATTTAAGCACCCGAACATTGTACAATATTATGGGAGCGAAACAGTGAGCTACCATTTCGATCGTATTTATGAACTTTTAAGTTTCCTTTCATGTTTGGAGAATTTTAGCTTCATTTCTTCTTATGGATGCAGATTGATGACCGATTTTACATTTATCTAGAGTATGTTCATCCTGGTTCAATTAATAAGTATGTACGTCAGCATTGTGGAGCAATGACTGAATCTGTGATCCGCAATTTCACTCGGCATATTCTAAAAGGACTAGCGTACCTGCACAGTAAAAAAATAATGCACAGGTTTGTATTTTGTCCAAGAAATTGTGCACGTTTTCATTCTGCATAAATTGACATGAGGTCCAACTCATTCTGATCTTCTATTTGTAATGTGAGTCTAGACTAGTGGGTTATGTGTTCTATAAAAGCGGTCTAAATTTATTCCATTATTTGCTAAATGGAATTACATTGAAGATCGGCGATTCCATCTGGGTTGCTGCGCAGATACACATACGTATGTGATGGAGGGGATGTGATGGTCACTATTTGATTCATTTATCATAAGTTCATAACTTTTCAAAAATCACAAGGGCAGCTATAGACAGACTTTAAGAAAATCTACGAACTTTTCCAAACCTTATAGAAGAGCAAAAACTGAATATACATATAAAAAAGTATAAGTTGTAAATCTAGGATTGTTCTGGAACCCTACACTGGTAATTGTCACCTTCTAGCAGCAGGTTTTGCAAGAACCTCATTAGCGTGTGGTACGGTAGCACCATAACTAGGTCTGTTCTCTATGGAGCTGCCATTGATGATCGTCTGGGTGAGAAAAATCAGCCCAAGGGCAAAAAGGAGAGAAAAGAGGGGACAGAGAAAAAAAAAGACATGTCAGATACAGAAACAGGCAATGCACCCATGAGAGGGGAGGGATGGTGAACCATACTTATATTTTTCTCTCAATTTGAATTACAACTTATAAGTGCCATGTATACACTTACGCCATGTGTGTATTATGGCAGATGGGGAAATGATGTTTTTTGCATTTGTGACGAGTTTGCAGCATTACTGAAAATAAATTGCAGCCTGGGCTAGAATTGCCAAGTAGTGTGTAGAACAAACTTTTGTGTTCATTTATCCTACTTATGTTTGTGACTGTGCTATTGTATTTGTTAAAATTCTTCTCACAGTACCCTAAGAAGATTCTTCTCAAAAATTTTATTTATTTTCTTATTGATTTAGTTTTTCTTTCAGTAAATTTATTTTTTGTACACTTACAGGATTTCTTTCATTTACTCATGAAATAATTGTGCTTTTAGAGATATTAAAGGAGCAAATTTGCTGGTTGATATTAATGGTGTCGTGAAGCTTGCAGATTTTGGGATGGCAAAACATGTAAGCTTGGCTAAGATGCTACAAGATTCATTTTCTTAACCTTTTGCATTTTTTTCTTTGCTATAACATGATTTATTTTATTGATTGACTCTGTTTCATTTCATTTTCAACTTGTATATCTTATCTTTAGCACTCATTATATTCTTGATTAATATTTCATTGAGCAGCTAAGTGGAGCAATGGGGGCTCTTTCACTAAAAGGGACACCATACTGGATGGCACCTGAAGTATGTACTCTTTCTGTGATGTAGATTCTTCTTTTTTAACAAGATCATTTGGAATGATGTGTTTCATCTTCTCTTTTTTTGGCAAGATGAACCTGTCAATATGAATTTCAATTTCACATATTAAAGATGCCCCTCTTTAACTGTAAACTTCGTACAAAAACTTCACATATATAAAGTTTATAAATTGTGACTGCTCTCTCTTTCAAAAAAATAAAATAAAATACCTGCCTCTTAACTGGGATCATTAGAAAAGACATGATTTCAAAATAGAATCCTGTGCCGGATCGTGCCATGATTGGGCCATGCAAACCCAGTTCGACTGTGGCCAGGTTTGTGTTGTGCCAGCACAGCTCCTATTTGCAGCCCCACTTTTTTTTTTAAAATCAGATACACAAAGGTACTCTTGACTGGAATCATTAAAAAGATGATTAGACATCCTGGCAACCAAAAAATCCAAATATTACATGTTTCTTATCCTTTATGTATGTTACATCTAAAAGATAAATCCAAAAGATTTGTTGGAGGGTGGATTGTACCTGGGCGAAAACATAGTTGGAGATGTAGCTACCCGAAAGACCATATATCACATGTGCTTTATAAGAAACTTCCATGCCAACAAATGGATGGCTACAGTTTGGCCTGTAATGGCTCATGGACATGCTATACAGCACGACCGATTCCCGTCTCCAACATGGTTTTGTGACAGAAATAGAACGACAAGAAGAATCCATGTTGTTGATCCAACTTGTCTGAGTCTAAGAAGATAATGTCAGTTAACTTTCCACAGATGTGTCACTTTCGTAACTTTCCAACGTCTCTTTTCTCCACAGGTTGTACAGGCCACAATGAACAAGGACATTGGCTATGATCTGGCAGTTGATATTTGGAGCTTGGGTTGTACCATCATTGAGATGTTTACCGGGAAACACCCCTGGAGTGGACTAGAAGGGGTAAGCATGAATTCCTTTGTACTTCTGATTTTCTTGGACCCACCATAAAATTGCAAGCCAAAATAGCGTTTACCTGTTGAATTCGGAAAATATCTTAACTTGGAGAATGCAGTCTTATTTACATTGAAGGATTTAGGTTATCAGCAGCAATGCTGATGCAACTCCTATCTCGGTCTAATTATGTTGCCTGATCTAGATTTTTCAGTGCATTTTTAACGTTCATAGTGTTTGATAAGTCAACTCTTTTGGTTAAAATAGGTATGTTACTGCTGTTTCCTGGGGAAAGGTCATGTCTTGGTATGCATGTTTATTTCCTGCCACAGAAAATGGATAGTTGATATTATAACTGCATAGCTGCTGAAATCCTTACGTTTTAAAGATGTCCCTATTGCTATGTTTTCCTATTTAGCGTCTAGATTCACAAAGAATCATGAGGGAAGAGGAGGTGGAAGAGAGGATAGAAAAGAAAGCTAAAATTGGTTGCAGTAACTGCATCTCATTTGCCTGTAGTCTGTGTGAATGTATTTGAAAGCTTCGAAGTAACTTATTTGAGAAAAAAACATAGTAGTCTTTTCAGTAGTTCGTATATAATTTGACAATCTCTACCTTCACTTGAAGTGGAAAGCATAATTGTTCTCAGGGGTAAAGTATATGATATGATCTAAGAACAGGTGAACTTTAGGATATTCTTAAATGTCATACAATGATTGCCTGCATTCTTTGAATGTTACCATGCATTTCTCAGTAAAATCCTTCCATTTTTTCATACCCAAATTGCATCCTCTTTACTCTGGTTTACAGTTGATAGTGACTTTGCCCATTTTGTGAGACCTACCTCTTTCGAAGCACCTTTTTTTATGTTGTCAGCATTTGGATATGCACTAGAGATTCTGCTCGTACGATAGAAAATATTTTTTCCTTGTTATTGTGAATGTGAGGATATTCTCGTGGCTTTCTTGAAGTTTCTAACTAATCTGTAAGTATCACAGGCTGCAGCTATGTTTAAAGTGTTGCATAAAGACCCAGCTTTACCTGAGGCATTGTCCAATGAGGGTAAGGACTTCCTGCAACGTTGCTTTCAGAGAAATCCTGCTCAAAGACCTACTGCAAATATGTTATTAGAACATCCCTTTATCAGACATGCCAATCATTATAATGTTCATGGTTCCATTCAATCATTTGCTGGGATTAAAATTATCGTAAGTGCATATCAATTCTTTTATTGCTCTTTCTAGATATAAGTAAATTCCAGCAAATGAGTTTTTCATGTATTTAATCTTACTTTACAGGATAATTCTGTCGCTCCAAAAGATAGAGTGAAATCAAAAAGTGAAGCCTGTGTGAAAGACAGATGTTCCTCTAGTGGGTAAGCTTATTATCTAATAAGTTTGATTTATATCATTTAAGACTCCTCGAGGCAAAATAGTTTCAAATGTATTTGGTTTTCCAAACAGCGGATACAGTTTCCACTCTCATCCTGGAACTTCTGAATCAGCCACCTCTCGTCATTTCCTTCGCTCTGCCCCTGAGCTCTATAGTTTATCCCCCGGGCGCCCAAGTCAAACATTATCTAATCCAGTTGGTTCTTCAGCAAGTATTTTGAATAGTGTGCAATTGGCGACTGTAAATTTCCAGCCATATGCACTACGGAAGCCTAATGGGAAAGAAGTTGGTCTCCTCTGACATGGATTTGTTATTTAATGGACGACATTGATAATTTATGATTATGCCCCTAGCCAGATGCACCAGTGAAAATCCTCATGGGGGAAGAATTGATCTCCCTCCCCGCGACACAGACTGGTCATGTTTATCACCATGTAAAAATTGTGAATGATTCTGAACTCAACAATCCAAAGTACTGGAAGCCAAATGACCATGTGCAGGGGCTATCCAGTCCTACCGAGCTGGAGTTGAAGATGCTGGCTTGATTGAATATCGTCCATCCTTTTCATGCCTAGCCTCGTTCGTTTTTTGGTTTTTTCAACTCAGCTTAAGAAGGTCCTTGGCCATTGACACATCCACATGAAATTTGTAAACGATGGATCACACACGTTAAAAAAAAAATAGCTTGCACATGCAGACAGGGACTAGGGAGATGTAGTATACTGCACTTTCTTTTTGGTGGATTTTGAAGAGTTGTAGGATTTTTCTCGATGGTATCACTTATCATGTAACATAGAATTATAGATGGAAATCGAGTGGAGTTGTATATAAACTCATGTAATGGTTTACAGCTAAATTTTAGAAGTTAACCAGTAGTATAAAACCATCATTTTATTTGGAATTACCTCAGTGCAATATGTATTACTTTTGTAGCTTTTAGCTGCCTTGCCTATGTAGCATATTTCTATATTCCATGTCCGATAATTGTGGCATATTGTAAGCTTAAATCAGGAAGATGGTCTGAATAATTATGTATCGTTAATTTAAGCATCTTGTTATATATAAAAAAATCAACCCAAGTTGTGAAATTACAATTTCTTTTGGTGTTATCCATGCAGCGATGGATCTCAAGGTTTAAATAGGTTAGTCCTGTTTAAAAAATTTAATAAATAATGTAGGCTGTAGGCATATAATAGGTCAAAAATTAAATTAGATATGACTTGTTTGTTAGAATTAAGAAGCATGACCTGGCTTAATAGTTTATTAAGTTTTATTTATTAATGAAGAAATCAATTCCTAAAACAAAATATAATAAAAAAATGATCACACAGTTTAAATCATAAATATTAATAGTAGTATAGCCCTAAGTTAACAGGATAGGCTTAATCTAAATAAATTAGCAGACTAAGTTTTAAATTAAGACCTAGCTTATTTATTAAATAAATGAGCGAAGTCAAAGTAAGACCCAAAATATGTTGAGCACGAGATGCTTAGGAACACCGTGTCCCCCCCTATCCATGCCTATCCAAGAGTGGATAGAATTATTTCAACAAAACTATTTTTGGCATTCGACGCCGTATCTCAATTCACTACTAACTAGTAGTTGATGTTTGATAGGATCCATATTTTTTTAGCCACTGACGAGTTCGAGTTAGTATCAGAGTCCCACAAAATTTAGGACTTAACAAGGAAGTGTTTTTTTAGCAGAGTTTTGAACCTCAATCTCCACTCAGTTTTAAATTGAAGTGCTTTTTAGCGAGCTCTGAACCTCAATCTCCACTCGGAGTATCAGATCCAAAAGGTTTAACTTTTCACATACTCGAATTTAAAACTTGCTAAATGAAAGATGCAGAGGATTAGATTGTGGGTTCAATTATATGTTTGGCACTGAACAATTGCACAGCATCTCAATCAGATGGTACCACTTCTGCATCTGTGATGCATGCCACAGTCTCTGCCTCCAGTGCTGCAGCCTGCAGGAGGGTCACACATGAAATATTACGTTAAAAAGTTGAAATATTACGTTAAAAAGTTGGAATCTCAACAGTCAACACTATACACGTTCGACCTGCATCACTCGTTTGGACGTGAACACGAACAACTTGAAGTAGAGAGCCTGATGCAACAAATATGCGTTCCAATCTTGATACAGTTCCCCCTGTGTGTGTGTTTTTGCAGAGTTCAACCAAGTTCAACCAGCTTGACAGGGAGGCATGTCACACTTTCTTCGCGGTGGTACTCCCCTGAACCAACAAATTTACCAAACCTCGTCCTATATCTACAGCAGTAATAAAAGGAATCCCTCATCGAGCATATGGCTCAGCATGCCAAAGCCATCTGATCAGAGACAGATGGCACTGTTGCAGGAACAGGAATCTGTCACAGTACTCACCATCATCTCATGTACAGAAGCAAGGAAGTAAATTAATGCACTCTTACCGCAAAAGTGAGATCACAGCTATCAGAGCCCACATGCAGTGTGCACCTCACATAGCGAGAGGATAGATGGAGCGGGAAACTTTGGCCTATCTTTTCCAGTTTGCCTGTGAAGCTTTTTAAGTGCTCGGTCTTAGGTGAACTGAGACACTCGTTTTAGCACAGACATGGGAAATTCATCAACACTTACGTGTGGACTCGCTAGGGTTATACCTCAACAATCTTATCAGAACAAACATTCATTTCTGAGAAGGCTGATTTGGATGGTGTTCGGGCCTTTCCTTTTTTAACTGAACTTACTTCCTAGATAATGTACTCCAAAATGACTAGTACACTGTAACAAATAGAGAACTGTCCTTGGCCCGATTTGAAGTTACATGATATTGTCTGCAAGGATCACGACCATATCTTGTGCACAAGTGACAACCATACATTGTTTTGCACGTAGTAGACAGAATGACCACCTTTATATGATGTGAAATATGGCTCCAACTAGTCAATCAAATTTCTACCATCAATGTGCCTTTTACCAAACCCAGCGGCAAAGCAAGATGCTTTACAGCATATTCATAAGGAATCCCAGCAAGAATCTCCATCGAAAATGAATACAAATAGAACAATAGTAAGAAGGCTAAGCCAAACACTAATTCCACTTACTCATCAGCCTTACAACATGGTAGACAGCATTGCATGGAAAGAATTAATGCTTGAACAAGAGCTGTGATATCAGAACTGTTTAAATTACATTTATGAGAAAAGGACAAGAGCTGTGAACAAGAAAACGCAAGCCAGACGAAGCATGTTCGCATACAGCCTTCAATCGCCCCTTTGGTGCATGAACTCATCTCCTTCCTATGCTTTCATGCTTGAGGCAGGCTTTTCTTCTTTTTTTTTTTAAAACTTTTGTGCTGAAGTTTTAACCTTTCCTCTCTTTTACACACGTTAATTTGGAAGCATTGCCAAGAAGCATCAAGTCCAAACAATCACAATGGTACTGATAAACAAGAATTAATTAACTAACAAATGAGGGGAGTTTTGAGAGATACAAAGACATGAAGATGCATGTAACCGAGCACATTCAAAAGTATGTCCGTGGACCAGTTCCTAGATGACATCTTTCATCTCCAGCCTCCTCTTATCTCTTGAGACGGTGAAAGAGGAGTTATCTACGACATCGGTGGAATCACTGATGGTCGAAAAATGCACTGATAAATCCATCGAAACCGACCTCTTTGGTGGTGTCATCAGCTTCTTAGGCGCCTCTTGGATCATCGAAGTGTAGCAGGAGAACATATTCTCCTGAAACAAGCTGTATTAATTGTAGTAAATTCAAATGGGTGGCTTTTTTAAGCCTTTTCTGAGTAGAAACACGTAATTTAGAATTAATGCATTGCGTCCTACCATTTCTAACGGTCCGAAGAGGGTCTCCGAGATGACTAACTCTTCTCTGGTGAAACTTCCATCGGCGGCAGCTAGTACTGAAGCCGCGGCGAGAACTGATGGACGATAAGTTACTGAACTAATAGCTGCACTCATCATTGAGCCAACAAAAAGGGAACAACCGAAATATCAGCAAAACAATTGAAGGGGATTAATGCAGCCAAAGGAGTCCTAATTCCAGTTGGTGCGAATAAACGAACCATGGATGCTTGCAATGATGAATCCAATGGCACTATACATCCAGTCTCTCGATCCATTCTTGCAATGCAACTTGGACGTGAAGTAGGCCAAGTACTCAAATGGAGTGATCGTGCTCATCTGCCATCCCAATGTATCCAATACAAGAAGCTCCATTCTCTGTATGGTGTCGCCATCAAAACTGTAGCCCTCCGTTTCGAACTCCGAAAACATCGGCACTCTGCACTCCTCCATTTTGGCTGCAAGCGTCAAGCAGGCCAGTGATAACAAGCTGATCGCCCACAATTTCCCGTTCTGATGGAAAGCACATCGGCAACTAAACAGTTAGTATAAAAGAGATTAATCATGCAACTAAATGTGCAGCAGCATCAGATACATTACATCGATGCTTCGCCGCAAGAAGAAACGATCGAAATAGGACACTGCTAAATACGCGGTTCTGAATCTGAATCCAAAGAAGGCTCTTTTCTGAACAAACAGAAAGTATTAAGTCGCTTACACAAACAATCATGCATACAGCGATTGAATCAAACGCAAGTAGACTAAAAATGCTAACTTTAAGAATCCACTTGATGGAGGCACATCGCGCATCCATGAACCACGCCTCTGACATCTGAGAGGAATGCTGATCGAAGCTTTTCTCGCTTGCCACCAGTGTCCCAATGTACTCCTCCTCGCCCGCTTCGCAGTCAAGCGAATCCCTGAGCAGCATGAAGGTCTCGTCGCAGCGTTCTTCTCCGTCGTCCATGGCGGCATCCAGCTCTGCCCCGTCTTCTCCGCAGATGAGACTGGAGATGGCAAAGGGGTCATCGTAGCCCTCCATATACTTCGTCCGCAGGTTTGCCCTGCAGGATGTACGAAGCTTTCGGGATTCTTTCTTGAGTGCAGTTAGATGGGGCATGAAATGGATTGAGAGAGAGAGATCTGCGAAGAAGGCAGACACCGAGTTTGAGCGGTGCGAAGAAATCTGCGACGAAGTCGAAGGTTGTGCGTACTTCGACACCTGCAGAACCCGAACTTAGCGGGAAGTGGCGAGATATCATAAAACTAAGCAAATAACAAAGACCGGTGAGAACTGATGGACTGGTCGTTGTAATTTATTTCTAAATTTTTTTAATTAGGTGAGATATCTTTTATAATAAATAAATAAAGATATATATAGGATTAATGGGCGTGCAACGCCCATACGGTGAAACGCCGTGCAACGCCCAAAATCATAGCCGTCAAATGATTTGGACGGTATAGATCGCACGCGAATGAAGATGCCCAAATCGCGAGAGCCTCTTCTCTCTCGATGATGGATGTGACGGCAGGATCCCACGACCCCCGACATCTCCGACCGCTTGCATCTAAGATCCCAACATCTCCGACTGCGATCTCCGCTCTCAACCCATGCGAGTGCGAGCGCCGCCCTGATTCTCCGAGCCGCGATCGAAATTTCCGGGCGCCTAGCCGACCTCACTGCAAGTGCCGGTGGCCCCCATCATTCCCGACACCGCGCGACCTCCCCTCCTCCCCCTCGTTTCCACTCCGGCGTCGGCTCCGACAATCAACATCCTCGACCCCACTGCGAGCGCTTCGACGTTCATCGTCCCCGATTTTGCGATCGCCGCCCCCAAACTCTGAAATCTCCATCCTCGAGGAACCTAATCCTATCACCAATCGTCTATTGATCGATCGATCGAGAGAGAGATGATTGTCGCCCCCAAATTCCGCCATCGAGGTTGGTCATGTCGTCGTCGATCGTCGAGCGAGACAAGATTGCATATGTGGGTGTTGACGCCGGCGATCTACGAGCATTTGCCTGCGAGTGCCAACAACCTACGAGCGCCTGCTTGTGAGCGCCGACCTGCGAATGCCAGAAACCCGTTCTTGTTTGCGCCGACCATTGGCAAAGATCATCTCCGGTTGGGTCCTTGGGTGCCGCCGTTTACAGAGATCGTTGCTGGTCGTGTGGGTTGCCACTACAATCTCATCTGAACCGTTGATTTTGATTTCATCTGGCGATCTGTTATGAACCGTTCATCTTGGATCCGATGGTTGAGAGACAGGCGTTGCACGACGTTTCACAGTAAGGGTGTTGCACGCCCATTAATTCATATATATATATATATATATATATATATAACTCCGACTATGATGAAATATTGCTTAAGAGAAATAATTCAATTGCTAGCGATCAAAATATGATATAGTAGTTTAGTAAATTATTTCTCATTAATTATTTTTTCTTGTATTCTTTTATTTGTGTACTAAGTCATGTGATTCTTCTAATCCAAACAAAATTTAATTTTTTTTGTTGTGTACTAAGTAATGTGATTCTTGTATTCTCATTAATTATGTGATTCTTAGTACGCATCATCACATAATTCTTATTTGCAGCAATTTCTTCTTTTGTTTTGTCTTCCCAAGCAGACGACGGGTTCAGAGATAAAAATAAAAAAAAAAACAGCAGCATGTTTCTAATTACCATGTGACCCGTGACGAATTAATTAATATATAAGGATAACAGCGTGGATGTATAGATCTATCAAACAATTGAAGAAAAGAACACACGTGAGGTAAACTCTGGATCCTTTTATTGCTGCAGGGGCCGCCCGCAGGAACATGTTCTTTGTCTCATAAAGAAAAATAACTGAAGGAGCTTGAGAAATTTGAATGTTTTGTAATCAAATTTTTTATAGGCAAGCGAACTATATTAAAGTCCTGATCGATAATTTTGCTGGATCAAGTAGTGTTCATCATTTTTTTTTTATACGCTATGAGAGCTGAGTAGAGTCTCCATTGTCTAGAATTGTAACACCCCAAATTTTACCCCCACATTGTTAATAACAATGTGGCGTTCGTCCGTTCGTCATCACATAATCATAATAAAAATATGATTTTTATTTAAATTAGCGAAAGCTTAAATCATTAAATAAGATAAAAAAATCTTTCAATAAATGCGAAAACTTGTTAAAACATCAAAATAATGTTATAGAGTTCAAAATGTTACTGATAACCAATAAAAGATCTTAAAATCATAGTCCAACATATCTCTTTAAAAGCACAGTCAAAAGATTTTAAGACAATTGATTCTTAATATCTTAGATCATTGTGCAATTTTATTCGTTATGAGCTGAGCCGCCATCCATCCAAATCACTATGCATCTGCATGGATCCAAAGTGCAGATGTTTCCTTATTAGAGTATGTAAAGGTCATGCTATGCAATGTGATGATTCTATAAAGGATACTACATGATATGCATCATATTTATATGAAATAAGTAATCTACATATCAAACATTAACATCATTCTATCATCATGCACATAAGTAATTGCATGGAAGACATATAATCATAATCATACTTATAATATGGACATTCATAATAATCATTCATTCAATCCATAGACATATAGGTGAGATACATTTACTATAATCATTACCTCTATAACTTTCAACAGGGTTGCTTTATAACCCTTTTGGACTTTCACTTTCATGGGACATTATTCCATAATTTTTCCTCATGGTTGCTTTATAACCTTTTGGACTTTCACTTTCGTAGGACTTCAATCCATTAGATCAATCATTAGCTCTTTCCTATTAATGTTATATCTTCCGATAGTTGGGACTTATGTCGTTGTCCTCTCAATAAACTAGCTAGGCCTAGGAGACAATTCTCCTCTCTCACTCAAAGGTGACATCAGAATGCACATACTGTTGTCGATGCATGTAACGATCATTCTACACTCTCGTCCGAGGGCGACATTGAAATGTACACACTGTTGTCGATGTGTGTAATGATCATTCCGAAAAAAATTCGATAAAGGGTCGTAGAGGGGCAACATGTAACATCATCCACAACTGAGTTCATTATATTTTTCAAACAACAATCATTTACGTCGATCTTCATATTTTAACCTAGTTACGTGAGGAACATGCATATACGTGTATTTAAGTTTATATACAATAATCAAGCATCAATACTTACTATTAATACCTTGAAAGTAACATTTAATATACTATACAAGGTTTCTATCACTGTCACGGTCGTAATATAGGCTGTCACGATCGTGACAGAAGCCCATAAAATTTGTTCCGTGCCTTCTCTGTCACGGCCATGCCTTCAATCTTCACGGCCGTTACATATGTTGTCACGGGCGTGTTAGAGGCTTTGCCTTAGCCGTTTTTCAGACTTTTGTCATGGGCGTGACATGTGTCACGGTCGTGACCGAGCGTCGGAAAACTACGTCGCCTCTCAACTTTTTCATGATTTTCATTAAAAACTTTGGGAAATCGATATACACAACAAATCTGATTCTAATCCTTGCACATGGCATATATCTAATCATGGAATTCTATTCATGTATAGATTTAGAACAAAAACTCTCAACCAAAATTTATCGTGAGGACAAGATGTCCTCAAACTCTCAATCCAATTATGAAAATCATTGAGAGAGAGAAAGAGATTTGAATACCCTTTACATCTTGGATCTTCCTCCTCTTTATTCCTCTTCTTCCTTCTCCTTGATCTCCTCTTTCTCCTTCCTCAACCCCTGACCATCAAGGTTTGGATTAAAGAGAGAAAGAGAGAAAAAAGAAATCTTATATAGGAAAAATCATGAAGATTTGGACAAAAATTTCAAATTATCCATGATGAAAAATCAAGATATTACAATAATTATTAGAACTTGTCCGAAATGAAAGAGTGGTAAAAAAATTTTCCTTGGCTAACATGGTATCATTAAATTCAAACTATTTGAGACGCAACCTCACTAATCAGCTGCGCCTCCTCACCACGGGAACTCCCTCCAAGTGTTATACTTGGACTTTTCAGCTTTTTATGCTAATAAGTCATGAGTTTCTATAAAAAGTTTGAGTCCTTGTTGCAGAATCATTTATTATGATTAATTATTCTTGTCATGTATATGACAGTTCATGACTAAGACATGCGCATAGATGCAGAACTGGTAAATTCCTATTTTAGGTCCTTTTTTTTAAAAAAAAAGAAGGTCCTGTTGGGAACAAAAATATCTCCTCTTTGCCGAGCAATGCTAATCAGATTCAGTAGGAATTGCTAGTAAAAAGCTTCAAATGGAGAAATGGCTTGCAATGAAATCCGAATTATTCAATTAACAATGCATTATAGATCAAAGTGTCCATGTTCTACTGATTAGTTACGGTGTGCAACAGATCAAATCATTGCAATGTAAGCATAACAAAGTTAGAGGGCAACAACAACAATGGCAAAGTTTTTACGGTATGGGTGACTACTGATTTTTTTTAGAGAACAATTGTGTGGCGCACACTATCATTCGAAGATCGAAAAGTCACGAGTTTAAATTTCACCAGCGAGGTGTGTGTACTTTTTATTTTCAATCTTTAATTTCTTTGTACTAAGTCTATGGACCTTCGTATGTATCGAAAAAAAAAATGACAAAGTTTTTAATGCATATATAAACACATCTTCATGTTCTTACCTCAATATAAGAGGCAACGCACTTATAATATATGACCAATATACCACTATTTTTTTTTATAAAATATAATACTAGGCCCAAGAACAAGGCAAACAAACAGAGAAAATGTACACCCTTTATGAGCACAAAGCAATAAAAACTCTTGATTCAACGTGTGAATTTTTTTTTTTCCTTGGCTTCTATCATCAAGAAGTGACCCCAAGGGGTGAACAGTGAGTCTAATGTTGGGAGTCTAATAAGTTGACATAGCGTGATTTGGGGAACATGCTTTCAACAATACTGCCTCCCTCCACCCCCCCTTCCAACTCATCTGCCAACAGCATCAAAATAGTGACAGTGTGAAGATGGATGTTATATAATGGACCGCATACCTTGTCCCAAAAAAATGTGAGTATTCTGTTAATTTCTCTTCTGCCAATCTACAGAACATATCTGATCTTAACATCCAATATAAAGGAACTAAAAAGGATCTCTTATCGAGTTTCTTTATGAGAAATCAAAACACTTTAATAGTCAAGATTTATATCTCATTCTATCTCCAAATTCTTGTCATTTCATGCGCCGAACTCGACGAGATGAAAGAAAAGAAAAAAAAATAAAGGAAAAAGAAAGACCAGCAAACTTCTGTCTTTAATCTTTTCATCCAAATCAAAGTTTAAGTAGGTCCAAAACTGACATTGCATTTATATGATTTAGAAAGAAGAGTCAAAGTTGATGTGTGGATCGGCCAGAGAAGCCCAGTTGATTGCCGCCGCACAATCTGACAAATGGTCGCCGTACTGTTACGACGGATCCGGGGTCAGAAGGAAGACGGTGAGATCCCTGGGATCTGCATCACAGGTTTCCAACATTTCCTTTTTTTTTTAAAGAAAAATTCATTGATATTAAGTAATAGCTCGGTTTGAGCCCGAGTACAAAAATTGAACAAAATCCGGAGGAAAGGGATGAACACCAAGAAATTGTTCCCATGAACCTAACTATTAATATATATATATATTTAAAATAATTTAATATTATTTTTATAAATTTATCACACTTACATCTTAGATTACACCTCACTAAGTTATTTTTTTTATTGAACCTTAAACCAAATTACATCAAAACATATTAAAAATAAAGGAAAAAATAATAAAGTTCATCTAAATTAATTCTTATTATTACAAATATACTTTTTCAATAATATTCAATTTTTTATAAAATCGTATAGAATTAGATAAGATCATAAGATCAAATCCGGAAAATAAGATTGAGATCGACAAAAAATGAGAAGATTGTAAAATCATAAGATCTAAATCGAGATATTAACAATATTGGGAGATGTGAAATTCAGAGCACAACAATATTTTCTTTGCTTTTTAAGTACAAAGAAAGAAAGAACGAAAGGTCCAACAGTCTAGCTATGAACAAGTGGCCATGTCAATTGGGTAATTTGGCTCTTGTATTGGAAAAGAACATGATGAAGTGAGAGAGAACGGCGAAATGAAACGAAGTTGACGTTACAAAGTTACAATCCATGGGCTTTACTTTTACCGGCCACTTTCTCACATCCACCAAAGATTTTTTTTCCAATCTAAGGACGCAGCTTTCACATTCGGGCTCTAACTTTTGGCATATTCAAAGAAAAAAAGTTGAAATATCTCTCTGAAGCAAAACAGTTGACCGAAAGGTTAACGGATGATCGTTTTGACTTATAATGGACGACCAAATAGGAGATAAAACGATCGCTAATTTCAGAGAGAAGTCGCTCTCCTAAATCGGGCGATATGACTGTTATATGTATTACATGAAAGATCCTAATATATAACGGACGACCAAAATTATAGTTGGAACGACCGCAGATTACAGAAAGAGCAGACATTTTTAAAACGGACTATCGAAATATTAACGGTTGACCGTTCTGAACAGCAAAGGTAAAAAATGTATAAATCGGACGATCGAAGTTGACGAATGAACGATCACAAATTACATAGAGCACAAACACTTCTAAATCGGACGACCAAAATAATAACAGACGACTGTTCTGGACAACAAAGAATAAAAATATGAAAATCGGACGATCGAAATCGCTGCATGGATGACCGTAGATTACAGAGAGCACGAAAATTCTAAATCGGTCGACCGATTTCCTTTCGGCCAATCGTTATGGAAACAAGAATGAATTAAACGGCTATAATTCTTCTACGGACTACGATCAACGAAAAACTGCACAGAAAAGACAAAAACAATGTATGTATTTTTTTATTAAACGGACGATCGATAACATAATGGGCGACCATTAAATATGCGACAAAAGGGATAAGAGTTAATTACTGTGCAAAACAAACGACCGATATTAAAACGGGTGATCGTTTCAGAGCTGACAGCAGAACATTTTTTAATTAATTTACAATGGTCATATTTTCAAGAAAAGCCTATAAAAGATATTCAAAAGATTGAAGGAAAGTCACGTAAATCACTCTAGAGCTTCCTTTAAATCCAAAGCATTTTTCTTAAGCTAAAGTTTGCAAATCATCCCTTCCCTCTTCTAGTTTCTTAGTGAAAACATTCTTTGTAAGAAGAGAACATTAAAGGGAATTCTTATATTCTTGTTTAAATAGTTTTGAGAGCTCCTTGTTGTAGGAAGAGGCGTGCCTTACTTCTTGAGCGAAGAAGAAGACATTGTGGTGTAGAAATGATTATTCTCTCCTTACAAGAAAATAGAAGGCTAATGGATCTCCAACGGTCTCGAAGTCAGAAAGTTGGAGCGGGAACGTAGGCCAAGGAATTGGGCCGAACCTCATCAACATATTGCGTCTTTCTTTTCTCTTGCTCTTTTTACTTATCATTTACTTGCTTGTGATCGCATTTTTTAAAAATTGACTTTTACGAATTTTTCGATTTCATTTTTTATACATCAATTACCCTCTCCCCTCTTGGTGCTTTCGATCCTACAATTGGTATCAGAGTCAAGTTGCTCTTGTTTTAAAGATTTAAACATCTTTTGAGCTATGACATCAAATGATTTTACTTTGGGTGAAGGTCAATCCACAAATCATCCTCCACTTTTTAATACTTCAAATTTTGTCTATTAGAAAATTAGAATGTGCTATATTGATATTGATATTTGGGATATAATTGAAAATGATTTTGATTTGCATGAAAAGTCATCTTTGAAATACACCGAAGATGAAAGATTACTTGTAAAATTAGATTAGAAAGCAAAAAATCATCTTTTTTGTACTTTAGATACAATGAAATTTAACCGTATTTCTAATTGTCAAAGTGCTTATGAAATTTAGAGGAAACTTATCATTACACATGAAGAAGTAAAAAATCATCTTTTTTGTACTTTAGATACAACGAAATTTAATCGTGTTTTTAAATGTCAAAGTACTTATGAAATTTAGAGGAAACTTATCATTACACACGAAGGTACGGATAAAGTTAGGGAGTCTAGACTTAATATTTTGAATCATCACTCTTTTAAGATGCATAAAAATGAATTTATATATGAAATAGTTGTGCGTTTTAATGATATTATGAATGGTTTAGACTCCTTGAACGAGCAACGGACTAATTCTCAAAAGATGAAGAAATTTTTTAGGTCCCTTTCTTCAAAGTGGCATAGAAAGAAAATCGTGATTGAAAAAAATGACTTGAACAAGTTAAATTTTGATGATCTCATAAAATCCCTCTTGACCTATGGGATTAGAATCAAAGAAGATGAAGAAAATTTTCAAAAGGAAGACTTTGACTTTGAAAGCAAAGATGAATGAAAGTGAAGAATATAAAGATCTAAATGAAAAGAAACTAGCCTTCTATGTCAAAAAAGTTGACAAATATCTTAGATTTGTCAAGGAAAAAAAGGTGGCTTTTCCAAAAGAAGATAATCAACAAGCAAAAATCAAGTAATTTGCTTTGAATGCAAAAATGTTGGACATTACAAGAATGAGTGCCCAAATCTATCTAAGAAACAAAATGAGATGAAAGTGAAGATGAAGAAAATGATTTCAATACCTCCTCAAGTGATGATGAAGAAGCCTACATATGTCTAATGGAAAATATCCATGAGGTATTATCTAACTCATCCGAATTTAGCGATAATGAATTTTTTGATATGCATGATGAGTTTAGAATTCTTATAAATAAATATAGATACCTTAAAAAAACATGATGATTTGAAAATAAAATTTAAAAATTTGAAAAATGAACATGATTCTAATGTTTGTGAAAATTGTAATTTACTAGATGATGAGAACTCTAGTTTATAATTTATTATTGAAGCTTTGAAAATGAAAAATAATACCTTAAAATTATCTTGTGAAAAACAAACTTATAGTGTTGAAATCTTGAAAAATGAGAATATTCTTTTAAAAGATAAACTTAAAAAATTTGCAAATAGTGAAAAAATGCCGAATGACACAAAGAAGACCTTTTAACAAAAATGGATTTGGCTTTAGCTCATTTGATATTAAAAAAGATAAAATGATTTTATTTGTTAAAGCATCACAAAATCTTCATGCAAAATCATATATCACTTGTTTTCATTGTGCATATGAAGGACATTACTCTTATGAATGTAAAGTTAAAATAGAATTAAATAGTGGTACGAAGAAGATTTGAATTCCTAAAGGATTATCACTAACCACATTGAACTCATGCAAGTTTGGGTACGAAAAAGATGCGAATCTTAATATCTTTATTGTAGGGAGCTCCAAAGGATAATGAAGGCAAATGGTATTTGGATAATGAATGCTCGAGACATATGACCGATGATCCATCAAACTTCATTACATTAGAAAAAAAATGGAGAAAAATTCACCTTTGAAAATAATAGCAAATGAAGAGTAATTGGTATAAATAATGTTAGTAAGAATGACAAAGTACACTTGGAAAATGTTTGGTTGAAAACTTAAAACATAACTTAATTAGCATAAGTCTGCGATAAAAACTACTTAGTAAATTTTGAAAAGGATAAATGCTTGATTCTAGATGAAAATAAGGAAGTTCTTCATATGGGTTTTAGATATAATAATGTATACAAGATTGATTTTGAAAATTTGAAAAGTGAAAAATATCTTAGTGTTATGTGATATAAATATTTGCATAGAAGATTAAGACATGTAAGTTTTAAGTTATTAAACAAACTTTCATGCCATGAATTAGTTAGAGATTTACCTAAAATTAAATTTGAGAAAAATAATGTTTGTGATTCATGTCTTAAAGATAAATAAATCAAAAGCTCTTTCAAATTAAAAAAATGTTATTAGTACACATAAATTCTTGGAACTTTTACATCTTGACTTATTTGGACCTATTGATGCGGTAAGTTTAGGGAAAAGAAATATATACTTGCAATTGTTGATGACTTCTCTCGTTTTACATGAACTATCTTTTTTACAAGTAAAAATGAAACTATAAGCATGTTTTCTAAATTTGCAAAAAGAATACAAAATGAACTTAAGTTAAGAATTGCAAAAATTAAAAGTGACAATGAAGGTGGATTCGAAAATTACAAATTTGAATTATTTTGTGAAAAGAATGAAATTACACACAACTTTTCTGCATCTAGGACACCTCAACAAAATGGAGAAGTAGAAAAAAAATAGAACTATTCAAGAAATGACAAGGACAATACTAAATGAGAGTAATGTACATAAGTATTTTTGGGCGAAAGACATAAACACATCATGTTAAAGAATCTATTAACGTTAAATTCTATGAAATTAATGATTTTTTATGAGCAAGCAAGTAAATGATGATGAGAAAGAAATAGTTGGAGTGAAAATACATCTTGAAGACATGCAAATTCAAAATGAAGATTTGAAAGAAGTGAAAATAGATATCTCAAATGTGAAATAAATAGAAGAATCACAATTGGAAGATAATCAAATTATTCCAAGGGATTGAAAACATGCATCATCACATTCACTTGATCAAGTTATAGGTAACATAAGTAAATGAAAGTATAAAAACTAGAAACTCTTTGAAAAATTTGTGTGCTTTTTTGACATTTTTTGTACAGTTTGAACCTAATAATATTGATGAAGCTTTGAATAATTCAAATTGGATAAATGTCGTGCATGAAGAATTAAATAATTTTGAAAGAAATCAAGTTTGAAAACTTATAGAAAGACCAATGATTATCCAATAATTAGTAGTAAATGGATTTTTAGAAACAAATTAGGTGAAAATGATATCATAATAAGAAATAAGGCAAGACTTGTAGCAAAATGTTATTCGCAAATAGAAGGAGTTGATTTTGAAAAAACTTTTGGTCACGTTGCTATACTTGAGGCTATTAGAATGCTTTTAGTTTTTGTTTCTTTTAAAGCATTCAAACTTTTTCAAATGGATGTAAAATCGAATTTTCTATATGGTTTTATAATTGAGAAAGTTTATGTTAAGCAACCTCAAGGTTTTGAAAATTCAAATTTTTTAATCATGTACTTAAATTTTCTAACTCCGCCTATATTTTATAGCCGGTCCCAAGCCCGGATAAAGGAGGAGGGTTGTGTTAGGCCCCGACAGCCAGCATAAAATCCTGTCGAAACTTATGAACATGGATCAACGAATGGCGTCGCATGATCCATGTAGCCGACCCCACCTAGTTGGATAAGGCTTTGTTATTGTTGTTGTACTTAAATTTTCTAAAGCTCTTTATGGGAGCTTGGTATGAAAGATTAAGTAATTTTTTAATTGAAAATAATTTTCAAAAAGAAAAAATTGATACTATATTATTTTTGAAGCATTTGGAAGATGATATTTTAATAGTTCATATTTATGTTGATGACATTGTTTATGGTGCTACTAATGAATGCTTGTGCAAAGAGTTTAAATCTCTTATGCAAAAAGAGTTTGAGATGAGTTTTGTATATAAGCTCACATTCTTTTTAGGATTACAAGTCAAGTAAAACAAAGATAGAATATTTCTTAATTAAGATAAGTATAAAGGGAGTTGCTAAAGAGATTTGGAATGGATGAATGCAAAACAAGTTCAACTCCCATGAGCACTACAACTAAATTAGATAAAGATAAGAAAGATAAATCCATTGATCAAAAGAGGTATAGATGTATGATTGGTAGTTTATTTTACTTGATGGCATTTAGGCCGGATATAATGTTTAGTGTATGCTTGTGTGCAAAATTTTAATCCGCACCTAAGAAAACACACTTAGTAGTCGTTAAAATAATATTACGTTATTTGAAGCATACTCGTGATTTACACCGATGTGAATTTTGTCGGATGTAAAGTTGATAGGAAAAGCTAGTGGAATGTGTTACTTTCTTTGTAGCTCTCTTATCTCTTGGACTAGCAAAAAACAAAACTCCATCGCACTCTACCATTGAGGTCGAATATATTGCAGCCGGTAGTTGTTGTACACAAATATTATGAGTAAAACAATAATTACTTGATTATGGTATAAATTGTTCAAATGTACCTAACACAAGTGCAATAGAAATCACTAAAAACCAAATTCAACATTCTAAAACAAAGCATATTAAGCATATTGATTTGCCCTATCATTTTATTAGAGAACATGTCCACCGAAATTCAACTTGCGAATATTTTCACAAAACCCCCAAGTGAGAAGAGATTTTTTATGCTTAGAAGTGAACTTGAAATGTTAGGAACCTGATCATCTCTCAATTCAACTCATGAGTGACTATGATGTCCAAGGAATAATGATCGCCCGACATATTATCGGTCTACCATTTTTAACGCGATATAAAAGAACCGTCAAAATTTTTTTCCCTAATTTATCCCCAAATCACAAAATCGATCCGCTGATGCCGGAAAATCCATTTTTTCCAACGATTTCTCTCGATCGACACCTCCAACATTCATCCTCGATCTCTCTAGTGATCCTCCTCGACAGGAATCGATCTCCATCGACTTCTTGATTTCAACGACAACAGTCCTTGGCTAGCCGTCTTCATCGTCGTCGACTACCTCGGCTAGGGGGCTCCTCTTCATCATCGTCGACTCCAATTCGTCCGGCGAACGCCGAAGAGCCGCACCCCACCGCCGCCGCTTCCCCCACCGTGCGTCAAACACGTCCGAGAACAGTACTCATGAGTGTCGCCTCACTATTTCGTCCATCAACCCCACCGACGTCGTTGCTCGGAGAGTGCCGCCATTGTCACTTCGGACGACCACCACCTCCGGCGAATTTGATTTCGACGATCCCTCTCAACTCTTAGCGACCCGACCTGTAAGTCGAATTGCGTAGCCGGCAAATATGATTCATCAATTGAATGTCCTAACCTTTTTCAACGCCATGGATTCGAATAGCAGGTGCCTTTGAATGTGATTCAACTTTGATAGCAATTTGGTCTCTCAGTCTCTCAAATCTCTTCTTTTGATCACCTTATCCACACGAAGATCCACACGATTTTGTGTTGATCTGTGCTCTGTGATTGTATGTCGTAAAGATAGACTTTTGAATTAGTTGAACAAATGATAGGTTTTTATATCCTGGACAGTGGTCGACCGTTTCTTCTTTTTCGATTATGTCTGTCCATCGATTATTGCTTTTAAAATCTGATCTCGTAAACAATGCCTTCAAAGAAGAAACTTGCTTCTGGTCCTCGCAAGAGGAAGGAACTAGGTTCTTCTCGCCCACGGTCGGAATCTTCACCGACCCCTCTCGAAGAATTCGATTTTTCTTTATTTTCTAACATCTCTATTGCATCCAATTTTGAACATTTATATTCCTCTAGAGAAGTAGCACATGACATGAGAGTAGATTGGACCTCCCTCAACATGAATTTTGTCCATGACTTGTTTGATAGGCTGGCTTCCCCTTCTTAATGTTCGAGAACTTGTCTATTTTAGAATGGTTCGACTTTTCTATGCAAACATGTCATTTCCTGAATTTAAATCTTATGTGATATTTCACATCTTTGGGCGTACTATTAAAATCACTGAATCTTTGATTTGTGAGACCTTTGATGTTCCCAAAGGAGGCCTCTTAAATATTGTGACTCATAGGTGGCCTTCCAATATTTCTATCACTGAAGCCCTTTAAGTTATCTTTCGTGGTGAAGTAGATAACTTTCCCATGAAAGGACTTCTCAAAAAGTTGACTCCTCTTCTTGTCATATAGTCAGTCACATTCTCTTCTCTTGATCCGGTCATTATACTGATATGTCTTCTCTATTGTCTTCTTCGGAATGATCTTCCTCCGATTAACTTTGGACCTTATATGATTTATCACTTCATCTCCACCAAAGAGAAGATAGACTCCAAATGCTCTCATAATATGATTCTTCACTTTGATTCTTTTCTTACTCGAATCTTTTGTCAAAAAGACATCACTATTTCTGAGACTGAGCCATCCTTTTCTGAGAGACCGACTGATATCATTGGAAAAGTCACATTGAAGCGGAAAGGCCTTGTCCTCGTTAATAATGAATGGGTATTTTCAAAGAAAGGACAAGAGACACAAGACTCGAACTCTAATGATGGAGCAGGTGTAGAGGTTCCTACAGTGCCAGACGTGCAACCAAAGTGCCTTCACATGATGAGTGGGATGGGATGATCACACGCATGGATGGGACGATAGATGCTTGGATGATATGACTACACAGATGGAGCACTTAGAGCTTGATCATCATCGCACTCAGGACTGCTTATTTGTATATTTTAGATCTCAGGGCTTCGACACTTCACTTTATGAGTAAGTTGCACCTCCTTCGTCTGACGATGCTCCAAATGCTTAGTTTTACTTATTTACTATTTCCTTTTGTTCCCCATTTTGATGATGTCAAAAGGGGGAGAAGATGTATGTGACGGAGGAGACTATGTATGTGTGTTATGCTATTTGTAAGATTATGTATTTGTGACTATTATGTGTGTCACTATGTATTTGACTTTATGTGTTGT
This sequence comes from Pontederia crassipes, assembly GCA_030549335.1. NCBI lineage: Eukaryota > Viridiplantae > Streptophyta > Magnoliopsida > Commelinales > Pontederiaceae > Pontederia > Pontederia crassipes. Next base: position 57,324,776 of record CM060191.1, read on the forward strand.
TTATGTGATGGAGACTATGTTTATGTATGGATATGTTGGTTGTGTTGGCTATGTTGTTCACTTTTATTTGTCATTAACCATGTTTTTAACAATGATCATTATGATTTTGATTTTGCTCTTTTGATATCATTATGTCTTTATAAAAAGAAATTATGCTTTGATTGACGGGGAGTAAATAATATCTTTTTATAACACAAGATAAGCATAAATTAAGGGGGAGGAACTTATATTTTGTTATTTATTTACCTTCTCGTCACCTTATTTGCCATCATAAAAAAGGGAGAGATTGTTGATCCAAAAATCATATTCTAAGTATTTTGATATAGCAAACAAGAAAGTTGATGTATTAATTATGTTTGAAATGTTAGTGTGAACATGTTGAATATTTTTCGAAGAAAAAAGTCGAAATATCTCTCTACAGCAAAACGGTCTACCGAAAGGTTAACGGGCGACCATTTTGACTTATAATGGACGTCCAAACTAGAGTTGGAACGACCGCTAATTTCAGAGAGAAGTCGCTCTCCTAAATTGGGCGACCAATTTATTTTTTGTCGACCGTTATATGTATTACATGAAAGATCCAAATACATAACAGACGACCGAAATTATAGTTGGAACGACCGCTGAGTACAGAGGGCACAGACATTTTTAAAACGGACGACCGAAATATTAATGATCGACCGTTCTAGGTAGTAAAGGTAAAAAATGTATAAATTGGACGACCGAAGTTGGCGAATGAACGACCGCAGATTACATAGAGCGCGGACACTTCTAAATCGGACGACCAAAATAATAACGGCCGACTGTTCTGGGCAACAAAGAATAAAAATATGAAAATCGAACGACCGAAGTCACTGCATGGACGACCGCAAATTACAGACTGCACTAAAATTCTAAAACGATCGATCGATTCCCTTTCGGGCGACCGTTATGGAAGCAAGAATTAATTAAACGGCTATAATTCTTCTACGGACTACGATCAACGAAAAACTGCACAGAAAAGACAAAAACAACGGATATAATTTTTATTAAACGGACGATCGATAACATAATGGCCGATCGTTGAATATGCGACAAAAGGGATAACGACTAATTACTGTGTAAAACGGACGACCGATGTTAAAACGGGCGATCGTTTCAGAGCTGATAACACAATATTTTTGAATTAATTTACAACGGTCATATTTTCAAGAGAAACCTATAAAAGGAATTGAAAAGATTGAAGAAAGGTCATCCAAACAAGGCAAATCACTCTAGAATTTTCTTCAAGTTCAAAGTACTTTTCTTAAGCTAAAATTTTCAAATCATCTCTTCTCTCTTCTAGTTTTTTAGTCAGAACATTCTTTGTAAGAAGAGAGAGAAAATTCTTGTATTCTTGCTTAGATAATTTTGAGAGCTCTTTGTAAGAAGAGACGTGTCTTACCTCTTGAGCGAAGAAGGCATTATTGTGGTGTAGAAAGGATTATTCTCTCCCTACAAGAAAAGAGAAGGCTAATGAACCTCCGACGATCTCGATGTCGAAAAGTCAAAGTGAAAACGTAGGCCAAGGAATTGAGCCAAACCTCGTCAACATATTACGTTTTTCTTTTCTCTTCCTCTTCTTACTTATCCTTTACTTGCTTCTAATCGCATTTTCTAAAAATTGACTTTTACGAATTTTTCGGTTTTATTTTTTATACACCAATTGACCCCTCTTGGTGCGTTCGATCACACTTTTCACATCTGGGAGGCAAGCTTATGTGAAAATTTGACTTATAAATAACTAAATCAGGGACTATGCAATGTTCACAAGTTTTATGAGCTATAAATGACTCAGTCAGGGATTATGCAATGTTCACAAGATGATAAGCTATGGATAGCTCAATCTAGGATTATGCAATGTTCACAAGCTGATGAGATGGAAAGGCATGATTAACATCATCATACAAAAAATGATCACAAGTCATCAAAGGTCCTGTCCTTATAAGTGATAAAGTTTCCAACTCAATTTCATGGTCTTCTGCCTAAACCCTTTATACAGTTGGTCTAATGCTTAGCATTTCTGGCAACCTTTCATCCCATGGACACAAGAGATGACTTCATGCCTGCCACTCAATCAGTTGAGTGATTGAAACTGAAAATATAAATGTCTATATAATTATAATAAATATTCTTAGCAGTACAGGTGGGAGAATTTTAAATACAATAACTACTAATAATTATTCTTTTCAAGATGACAAATTTCTATAATAAGATAATTCCTAGGGGTGAAACAAACTTCACTTACATAGTTTTTTTAGAGCAACTTCAATTACATAGTTGATAAACACATTTCAAAGACTGCCTCTAAAAGCAGAACCCTTCAATATATTTATAACATGAAGGATTATTTTTTATAACTATATAGCATACCGAACAAGGGAGAGCAAGAAATTGTAAGTTCTAACTGTCAACTATTCTTTTAATCGGCATTGTTTTCTTAATTAGTACAAAGTGGTTTCTTTTTATTGAATGTGACCATTTATGAGGCGAGTGAGTACTTTGGATAATCCACCAAGTAGTGAGCAACAAATATTTCGGCTGCAACGCACTCCTGAAAGAAAATTATTGCAACCACACAAAATAACCATAATATTGATGTAATTAACTTTTGACAAATACCACTTGTGAATATCTGAAGGTTAAAAAATGATAGGGGGTTGAGAAAGTTACGATATACTAAAAGAACGCATCATGCATTTTATCTGTCTAACAGTGCAATTAATATTCAGCTTTCATCATCGTCATCGAGGAGGCAATCTTCAATCTGCTTCCTAGAGAAAGAGGAAGAAAAAGTCAGAAAAAGAAAAGTGTCTACTTTTGTGCAACTACTATACGAAAGTATATTCTCGTGGAGCAATCAATGGTTCTCCTAAGAAGAGTAGATCAAATAATTTGAAGTCCGATTAAAAGAGGGAGAGAGAGGCCAAGACGGACACTTGATGAACTAATAGAGCAAGATCTATTGGTGAATAATATACCGAAAGGTTCGGTTACTAATAGAACGGAATGGCGTCGTATGATCCATGTAGCAAACCCCACATAGTGCGATAAGGCTTTGTTGTTATTTGTTGTTATTGTGTTCTCGTATGAGAAACTTCTCAAGTTTAGTGTAATTGGAAACAAATGAAAAAAATATGTATTTTAAGTATCTCAACTGACAATCCCCAGGATAGTTTAAGCACAGATCTACACGTTTGAAAGAAACACACAAATAAATGTAAATAAGAGAAGGAAACTAAGGAGAAAAAAGAAACCTCCAAAAATAAGCTAAGCAAGTAGTTCTTACCTCAACAGTGAATGCATGCTATTCTTCACCCTCTCTACCATTGGTTGGGGCAGGGCTGAATAGAAATGATCAAGAGAATCATCATCCTTCGGTAGGATTTGCAAAGTACAGCTTTGACAGCAAGATATAGTATAAATCTCATCTTCTCTTTTGGCCTCATCTTGAACATTTCTCAGTTTCTGGAGTTCATAGTCACAAAGTGGGCTACCACATATCAGACAAAGAACCTCAGAGAAAGCAGATTCACCATTGTCAACATTCTTGAACCTGGACCGCAATCGTGATGGCAGAAAATCATGGTAACTGTCGTCCATGAACTTGTTGAAAGTGAAAGGCTTAAGCTTCTCAGCTGTTCTTACTATTGTGCGCTCTCGAGAAGGGTTTTCTTCCTGTGAAAGAAAAACTTTTCATAAGATTTTGAAGCTGCAAAACAGGAGAATATAGTTAAAAAAAAATGTCATTTTTACAAATCACATTAAGCAGCTTAAATATACTAGGCTTATAGTGGAGTCCAAATGACAGGAATTCACCCGTAAGCGTGCAACAAATGATGAGACTAGCCAATTGATCCCAGTGGAAGGACTCTGAAGCAGTTGCTGTGTCTTGAGGCTATAAAAAATCAGTTAGAAGTGGTTCTCAAGTTTAGTGGTACAACAACAACAAAGCCTTATCCCACTAGGTGGGGTCGGCTACATGGATCATACGACGCTAATTCGTTGATCCAAGTTTAGTGGTAAAGAGAAAAAAAAAGATGTCAAGAACTTTCACCCATCAAGACTACAAAGCATGCTTAGTTCTTCAGCGAGGCAATCACGAAGAGGAAGCACCAAAGGGATGTGCCACCTTGCATCAACATATTGGACATCCGCGGGCAAAGCATAACCTTGACCCTGAGTATGGAATCTAAATTAACTATAGTGCAAATAACAACAAAGAAGTAATTCCATATAGACCAGTTAACTCTTAAAAACTTGAAATTCAACAACCTTTACTGTCGCTGATAGTACGTGGCAGGCTATCGCCGAACTGCAGGATCCTAGCATAACCTTGCTGTATCCATTATCCAAAGCAATCTGTAGTAGATTAACCATTTCAGCAACCAATTCTACTGTAATGAAATAAAGCGTTGGCATACGGCAATTCAGACAGAACCTTTTGCAAGGAATGCATGCGCAGCTGCTTCAGAAGGTCTTCTTTACCAGTTGCATCAGTAATCAAGTTCAACAACTGATTCAATCTAGATTTTCCATCATCCGAACCCAGGGAACAAATGCTCTCAATTGGTGCAATATGTAACTCCTTACGTGCTGGAAATAAGTCTGACACTATTGACCTAATCTCTCCAATTTCATTGTCAATTTCGGCAGGCGATCCAGACGATAGAACACTCTCATCAATAAAAGCAACTCCGACAGTAAAAACCGGCAAAGCTTGAGATTGACTAGCATCCCAATTCTTCAACGACTTGCATTGCATCTCATGAACAAACTGCAAAGCTACTCTAGACGGGAAAAGAACAGGTATACAGAAAGATTAGAACTGTAATAAAAATGGTACTAGCCGTTGCAGATTTGTAGTGGAAATACATAATAAAAAAACTCTCAATTCAAACTATGTAATCAGAGCTTGGGGTTCAAAAGATGGACAAGACGACGTTGGAATTGGAGGTAGGATTTGAATGACGCACCTGGAGGCGGGGCCGCCCGAGAAGGCGACGAGGACCTTATCTACAGGTGAAATCATCGCGTTGGTAGTGACGGCGAGCTTGAACTTGCCGAAGAGATGCGCCCGGAAGCAGTCTGTGCACATCCCGTTGAAGCCCCGTCCCTCGCCGTCGGACTTTTCGCCGCACTTGTAACATCGCCGCTCGCTTCCGGACACTACCACCCTCGAGCCGACGGGTGCGGCATAGTCGGCTGAATCTACGCCGTCGTCCGCCGGATGGCAGCCGGAACCGCATGCGCCGCCGCCGCCGCCGCACGAAGCCATCGTTGCCTTTCGAGTTTTCGATTTGGGAAATAAAGATGTTGGGCTGACATGGGCCGAGATATACGCGTGTGATCTATTACTCGATTAAATACTTTCTATTTTATTACAAATGTCTATTACGCGTGTAGACCCGCGCCGGCACCCCAAAATACTTTGTATTTTATAAAGGAAATAATTCAATATCAAATATCATATATATATATATATATATATTACAACATAATATTTTCCATTTTAGAAAAATATTAATATGTCTTAGCTCAATCTATACGTGTAGTAATTTATAAATATATTTATTGCTTGACGTGCATGTTGTAGATTTTAGTTAATCATCCCAATATTTATGATAATAATATTTTTCTCTGAACGTTTCTTTAATAATTAATACATAATTAATTAACACTATTGATGTTAATTAAATTTAGGGTAAAAGAAATATACATCATTTTAAACTGTAATTTATCGCATTCAAAGTAGATCAACTTATTGTACAAGGCATTATATGATCATAGTCCCCTTATATTTATTATTTTAATTTTTTAATATTTTTTCTTTCTTTACCATATAAAGTCAAGAAAATATTTTGAATTTCGTTATTAAAAACTTGTTTTTGATAAGGTACTATTAAGAACTTTGCCATAATTGAACAAACAGAATAGAAGAATGGATACACCATCAAATTAAGCAGCTAGCACTAACTAAAGAGGAGACAAAATACAATGAACTCAAAGGAAAATTTTACTTCACCTTTCTCCTATGCTTTGGAACTTTTTTGATCCGATGTCCAATCTATATGTGAGGATTGGAGCAATGCATTCCTCATTGAACTGTTATTAAACCAAAGCATATGTACCTCTAAGGAAGGGAACTTTTCGAAAGAAAAAAAAATGGAAAAGAAGGAAATTGTTTACAAGTTTGAGACTACTAATGACGGTCTTTACATTACATGTGTTCATAAGTATATCCTTGATGTACGGGTTTATTGGGATATAAGATGCAGCACATAAAAATTGTGGTAAAGTCTTCTTGACATCATTCCTCCAGCGCCACCATTCCATTGACATGGTACCAATCCTTTTGCATTCACTACTTTGGTGGAGATATCTTTAGATCAAGTCCAATGTTCATCCCATTGTATGCAATTGGTGCATACATCCACAGCTCATCTGAGCTCAGAAGCTGCACAAAAATGAAATAGATCAGATAAATGTATGATAACCATGCATTGCAGGAATCATGTTTGTTCAATGACTTTTGATGTGTCTATGCATGATCAACTCTTTACCACAATAATGGCTCTCACTTCAGTTATATATAGATTGTATTCGTAGGATCAATACAATTTAATTTTAATCATGATCATATAAAAGTTGTAGATGTTGTAGGAGTACTAGCTATTTAAATGGGAAGGAGCTGCAGGATGGTTCTCACCTTAATTTGTAGCTGCAAGAACTTCACATACTGAACAGCTTCTTCCAGCATTGTGCTGATATCAACCTGAAAATTCAGATGAACTCTAGAATACTTTAGCTCGTTAAGCATCAAAAGAAAAAAAAAAGAAGCTATCAATGCAAGATAATAGCTAAGTAGTGCCTCTGAAATCTCAGTACTCACTTTGGTCCCATTAGGTATCAAGTTCTGCAATATCTTTAGTCTTTCATTGATTCTTTCCCTCCTTTTCTGTTCAACAAGAAGCAACAATATTAGAGAACAATCAAATTGTGAGTAATGTTTTCAAGAATGTTTTGCATTTTTATGTTAACATAAATCTTTTAAATGCAAAGGAAACTTGGATACCCTTGCATATATGCTCTGTGGGTCAGTAGCCGATCCACGGCCGGCTCTTGTTTTGCCACTGATGCTGAGAGAAGCAGACCCTTTTGAGCTGGTGCAGCCTCCTCCGTTTTGATCCTGAGAAGCGTTTGAGTCATCCTCGGAGCTATAACTGCAGGAACTCTGACCACCATTGGCGGCACCATCGTTCTCTTTGTCCTCGCCATTTGTGGAACGCTTCTGAGTTCTCTTGTCTGGTGCTTTGTTTGAGCTCTTTGCAACCTGCATTTAAATTTCGTCTGATCAGAAATTGAAGATAGTGAAATGATCGCTTTCAAGTTCACAATAACCCAGAATTGAAGTGTTTCCTCTGGAGTGAATGGAGCCAAATTATGTGCACAACTGGAGCATTTCACTTGCATTTGTGGAAGTTCGGGCCTTCTTCTTGCAACTTTCAGAAGGGAGGTTATCCTCCAGCATTTGGGGCTTCCTCTTCGGTTGCATGGCTTCTGACGCATTTATGTTGGAGTCCCCAATATCGTCACTGCTCGCTTCCTCGTTCATACTGGTTGGATCTCCGATAGGGGGGCTCGGAATGACCAGGAGAGTTTGCCGGGCAGATTGATCAGCAACCACGCAGTGATTCATAGAGGTAGCGCCGGAATCAGCTGCAAGAAGTGTGCTTGATTCTTTCAGATTGTAGTAGCTCTCGTAACCAGGGGTAGCAGCAAACCGAAGGCTGTCGTTGGTGTCCTCATCCCCTTGAGACCAGTAGCAGACATTTGAGTTCCCCGAGTAGTAATGGTATGAATCAGCAGCATGATCAGAAGACCACTGAATGGGTGCAAGTCCGTAGCTTTGATCTTGTTGGCCCTGTTCATTGGAGAATTGGCATGGGCCAAGCAATTGCGCCATGAATTCCGATTCCTCCACCAGAGCCGCTGTGCTGAACGAGCTCCAGCTCCCATCATGAGCTTCTTCTGCAGATTCCATTGTATGTTACGAACTTAATGGACAGAGAAGAAACGGGGAACTTTGAGGTTGTACTATTTCCTTGGCAGCAGATGGCAGGGTTCAGAAAGCTACATATAGCGGAGGCATAGACGGGAACGGACGGATGACGACAGAGAGGAATTTGACTTCACTCCTCTCACCAGCAGCTGCGAATAATAAATCCATCCATGGATTTTCATAATTTATTTGACATTTGTGCTGTCAACGGATCAACCGCGGCAAATGAGATTGAGATCAGCTCAGAAAAAGTCTTAATGGCGGACACTTACAGAACTTACAGTAGGGTTGACATGATGACTTATCCAAGATCCTGGTTAAGGTGCTGATCAGTGAATTCAAATGATTGGATGATGAGCTTCTCATGCTTTGGGAACACAGAAAATAAAAATATGATACAAACCAATGACACAATTCTCAGTCAGCAAATTTTATTTATAATCTGCCAACCACAGATCGTGCTGGTTCTTGGAAAGCATACAATAAAACGCTGCTGAGAATTTGTATTCCTGGTGGAAATAAAGAATTAAACATTGAGAGGTTGGCATGATCGTGCGGAGGAGTCCTGGTGTTGGCATTAATTAGTGGACTAAAATCTGATTCGCCACCATATGCGACACAGACCGTTCTTGTTGCACAACAGTGCCAGAATTTTTACCAACCCACTGTTCCATTAATTCCTTCCGATGCCTTCTTTGTTCCTGGTCTGGTTTCTGAACATGTAGCATCTGATAGCCTCCGTATCCACCAATATGTCGGTACCTCTAGGATCACGGTGCTGTTTGGTTAGGAGTTAACAACTGGATTAATGACTTAATCGTTGGAATATCGTCAAACACGATTAGGATTAAGAGGAGACAAGCATCTCACAGTTTATGATGGATGTTTAATCATGTCGAGCCGATGTTTTGCAGGTTTTTGTATTCTTCGATTTTGATGGATTAAAGATAATCCGCCGTAATCCAATCGACCTCGCGAGTTACGTAACTCTTCTCTCGGATTAACTGTCCAGCAACCAAACAATACTGAGGATTTCTTTTCCTTTGGTTCTGCACACTTGTGAATGCTTTAATCCTGAAGAAAATGCATAGCACTAATCCTTCGCACAGTAGGTGCCATGCCAACTGTGCTGATGATTGCAATGATAACCCCTCAAGTCTACGCCGACACAAGCAGGAGTCGTAGATTTAGCACGAAATCAGAGCTTTTTACCAGCTGTAATGGACGGAGACTTGTGCTAATCATATTTTTTCACATTAATCACACATTAGAAACAACAGTACAGGTACATAGACCTAAAGACTAGCGCATTGCAGCAAGGAGATGATAGTTCAACAATCAGAATGGTGCAGGGACTTCAAAGCCACCACCAAGTTGACTAAATGCATTCTTTGAATTCCCCAGAAGAGTCATCAGTGTCCAAATCCACTAACATCTGATGGAGGAGGGCGTAGATGTTGAAGGCATTGAACATGTCAATTGGGTTCCAAATATTGTCATAACAACACCGACAAGTGAGCTGTAAGATGGCCACAGTTGGAACACAAGATATGATGGCATTTGCAAAGTTCTTTAGGGAAAGATGTCAGGGAGCGAGGATCAAGGTGTTTTCCCAATTGGGACTGGCAAGTTGCAACTTTTTTTCTTCTTTTTACTTGAGATCTTAATTATGGTGTTTCATGAAACAAAAAGTATTCTGCAGACTAATACTTTTCAGAAGGAATAGGTCAATGGCTCATGCTCTGTAGCAGTTGAATGCTGATGCAATGGGAGTAAGAAACAAATCAAGATTATTCTATTGGTAATACTTTATTAAGTGAACTCATATACAACAGTTTTTATTATTATGATGATGATTAGTCGAAGTCTAGGCCCCCAAGTCCCAATCAACTCAAATATGTCAATCTGATAGAATTGAAAGTCGCATCAGAAGCTCAAAGCTTCAAGTCAGAAAAGCAAAAATATTCAGCAGTAGAATAAGATGGATGCGTTAATATTGTCTTCAATCCTAACCCAACTAAAAATCTGCATGGATCCTAAGATACTTCGAAGTAAAAGACGTTCTCACATTACGGAATCAGGATTTATCACTAATTTCTACCTCATCGCTTGTATATTAGATGGGAGCAAGAGAAGAATTAAAACTGTGATCTGCTTTAAGTTACATATATTACATAATGATGGAGTGATGACTGCATTGAGAATTCAGCAGAGAAAACAGATGGCACTGTAAAATGAATGTCCGAACCAAAGAATTTTAGTTTCACTGTTTCGTTAATTAAAAGAAAAAGAAAAAAAGAAAAAAAAATTTCTGCCTGCCCTTTATTTTTGCAAGACTGCAATATCAAGCAAATTAGGAGCTGTCTCCTGCTGTGGAATCTCACTTTAAACAAATGCCTCTAAGGGGTCTCACATTTTTAAAGACCTTTTTTTTTAAAAAAAAAGAAAAAGTAAAATGCATAGTGCCGAAAACGCAACAAACTTAATATAGTCGATAATTATTCCATGGAATGCTCACTTGTCCAGATTTTTCTTCTATATAATTAGGCATAATTAGAAACGTGTAGTTGACACGCTTTGCTTCTCTATTCGTTAGTAGGAATATACGTTGAGTTATTACAAATGCCTTTTGTGATTAGAGGAATATAATATTCTCAATACTCATCTTTTCTTTATTCTTTCTTGAATATTTTAGATTTGACATTTTTTTTTAAAAAATAATATTATATTGCAAGCTAGCGCGCGGAGCTGCTAATATAATTAATCTATTTTTCTAAGGTGAGGCATGCAAGTTGACCTTAATCTTATATATATATATATATATATATATATATATATATATATTTGTCTTTTTGTTTCTATCAATTCTAATATCTAAACAAGAGCATGAACAATGGGAGGAAAAAGCCATCTCTTTCTTCAAAGAAAAAAAAAGAAGATTTTCATCATGGCAAGTAGTTTATTTTCGTTTAAGCAAAGCTTGAAAATCGATTCTTTATGCATGTAAAACAATTTCGTAAAAGATGGAAACCACTTGGTTAGATATGTCCTGAGATGAGATGATAAATATGTCACTTAATAGACTTCAAACAAATAGCTTTTGCAAGAATAATTAAAAATATAGAGTAGTAATGTAATGTATCTTCCTATTCATGGCATTTCAGACAAATACAATTTTTTCGCATAAACAAATACTTTGAATAACCAACTTTAGCCATCATTATCAGGTTTTTCTTTTTGCTTAGTTAACTTAATTAAAAAATCATGATATATTTTTTTCGAGAGTGTAAGGTCAATAGGCAGGTGAAGACCTATTTTTAGGACTATGAGGACAAAAATTGACCGATACATGTGAGGCGTCGGTGGATCGTCATCTAGCGGTTCACAAACATGTGCATATTTGTAAAAATCTTAAGAATGTTAAATCGTGCTAATTTGTGGTTCGTGAGACGATGATTCAACGACATTTTTGTCCCATATAATCTATATTCCCTTCTTAGAAATATGATCAATTTTGTAGAAAAAAAAATATTTAGATACTAACCTTTAAATTAAGTTAGACTGCATACATTGTAACAATTCAAATTAGGGCTCATAATTTTGAAGTGTTATTATATGTAGATACTCGTGTATTTTTGTGATTAATTTGTCGAATGCTAATTGGTTGCTCCATAAATTGAATTACTTAGTTGTTAGGTGCTTCATGAAAATCCTCAATATTCATTGTTAGGTGCTAGTGGTCAGAAGGTTGCATATTGAAATAATTAGAAAATGTATGGCCTGCCCTTATATTGGAATTAATCATAGTTTGAGCTAAGAGACAGACCTAAACATCAAAAGAAATAATTAAAAGGATCGAGTGTGCAATTAGGTATAAATTTAGACACAAGAAGTTCTAAATCTATGTACTTTAATAAATAGGAGCTTAAGAATTATGCTGCAAATTATTCGCATTATACTTAAAACTATGTAGGACTAGACATTAGGGTTCTAAAATATGGTGCAAGAGAATCGAATCTATAATATTAACCTAATGTGACATCGTGCAACAAAAGTATAATTTAAACAAAGACAAGTAGAGGACGAAAAATATGTAATTTCTAGACGCGGAAAGAAGTGTTCTAAAGGCCACTCCTTTGATTTCTTTATTAATAATCCTTCACATCCTAATTGTTAGTACTTTAGTAGATTAGTTAAAAGCCAAAGATGTTTAAATATATGCAAAGACATTAAGATATGAAAGTACCATGATGGGCGTTGATGTCACCATTCAAACATAATTAGTGTTATCAATTAAAGTAATGGATGGGATTGGAATAGTTAGTTAATTATATTTGGAGGAGTTGACGTGTGAATTGATTTAAAATAATCTCATGATGAAATCGAGGCAACATTTTATGTATGGTGCAGAGTGTGATACCAATGGATTGGGGTCAAATGATAAATAATCTGTCATTTTGAATTGGAAATTGTGAGTACCTAAAATATTTATGATAATAATTAATCAGAATATTAATAAGGGTATAATGGGCGTCCTTCCAACTTAAGTCATCCCATTTCTCCGTCGTCCGATGGACGATCGACGACTCGTGATGTAATGACAGCAGCAGCACTAGCCAGCCGCAACAATGCAAGTGCGTCATCGACATCGATTCACCAGTGGCATCGAGCAATGGCGGCAGCACACATGATCTACGCATGTCAATTTGAGCGGCAGCGATAGGGTTGTCGATCAAGATTTGTGCAACATCGATCCGAACGACGACTATGGAGCGTGCGCGTGATCCGAGCCTTCACATCATCCATTCCAACTTCCTCCTAGCCTTCTCATCTTTCGTCCTCCTCTGCCTCCTCACCATCCTTGCCGGTGGCGATGTCGAAGTTGGCAAGGTCGTGGCGGGGAGGCCCAATGGTGCCGGAGTGATCAAAAAGGCCACCTGTTGGTGAGGAGGTTGGAGCCATGGAGGGGGCAATGGAAGCGACTGTGGGGGACTGGACACCAACGATGGAGGATGCAACAAGGAGGAGGGAACAAAGCATAAGGACGCGTCGAAATGTGAAATATGAATCGTGTAATTGTGTATTAATTGACATTAAGAATTTTTATGGTGAACTCGTATTGTAAACTCGATACATAAATATATAGAGTTTAGATATAATATTAATTTAATTTATAATTTTTTAACCACATCAATTATATTAATAAATATATAAAATTAAAATACCCATTAATACTTAGTGAATAAAAATTCAAAAATATTTTCATAGTATGATTTAAGTTTTATTTTCATCATAGTTATTAATATTTATATATTAATAATACCATTTACGATAATTTAATAAATTTAGATATAAATAGATAAATGTATTTATAAGTTTTTTTGTCTGAAGTAGTATTTATTTGTTCTCATTGTTACCATAACTTTACCATATTTTCATCGTATGATTTAAGTTTTATTTAAGTATTATGATCCAAAGAATAAATAAAATTTGTTGATAATCACTTACAATAAATTATACATTTTATCCTTTTTTGTTATCATAATTTTATTTTATTATAATATTTTTTTAAAAAAATTAGTATGGTTTAAAATCTAATAGTGGAGAAAGAAACAATAAAATACAGATGTAATTTTTGTGGTTGAAAAGAATTGAAAAATATTTTGTTGGCACTAATTTCAAACTTGCAACCAAATGAAGCACACACCAAAACCGCCTAACAGTGCAAATGTGATTAGACTCGGCGAACTCATTGAATTATACGTTTCCATCGAGTTAAAACAGTGGGTTAAATTCGATTTTACCCCAACTTCCAATTTTAATCCAACACAACTCATTTTCAGACCAAACATAAAATCGTAAGTTTTTAAGTACTAAAACTAATTTTCAATGTTGTTATCTCTATTCACTTATAAAGATGCTCTTGTCACTGTTTTTTTAAGATTTCACCCTTTTCATGTCAAATTAATTCCAGAAAATGCATCACTAAATTATCAAAATAAGTTTAGTGCATCACTGGGAAACACACTGCATTTAACTTGCTGATTCTATTATAAATTGTTATTTAATTATTTATAAAAACAAAATGTATTCTTTGTTTTTTTTCCTTATTGGAAATTGTGAATATTATTTGATTCTTTAAAACCGTAAACTTCTAACATTAAGCATGAATTATTTGGTAAAGACTATTACTTATTCATTGATTATTAAAGAATTTGAGGATGGAATTAAGGGATAACTTTTCCAATATACTAAAACAATTAGAAAATTAGCAATTAAACTTAAGAGCTATAATCAGTTCAAATTTATAAGTTATTGTACTTCAATCTTGGATGTTCTCTAGACGTGACAAAAATGTCATCCTTATGATAATTAAAATTTGTATTCAATTGATCTTATATTATAAGTTCATCGGGTAAATTTCACTAGATTTTATCCTCTTCTTAACTCTACCCTCCAACTATTAACTTTTTTTCATCAAATACCCTTTCGACTAGGGTATAGCCTATTATCTGGCTATTGGACTTACGTGACAGGCTATTTAAAGAATAAATAATATGAAAATAATAATATAATAATATATAAAAAAATAAAAAGTGGCGCTCCTCTCTACCTCTGATGGCCTCGCTGGCGGCCGGAGAGAGGGGGAGACACTCTGCTCTCTGACGATGCGCAGCAAGCAAAGTCCCCCGCACCCCCACCCCCACCCTCCCCCATGCATTGTCAATGAAAAGGGGGAGGGCTAATGCCCCTCTATGCACGCGTTGCCGACGATGCGTAGCGGGGGCGAAAAGGGGCACGCTCCCTCGCTCCCTTTTTCGTGTCGTGAAAAGGCAACGCGCAGCAATGGGGCATCAAACAATGTTTTCAGAACCGGATCGACGATCGGACCGAGCTCCTTACTGGGTCGCGGTTGGACCAGTTCGATCGGGTTGGACCAGTCTGATCGGGTTCGACCAGATTGAACCGAATTTTATTAAAATAATATTATTTATAATAGTTATAAAGATATAATATAAATTATATGATATAGTATATGAATATTGTACTAATAACCTATTAATAATGTTAAAAATTAATATAACATATATTTTATTTATTAATTTTTTAATAATAATTAACATATAAATATAAATAGATCATTATTAATTTAATATCTATTATATATTGATGATAGATGCTATATTAATAAATTTCATCTTAAATTATTGCTATTTCTCTTTTTCTTTAACACTTTTCTTTTTATCTTCTTTATTTATGCTCTTTATAATTTTCCATTTTAATGTTATTCAATTTTAAATACTTACCTTTTTTATTTCAATTTCTTTTTAATTTTAGACATGTCATATTCCCTTCTTTTCTTACCTTTATTATATTTCTTTCCTTATTTCCTTTTTAACTTTCCTTTTTTTTATCATTTTTTTAATTTTATTCTTCAAAATCTGCGTTGAACCGAATTGAACCAATTCAACCAGTCCGGTTCAATGTTAGAAACGATTTTAACATCAAACCGAACCGGATTTGATAACATTGGCATCAAATCCCCCCCCCCCCCCCCCCCCCCCCCCCCCCCCCTCTTTTGCCTCATTGTCGGCTACATGAGAAGGGGGCTGTCATTTAGTGATAGTTTAACATTTTCATATCTTACACACAGTCACTTTTCTATGTTATTTTTTATTGTACGATATATGATTAAATTTTAAAATAACTTTCGAAAGCAATTTTTTTCTTCAACAATTTTAATTATCACTTTATATTATCAGTAATTTAAATATGATTTTTTTAATCAGCTATGGTCTCTTAGATTTATTTAGAAAGGTTAATAGTTTCGTGAAAAAAATAATAATTAAAGAGCAATTTGGTTAGAAGGATGGAGTTTGGGAAAGATGAGTTCGAGAGCATTTACTAGCATTTAATGAAAATTACCCTAAGTTCATCAGTAGGTATATTAGACCTGAGCACAGCATGAATCGCATGATACAAACTTATGTTTGATAACAAATATGTAAGAATGCTTCTCATTATAGCAATATACAGATGACATAATTTTCAAGAATAATAACTGCAACAGTAACAAGCCTATTCCACAGTATCACAACCTAGGAAAATAATGACGCAGCATGCAGCAAGCAGCATACTGTTTTCAACGGATTGAAGAGCTTCAGCAAGACAGACTGAATATACATTGATCACTATGATAGAGAAAATTGAAGTTTACAGCATCAGTGGTACAACAGAATTACATATTCTCGATTGCTCACAAAATCAATCAATTTCTGATTTCAACATAAACAAAAAGTTCATTGTCAAAATATTCTTAAAATTTCACATCTTATTTAGGATATCTGATATATCCGTATTCAGATATTTTCAACATACTTCATGAATTAAACAGCCTTAACAAGCACAAACAGTGGTCTGTCACCTAATCTCTCCCGACCCTGGACCAAAGAATTCTGTTAGAAAATAGAATAAGATAAAGCGAGGCATGAGTATCCAAAGCATAGCATGGAAGATTATAACATTTGACAAAAGAAATTCAGAAATAGAAGCGACAACAAGAAAATAGGACATCAGATTGATGTCAAACTATAAAACGCAAGAATTGAATGGAGATTTCAGATTGTATATCACTTTCAGTACCACGTATCAAGATAATGGCTTCCTATGATCAGTTCAACTATGACCAATAATTATCGGCCACTCCGATGAGAATGGGACAACTGTTTGGGAACTTATGTATGTTTTGATACATGAGAATGGACATCTTACCCTCAGTTCTGGCAACTCGATGACACATGCACATTCAACCACCTCAGCTCCTACACGTTCTGCAAACAAGAAAATGACTACATAATGTATATGTCACAAGACTAATGCATACAAACAGATCAATTGATATGGAGGAAGGTCAAGCCAATAAACTAGCAGTACGGAAGTGTAGTATGGATTGTACTTTAAAGATCATAAGCATGCTAATATATTAATTAGGTTGCTCCCAAAAAAATAAATTAATTAGGTTACCAATGAGCCTGATTGCAGCACATAAGGTCCCTCCAGTAGCAATAAGATCATCAATAACTAGTGTCCGATCCCCTGGATGGACTGCTCCTACATGCATCTCCATTATGTCTGTACCATATTCCAGGGAGTATTCCTCCGAAATAACTTCACCTAATATTCATAGCAAACAATTAGGTACAATTTTTTACTACAGTTACCATTACAACAACAATAACAAAGCCTTATCCCACTAGATGAGGTCGGCTACATGGATCATACGACGCTTCGTTGATCCATGTTCATAAAATTCGACAGGATTTTACGCTGGTTGTCGGGGTCTAACACAACTCTCCTTCTTTATCCGGGCTTGGGACCGGTTATAAAACATAGGCGGAGTTACAGTTACCATTATAAAAGAGAAACTATTTGGCAGAGGTACCAGGTAACTTTTTTGGTTTTCGCAATGGTACAAACTTTGCTCCAATTGCCAGTGCAATGGGAGGACCAAATATGAAGCCCCTTGCTTCAACACCTGCATATCCCATACACGAGTCACATCAGAACCCAAAGCCCAAAAACTTGAGATTCATGTGACTGATTATATTAATCAATTTAAATGATGGAGGAAACATATTAATTATAGCTATATATCTAGCTTAATATGCTTCTGAGCTTGAATCGATGAAACTAATGAGTCAAGCACAGACAATTACGACTTCAGAAGAAGACCATAGTACCCTACCATGAAAAAAAGGAAGCTACCAAGTCTTATGCCAGTCCCTATGGACGCATATTGATGGTTCCATTATCACTGCATGCGTAGAGTACAACCTACTTAAAAGAGTAATTTTTGTTGATCTTTTGAAATATTACATGTCGCATCTCAAACGGATATTTATTCTACTTGAACTCCACAGTGATAACCTTACTAACATAAATAAATGATTTTGTCTATGCGTGGGCATAGAAAATGCAAGAGTATAGCGTTCACATTGAGGTTTAGGATAATGAGATACACTCAAAGGTACAATAATTTCATATGACAATCACAGACTCAACCATTGGACACAAAATGAAGGCTACACAAAATGATGATTCAAACAAGTAAACTACTTTATACTGTGAACAAACTTCGTAAACAGAAAACTGCATTCAGTTCAGTATAAAAATCAATTACAACATTGATTCATGTGCTTTTGGCTGATCCATTTCCGAATTAGTCATTAAAGAGCACTTCTTAATGTTTCAATAAGTACTGAGAAAGTTGGAAAGGAAAGTAATGTCTTTAAGGGAAACCTCACAAGTATATGACAACATCATATCTATATACGTTTGCGGTCACTATTTTCATTAGTATTTCTTTACTAGAGCAACTCGTGTGGATCGCATGTTAAATGGTTTTTAGCTTGCGAAAATAATTGCTTTGAATGTAGAAGTGTATTAATAAATAATCGCCAAAAGATCACAATGTCGTCATTACGAAAGCAGAAAAAGCCAAAAAAACTGCAGTATGAACAACACCAATTACCTGCCACGGCGGTGATATCTTTGTCCTTGTACCTCTCGACCAACAAATCAATCGTGTCCCTAAACGCCTGCGGTTCCAACAGCAGCGTAGTGATGTCCTGGAACATAATCCCTACAAGAACACCCCCTCCACATCTCATCGAACACCCCCAGAGAAAATCCCAACCAGATCCAAAGAAATCTTTCTTCTAATCAAGCAGCTGGAGGGAAAAAAATACCGGGCTTGGGGAAGTCGGGGATGACGCGGATCGTGGAGGCGATCCTCGCGATGCGACGGTCCTCGCCGTCCTCCGACTCCATCGATTCCAACGGCGAACGAGGGATATCTCCGGCGATAAGGTACGAGGATGCGACTTGGGAACGGCTGCGGAGACCGGCGACGCGGTGAGAAGTCCCACTTAATTTATCTCCCCAGTGAACGCCGGTAAAATAACAAAAACACGGGAAGGATGTGCTATTTTGATGAAACGATATCGACAGTTGATCTCCCATCCAACGGTCGTAGATTGACTGCGTATCGGAAGGAGCTGCGGATGCATATTTTGTCCTCCTTTGCTGTTGGTCCGTTTCTGGCGAGGTGGTGCCCACCACTGTGGAGAGTGGACCCCACGTGAAAGCTATATGTATAAGATATTTTGTGCTTGGACAATAATGGGCCACGAACACGCTTTTGGATTCTTTCATTGGGCCCAACTTTCTGGTCAAGCGAAGTTGATATGTTGTTCCCACTTCCAATTTGACCATGAAGGGAGAATATAATGGAATACATTGCGGTGCTATGGCTGCATTGTCATTTAAAATTATTTAGCAACATAAATTATTTTTAGAAAGATTATTATTTATTAAATTATCAATAACATATATTACTTTATTTAATATGCTGATAATTTATATTAGTTATTTATAATAAATAAAGATTTCTTAGTTAATATACATTTTTTATCAATATAACCCTAATCAAAGTAATTATATTATATTATATATATTATTTTGAACTCCGTAAACTTAAATCACAAACAAATATTTTCAACATAAAATGTAAAATTTATAAGATAATTCATATATTTTTTAAAAAATATGTCAATAATATATTCATAATAATTGACTAAGATTAATTTGATTAATTTATAATTTATTTAAATAGTTTTATAGTTTATTTAAATAAATTGTAAAAAATAAATGCAAAAAGTGAAATTAAAAATATTCTAACTCATGTGATAATCTCATTTTCTCTCCCTTCTATATACATTCTCCATTATCACTTCTTAACTTGTTTAGGCAATTCATATTACTCATTATCTATTACAAATGGATAAAATAATATAGCGGAATCAGGTAATTTAATATAAAATAATGTCCAAAGATTATTCGTAGAGAAATATCCCTTACATTATTTTCAAGGTTCTATTTATTTTTTTTCAAAAAAATATTTAGCTTTTATTTTTTTCAAATAAATACTAAAACTTAGAGAAATCATTACAAGAGGTCATGCACAAATAACAAGTAACTCATCATGAATTGTATCAAAAGAAGAGAAAATATTTTAGCGTTGTGTTTGGCAAGTAGAACATGGTCAAATTTTATCAAACACAAAAGCTCTGTTTGGATCAGAATTTTTCATCGAAACTTTGCTTACTTCTATCAAACAATTATCAAAATTCCGATGGACCCCGCAACAACTGAAGTTATGATCAATGTCAAAATTCTCGATAAAAAGTTCTTGCTTTGCACAAGAACTTAAAAGTTCTCACCGTGCAAGCCGAACTAGCATTTATTTCTTATCCTTAATTTTTTTCATTCTCTCTCTTCATTTATTACTTAAAGTCTTACCTGGTAACATAACAAACAATCACCTTTGCCAATTTTCCTCACCTCTCCCTATTGTATTAGTGAGCAAATTTTGTTTATTACTATTAGCACATAATTTTTTAACCATAAAAAATAATTTATTAGTTGATCTAAGTTATTAGTATTAATTTGTTATTAAATACATTTTTTCTTTAACATTTTATATGAAATTATTATTAATAATGAAACTTAAACTAATATGTTTTAAGTTAATGAAATGTTAATTTGTCTTTCTTTATGTTTTTAATTATTTTTAATATATATATAATTATTTTTAATACATCTTTCTTGTAAATATTATTTATTAAATTATTTTACACATTATATTAAATAATAATAAATTATAAGATAAATAAAAAAATTTATATCAATAAAAATAAATTTATCTTTTTAATTCTTACTTTGTATCCAAACACCTACTAAAATTTATCTATCAAATCAACTTTTTAAATCTCCATCATTACATTTTTCACCAAACACCAAACCTAAATTTTTCCATCTAATCAATTAATTCTCGAAAACTTACGAGAACTTTAATTCTCGTATCCAAACAAAACCAAAGTGAATTTCAAGGTTCTAATCACGCACAACAAAGTTCTCGTAAAGCGAGAACTTTTTAGTTCTCGTTTTCCACGGCAAAGTTCTCTCTTCCATGAGAACTTCAATCTTTTTATTTTTCCAATTCTTTATTATATTTAAATTAGTAACATATTATTAATTACAATTTAATCTTAATATTATTCATTAAACTATTTTTATATTATCTTAAATAATAATCAGTTATAATATTTTATTTATTAGTATATTATCATTCAGCTTACGAAATAAATTCTTTAATTTAATATAAATATTCTTTATAAATTATAAATTTTAATATTAATATAAATATTTTTGTAAATTATAAATTATAATATTAATATTAATATTTTTGTGACATAATATTTCAATTTACTATAATCTTATACCTTATAAAATAATAAATTATATTCTTAATTCTTATTTTTTATCCAAATATTAAATTAAAATTTATCTATCAAATCAACTTTTAAAATTCTCATCATTATATTTTTTATTCAAATACCGCAATTAAATTTTTTATCAAATCAATTAGCTCTCGAAAACTAACGAAAATTAAAAGGCGTTTGAATCCAAACACTGCCTAAAAATTTTAATCGTGAATTGATCACAGATCTTTAACCATATGAATTTTAGATATTCCTTTTTTTTATTTCTCATCAAACGAATGAGACTTTTGATGAACATAAATATTCCTTGAATTTACACCTATATAAATTATAGATTTTATACATTATAAATTATAGTGAATGGGTGGACCTCGCTCCACACACGAAATGCCTAGGAACAAAAGAAATTGTATGATCGCTGTGTTCATGTTCGTATCTCTTATTTGATTTAACAATTGATTTACTCTCTTTTTGCGATCACCTTTGCTATTTTGGTTCGAACAAGTCCTCAAAGGGATATCACCGCAGCTCCTATATAGAATTTCTTATGTAAAGGATTATTTTGTTAAATATCTTTTTTATTTAAATTCTTTCTTCTAATTCTGTTAATTTTTTATTTATGAAAAAAAATTAAATATCATGTAGTCTTTTTTAATGTTTTTTTAAAAAATAAAATAATAAATAATCTAAAACTAAATAAATTAAATTTGCCCCTAACTTTTTAAAATTTTATTAACTCTCTATATATAAATGTAGAAATATTTTAGTTAAAATTAATTTGGGATCTTAAATAATCTCTGGGATGCAATTTGTCACAAAATTTGGCTATGTTTTGATGATTTGCTTGTGTGACGAGCATTGGACAAGTCAGGAGGGTTTGAAACTTGGTCGCTGGATCAGCCCCTTGCCTAGTGAGTTTGTCACATTGTCACGAGGATGATCCTAGTGGAGGCGTGCCAAAGACAAAGAGGCAATCGGCCTTGTCTTGGCGAAGGCATCGAAGTTTGTTTTTTTTTTTTGTCATCCGGCACTGAGGATTATTTCAATGGCAGGACAATGTCAGCCCAGACCTCTCCTTGTTGGAACAAAGTTGTAATGTCCTGAGACTCACGTGATTTTTACATACTCAAAATCATTCCAGAGACGATACGCAATTTTATAAAAAATAATTTTACAAAAAATAAATTCAATAAAATATAAAATTACTTGTGACACCCGTCTATTAAAAAAAAAGAAAAAAAAGAGCTGGACTCGTTCGTAACTGCCCCTAAATCCACGGAGTCCACGATGCCAGCCTAATAAAAAGATAATTAAAGAAACCTAAGCGTCGGTTGATGACTTCATGTTACCCATGTTAAAGAAAATGGAGAAGGCCATCACACTCTCACACGTCATCATCGCAAGGGATGCAGGGGACGTCGTGGACGTTGAGGACATTCTACGTCACATTAGAAAGGAAGAAATAAAAAGATGTACACTTTTCTAAGGATTTTATTGGCTTGCTTTGATTTTTTTTAGTGCACAGCACTAGGATAAATCGTGATCTGTCTTCTCGATGAAAGGAAAATTATATATATAGTTATATGCGTTCGTCATCTCGCCCCTCCATGCCTTTGGTGATTTGACATCTATTACAGCCGGCACCAATACCACACATTACTATATTATTAATCATATATGTTTAGATATGACCTCTACATATCGAGTCTCATCTAGCGCCTTAAATCTCGGATGAAAGGACATAACTTAGTATAGTGCCCAAGTGTAAGACTAATGCACAAAAAATGCATTACATGCTTATGCACTAAAATGCATTACATGCGAGGCATTAAATGCATATTTTCACATGCATTAATTCCCAGTGCAAATGCAACCCAATTATAGGTGGATTAAATGCACTAACTCAAGTGCATTTCCATGGCAGCTAAACTATTGCAAGCCAGCTATAGTATCATGCGCATGTAGCATGGGATTTTTCCATCTCAACATTATTTTTTTTATAGTTAGCACCTGTACATTTGTTTATGTAAAGCCCACATGATCTTATGCGACATTATGATTCTTTTAATTCTAATACATTATCAATGCTGCTGATTTTACCCATTACGATTTTATCAATGTAGCTGATCTTACTATTTCCCTTTCATGATCGCTCGATGTTATGTATCCTGATTTGAATACTCTTAATCTTATTATTCATAATCTTCGAATCTTGAATTACAAAGATAATTTTATGATGAATAAGATAAAAAAACGAAAAATATTAAATGAAGAGTTTTTCTTATGTTATGTTGATGATGGTCAACTTGGACAAAAGAGAATCGAAAGATACTCCACCGGTCCATATTTGGCATTGAGATGCTCTGCCCTGGCCAAAAGAGAGTCGAAAGATACTCCACCGCCCATATTTGACGTTGAAATGCTCCGCCCTGGCCAAAAGGGAGTCGAAAGATACTACACCGACTCTATTAAAGGGAGTTGAAAGACACTCTAAAATAAGTGTAACATAATGAAAATGTAAAGATGACAATGATTATGATGATGGATAATGCCCAATAATATTATGATCTTTTAATGACGATTATGTTACTCTTGTTACACTTATCATATTATTATCAGTCATGCCACTCTATTTTATGCATCTTGATCATGATATTAGCATACCAATTATGTCTACATGGCTCTATCATTTATGATTATGTTTATTTGATTATCTTTATGATGTCATTGCTGCTTATATGTCATATAATTATTATGTATTGGGCGTCAAAGCTCGCGGGGAGGTTCACCTCCTCCGTGTATTTAATGTCACAGGTAATAACCTGTCCCAATAAAAAGATGATGGCGTAGGTGACCGATCGAGCTCGTGGTGATCTTTGGACATGAAATCGAGTCTCTTCAGCTTCCTTTTTATTTTCATTGAGTTGTATTTATCTTATGCAAACTCTTTTGTTTATATTATTTGAGACTCAGTTATGTTATCATGTTAAGACTTCCGCATTCATTTTCTATTATATCTCTTTTTAATCAAATAATAACTATTTTTCCCTTCCGAAATTATGCCTCTATTATGTTGACTGGTCAAAGTTTTATTTTGGTCAAATTATTATACACGTAAGTCATGTCCCGTAACGTTCCCGAGTTGTATTCAGCCACGTGGTGGGGTGCATTTCGGGGGCGTTACATTACTATTAAGGACATCTAAAAATCCATAGTGTCAAAAGAGTTGGAACGTTCATAACTCCATAATAACTAATAAGTAAATATAGTATGACACAAATATACACCATGTGCAACATCTTTGTCACTGAACCGGACTACCTGCATCACTATGCTCTATCACCAACTCATCTGCACGAATCCAAATGCAGGGAAAAACTCATGAGCATAAAAAATACTCAATACGTAGGATCTAACCATAACAATAATAAAAAATTCAACAGTGCTCAATAAAAGGGATAACAATACCATACAATAATCAATAAAGCACCGGAAAGAACAATATGATAAGAATTTAATAATCAATAGATCAATAAATCAATATAGTCATAAGTCAATGAAGAGGATCAGGAAAAAGGTCAAATGACCAATCAATATCAATTAACAATAATTAATTATGCCTAATCACTATGGCACTATCCAATTTAACAATTTTCGATTCAATATCAACATCAATGGTCATTGGCCACTAACAATATTCTATTCGATTCAATGGGCGGAGGCAATGCCAGTCAACGACAATATTTGAATGACCATGATTCAATTCGATTTTCATTCAATTCGATTCGATTCAATTCAATTTTAATTCAATCTTTAGAGCTATCAAATTCAATATGAAGCGTTCTTAATGCTAAACAATAATTTTGTGATGGCAAGGGACCATGGCCATCATAGGACAATCATAACTTCTCTAAAAGATGACATTTCAAATATCTAGGTACACTATCTGTCTCATACAATATGATAACAATAATGGCTCAGGGGACTTAGAAATAATTGAAGAATATGAAGACCAACAGTTTTCATCTTTTAACTTTTTTATCCCTAAAACCTATCTTTAATAAACCAAATCGAGGGAAAATCACTAGATCAAGACTATGATAAATCACATGATCAAATGAATTAATAATATCAATAATTTCACAATCAAATCCAAAGGGCATGATGAGTTCAGATCCGTTAACAATATGATCATGGTTGATTAGGAACAATTATCCATAATAACTATTCAATTATCCATAGTAAAATATCCAAAAAAATAAATTTTCTGCCCTCGGAATCCGACCCGTGTCAGGTAGAACCCGGGTCGTGTTTGGAAGAGTAAAAACTCCTCTAAGCTAAGATAAATTCGGGCCGGGTCAACTGGTTCACCTTCAGTCATGATCGTACCGCACCCATGCCGCGCCAAAGTACAACCAGGGTCAGGCCGGGCCAATAGGGACCCGGGCCGAGTTTTACATCTCGATCTGATTCTGAATTCAATTCGGTTTGAATTCTATGAAATTCGGGTCAGGCATAGTAGAACCCGGACCGCGTTCTACTGTCGATGAAGAAACGTGTTTTGACATGACTTTCCGACCATCATAACCATGCCATACGATGTTCAAACTATGCATAACATATATCGATAAATTCTCGGTACAAAGGAGAAGAGACTAAGGTTCCATGTCGTAAAAAATGGATGACATAGGGATTCCTCCTACGCACCTAAAGTTGACTAAAAAATCAACTGTAATCTCTTTTCTAGAAAATTGCACGAACAATGATCTTTGAACAACGATTACTCTCTGTCCACATCCCGAAACTCGCGACCACTACTTGGATGATATTGTCCTATATGCTGGCTTCAAAACCAACCATCGCTTGGTCTCGGGAATGCCTCGGTTTGCATAAAAATGAGAGGAAAAGATAGGCTCGTGATGCAGAAACTCTGTTTAGTCTAAGGGGGTTCCCAACCACCTCTTTGATGTCTATTTATAATGCAGGCTAAGATTTTCAATTCTATTGGGTCTTGGACTCTTTTAGAATCAATCTTATTCATCCATCAATAATTAATCACTCCAAAATTTCTCTGATTTAATTAAATTCGAGATTAATTAGTTTCTTACCATAACATCGCAATCAAATCAAATCTCTTTCAAATTCCCTCTTTATCTCTTTAACCATCTTTTTCTAATTTTCCTCGAATTTTGGAATTAATTAATTCCACAATATTATCATAGGAATTTTTAGGTCCATTAAATTAAAATAAATATCTTTTATTTTTTTTTCTAAAAATATGAGTCATTACATCAAAACCTCATTAAAATAAATTCATCCTCGAATTTGCTTAAGGAAAATTACATCAATCTATTTAAACAATTCGGGAAAATCCTTTCTCATTTCATCTTTCAATTTCCAAGTGGCATCTTCATCTCTATGATGTGTCCAAGCCACCTTTACCACGGATACCATCTTATTCTTCAGATGCTTGGTCTAGTACTCCAAGATTTCTATGTCAAATCCACATTCAAATTTGATTCTTTTATGTTCATTATGTTAGCATCATCATGCTAATACTTGCGCAACATTGACACGCTCCGTATGATGAAGGTAGTGCCAATCTGTGAGTTGCGTCTCCAAACAAGGCAAGTATCTCAAAAAGACCGACATACCTAGGGCTCAGTTTGCCCTTCTTGCTGAATCTCATTAGTCCCTTCATCGGAGAGACTTTCAACATCACTCGATCTCTAATCTTGAAGATCTACTCTCTTTGTTTCTTGTTAGCATAAGTCTTTTGCCTTGTGAAAGTTGTATTCAACCTTTCTCTAATAAGACAAACTTTTCAGCATCCTTCATGGTTTGCTTTAATACTTCCAAGGCCTTCCATATATAACTGCAAAATGTGGCATGCCTATGTTGGAGTGGTAGCTATTATTGTATGCAAACTCAATCAGTGGGAGATGAGTATCCCAACAGCCACTCCAGTTCAATGCACATGCCTGGAGTATATCTTCCAGTGTTTGTATGGTGCGCTCAGATTGTCTGTCTGTCTGAGGATGGAACGTAGTGCTGAAATTGACTGAATCGGTCCATCACTACCCATATCACATCATGGTCTTGTTGAGTTCTTAGAAGAACTGTAACGAAATCTATTATTATCTTTCTCATTTCCATTGTGGGATTCCAAATTCCTACAATGCTTCATATGGTCTCTGATGCTCAACTTTCACTTGTTGACATACAAAAGGTTCATTGCAGATCCTTATACATCTTTGTGCTTTTAGGATGAATGGTGAATTCTGACTTGTGACATTCATCCAACACTTATTTTCTCAATGCTTCCTCGGGGACGCACAATTGTCCCATATATCTAATCATTCCATCTGTGATCGAAAAATCTGCAAAAATCTTTTTGTACAACTTGAGTAGATAGTTGTACTCATCATCATTTGGTTGTGCTTTGCCTATCTTCAATAGTAGCTCGGACTACATGCCGAGGTGTGCCATTAATGAATGAATATATTGCTTTGAAAATTGAGTTTGAAATTTTGAAAGAAGAAAGAGATGTTTGTCTAGTTAAAAATAAAACTTTGATTAATGATCTTCATATCATGAAAAATTATTTTGAAATTTTAAAAACATGAAAGAATGCATGTTTAGTTGAAATAAAAATGTGATAAAGGAAATTGATTCCCTCCTTGTAAATTAAAATTATGAAGTTTTGAAGGTAGAGAACTCAAAATTGATTATATCACAAAATGAATAACAAAATAAAATAATTTCTTTACAAAATGTTTTACATGATAAAAGTGTTATGCCTTTGAAACATATTAGGAATGTTCAAAAGTCTATTAAAATGTTTGTAAACTCTAATGATTGTGATATGAACAGAGAAATGCCTATAAAGGAAATGATTGTGATATCAACTGGAAACTTGCACAACTGCAACAAATTATACAACCAAAACAAAGAAGATATCACCAAAGGCACAGTGCTCATTATGATGGTAGGCACGATGAAAAGATGAAAGAGGAAGATGACGAAGCCTCTGTTATAAATTAAAGAAGGCATAGGCATGTTCAGATTGGAGGAAGAAGAAATGAAGGAGGAAATCTTTTCTATGCGTTATGGACAGAACTTGTGGATTGATTATTGATAGTGGAAGGTGTGTCAATCTTGTTAGCCAATACATGGGGGAGAAGTTAGGACTATCAACCTTAAAGCACGCAAAACCTTACAAACTTCAATGAATAAATGATGGAGGAAAAGTCAAAGTGACCAAACAGGTGCTTGTGTCATTTAAAATTGAAAGATTTATTGATGAGGTATTATGTGATGTAATTTCAATGCATATTTGTCATATCCTTCTGAGGCAACCATGGCAATGATGGTGCTACCAAACGTTATAAATGTTGCAAAGATGTGAGAAAATACACTTTAGCTTCATTGTCACCTCAAGAAGCATTTGAAGAGCAATTGCAACTTAAAGAGCATGTAGCAACCTGCAATATTGAGAAGAAAAATTTGGTTGCACAACATCAGATGAAGTTAACTCCAAACAATTCTAAGAGTTGTGAGAAAGACAAAGATGAAAATGACATCCACACAACTTTTGAGTGCTTAGAAATGTCACTTTCTAAAAGCATTAAGATACAACATTTAGATGCTGAGTATTATGATAGTTGTGAGAATGAAAGAATATTATATCTTGAGTGTTTAGAAATGCCACCTCTAGAGAGATATGAGCGAAAAGACTTGAGCGTTGAAGCAAAAGAAAGCGAATTCAGTAATTTTTCTCCTAACACTAACCATCTTTTATCTTTTGATTTTGATTTGTCCATGCAGATATGTAGGAGTGGAGTATATGAAGATACAAATTCTGTCATGCAAGGATTTGAAAAAGGTGTATTGATTTTATGACGACTAGTTTAAAAAATCTATCTCTTGCCTTTGAAACTTTATATTTATTTGATGTGACTAACTTGAATATTTTAATTGAAAGAAGTATTGAATGACATGCAAGTATTAGATCTCAATTTTGTGTTCGTGCTAAAACACTTTATATGGGCCATATGTTGAAATTTTGGACTGAACATTTTCTAATCCTGAACACTTTTGAATGGTTGATTATGATTCCTAAATTGACTGAGGTGCCTAGAGTCTTAATTCATTTTTTGTAAATCCACTTTCATACTTTCCTAAGATCATTTCTACTAATGATGGTTGCAAAGTTGCATATAATTTTCACATCATAATTGGGAAATTCATTGCATCTGCATTAGTAAGACTTTTTTGCAATTTTCATCAAACATTTGGTATTAATCTCTTTGGAGATATCTTGATTAATAGCAGTCATTTGCAAGGTAATTTTGATGAAGGTTTGTTGCAAGGACTTGCATGATTACCTTGATAAGCCAAGTTGTTTGCTGCGTTACGGATCCTATGACATTTCACTTGCATATTTTAAAGATTCATTTTATTTTGAGGAAAAAGATGTTCTTATTTTAGAATTACCTGACAATCTCCTTATTAAATCTCTAGTTCCTTGGAATGCATTGCACATTTTATTTAGCTGGATCCTTATATGCAAAGGAAGGTTCCCGAAGTATTGCAATTTATTTTTTAAAATACCATTGTCTCATGGGCATAAGATATTTCGTCCAACTGAGTACGAGAGTCACATTACTTTTTTATATTACTTATGTGGTTCTTTCTCTAAACATGCAGGATTAATGGTATATATGAGAAATTATACTTGCAGTTCTCATTGAG
Source organism: Pontederia crassipes (assembly GCA_030549335.1). NCBI lineage: Eukaryota > Viridiplantae > Streptophyta > Magnoliopsida > Commelinales > Pontederiaceae > Pontederia > Pontederia crassipes. The sequence continues at coordinate 57,354,953 of CM060191.1, forward strand.
ATACATTACACATGATATCTATCCTTATTTGACAACTTTTTTTTTTTATTTCTATTGCAAATTGAACTTCAATTATTCTTTTGATCTTGCAATCATATTGATAAATTAGATTAATTTAATTGATCATTTCCTTGTATTGACTTGTATTAGTTTCTCTTAAAACTTGTTGGAGGGTTCGAAAGAGGAAAAAGACTAAGTGTGAGAACAATTGAGAGAAAAAGTCAAATAAAGTTGAGATAAAATATGAGTGCCGAAAAAAGTTTAAATAGAAATGAGTTGATTCATGCATTAAACTTGCGATTAATGTTTGTCTATGTTCCCACGAAATTTACATTAAGAAGTGAATATAAAAGTTATAGATAACTCTCTTATCTTTATAGAAAATCAATAATCACCACATTTGGACAACCACATAAAAAGTTATATTTAAACAAGTGAAGCTCGAAAAGTTCATTTTGAAATTGATATTTTTATGTACTAAATTTACACTTAATATTTGAGTATTCTATCTGGGATTTGGATTAAGAGATTAATATAAAAGTTACAGATAATGTTGTTAGCTTTTCATAGAATCAAATATTATCTCATTTGGATATTGGTATGAAAAGTTATGAATAAAAGAGTAAAGGTTCAAAATATTTTATTTAAAATGGACAACTTTTTGTACTAAACTTTGAAGCAATATTTGACTATGATATAATTAGATTTCAGACAAATGATGAATATAAAAGTTATAGAGAATTTTGTTAGTTTTCCATGTAATAAAAAAATCATCTAATTTAGATAATTGTGCAAAATGTTATGCTCAAAATGGGATAGGACGGTCGACCTGATGGTCGAAGCACCGGTCGATTGGTCAGCGCATAAATCGCCCAGTTAAGCCAAACTGAATGTCGAGATGATGTCGGTCGGGGTACCAGTCGACTAGTAAAAAATGCAAAAATGTTGAGATGATGCCGGCCAGTTGATCGATCAGTGTAGAGTTCACCAACGCTCATATTTTTCAACGGATATGCATACCAGTCCACTGGTGAGGCAGAGCAATCGATCGGGCAAAGTGCCTAAATGGAGTTAATAATGCTATAAAAGGGGTCCCAAAGGTGTAGGAATCATGAATGGCTTCTAAGGAAAAGCGGGAAGAACCTTGTGAAATCCATTTGAGCTCTAAGTTGCAAATCTCTTATTTCTTTATCTCTTACTCTTGTGTGATGTGCCATATTGTAAATGAAAGATTGGGAATATTCTTGTGATATTGTAATAGTTGTGTAGCTCCTAAGTGAAAAGATGTTGTGTCTTATTCCTTGAGCAAAATATATCTAATGTATCATCGTAGACTCCGCTACAGCTCGGGGGGAGAAAGTCGTTGTTTGTCGCCTCCATCCCGCTCGCGCTCAAGCCATCGCTCACGATGATGAAGACCAATAACTCTGGGGCATACTTGTTTGCATGCCCACCGGTGAGAAAGGTGAAGGCCGTTCGAGGGAGCGTGGGAGCAATGCCTTTTTTAATATTTTTAATACTATTATTTTTTATTATTTTATTTTTTAAATATTAAAAGAGATGACATGTGAAGGGCATTTTATTTTTTCATAAATAAAAAATAAAAATAATATAAAATTAACAAAATCAAATGGAAACTTAAGTGAAAATGGAAATAAAATTTAGTGATGTTGTACAGTAAGTTCATACTTCATAATTATATGCAAAAAATTATTGCATTTTATGAGATATTTTAAAAAAATAACCCTTATCTATGAATATTGTAACACGCTTTCTCCGATACAAAAATACGTCACACTAAATTTTTGGACTGAGTTCTAATCTCTTATTATATCTCATATTTTTGTTTAACAATTCTAAAAATAAAATCGACAAAAACATCCTTCCTTACTTATCTTGTATTGTTTTCCAATACATTTAATCTTCACATATTGTCACTATTGTTTCACACACTATCTCACATATAACACTCTATATGATCAAGTTCCATACAATCTTACAAAAAGTTCCTAATAAAATTTATTACAACAAATACTTTATTTATTATATACATGCTTTCAGTAAACAAAAGTCAAGGAGAGAATAAAAGTGCTCCGATAGTTCGACTACTTCTAAATATATAGCAAAACAAGCTCCAATTAGAGCCAACTTGAGAACTTACAAGTATCTAAAAAATTTTAAAAAGATAAAGTGAGCAACAATCAATTGCTCAATGAGTGGAATAAAAGTACAACATAACATAACAATACGAATGCTTATAGCATTTAAATAAACATATTATCTATATTAGAACATTTAAAGCATAAGACATAACATAACTATCAAGTCACATGAACTTTTATATAAATAACTTAAATATCATCATATTCACAGTCCAACTTCACGCATATGTCATTGCACATATTCAAGGGTCAATATGATCACGCAGAGCAAACTGGGTCAATACGATTTTAAAGAGCAAACTTGGCCAATATGCATCGCAAAGCTCCACAACCAAGCTTCACAATCACGAGGCGATACGAATACGCAGAGCATAACATGGGTCAATGCATGTCGCAAAGCAATAATCATAAGTCAATACGTGTATGCAAAGCAACTCCAATGGATAAAGACACCTGATATGCGTCTCAAAGACCATTTTCAAGCAGCATGACCAATTAACATATGGAGTTTAATAATACTAAAATACACATGACATAATCACATATCAATATCAAGAAAACCTTATTTTAAGATTCATTGTTCCTTGAAAATATTTTCGCGTAAGAGTTTACTTCATCTCACATCAAGTAATTTTCATAATATAATATATTTTTTAATAATAATAATAATAATCCTTGTTTAAAATATTACTATAAATAAAATAACTAATATATATAATTTTGCTATGTTGTAAATTTATCCGGCCATCTTTTACCTTTTTCAAGATTACTTACAAGATTTTCTCTCTTTCACTCGTAAGTTGATGATTTCCTACAAGTAATAATGCTCTTTTATTTCTCAATCACTAATAACGATAATATATAATGCATGAATGCTTATGCACCTTAGAATGCACATGATCTCTTTTATAAATATTAATGTTCAATCACAAGTATCTATGTTCATATCCAATTACACATATGAAACTATTCAATCTTCCAAAACTTGACTATATGTTGACTAATAAATCAAAATTGAGTGTTAGTCAATATATAATTCATAACTTCTTAACTATAAGATTAAATATTATGATTCTGCATGAATTAGAAACTATACTTACTAAGTTTTGCAACCTATAAGTATCATCAATTCTCAAGTTTAGATACCTGGACCTATGGTTTGTGTTATGACAAACTCTGTGTCACTGAAAGAATAATTTACATATTTCTTAATAATTGTCTATTTGACGATATCATAATTTTCCTAGAAATTATACTTCAATAATAACTAGACATAAAAATTATAAAATTAAACTCCTTGACAAAAATAGTTAATATAACTTATGTTGTGTGAATGTTCTGAAATTTGACAAAAGAAGACATAGGAGATGAAAATTTCATTTTTCCATATATACAAGTCAAAAACTATATGATTACACTTCTCACCGAACAACTATAAGATCCAATTTAACATAAATTTTAAATCCTAATTTAGTGTATCATAATCATTCCTAATTTACAAGGTGAACATGTATCTGACTCTGTAAAAAAACAAGTGACCAACGAAGGTAAATTCATAACTTTCTTTACAAAAATCATTTTTAGGTGATTCCAATGGACATAGAAATCTATTCAAATGGAATGTTGAATCCTATTATTCCCCTTCCATGTTTTGATGACAACAAATGACATTAGATGTACTTATTTATCTTGAGTGATGATAATACAAGTATAAGATAAACAACAGTATATATCTGAAAGGATTCGCGAAATCGAAACAAATGAAATAAAATTTCATAATACAATCAAGTGAACAATTGGTCGAACTTTTTCAACGGGTCATGTAGTCAATCAAAAGATATTTGAAGAACACTTGTAGAAGTGCGGCTGGTCAATCGACATTTGGATCGGCCGATATCTTGTAGAAATGCTTCAACATACACTGCTCGATCAACTATCCTATTAGACATGATCAATGGTTCCCCTGATCGACAGCTCAATCAACACTAGTCGACCAATATGTCGATCGGTCATGATTAGTGGCTTTGACGATCATGATGCTCAATAGTACCGGTCGATCGGATCCTCGACCGATAGATATCCTTGGCGGTCGAACTACTAGTCAACCGACCAAAAGAAAATCGATTGATCAATCGACATCTAGATCTGTCGATATCTTGTAAAAGTGCTTCAACATACACCCCTCGACCAACTATTCAATTAGACATGATCAATGGTTCCCCCGATCGAAAGCTCAAGCAACACCAATCAACCAATATGTCGATCGATCATGGTTAGTGGCTTCGACGATCATGATGCTCAATAATACCAGTCGATCGGATCCTTGACTGATCAATATAAATATCCTTGGTGGTGGAACTACCAGTCAACTGACAAAAAGAAAAGCTCAACCGATGAAAGAAAATATTGTTGAATCCTATGTTTTGATGATAATAAATTAAAATGGATATAAAAGTTACTAATCTATGCTCAAGTGATGATAATGCATTAAAGGATTGATATGACCTCATTCGTAGAAGAAATCGCTAAATTAAAATAAAAAAAATTCAACACACGACCGGTTTATATATCGGTCGACCGGCCAAAGCAATCGGTCGATTGATATTAAGCAAAAGAAAAGACAAGACAATGCCGGTCGAAGATCCGGTCATTACATCGGTCGAATGATCAGCACAGCCAATGAACTCAGAAATCACGAGACTATATCGATCAATGGCAAGACAATATCGGTCGATGCACCGGTCGACGACGAGATGTACCGGATGACATCAAGACATTACCGATCGATATATCGATCGAAGTACCGATCGACCAGACAGCGTCAAAATGCAGAAAATGCAACAATGATCACATTGACCGGTCGACCGGCCCATCGCAGCGGTCGACCGGCCTCACAGTCAAATGAACAGTAATGATTATTATTTTGAGGAGAAAATTGTGAAAGACTTTTTGAACGAATTCTCACCTCTAGGAGCCTATAAAAGGAGTGCTAAAGCCTGAAAAAAAGTCATTCAAGCAAGCAAGAACATCTTAGAGCTCCTTTCAAATTCTTGAGCGCAAAATTGTAAATTTCTTCCCTTTTTTTTTCTTAACCTTGAGTGTGAGAAAACTTTTGTAAAAGAAAAAATTTATAGGGAAACATTTTCTTTCTAATCTAATAAGATTGAGAGCTCCTTGTATAAGAGTTGTGCCTTGCCTCTTGAGCGGAGAAGAAGACTTTTTGTGTAAAGAGGATTGTTCTCCTCCTACAAGAAAAGAGAAAGATAGTAGATCTTCGGCGGTCTCGAGGTTGAGAAGTCGGAGCGGGTACGTAGGTCAAAGAGTTGAGGCTGAACCTTGTCATTATATTGTGTCTCCTTGCATTTGTTCATTATCTTTCACTTATGTCTTATCTTTATTTGCTTGTGATCATTTTTATTGATTTTTTTGAAAGTGAATTTTTAAAAGAATTTTATACACCAATTCACCCCTTCTTGGTACTTTTGAACCTACAATTAGTATCACAGTGGGTTGCTCTAGTTTTAAGATTTAAAACATCTTTAGAGATATAGCATCAAGTGGTTTCAATTTTTTCGAAGGTCAATCTATTAATCGTCCTTCACTTTTCAATGCCTCAAATTTTGTATATTGGAAATTAGGATGCAAGCCTATGTTTGTTCTATTGATATTGATATGTGGGATATTATTCAAAATGGTTTTGATTTAAGTAAGAAAAAATCTTTAGAATATACCGAAGGAGAAAGACTTTTAGTAAAACTAGATTGGAAAGATAAAAATATTTTTTATTGTGTTTTAGATCCAATGGAGTTTAATCGGATTTCTAATTGTGAAAGTGCTAATGAGATTTGAAAGTAACTTATTATTACTCATGAAAGAACGGATAAAGTTAAGGAGTATAGATTAAATATTTTAAATCATCAATATGATTCTTTCAAAATGCTTGAAAATGAATCTATAAATGAGATGGTCGTTCGCTTTAATGATATTATAAATGACTTAGTCTCTTTGGGCGAGTCAAGGACGAATTCTCAAAAAGTGAAAAGTTTCTCAAGTCTCTCTCCTCCAAATGACATTCAAAGAGGACGGTGATTGAAGAAAATGACTTAAACAAGTTAGACTTTAATGATCTTATAGGTTCACTCTTAACCTATGAGATCAGGATAAAGGAGGATGAAGAAGCAAATACTCCTTGGTATGGAAAAGGAAAACATTGGTATTGAAGGCAAATAAAGATGAAGAAGATACAAGTAAAGAGGATGAGAATATTTATGAAAAGAAGCTTTTCCTATATGCAAAGAAGCTTGACAAATATCTCAGGTTCGCTAAGCAAAAGAATAAGAAAGCTTCACCAAGAGAAGATCGTCCACTACAAGAAAACAAGTCTTCTGTGACAAATTTTTTTGATGGAAATAACTCGTAGCAAGTGACGAATGTGTGTCGAATTAATGAGGAAAAGAAATGAAAAATTATTTAATTACTAGTGACGATTTTGTGGTGATATTACTTGACACAAAAAGGTCCATCACAACGATTGTGACGAATGTGTGACGGAAGATATAACTAATTTAATTATTGAGATATTAGTGATGAATTTTATTTTGTCATATATATTTCTCTCACTAATCCATCATTCATTTTATGTTTTCACTATGGAAACAAATATGTAGTTATTCATCTTATAAAACTATATAAAAGTGAAGTTGAACTTTTTTTTGTATTTCTTGATAATGGACAATAACATGCCATCAAAATTTTTGCAAAACTATGTAAAAAAATAAAGTATCTCTTAATTCTTCCATAATTTTATATATAAAAAGAGCTTTGTTAAGACAATAATAAAAAACTTTATTGAAAACAATAAAAAAATTATTTCTCATAATTTTTTTTGTTTACCTCCACCAATCTTTTTGAAAAAAAATTAATTTCAAACATTATGATCATTATTGAATTCAATTAATATTTTAAGAAGTATTTATATTTTTTATTTTTATAATAAGAATATAAAATATATCTACTTTAACCAATTTCCCTCCATCCTTTGCCGCCATAAGAACTAATTTAAGATGAAAACTACCATAATAAAAACTAATCTAACATATAAGTACTTTCATTTTAACCTAATATATTATTTCTATCACGCGAAACGCCAATCTCGGAAGAGGTTGCTTTGCAAGGTTGGTCTTTTTATCCTTTTCTCCACACGTCCCTTGTATGTTCTTTTTCCTTTTCTTATCTCTATGTATGTTCCTTCGCCACGTCCATGTGCGAGGGCTACCCGCAGCCACGTCCCTGCGCCAGAGTGACTGTTGCTGGCGACCACCGGAGGTCTCCGCCGCGCGACACGTGGCTCAGCGGCCGCCTCTCACGCAGAGGCGACCCACAACAGTCGTCTCTCATGCAAGGGCGGCCGCTGCGGGTCGCCTCGGCGCGAGAAGCTACCCGGCGATGGCCTCTCACCCAGGGGCGATTGCTACGGGTCACCTCGGTGTGGAGGCGACCCGTAGCGGCCGCCGCTGTGGGTCGCCTCCACACCGAGGTGACCCGTAGCAATCGCCCCTGGGTGAGAGAGGCGGCCGCTGTGGGTCGCCTCTGGACGAGAAGCGGCTCGGCGGCCGCCTCTCGCACAGGGGGGCCGCTGCGGGTCACCTCCGCTCGAGAAGCGGCCCGGCGGCCGCCTTTCGCGCAGAGGCGAACCGCAGCGGCCTCTCCTACACGAGAGGCGGCCGCCCCTTCTCGAGAGGCACCTCGACAGTTGCCCATAGATCAGGGTCGATCACCGAGGGTCTCCACCGTCTGGCAGGCAGCTCAGCGACCGCCTATGGAGTAAAGGTGGCCGCTTCTCACAGGGACGACCCGCAGGTCGCCTACGCGCAAGACGTGCCTCGGATGCCTCGGAAGTCGCCTCTAAAGCAGTGTCGGCCGCCGCGGGTCTCCACCGTGCGACCCTTAGCATTTTTTTACTTTAGTGCATTTGTTTGTATACAACTTGTATTCAAGTAGGAGCATAATATATCTTTCTCATTGCAGCTTGTTATTGAGAATAGTTATGCACAAAGGATCTAGCAAGAAGTTGAAGTTTTCTTTGGTATGTCTTTGATCTTGGTTATGTTGTGAATCTTTAATCATCTGAATTTATGTTTGGATTGAGTTTTTGAATCGCTCTCGCCTTGCCCCCCTCCCCCGGACCTAAGAGATGTTTTAGTCTCTACGTGACCGAACGTAGAGATATCGAGCAGTGGCGAAGCGATTCTCTGCTTGATTTCTTCGATTTCCTTGTAGCCAAATTTGGTTGAGGTTTTGAATCACTATCGCCTTGCACCCCCGACTGAAGGGCTATTTTAAGCTCTACGCGGCCGAACGTAGAGATATCGAGCACCGACGATAGTGACTGCATTTTTGGTTTTTTCGTGTTACATCAGCAATGGTCATTTTCTAGCATTCTTTAGCCCGAAGCTCGAGAGGGATGCGCGTATTCTGAGGCTCTAACAAAGTTTGATTTATGCATTTTAGCATCGTGCACGAGAGTGACGATTTCACATATATATGAACTTTTTCACGTGTGCAACCTAGATTTTCCGCGAGCACGAGAGTGTCGCGGGTAAGTCGAGTGTCTTCCCCCACAAAGTTGACCATATATACACGTGAAGAGGTATTCAATCGTTTTTACTCATATCAAATAGAACAGAGGAACTTGAGTTTTATAGGGCCCATTTGGTATTGGAACCAAGCTGGAATCAGGAGCTAGTTCCAGCTTTGTTCCCCAAACACTATAAGATGACCTAGTTCCTGAGGTGGAATCAAGCCACCTTTTTTGGGATGGAATCTAGGTCATGTGACTCTAGTTGGTGGGTTCACGTTTTTTGTCTTTCTTTTTATTTGACGATTTCTATTTTTTAACTTTTCAACCTTTTTTTCTTTTACTATTTTTTCATTTTTTATCTTGCTTATATAAAATAATTTATTTAATAATTATAAAATACTTATAATGAAGGATTAGTATACTATTATTTATTACCTATTAATTTATTAAAAAATATTAATATTTTGTTAAATATGATTTACTAAAAATGATTTTTTATATTTAAATAATATATTTTTAACAAATATTTTTTCATAAAAAACTTTTTATTTATACTTTTATTTTAATTATTTGATATTTTATAATTACAATAATCATTTTTAATTCAAAACCTACCAAAACTTCATCCATCACATCAATTTGTTTTCTTATCACATCAACTTCCTGGATCATTATGTTCCACTCCATCCAAACACACCTCTAACTAATTTTTCAATTCAACTATTCACTAAGAACTTAGGAGGAACTACGATTTCATTTCCAAATGCAGCCATAGCCAAAGCACGTCCTGTAAGCCATCAACATACGTTTCTACTGATTGTCTTGCACTCTTAAGATTTTGTTATTGCTTTCGTGCTATTCTTATATTTCGAAAACAACAAAAACATTAGATTTCTTATATTACCTTTACTCGTGATACTCCTTTACCCCTGTTTTCAGTGTTTCATTTTGTTCTCGAGTTAGTTTCAAAGCACGTTCCGAATATTTCGCAAAGTTGTTCTCTGTGGATCGAACCTCAATCATTAGAATGATGTTTCGTATACTTGTGGATCACATTTCGATAGTATAGAGAGATTATAAATTTTGAGACTCCATTCAACATTTTCTTATGTGTTTAGGAGCAATATGTTAGTGTAAAGGATAGATATACGTTTCGGAGCTTCTCGCTTCTTATACTTGTCCCTGTTATATTAAGCGTGCTAGTTTCATTTCACGTGACATTCTCTATACACACTTTATGCGAGTCAATTTCATACCTAACTTACAAAACTAGGTAAGAGTTTGATAAGACAGATTGATAGCACCCGAACACAACTTTCTCTACGGATATCATATAAATCTGATTCCAAAGCCAACAAAAGTAGACTCATTAAAGATTAATCTCAATTAATTTAATAATGTATACTATCTTACATAAGCCTCAAGAAATCTCATAGTAACACATATTTAGATTTTGTTTGAAAAACTAATAAATATATATGTAGCTATTGTACCATTTATATCTTTTACCGTTCAAGTTATTTTTAATTTTAATATTTTAATTATAAGAATATAATTTATAGTATAATTTCTTATTGGTTCTACTAACCCTATCCAATCGGCAAAACATATGCTCATTTATTTAAACATAACACTCTCTATACATCATTTTGATGTGATGCGAAAACTGCTAAGATTATACTTAAATAGGTTCATGTTGTATAAAATTCATAATTCGGTCATACAAGAAAACAACATCTAGAAGTTTCATAAACTATTTAATTCTATTGAATAACTTAAAATCAACATATTCGTATTATCGATTTGAGACCAGACTAATCAAATCATTACTAAACAGAATTGTTCAACCATCTAAAAGCAATAAATTACCAAAAACTTTACCAAGGTTCACCGTGCAAACCTTCTTCCTTGTCAAATGCCTTTATCTTCCTTATTGACATCCTAACCGATTGGCTTCATTCCATCAATAATTTAAATGATTTATTGTGATAAGGCAAGGAATTCGGATGTGCTCATGAATGAATAACTATTGGAAGTAGAGGAGCGAATATATATATATATATATATATATATATATATATATATATATATATATACATGTAACTTAGTTAAAGTGGTGGTGCAAAAATATGGAGAAATAATCATTATTGACTATGATTAATAATTAGGATATGGGATTAATGCCTAATAAGCTTAACTAGACCTAGATAAATTAAAAATAGATCAGTGACAACATGCATGAGGGCATAAGCCAGTTGATCACATATAAAAATTTGTTATTATATGGTATTGCGGATGGCGGTGGATATGTGGGTTAACAAATGATGTGGAAGCATGAATTGTCAAATTATATGAGGTGTCAACTAACTTGCACACAAAGTTTGCATGCAGCCACACGAGAGTAGGTGAAGGTTGAAATAAAGCCAGTCAGCAAATAAGAATAATTATCATATTAACTGATTAACTGCAGTGCAAGTTTTTCAATATAAGTTGAACAATAAATCAAAGGATGGTAAATAATTAGTGATAATTAATCAAGTAAATAACAGACATTAATTTACCAATGTACTTATATGAGCTAATTATAAACCAATAACATTACAAATAATTAGGTTAAGTCAAAGCACTTAAGAAATGATTAATTATCTTAAAGTTTCCACATGAGAGTTAATTAATCATAATAATTGATTTCTATATACTAATATTTCAATATGATAATTCGATCGAACTTTGATCAAGAAACTACTTATTAAATCCTTATCTAATTAAGCTAATTGACTATGAATAATTAAATTAATTAACTTAAAGGTAATTTGGATATGGTGCATGGCATTTCTTCGAATGTTTCTACAATAGCCTCAATTTAGTGTTTAGCTGATTCAAAATTGCCTTTCATGTAGAAATGGTAGGGTTGCAATGGACATTCATTGAACAAGATGAGATTACGGTGCGAGTGTCCACAATAGTGCCTATTATTGGTTTATTTTTTATTAATATTATATTCACTATTGGTTAGCTAATTACGTGATTTCGATAAATGTGTATCGATTGCTGGACAATTTGAATTGGATATCATCCACATAGAGCACAAGGAACATGTGAGCGAGGGAACTCCATCTTCAAGACATTTACATACATTTGAGAACAAGCATGAGATCCATAAAACAATAGAACAATTGAGGCTTACATGACCTGATGTTGACAACATGTTGGTTGTCGTTGATGATATGCACACGAATTAAGTTGAATAACTATCCATCAATACAATACAAACAATCATAAACGATAATCACTAGAACACTACAAGAAAATGGGCTCTTAGCGACGCAAAGTAGCGTCGCCAATAGTTGTGACGCTATATAGACGTCACTAGCGCATTTATAGTGTCTACTTCGTGTCATGATAATGCGACGCTACTTGCCTTTCGATAGCGTCTCATTAGCGTATTATTAGCTATTCACTGAATGGACGCTACTTCTGGTGCAATCGAGACGCTACATAGACGCAATTATTTTGCACCACGAACCGATAATGCGTGGCAACACCTAGCGGCGTTCTCGCGTCGATGTCATTAGACGCGAATCTAGCGTCGCAAGTTTGGTGACTTTAAAGAGACGCTATATGGCATCTCAGAGAGAGGTGACGCTATTTGGACGCTACCATTATCAACATATATATGTATTAATTATACGATTATATATATATATATATAATGATAGGAGTGTCCCTAAATATATAATTTGTTACATATATTATTTATGTTATCTATACATATAATATCTTAATTATGCATATATTATTATTATATACTTAATCATGAAATTACGATGGTTGATTGAGTGATTTGCTATCATTGTAGCGTCACAGTGGTGACTCAATAGCGTCCACGTAGCATTTAACTAGAGCCGTCGTTACAGTCGACGCTATGGTGACACTATTGGCGTCACTGTAGCGTCTCAGAATTGAGATGCAACAATGTATAATTCGATGCTAGTTCGGCGCTACCGTGTTACTCATAACTTATCTACATTTATCTCGCTATTTATTTTATATTTAAACACTATATATTATATATATTATATGTCAATCAATAAATTCATTAAATAGTATATTAGTATTAATTACACGATTATCAACATATTATCAATAGCATATCATCAACATATATATGTATTAATTACACGATTATATATATATATATATATATATATATGTGTGTGTGTGTGTATTTTTACATGATAGGAGTGTTCCTAAATATATAATTTGTTACCTATATTATTTATGTTATCTATACATATAATATATATAATATCTTAATTGTGTATATATTATTATTATATACTTAATCATGAAATTACGATGGTTGATTGGGTGATTTGCTACCATTGTAGCGTCATAGTGGCGACTCAATAGCGTCCACGTAGCGTCTAACTAGAGCCGCCGTCACAGTCGACGCTATAGTGACAATATTGGCATCACTGTAGCGTCTCAGAATTGAGACGCGACAATGTATTCGACGCTAGTTCGGCGCTACGGTGTCGCTAAATATAACTAGTGACTCAATAGCGTCGGTATTGCGCCTCCTAAGTCGACTTGTTACCCCTCGTTTAATCAGACACATATAGATATATAAATACGCGTATATGCTTATACTTATATATAATAAGTGCATATATACATATTATTATAACTTAGTATCACACATATGAACATATACACATATATTCACATATAAACATATACACATATTATTATAAACACATTGTTGTAACTTAATCTCCCACACGTAGACATATATATACATACGTATATATTACATATGTATATATATACACACACAATTTTGTTATATACACATATACATAGATATTTATAATTTTGTATACATACATGATAGATTGTCAGAAGGAAATAAAATAATTGGAAGGGGGCACAATGCGATGAGACGCTACATTGATAAATAAAATTTCATACATACTAAAAAAATTTCAAAAAAACTTTTAATGAGCGTCTCAATGGCGTCGCATTCTTGAGACGCTAAACCCATTGAAACGCCCCGACGATGCTATATTGTCGCTACATTATCTTAGCGACACATTAGCTTCTTTATAGCGTCGCGCTATCCGAATTTTGACAGTGTCGACGCCTACATGGAGTCTACGTAAAAAAATACTTAAAAATTACTTAAATTCCTAACCCCTCTTCTTCGTATTCACTTTTACTGTTTACCTTCTTCGACGTCCACCGCCCGCCTGACTCCCGACGCCCAACACTACAAGAAAATTGTCATTTTCCGACGGGCAATTTCCGACGGTTTGAAATCCGTCGCAATTTGCGACGGATTTTGCGATGGTTTCATTTCCGATGGATTTTCCGACGGTTACGACCGTCGAAAAGGAAAATAATAAATTTTATAATTTGTTATATTATTATTTTATTTTTCGATAGTTAGGAACGTCAATATTTCCGACGGATACCCATCCGTCGCAATTTGCGATGGATTTTCCGACGGTTACGACCGTCGGAAAGGAAAATAATAAATTATATAATTTGTTATATTATTATTTAATTTTTCGACGATTAGGAACGTCGATATTTTCGACGGATATCCATCCGTCGCAAAATCCGCCGCAATTTTCGACGGTCGTAACCGTCGGTAAAGGTATAATAATATCATATGATGAGTATTTTATTTATATAACTAGCGACGGCCCAAACCGTCGGTAACTTTAAAAATAAAAAACTTTATTAATATAAAAAACTTTATAATTATCGACGGTTCAAACCGTCAATAAAATAAATATTATATATAAATAAATATTTTTTTGACGGTCACAACCGTCGGTAACTTTAAAAATAGTTAATATTTACATTTTCGATGGCCGGAGCCGTCGGTAATTAAAATTTCGTTATCCCGCTTATTTTTTTCTTTTTCCGCTTTCTCTCATCTTTTCCCCTTATATATAATTCCTCCTCCCCTCCTCTCTCTCTCCCTCCTCTCCTCTCCTCTCCTCTCTCACTCTCCCTCTCCCTCTCCCTCTCCCGGCCCGCGAGCACCGGTCGTCATCGACCCTCTCCCGCACCGGCGTCTCTCTCTCTCTTTCTCTCTCTGGCCGGAGGTCGCTGGTGGCCGGATCCGACCCCCAACGGCCGGATTCGGCAGTGGGCGTTCGAATCCGGCCCCTAGCGGCCGGATCGATCGCCTGGCAGTCGGATCGGCCACCAAGAGTTCGGATCCGGCCTCCAACGGTCAGATCGGCCGCCGGGCGGCGGATACGGCCCCCAGTGGCGGGATCGACCATTGGGTGTTCAGATCCGACTGCCCGTCGGCCGATCCGGATCCGACATCGGCCGCTGGCCGCTGGCGGCCGAATCTGGCCGCCGGTTGGCTATTTTTTTTAAATTATAAAAATTCTTTGTGATGGTTTTGACCACCGAAACTTCGGCGGTCGCCCGACGACCGTCGAGATTTTCGGCGGTAGCAACCGTCGAAATTTTCGGCGGTAGCAACCGCCGATATTTGCGGCAGTCAACGAAACCGTTGGAAACTTCGGCGGCCACGACCGCCGGAGTTTTCGACGGTTTTGTCAACCGTCGGAAATATCGACGGTCGTGACCCTCTGAAGTTTCGACGATTTTATCGACCGCCGCAAATATCGGTCGAAATTTTTGACGATTCCTTCCAAACCGTCGGATTTTCGATGACCGTTTTTCGGACGTCCTGGTTTCCATCGAAAAAACCATCGGAAACACCATTTCTGACAGTTTTTGTGGAAATTACCGACGGTTTCGACCGTCGGTAATCCCTAGTTTTCTTGTAGTGCGACCTCCGACACCCGACCTCCGACACCCGACGCCCGCCACCTCCACCGCGCCCCTCCAACGCCCTCCACTACCGCCTCCGCCCGACGTCCGACGCCCGCCACTACGACCGCGCCCCTCCGATGCCCGACGCCCGCCATCACCACCGCCGCCGCCTCCTCCCTTTGCCTCCACCGCCCTCCGCATTCGACCGCCGCCCTTCGCCTCCTCCTCCTCCTCCTCCCTCGCCTCGTCTGCCCTCCACTGCCGCTGCCGCCCTCCGCCTCCACTGCCCTCCACCGCCACCCCCACCCGCCTCTGTCGCTGCCTTGTTCGCCCTCCGCCTCCACCGCCGCCCTTCGCCTCCACCGTCGCCTCGTCCGCCCTCCACCGCCGCCGACGTCCGCCTCCACCGCCGTCTTGGCCGCCCTTCGTCGCCCTCCGGTTAAGAAGGTACTAGCTCGCCACCATGTATGTTAAGTTAATTATTAATGCATGAAGTTAAATTAAGTTAAGTATTACTTATTCATGTTATGAATTAAGTTAAGTATTACTTAAGTTAAGTATCATCTCTTTGGATCAAGCTAGTCTTCGCGGAAGAACAGAAATTATAATGCATGCAGTAATTGCTCGATTTTATTTCTTGCTGAAGTTGCATAATTTAATGTTGTATGATATAGCAACAATTTGAAAGTTTTCAAATGCGTCAGTGCTTACGAATCACATCTTGCTAGTTTTAATAGTTACACATTTCGATAAAAGTTTTAATCGCTCAGATCTTAAGTCGATCTGAAGCCTATTGTTAACTTATGAATTAATTCATGTACTTTCACATTCTTCGTGATAAAATGAGATTATGATTCGACGATGAAGTACTTGAAATATGTGATTTTGGACTTCGTAAGTTCAAAATCACACGTTTCAAGTACACGAATTTGATTACTTGACTTAATGTTCTCCGTTACAGAAATGATAAAGCCATATCGTAGTTGGATTCATCGTTGGAAGGATAAATATGGCGTCATAACTGAAGAATATAAGGATGGTGTTGATGAATTCATTAATGTGACATATCGAAAAGAATCAAGGATGAATGGTGGGCGTCATGCAAGGTGAGGAGTAGACTATTCTTAGCAGAAACAATGGTAGATGACAATGAAACATCATCCGTACACAACGATGTGCCCATGGACGATTACTGTCAAGAAAATAGAGTGAATGAAACGATTGATGTGGCCGATGGAGTTGAGAATTTTCAATTGGTCGATGACGATGAGCACATGGAAGAGTTCAATTCAAATGACCACTTGGATGTGAACTTCGATAATTTCATTGATGATGACTCGAACCAATATTATAGAGACGATGATGAAAATGAATCAGAATACGAAACAAGCGAATGAATCCCGTAGTTATTCTAATGACAAGCTTTTAACTTTTTTTTTAAGTTATATATGGTAATGTTTAACTTTTTTTAACTTTGGGAGGAGGTGGCCGACACGACACGAGGAGGATACTTGCGTGGTCTCGGCACAGCCGCTCAAAGTCCTAGGAGGATATGTAGGAGGTGCATCTGCTCTGAGCTCATCCGCTGCACCTGATATGACACAGCTATCACAGCAGCTATCGCAGCAGTTATCAGCACAGATATCGCAGTAGGTGTCGCAGCAGTTGGCTCCTCTATTGTAGACGATTCAGGGATTGATCCCGATGTAGAATCCATCCCCGCGAGGCCATGAATCGAGCATGTCTGGGTCGAACGTCCAAAATGATAACAATAACTCCCAAACCTAGGATATAAACAACCCATGAATACAAACAAAGCTTTTGTTACTTATAGATTTAGATATACATATAGTTTGTTAGTTCGGTTTATTACTTTTCGTATTCTTATGTTCAATATTATGTCTGTGATGCTTTTATATTACCTGTGATGCTCTTATATTGCATGTGATGCTCTTATACTGTCTGTGATGCTTTTATATTTCCTGTGATGAATATCAATGCATTATATAATTGTATGGTTTGGGAAGGGGAAAAATGAGGATTGAATGGGTAAAAAAATCTGTAAATGGCATCTCCATAGCGTCCCATTCGCGTCGCAATGGCTGTCGACGCTAAGTTAAATATATCGTCCTTAGCGCCATAGTTGCGTCTCATTGACGACGCATACACCATTATATTGCATCACCTCAGTCACTTCCTAGCATCTAGATTAGCGACACGTGGGTGTCGAAATAGCGTCTCAGTGCTTGCGCCCCTTGCGCATCGACTTAGCGACGCCTATCTTCGATGCACAGCCGCAAACCTCACGTCTTAATAACGTCGAGATAGTGTCAAGTAGTGACACTAGTAGCGTCCCATTTTCTTTGGCTCCATTGCGACGTTAGTAGCCACCCATATGCAGTGTCCCATTTTTGTGGCGCTAGATAGATGCCAATGCGACGCTTTTCACAACGGAGACGTAATAGCATCACCCTAGCGTCGCATATCTTGGATCGCTAATCTCCCATTTTCTTGTAGTGAAAATTTATTTTAAATTAATTACTAATTTATCAATCGATGTCAATTAATAATTATTACTATGACATGATTAATTAAAAATTTTCATTATCAATATCCATATTAATTATCAAGCGATGTTTATATCATTTATTAGAACTATCAATGATTTTAAAATAAAACATCACATATACTTTCATGAACTAATGATCAATTATGTGTGCATATTATGGAAGTTCCATTATATCCAAGAAAAGAGTTCATCATATTCGGAACCCTTAATAATCGTGAAGAGGGGGTGAAGACTTGCATAATAGATAAACATAATTTTTGCTATAGATTGACGAATTACTTCTCCAATTATATTACATATCTCATTCAATTCAGTAATAAGTATCCTTTAAATTTCAAAGACAATAAATAAACATGATGACACACATTTTTTTATCTTGTTTAGCATGAGTTCTGTTTTTTTGTCCTTTTTAATTTGGTGTAACAAACACCATCACGAAAGCACAATCGACCATCATAGCAATAAAATCAACATCACAATCGTAAGATCACTATTATATTATAAGATCAGGAATAATTAATATAATATCTATAATAATTTTTAGGGTTAATTCCTTAAACCTCTCCTAAATTATAGTAATTCTTTGCGAACTTACTATAGGACATACCTAAATTATACTGTAATTTTTACTTTAATCCATCCGTATAATTCTGTTAATTTTTTTTATTTTTTTTATTTATAAAAAGACTAAACTGTCCTTCTAAGAATTGTCTTCTTTTATAATGTTCAAAAAATAATAATAAGAAAAAAAGACTAGACACCCCCTCTTTTTTAATATTTTTAGTTTATATAGTATTTATATTATATATTATATATTCTTTTTTAAACATTAAAAAAGAAGATAGCTCGTGCAAGTGCATTTTAATTAGTCTTTTCATAAATACAAAAAATAGAAAATAGAAAAGTTAACAGAATCATACTAATGTACCAAAATGAAAATCACAATATAATTTATGGTTGTCTGTAAGTTCATATGTTAAGGTTAAATGTGAAAAAATCACTATAGTTCAAGAAAGATTTAAGAAATTAACCTTATTTTTTATCAGTTTATATGCAAAAGAACTAACATGTGGTCTAAGAAAGTTGGGTTGTATTCTAAACTTGACTTTGCAATTCACAGATGATATAACTTGGGTTGGGCGTACATAACATGGGCCAAATCATCAGTAGTTCACATTGTGAGATGTGCTTTCTCTAGTTTGTGTTGTGCAACTCTTGTGTCCGATAAAGTTCCTAAAAACTTAGGGCACTCCTAACCTCGATTGGGCTCCAAGAAACTCAGATTGGGCACTCCCAATCTATGACAGGTGTCGCAAATACTTTGCTGACGTATTTTTTATGCGACTTGTGGCCTATTTTTTTGAACTATCTATCTACGGAACGTTGACCACTGACTAGACAATGCACAATATATGAGCCTAGAGTCCATAGCTTTTATAAGAACCACAAAACAAAGGATAATTGATCGATTGTTAAACAAGTGGCAAAGGATCAAAATCCATTAAAACTAATCCCATAAATGTGCGCATAACCTACAATCATATCTATAGAAATCGGCTTTTATTGATCCCTTTAGTATCTTCTCGGTTAAAATCCCCTCCCATGATCGATTCCTCAATTTTTTTTTCTCCACTCTGAATCTGACGAACCCTTTTTCACTTTCCTCCACACGATCTGACAAGAGCCCTTTCATTCTAGGGCTGGCTTTTGTGCACTAGGAGCACGCCAAGGAGAGGAGATCATGCTGGCACCTGATCAAGTGCGTGCTCAAAGAGGATGATTTGTAGATCCGAGTTTGGAGCAACACCTAATGAACGATGCTTCCAAACATGTGGGTTAAACAAATCACCATGAATAATCTTCTGTTAGAATGAATCTGATCAAAATATGTCCAACTCTCTTCCTACTTTGTTGTCAACAAAGGCGTGATAATTAATCAGATCATATGTTTCATTTACTTCCATGAGAACCTCTATCGTGTCATGTTAATGTAATAGGCCAACGGATGTTTTAATCATGTAATGCCCATGGATGAATGTTTATCATTTGATTAATGGATGGTCTATTTTTCTTGATTTGAAAGTCTTTAGTGATATATCTTTCGTAGTTTCACTTATCCATGATTGTTAAATGTTAGTAAATTGTGATTGTTGTAATGGTTGATTTCATACATTCTCGTTGATTTAATTTTTAAATAAAGTATGAGTTGATCAAATATGTTCAAAATAAACATAGGATAGAACACTCTCAAATAGCATCACATGAGAACTCTACCCTAGTTTCATGTATTGAAGCAAAATTTTAATGACATATTAAATTAATTTTGATGATACAAACCTCGAAAGATTAAAGTTAAACACTAAAAAATTATTAAAGAAAAATAAACAACTTTATGCACTACACTTTGATTAAATAATTGACTATGATCTTATTAGATTCTGAATGAATCATAAATATCAAAGTTGTAGAGAATCATGTTGGCGATCCATTGAATTCAAGATTATCTAATTTGGATAATTGTGCAAAAATTATCATCAAAATAGTGCAGGTCAATCAACCTGCCAGTCGACAGAATGAAAGTCGATCGAGACAACTCTGGTCGACCGATCCAGTATACCGGTCGACCGATCAATGTATGCACTACCCATGTTCAATGACGAGACTACACCAGTCGACGCCGAGATGACATCGGTCGATGTACCGATCAATCGACCAGCTGCGATCAGTGAAGAAAATAAGCGGGCCATATAGACCGATCGGTTGGTCCATTAATGCGGTCGATCGGTCCCTTGGTCAAATGAACAGTAACGATCAATTTTGAAGAAAAAATTTGTGAAACAATTTCTAGACGAAATTTTCACATACTAAAGCCTAAGCTAGAAGCAAAGGCATTCATCAAACATTGAAGAAAAACTTCAAGTTATCAAAAGAAGATCATTCCTTAAAGTTTTCATTTTAAGTTTTCTCTTCTTTTTCTCTTCTCCTCTTGTGAGCTTAGAATTATAAAAGAGAGAAACATTTTATTTAGAAAAATACTGAGAGAGCTCCTATGTAAAAGATATTCAAAATTTTACCTCTTGAGCGAGAGAAAAGATTAGCTTCATTAGAGGAGAGGTGTGTCGTACCTCTCGAAGCAGAGAAAAGGTGGTAGTAAAGGACTTTCTTCTTGCCCCATTTGGAACAAAGGAAGAGATTCTAGTGGAATCTTTGACGCTCTCGAGGTCGAAAAGTCGAAGCAGGGACGTAGGCCAAGGTGTGGTCGAACCTCTTCAACATCCACCACGTGCATTAATTGTGTTTGAAAAATTCTCTCTCTCTCATATTGTTTGATGTGATCTGAATTATATTATTTTTTAAAAGGAAACAAATCGATTTTAAGTTTGCACAATGATTTTTGTGAAATCGATGTTTTTTATTTAAACACCAATTCACACCCCACCCCCCTCCTCCTCCTCCTCATGGTGCCTTTTGGGATCCTACACCATGAACCTGACCCAAGTTCATCCAAGAACCTGATCGGGTCCTCTTTCACCCAACACAAGTTCAAGAGTTGATCAAAGGATTAACTCTTAGTCATCGAAACCCGACCTAATTATCAGATGCCAAAACTTCAAATCGCTCGACATGTTATGAATTCGACCCAGATTGCTTTGAACCCGGCCAAGTTGTCGAATGCTCTCGACATTTTATGAGCCCGACCCAAGTCTCCCACATACTCACTACAAGAAAATTGAGCTATTGTAATGAAAAATTCTATTACAAAATAGTGAAAATTCATCACTAATAATGATTTGTGATAGTTCTGTAATAAAATTGGTTATTCACAATTGATTAAGCCACAAAAACTTTTTGTAACAAGAATTGTGACATATTAAAAATTTTGTGACCATATTTCCAGCACAAAATTGACACTAACATTTCAGAAAAATCCTCATAATTTTGTCACTATTTATCATATTTTGTGATGATTTTTTTCGTCACTTAAAGTCATGTTTTCTTATATATAGTGGCTCGATCTTGAGATCCTTCATGGAATCCAACCCAGGTTGCCTACCACCTGGCTCGAGTTCTACCGAGCTGAAACACCTCTCCTCTTTTTAAAAAGCTAGACTTCGACTTGGGTTTTCACTTTTGACCCTGCCAAAGTTCTGACATTATTTTTTTCATATGGTTGTTTAATTGCATAATTTCCCTATATTGATTGTTAGTTGAACTTATAATTCATCATATCGTCACTATTTGATAGTTTGCTCATCATTCGGTCATTAAATCTTGAATGTCACTCGAATGCCTATTGTAACAATGTAAAGATGATTAAGAAGTTAAGATAAATATTGGGTCAAATGTTAAAGCCAAGTGCATTATCATCATTGTTCATTGTTAAGGTTATACTCATGGAGTGCCATACCCTTCTCTCTTGAGAGGGCATTTTTCATGGCTTGATCAATTATTGACCATCGATGCATGACTATATTGCTTGCACGACGTACTTTAAAGACCCACACAATAATAATAAAGTATGAGAGATTTTAAAGCAGCATCAAAGTCATGTATATTGTTAAACATCATAATTATCAAACAAAGTTACTGAACAATTATTATTGAATAAAGTACACTATCATTATTACTGAGCATGGATATCAAACCATTTACCAAATATAACTACCGAATCATTATTATTGAGTCACATTATTGTTGGTTATTGATTTATTAGATCATTTTTATCATCAGAATTGCATGATATTAACAAGACCGAATCATTATTATTGAGTCACATTATTGTTGGTTATTGATTTATTAGATCATTTTTATCATCAGAATTGCATGATATTAACAAGTTATGATATCTCTCATTGATCACATATTTATTGATAATATTCAACTAATATTATTGAAAACATCTTGCTCATATCTCATGCAAAGGTATGTCTTTGTTTTAAATTTATCAATTTATTATAATTGAAGAATTATTTATTGTTTATTATCATTGTTTATCCACTTGGATTATAAAGTTGAAGAATTGTCTCCCAAGTATTTGATTCCCACATCCCACAGGATGATGTCAATGATAATGGATGAAGTAATGTACTACGATGACACATGAACTTAGAGACTTATTTACCTTTCTTCTTATGTTTCATGTGGACCATGATGTAATAATTATGGAGTATGTTATTTTAAACTTTATAATAACTCTTAGACTTCTACACCTTATAACTCTCCTATTTTATTTTCTATTAATTCATTTCCTTTTATTTGGTAATGTGTCATAATTGTTGATCACTCAGTTAAATATTTAGTCAAAGATATATTGTTCGTAACATCTTTATAATAATCTCTTTTTACCCATTCGGAATCTTGGTGTTTAGGACTACTAATTTCGACTTGAAATGAAAGGGTTCCGACCAAAATGATGATTTCAGAAATTGAATTTGGGACTATTAAACCCCGTCAAACCATTTGAAATACAATCTTGCTAACCGATTGTGCCAAGTTGTTGGAAATTGATTTGGAATGTTACATCTCGAGGCCAATTGTAACTCTATTGGGACCTTTCTACGCAAATTAAGTAAATAAAAAAATGGAAAATCGTTATACTTTTCCTATCTCGACTGCATCCTGCCACCTAGAAATGCATGCCTTGAAAATGAGTGAAAATGAAAAGAGAAGAGGGTGTCGTGTAGAGAAATTTTTACGCAGGGGGGAGAGAAGGGGTTTGACTAGTTGGAGATTTATAGGGTACTAAATTCTAATTAATCGTAGCGAGTTCTTAGTTAAAATTATTTATCTAATTTCAATCAAAATCATGAGGATTAATCTCTTAGTTCAAATTTAAATCCCAAAAAATCTAATCTAAATTCTCTGTTTACTTTTCTCTCCTTAATCTCTTGCTTTATCTCCCCTCTTTAATATAAATTTAAAGAATAAACTACATAGTAATATGTAATTTATTTTTCAGAAATCTGGGACGTCACATTTATATTTCATATATATATATTAAATTTAATTTTCTGCGTGTGCAAACAAAAAAGAAAAAAAAAAGATGTGCATAATCTTCCACGGAATGCTAAGTAAGATAGTCCACTGTTAGTCCTCTTAAAAGGACGACTGGGCGGCCCATATCTCCCGTCCCATTGACAAATATGGTTCAAGCGACTCCAAATTTATTTTTCTTTTCTCTTTTTAGTTGGCATCTAAGCAAACTCTTGTTTGTGGAAAGAGTTAGGAAATGGCAAAGGGATAGAAATTGTCCATAAAATCTTTCATTTTGTCAATTTGAAGTGGATTGCAAGGAAGAAAGATGGGCGTCCAAATCGATTGTGCTAATCATTAATCAACTCTCCCCCTCCCCCCCCCCCCCCCCCCTGTTTTGTTTTATTTCGGTAGTGCCTTCTTTGTTTTGTGGACCAAAACAATGTTTTCCTGCATTCATCAGGGTACAATATGTGATGATAGGTGTCGTCCCTCCATATGGTCCATGCCCCCCCCCCCCCCCCCCCCCCCCCCCACCCCACCCCGAATGGACACAGAAGAATGGGAGGCATTGCAAATGCAAGTCGACTGAATAAAGCCTCTCTCTCTCTCTCGATCGACACAGGGGGGCCATGAAACAGACTAGTAGACCAAGATCTTGTCTGCCAACACAGAAGTCTGAGGAAGACAAAAAGGACGCCGGACCAAGATGAGCTGAAGCTTTCGCCCTTTCATGGCGAGAGAGGGAGGGGAGGAGGACCCCTCGCCCGTTCGCCTTTAAAATTCATCCTAACCCCTGTCACGTCCATTTCTACTCCTATTTTGTTTCTTCTTCATCTTTCTTTTTCTCCACTTTCTCCTCTGAACAAGAACAATAGTAGTAATATGAGCATTTCAACTTTGGATGGCCACTGAACAGATCAATGTAACGTGATAGACCCGCGAACTCAATAAAAGCACCGACTTGCCGCACTCCGGGCTCGTGCTGTGATGTCGGTATCACGTCGCATCTCTCTCTCTCTCTAGAAAAAATCTCATTTATTCGTATGTTTCTTACTCAAGTTTTTTTATGATAAATCTCAAATTTATGACTATAATTAAATATGTGATCGTCCATCTGATGAATAACGATGCTAATTCTTCAATTTATCTTTATTATTAATTTTTAGGAGAGTCTTTGAATAGAATTCCTCATGAAAAAGTTCTTGTCCAAAGCAAGTACTTACAAAGCAATCAATCAGAAATTCCTCACAATCCAAGTTGTTTGCAATTTTAAAGTGGGATATATATATCATGTCATCTAAAGTTCTTCTATTATGTAATTCTCATGAAACATCCGATGAGAACAAAGTCATCACATCAAAACTTAAATAAGAACTTAACCTCACCAATATTATCAAAGTCGAATTAGTCAGTTCAATCACGAATCGATCGGTAGTCTAGCCTAGTTATATCTTAGAATTGATTTTGATGTTGAACCAAGAAAATTTGGTTGACCCGACTATTGAACCGGGCATATTGAACCTAGTTTAATTCAATTTTTTTAAAAAAATGATAAAAATAGAAAAATTAAAAAAGGAATATAAGGAAGGTTAAAGAGGAGGGAATATTATATGTATACAATTAAATAAAAATTGAAATAAAAAAGGCAAGTATTAAAATTGAAACATTAAAATGGAAAATTATAAATGGCATAAATAAAGGAAATAAAAAGGCAAGTGTTAAAGAAAAAAGAAATAAGAATAATTTATTAATATAGCATCTAATATCATTAAATAATAGATATTAAACAATCTATTTATATTTATATGTTAATCATTGTTAAAACTTTCTAATAAATAAAAATTATGTTATATTAATTTTTAATATTTTTAATAGGTTATTAGTAAAATATTCATATCTATATCATATAATTATATTATATCTTTATAATTAATAAAAATAATATTATTTTTGTTGATAATTCCTTGAATATGAACCTAATTGTAACCTTATGTGGACCCCTATATAATCAAGCGCTTCAGTACATATCTTTAAGGGGTCTCGCTGATAGGTGAAGGGGGTAGTTACATATAAGCTCATTACCATCTTTATGTTTTGCCCATGTGAAACTATTCAATGAGACAATATTGGTCCTTAAACTTCAGGTCGTTACAATTTTCCCCCATAAAGGACTCAACATCCTCGTTAAGCAAGGTCCCTGGTGGCTCATGGCCCGTGTTTCCCATATCAACAACAACTTGTTGGTGAGAGATTTCGTTATATACAGACTCTCGAGTCTCAGATCGGTCGCATTTTCTTCATCTGCGACCTCGATTATCACCTTATCCATCAGGCATAACAAAATCATCGAATGCGTCTTCTCTTTCTGTGCCGCCAAAGTAGCGAGGTCGATCTCATTTTTTTTACCCTTCGAGTCTTCCTCATTTTGTTTATTCTTCGATATGTTCATGAGCGACGCCCAGACTCCTTGTTGCTTCAGAAGCACTCACATCTTGATCTGACATAATCCAGAACTATTTCTTCATGTGAACTTCTCAACGTTCATGTTGTGTGATGACATCTCCCTGTTCGATCGAGAATCGCTAACGAACCATAAAGCTCTAATATCAGTTTGTTAGAATTTTTGCACGAGAAAAAATTATGCACCGCAAGAAAATTCGAGAAATTTCAGGCGACACAAAGCTTTATTAGATGGAAGAAACAGAAGAGGATTAAACTCCCTTCTACATATGATAGAAATTACAGACCGACTGGGACTCTGAATTAATCTCTCAAAAATAGAACACTTATCTCATGATAAAAAAAAATAAATCAATTTCTTAACAATCTCATGATAAAAGAACATACAGAATATGTCAGACATATTTCGTTTTATTTCGAAGTTTGGGCCTAGATGAGTTTCCAATTAAGAGTAGGATTCAAGGCATTATTAATAATCTTCACCTTGAATTGAATCATCCAATCAGATATCTAACACTCCCGATCAAATCAATAATATCTGATTTTTGCTTGTGCATAGACATCTCATCAAAAGATATATTTCTGTTGTGAATAACCTTCTGCTCTGAAGGAGTTCAGATTCTGAAGTCTTTTACACATGCACCATATCCCACAAAAACTCTTTCTTTGGCCTTTGGTTTCAACTTTCCTTTGTTGATATGATAATATGCTCGACAACAAATAACTTTCAACTTAGTATAATCAACAGGATTTTCTGACCATATCTCAATAGGAGACTTCAAATCGATCGCAGTTGTAGGACTCCGATTGATAAGGTAGCATGATGTTTTATTCATGTGTTATGTTACACCATTCTACTATGGCGTATCTCTGACAGTGTGATGTCTAGCAATGTCTTCATCCTTGCAAAACTGATCAAATTCAGACGAATAAAATTTCAAGCCGTTATTGGTACGAAGACATTTTACCTTTCACGATGTTTGATTTTCCAATAGAGCCTTCCACTGTTTGAAGGATTCATATGTTTCGCTCTTGTGCTTCATCATGAATATCCATGTCATCCTTGAATAATCATCTATCTTAGATAGGAAGTATTTAGAACCTCCTAGAGATGAAACATGAGAGGGGCCTCAACAATCAGCGTGGATGTAATCGAGTGTTGTCTTCGTCTTGTGCACGACTTTACTGAATTGTTATTGTTTTTGTTTGTCGAAGATGCAGTGTTTGCATAATTCGATTTCAAATATCTTCTAACCATCCAAAAGATTGCGCTTGCTGATGATGTCCATCCTTTTCTGATCATATGCCCAAGCCTGAATACTTTTGATTTGGAAGAATTTGCCACTACAGCAACATTAGAGACTTGCTTGCCTTTGTAGTATATACAACGACTTTTGTCTGACTCCCTTCAGAACTGTAGCGTCACCCTTCATGACCGTGAGGATGCCTCCAGCAGTATTGATTTGACACCCCTTAGAGTTCAAGACTCTAAGTGATATCAAATTCTTCTTGCGGAACATAACGGACATCTGTCAGCGTCCTCACAAGATTATCATGAGTATTGATCTGCACAAAATCGATCTCAACTATTTGATGCATTATTGCCCATGATAATCTTTCCACTAGCGGTCTTCTGATAAGATGGGAATCATTCTTTATTCAGAGTCATACGATAGAAGCACCCCGAATCAAGAACTCAGTCATCCTTCAGATATCCTTAATCAGAAGCAGTCAGAACTAAATTATCTTCAAAATTTTTCGTTTCATGTGCCACCGCAGCAACGAGGGTCTTCTTCTTCTTTTTCCAATGACATAGTTCCTTACAGCAATTACAAATGTCTTTGCAGTGATTTTTCTCTTCTTTAGCTTGGATTTCTTCGAATTCGAGAACTGTCACTTCTCTACGGTCGATATCAATCTCACGGCCTGAGTATCTGCAAAATTTTCAAACACCTTATGCTGAAGTTCATGAGTATGGAAACTCGATCTTACTTCTTCTAGACTTATAGTTTCGTTCCCGGTAAACATAGACTGAACAAAATTTTCATATGATAGAGGAAGCAAAACTAACAAAATTAGGGCAACATCTTCCTCCCCGATATTAACATCAAAATTTCTCAGTTCCATCAACAAAGAATTTAACCGATCAAGATGATCTTTCATATCTTTTCACAATAATTTTAATAAAATTCGGTGCAATCCAATCGAAACTGATCCAATCACAACCCATTAATGTCCGATCTGATCGTCGATCCGATTATCAAAACATTGGATAGAACTTTAGTTTTACAACCCAAACACAACCTCGAAGATACCCGTGAGTTCGAAATTTTCAACACATAAAAAACATATAAAGATATTTTATGTTTAAATGATATATTTCAAGTTTTGAACTCAGATTTACTCATTTTGCTCATTGCACAATATGGTATTAACGTGCGTACAACACACTCAGGAGTGTCACACCGTGAGACGACCCCCTTGGAGCATCGAATTGCGACCCGACTAGGCTCCCTCTTCCTCTTCTTTTTTTTTTTGTTCATTCCATTTTCTTTCCCAACATCATCGGCGCAACGGCAGTCCTCATCGCTGACGCGGCTTCAGACGAGGGGGGACAACGCGAGTTCAAGCGAGGGGGACAACACGACTTCAGGCGAGGGGAGGCGAGTCATCGGCGGCGGCGAGGAAAGCGCAGATCATTGGCTCTAACTATGAGAGGATTTAGTCGTAGGAGGTGAAGCGAGCATGGTTAGAGCAGGTATGTGATTGGCAGCAGCGAGAGATCGTAGTTCAATGGTACCAATGAAATGGTTCAATCGCAGTGCCGACGACTTCGGGGGCAAGGATGATGAGATCGTGGATGCCTCAGCGACTTTGGGAGTGAGGCCGATGAAATAGTCGATGCTAGTGACTTTAGTTGTTGATCGGCATGGGCCTCGCTCGCCAACGACTTTGGGAGCGATGACAATGGTTTAATTTAGCTGCGCTCGCGTTCGGACAGACCAAGAGTGTCGTCTGACGGTGCGACCCACGTTAATCCCATATATTATATATATGTATATGCCTAACATCGTTAAAATTTACTGGTAACTAAGGCGCTGTTTGGTTATGGGTAAACAGATGGAATAACATCTTAATCGTTAGAATATCACCAAACGTGAGATAGATTAAGATTAAGAGGAGACAAACGTCGTACGATTCACGATGGATGTTTAATCTTGTCAGACACTTGTTTTCAGGATTATAATATTTTTTAAAATAAGTGGAATACAAAAATTTGATCGAGGATTATTATAATCTTCTCCTCCATGTGAATTTGAAAATATTTGTGAAAAATTATCTTTTGGGCATCCAAGGATCGACGGGATTTGAGATTTTGTATCTTCAAATTTTATTTTTCTTTTAGTTTTATTATTCTTTTTAATTTGTGGCCCACAAGCACTAAGAAGTGGACGGTTAGGCGAGGCCAAGCGATTGGAAGGAGTTAGGCACCGGAGTTGTATCACAATCACATCAACATGGGATGATGGTTCAGCAATTGATCCCCCGAGATCTTAAAGAAAGATCAAGATCAACCTCTCTCTCTCTCTCTCTCTCTCTCTCTCTCTCTCTCTCTCTCTCTCTCTCTCTCTCTCTCTCTCTCTCTCTCTTCAGTTGTCTCTACCTCTCTCATTCCGTATCTTTCTACCAGCTCAGTCTCATCCTCTTCCATGGCTTCAAAGATTTCGATAGAACTGATGACCAAACCTAGCCCTAGGGTTAAGAGTCGTTCCAGCACCCTCTAGAAAGATATGCATTGATTGCCGGCGAGTTTGGCACTTTGGCTTATCTTACAAATAAGTAAGTGAAATATTTTCTGGGATAACATATACATATAAAATTTCGAATAAGTAAAAATAATAAATAAGAGATACAACTGATCTTTTTTTCTGTTTTAGATTCACGTCTCATTACTGTTTTACCCTTAGTTACAAGTATCATCATCATTTTCTTCTTTTTTTCTCATTTTTTATTACTTTATCACCTTTCCCATCCTCCCATATTTGTCTATGAAACATAAAAGTTAACAAATCTTATAAACAAACTAAATATATTGAATTAAATAGTAAGATACTTATCATTTGAAATTTATGGTCGGTAATTTTAATTTTAATTTAATTTCAAGAATACAATTGTCAATTGCACATTAAAAAGCTTGTCAGCATTTTTTTGTTGAAATAAATCACAACAACTCATATTATAAATTCTTGTAAATAAATTCCAGCACTTAAAATGTTTATCATTTTTTTTTCATCTGCTAAGCTGATCTATATGATCGTATACCTTATTAATAATAGGGAGTTCATATAAATAATTTCCAAATGGATAGATTATGTTCAAATTAAAGATGTCAAGAATTAATTGGAGACTCTATAATCCCATTACTTCCTTTTTTTCTCTTATCGCCAATCCAAATATCTTGACCCTCCAACCGTCAAGAAAAAAAGTCAATTCATTCCAACTTAATTAGGTTGTTAACACCAAAATTAGCGTTTTCAATAATTCAGGCTATTTTTTTTGAAAAATAATAAAAATAAGTAGCGTTTAGTAATTCATATAAAATGTTTAGTGTTTAGAGGTTAGCATTATATATATATATATTTTTTTTAATTTTACTCCTATTCAAATATATTATTTCTTTCTAACTTATCTTATTATTTTCTCATTTTTATAATCATTTAACTATATTTATTTTTATATTCATGATTAATTAATTACAAATTATTTATATGTTATTAATGAGTAAAAAATAATCTCACAATTAGTACTTTTATATCATAGGTGCACTATATAAAATTTATTACCAAAATAAATTTCTATATATTTTAACAAAAAAATTAGTTGTGAAATTTTATTTAATTTAATTTAGATATTACTATTTAATTTATTGTATTATAATATAATTTGTATATTGCTTAAATTAAATAATTTGTCATATGTCTAATTATGTCATTTTACATTCATCAGCTAATTCTACCGCTAAATTTATCAAATAAAAATATTTATTTGTTACAATATTTAACCGCTAATCATCCGCTAATTCAGGGACGGAGCCATGACCGAAAGTTAGGAGAAATAACATGTTGCATGTATAAACATGTAATTATAAAAAAAATTAATCAAATTAATAAAGTAAAAAATTACTCTAGAAACAATGTATATTAAAAATAACTTATAATTATAAATTTTATTTATTTTAATTGATATATATTTATATTTATTATTCATCATGCCTTTTTTTAATTTATCATATTTATCTTGCAAGTTGAATTTTAAGATAAAATAATGTCATTATATTTCACATAATATATATATGAAGTAATTAACTTCAAATAATGAGATGAAGATATATGTAACTAATTTTTTAGTAGTTAACTAAGTAATTTGATTTATTATAGAAAGAAATCACATATTACACTATAAATATTTTCATATATATTCATAATATAATAATATACTATCTTTATATAGATTTCTTAAGATTAGGAGGGCTATTAATATATCTTATTAAGTAAAATTTGGTGTATTATTATATATAGTATATCTCAAAAAGTTAGGAGGTGCCAATCATAGTTATTTTAAAAGATTATATAAAATATATCATTACATATATAACATAATACAAAAAATTAGGGAGGGCCAAGGCCCCCCTAATTACTACGTAGTTCCATCCCTGCGCTAATTAATACGTTATCCACTAGTTAAATCGCTATCCGCTTATCAAATCGCTAATAATGTCAAACAGAGTCTTAATTTGATATCGTTTCAAATCACATATTTCATAGTTGAGTGAGAATTGATACACTTAAAATATTTTACGAAATAGAACGATGTGACTAAAATTCAAATAAAAGACTAATTTAATGGCATGGAAAATTATTAAATAAACTATGAAGCTAATTAACAAACCCAAAAAGAAAAAAAATTAATTTTTCGACGGTCTAATTCATAATAAATTTTCGAATATTCATCAGAAATGTCTTTTTCTGACAGAAAAAAATTGTTCCAAAACTTATCGTCGCAAAGACTTTCTGACGAAAATATTTGATCTGTCAAAACTATGGACGGTTCTAACTATCAGAAGTTTCGAAGAATATTTTCCGAATGGAGATAGCCATTGGAGGTTTCGAAGGAACCTTTTGACGGGAAGACACCCGTCGGAATTTCCGACTTTTCTAAATGGGTTCATCCGTCGGAAACTTTATTTAAAATATAAAAAAATTAGGGAGGTCGCCACCAGATGGGACGCTTGTTGCTTGATCGGTCGCTTGTGGTCTGATTCGAGTTGGAATTACTGACAAATTACGATCAGTCGATAGTTCCGACGGGTCGAATCGTCAGAAATATTAATAGTAAAATATTAAACATAAGTTTTATATTATATTATATATAAATTTATTATTAATTTAATTAGTGACAGCCAGGTCGATCAGAACTCTCGATGGATTTATAATTCGTTAATAATTATTGAGGAATCAGATCATTGATAAATTATCATCAATATTTTTAAAGATTTTTTTATTTCGTCATAAATTTCGTCGAAAATTAAGAAAGATGTTTAGCCGTCTGAAACAAGATATTTACTGCAGCTGCAACAAGCAAAACAAAAGACAAAAAAAGAAGGAAAAGGAAAGAATGGCAAACTCAGTGATGTTAATCGCATTCTTCAAATTTAAGAAAAATTGGGATTCGACTTTCAGGAATGGGACGATTTGGTCCTCTTTTTCAGAAAGAGAATGGTTGATACTGACGTCCACAAATTATCCAATCTCTTTCCGTTAATCTTTATCCGCGGGGTGAGACTTTTGGAACGACGCTACGACCACTCATACGGGCTGTGCGATGCCTCGCATGCCGCATGGTATGATACCACAAATAATGAATACACAAGAGAAAATTCCAAATTTTATAGTATATATATATATATATATATGCTGTCTTTTCTGTTTCTTTTCGTTTTCACTGAAGCCCCAAACAATTTAACTCGTCACTATCTGATGGGAACAAGAAAGAAAAAGAAACAGTCCATATCAGTAAACGCAATATAGAAAAACAAAATAGCGGTAGTGTAGGGGTGAGAGAGAGAAACAAGGGGGCAACTGCTCATGACCTCATGTGCACACAATTGAGCGGAGCAAAGACTAAGAGGGATTTAGCATCTCAATTCTTGAACCCATATTATTTATTTATTTATTTAAATACTTTGCTGCAAACTAATAAATCATGAGATCATTATATTTAAAGAAACGTCATTTTTCTTTAAAAGTAATAAAGAAGGATTAATATTAATGCTAGTATATCCGTTTTTTTTTCCTAAAACAAGGACAAAAGCCAAAAGGATATATGAGAGCAAAAGAAAGAAGTGACATGTCCCTCCATCGGATTTGTACATCACCCACCTCCATATATCTCCAAAACAGTTACCAAAATTTCCTCCTTGAAATGTGGAAGAATATACCCGTACATTCCCCACCGTTACGCTACAGAGTTTCTCTTCTTTTTTTTTTTCTTTCGCGAACAAAAAAGAAAACACAAGGGGAAGAAAAAAAAACGTATTGCTAAAAAATAGGTGACGTGGTAGATGGGCTTGTGGGCCGTACTGGGCCCACTAGAACTCCCTGGGGTCCACGAATATGGAGGGCGGCGGCGGGGCCTTGGTCCAGTCGCCGAGGGCGCCGCCGTCGAGATACCCCTCAGCGAGCCGCTTCACGCACCAGAGGTCGTCGGCGCACGAGAGCCGGCGCCAGTGGGGGATCCCCCGCCGGAGCGGCTCGCAGGCGGCGACCTCAGTGGCAACCACCCGCACCCCGTAGACGCTGGCGGCCATGTTGTGGGCGTGCCGGCAGAGCGCCTTGACGAGCTCCGGCGCACGGGGGCCCTCCCCGCCCAAACCGTACAGGAAGTAGAGGCCGAATGGGCGGAAGAGGTCCGGAACCGAGGGGATCCGGAGCCACGGCGCCGCCCGGTCCACCACCCGACTCACTGTGGTGATCCCCCTCCGGAGTCGCCCGGCGCCGCGCACCTCCAGCCGGAACACCTCCT
Organism: Pontederia crassipes; assembly: GCA_030549335.1. Taxonomy (NCBI): domain Eukaryota; kingdom Viridiplantae; phylum Streptophyta; class Magnoliopsida; order Commelinales; family Pontederiaceae; genus Pontederia; species Pontederia crassipes. Next base: position 57,389,589 of record CM060191.1, read on the forward strand.
TGGAGTTCCACACGCTGAGCACCGCCCAGGAAGGAGGCGGGTCGGCCAAGAAGGCATCGGCGCCGCCGGCGTCTGGCCAGTGGTGCCCGGCGGGTACGGCGAGGAAGGTGCCGAGTGATAGGGGGTTGCGAAGGACGGCGTCGATATCGCGCGGGAAGAACTCGGTCGCTGCGAATCGGAGGCGGTAGAGCCGTTCCGCGTCGGCGGGGTTCAGGCGCAGGAGGGCGATCCGGCGGCGAGGTACGGGGAGGCGGTGGGCGAATACCGGTTGGACAAGGATCGTCGGCGTACGGAACTTGGAATAGCCGCACCGGCCAGTGAACAGGCTGATGGACGCCTCGTTGCCCTTCTCCGTCGCCATGTACGCGTACTCCGCCCCGTTCTCCCTGAACCACTCCTCCATTCTTTGCACCAGTTTCAAACCAATCCCTCGTCGTCTACATATGAATAGAGAAGATATTATAAATTACTAATTAGAAGCCATGAGTAGATGCCAAGTAAAATGTTTAAGAGGGGGTGACAGCTACCGGTGGTAAGGGGAGACGCGGAGGCCGAGGAGGTAGGCAACCTTGCTGTAGATGGGGGCGGCGGCGCCGTAGGCGGTAGCCCCGGCGGCGGATGCGTGCTTGTGGGGCTTCTCGTCGCTGCCGCATGCGACGGTCTTGGTGCAGCCGCGGACGACGCCGACGATTTCGCGTTCCGGCCGGCCGGTGACTACTATCTCCGCCACCTTCAAGTTTGAAGCAATGAATTAAACTATCAGATCGCTAGCAGCAGAAGAAGATGAGACGAGTTGAAGCCAAAGCTACACAACACATCAACACACGCGGGGATAGAGAGAGAGAGAGAGAGAGAGAGAGAGAGAGAGAGAGAGAGAGAGAGAGAGAGAGAGAGAGAAGAGGAAACGTACGTACCAGCATGAGGAAGGCGGGGGAGTGCCGGACGCGGCATACGGGGTCGCCGAGGAGGTCGGTAAAGAGGGACATCTTGCCGCTGGGGCCGACCTCGCACACTCGCTCCAGCGCCTCGACGCCGGCGCAGTCCCGCTCGGCGTCGAACTCACGCACAACAACGACCACCACCTCCTCGTCGTCCGTTGCTACCACCGCCGCCGCCGCCACCATGTTAAATCTTTTCGAGCTCGCTCTCACCAACTGTATAACTGACGATCTCCTCACCTCCTTAATTAATTTCTTATAATAAAATATCTCCGGGACGTTTACAACCACCACTACCTCCACCACCACCACCGTAATCTCCTCAGCTCACGCAACAAGGCTCGACCAAGTCATGGGCCAAAACGGCAAGGGATGTGGGAACTTATTGATATATTGTATATTATATATTCATATATATATATAATCGGTCCACTTCTTCTCTCCTTCAAACTACTTTTAATAGCAACAACTTTTAACAACACCACAACGGACACGATCACGTGTAGGAGAAGGAGAAGAAGAAGTAGAAGTAGAAGAGAAGAGGAGGGAGAGAGAGAGAGAGTAGAAACGCAGAGGTGGATCAGCAGAGCACCACTCGTTTTCTCTCGCTGCTCTCGTTAGTTTTTTGGTGCGGGTATCAGATAGCGATCGATGAGTTGCCAGGCGACGGCAATCTTTCGGGCTGGAGATGTGTGTCGCGAGTGTCTTTCGCTGAGATTGGAAGGGTTGGGAGGCGGTCTTGTTTGGTTCTTTTGCTTCAACGCAGAGTTGTACTAGTAACCAGTAAGGGGGGGGGGGGGGTACAGAGGGAGAGAGAGAGGTGGTAGAAAAAGACGTGTTGTGTGTACTCGGAATAAGTTGGTCTGGTTAGGCTCACTATTTATACCCGTTTTCTGAATAATACACATGAAGAGAGAGATGGAGAGTGGGTCTTGTGACTCGATGTGACAGAGGAAGAAGGGCCGCCACTTGGCTTTATAGAAGGTTACATATCATGGTACGAATCATAATTATATTATGCGGGAGATAACGATGATGAGAATATTAATAATAAATAGTAATTACTCATAATTAGCAATAATAGCCCCAGCGGATAGAGGTGTTATTATGTAAAAGCATGCCAATAGGGACCTAGGAGAAACCTTGGGGGTTAAAAACGGATGAGTGAGAGAGAGTGAGAAGGGGAGGGAGGCTGGATTGAGAATGGAAATGGCGGCTGTGGCTGCGCGGTCCTCTGTGTATCCTGCACCGCAGGTGTAACTTTCTTCCTTCCTTATCATCCATTTTATATATGTACTATATAATGTATTTTGTATTATAATGATCAAATGCCATCCTCCATCACACGATTCTCATCATCAACACGAAAAAAGCATGCATTAAATATCTATCTATTATTGTTAATAAGTATTATTAAACCTTAGTTTTTTTAGCTGAGGATTTATTAAAGTTTGACTACTTTATAATTACGCTAAAAAATATATGATGGGAACGGAACGGATGGATGACGAGGGATTTATGCAGGCGTGTAAATTTTTATGGGTGTGGTTACAAAACTGGAAATGTAGCGGACCCCGGGGCCGGGCAAGGAGGGGGTTTTGGGTGGCGCGACGTGGCGCGAAGGTCGCCACTGGGCCGAGTGGGGGCGAGGACCTCAGAAAACGGATGGCCGCCACGTGGAGGCAGCGGGACGGCTGTCAGCGGCGCCTCCGTCATCGTCGCATTTGAGTACCGATTTTATCAAGTGATGGGATCACGGATGGCACAGAACTACGTACAACCGTCCGATATCCCCCCGCTCTCTCAATCTCGGCATCACTCTCCTCCTCGTCGCTATACGAGTCTCCCGCCTAAGGAACGACAACACACGTGGCAGATATGACAACACGCGAGCACGCGCTAGAAGCTACTCAGCAGAGCCAGAGTGCATCGCCATCATCCACCCCTTAAATTAAATCTTATCATGCATCATCGTCATCATAGTTTTTATTGTTAGGGTTTAATGACGTCCACCTTTATCGATATGAAGATTTATTAAAGCTCTTTTGTCCATCTGCGGATGAAATATGCGATCATTTTACTTTTTAAATGTTCATTTTTTTCTGCATCCGTGACACCTGTTTAAGTCTCAAACAAGTTGTTCTTTCACTCATTTCAATTCTTGATCCAATGGTGATTGGATTCATCATCAGGCCTCCTCTCTTGATCTTAATTTTTGTATTGTTTTTCGTAAATTTTTTATCTTAACTTAATAGAGGATCTCGCGCTATCGAAACGACGTTCATTTTAGTTCCACTATGACTACCGCAACGGTGATATAGTCTCGGATTGTGACGAGCTACTATGAATTAAATCCAAATACAACTAAGGGGACTTCTTCGACAACCCACCTCCGGGGGCATTGGGAGCCCCCACATCCGCACTAGTTCAAATTCAACACAAATAGCTCTTTCGTGGGACGCATGAAGGTTGGGAGGCATACTACGTTGTTAGGTCTGCTAACGAGAAATTCATTTATGCATGTGCCTTAAAGCTAAATGATGTGCTATCCATCAAGGGCTTATTCACTATCCGCATTTGGGCATCTCTAAGATGGTTGTGCTCACCTTTTGTTACACGGGCGGCTTCGGAGTCTCGTTTGCAACATCATATTCATAATTTTCAATGTAATCATATTAGTCATGAAGTAAACTCTCTAGCTGATCAGTTAGCATTTTTTGGCAAAAGAAGGATTCTCCCCAAGAAATCCCCACATTTCTATATTCTGACAATGTTAACACCATCATTTAATTTAGTGTCATCTTTCCTTTAAAAAGGAAATGGGACTTCAGTCCTTTAAAATGGGTTGGACGCTCTTGCTTAACTTGTTGTCTGTCGAATAATATTGAAAGTTAGATGCGAGTCTGACAATTCAACACTATGTAGGTGCGATTCAGATATGAAAATCAGTTGGTTCAATCGATCATCCGCCACTCTTCTCCCACTCGCCTTCATCGTCATTCACCCCTCCCAACCATCGACCGGCCATCGACTGTCGCCCTCACTCGTCGCTGGCCCCCTCGTCCATGTTCGTTTCATCACTTCCCAAGTCACTTCCCCCTAACAATGTGTGCTGGACCTCGTTCTCCTCATCTCTCAAATTCTCCCATTTGGCATTTGCCTCCTCGTATCTCTCAAAAGTTGTGTCCTAAGGTTCCTTCGCTCTCCGCTCTGACCCTCACCGAGCTCTTGGTAGCCATTGATGGAAGCTTGGCCTCACTCTCCGTCATTGTTTTCGTCCACACTCAGTTGTTGACATTGTTGCTTTTCTCGTTGAGCCTGCTATTGTTGTTGTTGTTCCGATCTATAGGGTTGAGTACTCATCTGCTCTTTTTGTTTTTGCCTTTGATTTCGTTTGAGTCTGTTCGATCGATTAGCCATGGACATGAGCCTACCCCTATCGAGCCTCTCATTGGGATTCCATGCGGTCGCCATCAGTGCTTACTTGTCCTCCCGTCGACGATGATTCGATCTCCTTCGAGGTTGAACTCGGGCGTCGGGTTCAGCCATAGGATCACTAGACGATCCCTTTGCAACTCCTCAATCAACTGTCCGAGAGATTTTGTGATGCCTCTGCCGGTCCGAGTGGCTGCATCACAGACGACTTCAACGATGGGGAGCAGGGAGGAGGAGGAAGAATAGTCGCCCATTGAACCGCTCTCATCATCCATCGACCCGATGAACCGGCCTTTGAACCACTCCTAAGAGGAGGATCAGCCCGAGATGTCCATTCATCATCCTAGGTGCAGCAACCTAGGCAGGAGCATCCACTCAATTTTAAAGGGATGGACGCCCATTAAACCTTTATTGTTATTATTAAGAGTAGGTGAATGGAGGGGTTGATAATTATTCAAATTTTTTCCACACTATTTTCCTCAATTATTTAACCAACATTGATTAGTGAAAAAAATGAAAGTAAATTACACGGATCGTCCTCCAACTTTAGGTGTGATAATTATTCGGTCCCCCAACTATGTAATTGGAATGTCCTCGCTTTTTTGTTTCTTGCACGTGTCATTCTTCTGACCAGCAATCGCTAGTTTTCCAATCACGATGCTAATGTGGCGCAAGAAAAAATAATATAAATATATAATAAATTAATGAAAATAATAAAAATAGAAGCGATGCTCATGAGGTTGTCGCCCCTCGCCGAAGCTTACAAGCTCTCTGGCATATGGGCTGACGGCCTCCTTCTCTCTAGCGTGTCGGCGAAGGGGAGCGTCGACTCCCCTCTGTCACACCGAGAAAGGAGGTCATCGCCTCCCCCCATTGCGCGCTGATGAAGGGGGCGTCAGCGAGCTTCCCCCAATGCAAGCTCTCGTGATTGGGAGACTTGCCGGTCAAGAGGACCACCCGTGAAAAAAAACCAAAGGTTAATTTACCCATAAAATGATGGTGATTGAAAGTGGAAATATTAGAATTATTATTATTAATTGAATTTGAGAGTTTTGAGCGTTCCGTAGTTATAAGATGGCAACGATCGAACTCCAAATGGACAATCTCCGTCTCCTAATGTAACTGTTGTTGTCACTGCGGGCGGCCACTTTTAAAGTCGTCCATGTATCAATGTACTTTCCAAAAGAAAATTATTATTTGCATAAAAGTCGTCCATTTATATACTTTCCAAAAGAAAATTAATATTTGCATAATAACCCTCGTAAACTGAGATAATTTCGATTGCCCTAATGGGCAGAATCGATTTAAAAAGTGATGGAGGCAAAAAACGAAAAAGAAAAAACAAAACTGATAAATTCGAGGAACTAATAAAAAATATATTATTATTCTTAAACTTATATATATAGTTATAACAGATGGTGAAAGGACAGAGTTCTTATATATTTGTGTCAAAATGGTAACAAAACACAACTTGAAAATACTGTTTGTCCGCTAAAATTTTGCAGAAGTAAATTGAGGAGCGAGGATTTAATTCGTAGTTAAAAGATTGCGTGCTTTGGTGTTGCCATCTTTATCAGGTCCAATTCAATTATGTGATTGATCAACTAATTAACAATCTGGAGTTATTATTATTATTATTATTATTATTATTATTATTATTATTATTATTATTATTATTATTATTATTATTATTATTATTACAACTTCGATGGGACATCGTATTCTAAGCAGCGGATAAAGTTCAGGTAGGTCGTGGAGATATGTCTATCTAAATGTATATAGGTGCAACTATCGGATTCAAAGTCGAGAATTTAGAATTTTCTTGTCTCAAAGGCTGTGTTTGACGACGAATTTTTACCTTGAATTAACTAAAGTTTTGTCAAACATCATGTGTGACAGGAACTTAAAGGTGACATCGAGCCGATTTTTTTTTCAAAATTCTTAAAGGTGAGAACTTTATAAAGCGTCTGAAACTTTTTATTTTTTTTTACCCTCTTCTTCTCTCTCCCCGTCTTCTCTCTCCATCAAATGGCTAAGTTCCCGTTGGAGCGTGAAACTTCTTTCAAACGCATCGATTGAGCTTCGCGTCATGTCGTCAAGTTCCGGGAACATTCGAGAACATTAGTTCTTCAATTCAAACACAACCAAAGTGAATGGAATAAGTACGTAAAAATAAACGTACACTACATAATATATGAGATCAAATTTCAATATTGTCAGAAAGTTTAATATCGTAATTTTTTAAATGAATTATTACAAGACTGGAAAAAAATAGAATGTCACTGCTTAAATGGGATATAAATACGGATTAAACATTTATTCACATATAAAGTTTCTTATACATGATTTTATCTAGGGGCGTAAGAAAAATTCGATCAGCCTAAAAAATTTATCCGACTAAAAAAATTATAATTAAAGATCCAAATATGATTTAGGATAGTTTTTAATAAATTAAAATTCATCGCTAAAATTAGGCTCTATATGAAAAAAATCATAGGATCATGGAGCCTATTTTTTATTTATATAATTAATACATATTTATCAATTCTTTTATTATAAATATAATTTTTTTATAAAATTTTATACTTTTTTATCACATTATCGAACTCTAATTTAATAATTTTAAAATTTTAGCAGTGTATTCTATATTTAATATAAAATTAAATATTTTTATATTAATTTTAATTTATTATATTATTTTTTAAAATATAATTATATAAAGTAGGATCCCAAAAAAAATCGATCCATTAAAGAGTGCCTTTAATTCTTTGAAAATAATTTTAAGATAATTTTTTAATTTTAAAAGTCGACCAAAAATCGATAATTCTATCCGACTCCAACTACTTTCACTTCTAATTTTATCACGTATTTTTTCATCTGATGATAGAAAAGAGGAATACAAATTCTGAAAAGAATTAGCAGAAATTTCATCCGTATATGGACTGAACAGAATATTGCGAATAAGGACGACGATGTTATTTTATTTTATTTTTTCCTTTACAGAGATAGGGAGATCCGTGGATCTTGTACAAGGAAATGAAATATTAAAAATAAAAATGTATATAACGATACATCATAAAATTTTTTAGGATAATGATACATCTAGTTATCCTTCTTGTCCTATCATTTTCTGTCTTTAACATCAAAAGAGAATACATATCTGAAAAAAATATTGCAATTAGTTAGGCTGATAATGATATCGTAACAAATTGTTTTGATAATGATATCACATATGTGGAGATTAATAATGCTTGCAATTAAAATTATTTTATCTAATCATCACTTTTATTTATCTCAACATCAAATTACTCGTGTGCTAATAAAATAGGAGTGAGCAAGGACCAAAAAAAATTAGACTGGTCCAAAAAATCTATCCAACTCGTAAAAAGTGAACTAAAAACAAAAAAATAGAGGATTAAACATGATTTATGATAATTAATTAATAAATCGGATCAAATATCATAAAAGATTTTTTAAAAGGGAGAAACTAATCCGTTTAAATTAGGGTCCATAAAAAAAATTGGGGTGTGAAATTCATTTCTATGTATTAATTTTTATTTCTATAATTAATTCACAAGTAATTATTTTTTATTATTGGTATAATAATTTTTATATAGTTTAATATGTAAACTCTAATTTAATACCTTTAATTCTATATCCTATATTAAATTTTAAAATTAAATATGTTAATTTTACTTTATTATATATATTTTTTTAAAATATTATTCTATTAAAATAGGAGTTCTAAAAAATCATCAAATTGATGCTAGAGGATGACTTTTTTTCTAAATAATTTTAGAATAATTTTGTAATATAAAATCGATCCAAAAAATAGTAGTGATTTTTTTAACCCAAAGATCGGCTCTTACGTATTTATTGAATGGTTCTTATTTTCTTTTAAATGGATTTGTTAATTAGGGGCATTTACCGCGTTATCTTTTCACATTATCTTACAATTTTGTATTACCTAACAGAAAGATTATCACCTATTAAATTACCAACAATATGCATTACCATATTTATTATGTACAAATAATTTTTTTGATAATTTAAATGACACTATATGACTTTTACTAAAATATTATTTATCACTAATATTAAGTTAAATATTATATAATCAAATTAAAAAATTAAATATAATATAAAAAATTTATATCTTTTTTAAATGAAAATAATGGTAATGCATGTAACATTTACAATAATAACTAAATAATAATATGCAATTCATATTATTAGCAATAAGAAATTAATTTTAGAATAAATTAATGTTAATACTATTATTTGTTGTTGTTACATGAATTTTTTATATTTTTTATGATTTATTTGTCTAAGATTGGAAATGACAGAAATAAAAAGAAAATAAAAATATATTATCATTTGTAGCATAATATGAATGGACACTCCTCTCCTAATAAATATGGATGTCACTTCATAGGTAATTTAAATTACTTGTAAATTAAAATAAAGTAAATAAGATAATGTGATGAACCCATATAATATAACTTCATATTCTTAATAATCTATAAAAATTACCTGTAGGGAAACGCTCATTGTGTAATTGCACTCGACATAATCTACATGATTAAGTTGATTGATACAACATCAAATAAATTTCTAAAATTGTCAACTTGATCAAAGTCTATTCGCTATAATATACGGATCATGGACCCTTCCTTAATCGCACTCGACACAATATGTTCTATATATATATATATATATATATATATATATATATATATATATATATATATTCCAGCATCGTTGGGAAACAAGATATCGAAATAAGAGCTGTCGTGCATGCATGCCCCTCGAAATAGTTGTAACATGGACCGTGATTAATTAATTAGTTAATCGCAAGTTATCCGTGGCAAGTGTGCATAAGTATGCGACCATGTGATGAATTAGCAGCCTAATTAAACAATTAATTAAACGTAATATTAGATTACATGTGTTGGCCACCCGCAAGACCACATTGGATACATGTCTGGTCGGTGTCTCGATGCACAAAGCCATGCATTTATTTAATTAATTAATGTTAATATACTCTTCGATTTCTCCGATCAAGTCGCCGGTTTAGGCGTCGCTGGTTTTAGTGCAAGTGAAACCGCGCCGGGACCATGCATTTCTTTAGGATATATAATATATAGAGGAGTTGCCTTAGAAGATAAGATTGCTATGAGCTCGCATAATTAATTAGGTAGATGTCAAATTAATTATTAGTCCATTGGAACTTAATTAATTAGGATTACATGTTAATGCATATATGTACTTATGTAAGGGGCAGGAGAATTCGAGTTACATGTGGAGTTGCTTTGCACGGATAAGGGCGGAGCCATATGGTTTATGTGAGTGCAAGTGCACCCGGTAAGAATAAATAAATAACTATTGAATAGTGATGCACTTTGTATATTTGAGTGGCTTAGATTGATGATAGGAGATGGCATCCAATTTTAATTTATTTTATCTTTGCTCATTTTAATTTTTTCTATAGCAAACTTTATCGCGTTCATGCTTTTTTTTTCCTTATAGCAAACTCTATATAGTATAATTTCCTTATTTTACTACCATTAATTTTAATGTAATAATTGCATCATAATCAACTCATGTCAGTCACCAATGTTCCTAATATTAATATTTTTAATTTATCACATCACCAATTCATGTAATTTTATTACTTATATCAATGTTGCTATGTATTTATTTTTTCCGGAAATTTGATGTACTAATATTTAGTGATGGATATATTATTCTTTTTTCAATCTGATCTCTCTCTTCACCTACCACCTATAGTTATATATTTTTTAAAAAAATATTTTTTATTTCATATAATTAATTTTGAAAGTATACATATTATGAGAAAATAAGTCACAACAAATTGGAATTAGTGTAAAAAAGTGATGAATAAAATAAACATATTCAAATTATATTTTGAAATCTGAATTGTTATATAAAATATATTTTGGAATACATAATCATTTTCCATTGTTATATAGAATAATATTTATTTTACTATTTCTAATATTACCTTTTCTAATATTCAATTATATACTACACTATAATGTGTGCATCAAATGTAAGTGTTACCGAACAAGTTACATGAGTCGTCCCTCAACTTTAGGTCAACACCTCAACGGTATCTTAACTTTAATTTATAACTAAATTATCCCCGAACTTTTTTACACTTGATCCTCCTTAGCTGTTCCCCAATTATAATGCTGACATGGCATAAGAAAATATAATAATAAATAAATAAATAAAAGACATGGTAGCCTCGGACAGCCACCTCTCGACGGAGGGTGGCACCCCATCCCCTTCTCCCCTCCGACGTCCGAGAGGAGGGGAAGAGGTATCGGCCCTGTCGCACAGTGGGGACCAGCACCCCCTATTCTCCTTCGCCGACCGCAAGGAAGAAAAGGGGGACATCGGCCCCTATGCAAGCTCGCAAGGGGGGCCGGCGCCCCCCTTTTTCTTTCTCATCGGTTGCAAAGAAGAAAAAAGGGGGCCTCCTCACTGACTACAAGGAAGAAAAGGAGAGCATCGACCCCCTTGTGTGAACTCATTGACGAGTTTGTAGGGGGGCGACGTCCCCCCTCTCCCCCCTCCGGCGCCCCCTTAGTCTGCTCCAGTAGGGGCTACCACATCTCACATGTCTACAACAGACTCCCTTCGGTAGCCCCGCATTCAACTGATCTGCAATGATTCACCCTTCATTTCGGCAAATCGACGCACCTTGGTGACCGCTTGACACCCTCGTTGATCAGTGCTCTTGCAAGCAAGTTCTATATTTATTTATTCTTCTTGTTTAACTTTGCTTTCTGTTTATCCATATTTTAGTCATCTCACGTTATCCTCCGCTGATCATGCTCTCGTTGAATTTCTTAAAAACTAGATGACAACTACCATGAGATCAGTAAGATGACATCGTATTCATTTGTTCAATGTGAAATCTATCATATTCTTTTGCTATTTTAGTTTGGTTTTTTCATTTTTTTTCACTTGAAATGTACAAAATGAAATCGCATTATGGTGAAGTGTACCATATTATGTCATATGTGAACTTCAATTTCTATTTTCCTTTTCTTTCTTACCATATATTCTTTTTCAGCAATGGCGAAGAATAACTTTACCACACCATTAAAATGTGAATGATATGAAGAAGTCATCATTAAGACATCTTGGACAATGAAAATTCAAATCGACAATATTATGATTGTAAAAAAATTATCAAGTGAGTGTCTTTTAAGTTAGTTTGATTAATCTTCAATGTATGATTTTGACATTTGGATTTTTAGAGAAATAGGGCTTGTGATTATTTTTGTTGGTTGGATCCACTGATGGAAATCGATATACAAGCCTCGTCAATGGTTAATTGAGAAGGGTTAAGCTTTCAAATAAAGATCTCGAAGATGAACGAATAAGATTTGAACCCACTATTGAAGCCGAAAGAAGAAAAAGTAGATCGCTTAAACTTATCATAGCATGCATGTTGTTGGTAATATTATGTCTTGTGGTTGTGTTATTTTGTGATCAACTATGAATAGTGCAAATGACATGTAATATTATATTATGGATCCAATTGATCTTGTGGTTGTGTTATTTGTGATCTTATATTATTGTGGTTGTGTTGGTTTATTTCCTTTTTTTTGTTATGTTGCATTTTTGTATCAATACAAGGCCATAATTTTTTTTGTTTTGTTGCATGATTTCTTCACGTGGTTGGGATGATAAATAACATAAATGACATTATAATGATACATGATTATGACATGAGAACGATACAAGGCCATAGTTTTTTTTGTTCTATTGCATGGTTTCTTCAAGTGGTTGAGATAAGAAATAATGTAAACAACACGAGAATGATATATGTTTATGATATGAGAATGATACAAGGCTATGGTTTTATCATGTCCAATGATATATATATGTGTGTGTCAAGTCTAACTCATGTGTGGACACAGCATATCAAATTTACATTTATTACCACCCACAACAATTTAGAGTTGTTAGTAATCATTGCATGCATTCATTAGGCATCATGATCTCCAGTTTCAAGGCTCACATTCATAAACCCAAAATCATATAATTCAAGGTTGTCAATAAATCAAGCATATCAAAGTTTACATTCATTACAATGGAGAACACATCGTGAACTCCACCGGTTGCAAAAACTTGTTGAAGTTCACATAAAAATAATGAAGCAATTTAGAGTTGTCCAGCAACAACAACAATCCACAACATCAATCTAATAGTTAAAAGATCTAGAGCAATATCCAGCAACAACATTCAACATCTAATGATTCTAGCAACATTCCAGCAAGATCAGACTACACAGGAGAGATATCACAATTAAGAGATATAATACTTTGAATATTACAAGCAAAAAGTGTGTAGTAATGAATTTAAAAGATCATGGAAGCACACTCAAAGTTGCCATTAAATATCATCTTCATCATGTTTGACATCACCTTCTTCTTTGTGTTCTTCATTTTTTTTTCTTTTTATTCCAAGAAACATATTAAAGCATGATGTTAAAGAAAAAATAAATAACAAGATTCCTAGTGGCATGGCAACTAACAATGGCTCACTCAAGGATCTAAAATGATAAGTACACAGAGGATCTATTCGCTCGAGAAATGATGAGAATAAAGAAGATATAAAATAACTTGTATGGTTCTTGTTATAGGATCATTTAGGCGAACTCATGATGAGGACAAGCTAGCAAAAAAACCATTGGAGAGGCTGAACCACTCTTTTGCCACCCGGCCATGACAAGGGTGAATACAGAACCATTCAATGATAGAAAGATTTCTAATGAGGGTTTTTTGTGTCTATGTTCGGTGAACAGATCTTCATGACGAGGGCGATGACGTCGACGATGGTGAATGATCGGGAGAGATAAAGGTTCAGCTTGGGAGAATGATTGAGAGAGGTAAAGTGCTTTTTGGGGGAAATGGTTTTTTGATCGAAAGAAGACAGAAAGGTTCTGAAACATCTTTATTTGGCTTTTTTATTTTATTCCCTTGTTGTGTTGGATCAGCTCATTCAAAGACCTTCAGTTGAAGGCAAGATTTCAGTTTTTAGCCGATGACACTTCTTCTACGATTCCATACTGGTTCATCATCTTTAGTTTTCTCTTTCTCTCTCTCTCTCTCTCCGAGAGGGCCAGAGAGAGAGGAATATTAGGGTGCATACACATATTTGTGTATCTACCCTGAGATCACTTCATTTGATCCATTAGATTAAAACTACTTTAATTATAACCATTGAGATTTAACCATATTCAATGAGTAGAAACCGGTTTAAAAGAAAAAAATAGCCGAAATTTCATCCTCCTTTTTCTTGAATTGGGTTTCTATTGCCAAGAAGCACTACCACTGACCTGTCCTCTCGCTTTCTTCTTGAGTGACGCCAGTCACTTGTCTCTCCTTCATTGTAGAATACTGCCGACCTCTCTACATTGCCATCAGACACTGTTGAGCCCTCTCCTTAATGGAACAAGTCCTCCTTATTACTCGTTCCACAATAGATAGCAGACCTAGTTATAACATGTCACGTAATTTGCCTATTTTATTTCATTCTATTACACTGTAACACATATTTATATTAGTAAATAGAATGTCTTCTTAGTGGATCATTATCATTTACCTATGCATTCTTATGGTATTAGAGCAGATCCATGACTTCTCCTAAAACTCCCTCGTCGTCCTCTGTCACAACTTTAGAAAACACCACCCTCATGTTTTCTCTCCCAACACTTTCACAAGCCCAACACTTCATTTCCTTGAAATTGACGCCTTCCAATTATCTTCTATGGAAAATACAAATTAGTCCTTTGATCAAATGTTTCAATCTCGAAGGGCTTCTTGATGGCAGCACACCACACCCTGAGTCCACAACAACTGCAAGTGGAACATCCTCGTCTCCATCAGCAGAACTACTGGAATGGCTACTCAACTGGTTTCTATCTGAAGAAGTCCTGCCGCTTGTTGTTGGCCTTGAAACCTCTAGAGAAGAATGGCTCACACTCAAACAAACCTATGGCGCACCCTTAGAGACTCGTCTTCTTCAGTTGAAGATGCAATTGCGGAACTTTAAACAAGGAGATATGCCACTATCTACATTTCTAAGGCATGCCAAGTACATTGCCGACGAAATTAGTGCAACAGGATAGCCTCTCTCTTCCTCAAGCTTCAATGCCATCATATATAATAACTTGCATCCAGGCTATGCTCCCGTGATTGCCTCATTGTCCTCACGTGACACACTAGTCTCGTTTCCAGTTCTTCATAATATTCTTACGAATCATGAAATTTGCTCAATTAATCAGCGCCTTCCTGACTCCATTGCTCCAACTACTAACTATGTTAGAAGTCATCAGCCAATGCCTACTAAGCACCAAACTAGCCACCACCTCGTCATGGAAACAACACTCGTGGAAGAGGCAGAGGGCGAACCAACAAACACTCGTCGTGACCTCTGTCCCGTTATGTGGTATTGTTGGACATTCTCCGTACAACTGCTATTATCGACATGCGAACACTCAGCAACCACAAGCATATTTTGCAGCAACACAGCCTGTGACCTCCACCTCATCTCTAGCATCTCAGCTTGGTGCTTAATCTGAATGGTATCGGTGCCACACACCACACCATACTTGACATCCAATCCTTGGAGACATTTGAGCCCTATCAAGGAGCTTATTGACTTGAGGTCGGCAACGGTAATACCCTTGCCATCCACAATGTTGGCCAATCTAAGATTTCTTTTCTATGCAGACCTTTACAATTACGAAATGTACTTCATGTGCCAGCCATATCTAAACCATTATTATCAATGTGTCAGTTCACTGAATATAACAATTGTGTTTATGAATTTACCCAAATTTTTTTGTTGTCAAGAATCACACAACTCAGTAGCAACTCCTTCGCAGAACAATTAACGAGGGTCTGCATCACCTTCGTTCCAAGCAATGTCCTTCTGTCCACCTCAGTGTTCTCCCCACCACAATATGGCATGCAAGATTGGGCCATCCCAATGATCGAGTACTCAATAAAATCCTCCACCTGAATAACATTCAATACAAGCATTATTCTGGCAACCGACCACATTGTATTGCTTGTCTTCAAGGAAAAACCACCCGACTCCACCTCCCTCGCAACAATAACATCAACTCCCAACCGTTGCAACTCATCTTTGCCAATGTCTGGGATTTGCGCCTTCCAGTTCAGCTGATGGCCACAAATATTTTGTTAATTTTGTAGATGACTACACTAATTATACATGGGTGTTTCCATTGTTCCACAAATCTGATGTAATAAAAGTTTTACCTGTGTTGCATCATCTACTTGAGCATCAGTGTAATAGGCAGCTGCAAAGCCTTCAAACTAAGAATTGTGGTGAGTTCAGTGCGCACCTAACTGCAAATCTTCAACATTCAACATCGTCTAACTTGTCCCTACGGTCACGAGCAGAACGGCACTATCGAAAGAAAAATTCGTCAAAAGTTGTTGATAGTGCTCTTTACTTACTCATGCATGCTCATATTCCTAAGTGCTTCTAGCACTATGCAGTCGAAACTGCTAGTTATCTTATTAATCGTCCTCCCTCACCCACTCTTCACTATTCTACCCCATATCAAGTGTGGTATCAGGCAAAGCCAGACTACTCACATCTTCGAACCTTTAGCTACGCCATTTATTCACTCCTCCGACCCTACAACTACCACAAGTTCTCTGAACGCACTGTGCAATGTGCCTTCCTCAGCTATTCTCCACAGGCACTGGGCTATATGTGTCTTGATCGTTGCACGGGTCATCTCTATAGTACCAAACATGTGAAATTTGATGAACTTACATTTACTTTCCATAATTCCACTCCATTCCCAGTGCCCATGTCTCCATGGATGTCCCTCCCCGTACCACTGCCACCCACCCAATCACCCGATCCACCATCCATGTCAGCACCTCCAGCTTCTTCCTCTCTATCAGCAACTATTCCTACTACACCCGACCACCACATGCTCCTCACATCCTTCGATCGCAAAAACTGCTTGACTTCATGTCCTTGGCAGGATTATGAGCCCTATTAGTAGTGGCACATACCAACCCCACATGCTTTACTTAGGCCAACTTGGATCCTCAGTGGCGTGCTGCAATGACTGATGAGTTTAATGTTCTTATCCGCAATGGCACATAGAGCCTCGTCTATTAATGTCATTGGTTGTCGTTGGCTCTTCCGCAAGAAATATACTATCGATGGAACCTTTGATCTCTTTAAAGCGCACTTGGTCACAAAGGGGTTCCACCAAGCACCTGGCATCGATTTTGGTGACATCTTCAGTTCGGTTATCAAGCCAGCAATAATATGCATTATTGTCTCTTTTGCGGTCAATAGCAACTGACCCCTTCTTCAACTTGATATAAGCAATGCATTTTTGCATGGTGCTCTTAACGAAACCGTGTATATGGAACAACCATCAGGATTCTCCGACGTTGAACGTCCAACTCATGTCTGTAGCCTTCACAAAACCTTGTATGGACTCAAACAAGCTCATCGTGTCTGGTTCCACACCGTAGCGTCCTCGCTTCTTGAATATGGCTTTCGCTCATCGGCAACTGACACCTCCCTATTTATTCTTCAAACTCCTACAAATACTGCTTTTGTCCTAGTATACGTTGATGACTTAATCCTGACAGGCATGTCCTCAACAATTCTTGAGCATGTCAAAACACATATACATAAACGTTTTGCTGTCTGCGACCTTTGTCGAATACACTTCTTCCTTGGTGTTGAAGTCTCATATTCCCCAACTGGTGTGGTATTGAGTCAAGAGAACTACATACAAGACATACTAAAATGTACCAATATGAGTGAAGCCAAACCTGTTTCCTCACCACTGCAGTCTAACTTGACCCTTCCAACGTCAAACAATGCCCTCTTCAAAGATCCCACCCTATATCGGCAAACCACCGGGTCACTACAATCACCCGTCCTGACATTGCATTTGCAGTCACACATGTTAGTTAGATCATGCACCAGCCTACAGAAGCACACTGGCAAGCTGTTAAAAGAATACTCTATTACCTTGAAGCTTCCTCTTCTCTTGGCTTACACTTTGTACGATCAGGCTCCAATAAGCTACAGGCCTTCTCGGATGCCGACTAGGCCAGAAATACACATGATCAGAAATCCATCAGTGGGTACACCATCTACGTGGGACACAACTTGATCACTTGGTCTGCGAAAAAGTAGAAGACGATTTCGTGCTCCTCAATGGAATTTGAATATGAAGCCCTTGCCAATGCGACCGCATAGCTCATTTGGCTGCGTTCATTATTTCAATAACTTTGGCTAAGTCTCACTCCACCTCCAATTTTGTGGTGTGACAACATCGGGGCAACAAATCTCTCGGCCAACCCTATTTTTCACGCCCACATAAAACATGTCGAAGTGGATTTCCACTTTGTCCGTGATGATATAGCACATCAGCGTCTTAAAGTACAGTTCATCTCAACTAAGGATCAGATTGCAGACGTGATGACCAAACCCATCATTGGTAGCCACTTTCAATTCCTAAGAGACAAGCTACACCTTGGTCCCAAGCCACGCCGTACTTGAGGGGGGATAATGGAACAATCCTCCTTACTACTCGTTCCACAATAGACAACAGACCTAGTTATAGCATGTCACATAATTGCCTATTTTATGCATTTTGTTACACTATAACATATATTTATATCAGTAAATACAATGTCTTTTGTGTGGATCATTATCAATTACCTGGGCATTCTTACTCCTTTGCTACATAGGATGACACCAACCTCTCCTCCTTCCTCCACACAAGACACGATATGCCCAACTCGCTCTCTCTTCATTGCATGACGTGATTGCCTATTCTCTCCTTCACCAAACACCATCTGTCGGACACAAATATTTTAGATGAGTCGAGATCGCAAGATTTTTCACCTTAGATGCGTTCAGCACAAGAGAAGACATTGTCGTTCCTTCTTGAGGAGAGATGATGAGCAGAGAGTGAGATTGTTGATTTTGGGGGAGAACTTCGTGCCCTAGTAGTAGGTGTAATGTTCTGCACATTTAAAAAAAAAGATGAAATTTATTTTAAAAATAGGTTTTTTGTCTTTATGCAGGACTGGACAGCAAAAAAAAGGGGGCGCTCGTCTTCTTCCTTCCCGACTGTTACAGTGTCGCATGACACCTCCAATCGTCCCTTCTTTCAGCCACCTGTTCTCCGTCGTCTAGCCACCATTTTCATGTATGAGGTATCCTTGGAAAGAGGGAGACAATATGAACATTTTGACATGGGGTAGGAGATGATCAGACCACTATAGGTGACACAGTAAATGCCAAACACGAGAAAGAGGGGAAGTTCGCTGGCGACGTTTCTTGGCTCTGATTTGGCTAATTTTTCTCCTGGTGAGTTGTATATCATCCTCAGGTCGATTAGGATCATTTTGACGAGTTTTAAACGTGTTCTTGTTCCAAATCACGTAGGTGATCGAGTTGGGATTTTTCGGCAAACTTTTTTGGTGATATTTTTTCGGTGAGCCGACGGGGAGCTCTGACCGAGCCCATCACAACGCACTAGTAGGTGTACATGTGAGGGAGAAATGGTTCAGATTGTTTTTTTATAAAAGTTAACCGCTAACCCCTTTTAGGTTAGTGGGTTTCGGATTCTGTCCGCCGACCTTTCTGGCGACTCGTCCTCATATCGCGGTTGGTAAGTGAATGGAAATGTGCATGTGATTGGATTTCAGTTATGTGAACCAAATTAAAGTAACTTTATTTTATTATTGATAAGAAGATGTTCGACGACTTTTCGATGTTTTGGCAGTTGTTCGACGTTTCGACGGGTGCGATTGTGGTTCTAAGAGTGGTGACTGCAGTGGTTGTGGTATGAATGACTTGATAGCTAAAAGTAATTATTTATAATATAGTTAAGGCTCTAATTAGGACTTGTTTAAAGTTTGATTTGAATTTTTAGTTATAGAAGGTTGTTAATCGAAAGACGACAGTTCGTTGTTTGTTGTGATTCGATTAGGCCGCTACTAGTTGACGAGGTCTTCATTTCCTTCTTGGTAAGTGTTGTAGCAAATCCATAATATGACTTGATTTATGATAAGCATGTCGAGTTGTTGTGAAGAGTGAATTACCAAATTTTAGTTTTGTAATATTAATTAAACAAGTAATAGATATGATAGTTTTGTGTTTACTTTTGATTGGATTCGGACGAGAAGAAAATTTGGGACTTGACGATTCCAAGGTGAGGGAACTTATTTCAATTAATGTGAATTGCTTAATTCTTCATAGTGATGATATTGTTCCACTCGATGTGGAATGAATTTTCATGATAATTTCCTTCATGTATAATCATGCTTATTTATATGCTTGTGTCATTATATGACTTGTGACATTTTATTACGAAGCTTTCCTTGTGAAATTGAAGTAAATATTTTATTTTTGAAAAAAAATGTTTATATTATTATTTATAATCCTAAACTTCCACTTCGAATTTGCATTCATGCATATGTACATTTCATGTAAAAATTCACATAAGGCGGGGTGTTTTCACCTCAGAGGATTAGCCAACTCTGAGTAGACCGATTAGGGTCTAATTTACTCTGTGTCGATATAGTGACACGAAGAGCAAGTTCAACACCTGTGCCGATATAAAGACACGAAGGGTGAAATTAGAACAATCATCCTAGCGATATAATGACACGAGGGATGGAGTGGAGAAAGAAAAGAAATAAGCTCTTTGTCGACATAATGATACGAGGAGCGGTTCAATAGCGTGTGTTGATATAGTGACACGAGGGACAGAATTAGAGCAACCATCCTGTGACGATATAATGACACGAGGGGAGGGTGAAGAAGCACTCGATTGATGAGTGGTATGTATATTCGTGTTTGATGTTATATCTTATTATCATGCATGTGCACTCATAGCATTCATTTCGGTGTGATTATTATTTAAATGAATTTTTTTGGAGAAATGAAAAGGGTTTGAAATACTTTCTGAAAATAAAAATATTGGTTTTTCCTTCCTTGTTTTAATATTTGAGATAGTGGTTTGACTCATTAAAGTTTTGCACGTATTGAATGAAAGTCATACTTACTTGCTTATTTGGCATGAAATAAGAAATATAGGGGACATGGATTGGTCATGAGTGAGAGGCATGATCGTTATTTTAGTTATCTTATATTTCATTTATTTTTCTTATATGAATTGCTAGTTTGAAGAATGTTTTGAATGATTTTAAGAAATTTGGATTTATAGTGTAGAGTGATGGACGTTGGTTTACGAACTTCTGGCTCGTAATTTTGGTTAGAGAGTGAGCTTGTGACTCATCATTTTGAGCATGTGTCACATCCTTTTTACTATTTATTGAATTATGATGCATATTAAATTTTATAAATTGCATGTGAATGATATGGATAAATATTGTATATGATGTATGGACAAATTTACGCATAAGTCATGTTGAATTTTTTAAAAATTTTCAGAGTTTGTTTATTTTTTAACATTAATTTTTTGTTAAATATTTAAATTTAAATTTAAACTTAAACGTTTGATTTTACGATTTCACTTCCTCCCACGAATAGTTGGACGTTACATTAGAAGTGAGAACGGCCTCGTGCTTCTGCCCTTAGTCGCGGGGGTGAGAAGTTGGACGTTACATTAGAAGTGAGAACGGCCTCGTGCCCTTAGTCGCAGGGGTGAGAAGACATTGCAAGAGATATCAGGACGAGCGACATGTGAACCGGACTCGGCATGTCGTTCGCAAATCGGGCGAATTGCCCACGTTTCATCTTGTTCGTCGAAGCATTAAACTTTCAAATTCGACGATTGTCAGGGGCATGCTCACAGGCTGCATACACTAATATATATATATATATATATATATATATATATATATATATATATATATATATATATTGCTAACCTTTATGACTTAACTTTTTTCCTTGGAACTATATATATTACGATGTATTTCGCCTTAGTACAATAATGGATATATAATACTTGAAAATTACAAATTATATTAAAATGAGTTTATTGCGATAAAAAAAAATTGTGCGGGAAAAATTGCATGCGATAACAATAATACTCAGAATTCACGGGAGTTACTAAAAAATTTACACGTAGCTATTTGGTAATAGTAATATCATGTAAGAAAAGCAACGATGTTCAATATGCAAATCAATTGTGGTACAAAAGATAGTTAAAAACAAAAAAAAAAAATTTCCTAACGCAAACGCCTCACGTAAAGACTACATTTCTACTCGAAATGTTAACTATTTTACGAGGAGGAAGTGTGGGTTTGGAAAGTTTCTTTCTTTCTTTTTTTACGTTCAACAGCCTAATATTTATGAAAAATAATGAAAAAAATAAAGAAGAGTTGCATCCCACTGGAGCCTGGAGGAGACATATAAACTCTGTGCCGTCCGTTGCCTTGCCACGGAATTTAATATTTTGCATGGTCAGATTCTGTTCCGATCTTTGATTGCAAGATGCCACGCCTTTCGTGGGGATCTACGAAATGGGCACAAAGACACGATTTTCTACTGCAACGGATCGACGTACGCTGTCGTGCCGGGACGAGGCTTGACACGGCCTCGCTGTGTTCAACATTAATGGATTAATTAATGCGTGCCCTTGCAGATGTTGCACCCTCTAATGATCCGTGTATGCATTCGTTCAGGAATGCAAGCAATATATAATAATGCTACGTTACATGATTTGTACGTAGTATAACATGAATATTAATCATTAATTCTAGGAATCATGAGACACGACCAACTTATAAACGTACACAGTCCAGCAAGTTTCCCTTGATCTGGGATTTGAGGAGGAGGTCGGTGGCATGGAGCATAGAGAGAGAGAGAGAGAGAGAGAGAGAGAGAGAGAGAGAGAGAGAGAGAGAGAGAGAGAGAGAGAGAGAGCGAGAGCGAGAGAGAGAGAGAGAGAGAGAGATTTGGTAAAAGCGAAGGTATCAATGATTTGGATATTGAACAAGTTGGCGACTTTACAACAATAAATAAAGGACGATTTGTCTCTGTTTAATATATAATTAATTGGCGAGCACACATCGAGACCTCTGGGCTTTCTTGGGACATATTGTCTGTCATGCGAGGTTGCGTTCCGATTTAAACAAAGGGAGGAGCCATGTGTTCCCAAAGTTCATCGCCATTAACATTGATTATTTGTTTATTTCTAATATTTGATGGTCGAAAATTATTCTGTATAATATATGCTTAGATGAGATTCCGAGGGCTTGTTCAAATCCTGTGTCGTGCGTCCGCATCAACATGCACCCATTGTTTAATTAGCTTGCAACAAGAGATCGATCTTGATCACAATTGATTTATTTATAACTCGCATTTTTTTTAAAGGAAAGTCATTTAACCATTGATATAGCAACGTCAGTTATCAAAATACAAAAATTAAAGGACTTCGAAGGGGATGGCCCTCCCAAAAGACGTGATAGACGGTGAGCATAATGTGCAAAATAATGCGCAATTATATTTCTTTCCTATTAACCCCCAGATATGAAACACATACCTCCAAACTCCCCACAACCCATGAAAGTACCATCATTATTCAGTTTTGTCCACCCCACAGATGGAGACTCCCATCGGACCAAGGAAGGGCCATGGGGTGAATTGCCTCAGGAGCTTGGCATCTAATATATTCATTATGTGTTGACGTACTCTCCACGAGACCTTGTGGTTGCATCTTGGATCTAAACACTGTCTCATTCCTTGCATACCATATGCCCCAGAATCAAGCATCAATAAGGGACCTTAAGTTATTTTTGAACTAGGTATCAGGGCAAACCTCTCATTTAACCAGGAACCATCAAACCATTGAGATAACATTTCAAAATTAAACTTGAGTTCAATTTGGACAATGAACTAGCAAACTGCACGGTGAAAGGGCATGTAAAGAATAGGTGGTCAATAGTTTCAATATGAATGCCGCAGAACTTACAAGAATGGTTACTTGAAAGTATAAAACGTAGTATAATGTCAGAAGTGGAGAGCCTCTCGTGCAACAATTTCCAAAGGAAGTTTTTTATTTTTGGAGCAGTACTTAGTTTCCAAAGGTGATTCTAAGATGGTTGTCCAGACGAGTGTTGATTCCAAGATGGCGGCAAAAAGTTGTCCACAATAAATCTATAAACAGAGTTAGCTTTAGCAACCCCTTGGATATTCATCACCCAATGCTAGGTATCATCACAAGCAGCATGAGATAAAGAAACAAATAGAATGCAATTTATCAAGTCAAGACCAAACATTTCAGCAAGTAAATTAGAATTCCAGCAATTATCGTTGATGAGCTCATTTACCATCATATTATTTGACATCATATTGACATTTATATAAGTGGGTTTCCAAGCGAAAGGAACCAATGTTTTAAAACTAGATGGACAATCTGGACGATCAATTAAGTCATGGTTGAATCGATTTCATCGAATTCAATCGATTGGATTTTATTAAATTATGTATTTATAATAACTTTACAAATATATACACAATTAATATTATATAATGAATAAAAAAATAATTCATAATAAAATATAATAAACAAATATTATTCATAAAAGAGTTCTAATTTTTATTATTGGTGTATTATATTATTTTTTTTATTTTATTCTTCCATACTATTTTTATTTTGACATATATCACTGTCATGTTTATTTTCTTCTTTACTTTAACTTTAATACTTTTATTTCCTATTTCCATTAATTCCTATACTTTTATTTTTCTATTTCCATTAATTCCTCTCTCCCTATTAGTTTCCATATTTTATTTCCTTTTTTATAATAACAGATATTAAAAATATATATTCATAAAAAATACTTTAAGTTATTACTTTTATGAGTACTTCCTCTCTCCTACTCATAAAAAAAGGAAAGAATAATAATTTTCATTTTAAAAGTTGTTTTTATTTCCATTGGTTCCTCTCTCCTATTAATTTTCCACATTTATTTCCTTTTTATTTTTTACCAACTCTTCATTCAGAAACTTTCCCACTTTTTTTTTTACTTTCCTTTATACCTTTTTATTTCCTATTTTAACTTTTATTTTCTAATTTTTTATTTTAAATTCTGAACCAAGTTTTTTTCATAGATTGAACCAATTTTTATAAGTTTTGTCCGGTTCAACTCCAATCCCGATTTTGCAATTAATTCAGACCCGATCAGTCACCGATTCATGATTGAACTAATTGAACGTCCGATCCGATTTTAATAATATTGATTCGAACACTAAACCTATAAGTTCTGAATATATATATATATATATATATATATATATATATATAGAGAGAGAGAGAGAGAGAGAGAGAGAGAGAAAATAAATTCAAGATGTATTACAAAGTTTTATACTTCTGAAATCATGCACTTTTCGCGCCACAAGCCAATCATCTCAAAGAAGAGGGTGGATTTGCTCGATTCACATTATTCTCCAATATATATATGGTACGTGCTCCTTGAAATAATTAATTAAGAAGATGAGCCTAAAGTTAGATCCTGGGGGGTTTCAACCTGATTATTTATTTGAGGTGGAGATATATGCATGAAAAATTTGGTGCGGAGGCTCTTTCTAATAGCTAACTTTTATGAGATATGCAGGCATATATGTATTGATACGTAGGTATAAGATACTGGTTCGCATGATCGACGAGCATAATATCATTCTGATATACATCCTTGGAAATGTTGCATGTTGCATGATATTCGTATCATCTTTAAGAACAATTTGTTAAATCAATCACACGCGCACACATATATATGACTTTTCTAGGATTGATGACTTTTCTCGAGTTAACGTTTGAGTTAGTTTTCATCGAGTATATCTTTCATCTTTATATATATGTCAACAAATGCTTGATGATGTACATGACACTGTCCCAATGGCACCCACTAAATACTCTTTTTGCTAGGGCATTCACATCAGTTTCTAGCTTATTATGGCATTGGTCGTCGTAGCTATTAAGTAGCATGGTCATAAAGATATAGATGAGCACTAGGCACTATGCGCTTGTATTATTCTCCTTTTGAAGGCTCCTTCTTTTCTAAGAATTAGGAAAAGTGAATACACTACAAGAAAAAGTCGTATTTCCGACGGTCCATTTTCGACGGCCCGAAATCCGTCTAAAATATCGACGGTTTTCTCGGCGGATCTTTCAAACCGTCGATATTTTCGTCGGATAATTTTCGACGGTTTTAGCCGTCTAAACTTTCGACGGTGATAAATTCGTCGGAAGATTCCGTCGAAAATATTTATACTTCGACGGTTATGACCGTCGATAATTTCGGCGGTTTATCTAACCGTCAAAACTTCCAACGGTCTGAACCGTCGAAAAATTTCAACACTGGTTGTGTACAATTATTGAACTTATCGACGGTTTTGACCGTCGAAATTTGCGACGTTCAAAGCAACCGTCGATATTTCGGCGGTCATAACCGTCAATAGTATTTAAATAAAATATTCTAGCTTAATTTTTTTCGACGTCCTCAAACGTCGAAAATGAAAATTTATAATTTACACAAACTATGGATCTGTTGATGTTTTTGAAAATTTATTATTATGGGAATCGACGGCTAAAACCGTCGATATTTCGACGGTTTAAAGAACCGTCAAAACTATCGACGGCTAAAACCGTCGATATTTCGACGGTTTGAATAACCGTCGAAACTATCGACGGTTTTTCCAACAGATTCGAGCCGTCGAAACGCGAATTAATATAATATTATATTTACCTATGTTGCGGTGGTTTCGACCGTCGAAAAGTGGTTATATAAAAATCCGACCGCACTCTTACTTTGAACGTTTTGAACGTCCGTCCGCCGCCGCGCGTTTCGTTCGCTGTTCGTCCGGCCGTCGACCACCTCCCGCCCGAAGCTTCCACCGCCGACTGGAATCTCCGGCGCAGGTAGGTCCGATCCCCGCCCTCCTTTGATATATAATTTTTCTCTCCGTCGGCCAAATCCGGCCGCCCTCCGTGCGATGACCAGATCCGGCCATTATTCGCGCGCGGCGGCCAGATCCGACCGCCATTCGCGCGCGGCGGCCAGATCCGGCCACCATTCGCGCGCGGCGGCCAGATCCGGCCGCCCTTGCGCTGTAAGGCTAACATGTCTCCACGTAAGCTTCCATGTTTAGAATTATAGTTGAGAAACATTTAATCCCCTCCTCCCACTTCCTCTTCATCCGTTTCAATTCTGACTTCTGAGTCACTTAATTGCTAATCGATGTTGGTTTGCCTGTAATCAACATCTATCATAGTTAGCACTGAGTCAGCTGGTCATTGCACCTACCAATAGCAGTACATCATATATATTGCACAGAATCTGAACCAAGGCCCAAACAGACTCAGCACTGAGTCAGCAAGCCATTACATCTAACTGTATTGGTGTTGACACAAAAGATGCTACTCAATTTATAGATTTAAGCTTTCTTTTGGTCTTCTATCACGCATAAAATACATCACACCTTAAATTACTCTGTCCAATCACTCATCTTTAGTTACACTTCATGTTTCTTTGGTAAAAAGTTCTTGGGCAGGGAATTATTTTCACAATTCCAAGTACTCATCTTCCATCCAGAATTCAATGAACAGAACCTTTTGCTGAGTGACAAGATGGGGCACCACCTTATCAAACAAACGTTTACGCAATAAAAAAAAAAGATACGTATTTAGAAAGGATGATGAAACATTCAGTTGGTATTTTTTTTTCTCCTTTTGTTTGATGGAAAACGATCATGAGCAAAAAGGGCCAAAACTGATCTCACTTAACCAAAAAAGAAAAGTTTGAGCCTATCCAACTTTTACTCAATTCTTTTCTTCATTTGGGAAAATTCAAACGTTCAAAGCAATGCCCTAGTGTGAGCTCGTCCCTAGTGTCAACGCTCCCTTGTGCGAGCTTGCACGCCGATGAGGAAGAAAAAGGACAATTATATTATATATACTTATTATATTCTATCTCTATACCTAGCAGTATGATTAGTAAACATTAGCTAAACAATATGTTCTTTCTCAGTTGTTTCATATTCATTTTTCTTTCCTTATACAATTTTGTATGATTGAAATTTTTTATGATTTGCAAATAATGCAGTCATTATGTCATACTTGAACGATCGTCGATGGATGTACAAAAGAAATAATCCTGGTCGTAGAGGCTTGACACAAGAATTTATAGATGACGTTGACTATTATGTTACTGTGGCTTGTCAATCTTTACAATTTCAGCGGGAGGGAACAATTAGGTGTCCTTGTTTGAAATGTGCTAGCACAAAGTTACAGACGATAGAGACCGTCAAAGTTCACTTATATAGAAAGAGTTTCAAACCCAATTATTGGGAATGGGATGATTTAGGCGAAGGAGCGCCTTCGACAAGCGTTCCAAATGAAGGTCTTCATTTTGTGGATCATGAACCAACATTTGCTTCGCAATATGAACAGTCTATTTATGACGCAGCTGCAACTGAGTATGGCAATATTAGATTTGAGCAGAATGAAGAGACACCAAATTCAGAAGCAAGAGATTTTTATGACTTACTAAACGCATCGAGCCAACCCTTATGACCTGGGTGTGAAAGTCATTCGGAACTATCACTTGCTGTTAGATTGTTGAATCTGAAAGCCGACCACAATATTTCACAAGCATGTTTTGATGCATTTCTAGATATTTTAAAAGATGTCACACCAACTGGGGCTCGTATTCTTGAAAATTTTTATAGGACAAAAAG
Source organism: Pontederia crassipes (assembly GCA_030549335.1). Lineage (NCBI taxonomy): Eukaryota > Viridiplantae > Streptophyta > Magnoliopsida > Commelinales > Pontederiaceae > Pontederia > Pontederia crassipes. The sequence goes on from CM060191.1 coordinate 57,417,740, forward strand.
ATTGGTCAGTAAACTTGATTTTGGCTCAACTAAAATAGATTGTTGTCATGATGGTTGTATGTTATATTACGGCGAGGACATCAATCTAAATGAATGCAAGTTTTGTGGGGCCGAACGATATAGAGTGACTAACAAGTCTCAAGTCGTTGTGAAAAGAATGCATTGTTTGCCTCTTATTCCAAGGCTTAAAAGACTATACTCGTCTATAGGGTCAGCGTCGCAGATGAAGTGGCATGCACAGCATAATACTTCTGAAGGTGTCATGCTTCACCCATCGGATGGTGAAGCGTGGAAACATTTTGATCGTAAGCATCCTGATTTTGCTAGGGACCAAAGGAACATAAGGCTCGGATTATGCGTAGATGATTTTACACCATATGGCCAGACTTCAGTTCCTTATTCATGTTGGCCGATAACAATAACACCTTATAATTTGCCACTTGGGATTTGTATGTCCGCACCTTATATGTTTTTGACATGCATTATTCTTGGTCCTCAGAGTCCTAAACAGAGGATAGACGTGTATTTACAACTTCTAATAGACGAGCTAAAAGAACTGTGGGATGGTGTCGTCGCTTATGATGTGTCGACCAAACAAAATTTCACATTGAGAGCTGCCTTATTGTGGACTGTTAATGACTTTCCAGCCTACGGGATGTTGTCTGGTTGGATGACTGCAGGGAAATTAGCTTGTGCATCTTGCATGGAACACTCAGATGCGTTCACTTTGAGAAATGGGGGTTAAAATACTTGGTTTGATTGCCATAAACGGTTTCTTACAGCTGATCATCCGTACAGAAATAATCGAAATGCATTTCGACGGAATAGGGTTGTAGAAGACATGCCTCCGGTCAGACGCTCGGGAGCTCAATTACGTCGCATTGTCAATGCTTTATGCAAAATTGTCGACGACCCAAATGTCACATACAATGAGTATGGTGTTTGTCATAATTGGACCAAACGAAGTATATTTTGGGATTTACCTTATTGGTCTGATTGTTTGATACGTCATAACTTGGACGTCATGCACATTGAGAGAAATGTGTTTGAAAATGTATTCAACACCGTAATAGACATTAATGGTAAAACAAAGGACAACCTCAAGGCGAGACTAGATTTGAAGGAGTACTGTCGACGGCCAGAGTTGCACTTAGTGACTTTACCTAACGGAAGATTATCTAAATCAAAAGCAAATTATGTTCTCACTAAGGAGCAAAAGACCCAAGTATGTCGCTGGATCCAAGAGCTGAGAATGCCGGATGGTTATGCATCAAATCTGACCCGATGTATGGACATGAATAACTTGCGTTTGTTTGGCATGAAAAGTCACGACTGCCACATATTCATGGAAACTTTACTTCCTACTACTTTTTCTTCACTCCCGGATAAGATTTGGAAGTCGATAACGGAGTTGAGTCAATTTTTTAAAGAATTGTGTTCTACAACATTAACGGTGGAAAAAATGATCCAATTGGAACGTAATATTCCGATAATATTATGTAAGTTGGAACGAATATTTTCACCGGGATTCTTTGATTCCATGGAGCACTTACCTATTCATTTGCCATATGAGGCAAGGGTAGGTGGACCAGTACAATATAGGTGGATTTATCCTTTTGAAAGATATCTCAATCGAATAAAAAGGACGATTAAGAACAAAACACGTGTCGAAGGATCCATTTGTGAAGCGTAATGATTTAGGAGATTTCATACTTCTGTTCTTACTACTTCGAGTCCCATGTTAAGTGTGCGAGGACCAGAGTCCGTTGAAATGATGAAGTTCCAGAAGAACAGTCTGATGTGGCATCTTTGTCGCTCTTCAATCAGTTAGGACGACATTTTGGGAAGCCAAGGAGTAGATGGCTCAGTGATGCAAAATTCAAGTCTGCCACGAATAATGTCCTTCTAAACATGCCGGAGGTGCAAGGCTACATTAAGTAAGTTTAATATCCATGCGTTCTTTTGTTTAACGTCTTCCCAAACACCATTTTGATTTAGCCATCACTTCGTATGTAGTGCTTTCTTGCAATACTACATTGTCCCTGAAGAACATGTACAAGATAGAATCGAGAATGATTTCGCACCGTGGTTTAAGGAACAGGTAATTATCAAAATATTCTAAACAATTTGATGTCTTCAGCGTCTACTATACTCATTTATTTTCATATTAGGTTCTCAATACCGGCACGGCGTCTGGTCTTCATAATTTGGCATGGGGACCAGCTCGAAAGGTGAAAAGTTGGCCGGTGTATTTTGTGAATGGTTATAAGTTTCACACTGAAACTTGGTCGATCGGGAAGAAAACCGTGAACAGTGGAGTATGTGTCGTGGGATCCACGGATGGAGAAAATGAGCATGACTACTACAGTGTTCTCAAAGACATTATTCAGCTGCAATATACTGAAGGTAATAAAGTCACATTATTTTAGTGTAATTGGTTTGATCCAAAGGAAAGGAGAGGGATGCGAGTTCACAAAGATTTCAAAATAGTTGAAATACGTCACAATAGGTGTTATGATCGTTTTGATCCTTTCATTATTCCGTCTTCTACAAGACAAGTATATTATGTGCCATATCCGGAGAAGACCAGGGACAAATCACATGGTGGGTTGTAATAAAGACGAAGACAAGAAGCAGGATAGAAGTTGATGGTGCATTACAATGTGGCTTTCAAGATGACTCGCAGACGTCTATGGCCCCTATTGTCGACACCGAATTAGTCGACGATCTACATGATTTAGAACACGTATTTGAAGACTTCGATAACGTCGACATACAAAATGATGAAAAGGATTCAGATGAAGATGAATTTGAAACTACGACGACTTCTGATGATGATGATGACGACGGGTACCAGTCATGTGGAAATTCATATGATGAGTAAAGGTGTTTTTACTTGTCGTCACGAATTATCAATTTTTTTTACCTTACAACTAGGATATTTTATTACGAATGTTGTCATCTTATGGATTGTTCATTTACGACTCATATTCATTTTGTTTGAGGCAATGGTTTGTTTGAGGCGTTAGCGATGCATGTGGACAAACAATCGGATCAACAGATGCCTGACGCGGACGATGCATTCTTATATTCGCTACCATCTCGTGAGTGTTTGAAATAATGATCAGAAGAAGTCATTCGCAAAAGCTTATTCGAATTAATTTGTTTATTTTTTATAAGCGTCTCCGGATATTAGGAATTGGTTCTCGAGTTATACGTACAATTCCGTTCCTCAAGATGCAACACAAGACGTAGCCGAACATAGTCAGGTGGAGACGTTTTGACATTTGAATTTTTTGTCAATTGTGAATTTGACTTGTAATAAATTTTGTACTATGCAGATGTATCGATTTGTTAAAGGTAAAAACAAAGGAAAGGAGCCGGTCGTCCCTAGAGCTCTCAGTACTCCGTGTGCTCCTATATCAGTAACGGGCATTCGCATAACAGAGCGTTCTTCTCCTTCGTCAGCTCCTAGATCAGCCACGGGCATTCGCATAATAGAACGTTCTTCTCTGTCGGGTCCTTCCTCTCACGTTGATATTGCGGACTTGGATACACAATTGCCACAACAACCCGTCAGAGCTCATTGTTCCGTGGAAGACTCAGACCAGGTTTCGTCAAATCGTGTTTACAAAGCATACGTGAAGTCATATGGGAATTTAGGATAAGTGTTATTTTATGTATATCGAATCATTATTCATGCTTTGATTCAGCCATGATATTTTATAATTCTGTGTCCTTCCAGATTTGTACCGTCGAAACCAGCGGGTGCAGCAGTTACTAAAGTATTGCGACATAGGTATACTGAAGCGTGGCTTACATGGACGGAAGTTCCTTATGCCACGAGACAGATGTTATTTAATGAATTTCAGGTATCATTAGAAGCCAACATCATCATTAATATTTTTCTTCGTCATGCACATTAGTTATTTTTAAACACTTACAGGCTGATATGTGGTGGGAGCCCGAGCATACGGAAAAAATGTGGAAGGCTTTTAACTCTCGGTGCTCAAAGAGATTGTCCGCGATGCTTTCTGAAGCTCGAGCTGACGGAGAACGACCCAATTGGATCCCTGAGGCCGTTTGGATCGATTTGCTAGGAAAGTGGTCCACCGAGGAGTACAAAGTGAAATGCGAAAAAGCAAAAACCAGTCGAGAGTCTGACCAAAGAGTATGCTTGCATTCGGGCGGATGTCTATCCACGAGCACGATTGCTAAGAAAATGGTAAGGTCTTTCTCCGAACTCAGGACGAAATATTATACTTTAAGAAAATGGTAAGTAATTTGCAAATTTTAAAATATTATCTCATTGCAGGAGAAAGAGACGGGTAGACCACCGACTCAGGATGACATATTTCTCCGAACCCATCAGAAGAACAAAGAATGGGTCTCAAATTATGCCCGGGAGACATATGTATGTAAATTTTTGTGCCTTTACTTTTTTCTAAATTGCAAGTTAATAATTAATTAACAAAACTTTGAAGTCGATCACCTAGTCGTCGTTTGTAGTTAATTATTTTCTTTATATTTCAGGAGTCTTATAAAACAAAAGAAGTTGACCATATTACGCAAGCCACGCAGGAGGGGACCACACCGTTGACCCCAAGACAACTTTGGACGGACCACGTCGGCGTGAAGAAGGGTCGCATTTACGGACTTGGATCTTCTGTGAGTGACACAGATATTGGATATGATCGACGAAGTACTTCAGGTTCATCTCCTTCTACTATGCAAGAAATTGTGAATCAGGTGACCATCAAGATTAGGGAAGAGGTCAGACAGGAATTCGAAGAATGTGAACGTCGTAACAGGCTTGAAATGAAGAAAATGATGCGTGCCTTCATGCGTGGCGAATTGAATGACGACAACGCCGAGGTAGATTCATATATAATACATAATTATTTTTGGAATTTGCTTTAATCTGATGCATCATTGTACTCATTAGATTCATATGCGCTTTGACACTAACTTAGATTTTACTCTTCATCCCTTTCAGTTAGATCTGTAGACTTTCAAAGTTTTCACCGGAAATGGAGTGCAGACAGCTGGATCATGTAAATGTCAGTACTTAGTATAAACTTCAACATACATTAATGATCACCGCATGAAATCATAGGAAAAAAACTTAGCAACCTTATTTTAATGATAACTTTGGCATTTTGGATTTAAATGGTAATGATGATTAAAAGTCATATGCCTCTTTCTATTATTTTGGATGATTATGCTCGATTTTGCTTCAATTTTGAGATTCGACGTTAGCTTGTTAGTTTACACATCTTCTATTGAATTTATCAAATTATGTTGATGTTAAATTCAAATTATGTTTTTATATTTTAGATTTTAGATTCAATTAGATTGTGATTACGCATCTTCAAAACTGAATTCATGTTTTTTTTTTGCATTTTATATGTTATAACTTTTACTCTATTTCAATTTTGTGTAGTGATGTTTTGCAACGAATATGATATGCGAATTGAACTTCAGCTCTTCGTCGTGACGAAGACGTTATGCCGTTCAATTTGTGAATTCATGTGATGTTAAATTTGTTTGCTGTTTGGATTATGTGAATTAAGCACGCCGTTCCATTATGGATTACGTTTCATGTTTGGATACCCTTATGTCGAATTGAACTATCTGTGATGTGATGTAATTGAATCTGTAATGTGATGTGCTTTATATGTGAATTATGTTATGCCGTTCCATTATGGATCAAATGTGTTGTATTATCTAGGAATTATCTGTGAATTCACTATTTTTTAAAAAAAAATTTATGTTTCCGACGGTCCTGACCGTCGGAAAGAGCTGAAATATTACAATTTTCAGCGGATTTTTTCGATACTTACCGACGGTTATATCCGTCGGTACACAATTATCGACGGTCGTAGCCCACGAGTAAAACCGTCGATACAAGATTGTCGACGGTTTTAATTGTCGATAATATCGACGGTTCAAGCCACTGATATATATCGACGGTTAAAACCGTCGATAGTTTCCACGGTTCAAGCCGTCGATAGATATCGACGGCACGAACCGCCGATACTATCGACGGCTCGAACCGTCAATACTATTGTCGGTTCAAACCGTCGATATATATCGGCGGTCCTGACCGTCGATAATATTGACGGTTCGCCCCGTCGATATTTAACGTTCGACTGTCGCGCCCGCTAGCTAGACCGTCTGTAATACCGACGGTTCAGAAGAAACCGTCGCAAAATATTTGCGACGCCCCTTTTTCACACGATCATTGTCCGTCGAAAGAACCATCGGAAATCGTAATTTCCGACAGATCTGACCATTTTACCGACGGTTAGGACCGTCGGTAAAAGGCAGTTTTCTTGTAGTGATAAGGGGAATTTGTCCACCACTAAAAGAAATTGTAATACCCCAAAATTTTTATTAAGGATAATTTAAATTTTTTGTCCAAACTCTCCTGACCTTCCATATACAAAGCCCTCTATCCTTATTGTTCACCTCATTTTTTTCACTACGGCTAGGGTTTAAGGAAGGGAAAAGAGAAGATTAGGGAGAAGGAAAAAAGAGGAGGAAGATCTAAGATTAAGGTATGTAAAGGAGATCCAAATTTCTCCCTCCTCTTTTAATAATTTTTCATGATTGGATTGAGAGTATGATGACTTATTGTCCTCAGATTGGATTGTGATGAGGGTGTTCATTGTTGAAAGTATTACATCTATGCATGTATAAGTTTTTATGATTAGATTTAATAGTTAGGATTCATGTTTTTCTTATTATTCATGATTTAGGGATGAATCCTAAATCTTAGAAATTCATGGATTAATATGTTTTTCCATGTTCTTTTGATCCCAGAATACCAAGAAAATACATATGTTTGATTTTTTATTATTATATATCATTTTTTCCAATGCGCTCGGTCACGATCGTGACGCGCATGTCACGCCCGTGTCAAAAAGGCTGGAACGACGGAAAGAATAAGGGGCATGTCATGCCCGTGACAGATCAGGCACGGCCGTGACGACTGGAGGCATGGTCGTGACAGGATGGATGATATTTATGAGCTTCTGTCATGGCCGTGATGGTCTGTATCACGGTCGTGACTGTGATAGATTTTTATTATAGTATTTTAAAAAGTTGTTTTGAAGATATTAATAGTATGTATTGATACTTGATGAATATATATGAACCTGTATACATGTATATGTATGTTCCTCACGTAACTAGGTTAAAACATGAAGATTGAGTGACGTAAATGATTGTTGATTGCAATGCATAATGAACTTACTTGTGGATGAAGATGGTGAACGTGAACGGACAGCGATGCTTGGGCGAAGACGGCGACCGACGAATGCGAACGGTGAACGATGAAGGAGGCGAATGCTAAAGAAGAGCGAACGGCGAAGGAGGTTTCATGTGAACGATTACAAAGGGAGAAATAAGGAAATAATTTAACGGTAAGTGGATCAACTTACAGTACGTAAGAGGGTTTAATATGTAGTGTCACGTCAGACGGCCATTTACATGGATGAGAGAGGAGATGACTACGTGAACGTCACGTCGATAAAAATCGAGAGACCACTTGTCCTAGGTAAAGAGAATATCGGGTGAAAAGAGTTAAAAAAAATGGAGGGCATTGGTGTTACAAAATGAAGTTGGAGTGTATCATTGAGCATAATTTAAAGTTGGAGGGCATTAAATTTTATGTGGTGCTACGTCGAAGCATACCACGTCGGACGACTATAAGAGATGGCCACGTGGATGTCATGTGGACGAAAAATCGAGAGATCGCTTGCTCCAGGTAAAGAGGACATCGGGTGAAATGAATTAAAAGATGGAGGACATTTGTGTTATAAATTAAAGTTAAAGAGTATCGTTGCGCAAACCTTAAAGTTGAAGGACATTTTATGTAATTTTTTCGGTAAAACACGTTAAAAGATGAAAGACATTTGTGTTATAAAGTGAAATTTGAAAATATCGTTGAGCGAACCTTCAAGTTGAAGGACATTTGGTGTAATTTTTTAGTTAATTTATTAAAAAGGCTTTGCATAATTTAATCGGACTTCCAATATAATTTTATTCTTGCAATTTAATTTTTCGTGTAACTATCAGTTCCGCACCCTGGAAATATATGTTTTTGTGGTGTGGCTTCCGTCTTGTCGACGTCGCGGCTGCGAAATTGCTGCGTTGAGGGCCAACAAAAGAGGAGGATGTGCGTAATTGGCTGAGTTGTCTCCCTCGTCGTGCTATTTGCAATTCCCACCCAACTTTTTATATTATTATTATTATTGTTGTTTCACGATTAGGCAAAGTCGTCCAATTAGTTAAAATAAATGCCAAGTTTCACTCTTCGTATAAATATCCACCACATGATCTAACACCGACGAGCGCACATGCAAATTTGGGAATATTTAGCAAACAATTTGACACGACATCATTTAGATTGTATGCGTAGTTTTCGAAAAGTTCTTAGGCCTGTCGATTTTTTTCTCTTTTTTTCTTTTTTTTTTTGTCGATTCATCTTTCTTCCCTCATCAGAAACTTTTGACTTTATATTACTATATAGTCTTAAAATAAAAGATGGACGAGCACTCTTAACGTTCCTAAAACTTAGCCTATTTTGTGGACCTCTTTAATTTCCTAAACTAATTCCCTAGATTTCTTTACGAGACATATTACGTATCGAACTAATGCACAAAAATTTTAATTTTATTAGAAGAAAATTTATGTTCACAATCCCTTTACAAATGATCAAATTAGAACTCTAAATTAATCTCTCAAAATTAGAACATCTATGTCGTGATAAAAAATAAATAAATTAATTCTGAATCACATACAAAATATATTATATAATTTTGATTCTAGGGCTCCGCCTCCCACACCCCCGGTAGAGAGTTCCCCTTTGACATTCCTTAGGCTCTTTGACCGAGCAATGAGACTCCCATAGTGCGAGGACGTTTTTTATTTCATAGTGACTTGAAGTTCATACGAGTTTCTAATTATAATAGGATTCAAGATATTATTAACATCACTATACTGATTATCCATTATCCATTTAATAAAATGATTATCTATTTTGTTTTCATCACCTAATATAAAGTCTTTTATATCAAGGATGAAAAATGAAAGCCCCAAATTCTTCTTTAGACACCGTTTTGCCATGCATAGATACTTATGAAGAATACCACATTTATGTTCCTTTTTTTCTTTTCAAGTAGAAGATTAGTGTACGGTTGTTTTCTTTTCTTGTAATCTAAGAGACAAAAGTACAAGAGACACATGAACATGCTGCTCTAAAATTAGAACATAATTGAAATAAAGCGAATCGAAGATAAAATGATTTGCTTTGCACAAAGCGATGCAGGGGCTAATGATCAGAGCTCACGGTCCAAATTTCTACACCGTTCCCACGTTCTTTCTTGGATTAGATCGTATCGTTGTTGTTGATTAGTTTTAGTCTAATCTGAGTAGAATCTTGGAAAGTTCAAAGCTCTTTAATTTTCTCCCTTGATTTGTTTATTGCGAATGTGTGGACCTTCTTGTGCTCTTAACTGTTGATGCTTCTACTTTCGCATTTTCCAATTGTAACAGTTCATAACCTACTTGGCATAATTCCTCTCTCTCTCTCTCTCTCTCTCTCTCTCTCTCTCTCTCTCTCTCTCTCTCTCTCTCTCTCTCTCTCTCTCTCTCTCTCTCTCTCTCTCTCTTTTCTGATAGCGGAAAAGGACAGTTTGCAATTTTGCATTATCAGCACTCTAATTTGATATTTTTCCTCAGGCCTTTGGGGGATGTCAAAAGATCAAAATCAATTCACCTCCCTCCAAACAGTATTATGACTCAAACTTATCTGCTAGCTCTCTCAGTTCTTCGCCAAAGACAAAATCTTGATTGATACTATCAAGGACTGGATAATAACAGAAGTTTTTTCCTAATAGTGACGAATGAGAGAATAGAAATAGAATAAGACGAAGATGAATAGGAATAGAAAGAGAGTTGAAACGTCAATTTCGAGTGGCACGTCTCTTAAGTGCACATTTGTTGAAGTTTAATATTTTGTTGAGGATGAATAGTATTAGTTATGCATGCATCATCGAGGGATATGAGTTCATCAAGCAACATTAACAGTTGGACTCTTCTTCTTCTTCTTCTTCTTCTTCTTCTTCTTCTTCTTCTTCTTCTTCTTTTGGCGTGTGACAGCTACAGAAACTTGATGATGATTCCAGATCCCTGAAGTAACAGTCAGTCTGCAAGCAGATAATGATGGAGTGGAGCTACAAGTGACAGTGATGCAGGTGCTAAATTAGATGTATTTGACTACTGCTTCCCCGGGCATTTCAAATACATGTATTTAGCATTAGTTCTATAAACGCACATCTGAGTGATGAGCAGACAAGCTCTCGAGGCCGTCCCACTCTTGCTTTCTTATTTGCATTGCCCAAGTCCTTTACAAACTTGCAGAGTTAGCCCCAGGTAGTGTTCTTTTGCTGATCCACTTGGACAATGGGCAATCTTTTTCCTAAGTGGAGACAAAAGGGAGCGACAACGCCCACTGCATGGTCAAGCGATGTGCCCACCAAAACAGTCATCTCCTGAAGGAAATTGGGGCATCCTTTGTCCTTTTTTGGCATAGGCCTCGGAGGCTCAGAAAGCTCCCCCCTACGATCAGAGGGACACAGGAACTTGTTGCCAAAACATGTACCAAAATACTGACATGTGTACTACTAAGAGCCCTGGGGATAAGAACAAACGCTCAGCTCCCTGAGCCTTCTTAATAATATGGCAACAGGAGATCATGGCCTAAACCATCTTTTTAATGCCTCATGCCGCGTCAAGAAACTTCATCATCACCATTCTTGTGATCCATGGCGTGCAGAAATAAGAGGGAAGAAAGAACAGAATGCGGGAAAAGCGGATTCGGCTTTTGTCTTTGGGCCAACACAAACTTTTTTTGTTTTTTGGGTCAGATCCGGTGACAAATTCACAGCGATATTTGTTTCCATGCCAGGAGAAAACAAATGGGAGGACCAGGGCAGGGGCTTCATCTAATCATCGAGACATCTCCATCGTCTCTAGGCCTGAAGGCAGTGACTGCATGGGGTCCCACCGAGACACCTGGGGCTCTCCCCTCGGTTCATGCACTGATAGATCCTGACAGCAACATCTAAGCCCCGCGTGGTGCCAGAAAATCCGAACAAATACCGATCACGAAAGACGAGATATTTAAAGAAGGGAAAAAAACTTTCTCATAATAATAAATATACTCAAATAACTAAAATATCCAAGTATTTGACAAAATTATATAACATATCATATCATTGTGTGTTAAAGAGGATTTTAGCACTTTTTCACTTCTCATTAAAGAATGAGCAAAAGATGGACCAGAATATTTTAAGAAACAGAGTAGCAAACGAGTAATTAACATTCAGATTTACAATGTGTAATCGAAGAAAAGATGATGAAATTCTTAGGAAAATTTCTAAGATCAAATATCAATAGAGTCAAGTCTCTACAAGGAAAAAAGAAGACTACAAATTGGCAGCCTTGGCAAGACAAAAAAAAAAAAGTATGATACATGTCTATCATCATCTTAAATGTTTTGTACTACAAATGCTACTAAAATGTGCTTGTAGGTATGATGTGAGCAAAATTAGTGCAAGAAAGAATGATAACACATGGATTTGGGAGGACATGTAGCTAGCACTATTTTGTCAAATCTGAGGATATGTCCATGTGAGTGCATGCAGCAAATTGACTTTGGGATGACCATGGCCAAAGTTGGCACCACGGAAGAAAATAGAAAGAAATAAGAAAGAAGATCGAACCCGAATTTGAAATTGCTAACTGTGTTTACTACTGGTTTCTGCAGTCCTAACAGGATTGAAGTAAGAATGAGCCTGAGAAAGAAGCAAAATAATGTCACAAAAAATTGTACGAAAGCAAGAAAGTTCAACGAAATACTGATATCAATGATAAGTGGATTTACCATTGCTTCTTTTGCTGTTGGCCTCTCCTGATGATCATATCGAAGAAGCCTGTCAACGAAGTCCACAGCCTAGAAGAGATAAAGTGAATCAAGAGGTTCATCCCAAAGAACATGACTGATTTCAAGTAGCATTATCACCTCAGGAACTGCAAGATGCTGATTTTCAGAATTAATGAACCTTGCCCATGGCTTCCTGCTATGCCTGTAACAACATAAACTAATTGATTCTGGGTCAACTTCCATTACAAATCCTAGAATATATCACAAGTAACACTTCCAAACCTTCCAACAAGTGCCTCCAAGTGCGGGTCAAGCTCCAAGTGGTATCTGCTGAGATAAGCATTCAACTCATTTGTGCCAAGCACCTACAGACCAGATATCAAAATCATATGTAAAATTTAATATGACTACAAAATAATTGGTTGGCATCTAGCTGTTCCACCAGAACCCGACACAAGAGAGCAAGCACAATGGAATTAGTATCTATAGGTGTGTCTCGCATATCAAAAGAATTGAAATTTCGGAAATGAGCGCACTCAAAACAATCATCCGAATACTTGACCCTTAGACTACTGCGTCAAATTGCATATTATCATAAACCTTGAAATGAAAGAGAAGACAGAAAATTATGAACACACAAATTGGTGTTTCTAACAAGATTTATGAATGCTTTCCAACTAGACTTTGTACCAATGTCAAACAATAAGAAAGAGTCATCAATCATTTAAGAAGCTATTGTCAATAATGGCAAATCCGATTGCTCACAAGTTCATTTTTTAAAGGGTTTGGAGGAACCTAAAAATTTTTCATAAAACATGGTGCAGCAGAACAGAATAGCCGCTTAGATCCTGCAGCAATGCACGATGTACTAGCATGAACATCTTAATGTCTCTAACAAAATTCATGAACGCTTTGCAAGTGGACTTTGAACCAATGTAAGACAATAAGAAAGAGTCATCAATCCATTAAGCAGCTATTCCTAATGCTGGCAAATCTTACTGCTCAATAGATTTTTTAAAGGATTTGGAAGAACATGCTTCATAAAAGGCAGTGCAACAGAACAGAACAGCTGATAAGATCTTGGAACAATGCAAATTTTAAAAACATGAACTGCTATAGTGAACAGGAAAACAAACTGGTTTCCCTATGAAGGAAAAAAACACCAGTTTGTCAGAACAACAGAAAACGATAAGCTGCCGGGACAATAAGATATCTCTGTTAAGGTTTGACAGGCAGCCAGTTGCTAGATTGGTGAACAGTCAAGAAGCATCATTCAATCATTTTCTTCTATTCTTTTTTGTGGTGGTGGCTTCCTTTTATCTCTGATTCGCCTTACAGTACCACAAGCAACTCATGTCAGCTTTGGCTGATCTGGGTGCCAGATGCTTTCAGACTACAGGTATACAACAATTTCTGTCAGTACAGTACGAGGCCAGATTTCAGTTCCATCAAGTGCTCTGCTTCAGTGTCTACTATCTAGCGTGCTTTCTCTAGGGGTTGAGCCTCATAGATCCTAACCTTATAAGTTATATCAAACGTAAAAAAAATGCATTGAATAGTGTAAGTACACAGATACTATGAAGACAATCATGACTGGTGGGACTGTTTGACCTTCTGTTACATATCTTCGATGGACAAGATTTAGTCAAATTTTCAGTTTTAGCTTGATTTTTTTAATAACAAGATCAGAATATCTTCATTACTAATTGGTATGTAGCAGAAAGAATGAAGTACAAGAGTGCAAAAATTCCAGGTAATTTCCATGTTTGACTAATAAGATAAACCAACAAGTAGCCAAAGAAAAGCTTTGAAATTGAGAGATACAAACCTTTGCTATTTTTACCAACTGATCATAGTTATCATGACCATAAAAGAAGGGTTCTTTGCGGAATATCTGTACATCAAGACAACACAAAATTGTCAGAAAATAAATGAATATTTCAGTAAATATAATTCAAAATCACATACCATTCCAGCAAACATACAGCCAAGGCTCCACATGTCTAACGAATAATCATAATCTTGCAAATCAACTAGAAGTTCAGGTCCTTTGAAATACCTGCCAAACAAGTTACACCTTTTTACAATTAACACAAAGATCTACATCTAGAGAGAGATAATGTCAAGGGAGCGGAGCAATTTTCATTTAACAGGAAAAAGGAACTGAACTTTAGCCAACAATGAAATATCTAGGCAAGGATACTGAACACGCACACCAAAAAGACCATTTTGGACATTAAAGAAACCTTGAAGCAACTCTGACGTTGTATTCTTTTCCGGGATGATAAAACTCAGCAAGACCCCAGTCAATAAGACGAAGCTTGCGTTGTTGATGATCAATCATGACATTATGAGGCTTCACATCTCGATGCATTATACCTTGTGAATGGCAATAATCTAGTGCCTACATAAAAGCCAGGGAAGTGAGAGAAAGCAACTTTAACACAAACCACATTCATCAATCCAAGCAAATATTCCAATTAAGTTCTTGCACAAAGAAATGCATCGCAGACATGCATGTTTAGAAAACAAAGTACCACCACATTAATTACTATCTTGATAGTGCAATATAAACTAAAACTGGAGAACATATAGTCTATTAGTAAAATTATTGAGCCAGACTTGGAGAAAAACAATTGAACTACATTGAGAACAAATCCTATATGACTGGAATATGCTATGACGGAAAACCATGTCCCAGGGTTTCGCAGGCTGTGTTGGCTTGGGATCTAATTTTCTATGTTCACTAATCCGAAAAAGTTGATATGGAAATTTTTTATTATTGGCCAAAAAGTTATACTCAGTATTGGGGAAAATATTCCCATTAAAAATACATATTTCAATCTTTAAGTTACCATGAACAAGGGTACTAAGTTTCACATTACAAGAGAAGAAGAACAGCACCGGAATGCCAAATATTAATTTCTTGATTAGACATCAAGAAATACAATATTGAAATTACAAAATCAAGGCATTAATAGACCCAACTATCCTAGTCTGCAGAATCTTTAACATTTTACTCATTTCTTTCAGGCAAAACTGTGAAAAATATAACTACATGAACTCAAGATGTTCTCCTCAATATGTTATCCAGGAATAAAAGACAATATAAGGATAAAGTTTTTCCTTTCAGAGAATATGACTTTAAAGTTTATTATAATTGATGCGATAAAGAAAACTCAAGACAGGTACATCAAGCACAGATTTAGTAGTACTCATCGGTAGCATTTATTTGATGAAAAATCTCACTGGACTACTTGACATAAATTTAAACAGACGCCCAGGAGAAAAAAGGACAAGAGATTGTGATAATAAATAGGTCGATTATGAAAAAGGAGTGCTTTCCTTTGAATAGTCAGGACAAAGATGAACTTGCCTTCAGTAGCTCATAAATGTAGAACCGAATATCATAGTCGGACAAAGTTGGATAAAGAACTTTAAAGTCGGTATTGTTAACATGTTCAAAAATGAAGCTGGGTGTTTTAGATTGAGGATCTCGGACAACATCAAGTAACTTAATAATATTTGGGCCGCCAGATAAGTTCTGCAATATCTTTATTTCTCTCTTAATCTGCATTCCAGAAGACAAGTAATGAGAAAAGACATGAGAGAAGGCAATAGCATGTGAGCTTTGACCAAAAAAGAGTAAACTCAAATGGTAAAGCATGATACTGTCAACTCCGAAAAAGATGTCAGATGAAACAACAGAATAAATTAACTACCAAAGTCGAACAACATAGAAAATCACATGGACGATCTTAAACATTTTTGGCCACTTGATATGGCACATAGATTAATTAGCAAGTAGTTGAGCATGACAACCAATCAAGTAGCCGAAAAAGAAAGATTCATTATTCAGTAGCCTTTTTTCCTTTGGTGAGCAATATCCAGCAGCAATGTTGTGGCACATCTAAACACATAGGTATGACTTACTAAAATGAAAAGTGCAAATTAGAATGCAAGTCCCCTCCAGTCATTCGACAAAACCATACAAGTTAAACCTTTTAACCAGTGACCTATATAAGAAAAGTTCAATGAGACAACATGGAAGTCTGTCAATAACACAAGTCCCTGCGAGGACTAAATCTTGAGGCAGTCCTTTGTTCCTTGCATGGGAGGAAATTCACTTCTAAATAACAGTCAAAACATCATTTTTTTGCCCAGGGCCTCAGCTAAACTCATATGGAACAAGCGGCGCATTCAAGTCTATGGTACATCAGAGCCTTACATGATATCTACATTGTAAATGATAGTTGAAATACTAGATTGGTTGTTTTTTGAGGTATTACATAAGCTATTGATAAAAAAAAGTATTACTTCGGCTAGGGTATGCCCATGTCATGATAGGACATGACACAGATATTTGCATAGATTTCTCTGACGTTCTAGAACAAGTCCTGTAAGATATGGAAGCAAGATAAATGGAACAAAAAACTTGGCACAGAGTTTACATCAAATTGTCAAAGTGGATCGTGTAAGTACATTCTCAATGTAACACCTAAAAAAGCAATAGTGGATGATGACCCCATAGTCCACTAAGAGTTCACTAGCTAATGATCTATTGAACTGCAGACTGACACCCACTAAGCCCTATGTATAAAAGGCCTAAACCAAAACATAAACTTTTTTGGTCATTTGTGTTCTTCCATCTTTGTAAATCCACCTAAGCCTCTTTGTTCACTCTTTGGCTTCTAATTTCAGCGGAGACTTAAGAGATTAAAGTGGGTGGTTGCTGCTAATGCTAGGAGAAGAAGGAACGGCATATGATTAGAGGAAGAAGAAGAAAAGGCTTCATGGGAAAAGCTTATAACAAAAGAGAGAAATGTCATGACTTTAAAGGATGTAAGGGGATACTTCAAATCCCTCTTTTCTAAGTTCTGGATTGAACATCAGTGTTTGGATGTAACAATTTGAGTTTTAATTGGTTCTTCAGAACTCATTGATTAGATGATAAGTTCTTATTTATTGTTTGGATGAAAAATGTAATGATGAAGAATAAAAAAGGTGATTTGCTAGAAAAGTTCTAATAAGTGTTTGGATGAATACAATAACTTAGTATATTATTTTATTACAATAAGAAGTATAAAATGTTAAATTAAAGTATTTTAACAAAATTTCTTAAAGCTAAATCTGAATATTATAAAAAATGCTATTTATTGAGTTATTGCAATATAAAATCTAATAGTTATATGATTTAAGAAGTGGCAACTCGTAACATGCTTTGTTTTGTAATTTGTTTAGAGTAATAATAATTTAACAAAGTAACAAAATATTTGTAAATTAAAAAAATGTGCTAACTACATTTCATGAGAAATTAAATTAAATAACATATGGAATTAAATAATTAATATCTAACACTACCACATTTAATTAATGTTATTATAAACTTAAATCTTTATAAACTTAATTTTCTGATAATACTTATCCGACATTATGGGTGTGTTTGGTATGGGGATTTTGAAAAAAAGTTAGTTCTCGAGAATTAATCGATTTGATAGAAAAGTTTGGGTTGGTTGTTTGGATGAAAAAATATAATGATGAGGATTTAAAAAGTTGATTTGATAGATTTTTTTTTTGAGGAAAAAGAATGACCACCAGAGTTTTGGTTGTCATCCAGTAATATATAGAAATGTGAAGAGATGTACAGGTGTAGGCTCTCAGACAGAGCGGCAAAAGGTGACCAAGGTCACAAAAAGGAAACAGCTAGCCAAAACCCCACTCCCTAATAAGAAGAGAGATGTGGTGTACAACAGGCTCAGGCTGACAACGCTCCCCACAAAAAATGATGCCAGCCAAATGGCCTAAGCATCGGCCAAAAAGGTTAGTGGCGCTCGCCATGAGCGCCACTTTGTCCCTGACGCGACGTGTCTTTGAAGGTCTGTCATATGGACTCTAGATCTGACGACAAAGTGAGCAGAATGGTAGAGTGCTGCCAGATGCCCTAGGATGTGGGGCAATCAAAAAATAGGTGGGCAATGTCCTCTGCTGACTCGCTGTAGAGAACGCAGGAAGTGTCACTGTGTGGTGCCCACCGAGCCCTGTAAGTCATGGTAAGAAGACATCCACACCGCAAAAGGCACGCAAAGATCTTGACTTTTAGTGAAAACTGAGTAAGCCAGATGAGTCTACAATCTGTCCTAAAGTAGGAAGAAAGCGAGTGCAGAGGCTGCGCACCGAGAACGACTCTGATAGCCAAACCCATCCATCTGACCTAGACTGGTCCGAGCGTATCCCAACAACCATTGATGAAGGGCCAGTAATTCTGTGAAACGCTGATATGACATATGTGCTCTGAATAGCGGAGCTCCCCCTCCATGAACTAGGTGTCGAGAAAGTTGAGAGGGCCCAGAGGAGGGAAAATGTGATGAGCCTTCGAGCCTCCTTTGCGCCGCCTGAGACGAGACGTGACGGTGTCACTTTTCCGGCACATCACGGGACCTCAAATTGGCATTTGTATTTTATAAAGCAAATCGACTTCGATTCTTGAATAGATCCTGTTGATAAGAAAAGAGAGAATTCTGCTGTTGTACAGAATTCTAGTGGTCAACAACTTAGTTTGATTCAGATTTGAAGAATCTGTTAGGAGTCCTAATGTTGTTAGGAATGTTATTTCCTTTTTAGTTTATTTTTCTTAGGAGTCCTAATGCTATTAGGATTGTTATTTCCTATTAGTTTATTTTTGTTAGGTTATAGGAGTCCTAATGCTAGTGGGATTGTGTTTTTCTTTTGCTATAGGAGTCCTAGTGCTAATAGTATTGCTAGATGGGAATCCCTATATATTGGCCTGACTTGTAAGAGTTAAGAAAACATTATTATCTCTTTGATTAAATTTCCAGTTCAGAGTTTTCTAAATTCCTGAGTTCGTGTGCGCACGATCTTGACCTTGGATTTCTTCTAAGGTGCTGGTGGATTCCTGCTAGTTTATTTGTCGATTATCGTCCGCTTGAACCGGCGACATCGACGTTTATTTTCTGCAGAGCTTTTCAAGCGTACCAGAGGCTTACTTGCACTGTGCAATAGAACACTGTTCATCGGGCCTAGGGTTTGCTCTTGGCTGTATTGAAATTTCTATACCGAATTCCTTACTGCTGCGTTAAAATGCCTCTGTCAGTAAGCCACTGGCTGTCCAGGTGTGTCGCCAGAAGGAGAAATCTGCCCCTGAGCCAAGGGATGGAACCATAAGGGAGCCAACTCGCGGCGTCATGGCTGCTACACCCCGCTAGAAAGATGATGCCCCTCGGGGTAAAATGAACGTCGACTCCCATGGCAGATCCCGACCATAATAGGTAGCAAAAATTGATCGCCAGGGCTATCCTCCGGCCCCATAATATGCCTAAGCCAACAGGCTAAAAGAGCCCAATTGGCATACCGTAGATCGCGACCCCCAAGCCTCCCAGAGAGGTAGGCCGACAGATGCTGGTCCAGTCGACCAAGTGAACTCCGCGATGATCGGGGCCACGCCCCTGCCAGAAAAAACTGCTCCCGTGTGAGTCTAACCGTCGGACATATAATACGTCGAGTGTGCCGAGAGCACCGACGTATATGGATAGATAAATTGTAATGGGTGTTTGGATAAAAAGTAAGAACTAATAGTATAATTTATTATTTTATGAGGTATAAAATTATAGTAAATAAAAATATGTTATTAATTTTATAATTTACGTAAATCATTATATTATTAATATTATTTTTATTTATTCTGATTAAATCTTTTAAATGTTATTAATATTATAATTTACGTAAATCTTAAGATCCAAATATAATATAATTTTTTTATAAAAATAATTGAACAGTTTAATTAATAAAATATTTAGTAATTATTATAACTAAATATTTCATAATTTTTAATTAATAACATTTAATAAATTATTTTATAAGATGACTAATAATGTATTAATAAATAACTAAATAATATATACTTACATTACAAAATAATTAAAAAATAGATGAAGTTAGGGAGTTGAAAAAAAAGAAAAAAAAAGTGAAGATGACGGCTGAAAAGACAGAAAGCAAAAGAAAAAAAATAAGTTCTTGCCGTTTTGGCCGGAACTTTTCAAAGTTCCCATCGCATGTGTTGTTGGCAGTTTTCTACGAGATTTAACAAATGATAATTTCTACGAGCACATCATGCACCAAGCAGTTTAATTGCAAGATTTAACATATCACACCACATGTTTTATTAGAGCTTAAAATGACTTACATATTTAATGTAATATAATATTGGACGTTCTGTGGAAGAGTTGAAGGTTGGACGTGGGTTACAAAGTGAGTGGGAGTGCTTGTGAGCAATGTTGTCAAAAATACGTTTGGACGCGGATGATTCTACGTCCCTACCCTGGGAAAATGTGCTCAATTCAACGTAGAAACATTTCTAGCCAGTACGTGATTCGTAAGACCGGTGGAGTCGCACGACTCCGCCGATCCAACAATCTTTTTTTTACCTTTTATAACTCGTGACATTCACTCATCTCTTCTTCCATTTGCTGTCTGCCACAGCTGACGATGTTGTTGTCACCGCTGCCGCCCGCTCATATGTTGTTGGTTACGTGCTCCCGATTTACGTGTTTTCCTGACCCTCCGCCTCGAGTCCGCTTCACGTGTTTGACAACATTAGTTGTGAGAATAATAATTGAGGGAAGAGATGAAAATTAAATAACAAGTAAATGGGTCTGGTTCACCTGTGAGAACCACTGAGTTCTCACCACCAGAAAGAACTAATGTACGGGGATCCATGGGAATTTATCACGTTGACCAGAACCAAAATTCCAGTGGGTCCCATGGAAAAAATTATTAGCGTTTGGCAAAATTAACCTCAGTTCTAGGTTCAGTTCTTGCTTCCAAACATAGCCAATGTATATAATTCTGAACAAACTATGAAACTTTGAAGTTTAGGATTTAGATGGTTGATTTTGAACAAATTCCGTAGCCTCTATTGCAGCTAGGTTTTTGATAGATTTTAGTTGTCAAAAAATGCTATATGATGTATGAATCAGCCTTGTCACAGCTGGACCGGCTGGTCGGCCCGTCGCTGTCCCTGACTCACCTTAAAACTGGAAGTGAGGTTAGACCGCTTTGAACCGGTAAAAAACTTGTCAAAGCTGTTGAGAACCGGCCATAACGCATTTAGACAAACCAGACATGATAATGTTTTTTAACAAAGATTAATTATATTGGCCCGTAATAGGCCCATTTTACACTTTTGCTATCATTAACGTGGAACTATCTATTTGTACAAAGAAAATTATCAATCGATTTGTTCTTATTTTTTATTTAAAAATTTTAAACCATTTTATATTTTTCTTTTTATTCTCATTTTGAAGCATTTCAAAATATGATACATACATTTATTTCAACAAATGTTGTAATTGTGACTACACCTTTTTCTATGAAATCTTTACATTAAAAATTTATTGGATATCAATATAAATTTATTATTTATTAAACTAACATGCATTAATATTTAAAGTCTCATTTTGTAGGATTATGGGCAATACATGATTTGATTTAACATATGTTTCAAGATTATTATGTCTTATTATTATTCGGTCCGACCGAACTTTGTCCGATCAGTTCGACTCAAAACGGAGACTTATCTGGATCGTTGTCCAGTCCGGTTCTCACAACTATGCTATGAATAGTCAAATGTAAGTCGTGTAGACAAAGTTATGATCCAATAAATAACTCTATCATGCTGCCCCCAATTTCATATTTTTGCACTCATTTGTATAGGACATGTTATCCTTGTCTAAAAATCATTTATGATATATGGATGAATAACATATTATCCGCTAAAGTATCTTGGGCTTCCATTGTCGGATAAGTAATTATCTGTGAGAGATTGGATGCTAATGGCCGAAAGAGTTGAGCGACAACTTGAAGGGTGGAAATCCAGGTTACTATCTAGAGGAGGGCAGTTAGTTCTTGTCAAATCTGTACTCTCTGCCATGCCCGTCTACTTTTTTTTTTTTGTCAGTGCTCTAGATGCCTGAAAAAAGTAGTCAAACGCATTGACCAACTCCAAAGACAATTTTTCTGGAAGCATTTAGGAACTCACAGAAGAGAGGTTGCTCTAGTTGCATGGGAGAATGTATGTCGTTTGACGAGTGCTGGTGGCCTGGGGATACGACATACTCGGTAGATGAATATTGCTCTTTTGTCCATATAACCGGCAGTGTTATATGGTAGTGAATGTTGGGCTATGAAGGGACAACATGAACGTAAAATGGGGGTAGCCAAAATGAGAATGTTGAGATGGATGTGTGGTCATACAAGATTAGATAAGATTATGAATGACCATATACGTGAACGAATCGGAGTTGCTTCTATTAGTGAGAAAATGGTAGAGAATCGTTTGAGATGGTTTGATCATGTTCAGAGAAGACCATTAGATGCGCCAGTAAGAAGAGTAGATCAAATAATCTAAAGTTCGATTAAAAGAGGGAGAGGGAGGCCAAGGCGGACACTTGGCGAACTAATAGAGCAAGATCTATTGGTGAATAATATACCGAAAGGTTTGGTTACTAATAGAGCGGAATGGCGTCGATCCATGTAGCTGACCCCACCTAGTGGGATAAGGCTTTGTTGTTGTTGTTGTCCAAATGGGTCCACAGGATTATGGGTGACAAAAAGGACTTATGGTGGACTGTTATTACTGCTTGCCATGGTAGAACCCTCTCCTGAGAATCAAGGGATAATCTTGTCCACGGCTTTTCGTCATTCTGGAGGGTTCTCATCAAGACCCTATTCAAGATCAAACCTTTTTTCTTGTCAGAGCTGGGTGATGGTACTGATTTTCGCTTCTGGAAGGATAACTGGACAAACCGGGGTACTTTATCATACTTGTATCCTCACCTATATGCACTAGCAGTTGATAGAAGGATAATGATTTCTCAATGTTGGTGTGGTGATAGGAATGGTACTGGGGAGGGGTGATGGATGCCTATCTTCAGATCTCCACTATCTGACCAAAGGACTGCAGATCTGTTGAGCCTTCTTGATCTTCTAGCTGGGCCGAGAGTGATTCCAGGAAAAATGGGTGGATGGTTTTGGGATTCTGGACAGTTCAGTGTGAAAAGGGTGTACACATTGCTGGAGGGTTCGGACCAACAACCATGTGATGCAGTAGTCATGGACTGTAGGCTGATTTGGCGACTAATAATCCCACTACAAATTCGGATATTTGCTTGGCTACTCCGAAGACGTCGGTTGCTAACGAAGGCTCGTCGAATGGGTTGGGCACCTGCTGATGATTCGTCATGTGTGTTCTGCTCAAACGAAATTGAAGATTCTGCACATTTGTTCTTTGGGTGTGTGAGGTCCAGACGAGTGTTGTCTGATTTGGGCGCGATGACATTGGACTCGATGTCGGAAGACAGATTCTGGGCATTGTTCAGGGGTGTTGTTGATGTAGATCATGAACTTCATACATATGTATCATCCAATAAAAGGGTGTCATCTATAGCTGTATTATGGGCCACTTGGAAACAACGCAACGAAACATTATTCGGTGACGGCATGGTGTATGTGGAGAATATGGTGCAGACAACCCAGCGCCATATTAAAGACTGGAGAGAATTATGATATGTGCTTGTAACTCTGTACATTCCTTCTTATAACCCTATAATTAAAAGCTTTCAATAAATGGATGATTGACCCATTGTCAACATCCTATTTTTCTTCCAAAAAAAAAAATTAAGGTTCTTTTACATAGGAACTGAAATCATCTCCATCCCAAATCTATAAATGGAGTTAGGGTTCAAACGTTGAACTACTGACAAAGTAATCCGAAAAACACCTTGGATGCTTGTAAATTACACTTGGAATTGTAAAGCTCATAACATGACATGATATTTTAGATGTCAATAGATGCTTTAATGATCTTTGGAATGAATCTGTATTCACCCAGTTGGATTATGTGTTCAGGAAGATACGAGTCTTTTCTCATCTGTCAAGTTGGCAAAATAGGACATCACATTATAGAATTTTCAAAGGGCAAAATGATAAAAAGATAAATACTGAAAATTTTATCCACGAACCAACTAGAACTCTATTTTTCAAGAAAATTGGAAATATCAAAATTGAACGTCTATAGGTAAAGTAATAAATTGCAGACTGACAATAAATTACATTGAATATATTATTCAGAAACAATATTGTGCTCCATTGCAACCTAGGACTATCATAAGCTAGAGAATATCTATTGTGAACGATTATGTGATGGTACTATTTGAGAGTCTGACATGTTAATTTACTAAATGGAAACTTGATTGTTGTATCCCTCAGTAAAACTTAAATCAAAATCCCAGGTTTAACCCCATGGCCATGAATCGAACGCCCAATCGGATTGGTCCTGATGAATAAAATGATATTAACTTAGATTCTATTGTTATTGAAAAGGACCGGACAACAGACCGCTCTATATCAAATGTCCAGACGTCATTTGATGAATATGCGTAGACATTGACTCAGAAAGGATGCCCCAACAAGATCAAAGTGGATGTCCGTTTGGCCACCGAATGTCCAAATCTTATACAAGTGAATTGTCTATTTTATTGTATATGATTGCTCATCTAGTCTCACGTTATTGCATGCTCAGTTGTAAATAAGAAAATATGTTAATGTAATGATTTTTCTACAGTGAAAGAAGGACGTCTAACCATTTTTTGTAGACACCCACTTGTATTAATACTTATAATCAAAAGTTATAAGGGTGGGTGGAAACAAAAGGAGATTCAAAAGTCAACCATAAAAAACAAAAGGCCCAAAAAGATTCACCCAAAGCCTGATTCCCAGATGAGGAATGCAGCAAACTGTACAAATATTCTCTACATGACATCACTCAGTGTTGAAAACCATGCAGTTTCCTTGAAATCAAATGTCCTAGGTGGTTGCCATGAACCTTCAATTCATATGCCTTGTCTGTCGTGGGCTTTTACTGAACACCAAAAGGTGTCAGCATTGGTGAGGTCCACATCCATGATGTTCGTCTGTCTCATGACCTCCTGTGTAATTGTGCAACCAAAGGAAGGATGTCCAACATCCTCCTCAACCCCACCACACAAGGCGCATGATACGTTTGAGTTGGGTGCCCATCGCACTTGATAAACACAGGTGAGGATCCTCCCATGCCTCATGAGCCAAATAAAAACGTTGACTTTGAGTATGGGCGGTCAGCCATTACTCCCAGTCGGTTGGTTTCGAGTCTGATGAGGAAGCTCTCAGCCCCAGCCTGGAGAATCACGGAGGAGGAGAGTCATCGGCCAGAACAAAGCTCAATGTGGGCGGTGATGGTGGAGATGTCCGGTGACCCCGCTGTGGAGATTGAGAGTGCTCAGAGGTAGCCAATGGGGGAAATGTTTGCTGCAGATACCTCCAGTTGAAGCAGGTGTAGTGGGACACCTTACTCATCAGGGGTGCCGTGAGACGCCATCATGTTCTGTCCATGTGCACCATTTTTTTTTTTTTTGGAGAAGGAAAAAGGATGATCCAAATCCATATATTAAAAAGGTTACAAAGTGTGAAACACCAGGGTTACAAAGAAGACCACTCTTGGTGCAAAAAGTAGGCATGACTTAGATTTTTTTTTTTTTTGTGAAACGAGCATGACTTTCAAAGCCAGAGAATAGCCGGGAGGAGCGCCCAACTTCTCCTTGTGCCATGTTATCAAGCCGTCGTGCAGGGGGAGGGGCAGCCAGCAGGGTGTGTCTCTGTTGCGGGTAGCTTGGAGCGAGGAGATAGCGGGTCTCCAATATGCACGAGAAGTGGAAGGGTGTGTCAATCCCGAGGAAGGTGAGTAGGGCTGTAAACACCGGGTCGAGGATGGGGATAGTAGCACTAGCCTTGCCGGTCAAGCAGTACCAAAGGAATGCGAGATTCTATTGGATGCCGGATGTCAACAGGAAGGAGGTGATGGGTGTGGTGGTGGACTCTTGAACCCCTATTGGTGACCTCGGTGGCCCTGACGCCAGCTGCTTTCCTGGATTACCACCTGCTGGTGAATTTGTCTGGTCAGCACCTTCTCTTTGCCAGTGGATTTCCAAGACAGCAGGGGAAGCGTGCAGCGGAATTGCATGTGTCCCGCAAGTCCGCACAAAAAGCCACACGTCAACCTGGCACATGAGAGAGCATGGTGTCTGAATTGGAGGCATCTGAAGCACCTGTCGTCAGCGGTATTGACCCTGTGGGGATATTGACTGATTAAAATGAAAGGTTAGATGATAATTAGGAGCCTGTTGAAATGACTGGGTAGGTGCCGCATGCCGCCATCTTTTTATTTACTCAGATGTCAGGTTTCGATTGTTCTAAGAATGCTTCACAAGAGCAAGGCCATCCTAGTGGTGAAGCTGACCACATGACAATCATGGTTATGCAATTCTTCAACAAACAATAAAACTTCATCTGATTGATTATTAATGTTTGAAAAGAACCTGATAATCATCATTTGATGAGATTGGGACAACTCATATGGGAATGCTAAGAAAGTTGAAGCAAGCTTTCGAATCATCAAATGATAATGAACAAACAAATAAAGTATCATCTTCTATTGATGCATGTCAAGGAGATGCATAAGCATGAATTTATGGTACCACGAGTCAAATTGAATGTTAAAGATTTTTTTTTTGAGGTGTTAAAGAATAATTTCATATTGTTATTGTTGTTACAACAATGATTGGAGATATACTAAAAGATCAAAAGTATATAATTGACGAGCCTAAAAATGCACTTAATATAAGTGATTATGCTGGAGTAATGACTCACATAGCAACATATGAATTGATATTGAGATTGAACTATTATATCTTTTTATTTTTATTGATACATATAGATTATGTTCTTACGTTCATATGCCTAATGTAAATAAGTGCAAATGTGCACTAAAGGATGATGCGAATCATCAGAATTATCATGACCTCACATAATGGGCATAAGTTCATAGATCGAATTCCCCTTGTACCATATCCTACAGATGAACATGATTGAAGACACTAATAAACAAAATGGTCAATGATAACACTCGTGTCTAATGGTGCATGCACATAACCTGATTTTTAAGGTAAATCAAGTTCTATAATCTTATGAATTAATGTTCCAAGTTATAAAGCTTTCGTTGTATGAAAAATTATTGTGTTCTAACATTTTATGTCTATTTATGTTTAAGTGAATCGAAAAGAGCATATGTTTTATTATCCTCTAGCGATCTGAGAGTCACTTCATCATGTGTCACGTATTAATTCGGCCACATGCAAGGTGTTGTTTCCGGGATGTTACACTCGAGGCTTTTACATCTAAGACAACCTTTTTTCCTCAAAAAGAAATGTTACTATTAATTCCTCTTTCACAAGTTAAGAATTAGGATATTCAAGAAATCTTGCTAAACTGATCCGAATCAAAGCTTCATCGATCATGGAGAAATAACGCCAAATTAATCAGCAGGTTCAAGTAATCTCTTCCGCATTGGGTCGGGGATAATTGGGCATATACGAATTGATGAAAACCTATTTTCCTATGAAGGCAAGCTATACAAGTTCTTATCAGGAACAAAAGTGGTCGATTTGAGGAGAGAAAATTGCACCTTTTTCTTCTTAACGGGCTTGAGGATCTTAATAATGCACTTTTCGTCCTTCAGCGTGCGCACTCCCTCGAAAACCTCGCTATACTTTCCCCTCCCGACCTTCCTCACTACCTCGTAATCGTCTTGTTCCCTGCGATCAGAAGAAAGAATCAGCTTCAGAAACCACAGAAACTTGGTGGCCAGAACGGAGTCCCAAATGAAGAACAATCCTTGGTCCCATTCTACCCCCATTGGATGTCCAGGGTTTCGTAGTCCCAGTAGTCCTTTGGGCGGTGGACATTGACGTCGGCGTAGACACGAGACTTGGAGGCGGCACCGGGCCTGCGGACGGCCTTCCCTATCCTCTGAGCCAGAGCTCCGGCGACGGTCGCCGCGGAAGCGTTGGAGGCGTACAAGTAAGAGGGGCTCCGGCTGCGGGTAGTGGAAGAGAGGGCTTCGGCGCCGGCGACGGAGATCCAATGAAGGCCCGCGAGGCAGTAGACGGCGAAGGGGTGGAGGCGCCCGGTAGGGATTGTCGGATGATGAGTAGAGAGGGAAGGCAGCAGGAGGCTGCGGCGGGGGTGGCGGCCGGGAAAGAGGGAGACGGAGAAGCGAACAAGCCCCACGGCCATACAGAGATAGATGGATGCGATTTGGCGACGGCGGCGCGCGGCTTCCTGCTGATAGATATAAAAATTAAAAGGATTTTGGAAATTACTTTTTTCATTTGACGTTACAAAAGCAATTGTTAAAAATTTAAAATGCAAAAACAAAATTCTGATAATAGAAAAAAAATCCTGGTCAAAATTTTAAGCTCCATCTGACGCAAAAAATAAAAATAAAAAATCAGTTACAGTTGTACAAAGCAAGCTTTGTACAAAATAATTTAGATTTTAATAAACATAAACTTACCATAAAACTTGTTAAAAAGAAGTAGCTCAAGTGGGGGCATTACATGCCGGAGTGACCCTATTGGGAAGTTGAGTACCTCCACGAGAGCATTGATTTAGCATCTAATCGATTTTTTCTATCATGTTTTACGACACTACTCATTGATGACTCCCAAATTTCAATTCTTCTTAACTTCACATCATATATTTTAAAAATATTAAATATTAATTCAGCAATCGTCGCATAAATAAAGAAATGATATATGATCATTTAGATTTTAATAAACATAAACTTAGCATAAAACTTGTTGAAAGAAATAGCTCAAGTGGGGGCATTACATGCCTGAGTGCTTCTATTGGGAAGTTGTACCTCCACGAGAGCATCGATTTAGCATCTAATCGATATTTTCTATCATGTTTTACGACACTCCTCATTACTGACTTCCAAATCCCAATTATTCTTAACTTCACATCATATATTTTAAAAATATTAAATATTAATTCAGCAATCGTCGCATAAATAAAGAAATGATATATGATAATTTTTAGAGTAAAAAAGAATTAAAATAACATTTTATCATTTCATTTTATGCAACTTTGTCATTACAAGAAATCAATCAAACTTAAGCCTAAATAAATTTGAAATAATGTTATATTTATACATGATGAAGAAAAAAAATAAGTTGATAATTTATACAAGTTAAAATCTTTATTTATTTATAATATAGGCTAGGATTAAGACTTATTGAATGTAAAATATATGTTGATGTATAATAATGAAGGGGATTTATCTAAATAATGATATCAATATCAACCTCAAGTGATGCACAAAACATAACAATATGACCCTTCTACCCCTAGACAAATAAAATTAGAACAAATTTTAAATGTTATAATTCTTAACACACAATCATTGCCACAAGTGCACGACCAACATTAAATATACATATGCACACAAAAAATATGTTGTTTATATTAGGCTTAAACTACTTTCCAAAGACTGAATATATGAAGTGTAAACTCGGTTTTTTGGCTAGCTAAAAGTAAAATGTGCAGAAATTAAAAGTTAATCTAACTTTTAGTGAATTTGAATATATTATAAAAATTAAACTATAGATAAGAAAGAAAAATAAGAAGGTTTAATTGTTAACGAACTGTAGCAGGAAAGAAAATATCTAAATGCTTGATATTCTAATCCAATGAAAAATAAAAAAAAGGGGCAACTTGGAAAAATCTTAAAACATGGGTGACCTCACCCACATGATGATCATCTTATCATATTTTACTCTAATCTCGTGTACAAAAATTATAGACATTATGTAACGCCCCCAAAATCGCCCCTCCTGCCACATAGGCAGTCAGGTTGACACTAGGAACGCTACACTGCCTGCTACACTATTGACCATGATATGACCTTAACTATTCAACAATTTGTATACGTTGCATCGAATATAATAATCAAATACTCAGGAACTTTATTACGGAAGCTGGGAGGTCATAATATCAAAGGACAACAACATCTCAGGAAGTCCATAATGAGATGAAAAATGACAACAAAATCCAATAACTCAAGGCAAATGACTACATGTCCAATAACAGCGAAAAAGACCATAATAATCGTCTGATGTAGAGATGAATTATTCAAATAATGCAATTACAAACGAAAGTCATTATTGAGTGCAATGAGTCATGTGTAGCAACCCTTGAGCACTGCATTCTCCATCACTCCTCTCTAGACAAGATTCTCACCTGCAAAATCCTAATTGCAGGGGCATCGAATACCCGTGAGTGAAAACGCCCAGTATAATAGAATTATAGGCTATAAATTAATAATCAAAACATGCTTGAATCAATAACAGATAAGCAATGAAATACTTTGCCATGAACAAATAATCTCTTCTTTTCTCATTATAATCAGTACTTTGGTTGCATAAGGCAATGAATCATCATAACTATATTTCATTTTTTACTATGTCCATGCTCTACTCTCTTTCGTAACTTTGTTTTGTCTTTACTATGTCAATCTCTGTACTTTGCTATACATTACTTTGACATAATTTGTTATACTTTCCAATACATTATTTTTCCATTCTTTGCTATACTTTGCATTGCAATACTTTGTTATTCTTTACTTTATCATGCTTACTATACTTTATTTTACTATGCTTTATAGTACTGTGCTATACTGTATTATGCTTTACTTTATTATGCTTTACTTTGCCATGAATAAAAAATCATTATGTTCATACCTTATTCTTTACTATATTCATACTCTATTATCTTCTGTAACCCTGCTTTGTCTTTACTATACTATACTATGTACTTTGCCATACATTACTTTGCCATACTTTGCTATACTTTGCCATACAATTCTTTGCTATGCATTACTATACTTTACCATATTATACTTTACTGTACTATACTTTACTTTACTACGCTTTACCGTGCTTTAATTTACATACTTTACCATGAGTTATACTACATCTTTTACATTACTATACAGTCCTTGAAGTTCGTTGTCCTATGCGAGCTCTACTTTATTAGGTTGGGATGCCAGATGTGCCTCTTTGAATCTCTGAAGCCAGTAAGCCCAAAAAGAGAAAAGGGTGGGTGTTAATGCATCATCCAATTCGAAATGTAGGTAGGAGAGAACCTACACCCTAGAAATAGTGGTCAATTAAGAAATCTGTAGGTTCACTATCTCCTCGATTAGCTACATGTCCCTCTGGCTCAATATTATAATCTCTGGGGGAAGAGTGTGACCAATGCATTACCCTTGGTTTCGAGATACAAGTGGGAGAAAACATGAAATCTCAAGAACATTGGTCATTGAAGACCAGTAGGTTCGCTGTCTCCTCAGCTAACTACATGTCCCTCTCTATATAATACTATAATATCGTCACAGTGGGGCGATTAATACCCATCTCATGACGTTGGCCATGGTGGGGCTATTAATACCCACATGTTGGCCTCTATGATCTGTACTTTGGGACGGCACATGGCAATCCCGTAATTTTATCTTTGCTTTACTTACATTGTTAATCATCTGTAGAATTTAGAAATCATGGATCAAAGAAAAAGGGTAAAGTCAAACCCCTTTTTCTGAGTGAGAAAGGTCCATTACATTCTGTACTATATTGGACATGGTCTCAAATGGGCCTAACAAAAAGCGGGGCCCAACTATGAAGTTCGAATCCAAAAAAGTCATTTACATCTTTTGTAATAGAGTCCGGACCGGATAAGGGAAATCCGGTTCGAGTCTTTTGTTTTAGGATCCATGTACGTGACTCGGGCCGAGTTGGGGTTCAAGTCGGGCCGGATCAGTGTTCGTACTTTGAAATCAATTTGTAATTCTCTCTGTCCTTGGACCGGTCGACCGCTCCCATTGGCCGATCGATCATTTTCTTGCACTGATCGGTCGACCATCCACAATGGATAGATCGACAATCATCGGTCCGATCGACCGCTCGTATTGGACTGGTCGATCGCTCTCCTGACGATGTGCACTGCCGGATCGGTCGACCGTTCTCGATGGCACGCTTGTGCCTTACAAATCCGGTCGACCGTTCTTGTTGAGCTAGTCGACCGTTCTTCTATTCGGTCGATTGTTCTCATGGGGCTGGTCAACCGATCTTACAATTGGTCGATCGATCCTGCGGTTGGAAACAGAGCCGCCCGTCAATTTCTCCTTTTCCGACCGACTTTCGGCCGTCGGATCACGACGGTTACAATACAAAAGTTGTAACTTATGGTCTCTAGATCACTATGACATCATCACACGCATTATATGATCAAAGATTTATCGCCTATGGGGATTAAACGTCTAAGGTACCTTTTTCGATTGTTTTCCGTTCACCGGCGATCTCTGCGTCATCTTCTCTAGCTCCGATGGTTCTTGGCCGACGAGGAGGGTACGGCCGGCCTTCACGAGTGCGCTGGTGGAGGACTGTTGTGCACCGACGTCCGCCGGATCGACCCTTCGTCCCTGCGTGCGCGCGTAGTCCGCCGAAGAAGAGGAAGAACAAAGGACTTATTGTGGTGGCCGGTCCGAGGATATCCAAGAGGGGAGCATGGGGAATCCTCTCCTCCTCTTATAGCCTTTCTCTGGCCGAATCAGAGGAGGAATCGGGGAGCAAATCGGGGGACCAGTCGGGAAGGAAATCTCTCTCTTCATTTATTGTTCATCATCTCTTTCTTCCTTTTTATTTCAAATCTCTTTCTTTTCTTGCTCCTGACATGATCTGAATTTGATTTAGCATTTAAATTCTTTTCATATTTGTGTTGATTCTTGTCAGACGTTACACAATGTGTGTTCGAATTCAAATCCCTTTCTTATTTGGATCCATCGACGCTTTAATTCTATTTATTTGATTTGAATTAAATTTCAAATTCCCTTCCTCTTCTGATCTTTCCTTCTCCTGAATTTAATTTGCATTTGAATTCTTTCCCTATTCGTGTTGATGAAATTTGCCAGTCGTTATATGTTTCGAATTTTAAATCCTTTCCCCTTTTGTATTTTTTCATGTTTTGATTCTTTTGACCACCTTCCTTAATTACAATTTACGTTTGATTCTTGATTTCCTCTCATTAATGTCATTTAATTCCTTATTTTTGAATTCATTTCCTTCTTTAAAAATTGATTTTAATTAATTTTCAATTTGAATTCCCCCATTAATGACATTGATTTTAATTGATTTCTCCATTAAATTCATTGATTTCATTTTTTGATTTTTTTTATTAATTGCATTAAATTTCAATTTTGAATCCTTTTTCCTTATATGGAATTTTGCATATGTTACACATTATAAGTCTAAAATTATTCTCACAAAGACTAGTTCCACCATTCTCTCTATTAGAACAATTTTGGTAATGTATTTACTTAAATGGGTCTACCTCTCCGCATTACTAACAATATCACACATGAGCTTATCCTATCAACTTTGAAAATTGTCCTCAATATCTTACCATACATCGAGAGCCATGTTATCTCTAGGTGCCATTTGGATTATGGATAGGGATGACAAGAATAAACCAAAATATTTGAGCGACGAAGTTTATTCATGATTATGTCATGTGATATTCCACCATCGCGTTTGGATGATTCGAAGAATAAGCTTATGGAAAATGACAATCAAAACTGTCACAGTAGTAAATGACTTTGCGTCGCTTTCCCCTTTTCCCCACATAAACAATAAAATGACGTTGATACACTAAATGAGATGGAAGAATATGACATATTCTACTAATTTCGAAGAATACGATAACCTGAAAAATAGCCTCCCGACAAGATTAAACACGCCTTGATTTTTGTGATGACCCTATTGACCATTATTCCTATTCATCGTGGTGTTTGACAATATTCCACTAAATAATTCCATATTCTATCATATAACTCGGATCCAAATGACGCCTTAGTGTCCAATAAATCTCCAACGTAACAAGCATATCCCCTCAGGCATATATTCGTGACAATAAACACAGAAAATGCAACACACAAGTTCGTCGTCTCACTCGATGGTATTTGTCAATACATTGGGTTTCATATGATCTTTCGACCTCCAATCAATTGTAATGAAGTAAGTGTATTCATCTCTGGGTAGGGACTTATGACATCAATAAGGAATATCGCAACATATTCAATCCAATTTTATGTTAAACAAAATTGTCCAATTTTTTTTAATTCTATTGCGTTGATTGACGTTATGAATTTCTTTCCTCTCATGTTAGGGTAAAATTATGTTTATTTTGGAATTTATTGCAACAATACATTACATATTTTAACTTGAATTGTATTTTTGGACTAAAAATTGCTTTATAGAATTGTAACCTGATCTGATTTGGAGACAACTCCTAGAATCTACGCATATAGATATAATAAAAAGATATTAATGTAGTATGCGCAAAAAAAACTTACTTTGTCATATTCATCATAAGATTACAATGATTAAAATTTGTTATGGCATTAAAGATAAACTTGAGATGTTGTTATTCCAAAATCAATAGTCTCTTCATGTGCCACCTATTAAGATGAGCCCTCCTCCAACGTGGATCCACACTATTGCAAATAACATCGAGAGTAAGAAGATAAAGTAAAGGGGATACAAAATAGCAATGAAAATAAACCTTAGATTTGTGATCCCCCTAATTGCATATTTATAGGGATGAGATAACAACTACAAAAAGTATAGGGTTATTTCCTCTGACCACCCCTAAATTATCGCGCTTTATCATATCTAACTCCAAACTACGAACTTCATTTTTTGGGTACCTAAACTATCACGATTTTTCTAATTTGATCATTCCGTCCAATTCCGTCGACTTTTCAGTTATTTTTTATTTTATACATTTGTCAAAAGTCCATTACACCTCTGTGTTAGTCCACTTTTACATAAAAACTATAATAATGAATATAAAAATATTTTTTAAAAAAACAAGTGTCAAAAGGGGGGCGGGGACCCCCCCCCCCCCCCCCCCTCTTTCCTAACGCCAGAGAAAAAGGGAGGGAGGGGGGCGGCGACCCCCCCTCCCCCCTCTCTTTCTCGACGCCAGGAAAGAGAGAGGGAGGGGGGTCGCCGCCCCCCCCCCCCCCCCCCCCTCGTCTCTTTTTTTAAATTATTTTTATATTCATTATTATATATTATTTTATGTAAAAGTAGACTAACGTAGAGGTATAATGGACTTTTCATAAATACGAAAAATAAAAAATAATGGAGAAGTCGAAGAAATTGGATGGAAAACCTGAAAAAATCGTGACAGTTTAGGTACCTAAAAAATGAAGTTCGGAGTTTGGGGTTAGATGTGGTAAATCGTGATAGTTTAGGGGTGGTCAGAGGATATAAGCCAAAAGTATATTATGAGTTTTAATAAGTCTATAAATTGATATCTTAAAAATTAAATTGATAAATATAAATTAACTATCCAAAAATATGACAAACATATGTCGAGTCACATCTTGTACATATTCAGTTCAAACTAAACCATTTTTATCCAAATCGGTGCAATCCAATTGATACAAATTGGATCATTAATACGTTGGATATCTATAATACCATTTCATAATACAAAATAATTTTGATTTGTATTTTTCTGACATCGTGTGTTTCTTAGTATAAAAATACAATGTACACCAGAATATTCATTCCACTTGGCATGTTATAACGCAATCATTTGTTTGTGATCTACTAGGTTCACATTATTATAACCATCATAACTATTAATTAACGATAGTGCACCTATGGTTGCATCAAGTTTCTTATAATAATAAGACTATAAGATGAATCTTCATAGATGACAAATTTTTAAATATTCTTTTATCCCTTTCACACCATAACTAACTTGTCATACACACGAATTACATTATCAAGTCGTGGTCACAAATTTAAGTTAACTACCATAATATAATATAATTTCATTAGAAATGTTTTATTTAATTTACATGTTCTCTTCACGCACCAACTTTAAACCATTTGATTCAACTCAAGGATTTTTAAGATTCATTAGAGCACTGAATTTATGTGCATGTCTATTTCAACATTGTGATCAAATGATCGCATATTATTATAATGATCTATTATATTAGTGATAGAGCCAATAACATACTTATAGTGAGTTAGTCAGACTGATTTACTAGAGTATCAAGTGAAAGATTTAGCAATGTAATGTGACGCATATATTGGAACAAAATTATCCAATTTTTTTTAATTCTATTATGGTGATTGATGATACAAATTTATTTCCTATCTTGTTAAGGTAAAAATATGTTTATTTTGGTCATTTGTTGCAATTACATTACATAGTTCATATTTTTAGCCATGTACCCATCTTTTATGAAATCTATGTATTATCTTAGTTCTTATTGAAAATATTTGATGATACTTTTATTAGGAATTTTGAAATTTTCCATTTAGGATGAGAATAACAAGCTTTTATTCATGTGGATATATCTAGCATGACCCATATCACGAAGCAATAATTATTGGTCAATACATGAATGCAGTGCCATGACTAATGAACGGATGGAGAATATCAAAATGCACATATCATAATCATATTCCTTATCAAGTAAAGTTTACTTTAATATCACAAGCAATGTTTCATAAAAACATTCTTATAAAATATTTTGCAAATCTTTATGTCATATAATATCTTTAAATATATCATAATTACTCTTCATAACCCAACATACCTTTTGAAGTATAAAACTTCTAATAAATCATCTTTGTGTGAAATATTATTGTAGGTAAAAAGAAATAATATATAATATTTTGTTAGGTTTCAAATTTACTCACTTACTTTATATTTTATCTTTTCAAGTAGGTTTACTAGTTTTTCTGCCTTTCACTTGTACATTAATTCTTTCCTACAAACAATAATACCATTTTGCTTATCGGTCATTAATAAAAATAATATTTAATAAATGCTCAGAATGCATAAATGTGTGTGCACCATAGAATGCATTCAATATTTTATAAATGCTATTATTTACTTTTAGGTATTTATGTTCATATATTATTACATACTTGGAACAATTCAACACAATTACAATATCCCAAATTTGACTATCATATTAAGTGTTCATTAAATTCATAGCTAGCCAAATTTTATAATTATATATGAATTAGAAACTAAACTTTATGGAGATAGTGACTTATAAATATCATTAATTAATTTTCATTAAGTAATTCATAATAGCTTAGCCAATGTGGCCTAGGATATGTATCGTGACTGAGTGACACTAAAAGAATACTTGAGATTTTAATTAATTGGATATTATTTAGAAACTAGTTTTTAATAATCTTTCATTATCAAAGTTATCAAATTAAACCCTTGGTATGCACTCCTAAAAAAATAGTTAATTCATCATACATCCTATTAATGTTCTGAAAAACTTGACAAAAGGAATCGTATGAGATGACAAAAATTATTTCTCCATCTATACAAGTCCTAATTAGAAGATTCTAATTTTCACTGAACCTTATAGACTCTAATTTAACATTTGTAAATTTTGATCCTAATTTAATTTATCTTCATCATACTTTAGTTTACAAGATGAATATGTAATTGACTCGGGATAGAACACCTCACTAGAGAAGATCATAACCTTATTTATAAAAATTTCATGGAAATATACTTTTGAAGGATTAGTCATGTAAAATTTTATAATTTATGGAGATCTAAATTCAAAGGTCAATTTCAACAGTATTCATCTTAAACAACCAAACTCGTTAAATTTCTTCAGACTGTTATGCTAGATTTTCAACCTTGGTAGAATTTTCAATTGTTAATGGGTAAGAATATGTAGCTTCTATAATTTTTACAAAATTTTCTCAAGTGCATAAAATTATTTCATTAAAAAACTGTTGAGTTTACTTCAACTGCTTAAAATATGAACGTCTAATTACATTATTTTCAATTGAGTGGCTATCCTTAATTAAACTTACTTAATCATATTTAAACATATATATACATAATATGATATTTACAAATGATATAGTTTATTCCTAATAAACTACATATATTTTTTATGATGCTATTAAATAATTTAATAATCATTATGTCTCAATCTAATATTAATTATTATATACATACATGACTATATAGACATTTAAACTAACTTAATATGCTAATTAGATATGTGATTATGCAAAAATGACGGTGGAGCACTGATAATTAGATTGATATTGATCTTTTTATTCTTCCTACTATATATTATATAAATTGAATCCCAAAAGAAGTTTAATATGTTAAATCAAATAAAAGTTAAAAATCAAGAAATATCATATGTATTGATTGTTAAGAAAGTTAATTGAAGACAAAAGTCATATAATGATAAGGACAATTAGCAGTGAAGGTAAAACACCTACAACACTTCTTATTGTGTCAAACTACCCTACCATGGAGCAAAAATGGTATATTATTTTTCTAAAACAGAATATTTGTTATTAATCTAATGCACCATTGACCATCACACATGAATGTATAATGATATACTTTAATGTAAATAAATAGTTCATAATAAGACAACAAGCATCAAAGATGGACGGCATTGAAAACTAATCTCAATCAAAGTTTCATATTAAAATGCATAGCACAATGTATCAAATTATAATGAAAATCACAACAAAAGAAAAGTATTGTACTGTCCAATATTGTTAAAGCGTTCATTGATTCAAAGTATGGTATTGCTAAATCAAAATATACTATATATCATATTGAATGTTGAACTAATAATTCACATAAATATTGATTATTAACCATTGTTATTATTGATTATTAGAGATTAGCATATCATATAGATTTCATTGATAGTAATTATTTCACATCATTAGTCTTAATAATCAAAAGTTGATTTATTAATTGTAATTATTGATTATTGATTATGCATATATTATTCTATCATAGAATTTATGTTCATTATTTATTATCTTCTACAATGGGTGTAAAAGCTGATTCGATAATTGTCTTCTCTACATTTGATTTTTGCAATTGGTTGTTCTCAATAGGTAAGAACCGTGAAGTGATGACCTGCATAACAACTAAGCCTAGTGATGACGTATAATTTGCACATAAATATTTTCATAAAAAGTTGTTATAGTTATTGGATTTATCACTTTTAAAAATGATGTAATAGATTTTCACATTCGTTCCATTCTAATTCTCATATTTGTAATTTCTATCGTGATCAAAGTCAAAATAATCAACATGTAATTAGTGCTTCTCTAAAATTATATAATTACTTTTGAGGAAGAGAATAAATTTGAAATTGGAGTCATCATTCACTAAATTGACTTTATCCTTTGATCTCTAGGTTCCATTTGGAATCTCTTCCTCCTATCTCTCAAATTAAAATTAAATTGTTTGTAATAATATCGAAACTTTATTTATCCAATATATTTTCCCCTTATTTTTCCTTTTATTAATTTATTTTGTTTTCCATCTCATTTTCCTTTTATTATCCTTTCCTTTCATTTGTTTCTTTTTCTTCATATGGAAATCTACTTAATCTTTTCATCGCACCTAGATTTCCTTTTCTTTCTTTCTCTTATCCTCCTCCTCAGAAGAAAAAATGTTGGTGATCTCGTAATATTTTTCTATTTTGAAGTTCTTCACTATTCATATTAGTTTGGTTCAAACAACATTATTAATTATTTTGACATAAAAAGATCAGGCCAATGATAAGATCGTAACTAAATTGATATATATACACCCAAGATTTTACTAAATCGAGAAAAAGCTGCTTACTACTCACCTTTGGATACTTCATGAATGGTCATTCCAAAAGCTCATTTATCTTGGAAGTCGGAAGTACAATGAAAATAAAATGTTTTTCGATATTATAATTAAAATATTTGGATTAAATGAGAGTATAAATAAATAAAAATGTGCATTGATACAAAATAATGAATCTTCATCTAAATAGTCAATTCGTTGTTGACTCAATCCAACTTAATTTGTCCTTAACTTGTTGAATAAAATATTTATGAACATCACATGAAAAAGTTATCAAATTTCAAGTTTGTGATTGTAATATATTATTGAAACTATAAATCTAAAAATACTATATCATGGATCAAAGCACTTCTAGAATAAAAATTTAGAATATGGTTGTTTTAGTTAAGTTTCACACTCTTTGAAATAACCGATTTGTAGAGGTATTTAATCATTGTAAAAAATGGAAGTCGTTAATTTTATGCGAATGAAAATTGAAATCATATTTTAGACTACTACCTATTCTTAATATATATTTGTCGATGGCACTATTGACATTAGGATCTCCTTCTTTCATGACAGCCATTGATCTTTCTTTAACGATCTGAATTTATTTCGCGAGAAATAGAGAACTCCAAACCGCCGTCTATCATTCCTCCCCAAACTGAAGCACCTAGGGCTCTCCAAATTCCTCTCTACACGATCAAATGTGGATAACTTTTAGATCTCGTCCTCCATCTATCTTCCTCTTCAAATATTAGAAGGTTCATCCTGTGTCAACGCCTTCCTTTCCAGACCCAATTGAAGCACAACGTTTCCCCAAATCGCACCCGGGGCTCTCCAAATCCTTCTCTTCACTATCACAATGACTCTTTAGATCTCTTCCGACTCTCTTACAAGGTTCATCATTTGTTCTTGAGGAGTTTGATCATCTTTTCATTCTCTGGTTCCCGTAGGAGATTCATCCTTCAATTAGTAAACAAGGTAAATCACACATACTCCCACAAGAACTTAATATTCACTTCTAATCTCTCACCAAGTGGTTTTTTTTCTAATTCTTATTTTTAAATGGAATTCTCATCTTTATGATAGGCACTTATCTCATTTATGATAACTTTCTAATATTTATCTACCAGTCAGTCAGTAGTCTCATCTTTATATTTAGCCTTTTGATTCTCTCACTTCTAACATTTTTTTTTATTCTCATCTTTTTTATGGCATTACCAGCATCTTGGCAGGTTATGAAGTTGTGAATTTAATTTGGCTAAGTTGTTCTAAATTTATTTCTTGACCGAGAAAGAGATGGCATAATGCATTTAATTGACAAAAAGCTGACTGAGTGCATCTATGTTTCTATTTATCTACATTGCTATCAAGGTTTATTTAATTAAGATCAAGAATGAAATGCATGATATTGTTATATCATTGTTTAAGTAAATACATATTTCTAAACTAATCATGTAATTGTTATACTGAAGCTTATAATGATTCATGAATGTTATTGTGCCGAAGAAGCGACCATTAAAACATTTTGGACAGAACTTAACCCTGATGAAAATTCTATGTCTACAAGAATCACGGAGTAAGATTTAATTTATTTTTTAATTTTGTTACTTATTTTGTGGCTAATATTAAATGAATTTATACTTCAATTTTTCAAACAAAGTGAAGGCTATAGATTTTTGGGTTGATGGTAAATCACAAGATATTTATATGGTGTTTGGTGATGTCATAATTTTGGAAACAACATATGAAAAAATAAATTTAAAATGTCATTTACATCATTCACATGTATTAATCATCATAGACAATAAATATTGCTTGGATGTGCTTTGTTAGAAGATGAAATTGAAGATACTTTTGTTTGGTTATTTGAAACGTGGTTAGAGTGCATGAGTGGAAAGAAACTTGTATGTATAATTACTTATCAAGATGTTGCAATGGATAATATCATTCGCAAAGTGTTTCCTGATACACAACATATGTTTTATATTTAGCATATTGCAAAGAACACATTGACACATCATTCGATATTTGTATGCACATGATAATTTCTGGAAAGAATATAATAATTGGATTTTTGAATCAATGAGAACCCAAGAATTTGAAGAGAAGTGATTGGTTTTGAAACACAAATATGGTATCTCAAATGGGCATTGGCTAGAACAAATGTACAAGAAGCGCCATCATTAGGTGTCAACTTATCTAAATGATACATTTTGTGATCCAAAGAGTTGAAAGTATTAATGTTTTTTTTAATGAGTTTGTTAATTCTAATACTTCACTTGACGTTTTTGTCTATCAATATGATGTATCCCTTATTAAGAGTTTATACTAAAAAAGTGTTTCTTATATTTCAAGAAGAATCTAAGAAAGTCATGCATTTGTGGTCACAAAATAATCACACAAAATGGTGAAAAACTTTAACTACTTGGTGTATGTATTGGGAAAATAAGACAAACAAAAAATTATTGTAGAGTATTGTGCTTAACCAAATATTTCATTTAAATGTTTTTGAAAAATATTTGAACAAGAAGGAATCTTATGTTCACATGCTTTGCTTATTCTGAACAAAAGAAGAGCTTTGTAATTTCTAGAACAATATGTTCTCCGTCAGTGGGAAATGAATCCTTTTTTTAGGTTCACTAGGATTCTTAATGCTCGATATGCAATTGTACAAATGGGACAAGATTTTGATTTTATAGGCGGTGAACGTGTTATTACTCCTTTGATGAAATTGAATTTTCAAAAGAAATTGGCGCAAAATTTCAAAAATGAGTTTACGTTCATCAGATCATTTGGATGTTGGGTTTTCAAATATAAAGGAAGCTATTAAAAATTTTATTATGTGTCAAAATAAGTGATGCAGTTGAAAGTTCTTCTGCTGATGTCAATTCACAAGGATCATGTATCAATCAACAAGTTTCTCAAGTTGTCATACATGACCCTTGTGCCACAAAATGGAAGAAAAGACCAAGGAACATACAAAAAATCAAATCTAATGTCGACATTTCCATGTTGCAAAATGGACAAAAAAAGAACGTGCAATCTTTTACTTGGCCATTGAAAAAGCACAGGTAAAATCATTTTCGCTTTGT
This sequence comes from Pontederia crassipes, assembly GCA_030549335.1. Taxonomy (NCBI): domain Eukaryota; kingdom Viridiplantae; phylum Streptophyta; class Magnoliopsida; order Commelinales; family Pontederiaceae; genus Pontederia; species Pontederia crassipes. Next base: position 57,460,439 of record CM060191.1, read on the forward strand.
AATATTAAGATTATTTTTAGCATTTAAAATAATTATGTGATTTATATTATAATGAAATGTTTACATTATGTTGCCAAAATACGATAAACAATGCACCAATGCACAAGAATCATATAATACTAAATAAATTTCAACATGAAATTATTATTGAGGTATGAAATTTAAGAAGAAATATTTTTATTTCTTTGTTCTCAGCATATACATTCTTTCTTGCTTTGTTATTTTGTTTTGAATAAGAAATCGGTGTTGTGCCATTTGCAAAGATTCTAAACGAGGAATTGGATATTCGACTGTGGTCCTGTGGTTGGAACTTGGTGCTTCTTTGATGACTTGGCATGACACATGAGGACCTAACATTTTTTGTAATTTGTTTTCTTTTATTTCCATCCTAAGAACTCTGCGCTCAAATTGGAGAGCAAGCATGAAATTGTATTTTGACATATGGACAAACTAAGGTCATCATTGGCTTTCCTAAATTTTGTAGAAGACTTATGTTGTCTTGAGTTACGATTGACAATCAAGCATGTTGGCAGCACTAATGCTTTTTCAAATGTACTGTTTGTAGTGTTTTCTCATCCAACCTCTTGACCGAAACTAATGCTGAGAAGATCATCAAGTCATGTTTGCAGCACTCCCATCAGTTTTGTGTTCATGGTAATTGCTAGTACTTTTTAGCCTATAGATATACACATGCATGCTAAGTAAGATCAAGTAGAGAACATTAATCTTTTGCTCGAAAGTGGAAAACACCGAGCCTTATTTACTCTCTCCATTTGCACCATTACATCATTTGTATTGATTTTGAATGTAAATAATTAAGAAGATTGCAACCACAATTGAAACAGTTAAAGTCTCATCAAATAAACTTTAGTACATAATATAAATTACCGAAGTTCATCATTTTTTCAGAAGGTTTCTGAACTACCTTATGATGTACTTAAATCTAGTACATAACACCATTACGTGGCATAGGATTCAAAATAAAAAAAACATAAAATTACATTACCACCAATAATATGACTGACATAAGTAAAAAAATGTTGGACAACTTCTAGAACAACGAACAAGCTCGATGTTTTGATTTTTTTTGCTTCTAGCTTGAAGTGAAGGATTTCAACTTCACTCAGCAACATATTGATTTTACGCAATAATCCATCATTTTTATAACGAACTTCAATGGGTCCATCCATCCAATGAAAAAATATGCCGTCTTCACTTTTCTTGAAATTTTGAAGTACAAATTCATTTAATCTTAGCCACAAATAAGTAACAAAATTTTAAAAAAAAATAAATCTTACTTGATTCTTGCAGCCATAGAATTTTCGTCCAGAGTTTTCGTTGAAGATGTTTTAATGGCCACTTCTTCATCACAATAATATTCAAGCACCATTATAAGCTTCAATATAGAAATTACATGATTAGTTTAGAAATATTTATTTACTTAAATAGTGATGGATAACAAGATCTTGCATTTCATTCTTGATCTTAATTAAATAAACCTTGATAGCAATGTCGATGCACTCAACCAGCTTTTTTTATCAATTGAATGCATTATGCCATCTCTTTCTTGGTCAAGGAATAAATTCACAACAACTTAGTCAAATTAAATTCACAGCTTCATAACCTGCCAAGGTGCTGGTAAGTGAATGTTATAACAAAAGATGATTAGAAAAATGTTACGAGAATAAGAAGGCTAAATATAAAGATGAGAATCATACACTGACCGCTGATTTTGGTAGATAAATATTAGAAGGCTATCGTAAATGATATTAGAGCCTATCATAAATATGAGAGAAAGGAGATGGGGAAACGAGAGAAACGAGAGAAAGGACACAACACAACAAAGAGATGAAGAAAACAGACAAGATGAAATAGGAAGAAGGAAAGAATATAATTAGGATTTTAACTTAAAATTTAAAGTTATATTTAAGGGGATCTAAATGTCCTAATCATTCTTAATTATTGCTTGTTGTGTGGATTGATGTGTAAAAAAACATCCTTTGTTATTAGATAATTAAAAGTTAAGGAAAAATCAAATTTGATTACTATTCTATTGGGCAATGTTTATATTATTAGATGTTTCCCAGTTCTTATTAGACATATTATCCTAATCATATTGCTTGTTAATGAATGTTACGTAATGCACGATTATGTGGATCCATCGATTAAGAATTGACTTGTATCAATTGTTTATGTATTTGTAATGGTGATGGGTGAAAAATAGGAAGAAATATCATCATTTGTAATTTCACGGGCCGTAGCATAGAGGTCGTGATTGTGGTATACTGCACGACCTCTATTACTTTGTTTTAACATGGCATAAAATAGGGAGCGAGTTTCCCCCTCTCGGGTACGACCATTATAAAACTCGTAACGAGTCATGACTTAAAGTGTTGCGAAGGCATGAAAGTTCTTGCATCATTGTTACATGGTCATAAAAAGGCGAGAATATTAGGGCACGAAGAATTTATTCCTCGATTAGTCGTGACCTAGTTCAGCTATAGTCACTACACCCTTTAACAAGTCTTGACATCACAAAATTGATGGGCAAGAATTATGGGACATTATGGGTTGTATTGGACTGTGACGAATGTTATGACTACGATCAAATCATAGAGATCCCAATTAGGCCATAGTGCACCTGCATAAACCGTGGCGAGGGTGTTTTGAAACACACTCTTTTGTTGACTCTCTATGGGCAAGTCATAGCAAGCTAGTAATGTAACATTTGTAGGAAATCGTAGCGGAACAAATATTGTTGTTTAAGCCCAAAAATAATTAATCAAGGATTTTGATGTCATTAAGACACCAATTATGGTGATACTAATGATCGAAATGATGTTTGCTCTTTAGTTACGCACGAAATGCATGGGCAATCAAACTTAGTAAATTAAAAGATGCAATAATTGAATGATTGTAGATATTGATGGATGAAATTAAAAGATCAAAGATGTCTTGTTGTAATTGTCAAGGAGAATGAAGCCTACACTTACTAGCAACTGTGCAAAACTCATAGCGGAATGAAGTCTATGCCAAAGTGGTGTAAAATTTTCATTAGAATAAAGAGATCAAGCATATCAATTTTTTTTGTCACAATTTGTTCCCTAATTCTTTTTCTGACTTATAAATTTTGACTAGCTTATAAGATTAGTCAAAGAGATTCTTAATTCTACGCATAAAACTTGGTTTGAATCTAGCATGAGTGTATGTATCATTTTTTATACCTTGCTAACCACTATTAGGAGTTTTCATGAATAATTAGTTGGCAAAATAATTTCAATAGTACTTGATTTGAAAATTTAGATACTGAGCGGGTTTTTAAACAATATATGAAAACTAAAATATATTTTTATTCTTTAAAAATAAAAATTGGGTTGAGATAACATTTTATTATCATTGATCATTTTTAAAAAAAGAAATACTTAACATAGCATAATAATAATTATAATTAGCTAAAACAGTACCTATAATAATTATAGTGAGGTAAGATAATTTGGTGTATTGTTGCGTAAAAAACTTAAATTATTTTAAGAAGATAAAAAAGTGAAGTAACCAATTAATTTGATAACTAAATTTGACCCAACTCCCAAAAGGCAAAAACTTAAACTTAGTTATATTTCGTTAAACTTAAATAACAAAAGAAATAAGAAGAAGAGAGGGCCAAAGACAAAGTGAATGAGGAGAGAGAAGGGTGGAGATGGCTCCGAGGAGAAAACAAATTATATCGGTGACAAACTAATAGGGCTACATGAGCGAGTTAAGGGTTTTCCTTTTACCTTTGAGATTAATTACATACGTTACAAGAAATCATTGGCAATACAAAAATAAGTGATGGTCCATGCACGGAGGAACAAAAGGAAGAGGCATTCATTCTTTTTTGTTCTTTCGGCTCCTCCAAAGGCCATGTCATAAAAAAGTAACCGCGTGAAACAAACTACTACCAATGTGTTGGAACATGATGATCAACTGCGTATGCACACACGTCTCCAGGATTCATATTCGCTCCCCTTTGAAATCCGAACATGTTATTATTATATTATTATATATAAATAAAACAAGGATCCGGCCATTTATTTTTACTTTTTCTTCTCCTCCACTGTTCAAATGATTGGCTCGCATCTGATTTTTTTTAGCCAAATGTCAAAAAAGCTGAGCCGACTCTCCAACTCACTATTCTTATTCTTCTCGCTCTGATTATAGTGGATAAAAAACTTAATGAAGACTTTTTAAAAACACTCAAAAATTAAAGTTGTCCAGCACTCCATCCTCATAAGTTGAGGTTTTTATGCACTTTAATAATATTTATTTAGAACGCTTTATGAATTTAGTAGCAAGTAAAATAATTAAAAAAAAGTAGTACTAATAATCATGTTGCTGATCCAGGTCGATTTAATCCAATTGCCTGAACACAGAGAAATAATTAAACTATCAGGTATTTTAATGTGACTTTACCATATGGGACTATTATTACTATATGCCCCACAAGTAGCATAGAGGGAGCGCAGGAGCGTAGGCTGGCTTGTCCCGTTCCGATAGTATGCTGTCTATCAATCAAACTTTGGATAAGTACCATTATTTTCATATTATTATTCATACTATTTTATTTTTGACATTTTCGTACTATCTTTTCAGATGCTCTTCCTCCTTTATCTATTTTTTTTAAAAAAAAGTACATCGTGTATTCTCTTCAACTTTTGATGTTAACGATCGTCCCTAATTAAGTTTTAATTTATTTTCTCGCTCCAAGATTTTAAGTTATCGACAGCCTATAACTCCACATTTTAAAAGAAAAGGCCTAAAAAGAAGAGAACGAGGGCCACATCCGGTAGACTAAAATGAACCGTAGCATGAGATGTTTGTTAAATGACATTTGAAATATTTTAATATTCGTCTCATAAGATTTATAAGTAAGGAAGTAGTAATAATAAGTTTTAACGATTTTGATAAGAAATTAAAATTCCATTTGTTTAGAAAGGTCTTAAATATAATAAATTTTATAACAAATGTGGATTTAATGTAAGTAGTAATAGAAGGATTATTACAAGTACGATAAAAGAAACTATTTTGATAGCACTTCGTCTTACAACAAATTCGTGTATTACATTAAAACTAAGTACACTGTTGGTCCCATAAAATTTATGTTCATACAAAAGTTTTATAAATAATTAACTAAAGATAAAAGATATAGTCGACATACAAAGAATCCCAAAATAGAAAGGCAAAGCCACTCAAACAAAGGGGATGCATGTGCATGCACAGGCAGCCGCATATCTACCCACTAACTCTTCAACACCCAGTGGATATATTTTCCACAAAACTTGGAACACCCTCTCTCTCTCTCTCTCTCTCTCTCTCTCTCTCTCTCTCTCTCTCTCTCTCTCTCTCTCTCTCTCTCTCTCTCTCTCTCTCTCTCTCTCTCTCTCTCTCTCTCTCTCTCTCACATCTCCACTAATTACCTTAACCAAACCCTATGACAAAAACTCCTGATCAGATTCCTCAACTACATATATCATCGCTGTGAGCAACATGTCCACACATCTAGTCTCCTGTACCTTGCTATAAATCTCCTGCTCCTCTTCCTTCCAACTCCTTCTGCCTTGTAAGTATCCTGTTCTCCCTTCTCTCTCATGAGCAGCGCCCTGAGGAGATTGCTAGCGGGCGTCTGATCGAGATGAGCTGCAACGGGTGCAGAGTCCTCCGCAAGGGCTGCAGCCACGAGTGCATCCTCCGCCAGTGCATCGAGTGGATCGACGGCGCCGACGCGCAAGCACACGCCACCGTCTTCGTCGCCAAGTTCTTCGGCCGAGCCACCCTCATGTCCTTCCTCGCTTCCGTCCCCGAGCCCCATCGTCCCGGTACACTTAATTTTCTGATATATTACTCGATCTGTTGCTCGTTTGATCCATCTACAAGAAGAAAGCACTACTTGCAAGCCGTCTGTAACTGTGTATGCGTTATTCGCGCAGCGCTGTTCCACTCCTTGCTCTACGAAGCATGCGGTCGGACCATCAGCCCGGTCACCGGCGCGGTCGGACTCCTCTGGACCGGGAGCTGGCACCTCTGCCAAGAGGCCGTGCAGACGGTGCTCCGCGGCGGGACGATCCGGCCGCTGCCGAATCTCGGCAGCGCCGCAGCAGCCGACGCCCTGGAGCTGCTCTACGGCGAGGAGATGGCACGGCAGACCTCCTCGTCCTCGTCGCCGCGAAAGAAAAAGCGGGAAGGTGGCGCAGCAGTCCTCGACTGGAAGCGGCCTCTCCCGTGCGACCTTGATCTGTGCCTGACGCCGACGTCGCCCGACATCCTTGCGGAGGCAAAGCGCCGCAGGGCCTCCTTGCCTTCGTCGCTGGACTCGGAGGATTCCACGACGACTGCCGAGGGAAGCGCCGGCAGCCGTCCAAGACTTCTAAATCTCTTCATGTGAAAGAAGCATCAACCTGTGTCGATCTCGGTTCATTTCACCTTTAATTATTTTTTTTCTAGTTTAGTTTTTAGTGTTTGTTCTTTTAGATCTGACCTCATTTTAAGTTGGTGTGATGGTCTTGAGATAAATCTTTTTTTGTTACATGGAATTAATTAGTGGCATATTTTGATAATTTGCTGTACTTAGTATTTGTGATGCTGCTGTAAGCTTGTACTAAATATATGGTATAATTATTTAATTTATTATTGTATCAATGAAAATTTAATTTGCGACTACATATATTTTATTCTTGTACTTGTATGTTGCATATTAAAGAAACAACTGCTTGCATGTTTCTGAGAGGAAAAAAAAGTTGCTTTCATAAATACGAAGAATATGCTTCCAACACATACCGTGAAAAAGTTAGGGTTTAAAGACTTGAAATTATTGACATTATCATGTCAATAATAGGTATTCCGACAGTAAATTGTGATGGCGTGTGAGATACGATTCATGAACAACTTCAATTCATATTACAGGAAATAAGAATATATAATATGTGGTTTGAATATTAGTTAATCGCCTTCTGGCATGATTTATTTGCTTGGGTGAAAATAAATTTATAAGAAAAAATCAATTTAGGAAAAGTAAGCTTTTAGAAAGTGAAAGTGGTTTATTTTCTACTACTGGCAGATATGAAGCCAATATAGTCTTGGAAGTACAGATTTCTCGTTTAACAAGGTGAGTTATCTTCCTAAATTTAGTCCACCTTTTTCTGCAAAGGGAAAAGTGTTTTTCGTTTGGCCTAAAATTGTTTTTCTTAATTACTTCTGTGAGGAGATTTGCTCATGTAAATATATGTCATAAGCATATATTTTATGATTAATCATATTATACGTATATTTGTAACTGGCTTGTATTACTCATTACATCAGATTTGTTTCCTTTAAACTGATGTATTTTAATTTTATGTCACCTCGAAAAAACCTTTATATACCATGCTAAATTAGATATGTTACTAATAATGCATAATATTTAAGAAGCTAAGAAGAGTATCTTTATATGTAACTTATTATCTTATATTAACAATTTTTTTTAAAAAAAATATACATTAACATTGGACACAAATATTAATATATACACAAAAATATATATATATATATATATATATAGAGAGAGAGAGAGAGAGCAAATTAGCAGCTAAAGAAAGGGACAAAAGTAACATAGAAATATGAAAAGGATTTTTTTTTTCCTATAAAAAGAGGGAATTCTTTTGTCTACATCGTGTTGGAACTTGGAAGCTTTAACATGAGATCTAGAAGAATAGTAGCATTACATATTCTATTGTATTATTTATTATATATATTAGCATATAAAAGTAGAAGTCTAATGAAGTAATCATGACTGACATAAGAATGAAAAAAATCATGCTTTAGTAGTCATTTTCAAATTTTGAAATAATCATGAATTTCTTCAAGTCCAAGTGTGATATCTGAAAAAAAATAGCAATGCAACACAAACATAGAAAAAAAAAACAAATGTAGAGATGAAGCCCTAATGCATGACTAATATGAACGTGAATTATCTGAATAATAATATTACAAAATGACAATATTTATTATAACAATTATCATTGTTTTATAAAATTAGTATTTTTCCGGGTCATAATTATTATGCCGAAAGTTGATGAAGCCTATCGGTCAGCCACCATTCATGGAGGTGATCAAGGGGACCGCAGGGCCCACGTGGCCGTCGGTGTTGTGTGACCAATCAGATCGCAACAGAGGGAAATCAGAAATGTGACGGCTTGGAAGCAAGAGACCGTGCATGCATGGCCGACGTGCAACCATTAACTCCATTATTATTGCATTTATCTTATCATAATAATAATTTTGTAAACACAAAAAAATAGGATCCATGATACAAAAAAGAATTGTGGCCATATGTTTTTCTATGACATTGAAGACATGCACTATGCTCCCCCCTCTCCTCATCAACCACCTCTCCACCAGTTTGGGAAATGGTAATTAATAAATATATATATATATAGAGAGAGAATATATATATGCATGTCAAGATCAACTTACATAATTATATATATGGACCAATTCAGAGTGTTATGAGTACTCAACGCATTTTTGTCACGAAGCTTTCACATTTCTTTTGTAATAATGTCTTCATCACATGAGATTAAACGATAGGAAATAGATATTATAGATTGTCAAGATAATTAATTGCCACATTTCCATATATATATATATATATATATATATATATATATATATATATGAAGATTATAAATATAAGACAGGTCAATTCTCACTTTTCGCGTCTTTGGAAACAAATAGAAATAGTTTTTGCTTTTCCTGTCATTGGATTTAGAATTTTAGATCGAGAATAAGTAGGAGATAAAAATATATTAATTACTCGTCCTTTAAAAAAATAGGAAATTTATTTCCCTCGCCCCTCGTATTCTCTTGGCTGACAATAGAATTTTTAAAAAATTTATAATTTTCGCTCATATTGTTCTCACAATTTGTGGATTTTTTTTCCTTTTACAGGTGATAAAAGTTTAGTTCAAGCAGTTTGCTGGATTAGCAATATACGATCAGTACCATGAAATCATACATATATATTACGATTAAAACGTCCATATATGGCCACTTAATTTATTATTTAGATTATGAGTTTATTTTATGATCACCATACATAAATCATGATATATAAAGCTTTAGGTTACACTTCCATTTATATAGAAAAAAACTCAGTTTCTTTTATTATTATTATTATTATTATTATTATTATTATTATTATTATTATTATTATTATTATTATTATTATTATTATTATTATTATAAGGGAGATCTACCAATAAATGAAAATTAAGAAGGAAATCGTGACACTGAATTCGTGAAAACTCGAACTCAGAAATAAGATTCTAATCCATTGGATGGAAGCTACTTGTTTAGTTTGAGGGATTTTAATTCCAAGCAGTTGATATAATCTTTTGATTGATTCCTCTTGATCCCGGGGAAATATTTTTTGTTGGTAGAAGTTAGATGTCATTAATAATATCTCGGTGCGCGTTGGTCCATGTGAATAATGTGCCCGTACCACATTTTTTCTTTATCAAGGCAACGAGCTCAACAAATCAATCCATATATATACATCATATATGTGGCTCCCCCGGACTACTATCCGCCATAATGCTTGGAGATAAGAACCCATCAATCACATCAATAGAGGACCACAGCAGTATGCAGCTGTATGCACAAAGATCAAAGACCTCATTTAATACATAATTTTTGCATGCACGGAGAAATATATATATATATATATATGAATTTAGATTTACATGTGTAAATTAACTTTTTAAGATAAATTACAAGTACATATTGATAATTTTATTTTATTTATATATACACTTTATTTATAAAAATTAGCAACTTATTTGAAAAGGACTGATTGTAGATCTACACCCCCATTAAATCCTATATATATATATATATATATGAATGAATAGAGATGTAATATATTTTAGGTGAAATTTGGTGTACGTTCTAATATGAATTGTTCGTTTTAGATCAACGATTCAGATCATTTCATAATTTATTTTCCTCTTCTCTCTCTTCGATCTCTCTGCGCCAGCCAAGAGCGGCGGTTGGCGATAGTGGGACGATGGTGGCGGGCGGCAGTGGAACGATGGAGGACGACTCACGAGCGGGGAGGAGGAGGAAGAGGGGAGGACACAATAGAGAGAGAGGATGAGGGAGCCTGGGGAAGGGTGTGATGACGGCGATCGAAAAGAGGAGAACGAGGCGATTATGACAACCGGCGAGAGATCGGCGATGACGACAACATCAGACGAGAGATAGGCAACGACGACGACAGCATCAGGCAAGAGATTAGCAGCGGCGGCAGCAAGCAGGGGGCACTGCTCGTCGGGACGACGATTTGGTTCGTCAGGGCAGGATCTAGTTCGTAAGGAAGGCGGCTGCAAGCAGGGGTGCCGACGCTCGTAGGCAGGGTCGGGGCTTCTACGATTTGGTCGAGGACGACAATGATCGGAGAAAAGGAAGAGTCAATCGACGGCAACACGTGAGAGAGAGAAGAGAGAGCGGAGTGAGCTACGGGGGTAGTGGCCGCGAAGCTGGAGGCGGCGCCGGCACTCGGTGGGGAGGAGGGGTGCATTAGGGCATTTGGCACATATTCATTCTTAACGGTTGACTGCATCCAAGGGTCTAGATTAAGGGTGTTACAGGGTTACACCTCTCCATTAATCTCACACACACAGTGTAACCTCTCCATTAATCTCACGCGCGCGCATATATATATATATATATATATATATATATATATATATATATATATTGACCATGCACTTGGGGCATACATGAATAGAGACTTCAGTGCATGCATCACACTAAGTAAAATGATCACAATACTATTAATATCAATTATATGATAAAAAAATACTGGTTCAATCATGTCTAATTAGTACATACCTTATATAGTCGTGTTTGCATGCATGAGCTATAGTATTGTATTTTTCGTTAGATTAATGATGTTAATCACCACCAGTGCGTATTTATTATTATGGTACGTACAGGGATGGGGGCAATTCATACTTGGAAGCCAAACACCATAATTAACAAGACGATGGATGCTTCCTGTGTCTGGTTTAAAAGTAGAGATGGTGATCGAGACGCGATAATTAAAGCAAAGTAGGGAAGCTGCAGCTTTGCTGTGTCAACTTATTATACGTAGGCTCCATGCTGCTTGCTGCTGAAATGTTTGCCCATTTTAAAGAAAGTAGATGGGGAGGTGTGCATTTAATTAATGTGCATATATATATATATATATATATATATGATATGTAGGTAGAAAAAATTAATTAGTTGTAATTTCACGAGAATTAATTAATTCCTACATCATATTTAATTGTGAATGCCGCAAGACCTGATCTGCATGACGCATGTGATTACTTAATTACGTGCATATCTCCTTAATTAGTTCCCGTCTTTACGTTCCAATCATCCGATTAAGCCATTTTCTAATTAATTTGTTTGGTGGGGACATGGCCTTTTGGAGCAATTAAATGATTTCAATTGACTCGATTACTTGCACTATATCTGAGAATGGACAGAAACCAAATTCTATAAAGGTACGACGCAGGACCTAACTTCATGCATGTTAAGTCGTTAGTGCTTTTAAAATAAATTACATTTTTTATCTCAAGAGATTGTTACTTAGTTTGAATTAAAAATATAAATGTTTAACTATTTTAGTCAATGTCTTTTTCTACAAATGTTTTCTTTCGCAAAAGATAAAGGAATGACAAATGGAGAAAGTTACGAGAAAAAGAGGAAGATAATTAGTAGAATTATGGAAATACAATGCTTACTCAATAAAAACCTACTTCCTCATGGGGGTAAATCTTGATGCTTCAAGGCAAATATCACACCATGTCAAGTAAAAAATTTAAAATATACTTGCATTCAAATAGTCATATCATCAGATAATTTTATTGTTTTGCAACAAATGTATTTGTATTATTCTTATTTAATCTATAGATTTCGGTCATCCAAATCGGTTGCGACTATTTTGATTAAGTTAATTCGATAGAGATATAATCAATATTTTTGCACACACTAAATGTGGTTTATAGAATTTTAAATTTGTATATAATTAAGTTTTCTTTAGTACGAATTCTTAAATATTGCAAATGAATTCAACCAAAATAAATATTTGTTTAAAGGAAGATTCCTTGTAACACCCCAAAATTTTACAATTGGGTTTATTTTGAATCGTGTTACCTATATTTTTTTCTTTTTGGGATTTCGTGCCTCCATCTTTACTTATCAATTCATCCATTTGTGAGACTCAAACATAATAAAAATAGAATTGTCATGAGTAATGAATACTCGGTACATGCGATGATATAAAAGTATATAAAATCATGATAGAAATGAATCTATCATGAAACAATGTCATTGGTCAATAACCATGCACTTTAATAAATATTCTCTTTACTTTTTCTATTTTAATTCATGTTCATGTTCATATTCCTATTCATGTTCTTATTCTTATTTATATTCATGTTTATGTTTTATTTTCATGTTCATGGTCCTTACACATGTTCATGTTTCTTTTCATATTCTTTTTTTTTTCTTTTCATGTTCATGTTCTTTCTTTTTTACTTTTAAAGGTAACCATGACACTTTTATGCATATCTTTGGTTAAGATTGGATTCTAGAGGTGGCCCTACGAATTCTAGAAGTGGCTCTCACATTTTCTTAATAAGGTGTAACACTTAGTTCCAATCCCCTATGGTTAAGGGTATTTTATTTAACCCTTCTGCCAGAATTTTATATTGAAATCCGAAAAGCGGACATGTGCAATATGTAAACATGGTTTCTTGCCTTTTCAGCTATTAATTATTTTATTACTTGATTAACTATCTTTTTTGTTCAATTAATTATGCATCAATTCATGAGTAAAATAGTCATTTAACATCATAACAAATCAACAAGAAATCGTATATGAAAATAACTCATAATTAATACAAACTCGGGATGGATTTAACATGACTTGGGTCGGATACAAATACAATGCAACTCTGAATTGGATTCTAGTACAATCTAACATTAACATTTTTTCTATGAGAAGTGGCTTGAGTCGGGTATGATCGATTCATCTTTTTATACAACTTTGACAGTGGAAACCTGAGTCAGGTATTAACTGAACTCGGGCCGGATTGTTCGGTTGAAATCTAACACGTACCTTTCGTCAAGAATGTACTCGAGTTAGGCTTCATTGAACTCAAGTCGGGTTGTACACAACCGCGTGCCAGGTTTCCTATTCGCCAAAGAACCTATGCCAGGTTCTTCTAGCTCAGGCCAAGTTCTTCCAGCTCAGTCTAAATTCCTGTACAACGATATTTCAGTGTCAAAATACAGATAATTTGCCATAATTTTTCTATCAATTTATGTGTTCTTTCAACATAAAATCAAAGGAAACTATTATTAGATCATCAGAGAGCATATAAGCATTATTTTCTATTCCTAACTTGACCAAATATAGCTAGGCGTTGGATACAATGTTTCTTTTGTCGAAGGGACTATGGAACACACATACCATTGCTGGCATGATGAATTTATTGTTAGAAAATACACACATTCAAATTGTAAGAACTTTATTTCTCAACTTTACTTTGATATGTGATAGTAACATATTATTCAATTAGTTCATTATGCTTTGACAAATATCAAACATACTAACTCTCTTAATATTCAAAATTTAACCTCATTAAGATCATAACATTTATTTAGGTGTAATGCACACATAACTTCATACTTTAGAAAAAAAAGTTTAACATATTCTTCAACAATCACAATCGTGACACATTTGTCACGTTTGTGATGTCATTTGTCACAATCATAAAACATCAATTCATGGTCATGGAAGAAGCTCATTTTTGTACGACGGTCGTGCTCAACTTTGTCACAACCATAAAATTTAATTTACAAGTGTAACAAAAAGATGATTTTCATTTGTTCGATCATTCGTTCATAACGGTTTCTGAACCAGGCACGTCCATGCTGACGTCTAGGAGTCCCGATTTTAAGTCCAAACTTGTAGAATTTTTAGATGAAATTATAGGAAAAATATGTCCATAATTAAGAACACATATATGGCATGACTAATGAACATAAGCACATGCTTGTTTCATAATTTGAAACATATGTATCATAAAAATAACATTTTAGGGTTTCTTCTCTAAATCTTACCATTACATGGATCTAAAATCATTTAGACCTGAAAGAACCTAAAAATATATCAGATCTAGTACTTTAAAACACATGCACCCCTAATCACAATTCCTGTAAAAAATAGGATGTTCAGATCTCTCAATCAAAACATTCTCAAACCATTAAGATGGGAGAGATGGGTTTGAGTCCTCATTATATACCTTGGATTGATTTTAACTTAATATTCTTCTCTTCCTCCTTCCTCATTGTCCTTCTCCTTGATCCTCTTCTAGCCCTAGGTAGTCATCATGTTCCATATGAGAAAAAAATGAACTAAGAGGAGGAGGTTGAGACTTTATATAAGGGAAACATAAGGATTTTAGCCAAAGATCATAGCGCCCTTTGATTTTAAATTGATAACTCATATATAAGAAAACTCTTAAACTATATGAGCCCTATGGTTTCTATTAAAACTTATGTTAAAAGTAGACTAGCTCTCTTTTTTTTTCCCAAATCGAGTAGGTTTACGTTTTCTCTATTTTTTTCTTAGACACTTAGGGGATGTTTGGTAGATGGATAAATGAATGAATAATAAGGATAATGTCAAACATATTCTTCTAATGTTAAGTTAATCGTCTCAAAATTCACCGCAAAATCAACGAAACTATCTTTTTTGCAATCATCACAATAGAATAGTCATTCTTATTAATAGAAAAAAAATAAAATTATTCCACATTTTATTTATTTTTTCAGCTATATATTCACTTTATCCGAAAAACAATTTAACTAAAAGAATAACTTAGTTGTTTATTTACATATTCTACTTTCTTATTCTTATAAATTTTATTCACAAATCACACAACCATTTCAATGAATCAAATATTCAATAAATAATATTTAACAGAAGGATAAATACGACGATAGTGACAAATCAAATATTTCAACGAACCTTATATATATATATATATATATATTAACAATACATTTCAAGCAATTAAGTACATTTTTTAAAAAAAAACTCGGATACTTAATAAATCATTGCTTAGCAAATGATATATCTTCTAAGAAAACTTCGATTTTAAAACGAGTGTGTGTAGGAGAGAGAGAGAGAGAGAGAGAGAGAGAGAGAGAGAGAGAGAGAGAGAGAGAGAGAGAGAGAGAGAGAGAGAGAACATTTGGTCCAGCTGCATAATACACGTGGGTGTGGGGTTCTTATGCCTCTGCCGACCACACCATGAAATCTTGGATGTGATTCGATCGGACCAATCCTTCCCAATTTTGGTCGTCATTTATTAAATTTGATGTCTTTAAAATCCTCCAAATCAATCTGTTGCAAAATTCTACATATTAGACATTGTCTGCATAGCCCAAATCGATTAGCAAAGAAACCAACTTTTGGATTTTTTTTTACTTCTGATTTTTTTTTCTCTTTCGCTATAGAAGAAGATTCATAATCCGATGCTATTTATTATTTTGTCTGGTGATTTTTTTTTTGGGTGAATCTTTTTTTTGTGACAAATTTAGTTACTATGCTCTGCACAACTTTTTTAGCAAATATTTAGTTAGAGAGATAAAGAAAGAAAGAGCAGAAATGTCATACGCGTTCATAAATAAATAAGAACAAGTACTATTCATGTGTTATATCATCCAATGTACCAATTTGTGTTCATGACCAACAAATTTTAAACCTTATATTTGTAAAAACAAATCTCATCTATATATCTCACTTGAGACAAAGTTAAACCGTCTTTACACCACCAAAGAAAATATTAGAAAGAACTACTCAATTTGTATATAGTTGCATTTGTTTTTGTTAAAGATGGCATTGACCTAATACAAGAACATTAAGAGTAGTTAGTTGTTTTACTCTAATGAATAACTATATTATTTTTAATACATATATAATATTAATGCTACATTAATATCATAATCAACATATTAACCTCATAATATATTATTATAAGTTAAGTGGACATTTTTGTTACAAATTTACAAGTTAGGGGAATAATTTATTACAAAGTAAAGTTCGAAAACTAAAATGGAACTGAGCGAAAGATAGGGGATCACTGTGAAAATTACTCATTGAAAAAAATTATTATTATATTAGAGGATGCGATTAGCAAATTGATATTCCAATTAATTATGTAATGCATGTACAAAATTTATAAATCATAGTGAAAATTCTTAATAAAATAACATTTAATATTTAAAAAATTATATAATATTGTATCTATCCTATTAGAATACTGTGCGAATTAAATTAAATCTACATCATTTTAGTTCTTACTTCTGTTTGTGAAAAATTATCGTTTCTGATATCCGAATAATAATATTTATTAAATAATAACTTTGGTTCGATCAACCCCATGGCTGGCCTTCCTCGATCGTCACAAAATACATCACAAATTGCGAGTGCCGTTAGAATTCTCCATTTTCTTGTCCTATATAAGTTAAAGGACACAATGAATTAAGGTATGGAAAACCCCTCCTTTTCAAGTAAGAGCGATGAAGTGTACCCTCAAATCAAAATCTCAAGTAACACTTGTAAAAATTTTCTAAAAGTACATTAATCTCTTATAAAAGTATTAACATTTGACTAATTCGATATTTAATTAAGAGAAACACTTTTCGCATAATAGCGATGGAATCAGTTAATATAATAATATAATTAAAAATATTTTTTTAGCATTAATCTACATAAATAATATTTTCTAAATCTTAGTAATAATTATATCATCGGCGACTTTAAATTACAACATGAAATAAAACATTGGTTAATATAAAAAAATAATGAATTAAGATCATTAATTGCAATTAAAAATTAAAATAATTTTAATCACACAATTTATATATTTGTTGAAGTTTAGCTGAATTTATGGTATTGAGAAAGGGTAGAACGTATATATATATATGTATATATATATATGTATATATATATATATATATATATATATATATATATATGAGAAATTTGAATTAAAATGACTAATTATTTGAAAAGAGGACCGGAGAACCATGGACGATGGTCGGTGGACTCATTCATTTTATTATTTTTCTTTTTCTTCTTATGAGGTATTTTATTTTTATTATGATATTAGTCCCACATGCGATATATTGCATTTTCCGGCGTTTATATAAGAGATTTACTATATTTTACAGGTACCGTGAGAAGAACGAGTAGGCCTTGGCGCAGGAAAATCCCCGGGCCCAGTACCACAGAGATGTGTGGCCCACGAAGGTGGGAAAGCCCTCGCCGACGACCATTGAAGGCTGAGACGTGTGTGGGAGCCGGGTCGCGGGAGCCATGGGCGAGAAACAATGGCCGTTGATCACAGTTATTCGTTCAATCCTTGTTCGGATTAACAGAATGGGGCTTAATCTCACAATACTTTTATTACCTATTAAAAAGATTTCTAGTTAGATTTGATTTTTTTTATCTTGAAAATTTATAAAAGTGAAGGCCAAGTAAATAAGGCAATAAGCAATCTTGTGCTCTCAAATTAATTATCTCATCTTTTCTTATCTGAAATATCAATGTCTCAATTCACCAGTATGGATGGTTGAAGATAACTAGACACGAGAAAGATCCAAAGTGTGGATTCACAAGGATAACACAACTACAATTTTGGATCAAAAGAAGAAAAATCGATTGTAATGCCCCCAAATCGACCTCGTCACGTGGCGAAGACCAATCTGAAGGCGCTACGACATGCTATGACTTTGACCATAATATTGACCATATCTCAGTCAAGAACCGAGACACGTTAGCGGAAGAAAGAAATAAAGAAAAAGATAACTTAAATATGCGGAAGTCTAAAAGTGACTATATCATTGCTAAGAAATAGAATAAGTTCTACATCATGAATTTAAAATGCGGAAGGCAAATGAAAACTAATAAACATTCTAAAAGTCCTATGGTTCATGTGATGTCCTATCGTCAAAGCTTCATCACCACAAGCCTACTCCATCACGTCACTGACATGATCCTATGAAAATCAGACACAGGAGAGGAGGTCCTTCCGTAAGCTTTACAGCCTAGTGGGAAACCACATGATATACAATGCATGACATGAATATAATAATCAACGATAATTACTAATCATGCTTAACTTGAACGAGAAAGATAATATATCAGTATCATGGAACATAATAAGAATAAGATCATCGATATCATGAATCAGGAGAGTAACATGATGAATAATAAACATGAACTTTACTTGTAATTCAAAACAATAACTTGACTTGACTTGAACATGCTTCTTGATCTTGGTTATTAATTAACAATCAGGGTGACTTTGAGTGCCTTTAATTCTTGGGGTATGCCCAGCAAACGATACGGCCTTGTGCGGGTCAATGGGTGATCAAACCATGACCAAGGGAGCGACTCTTATCTTGAAGCACTTGGCTTGGATTGGCAACCCATAATTAATCTTTCATCTGAACTTATTAATCGCTTTTAACAACTTGTGGCTCTTTGTTCTTGATTTCATGGATACGATAAGATCAATGCGAAATAAATCAGTAAGAGAGTAAATCATGTAAATCAGTGATGTATCTCTATGGGATCAGACAATAGAAACAATGGCCGTTGATCACAGTTATTCGTTCAATCCTTGTTCGGATTAACAGAATGGGGCTTAATCTCACAATACTTTTACCTATTAAAAAGATTTCTAGTTATTATCGAATAGCATTCCTATTTAATATGGCGGAAGATAGTTAGATTTGATTTTTTTATCTTGAAAATTTATAAAAGTGAAGGCCAAGTAAATAAGGCAATAAGCAATCTTGTGCTCTCAAATTAATTATCTCATCTTTTCTTATCTGAAATATCAATGTCTCAATTCACCAGTATGGATGGTTGAAGATAACTAGACACGAGAAAGATCCAAAGTGTGGATTCACAAGGATAACACAACTACAATTTTGGATCAAAAGAAGAAAAATCGATTGTAATGCCCCCAAATCGACTCCGTCACGTGGCGAAGACCAATCTGAAGGCGCTACGACATGCTATGACTTTGACCATAATATTGACCATATCTCAGTCAAGAACCGAGACACGTCAGCGGAAGAAAGAAATAAAGAAAAAGATAACTTAAATATGCGGAAGTCTAAAAGTGACTATATCATTACTAAGAAATAGAATAAGTTCTACATCATGAATTTAAAATGCGGAAGGCAAATGAAAACTAATAAACATTCTAAAAGTCCTATGGTTCATGTGATGTCCTATCGTCAGAGCTTCATCACCACAAGCCTACTCCATCACGTCACTGACCTGATCCTATGAAAATCAGACACAGGAGAGGAGGTCCTTCCGTAAGCTTTACAGCCTAGTGGGAAACCACATGATATACAATGCATGACATGAATATAATAATCAACGATAATTACTAATCATGCTTAACTTGAACGAGAAAGATAACATATCAGTATCATGGAACATAATAAGAATAAGATCATCGATATCATGAATCAGGAGAGTAACATGATGAATAATAAACATGAACTTTACTTGTAATTCAAGACAGTAACTTGACTTGACTTGAACATGCTTCTTGATCTTGGTTATTAATTAACAATCAGGGTGACTTTGAGTGCCTTTAATTCTTGGAGTATGCCCAGCAAACGATACGGCCTTGTGCGGGTCAATGGGTGATCAAACCATGACCAAGGGAGCGACTCTTATCTTGAAGCACTTGGCTTGGATTGGCAACCCATAATTAATCTTTCATCTGAACTTATTAATCGCTTTTAACAACTTGTGGCTCTTTGTTCTTGATTTCATGGATACGATAAGATCAATGCGAAATAAATCAGTAAGAGAGTAAATCATGTAAATCAGTGATGTATCTCTATGGGATCAGACAATAGAATCAATCATATATATATAAATAATATCTGGATGGAAGAACAATAATTAATAAATATAATAAAAATTTTTTCTAGAGAATCAGTCGACCAGTTCAAGAAAACGGTCGATCGATAATCTGTTGATCAATCGACCGGCCTGTTAAGATCAGTCGACCGGTAGGTTAAGTCGGGTCTAAGTAGGTCGGTCGATTCGCTCGGTTGAACGGTCGACCTGATGGGAAGGATCGGTCGACCGATGACAGGGATCGGTCTACCGATCGACGTATACAAAAAAAATAGCGGTAAGCAGGTTATCGGTCGGCCGGTTGCCACAACGCCTGTGGACCAATCGATCGGTCGGCGTCCAGAAATGTTGCAAAAATCGAGTTCTCTTAAGAATTTCTTACACCAACTCCTCCTAATCTAATTTCTAACGCCTAACAATCAATCAAACACCATAGGACAGAAAGAATCAATTCAAACAATCAGAAATCAATTAATTCAAACAATAATTCGAAATCAAACAAGAACCCTAAAAACACTTCTTCTTGATCATTTTCGTTTCATTATCAATTAGGGCATGTGTTAGTATAATTCAGAGGTCATGCAAGATGATTTCGATTCACCCACCTTAGTTCGCGATTAATCCCTCCTTTCGTTCGCCGGAAAAACTATCGGTCGCATCCCCTCCCTTCTCCCTGCGTCTTGTTCTCTCTTGGCAGATCAGTGGTTGCTGCAGAACGACCAAGGGTTGCCTCCTCTCGAGTCGTGTGCAGGACAACAAGCTAGGGGGAAAAGGAGACCGTGAGGGTTAGGGAAAAAAGAGGTTTACGTGAGTTCCTTGGGAGGGTTTTAATATCTTCTTTGTTTTTTTATCTCCTAGGTCTTTTTAAATCAAATAGGATTCATCCCCTATGGATACGATTTTTTTTCTACTCTTAATAAGATAACATTATGTTATCTATTGGCCGGTTATTAGAGTCGAACTCGATTCTTCCTTTTTTATCTTTTTTTTGTTGGTTATTACATTTTTACCCTCTTAAAAGAAAATTCGTCATCGAATTTTGTACTACGTAGAGGACTTACCGAAAATACGAGGAAATTCTTGGCGCATTTTCGATTCGAGTTCTCATGTAGCATCATCGTATGATGGAAACGCTAAGCTACTCTGACCATGGTTACGTCATTGTTCTTCTGACGTTGCACCTTACGCTCCACTATATGCGTTGGATACTCAGCAAAGGTCAATTCTACGAATTCTTAACGTCATGCATCATCATCCTATAGGATTTTTTTATGCTCTACTTTTTCCGCCTTGACATGCTGGGTACTTAGGACATATTTTTGTATCTCCATGTTTCATGTCATTACTATTTATTCATCCTTATACATCTGTGTACTTTCCAAATGGATCGCAACCCAGATTTGTAATATTCAACTAATACTTCTTCTTATAAGACTTATTCCTAAATGGACCGCAACCCAGGCTTATGTTATTCATCTAGTATTACTCTCTTTAGGACTTTATCATTTGATTTCCACATGCTTAGTTCCTCCAACGTTTCATTCGCAGTCTCATGAAGCCTAGCGATCATCACTTGTGTCTGAGTGTATGTGCAACCGAGTTCATTTCTACCAAAATGGCACTTCATGAAGAACTCATAATCTTCCAAATTTCATGTCATCCTCATTGTCACATAATAGCATACTACTAAAAGAAAGCATACCTAAGACTCTTTTAATTGATGAACACTTCAATCTTTTCTACATAAATGTAGGCATAGTTTGAACACAATGTTCGTAAGAACCTAAAGGTTTGAGGGGTGTTCTTAGTCTAATGGCGTTGCTCAATTTATAGTGATCATTCATTGTCAGGAAAATTATCTTCATTACATTTTCTTCAGCAACTCGAAACTGTTAGTACTCACTTCATAGATCGATCTTGAGTACACGTAGCCTTAAATAGGTCATCTTTGCAAGGTAACAAACTCTTATATCTTGATGGTTATTTTATTTAACAACTTATTAATAAATCTCTAGATTCATAGAGTCATCATTCTTCTTTACAAAAGAAGTGGAACATCTAAAAATGAGACACTCCGTCTCATAAACTCCTTGACTTATGGTTATTAGATTTGTCTTTTTAGTTCATATGTCATGGGGCCTTGGAAATCAAGGTCATGCTTGAAATATATGACGCTTAACTTCTAACTATAATTTTTAGATGTTTGAATACTGGTAACTATCTTCTTCTTTTTACATAATACTTATATATCTTAGGAGGAAGAATCAAATAGGAATTCCAATCACAATCCTTCTAAGAAGTTTCTAATCGATGTGAAAAAAAGATCTTATCTTCAATCGTCATTAGTATCACTAGCATGGACTTTATGGTCACTTGATCTTCATCTTAAATCAGATATCTTAAGGGATTAAACAAAGTATAAAAATGAATAATTGTCAAATGAGGCAATTATGTTTGGTATCAATCAAGAGTCCTATAAATCAATTGAGGACGGATCATTCTTGGCATTCTATGTCATTAGAATAGGGTGGTTTCTTAATCAATGTCATTTGTTATCCTTTTTATGTCTCGACACATTGTTCCAATGCTTTATTTGATATGATTATCATAGGAGTTGCCCTCAATCTTAACTTCTTAGCTTACATTGATTTGTTTCTTGCAATGTCAGGTCATATAATTTCATGGGAGGCTAGTGGTTATATATGACCGCAATAAGTCCTTTTCTTGAGTATCTTGAAGCACTTTGCATTAATATTAAGGTCGAACGATAGCTGAGGGGTCGCTACATAGTATGATCTAATCCATAATGAACAGACCAATTTATGCGCACTACATAACATAAGTCCTTAGTCAAACATCATGAATGCAGGTAAACACATGGAATGAATTCAAACAATAAGACAAGAAAATAACACAATCAACGAAACAGAAAACAATCAATCATTCTTCTTCTTTACACATCGTTTCATTGTCCTTTTTATTAACGATATCTCATATCACATGGAAGATGATCGAGAAAGTCGTGTGTAGGACAACAAGCTAGGGGGAAAAGGAGACCGTGAGGGTTAGGGAAAAAAGAGGTTTACGTGAGTTCCTTGGGAGGGTTTTAATATCTTCTTTGTTTTTTTTATCTCCTAGGTCTCTTTAAATTAAATAGGATTCATCCCCTATGGATACGGTTTTTTTTTACTCCTAATAAGATAACATTATGTTATCTATTGGCCGGTTATTAGAGTCGAACTCGATTTTTCCTTTTTTTATCTTTTTTTTTGTTGGTTATTACATCGATAGTAAGGAAAGGGGTGATTACTTGAATATAAGCAAGAATATAATAATCTCATCAGGAAATATCTCACCTTGGGGTAATTACTTAGAACAAGAGAGGTGTCATTCTAATAAACTATTTGGAAAGGACCAAATAAGTGGGAATATAAAAACTCATATATACATCAGCTTTTTCATTTTTGCCTACATAAGAAACATAGTTCATACAAAGCTTGATTAAAGCAATGGTGGAAACAAGAAAGATCTAGTAGTCATTCTATGCAAACAAACTATATGTTAGAACAAGAGAGGCAATGAGCTCCGAAGTCTTAATGCTGCTGAACTTTGTTCGAGTTCTTACCAATCCTTCAGTTATAAAAAGAAAGGCTTCTGTGATGTTAGCACTTAGTTACAGGCAGTCAGCATTTCTGTCTATAACTGAATCAGACTTGGTCGGCTTCCTAACTGTGTTATATGTCCTAACAAGCTACATTGTTTGACCTGGTTCAAAAACTCTCAGTCAGGAGCAATAATCTGAAGATTGAAGTACGAGGGCATCAACTTCTATACAGCAGGGAAAAAAATCTGCAGGAGCATAGTACGAAGTATGAACTCACGTGCATAGCTGCGACTGTAGATAAAAGATCTCTACATTGGTGCATCATTGTTTGTTCTTGTCTTGCAAGTTTCATGAGTTCAGTTACCACGGAGCTCCTTCTTTCTACCTGGACAATTTAGATTGGATTTAGCGTCACAAAAAAACTGATTAAACTCATATACATGGAGTATAAAACAGATAAATTGGAATTCCCAAAGCATTTCCATACCATAAATGAGCTACTGGATAACCAATACCCTTTTTGAGATAAATAAACAATAATAGCCTATAATCATCTTAAATGTTACAAGTATCTGAATTTTTTTTTTTTGCTTTGCTGAACCAAATAGATATACAAAATATGATCTAAATTTCTGAGAAATCATTTTTTGCATGAGGAATTGGATCTGGTATAGCTAGAGCAAACTGTCCAAATAAAAATGAAATGGCAATTCTGCTTAAATTATTGACCTTTGACAATATAGAGCATATCGAAGTTCCAATAGCCTGCATGACGTCCACTGCTGAACCAACAGCATTTCTCATATCTTGAAAGTCCGCCTGTAGAAAGCAACACCAGCCACACAAATTACTTTTCCATTGACACAATAATAGTTCTTGGTATTATTAAATAAAAGGTACAAACCTTTGCGCCTTCACCAACTGGAAGACAGACAGTGCTGGTTTCCAGTGCATCAATGATGCCTTCTAAAGAATTTGCATGGTCTCGTTCTATAAGAGTCCATTCTTCAAGATATGTCATCTGCATTTATTGAACATGTAAAAGTTGATGTCAAGCTCCAGATTAAGATGTTCAAAGCAAGTGAAACAACATGACAAGTTCACGTTGCAACTTTAAACAGAGCTAAACATTGACCCACTACTTTCTGTATCCACATGTCACATATTACTTTTCGAGGAAGTGAAATTGGAGTTACACTATGATATAGTATGCACAACAAATTATAGCATGGTTATTGATAACACCTTAAAGTTTACCCAGTTTCTTTCCATTTGTTCCCCAAATGCAGTTAAGATATTCCTCAATTAAATGCACCTTTATGTAATGAGGGTCTTGCTGCTGGTCAAGGGGGGATTCCCCCCTGACATGGGGTGTGCGGGGCAAAGCCCCAAAGCCAAAATTCTCAGATTTATTCTGTTTTCTTTATTTTCCATTTATTTAGTTCCATATTTTGTGTTAGGTGTCTTAATTTATGGGGACAAGATAAATTTCTGTAATGTACTAAGGGAATGCTTATACAAATACCCTTACGGTCATTACAATTTTTTTTTCTAAATTCTCTTATGTAATAATATTCTGTCTTTGAGCCTTGCAAATATTGTGCATGTGTGATGTCTCTTTTGTTTAATATCTGCACAAAAATCACTCTTGTATTTGGAGGCTAACAATAAGTATATAGGTTATGGAGGGCAAAAGACAACTACTGTACAGAAAGTGTAGATTTATCACATATCCTCTTCTCATGATGTACTAAATAGCAGTATGATATAAGAAACCTTGACCAATTAAATTTCATGTGACTTTAAAAAAAAAATTAAATTTCATGTGCTTTTTATCATCATAGATTCCAAATGGCTCTGTTGAATTCCTCAATAAACATGAACATACATATGTACCCTACTTATACACCAAACAAGCTAGCTACAAGATTTTTATAAGGGTCCCTAGTACAACCTAGCAAGATTGGGACCTAAACCACTCAAAGATTGGTTGGTCGAGTAATTTTAACCCGGTTACACAAAGTTGCTAATAAGAAAAATAAATCAAAATTGTTTAGTAATTACCCAAAAATCACACTGTTTTCCTTGTGTCCTCAAACAAGCAGTGTTTTTTTTTTCTAATAATAATATAGATAATTAGTCCATAATCTCAATGGTTGAAGTTTGATTACTTTGTTAATTATAGTATTAAAATAGTGCATGGCATATGCCCAACCACAAGGAAATAAATGTCTCTTTTAC
Organism: Pontederia crassipes; assembly: GCA_030549335.1. Taxonomy (NCBI): domain Eukaryota; kingdom Viridiplantae; phylum Streptophyta; class Magnoliopsida; order Commelinales; family Pontederiaceae; genus Pontederia; species Pontederia crassipes. Next base: position 57,486,316 of record CM060191.1, read on the forward strand.
CTCACTTTAGTATGCTCATAGTTTGCGCCATGATTTTTACTGGGCATAAAAGTTAATAGATACATGGAGCAAAACATTCCCAACCAAAGAGGACAGAAATAAGAAAAAATACTTGTAGACATTTTTATCTGAAAATTAGGACCATTAACATATGATCTTCCTCTTGATTGAAAGGTACTACATCAGGATAAAAACAAGGAACTTAATATGAACATTTATAGATGTCATGTTAACCCTGAATCAGATCAAGAAGATCAAGGTATTATGATAATAACATGCAGATAACGTGCATAAGACAAGGTCAGCAGTCTTACTTGGCCCTTGAAAACTGCGCTAAGCTTCAGATATTGTCTCTCCATCAGTAGCTTAAGTTTTTTCGTCGTCTGATATTCATGCATTTTTGCAGTAGTTATCCATGCATTATATAAATGTTTCTGAGAAAAGTGCAACAAAATGCATGAGATGTTTAACACTGAAGGCTCTAAACGACATGTTAAAAGATCAATAAATGATTACATGTCATTAAGTTGAATTATCCTAAAAAAATCATGCACCTTTAAGGAAATAGATGAAAAATAAGGCTAGATGTAATTGAATTACAAGAGAACATGCATTTCAATACTTTCTAACTTTTAGCATCAGTATAAATTGATATCTCAACATGTGGTGTCACCACGAATGAATCAAAGTATTGTTAAAGGCGGCGATTGATTGAATTATTTCATTTCTTCCCAGTAAAAGGAAAACTCCGCCTATGTTTTATAGCCGGTCCCAAGCCCGGATAAAGGAGGAGGGTTGTGTTAGGCCCCGACAGCCAGCGTAAAACCCTGTCGAATCTCATGAACATGGATCAACGTGCGTCGTATGATCCATGTAACCGACCCCACCTAGTGGGATAAGACTTTGTTGTTGTTGTTCCCAGTAAAAGGAAACGTGTCTACTTTTGTTACAATCCTAGAGTTATAATGTGTTTCTTGATTATTTGACATTGCTGATATATGGCATTATAGCTAAACTTTCAATTAAAATAATAGGATACTGTTATTCTAATAACGTCTCAAATTTATAAAATATGACAGATCAAATTGAATTGGCATATTTTATACTGAGATATATGACCATAATATTAGTTTTCTGAGAAGCTTACTTAATATGATATGTTACAATGAGCTGCTAGTTTGGATCAGAATACAAGGATTAGCTGGAACATTGGTCAGAAACACGTTTTGGGTGGCACATTGCTTGGTCATATATGTCAAACAGTGCATAGAAGCCTGAAACTTACCTCCGATGTCAGTTCTTGGACAAACAATGCATCGATTGCTTGCGCATTCGCCCATCTCCATTGCAAGAGTCGGTTGTAGAGGAGCCTTAGCTGATGTGCATCTTCGATTCGGTTTTCCCCATATTTTCCTCTCTTCGCTTCGGCATTGAAATTGGCCACTGAGTATCCACTGCTTGACTGCGGCACTCTGGAGTTGCTTGTCACTGGACTATTCCGTGACCTTTGGGGACTTATAAACGCTCTCACCGAGTTAGCCACCAGCCTGCTCGGAGAAGAAGGCCTGACAGAACCGTAACGAGGGGAAGAAGCCATGGATAGAGATAACAGAGAGCTGTTATCCAGTGATTTCCTTGCTGGATCGAGCCTGGAGGAGGCCGAACTCTTCGAGCCTAATGCTAATGGTGTGACTGTATCTGGTGACCTATGAAGGCGGCTGCCTTTTTCCTTGGAAAACCTCGCCGTGATGCCTCGAGACGTGGCCTGCCCCTTTGTTGAAATAACGCTCGATTCCGAAGACGAACTATCCGTACATGATGACACAGAGAGATCGCCTCCATCAAACGACGCCCTCGCACCGTCGTCGAACACCATCGACTGCCTCAGCATCCGAACAGCGGCCAAGATCGAATCATTGTTGCCGAGCGAGCAGTCTAGGCTCTTCGCCAACGGATTAGGCTGCTGACTTCTGGCTGCAGGCCAACGGTGATGGCTATCGAACGTCCTGGAGCTTTCAGACCTAGCAATGTTCCTCGTCGGAGTGACAGAGGGAGAAGGGATCGGTTTCCGCCGCTCGGGTGTCGCCCTCCGATTAGGCGACGGGGAAACGGTTCTGGTCTTGCTAGTCTGGTAGGAAAAGGACTCTCCTTGGAAGGAGACCGAGAGGCTCCGGGACGTGGTGGAAGTGGTACAAAGGGTTTTTGCAGCGGAGGACAGCTCAGCCACGCGGGGTGCTGCGGCCCCCCCGGCGGCCGCGCGAGTACGGTCGACGGATTTGGAGCGTCCGGGAACAGAATTTTGCGCTAATGCCGGCGGCGTCGAAGGTCTTGGAGTAGAAATCGGCGAAGCAAAGCGTCGGCCGGAGCTAGAAGAAGTAGCAGAAGAAGAGGACGAAGTAGTGGAACACGAAGCAGTAGTAAAGGAACCACCTTTGGAGGAGGAAGAACCAGTGGAACTCGAAGGAGACGCCAAGGAGCCGACTTTAATATGGGGCGAGGACGAGGACAAGTACCGAGAGCTGATCTCCTTGCCGCGGGGACGCCTTGGAACGGCCGCATTGCCGACGCTATTGTTGTTGTCCTTCTCTGCGGCGGGGAACAGCGGCGGCCTCGCGGTGGTGGCCGTGGGAAGATCACGGCGGCGAGATGGGGACGGAGTCATCTTGTGCGCTCGAGCGGCGGAGGCTCCCGGAGTGCCGCCTGACCCGGCCCCCGACGCCGGTATCGCGGGCACCATTGCGAGAGATCTCCGGCTCCAGGCCTCCGGCGAGAGCTCAAGCCACAGGAACAGGAAGCAAGTACAGGGAGAAGTAGCACCTGTAGCGGAACAAGGATGTGATAATATCACTCATGAGAGAGAATGTGTTGTAAAGGAGAAGGAATTGAAAAGAGAGGAGGAAACTAAAAAGGATGTGGGAAAATGAGAAATAAAATTGAAGTGGTCTAATGGCTAAGAGGTGTTAACGATGAATAATTAGAGAGCAGTTTAAGGGGTCGTTATTGCCATGTTTACTCATGGTTAATTAATAGCTTAACGTTGGTAAGGGCTTGAGATAAGCACACGAAATTAGTTTTATTCAAACCTTCATGTCACGAGGAAATATGGAAACAAAGCTAAGCGTGTGGCTTTTATTTCTCCTCCTATTTTGCCATTTGTTTTTATGCATCATTTCTTTTAGTTGATGTTTTCTATTTTGTATCTATTTGTTTGTTTAAAAAAAGGTAGACTTTTCTTTTTTTTTTTTTTTTGTCACCAGTACAAGCCGTAAGGGGTTGTGTATTTTTTTTTCCGTCTCTCTCTCTCTCTCGAATCCATGCTCTTGTCGCATGTATAATCTTGTCCTATTACTGGAAGATTGAGTAACAATCTAAAATGAGAGTTGAGAGGTTGGTGTACTATAGATGCTCTAATTTTGGGGCCAAAAATGCATAGTTGTGGACATCACAAGATTGAAAATGTTATGATGCACGCCTTTTTCTTTCAGTGGTTGGATTTAATTGGTTAATGCAATCTTATTAGTTAGCCTTCCTAAGTTTTGAGAAACAAGATATTGACTATGAAAAGAAGACAAAACACACACTCGCACACTGATGTATGTTTTGTAATGCATTTGTTGGCTTTGTAGGCTGCGTTATGCAATCATGAACTTGGGGTGTGCTGAAACCATCAGAGCAGTAAACAGCAACTTGTTTGCCCATTTGCTGGCAAAATTGAAGCTCACAGTAATGCCAGCTTAACCGCATAAGTGATCAAAAGTTTACCATTCCATATGAAGATTAATTGACCAAAGTTGATTGTTTGTTTGTTTTTGTTTTATATTTAGTAACAAATAGCGATTATTTAGAATCAAAACTCCATTATAAATGTTTGATAAATATTTTTTACAATAATGTTTAGATGTTTGAACACAAAATACTTTATCTTATAAAATGTAGAGGTAACGATTTCATATTTTATTCTTATTATATCATCATTCTTTTTAAAATAAAAAACTATATTTAATTACTAAACATCATATATTTTTATTTTAATATATCACATCTTTAATTTTACTTACAATCCAAATAAATTTTTTATTTTGAAATAATCAATATTTTCTATGTTAAAATATTTTTTTAAAAAAATACTATTTAAAATAAAATATTATAAATTAATTATTACGGATATGATGTATATAAAAATAATTATAAATTTATTTTTGTCATTGTATATAATACACTAATTTAATCGTTATGTTTATCAAACTATTTTTATTAAATTTATAAAGAAATCGTTATTCGATATCCATTGATAACTAATCGTTATATTCAAATCATATTGTTATTCTCTAGTCGAATAATTATCCTCTAATCAAATCGGTAACTTTGTCAAACAGAACCTTCGTTCTATATGTTCCCTTTTATGAAGCTTGTTACTAAATTACTTTGAGAATAACAATTGTTGTAGGGTATATCATTTCCATTTTGCAACTAAAAGACATAAAGACCAGTAGAATAACAAATTGTAGGATATAAAGTCCACATGTGGAGATTTAAAAGGTATGGCCAAGCATGCAGAGATGTGCCCAACCAATGCCTCTTATTAGTAATATTGTCTTTATATCCAAGGGCTGTGTTTGGCAACAAAACTTTAACCAGAATTGAGCAAAGTTTTGCTAAACACCTTTCACAACGAGAACTTTCGAACTTCTCACCACGTGACACCTTTGTCGAACTTTTTTTCTAAAGTTCCTGAAAAAAATGTTCTCATCAATCGTGAGAACTTTGCAGCCGACATAAACTTACCCATTTTTTCTCTCTCCTCTCTCTCCCTCGTCTCTTCACCTACTTTTCTTGCCATCTCTGCCCCCCATCATCTCCGCTGCCGCTGCTGTCATCAATGCTGCCGCCGCCGCTGCCACTGTTGCTGCCACCGCTACCGCCGTCGCCGCTGCCGCCGTCACCGTTCTCCTGTCGTTGCTGTCACCGCTGCCATTGTCGCCACTATCACCGCTGCCGTCGCCGCAGCTGTCACCGCTGCCGTCTCCGCAGCTGTCACCGCTGCCGCCGCCGCCGTTGCTATCGCCAACTAAGATTAACGATACTTCCTCCGACATGGTCATGTAGTGCCACCGCATGGTGATCCACTACAGCCTTTGCGAGCTCCGCTTTGCGGTCCAAAGTTTTGATGCCCAAAAACTTCTCCGTCAAATGTTCACGAGAACTCGGCCATCACATTTCAGGAACTTTGGAAAACTTCGGTTCTCTAATTCAAACACAGCCAAGAAGAACACACATCTGGTGGTGGAAGTAAGCAAACATCAGCAGTGACTATATAGTGTGATATATTATTTTTTCTGCACACTCAACTTTTTGTTTCCTATATATGAATTAAGCAAGATGATGAAGTGGACGTACGTGATCTGTAAAACAAAGTCGCGTTTGAACCACTGCCGAAGAAACCATACGTGATTCGTCCGCGAATGACCCCAAACGCAAAGTCCAAGCTGGTCAGAGGTCCTTGTAACCGTGGAGGGAGGAGGGTTGATGGAAAATTCATTAGATGCTGCGGTTTTCCCCTCATATCATATCATATTCCAAAGTTCCAAATGGAGTTGAGGTACAAGTGGAAGTAGAACGTATTCTAAATCATGTCATTTGTTACTTGCGAGGGACGTTGGAGAGGAGAGATTCGTGCCTCGGCGGCCATTCATACTTGTTTTTTTTTTTACCACTTCTGAATCCATCAAATCATTGGTCCATGGCCACCGAAAAGGTGTTCAAGTGCTCAACCTCCTCTGATGATAACGTTAGAACTGTTGTTCATCACCATGTCAATATCAAATTTGAGATGTACTTCTCGAATGATTCACAAGTCTTGATTCACTCATGTTGAAACTCGAAAGAGAGGTCAAACCACATGTTGTCTGCCCTTGAACCTAGGGGCTGCACTAGCCCCATGATATTTTCCTGTCCTCAAGGATTTAGAATACATATTGGCAGCTTAAAGAAATATATATATATATATATATAATATGCATATATATATGACGTCATTAACCTCACTTGATTCAGAGATTTTTTATGTTTCCTAGGTGAAGGACATCTCCATCCTATTCCAAAACCTGTGTTACGTACAGATAGTGTGCTAGCTGAATCCGATGATGCAACTCCTACTTCATACTATACAATTCGGATTTCAAAACTAGAGACGATTAGGTAGTCGAAGAGGATGGAAATCAGACCCCTAGCAGTAGGGATTACCAGCTAATTGGAAGCTTTTGGATTTATCAAAGATGGTCTTGCCTAACATTTGACTCGAGCAACACTTTCCACTTAGCAAATTGGACATGTAATGGCTACAAAAAAAAAACAAACTTCAAGGAAGACGACGAGTACCTGCCTTGACGTAGGACGAGAATTAATAGGACTAAGCAAATTAAACGGCGTTAAATTGAAAGTATCGTCCACCGGTGTGCACTTCGAAAGGCTACGTGGATGGACATGGAATGATTAGGACGACTAGGAATTGTGAAATTGTCTCATGTGCTTTAACGATTCTGATATAGTGATTTGTTCACTAGGCATGTAGATCTTCTGGACAACAACAGTGGGGATGACATGTGATATGATTATAACTCGGCAAATGCTCTTCGTGAGCTGTTGAAGATTAACCCAACAAGGACCTATAACAAACGATCAAACCTTGCACCATTTGTCATATCCGTGGTGAAAGTTTAATTGTTATTGTGACATCTTTTGCTCCCATACGTTGTGCATATATAGATGTGGAAGCTTCTGACACAGCTGCACAAAAAATAAAGGTAGTTATCGTGTAACACTATAAGAAAAACGCTAATTACAGACGGTCAAAACCGTCTGTAATCAACCCAAAAACCGTCGGTAACCGTATTACTGACGATTTTTCGGACGGAATTGATCCATCGGAAAAACGTCGATTTGCGATAGTTGTAAAACATTTGTCGATAATACCGACGGTCCATATGGTGGGCTCGGCCGTCGAAGGTTGAGTATCGACAGTTCAAACTATCGATACGTATCGATGGTTGTAACCGTTCATACTATCGACGGTTTGAACCGTCGAAATACTCATATCGACGGTCGACTTCACATCTGATTTTTGACGACTCAAACCGTCGAAAAGCTTGCACGGACGGTCAGAACCATCGATAAGTATCGAAATATTTGTTGTTGATAATGAATTATCAGCTATTTCCGACGGTTCTGACCGTCGAAAATAAAAAAATATTAAAAAAATGTTGAAATTTAATGTCCGAACATATAATACAACAAATATTTGAGTCTCGCATTCCAAACACATATCACCATTCCAAACACATTTATATCCAAACATAAGCAACATAAGCTATACCATAATTGTCCAAACACTTATAACCATAAAATTGTCCAAACCAAATATGAAGAGCTTAATTCCAAACACCATTACAAAGAACATATAACCATCACATTCCAAACACCAATCCAAACACTATTACAAAGATAATGACATCAGTAGAGCTTAAGATGAGTCTCGCCGCCGCGTCGGATCTGTAGAGCTCTTCACAAGACAATTCGAACATCACGGAACCTGCAAAGATATTCGAAAAAGTTAGTACCCAAACATGATTAAGGATTCGATATATGGAACAATCACTCAATACATCAGTTGCAGTTAACGTAAGTAATTTTTTGGTAACATGCTAAAATGATTCTCGAATATCATAAATATAAAACGTAATGACATTCCTACAAGTTTAAGCTGTAAGAGACTAGTTCCTTGAGTTGATTTTGGCATTGTATTAGAGAATGCCCAGAGGCCAATAGTTTTGAAACTAAGAAGATAAAGAAATAAAAGCGACTATATACGACAAGAATCAGACAAGCTCCAAGTGGCGTTGTCTTCCATCTCTCGACTTCCGCCAGCGTGACAGCAGCAGCCATGGCAAGAGTGAAGGCAATGGAAGTTGGGACTTGAACTGTTTTCAACTTTTCTCAACCCTTTTTGTTGCTGAATTCTCATGTTGTTTCAACAATGCTCGTGCTTTCCAAGCTCTCCTACTGATGGCCTTTTTTCCTATTTTTTGCTTGCAGGAATGAACTTTGGAAAGCCATGTGTTCCTCAAAATAGCAATGAGCATGGGAATTTAGGGAAGGAAGCAAGACCTACAAATTCCCGGGTATTACTCGGAACCTCCTGACTTTGGAATAGCAGTCTAAACCCTTCCATTGCATTTGATGAGGAAGAAACTCTTATTGCATTCCTCGTAAGCTGATCATGTAATATGACTTGTCATTTTACTTGGCAACAAGCTGTGCGTTCCAATGCAATAAATGATTCTGATTGTTGAATCCTGCCGAGGAAAGGTCATTGGATCTATACATGGCCACTATATATTAATAAAATGGCACTTATTGCTAGATATGATAATTTCAATTGTCCCTCTAAAACTAGTATCCTAATTTATATACCATAGATTCTTCTTGTGGCAACATAGAGCCAAGAGATGGCAGCCCACACATGATAAAAAGATAGCTTAATTCTTAGAAGCTCATGCAGATTTTTTAATAAGAGGAAACTACCCCATCATTTGACATTTGAGAATAGCAAAAAGGGACAATACATATATGCATATATGAGCATGACAACAGTATGAACTCCTTGCTAATATGAGAAATTCTTCAAAATACAAAAGGTTCCACGAACCTAATTACTGCTAGTGAAGATTTTGTGCACATCATGCTGATCCAATATCACACAATAGCAAACAACTATATGTTTATCTGTTTATAGCAACACGTAGTAACAATCGTATTGGTTTATGACTGTAACTTTGTGCTAGCACATTTCAAACAAGGACACCTAATTGTTCCCTCCCATATTGAAAAGACTGACAAGCCACACTAACATAATAGTCAACGCCATCTATGAATTTTTGTGTCAAACCTCTGCGACCAGGATTATTTCTATTGTACGTCCATCGACGATCGTGTATGACATAATGTCTGCATTATTTGCAAATCATAAAAAATTTAGGTGAAAAAAAAATTTACATCATGCATGTATAGCGAAGAAATAAAAAAAAATACGTCGTTTAGAGTCACAGGGACAAACTACAGTCATGCATGTATAGTGAAAAAAAGGTTTATGAAACAACAGTCATGCATGTATAGCGAGCTAAAATACTTGATTTCCATGTTTGTTCGAGGGGATTATTTTGGATCGAGACAATTAGACAAAGTTAAAGAAGCCTGCATAGTGAACGATGCAAAAATCTAAAATGTGTTGAAGCCATAACACTTTTATATGTTTGGTTCAAACTACAATAATCCATGAAATTCGAGAGGAAATGAATAATAATTAAACTAAAATTTGGGACACGATTAGGAAAAAATATAACGTGACAAATTTCATTTGAAGTATTAAAAAAAGCTCAAGTACATATACTACCCTTTTCAAAACTCAATCTCCACTTCTATCACCGCATACATGAATTATGAATTATTTCATAACCAAAGCACACGATTTTACCAAACATTTCATAAAAGACTTATGACATTTCAAGATAAATACATACTAATGAGAGCAGCCATAACGATAAAATTGCATTTCTAATGTAAAAGACTGAGATCTGGAGATGCCTGTTACCTTGGATCACTTGTGATGGCGGCAGCACAGCAATCTCTTCTTGCACCCTGCGAAAAAACCAGCGAATAACAGGATCATGTCCAACATTACTAATAATTACGATGCCTCTAAATTCAAACTCATAAGCCTCCCTTTGCTTAACTTGAAATTAGTTCTGATAGTCTTATAATAAGAAATAGATTATAAAGGTTTATATGTGTAGTCCCAAGCACATTTGAGATCACTTGTGTAGGAGGTCTGCAATTTAGATTATAAGGAATGCCAATTTGGAAAAAAAACATCGAGAAAATGATGAAAACTTGGATTCTTAAAAAAAAGATAACCATTCATTAAACAAAAACGAAACTGAAGAAAAAGTCGCAATGAATTTTAACAGCCAGAAAAATTTCGATGGATCCGCGCGCGGAGGGCGGCCAGATCCGGCCGTCGCGCGGAGGCCGGCCGGATCTGGCTGCCGCGCGCGGAGGGCAGCCGGATGTGGCCGCCGCACGCGGAGGGCGGCCGGATCTGGCCGCCGTGAGGAGGGCAGCCGGATCTGGCCGCCGTGAGGAGGGCAGCCGGATCTGGCCGCGCGGAGGATGGCCGGATCTGGCCGCCGCGCTCGGAAGATGGCCGGATCTGGCCTCCGCGCGGAGGGCGATCGGATCTGGCCGCCACGCACGGAGGGCGGCCGTATCTGGCCGCCGCGCGGAGGGCGGTCGGATCTGGCCGCCGCGCACGAAGGGCGGCCGGATCTAGCTGCCAGAGAGAGCAAGGAGGGCGGGGATCGGTGCCTACCTGCGCCGGTGATTATAGTCGACGGCGAGGGAAGGCAATGCGGGAGGTGGCCGCCGGACGAAATGCGGAGGGCGAAGAGAGACGCGAGATCGAAAACGGACAAAGTGACAGTGGGGTCGGGTATTTATATAGCCAGTTTTCGACGGTCATAATCGTCGCAACATTGGTAAATATAATATAATATTAATTCGAATTAAGACGGTCAAATCCACTGGACAAACCTAAACCATCGAAACTTTCGACGGTTTTAGTCGTCGATATATATAATAATATATTTCTCAACTGAACAGAATTGTATAAATTATAAATTTTCATTTTCGACGATTAAGACCATCGAAAATAATTAAAGTAGAATATTTTAATTAATTAAAATCTCATAACATTCCGACGGGTCTGACCGTCAAAATATCGACGGTTCCGTCAAACGTCGCAAATTTCGACGGTCAAAACCGTCGAAAATTAAAATAATAATACCGGATCAACGTTGAAATATTTCGACGGCTAAGACCGCTGGAAGTTTCGATGGATAGTGAACCGTTGAAACTTTCGACGGTCTGAACCGTCAAAATAATAAAATTTTCGACGAAAATTTTCGACAAATTCTGGACCGTCGAAAGTTTAGACGGCTGGAACCGTCGAAAAATACCCGACGAAAATTTCGACGGTTTACACGATCCGCCGAAAAAACCGTCGGTATTTCAGACGGATGTTGGATAGTCGAAAATAAACCGTCAAAAATCCGGCTTTTTCTTGTTGTGTAATAGGAGACTAGGCCATGAGAAAAATTTTGTCTGCCAAACTTGATTGGCTGCTAAACAAACTCATCCAAAAATGGTAGAGTGACGCCTTTAAGGAAGCTTCGTAAATGATAGATCCATTTTGATCTGCACTAGTACCTGTGAACCCCTTTAAGAAAGGAGAAGGCATATTGAGACTTTTGTTAGGGTCACAACTTGGCGCACTTGTAGCATGGCAAGTATGCTCTAGCTCCTGAAAGTGATGCATACATGATGAGGAGAATTATTAGTTCTTGGTCCCAAATAAAGACCCTTCACTTAGTTTCATAGATAGCTCTACTTTAGAGTGAGCAACTAGTAGAAACCTCAAATATTTGTGGTAAGGAGCATTGCTTTATTATGCAAAACTAGAAATAATAAAGTTTTCTCCTTACTGAAACATCTAGAATTTCTCATAGAAATGCAAAACAAGAGAAAAGCAAAAAAAAAACATATTTATCATAACTTGATAGGAAAGAAAACCTTTTTTCTTCTCTCTGTTTGAGCTGTCGAATGTTATCGACGGTCTGACCCGTCGATAGTAATTGATGGCTCAAACCATCGATATGTATCGATGACTCGAACTGTCTTTTCGACAGTTAACACCATCGATTGTTCGATGGCTAAGATCACCAAATTGATCGTCGAAGATTTCGACGGTCATTTGGTAACCGTCGAAAATAGTTTGTGAGGCCTAATTTTCGCGTGAATTTCATCCGTCGAAAAATCCGTCAAAAAGTCATATTTCCAACGGTTTTGTTTCATTACAAATGGCCGTAATCGTCGGTAAATGAGATTTTTCTTGTAGTGTGCCTTGACATGTTGATCTCATTGTATATATAGTCTAATTGGATAACAGCAAGCATATTTAATAATGAGAAAAAAATAATGCCAGCTCCTTCACATTAATTTCCAATCTTAATCCAACTGTTGTGTATATCAAAAGAAAATTAAATAACTAAATAAAAACTTCAAATATCAACCTTTTTATGAAAAGGTGACCTTAATGTCACTTCCAAAATCTTAATATAACTAATATATTACTTCTTTACCTTTTAATATTTTCAATAAAGGTAACTAGAAATTTTTTACACCTACTAGCTAGTAATATTTTTTACAAATCTTTACCTTTTAATATTTTTAAGAAAGTTACCTATAGGGAAGATGATTTTTTTTTGTATCCTTATCTTGTCTCTCTTCTTTACTATATAGTTATAGCTAGGTAACACAACATTAATTCTTAATAATACTATATTTCTTTTCTTCTTATTTTTATATTTTAACAATATTCTTTTACTTCTGATTGAACTAAGATTTGTAAACACAGTTGGAATATTATGCAAAAAAAAAAACCATGTTAGATTACTATTGTAATTTTACAATGTAACAATTTAGAATTAGTTCAATTTTGTGTAAGAAAACTATATTGTCTTATATAGAGAAACATATACAAAAATACTAGTCATCCTAATGCCACTCCGTTGTCACTATTTTGTTTTAATATTTTTTGCATATATAAAGGCAAACGAGAACATTTCTCTATAAACTATTTCCTTGATAAGTAATTCATTTTAATTCCATCATCTTTTTCTATTTGCTAACGATATAACAAATGACATTTTTATTTCCAATTAACCTGCTACGTTAATTAACTTACAATAAGAATTCAGCATAAATTTGTTTGCATAGTACTATGAAAATTGATTAGAAATGTTAGTTTAAACAAAATCAACGAAATGAATTTTTTCAAATTTAAGATATATGGTCTTCTGTGTTAATATAATAAAACTTAAAAATCAATGCCAATAGACTAATACTAATAGTTGTGTCATTCTTATTATTATATATTGTCTCAGAACCCTAATATATAATAATATTTATAATTGATGCATCAATTTTAAGAAAACAATAGAGAAGATAGTAATATAAAATAAATAGTTCTATCTTTTTTGCCAGTTGTCTAATTGTCATTACTAAAATTAAAATGGTAAATAACTAATAAACAAATGACATTGAGATTTTGAAAGTGTTGTTGAGACCCCTCTAAAATTGCTCATGATCATTGATGCTAATAAATACTAGGGTAAAATGAATATGTGAAGCACTCTCCTTAGTCGTCCAAATCAAATTTGATGGCTCATATGTAGGCGCGAGATTTTGCCTACATCTCGCAAAATTGTTTTTGCATCTCGCGAGATTTTTTCCCCTCCCTCCCTCCCTCTTTGGATCCAGGGCGTGGGCTAGCAATCCAGGGTCCGACGGTCCGATCTCCCCCTCTCCTACGATTTTTATCTAGATGTGCTCTCTCGATCGCCCCTCCCTCTCTCAATCTCCCTCTCTCTCTCCTCCCTCCCTCCTTCCCTCCCTCTGACTGATTGACGTCGAAACCTCGAAGTTCATATCGTCGCTCCTCGTTTTCGCATGTTGGCAATTTTGCATTCTCGTGCTCTGGCGCCACTAGTGGTCAAGCGATCTCTTTCTAAGGCTTCTTCAGTCGGCATCGATGTCACACCCAACTTCTGACTAAATTTTAATCCGAATTATTGAAATTCTTAACCTTATTTAATTATTTTAAAATAAATTTGGCAAAAGCTCCTCCCTTATTTAATGACGTCACTTATTAGTATAAATAACAATTGTATTCATCAAATTTTAATCAAAATATATAAAACATATCATTCACATGTCATCATTCATATTTCACACGCTACCCAACATATAGTACTATAAATAGTTAAGTGTCATATCACCTCACAAATTATTTCCAATTATCATCGTTACAACACTTATGTTTATATAATACATGTATGCTTTCAAAAATAAAAGTGAAAGAAAAATAAAAGTGCTCCGACGGTTCGACCTCATCTATATGCGTCAAAAGTAAGTTTCGTGTCGACTCAACTCGAGAATTTAGAATTATCTAAAAAATTCAATAAAGGTAATGTGAGCAACAATCGTTTGCTCAGTGAATGGAATAAAAGTACAACATATGAGAATAATACAAAATACATATAATATTTAAATAATTAGATTCTCCATATGAGAAAACATTTAAAGCATAACTCATATAACATAAATTTTCAAATCATATGAACTTTTACATAAATAAAAGCGTTCCAAGATATTCACAGTTAAACTCCAACATGTGTCATTGCATATACTCATCATGGCTCAATACTTATTCATCTATGATCAAGTGTCATACAGTTAAGTAGTTTCATAATCAAGAGTCTCGGATACCTAGAGCAAATCATGGGTTAATACGTATTCCCCCATGATTGTTGATGCGTAAAAAGTTGTAGTAAAATAAATCCACTAGCAAGTGCGCTAGTCGCTCAAGTAATATAAAAAATAGGAGATTGTCAAACCCACGAGAAACTATCTAAATCAATTCTGTCCTAAAAATATACTAAGAGAATAAAAGGGTTTTGTGTTCTAAAATAGAAATATAAAAAATTGCATAAAATAAATGATTTGATAATTAAAAGTAAAGTGGTGAAGAACCCTAGGAATTCTAGATGATCAAAAGTGAGGTCAATTCACATGCAATAGAAAAGATTGAACTTTTTAACAAGAAGATTCAAAGTCAATTCTTAAGACAAATTAGAATCACACAAGATAATTAAATCGATCTACCTTAACTCCTAAAACTTAAAAGATTTCTAACGATGAGTAAATCCCTTAATTAACAGAGAACTAAGACACATGAAGTTGTAAATCCTAATCTAATAATTATTCTCGCTGGATATAATTTATTAGACCGCAGATAATCAAGTATTGCGCTAAATTATAAGACTACTGGTATGATTGGGTTAACCTAGTTAAGATTTTATTTACTAAAAAGTATTATGCCCTGAACTTAATCACCCTAGAACCAGTTTGTAATCCAAATTCACAGCAAGATACTCTCAAAAAATAAGATTGAAGAGCCATGATCATAATCGAAAAAAACTAACAATTATATTAATTCAATGCTAAACTGGTTCATATAGTTTTTCAGAAAAGATATAAATCTCTATCACAAACTAGAGGATAAAAAATAACAAGAATAAAGTAATAGGGCATCCAACAATGAACAGAGAACATGAGATCTTGCTTTATATGATTTTTTGTAACGATCTTGGAGCTCTAACGCTAAGTTACTCCTCCTTCTGCTCCAATAATCTTCTTCAACTTGAATTTATCTCTTCTGCAATAGGCATAGTTCCCAGGGTCTCAAGAACGAATTTCCATGTTTCTGAAGTCTTCTATTTATAATCCCAAAGGTTCCCGATAAGTTTTGATAAGTTCAGAGTCCAAAAGCCATCTAACAATATTTTTTGGTTTAGACTCCTTCTTGACTTTAAATTCTCATGATTTATCTTCAGTTACGTACACTAATCATCCAATTTAACTTCTATAAGGTTGACCACCACCCTGGCATCTCGATTCGATCAAAATCCTTTTAAGAAATAAATGATCAGAAAAATTCAGCACGAACAGTCTATAATGAGTGTTCACGGTCAAATTCAACTCCAATTCGAAGTGTCTGTAAGGTGTTACGGCCCATAACAATGTTGTAACAACCCGGGGTAATTCTAATATTCAGCTTCTGTGTGCTCCGTGATCATCCCCTTATGACGCGTAAGTTGGGGCCGACCGTTATGACTCTCTTACGATCTGTGATGACTTTTATATGACTTCGACTGCGGGCATAATTCGCGAAGGTCGATATGTCCTCTGATGTTACGGGTCGTTAGATGCTTATTACGACCCATAATGTCTTTGTCAAAATCTTATGACCCTTTTGTATGCATCGTGATGGTTTCAATATGCCCCGTTACGTAGATATACTTAACTTTCAATCTCTTTTGTGTGGTCCGTTAATCAAATGTTACGGCTGGTGATGAAAGATGTTGAAGTCTGATACAGGTTGGGAAATCCAGACGACAACCCATTACATACTCCTTTTGCTAAGATTTTCATCCTGTCATACCCGTGAGAAATATATTACAGCCTGTCATATGCTTTGGCTTCATTCTGCGATGGTTATGTGAGTGCCGTGAAGATATTATGACAGCCCGTAAGCTAATGTCCAATGCGAGAGTATATGTGTCTAGGATCCGTTAGCTGTCCATCATGGTTCGTGCTTTCAACAGACAGGGGCATTAAAACTCTCTTACAGTCGGTGACCAATCACAATATATCTGTTCGCCTTTTTGTAAGGGCCATGAGAATATTATAACGACTCGTAACATTAACCTTCTTGCCATGAGATTGGTGTTACAGCCCGACGAAGGGTATTTTCTACTTTTGAGGTTGATTTCTTCATCCTTTTTCGCTCGGATATTTTTCTTAAATATTTTCCACCAAATTAAGAGATTGTCTTGCAAAATAACGCACATCTATGTAGTCTAAGAGTTCAAAAAAATAATTGTAATAAATAAAACAAAATTAATGCATGCCATGGAAAAAATTACGAAAATAAATCTAAATGCAACTTAAATTAAATGTTATAAAATACATGCATCAATTATGTGTCATACAATTAAGCATAATTTCACAATCATGATTCTCGAATACGCAAAGCATATCATGGATTAATACATATCCCTCCATAATTGTGTGTCATATAATTAAGCAGAGCTTCACATTCATGACCCTCGGATACGCAGAGAAAAACATGAGTCAATATATATCCCTCCATGATTGTGTGTCATACAATTAAGTAGAGCTTCACAATCATGATTATCGGATACGCAGATCAAAATAGGGTCAATACATTCACGCAGAGCAGCCCCAAATGGCAAATACACCCGATATATGCCCCAAAGGCTTCATGTATATCAAATGCGATTCCAAAGACCTTTTTTCAACTAGCATGGCAAATAACACATGGAGTTTAACAATATCAAAATACACATATCATAATTTCGTATCAGTATCAAGTAAAACTTATTTTATATTCACAAGCATTATTTCCTGAAAATATTTTTATATAAGAGGTTATTCCATCTCATATGAAATCCTTGAAACATATCATAAATATTTTTCGTAGCTCAAGATATGCTTCAATAGTAATAATAATAATTTTTGCTTAAGATAGTATCATAAATAAAAGATTGTAAATTTACTCACCCACCTTATACTTTATCCTTTCAAATGAAGTATACTAGATCTTTCTCATTTCACTTATAGCTTCATAGTTTCCTACAAACAATAATGCTATTTCACTTTTCAATTATTATTAATAACAATATGGAATGCATGCTCCCCATGCGCGAACCCTTCTTCACCTTAAAATGCATATAACTCCTTCTAATAGAAATGTGTAATTTTAGGTGGGTTTATATTCATATGCTACTTCACACTTGAAACTATTTAATCTTCCAAAGCTTAATTAGGTGTTACATCATATTTTCAGACTAAGTGTTTGTTAATGAATAATTCATAACTTTTCAATCACGAGTTCAAATCTTATAATTATGGATAAATTAGAAACTAGACTTATTATGATTTCCAACCCCCAAATATCATTAACTAATTTCAAGTGAGAAAGTAATAAAATCCAAGGCAATCTGGTCTAGGATTTGTGTTCTAGCATACTGTGTGTCATTGAAAGATTAATTTATATGTTTATACATACTTGCCTATTTAATGAGATCATAATTTTCCTGACAAATAGACTTCCTTACTATTTAGTTATAAAACTTATATAATTTAACTCCTTGTATAAACGTATGACAAAAATAGTCAATTTGGGTTGTGATATATCAGAAGAATCACTATGAAATGAAAAATTCATTTCTCCACATCCAAATTGGATGATTCCATTTCTCACCGAATAATTTTTAAGTCTAAGTAAACATATCTAAATCTTAAATCCTAATTCGTTTCATACTAATCATGTACTAATTGACAAGACGATCTTATCTCTAACTCAGGATAGAGTGAGCGACCTATGAAACTGTGTTCATAACTTCCTCTATAAAAGTGATTTTGAGTTGATTCTAAAGGTCATGGAAAGCTAACATAGAAAATGCGGGCCGAGGTCAAGAGCAGACAATATCACACGCTAATGGAGAATGTTACATATGGTATCAGAGCCACTCCGCGTGGACCTTTGTGTATGGTGGGGTGTGATCACTCAACGAGGGCGTTGAGTCCCCTAAGGTGGGAAGGGTGCATGAGACATGCCTTGTATTAGTCCCACATGCATAAGTCACGAGAGATATGCTGGGTATATATGAGAATATGTCCTTCACTA
This sequence comes from Pontederia crassipes, assembly GCA_030549335.1. Classification (NCBI taxonomy): domain Eukaryota; kingdom Viridiplantae; phylum Streptophyta; class Magnoliopsida; order Commelinales; family Pontederiaceae; genus Pontederia; species Pontederia crassipes. Next base: position 57,504,761 of record CM060191.1, read on the forward strand.
GGTGTGATGCATTTTCAGAAAATCGTGCGGGCCAAGGCCTAGAGCGGACAATATCACACACTAGTGGGGACCTAGTGAAGGACATGTTCCCATATATACTCAGCATCTCTCCCATGACTTATGCAGGTGGGACTAATTCAAGGCATGCCTCATGCACTAAGAGGTCGAGCCGCTGGAGCACTTCAATTTCCCTTCACTTTTGTTTTTTTTAAGCATGCATATGTAATAGATAGTCTTATATGTTATTAAATTTGTGAGAAACTTTTTGTAAGATTGTATAAGACTTGATTATGTGAGATGTTACATGTGAGATGATTTGTGAAACAATGATGATAATATATGAATGTCATGTCTTATAACTTTTATTTAAACTTTGATGAATATATATATATATATATATATGCATCTCTTGTATGTATTGGCAAATAATACAAGATAAATAAGGGAGGGAGTTTTTGCCGATTTGTTTTTTTGAAATTGCTAAACATAACTAAGATTATAATAATTGGGATTAGAACTTAGTCACGGAGTTGGGTGTGACAGATTTTGTATGAATCATTTAAAATTTACGAATTTATGGAGAAGTAACCAGGAAGTTATGATCAAATGAATTTGAAGGTCAATTTCAGATTCGAAACCTTACCTTAACCGAGCGACCTTGGCGAATTTCCTCAAGCGGTTCTATTAAGAATTTTCTTTTGCAAATGTTTTGGCCCTCCAAATATGAATATGTAGTATATTTTTTTTCAGATTTTATTCCACGTCATATGACGGTTTGGAAAAATAAGTTTCAACTGGTGAGCTGTCTGCTTCAGCTGCTTGAAATCCTATTGGTTGAAATAAAGATTCTATCATATTATTTTGTTAAAAATTAGTGTTAACTCTCTAATTAACCTTATTTAATCATAGTTAAATTATGTTTATTATAATATTTACAAATATTAAAATTTATTCCTAATAATCTTATATAATTTATTTATAACGCTTATCGATAATTTAATTATCATTATGCTTTAATCCAAAAGTTAATTGCTACATGCAACCATGACTATATAAGCATCTAGACTAACTTAATATGCTAATTAGAAGCATGATTATGTTAAGATGACATTTGTGGAGTACGTCCGTGACAATCGACCTCCTCTTTCATAATCGATGGCGGCGAGAGGCCGACTCTCTTGGAAACCCGAGATAGCCCCTGCCGTCGTGGAAACCTCGGTGCCCGCCACATCCTAAACTTCCATCTCCGAGATCACTATTGACTCCGATGCCTCTCCAACATTGTGCCGCCAACACCTCCGCACTCCTACCTCCGCAACTCCTCTCGTCGCAATTGTTGGCGTGGTCCAATCATGAAAGAGAGGGTGGGTGGGCATTTCGTGAGATGAATATGTGTCGATGGATTAAATTTTGATGGCATCCTATTAGATCTAATTTGAAACATCAGATGACACGTTTCACACGGTGTAAAGAAAATGATGCTTCATATATTCATTTTACCCTCTATATAATATAAAACTACGCTTTTAAGTTGTTCAGGATAAAACTATATAACATTCTTTTTTCATCATTCTCTCATTATTTTTTTTGTATTTTGTATTTATTCTAATATTTTTATTTTACTTTCCCCATTGTTTCACCTTCTAATAATATGTATTGTCATTTAATTTTCTTTATGAATTAATAAGTATCATTAGTGGCCTCATAAAGAGCGCACACAATCTACTCAGAACTTATTATATCATACTTCTAAAATATTAATATTTCAAAAATAAAATATAAAATTATTCCGGTTTCGCGTGTCTTAGAGAGGTCAGGTACTTTAACAATGATAGAATAAAAACAAGGGTTATTTCCTTTAATCACCCCTAAACTATCACGATTTTTCAAATCTAACCCCAAACTATGAACTTCATCTTTTGGGTCCTTAAACTTTCTCGATTTTTTCAGTTTGGTCCTTCCGTCCTATTCTGTCAACTTCTCAGTTAATTTTGATTTTTTTCCTATTTATGAAAAGTCCATTATACCCTTGCGCCCTTCCTTAAGTGTAGTCTCTTTTTGGTTTAAACTAATATATAATAATAAATATAAAAATTAATTAAAAAAGGATAGGGGAGAATGACGGTTCCCCGCGTCGCCTGAGTGGAACGAGCTCGTCGGCGAGGAAGAAAACGAGGGCGCTGGCGCCCCCCAGTGAACTCGCCGGCGCACGCCTGAGCTCGCTCGCGCCGGCGTGGTTGCTCACGCTCAGGCGAAATCGAGCTCGCTCGCTCGCGCTCAGGCGAGCTCCCGCCGACACGAGCAAGCTCACTCGAGCTCGCCTTACTCGCCACACTCAGGTGAGCTCGTCCGCGCTCAGGCGAGCTTGCCTCGGGTTGCTCAGGCGACACGGTAGGAGGAGGGATCAATCCAAATCCCAACTGAATTAAAAATAAATTATAATTAGTTTCGATAATGATATATATTAAAATAATATATTAAAACAATGATATTATTATATTAGTTTCGATTTGAGTTCAAAATTTGGTCTAAACCCAATTTCGAATTTTATTATATTCCTTATTCATAATTAAAAAATGCTTATAATAATATATTAACTTATTTAAACATTTAGTTATAATAAATATAATTTTAATAAGTTTTGGATTCATTTCTAATTTTATTCCTAAACTTTTGAATATGTTCTTGTATTGATCGGGCCCATATCGATACCGGATCCAAAAAAAATTTGATCCGACAAGAATCGTGTTGGGACCAAGTCGAGAATGACCCAAACCTGATTCTGATAGCCCTAAGATCAAGAGCTTTAAGCGATTAAAAAAAAGGAAAGAAAAAGAAGCTGCAAAAGTCAAAAGACAATTCTTGAATGATATATGAAAATAGTTCTATTTGAATAGTGCTCTATATTGCAACCTCTATAATATGAAAAGTTATAATTTTACAAGACAATTGGAAGAGACAACCTTGAGACAGAAGTAATTAATTAAATAATCAATTGATGTTACTTTTTGAGGGGCCGCTTACGTATTATAATTAATTAGCCATAATGCCTTAATTAGAATAATGAAATATGACCTTCGAAATACTTCACCCATTTCACGACGCATTCACAATAATAATTTCTAGAACCTCCTCTAATAATCACAAATACACACTACATAATCTCTCCACAAGCAATAATACTCTTTTGTTATAATAGAATAAAGTAGGATAAATTTCATTAAATAAATTTCATCTTTATTTTGTAACTAGATTATCCTCCATCTTTTAATTTGTTGCACTAAGGGAAGTTTGGTTAGAGAATTTTTTCAGAAGGAATAGCAAATTTTATTCTAGAGAATATCTTATTCTAACTATATTTTTATTTTATCTCATGTTTGGTTGAAAAGAATAAAATTAATATTTTTTATAATTAAAATATTTTAATATAAATAGTTTACATTTATTATTATTATAATATAAATTATAATACAATAATATATAATGAAAAAATGAAAAAAATGGCGAAAAATAGAAAAGAAGGAGAATATCTTTGTTCTGTTATTTTAAAAGAATAAAGATATTCCTCAATTGATGCAAAAAAATGGTGGTTTTGCCTTTCTCCAGGTGCCAATTGTGTTTGACTCCATTCTCAAAAATATTGAGATATTCTAATCTTTATCACCAAACAGCCTCTAAATGCCCTTTCGACAAAGAAAGATAGTTTTTTCGATCATTTTATTTATGTGACACATTATTTTAAAATAAAAATTATATAAAACATTAAAATAATAAAAGGGTACAGCGCACCCCTCTCCCTTTGGTTGGCGCTCAGGTGCTGAAGGGAGAGGAGAAGGGGGCGGCTGACCCCTTCATCGTCTTTGATGCCATAGAGGAGGGGGTGAGCGTCGGAGTGGATGGGGGAAGGGGGTAGCCGCTCCCCTCTCCCTTCGATGCCTGAGCGATAGTCGAGGGGAGAGAGAGGGGACACACCACCCTTTTTTTATCATTTTATTATTTTATATAATCTTGATTTTAAAATAATGTGTCACATCAACGAAACGTTAAAAAATTGGCTATTCCTAATCGAAAGAGCATTTAGTGAAATAAGTTAAAAGATGGAGGACAATCTAGTTACAAAGTAAAGTTGGACGATTACGTTGGAAAAATAAGTAAAGTTGGAAGGGCATTTAGTGAAATTTATCCAAATTAAGTGTTCATGTGACGTCACAAGATTTTGATAAGAATAATAAAATAATCTAACCCAAGTCCTAAGGGGCCGTTTGACGCATTACCGATTTAATTAACTAATAATTTAGATCATCACTTAGATAGATTACCACTATTTAAATTACCGAAAATATAAAGTGTTTGGTAAATATCGGTAATATAAATAATAGTAAAAAAATAGTGAAAAATTTACCAAAATACTCCTAAAAATTATATCAGATTTTAATAACATATTATTATAAATAAAAAAATGAAAAAGTTCAAAAGTGAATATATATAAAAAAGAGTTATTTGCATAAACCTCTCTTAAACTATATGATATTTCATATTTAACTCCAAATGACGAACTTATTTTTTTTGGATTATTAAACTATCACGACTTTTCTACTTTAGTCCTCCCGTCCATTTCTGTTATGTTTTCCGTTACTTTTACTTTTTTCATTTATGAAAAGACTAAATTACCCCTTCCTCCAAAAAACACATGAAATAACAAATAAAAAATAAAAAAATCATTGGAAGGATTAAAGTGGTAAACAAAAAAATATCATTTATGAAAAAGACAAAACTACCCCCCCTTTCATTTTTCATTTTTTATATTTATTATTTGATGTATTATGGAGGGAGGGGTAATTTAGTCTTTTCATAAATGGAAAAAATCAAGAGTAATGGAAAACATAATAGAAGTAGACAATGACTAAAGTGGAAAAATCGTGATAGTCTAGGAATACAAAAAAATAAGTCCGTAGTTTAGGATTAGATGCGAAAAATCTCTATAGTTTATGGGACGTTTATGGAAATAATCCTATAAGAAAAGATAAGACAAAATTAAGAGCTATTTGTAAAAAATTCTAAATAATAAAGAAAATAAAGTTGAATGATATTTATTTATTAATAAAATAATTGAAATAAAAAATTAATTAATTAAATATTTTTGTCAAAATACATTCTCACCGACTAGTATTACATGTTATCTAGATTACTAGTGAGGTGCTAATCAAGATTACTAGAGTAATCAAAATTATCGGTAATGAGTCACAACCAAAAGAGATAACGTGACAAGTCCAAGAAATTTTAAGTAAAATAACCGATAATCTATCCAAATTACCTCGTACCAACGGCTTTGGAATTTTTAAAGGATAAAGGAGGTTAAATGTTATTTTTTAAAAAAACTAGAAGTATAATTAGATAGAGAATTGGAAGAAAACGAAAAGTAAATCCTAATTAGTAAACGAATTGAGATTTGATGAGAATCTTGATTAGATCTAAAAATTAGAATTAGAGAAGGATTAAAAATATGACTAAAAATAAAGAAAAAGAAGAAAAGTGAAATTATGTTGAGAGTAAAAATTATAATTAGAATTGATATCCAAAGAGAAGTTTAATAGATAAAAAATTTTCAAATAAGATATGATTAAGAGTTTTAAGGCTTAAAAATTTGAACTATTAAAAATAATATTATTTTATTTTTTAATATGAAATTTTGAGTGAAAAATATTATTACATTAATTAATTTAGAAATTTATATAAAATAAAGACATAAATGATAAAATAAAGGTATAGGCTGATTGAGATAAGTTATAGACCCAAAGTAAGAGATAAAAGAAGAATTTGAGTGAAACTGAGATTAAGATAAATTTTAAAAGTAAATTCAATAATGAGAAATTATTATGAGAGTCTAATTGAGTAAAAAAATATTAAAAATAATTCAAAATATTTGAAGATCCAATTGAAATCAAACTTCACTCAAAAAATTATAAATACTACTTATGTTGAGTTTTTCTCCACATATCAAAACTAGTTTCTACACAAAGTTTTCCACGTCTCTTCTTGTCTGATACGCCAACGGACAATGACTAAACCAACTCAAATTTTCGACATGAAAGAACATTAAAATATTGGTTCACACGTAATTCAAGGTGTCATTACGATGTAGTAATCAAATAAAGTTCAAAAATAAAAAAAAGAATTCACAATTATTTTTTTAACCAACTTGAGCTACGATATAGACTTCATGTTTCTTGTCTTGTATATGGTTCATTATATGAATTTAATGTGGATTGAATTGTAAATCATATTGAAAATATGACTACAAACAAATTGTGAATACAATTCAAGTTTAGTAATACCCCATTTGGGTTCACAGAAACTCGGTCAAGGTTGTGTGGGTTCAAACTGAGTTGGAGAACTAGATCCTAATAATGATGTCGCTCGAACCGGGTTCTTGTAATTTGACTTTGACACTGATGAGTAAATAGAATGTAGATTGACTTCCAATGTAAACCTACCTGAATTCCAATGACTACGAATGGATGGAAATGAATTGAATTGTTGTGGTCCATATTATGTTGGACCATCCGAATTTGGCACAATGAACAAACGCGGTACATGTTAGTGCAAAATTGAATTGAATTCAAAATTGAAATATGCAGTTCAAATTTCACCCTGTTCCACCCAAGTTTAGTTAATAGAATTAGTGTTAAGCTATTAATTATAAATCATTATGATAATTATGATATTAATTATTTCTAATTATATTAGTGTTATAATGGATCATCAATAATGGACTTATTGTGAAGACTAAGTTATGGTGTTGATAATGTTGCATCACAAATTGTTCATTGTTAATTGGTCATGGAGAATTAAAATCAACATCAAATTAATTATTGATAATATATGTATTGTTTAATTGATTGGCACTTAACTGATACGATGTGATGATCTATATGTTCCCATGAATGTATATCAAATTGACAAGTCACCCAAATGAATAATTGATAAACATAAATGCTTTTTATAAATAAGATAAAAAATAAAAAACCATGAGTTTTCGTGTTTTACGTATTGTAATCTTTATAGTATTGACAATTGTATTGCATGAATAAGAGAGATAACCAAACAACCATATGATTGCATGAATAACTCCAAAGATTAAAAAAAATGAATAACTATATGACAACCTATAATATTGACAATTTTATTACATCCCTTATGATTGAAGAATAAGTAAAAATAATTGGCTAATTGATAATTGCATTATAACTTTTATGGTATTGACAATTATATCACAATATATATGGTTGGTGGATTAAATTGTTATTTTTTTTATAGCAATTTGGTTGATAGATAATTAAAAGTTATTAATGAATTAATATTTGCATCTAATTGATCCTTATGGTTGATAGAGTTAACTTGATAATTATTAAATAAGTTGATTGACGATAATTAATAATTAAAATAAATTGATTGATCAGTATGAATAATTATTATAATTAATTCATTATCATTATTAATTGTTAAGTACTTATTGTTAATAATATTATTGTTTATTCATAATGTTGATATTTCGTAAGAATATTGACATAAGTGATTATTAGTATTATATGAATATTGGTATAATTGTATACTCATTAAATTTTTTTTTGTACTTGTAAGTTATTCATGACATATGAATTATGTACATACATTTTATATAATAATAATGTAAATTATCAGAAGAGTTATCAATCGTTTCACCATCGTCGTATTATATTCTACTCATTATGTGTGTACAATTTACTATATATTTTTTTTGATATATATAACAAAGTTCAGAGCGGAATGTCGTCGTATGATTCATGTAGCTGACCCCACCTAGTGGGATAAGACTTTGTTGTTGTTGTTGTTGTATATAACAAAGTTCAATTATAGGAATTGGATAGTATTATTGACATAACATTTTCTATGGATGAATTTGGACAAGTTACAAATTCTTCGTTCCAAAATTTTTACCATGCAAAACGTAAAACTCGGAGTAAATTTAATGACATTGCAAACTTGTAAGGTGAGCCCGATTCGAGAAGGGACCGATGAGTTCAACTCAAACCAACAATAATAATATTATAACGTTCGTTCCAATGTCTTTGGTTCGGCCACTACATTTGGCACGAGGGGAAATGTATAACAAACTCCACTCTCCACTTGGAAACCAGACGACGAAGATGACCCAACACCACACTCAAAGGCATTTTCGTTACGTGTCGAAGCACGAGAGGTCTGGGGACCGCAATGCAGCCATTAGCGCAATCAAACTTTGGGGGCAAAAAAGATTTAGACCCTTTCCATCATGATTCTTAATTATTTTTCTCCTTTTTTTTATTTTAAGAATTCCCTTAATTTGACAACCACCCGCACCGGGGTTTCTTCGCTCCCATCCACCACCGCATCGCCGTCCCCCACCTCGCCGGAGCGCCTGCGTTTCTACGATGGGCGAGATCTCCTACGAGGCTCCGAAGGATGATGAGTCGGTTTCTTCCCCGGAGGGCGCCGTGGCGGCTTCCCCTGCCCCGGCGGGGGGGAAGAAGCTGACGGTGCTCCCGTTGGTCGCGCTCATCTTCTACAACGTCTCCGGTGGACCCTTCGGCGTCGAGGACTCCGTGGCCGGAGGCGGGGGGCCCTTCCTCGCCCTCCTCGGGTTCCTCGTGTTTCCCGTCCTGTGGAGCGTCCCGGAGGCTCTTGTCACGGCGGAGCTCGCCGCCAGCTTCCCCTCGAACGGCGGCTACGTCATCTGGATCTCGTCCGCCTTTGGAGAATTCTGGGGCTTCCAGGAGGGCTTCTGGAAGTGGGCGAGCGGCAACATGGACAACGCCCTTTACCCGGTCCTCTTCCTCGACTACCTCCAGCACTCGGTACCCGTCTTCGCCCGCCCAGCCGTGCGCGCACCGGTGTTGCTCGCCATCACCTCCGCGCTCACCTTCCTCAACTACCGCGGTCTTCACCTCGTCGGTGCGTCCGCCGTGGCCCTAACCGCTTTCTCCCTCTCTCCTTTCCTCGTCATGACCCTGCTCGCGATCCCCCGTATCCGTCCTGGCCGCTGGTTCGCCGTCGACCTCAAGAGGGCCAACTTCAGGACCTACTTCAACAGCATGTTCTGGAACCTCAACTACTGGGACAAGGCCAGCACGATCGCGGGTGAGGTTGAGGACCCGACGCGGTCCTTCCCTAGGGCACTCTCCGGAGCTGTTGTGCTCGTAGTGGCCTCGTACTTGGTGCCGTTGCTTGCGGGTACTGGAGTCCTGGACGGGTCGAGGTCGGGGGAGTGGACCGACGGGTACTTTGCCCAGGTCGCCATGGTGATCGGTGGGCCGTGGCTCCGGTGGTGGATCCAAGCCGCCGCGGCCATGTCTAATATGGGTCTGTTCGAGGCTGAGATGAGCAGTGATTCATTCCAGCTGCTTGGAATGAGCGAACTGGGAATGCTACCTGCAATCTTCGCAAACAGGTTCGTTGGCCGTCTTCTCTGCTTTATTATCTTCACGGCAATATTCGTACATAGATGGCAAATGATGAAGAAGGAAAAATATAAAATAGATTATACAATTGTTAGTTCTTTGCATAGGAGAATGAAGCAAAGCGATGACAAATTAAAGCAATATTTCCAGATTCGAATTCAAATTCTAATAGATTGACTATGAGAAGTTTCCTCTAAGTAGGGATAAAAAGGATAAAGAATGGTTATAATAACAAATTGGAGTGTTCGATTCAAGACCTTTAGAACTTAGTTGAGGTGAGGAATAAGTGCTTATACAATATGGATTGTTCAGTTGAAGGCATAGTAGTGGAGCTTAGTTGAGTGACAAGTGTGTATACAAATTGGAAGTGATTTGCAGTTAATTCCAATTCTGTCATAATTATGTCAATTGACGAGTGCTTTTAACATGTGGAAAAAATGGTGATATTTGTAGATCAAAATATGGGACTCCAACCGTCAGCATTCTACTCTCTGCAACTGGAGTATTACTGTTGTCATGGATGAGCTTTCAGGAGATATTGGAGTTTCTCAATTTCTTGTACTCTGTGGGCATGCTTCTCGAGTTTGCAGCCTTCATAAAACTTAGAATCAAGAAGCCTGATCTTCATAGACCATACAAAGTTCCAGTGGATACATTAGGTGCCATTGTCCTTTGCATACCGCCTACTATTTTGCTTGTTCTTGTTATGTGTCTAGCCTCAGCCAGGACATTTTTCATTAGTGGAACTGTTATCATAGTTGGTTTTCTTCTGTACCCAGCTATTGAACATATGAAAAACAAGAAGTGGGTTAGGTTTATCTCGACAGCTCCTGAGAGTAGTCCTGGATCCCTTCTTGTGAAAAATCAGGAAGCCATTGATGAGGCTTCTGTCAACCTTCTGCCAGATCATTCATCAGTTGAAAAGGTATAAGAAAAACATAGTGATATAGGAAAATAAAGTGATGTATCTATTGTCAAATGTTGTAAATGGTAAATTACCTTACCTTCTTATTCCCACTGAAAACAAATACTGTTGGTGAGATGCGATTTTGTATAGAATTATTTGAACTAAGATCTTCGATTGCATGGGGAGCTCCATATTTATTGCATGCATAATTTTTCTTTTCTTTTCGTCAATTGATTCTGAGTACTTATGGTATGATCGTTCCTAAGTTTCTCCATTATTTAACTGTAATCACAGCTAGAATTTAATAGACAATGTAATAGAGCAGCTGATTTTTTGGTTCACTTGGAAGAACTACCGCTTCCGATGGTCTTTTGGGAGGATGTACTACCTCACGACCTCCTCCAGATTTTGTATCAAGACTCATCTGGGATATTTTATAATAGATAAGCACTTGTTTCTTAAAAAAAAAGAAAAGAATTTACAATGACGTCATAAAGATCATTGAATATTTATGACCAATAGGTTTCCTATAAAGATTGCATGTACTGTTTTGCTGTTAGTATCAAACTTAGGATTGTAGACACTTGATAGTTGGGGGCTGCATGTTCCTCACCCTTCAAATATGTGCTGACACTTCCCTATCGTGACACCCACGTTGTGATTGATTAAGTGGGAACTCATAGGAGAGCCACCAAGGTCACAACAGTGGTTATCAACATGAACACAGAAAAATCTGGAAACAAAACATAATGAAACTTAATGCGATAAAAAAATCACATTTGACAACTAGAGAGTCTTATTAGTCAAGTTTGAGACAAATGCACCAACTTTTTTTTTAAGAAAGTTGCATTGGTATTAAGTAATAGCTCGGTTCGAGCTAGAGTACAAAAATTGAACAAGACCCGGAGGAGGTCTGTTCAGCCAAAAATTGTCGCTATGCAACTGTGTGCGACCAAAATGTGCGAGATAGTCCGCAGCACTGTTAGCACTTCTGCTACGGTGGGATACAATGATTGGGCTAGTCCTAAGGCTAATAGCAAGGATGTCAATGATGATTCCACGAATTTGCCAAGGACATCGCAGCCGCCGATTGATGATCTTCACGAGCGTCTCAGAATCAGAGTAGACTTGAATGTGTGTCATGCCAAGCTCCTTGCACTTCAGGAGGCCAGAAAGCATAGCCCACGCCTCAATTTCTAGAACGGAGTCCACCATAGCCTTTCCGGTGCCTGCAAAAAGGAAAGTTCCGTCGTGAGCCAAGGTAAGATAACCAATACCTCCTTCCCCGGCTGGCCCAAGTGCTGGGGAGGGGGCTCCCACCGGATACGCGAAGGCGAATCTTGGGGGCAGGGGGCCTCAGGTGCGTGGGCGCCAGCAAAATCGTGATAGCCAGCCAAAGCCCTTTCCCAAACCAATTCCACGGTCGCACGCCGGGCCCGAAAATGCGCGTTATTACGAAGATTCCAAAGCTCCCAAAGACAGTAGGCAAATAGGGATAAAAAGGATTTTCGGGATTGTTGATCCAAGTTGGCTCCTTCGTGGATCCAGGAGCCGAGATGCCAGGAGGTAGTATGCTGGAAGGCAAAATGCATTTTGCATTGAAAAAGGTGCCAGAGGTTAAGCGACAAGGGGCACTGAAAAAATAAATGGGTATTGGTTTCAAGGTGGAGACCACAGAGGGAGCAAGCTGGATCAATAGTGTTATCAAACAAAAGGATAGCATCTAATGTTGGTAGTTTGTTATGCAACAACTTCCAAAGAAAGATATGGATCTTGGGAGGAACTAGAATCTTCCAAACGCAGTGCCACGGTGGCCCTCCAGTGGGAGTAGGCGGCATAGGGCGGCGACTAATATGATGATAAATTGACTTAGCATTTGCACATCCGTAGGTATCACTAACCCAGGCCCACGCGTCATCATTGGTAGAAGTGGAGATATATATGCGTTTAATTTGAGAACATAAGTCAGGTCCAAAAACATCTGCTAGCATAGAGTTGTTCCAAGAACCGTTGGAGATAAAGTGATCAACCGTTATGTAATCGAGATTGAAGCCCATGTTGATGTAAGTGGGAAGGCGTATGAGTGGGATGGTAGAGATCCAGGGGTCAAGCAGAACAGAGGTTGAGAGGTTGAGGATCCAGATCCAATACTCTTTCTGAAACCAACCCTGAGGGTGTGAATAGAGTTGAGTATTAATTTCCATAATTCAGCCGTATGCGCCGAGGGCATATCGTCCCAGATTCTGAGGGGGCCATACTTGGTGTGGATTAAATTAGTCCAAAGAGTATCATGCTGATTTAGCAGGTCCTGTATGCACTTTGCGATGAGGGAATGTGTGATAATCATAAAGTTCCTGATGCCCAGCCCTCCAAGGTTTCTGGGTAACTGGACGGTGTTCCAATTGATGAGATGGGATCCCCGGCTTGACAGCTTCTCGATGGGAAATAGTGCCCCCAGAGAGATTGGTGACACTCAAAGCGTGTATAGGGATGGAGGCCAAAGTGGTTTTGATAAGAATAGTACGACCAGCTTGATTTAGTGTCCCTCGCCTTCATCCGGCGAGGCGAGAGGAAATTTTATCAAGGAGTGCGGTTTGATCGCAACTAGGGATGCGTCGGGGAGAGATAGGTACACCAAGGTAGTGAAGAGGGAAAGAGCCGTTTTTGAAATTTAAAATCGCGTTTAGCTGCTGGCGGCGACGGGATTTTAGAGGGGGAAGCAGGAGCTCAGATTTATGGGGGTTGACTTGCTGCTCAGTGAGATATTGAAAGATCTCAAGGATTTTCTTAAGATTCAAGCAATTACGCTTGGTTGCTTTGAGGCAGATAAGCAAATCGTCCGCAAAAAGGAGATGAGTAAGACTGAAGGAACGGATATGGAAAGGCTCAATGAGACCCGCAGTCACATGTTGCTTCATGATGGAGGAGAAAACTTGAGAGGTAATAATAAATAAGTAGGGTGAGAGGGGGTCACCCTGCCTAATACCCCTGAATCCGTGAAAAGGTGGTGAGGTTACGCCATTTATAACACAAGAGAAGACCGGGGAGAAGACAGATACGGATCCATTCAATGAAGCGATCAGGAAACTTCATGATCTTAAGGATGGAACTGCCCAGGAGACACGATCGAAGGCCTTTTCGAGATCAGCTTTAAGGAGCATAAATTTCTGTCTTCCAGAGTTAAGGGTGCACCAATAAAGAGTTGGTTTACTTCATTAGTGTTTCATAGTTGCAGATTAGTTAAGCAAATAAAGAGTTCCATGGAACTTCGAAACAATAACTTTTTTTTTGAGGACTTCCGAACAATAACTATATTATATCTAATTTGTTCTACTTAATTATTGCTCCATAGTTTTATCTTGATATTGCAAAGTATTAGTTTGTTAATTGGTTTCATCGTTTCAGAACAAAAAAAAACCTACCACTTGGCTGCAGTATCAGCAAACAGAGTCCTAGAGTCCAAGATGATACTTCTTCAGACACCAAGATGATACTTTTATCTTTCTTTCTATTTTTCATTCTATCTCTCCACTTACTCTTGTTCCCTTATGATAAGAGGTTACAGAGTAAGATCCTCAAGGAGGAATCCTAGGAAACTTCTTAGTAATATTGGTTACTTTCACGCTCTGAGTAACATTCTTGAGGGAATATGCATGACTACAAATTATGCAAGGAAGAAAACTAGAAAACTTAAGAAGAAAATTGAATAACAACTTCAACAGCAGCAGGAAGAGAAAAAAAATCAAGGAAAAAAAAGGAGAAAATTGAAAGCACATCAAAGATTCCAAAAAACTTTCAAACATCCAATGGAAATTTAACTTGTCATTAAAATAATGTATGTTAATGAGAGCCAATGGCTGACCAGATGCTACTAGATGAATTAACAACAACAACAACAAAGCCTTATCCCATTAGGTGGGGTCGGCTACATGGATCATACGACGTCATTCCGCTCTATTAGTAACCAAACCTTTCGGTATATTATTCACCAATAGATCTTGCTTTATTAGTTTGCCAAGTGTCCGCCTTGGCCTCCCTCTCCCTCTTTTAATCGGACTCCAGATTATTTGATCTACTCTTCTTACTGGCGCATCTAATGGTCTTCTCTGTACTGGCTGAATTAACATATATGAATTTCACAAGACAACAATATCTTCCTAACTTCAGCACCTGTGTAGAAGAGGAATTGCCTGCTGGACACTAAAAAGCCTTGTGCAGTTTGCAAATCCTTTCCTAAAGGCTTCTCCAGTACAAATGAAAGACTGATAAAGCATACATAGTCCATTATTACAACAAATTTAGAAGCAATATATAAGCAAATTTCAAAGAAAAGTAGCATTCAAGATGTCATGGTGTTTCTTTAACTCCTATGAAAATTAGCAACCACAAGCATAGCCATAGTTACTTTTTGCATTCAACTTCCTGAAAGTATCAAGCGGGATTTTGTTCTTTCACTGTAGAACCCCATTTTCAAAATCCAAGCAAAAAAGATAAAATGCATCAGATATAGTCCATACTTGTCATGGGTATCTTCGTCCAGGCGAGTCCATAGCTTTAGAACTTAATGAGCATCAGTCTTTGCTGTGGATTCCGGTATGTCGGTCAGTGGTGGAAAGGAGCAGCAGGTGACTTTTGTCAGTATGGAAAACTCAATGGCAGTTTTCATGTAGTGATCTCATCTAGCTGCGGTCAAATTTTTTCTCTGACAAATGGGTAGAAATTTGGTTATTGTGATAGAAAAAGATGAAGAAAGGTTACATTGCTCATATCTTTGTGCCACAATAAGTGGTTGTTCTAAATTATATAATTTTCTATTTGGTACATAAAGATGGCTGTTATGGGACATCCGCCATGGTGACTAGGCCTGCTGGTCCCTTGATAGCTTGTTTGGATAGCTAGTCTGTGGAGTGATTGACGTATGGTGTATGCTGCACTTTCACTTCTCATGGTCTTTCTATAGTGTCCATTGATTTCATCAATGGTATTGGATTTCCAGTTACTATCATCATCAGTTATATGTAGGTAATTACCTCAAGTGAGTCATCACTCATCAGTCTCGATGCATCTGAAATCTCTGTAGCTTTTCTTTTTGTTATGAATCTTTCCCCCTTTGTCCATTTGAATGTCTGATCAAATAGAATCAAGCAGTTGTCATTTCCAGAATAACCCAACACTGCCCATGAGATTTGTGAGAAGTTGTACTGGGTTCTCGTCGGACTATCTAAGTTTCGTGATCTTTCAGAAGAACCGTTTTGATCTCCATGGTACGAGTTGCATCCAGATATGGCCATTTCATACTTTTTAGTATCATGCAATTGTATTTGTGATTTACATATTATCTACTGTTCTAACAGAATTTCCTTTGATATACATCACTATGAAATTATTTCTGCAGTCTTGTATGTAATTAGATAAGCCGTGGAGATGTGCTAGAATTTTAACAGTGCTGTAACTTGGGAAGAAAATGCAAAGATTTCAAGCTAGAAGATGGACTTCTTGCTGCTTGAAACCATTATATAGTAAGCTTTTACCTTTCAAAAAATATACGAGTTTTTATGATGCACTAAAAGTGCTTTAATCTGCAATGCTTAACATATGATTATATGAAAGAATTAAGGAGCTGCTATTAGATACGGAAGCTGCTCTTTAAATATAGATTTTGTTAGAACGAGCGTACTGCTTCCAGCAAAAACAGAACCCATTTGTTTGTTTGAGGTCCTAAGCATTCCACTGTGGATACGCTTAGACAGAAAACATATTATTCAGGTGGACGCTACAATTATGATACTGTTTTAGTAATGTAGATAATATATAAGTTCCGATGTGCCAGTCCAATACCAAATCAGTGTTGTTTCACTTTCATCAATGTAGAAGCTACTTTTCTCATTAATGAATAGTTACTGAATTTAAGAAATTACTTGGACTAAGCAGACTTTTTCTTAAGGTAATTGGTACATTTTTTTCTGTTGAAGAATTCTTTTATATTTGGATGTTTGACAACCTTCTGAAAAGAAGTATTTGTCTCCTTGGATAATAACCATAAAAAAATAAGAGTTAGCAAATAAGTATTTTTTTATTTCAATTTGAGTTTCCAATTTTTTTCCCCTATTGACCATTAAAACAAGTAATTTTACAAAGTAGTCAGAACTATATTCATTGTTGAACATTGGAGGTCGTGAGCGGGAAATTTTCTTTCTTTCGATGAATAACTTACCTTCTCTCCTGTTCCATACTATGATCACCCAATATAGATGAAAGCAAAAGCACACACCCCTAATCTATTAATCTGAAAAATTAAGTAAATAAATCGAAATTTTAGATCCTATTTGAAGTTTAGGTTGATTTTTTGGAATAAATAAAATTATTCATTTCAATTCGAGCTCTTAGCATTTGTTTGGCAACACTAAAATTAGTGTTTCAAATGTCATTTTTTCGTTTGGTAAATGATAAAAATAAATAGCATCTAATATTTCATATGAAAATATAAAAAATTACTTCTACTAGCAATTAGAGGTTTATAATTTTTTTCGATTCTACCCTTATTCAAATACATTATTTTTTTCTCAACTTATCTTATTATTTTCTCATTTTTATTTTATCATCATTCAACTATATTTTTTATATTCATGCTTAATTAATTATAATTTATAATTAATATTTTATATCATGAACAAAAATTTAATTTATAATTAATATTTTTCTATCATGTGTGCACTATATAACATTTATTGTCAATATAAATTTCTATATATTTTAACAAAAAATTAATTATGTCATTTTATTTTTGTAATTGAAATATAAATAATTTATTTATTGCATTATAATAGATTTTGTATAGGGCTTGAATTAAATAATTTATCATATGTCTAATTATTTTATTTTATATTTATCGGCTAATTTTACTGTTAAATTTGTCAAACATTTATTTGTTAAAATCTCTAATCATTAACCATCATTCGCTACACACTATTTGTTGATTAAACCACTATTAGTTATCCGCTTATCATAATGCCAGTTATCCGCTTATCATAATGTCAAATAGAGCCTTAACCAAAATAACGGTAGAAATTTAATCTAAATGGAATAAATTTTATTAAAATGATATTCTCACTTTTAAATATGATTTTTGAATGTTATCTTTTCATTTACATCATCGTTGCATAGAATGTCATGTGGCATATTACTGTATTGCCAAATGTTTAATAACAGGGAGTTTAAGAAAATTTAGAAATAAATATAAATTATGTCATAATTTATATACACTTAACATATTTTTATAACAAGACTAATATACTTTCAGGCAACAAAATAACTATTTATGAATATAACTTCCATAATGAACATTAGTGTTAACAATCTATTATTATCTACATTATTTTGATTATTTTATATAATTCAATTATTTTACTTGGGTATAAAGAACAATATCTATATATTTATTTATACATTAAATATTATCTACTGTGTGTGCGTGAACTAGAAAGTTTTAAGGTTATTAGATCATAATAATGCTTTTTTTTTTTAAAAAGTTAGTATATAAGTTTATACATACATAATATACATGGTTGTGTATAAATTTTGTGTTAATCTTAATTATCTTTTCATCATGCATGTATTTATGGGATTCTGTTGATAGTGAGGTCATATCTCTTACATAGACCCCTATGCTGATTATGAGCATATTTCACAATTTGAAACAGTAAAGTTAAGAGAGTATTAAGAAAGAGAAGAATGCATGACATTCTTAAATGTTTTCGAGTTATATGTGTTTGGTGCAATATTTTTTTGAACTTTTTTATTAACATAAATCAAATTGGATGGAATAAGTACAATTATTTTAGAATGTTATTAAATTTATGTTTCACTATTAAGCATTAGTGTAAACACATTATACTAATATTATTATCTGTTTTACTAGTAGATCTACCGCTTATTTATCATCAAAGTATAATATTAAGATAAAGTATTCAAATAATACTATTACTTATGAACATATATTTGTGGAAAAAGAAAAAAAAGTTAAGATGGAAGGAGAGAATAGTGGAAATAAAATAGAATAAGTAAAAAAAGATTACAGAGATAATGTATAAATCTATATTTTCATATCCAAAGAAAAATATTGCAAAGAAGTACCATTTTCATCTGTCTTTAAAATAAGTGGGGAGAAAGACTAGTGAGGAATAGGAAATGCATGTATGGAGAGATGATAATACCTTGACACGTAAAACTAATCCGATAAAGTGCGGAGAATAGTTGACAAAATTTTAATAGATTAATTTTAAATTAACTAAGAATGTTATTTTAGATGAAATAAATTGTGTCTGTTACTTCCAATTCAATTAAAATAAATAGTTTCTTTGAGACAAGTGAATAGTGGATTATAATTAACTAATAATAAAATATTTAATTAATCGATTGATGGAATAATGTAAAAAATTGTTAACTATAAACAAATTAAGCAATTAGGGTTCAACTTTTTATATTTTGTTTGATGATATTGATTAAATTGTATCAAAAAATTTAACCATCTAAAGGCAGAAAAGAAAAATCGTGAAAATATAAGGTCCCAAAGTACTTGGGAAGTAAAAATGGGTTATTTTTATATAAACCTCCTCTAAATTATTATAATTTTTAGTATCTAACTTCAAAGTATGAACTTGCTTTATCATATCTCTAAATTTTATCGCATTCTTCACTTTAGCCCTTCCATATGATTCTTTTAACTTTTTTTGTTAGTTTTGTTTTTTTCTATTTGTGAAAAGACGAAAATATCCTTTTACGAACTCTTCTCTCTTTTAATGTTAAAACATAATATAAAAAATTAAGAAAAATAGAAACTTTTGTCCGAGAGAGGGCGTTAATATATAATAGTAAAATGGAAAAAGTTCTTATCTTTTTTACTTTTTTATGATTTTTTAACATTAAAATAGAGAAGGGTGTGTGGAAGGGCACTGTATCTTTTCATAAATGAGAAAAAAATAAAAAATAGAAAAGTTAACAAAATCAGATAGAGGGGTTAAATTGAAAAATGTGATAAAATTTAGGGATATGGTAAGTTCATACTTTAGATTAGATATGAAATATCGTAATAGTTTAAGAAAAATTTAAGAAAATAACCCATTAAAAATATGTCAAATAACGATTGCATTGGTCACAAATTTGCTCTAAAAATTTATCAAGATGTGAATACGGTATGATGAAGTAGAAAATTCATGTTCAAATTTTTTTTGATGTCTCTCAGAATAAAATCCTAGTGCATGTTATAATGTGACTGTTTGGTCACAAAAGGTTATGGAGGAGGTAACCACCAACGAAGGGGTGTGAGTCGAAGCAACCACTGACGAAAAGACCCAACTCTTCATCAGGAACGAGCGGGATTGAAAGAGGGCGGACTAGGACGGTGCATGCGCCTATAAATAGAGGAAAGACCTTCCAGGGAACTCCCATTGGTTGATCAAAGTATTACACTATGCTTGTTCCCTTCCAATTGTTACCCATATATATTCTATGTTCCCCCTTCTTTGAAGTTAGTCGTACCCTCCTTGGTCTTAGCGATATGGCAAGTCGCTCCTAAATCGATCCAACATTCCATAGAGTCAGTACTTGCAACGTTGCATTCAATAACGCCAACAAACTTGAGCTTCTTGTCTTTCTTATCTTGACCTTACCCTTTCTGCCCTTTTTTCTTGGTGCAGTTCGACTTGAAAATGTCCAAAATTTTCATAGGCACAAAATGCCGGATTTGGGAGATTGCATATTAACTCTTAATGATGTGTTATTTGCACTCGATGTCTATTCTTATACTTCTGAAGAGGAATTTTGAAGTTGGATTTTATAATAGTAGGATAACTATAGGCAAGACAGGAAAGTCCTTACTATCGGGAGGTTTATTCTCGAACATGATTCGTTTTGCCTACTTGTTGTGGCTGAAAATGAATTAATGAATGTGAATGATATTTCTGATTATTCTATTTGTGAATATTCTAATTATGATTTTTGACATGATTGCTTAAGACATTCAGAAAAGACAAAAATGTGATAAATTATAAGAATGAATCTAGTTCCTAGAGTTTCAAGTGCAAGAACATTGTCTTGTGAATATTATTTGACCGAAAAATGACTCGAATGTCATTTTCGGGGGTAAAATAGAATTATTAGGATTAATTCATTTTGATATTTGTGGTCCTCTTTATTTTATAACACACAAGAATAAAGAATATTTTATCACATTGATGAATGATTTTTCAAGGTTCTCCTTCGTTTATCTCTTGGATAAAATGTTAGATGCCATTGAAACATTTAAAATATAAGACAAAAGTGGAGAAGAAATTGGGAAGACCAATTAAGACATTAAGGATAGATAGAGAAAAAGAATACACCTTCTGTAAATTTAATGATTATTGCATTCAGGAACACATTAGTAGGTAAACTACAATGCCATATATGCCACAACAGAATGACGTGGCAAAAAGAAAGAATAAATCATGAATGCAGTAAGATGTATACTGTCCAACTCAAGTCTCCCAAAGAGTTTTTGGGGAGAGGCAATATTAACTGTAAATTACATACATAATATAATTCCCACAAAATCCATAAAAACCACGCCATATGAATTGACAGGAAGTCTGATATAGGCCATCTCCGAAAATGATGATGTAAAATGCATGCTCTAGTTCCAAGTCACTTGATGGACAAACTTGACTTTACGATGTAAACATACAAGTTCGTGAGATATAGTTAACAATTCAAAAGGTATAGATTCTTTCACAAAGAAAAATAGTTAATTGAGAGTCGTGATGTAACATTCATTGAAAATAAAAAGGAAGAAGTGCATGAAGAAGAGGATAATGGACATCTGATTATTCATGGGGATAATAAAGACGACTTCGAGGTATTAATGGTGGAAGAAGATTCTATAAAATATGTAAATCCTTTGGAAGAAGTGGGTGGACCCAACAAGAGACAGGACACGACCCGTACATCTTCATGAGTATGTTCTGTACGAGTGCGGGGCTTCATGTTACTCAGTGGCTGTAGATATAGAGGTTTGCACAGATCATGAGAAATGAAATGGACTATATTAATTGGAACGGAGTATAAGAACTATGCGGTTTGCTAAAAGATCGACAATAGATATGGTGCAAAATGGGTATTCAAGAAAAAGTACCGAGTGGATGATACTATTGAGAAGCACAAAGTCATATTAGTTACTAAGGGTGATATCAGCAAGTCAGTATAGACTTTCATGAAACCTATTCTCCGATAGCTAAGTTTGCATCTATAAGGGTTAACTTAGCAATAGTTGCATATATGGATATGAAATTATTCCAAATGCATGTTAAGATTGCCTCCTCAACGGAGAGTTACGAAGACATATGATTATTTTTAGGTGAAAGGTAAGGAAAATATAGTTTATAAGCTAAAAAAGTCACTTATGACCTGAAACAATCATCGCGTCAATGGTACCGAAAGTTTCATATGACAGTCATCCAATTTAGTTTTGTCGCAAACAAATTGGATCATTGTGTACATTAAGATTAGTGGGAGCAAGTTTATTATAGTGTCATTATATGTCGATGACATTTAGCTCGCTGGGAATGATGTCACAATGCTTAATGAAGTTAAAGAAAAGTTAAGGATTTTGAAATGAAAAACATGGGGAAGCTTCGTATGCTTGAAATTCAAATTACTCGAGATAGAAGTTCAAGACATTAAGCTTGAGTCAAGAACAATATTTGAACAAGATTTGAAGAGATTTTGTAATGCAAAATATCAATCCAGCACAACACCTCTCATTATTGGGAAAAGACTTAGCAAGAGTCAGTGTCCTAATTTAGAACAAAAACCTTTAAAGGTTGATGTATGCACAAGTTGTGAGGAACTTGATGTATTTGAAGAGATTTTGTAATGCAAAATATCAATCAAGCACAAACACCTCTCATTATTTGGAAAAGAGTTAGCAAGAGTCAGTGTCCTAATTTAGAACAAAAACCTATATAGTGTCCTATATGCGCAAGTTGTGAGGAACTTAATGTATGCTATATTGTGTACAATGTTTGATTTGTCTTATCCAATAAACCTAGTTAGTAGATTTTAAAATAATCCTAGAACAACACATTGAGAAGTCATAAAAAAGATTATGTGATATCTGAAAGGCACCACACAATTGAAACTAACATAGCCAATACACTTGAGTCTATAAATTATTTTGATGCAGTTTTTGTTGGAGATACTGATGACTGAAAATCCACATTGGGACACTTATTTATGCTGGGTGGTGCAGACATGCAACTATTTCTTGGGATATCAAGAAATAAAGATGTGTGGTGAGACACACACAAGAAGCTGAATATATAGCCTGTAGCATGACAATTATTCATGTGGTATGAAACAAACATTTTATTATGAAATTTGAGCTCAATTTATGTCATGGAGTGGAGTAATTCCAATGTACTATGATAATCAAGTTGCGATAAACTTGATACACAGTGGAGCAAATAGTTTTAAAGAAAAATATATTAAGATCGAATATCACTATATACAAGATATAATGAAAAAGAAAGAAGTGACCTTAACTTATTTGTCTACTAGTGACATGTTAACTTATTCTCTTACCAAGGGAATTGCAAACATTCTTCAAACATGTTGGTTTAATGAGACTTAAGAATATTTGAGACAAATTGACATTTTAGGAATAATGAACTTCGAGATATCATATCCATGCTCTACGAATAGTAGAAGTATTAAAGTCACAAATTTCACTACACGAATAGAGGGAGTGTCGAAATTTCATGATCAAAACGATCAAGTGGGGGATGTTATAATGTGTCCATTTGGTCCCAAATGGTTGCGGAGGAGGCAACCATTGGCGAAGGGGTGGAAAAGATGCAACTCTTCACTGAGAACGGGCGCAACTGATAGGGGGCGGACTAGGACAGTGCATGCACTTATAAATATAGAAAAAATAGTCCAAGGTGCTCCCATCGATTTATCAAATTAGTATTACATTGCAAAGTATCTAATGAATTATGAAAAATAAAGATTCATGTACAAACTCCAAGACACATATAAATCATATTTGACTATGGTAAGTGAATAAGTTATGTAATAAACTCATAAGAACTAAGATGACAGAGATAATATATTAAAAAAATACTATAAAATATAATATGAGTAAATATAGAAAAATAGTTTAATATCCAGGAAGAGATCATTTTGTACAAACTATTGCTACTTCAAAATGTATTATTGTCACTCTATTTTATCTCACAAAGATAAAAATGTTCAATACTTTTAGCACTCACATGATAAAATATTTTGATGTGAAAATAGTGGTGCCCGACTACCCTTTGCACAAAAGTATTCTTTTAATCTCTTTTTAAAATAGTCTTAAAATGAGAGAGAGAGAGAGAGAGAGAGAGAGAGAGAGAGAGAGAGAGAGAGAGAGAGAGAGAGAGAGAGAGAGAGAGAGAGAGAGAGAGAGAGAGGCATGTAGCAATACATGATGAAGCTTGACATAAAGAGGTAACTTGAAAAAGTGGAGAGGTCTTGTTGGTAAACTTTTAATAAATTATTTCTAAATTAATTAAGACTGTTATTTTATCAATATTGTTTTAAAAATATTATTTTAAACAAATTCAACATATCAAATTAAGTAAGCTTTGTAATTATTATTATTATTATTATTATTATTATTATTATCACTTCATTGTAAAATAATAATTTATAGGATAAGTGAATAATACATTTTAATCAGATCATAACAAAATATTTAACTAATTGATCAATGAAAAAATATACCATTGTAAGTAAATCAGATATTCTAATTAACTAATAACAGGTTATTCAAATAATATAAATGGAAGCTAGATTTTTTTTTTCTATTATTATATAGCCTATAAAAACCCTTAAAAAATATGATTATTGAAGCCGCCATTTGATCAAGAAATAAAGTCCGGAAGGGTGTTCATTGCAAGAATAATTGCCTATAACTTTTAAATTTTAATGTGCACAATTTTCAATAACAATGTACTCTAGATTGATTATTAATAAAATCCATGGATCCCTTTGTAATCGGAAAAAAAGAACGATCAATAATAAAAGTCGACATCAATAATTATCTCATTTTAGATTATCTCTAAAGAAATTGAGTTTTACACATGGATAAATTATATATAGTTATTTCATTGGCGACAAGTAGAATAATTTAAGACTTTATTGTATGATGATAATGAGTAGATAACAAATGATGCTATAAATGTTGTATGTAAAAAGGTTTTCCAAAATTTAATTATATGGAGGCAATGTGATATTTTTCTTTCATTTACTATGTTTTGTTTATTTATTGTTACATAGTTATTTATACAAATACTATGACATTTTACATGATCAATTATTGTATTCTGTGCATCCTGTGGGTATTACATTAGTTATTGACTTAATTTAGTTTAGTATAGGTGTACATGAAAGTTATTAGTGCCTTAATTTTATTTGTGTGATGTTGAATAGGAAGGTTAATTAAAATTTTGAACTGTGACGTGATACTAAATTATTTTTATATAGTTAGATAAAAAAGTTTTTAAAATTAATTTAACTTTTTATGTTTTATGAGATTAATTAGCATTTATATTTTTAATATATCATCTCTACTGTCAAATCATTTCATTAATAAAAAAAGGCATTGGAAGCAAGTTATAAAAAGCTGTTTTTAATTTCTAAAACATACTTAAACTTAAAATTAAATTAATAATATAATTCAATATTTATAATTTCTTTATAGAAAAGAATATTCGAGTCGAACCACTTTTACTGCTGTTATCAAAATATTTCGTTCCCAAAAGAATGTTGCATGCAATTATAGAAAAAAAATGAGTTTAAACTTTTACAAAAACGTATTTCGAACTTAAAATTAGGGTTCGAACCCGTACGTGCGCTATTGACCCAAAACGCAGAAGCCTCCAAGCGGAGCACGCCGAGTATAAGTTAAAAATCCAAACCCTTTTGTTCACACGAAGTCGCAAAGGGCAAATTTTTTCAAGACGTCGCCCAATTGCAATCAAGCTTCTAAGGTTAGTTTTTCCCCAATTTGCTTCAATTCATTCCCAATTTACCATGTTAGGTTTACCTCTTTGGTTGATTTCGATCTTGATTTATTTCATTAGGGCTTTAGCTCGACTTCTTGCTATAAAATTCTAAGTTAATTTCGTGATTATTGGCAGGGCCTCTTGTTGTAAGATCTCCGTCAATGTTTTCGGAATCAATTTTTTCTTGAGTGATTTTTGTTTCGCCGTCAGTTCTCTTCTCTTGCTCGGGCGGTGCCAGTTAATCGACTGTAAATTTTGTTCGATCCAATTCGTTTTAGGCGCTATTAGTTGCAGAAGGGGGTTGGAGTTTTCGTTCTAATTTAGGTTGGATCAGTGTAAGTGTTGAGGAGTTATATTATTTCATAAGTAGTTTGGAGATCAAGATGCCGTCTTGCCAGCGGTTCTCGCGGATTGATACTTCAGAGCTCAAGTGTCAACTGTTTAAGAGGCTCGGGCGACAGAAAGCTGAGAAGTACTTCTACAACTTAAATAGGTTGCTGAACATGAAACTCAGCAAGCTAGAATTTGATAAGTTATGCTATAATACCATTGGAAAGGAAAATCTAGCACTTCATAATATGTTCATCAGGTCCATTCTTAGTAATGCTTGTCTAGCGCTTGCCCCTCCAAGCAAGGAGACGATAACCGGTGATTCAAGAACAACTAAAGTGTCAAGAAATGGCGAGACACTTCTGACCTCTCCGCCCAGGGGGAAATCTATAAATAGTAGGGACCAGAGGTTAGCCGATCGACTGATTCCCCTTGGACCTCATACAAAGATGCCGGCTGGGCATAATCATTCTTGTGATATACATAGGTCAAGGGAGCAACAAAGTGCTCCGGAAGTTATATCTGTTGGTAGCAAAGCACTTTTATCTGTTGCTTCGGTGGAAGATGGGGAAGAAGTTGAACAAATCAGATGCAGTCCAAGTGTTCAGAGTAGAAGCCCCTTAAGGCCACCCCTTGGCATTCCAGCATCTGGTGGTGGTTTCCCTCGTAAATCCTTTCGCAGAAGTACAGCTGGCTCTCAACCTTTTAAGTCAGATCCACCTTTCAGTTGCTATCAAACTTGTGAATTGCCAGATACAAGGGCATTGATGGGGCTGCTAACACGTAAGTTGGAAGCTGAGGGCCTCAGTTTATCTGTGGATTGTGCTAATTTGCTGAATCATGGGCTGGATGCATATCTAAGGAGATTGATCAAGCCTTATTTGGAATTAGCAAGAGCAAGATCTGCCTTCAGGAGGACTACACGTGCTAAAGACAAGAGTTTTCATATCCTCAATGGTCTTTGGCAAGTTGATGATGCACAGACACCTAATCAGTCCTACTGCGCTACATCACTTGATTTTAGGGTGGCAATGGAATCAAATCCTCAGTTATTAGGTGTTGATTGGCCTATGCAATTTGAGAAAATTAGCTCGCGTTTATCCGATGGATGAAACATGAAGCACCACATGATTTTAGTTCTTTTGTGATGACCTTGGGCTTTAGATATGTTGCATTAAGAACATACAGTTGCTGATTTCTGAAGAATCCAAGGCAAGATATGCATTTCACCTGAAAGAAATGTGGGCTCTTCCAACATGGTCGTGTGCTAGTATCAGACTTACTTACAAGCTCCTCTGTGGTGATAGGTGTGATTGTTGCCTGCTTTACTAATTTCATATATGACCCTTATCAGAAAGTCAGTGTACAACTTCCTGCTTACCAAAATCATGAAGTTCTCTATTCTTTATGAGGTTCTATTTTATGAATGTCAATAAATTATCATCCTTCATTTCCTTGAGAAAGTGTAGCATCCTTCATTTAGTACTATTTTTATATGCTTGTTCTTTATTCATGAAACAAAATGGAGGTAATCTGCTTTGTCTGATTTTTTTTAATGATATGTAGCTCAGTTGTCAGCAACAATATGTACAAAACAATTTTGCTTGAAATATAAGATACAGTTTATATGGTGAAGTTCCATTTTTAATACTCCCAAGTGATGAGATCTTCTAATACCTTGATAAGTTATTTAAAGTTTGTTCTTTTGCATTTGCAAATTCTATGAATTGAGGATGAACTTAACTCAGCAAAGATGACATTTCAATTGACACGATAGGAATAGATGGGCGCTCATGTGTATTGTGAAGCTTAGTTTTCTTAGCATGTTATGTGCACACCTTGTAGAATTATTTTGCACAAAGAAATGCTCCTCGTTGGATGCAGCGTTTAGAATAATTCAAGCTCAGTGTTGTCAATTGGCATTTCGAAGCTTGGTACATGTCAGAGTGTCATGCACATTTTTTTATCCATGTTTAAAAGTTCATATTTCTAGAGTAATTTCCACTGAATAATCTCCAACTTTAATACCTTTGCAAAACTATTCTTCAACTTTATGCTGTAACGAAAGTATCTTCGAACTTATAGTTTGTAAAAGAACTTTCATCTTTACCTGTTATAGACAATCACCAAGTTACCATATGGTGTGGCAAATTGACTGGACATGCCATGTCATTTTTAGATATTAAAAAAGACTAGCTCCCCACATTATTAATAAATATAAAAAGAATTCAAATTAAGTCTTAAATATGATTTTGTCCTCCCCAAAGCTTTGAAGGCAGGGCTCGCAAGGATATTATTCTTTGAAATATAAATTTTGTGAACATGATCATTCAAATTAATTTTCACTGAAACATAATGGTTTTTAGATAAATTTAATAAAATTTCACATAAAAGAGTGATTTCTTTAGTTAAATGCTTCCAAAACTTGTTAGTGAGTTCAAAAGGAAATTAATTTCAAAATTCTTTTTGCTAATTTCCGTTTCAAAAAAAAATTCCAAAATTCTTACAGCCGTCTTTTGGGCGTTAGGTACTACTTTGAGTTTTTTTTTCTTCAAATGACATGGCAACTTAATTGTTTGGCTTGTATGACTGACGTCCTTCTCTTTCTCATAATGAAAAAAAAGATAACCTGGTGACTGCCTATAATAGGTAACCAAGATATTATACATTTTTAAGTTGGCGGATAGCTTTGTTACAAAATGAAGTTTGGGGTAGATTTAAGTAGATGCAAAAGTTGGAGGTGCCTTATTTCTTTTTACATCTACATATTCCAGCTTTGTGGAAATCTTAAGAATGAATTAGTTTTTGTCTCACAAGGGAAAGGTCTAAAGAGAGCTGCATAAATGCGCTAAGGCAATTCAGTGATGTCGATACCGGATATTTACACTTTAGGTAAATTTTTTTAGAGTGCTTTAGAGTAATATTTTTAACTCCGCCTATGTTTTATAGCCGGTCCCAAGACCGGATAAAGGAGGAGAGTTGTGTTAGGCTCCGACAGCGAGCGTAAAACTCTGTCGAATCTCATGAACATGGATTAACGAATAGCGTCGTATGATCCATGTAGCCGACTCCACCTAGTGGGATAAGGCTTTGTTGTTGTTGTTGTTGCTGCTTTAGAGTAATATTTTTCTGCATTTCTTCAATAAAACAAGCTTGAAGTTACAATTCGCTTGTTTCTACAAAAATATCCATGAGCTGTTGTTTAGGAAATATATAAAATTGGTGTATATGACTTGTTATTGTGGTAATTTTATTGCACTTAATCAATCGTCCCAGTATCTGTTATAGGAAGGTCCCTGACAGGTCTCTTTCAACCCTTATTCTATGGTTTGACAAAGCCTGTTCTTCATTCAGTTCTACGGATTGACTGCAACTTGGAAGTATGAAGAGTAGCAACTTCTAGGATGTTATTATTACTTACATCATTTCTTAGGAACCAATATTAACTCCCTGCAGTGAGATGATGAAGGATAATTATTGTGCCATGGTTACCATTTCCAGGCATTTTCTTTACCTGTTGTCACGACATTTTGATGGCAACAGACCTATATATTTCATGCTAATGAATTTCAAAATTAACTATATTTTCTATATTTCAAAAATCTCTGTTGGATTGATCCCAACAACACTAATGTAACATTTAAATGTACAGAGGAGCCATATTGCAACTCCTTTGCGAATGGTCTATACACAGAAGGCAAGATCAAAGGAGAGGGGAAACATCAACCTTCTTTGCCTCATTTATTTTGTTGCTTACATTGTTCTACTTATCTCTATACAGCCATGCCATAGTTCTCTAATTTTTGTTCCAGAAAAGAACAGTGATGGCGCCAGAAACCAGAAGCTATCACCAAGCTGCCCGGACCTGCTCAAGAAAGCTACTAGTTGCAACACAGATTGTGAGGCGCCCAGTGGAAGAGTGCTGTCCATATCTCTCCTTTTTTTCTGTTCTTCCTCCGCTGAATCTTTCCACACTCCGGCGGCAGTTGGCGCTTGATGCCTGAATCAGCCTTGGTCAGCATCTCCCACATCACATGTATGTCCCTGTACTCTGATGTCTTCACCTCCTTCCTCAACTTCTTTAATCCTGCTCATGGATTAGGATAGGGAAAGGTCAGGAACCGACTCCTAGCACATGCATGCTTCTTCTTACGGCAAGGAGAAACGAATGATCAAGGTAACCATAGCTCACCAGTTCTGCGGATGCCGAGGCGTGCTGCAACATTGATCCAGACTTTTGGACTGGAAAGAGGATGCTCCTCTCACACCACTCCATGCTCGTATTCCCCTTCTCTTTTTTCCTCAGTCTCGCGGCCTTTCCAGTTTCCTGTCAGTGATCTCTCTAACGTTTCTGGCACAGGGCGATCTGCTGCTTAAAAGGATTGGTGGTATCTAACTATCTTTCTGCTGCTTAACGTTTCTGTCAGTGATCTTATAGGAAGGATGCAGCGTCGGGGGATCGGTCGTATCTACCTGATGTCATTCTGCCGGCGCATGACAGGGACGGGATTGGTGCTGACCACCAGCTCCGCGTGCGTGGCCAGGATCCTGTCCGTATCCGTCGGTGAGGGCCGTGAGGGGTCTGCGTTGGATATTTCCGTGTCCTGGTCTCGCAAGCAATGAAGCTACATATGGTTTGGGGTTCGGTGACCCGTATCCACTTTTGTTCGTACATCGTAATTTGTCTCCTTTTTGTATTCCTTTTTTTTTGTCTCCTGTGATTCCAAGAAGAGAAGTTGCATCGAACCAGGATATCCATTATCTTCTTAATTTCTTTATTTGCGGTTGCGGCTTTATGGTTCGGTGGGTTTGGTGGCATTGGGAAGGAGATGGTCTTTTTGACGACGACGTTTGGGATGAAGAAAAGATTCCTGAGCTTCATTGGTCAACTCAAATAGGATGCGCTAATTCTTCAACTGATCAAAATTTTCGAATGCATATTTTTCTCATATTAGACGTTTTTTTTTTCTTCCAATTTAGAAGGTACCTACAATCAAGATCATCAATCAAATATTCAAATCCAATAAATTGTACAATTGGATGTTGGACCAAGTTCATGTCCTTGGAGCGATGCGTCGCTCTCGGGCGGGCGGCCAACTGAATCCGAGATGCACTGTCGGTCTTCAGTGTGCCACCAGGTCAAATGTATGCTGTCGAAGAAAAAGTTGTACGAGATGTCTTCTTCACATCCAGGGCCTGCACAGAGGAGATGTTTCTTTTATTATTGAACAATAAAGATACGAAGGAAGTGCACTTTTCAATCTTATTATAGGAAAGATGTATCACCATGTCTTTTGTATCATAGCAAGTAAATAAAGTGGGAAATGATATAAAAAAAATATGATAGTCTGATTGTTAATAAATTAAATGAAGTCAATTGTTACCTAAACTGATTTCTTAATTTATAAAATTGAACCAACACGCAGATGATTTAATTGTAGAGTGTTAAAAGCCATGTACTAGCTTCCTCAGATGATTTATGAATTGAACCAACACACAGTTTTTTTAAAAAGTTTGTATTATATTATCAACGTGGTTAAATCACATTAACAAGCAATCTACCAAGGTAAGATAATAAATTCAACTTCTGAAGAAAATCATCGTTTAGGAGTATGAAGAGAATCAGATCAGTAAGAGATAACTCTGGGCAACCAAAAAAAAGTAAAATAAGTTTGAATTTTGTATGTAGATGATAAAAGTGTTGAAATTATCCAATTGAAGGTGGACGGATGTAAGATTAGAATCTGAGAAGACAAAATTAAAAAAATATGAATGTAACGTATATTTATTTTATAATTTTAAAGTGCATGACAACTAATGTGATGATACAGTGTTTAGGAAAAAATATTTAAAGAGAGCAAATTAAATATCTGGTGCGCTCCTCCGTACCCAGGCATCGATGAAGGGCCCGGGCTTTGATCCACAACAACATGTATGTTTGTTTTTTTTTTCTTTCTTTCTTTCTTCTTTCTTCTTAGCAGCTGACAAGATCAGAATAAAGCTCTTTTTTTTGGATCTACCTTGCTCTTATTCTCTGTACACAGACGAATAAAATTCAGAAAAGCTTCTAAGAAATGCACAGAATTTGACATATCAATCCAACAACAACGATGCTGCTTGAAATACTAGTTGTTGAAATATTAGAGTCTAACTCAAAAAAAAAAATAAAAGAAAAAAAAAAAGAAAGAAGCTGATCACTGATCAGTCATAGAATTGGGCGGTCAACAGTGGCTGCAATTTAAGTTGGATGGGTCATCAGTCCACACTTCTGCTTACAGATATTAAAATTGTGCAGGACCAGCGGCGGAACCAGCATCCCCCAGTCCCACCACGAACTTTTAAATTTGTAATAATATATGAGTTTAATATTTGTACTATGAAGGTCTATTAATCATGTGATGGACAATGAATTAATTAATTAGATAATTTATTGCTGTTCAATGATGATTAATAGACGTATAATAGTCGCCTCTTAAAATAAGCAGCACACTTATTTTTCTACATATGTTGATTTTTTAAATGAAAATCTAGTTTAATTTTTTAAATATATATGTAATGAAATTAAAACGTAAACAATAATTTGTTGTATTGATTATCGCACTTTGAGATTACAAAATAATTGTGGGTTCAAATTTTGTAACACCCTCAAAATTGCACCTCCTGCCACGTAGGCGATCAGCTTGACCCTGGAGGCGCTACACTACCTATTGCTCTACTAACCTTGATCATTCAACAAAATAACTTACGTGGCACTAATAAAATAATAATTATAGTGGAGAACTTTAAATGCGAAAATTCAATAGTCAAATCTTATAATGGAGGACTGAATGCGGAAGTTCATGAAGTCTTTAAATATAGAAAATATACGAAAACAAAATAAGACTTCTCGGAAGTTCTATGAGCGAAAGAACATGATGTCTCTAAACAATTGAAATGATTAAAAAGATATGCAGCAAGAAAGCTTGAAGCAGAGATCTCAGTCATGTGCAGCGTTATCCAAGTTCTGTGCCCTCCACCATCTCATAAGTTGGCATTCTCACCTGCAAAATCCCAATGTAGGAGAATAGAATATCTATGAGCAAAAGATGCCTAGTACAATAGCAATAGACAATGAAATATGGATCAATGATGATCAAGAAATCAACGTATCAATCTTTAGTCATATCAGTACTCTGTTCTTTTACTATGACAATACTTTGTCTTTGCGTTACTCTGTCTTTACTTTACAATGTCTCTGCTTTACTTTACAGCACTTTACTTTACATTGCTCTACTGCACATTGCTTTACTTTACATTGCTTCACTTTACAATACTCTGGTTTACATTGCTTTACTTTGTATTATTTTACTGTGAGTTGTACTACGTCTTTTACATTATTAAAACATCCTTAAAGTTTATTATCCTATGCGAGCTCGACTTTATTAGATTGGAATGCCAGAGGTGCTTCTCTGAATCTCTGATGTCAGTAAGCCCATAAAGGGAAGAGGGGTGGGTGTTACTACCTCACCCAGTTCGAAAGGTAGAGGAAGAATTCCTACAATTCAGGAACAGTGGTCGGTTACGAGACCTGTAGGTTCACTGTCTCCTCAGCTAGCTACCTGTCCCTTTGGCATAATACTTTAATCTTTAAGGGAAGAGGTGTGACCATAGCATCACCCTTCATTCGAGATACAGGTGGGAGAAGACCTGAAATCTCAGGAATAGTAGTCATTGAAGACAGTAGCTTCACTGTCCCCTCAGCTTCCTCCTCTGCTTTAACTCTGATCTTTGTTTTAACTTTGGAGGCGGCACATAGCAATCTCGTGTCTTTATCTTTACTTTATTTATCTTTAGTCATTGTGAAATCTATGATTTTAGGATCCAGCTGAATGTTGATCTTTGTACAATAGGACTCAGCCAGTATAGATGAACTGGTCAGAGTCTCAGTTAGGATTGGAAGTGGATCAATCCGATTTGGTCAGATCAAGGGTCTGACTGTCGAACCGGTCGATCGTTCTTGATGTATCGGTCGACCAGTCCATTGGGATCGGTCGACTGTGTTCTTAATTGGGTGTCTGTGAATCGATCGACCATCCTGTGTGTCGGTCGACCGTTCGTTAGGCCATAAAGATGCGCACTGCGCATCGGATCAGTCGATCGGTCAGAGGTCCGGTCGGCCGATCGTATGGTCAGACCTGTCATTAATAGACAGATCGGTCGACCGCCATGGTAAGGCCGGTCGACCGATATAGAAGAAGTCACATGAGTTCTGTAAGCGGACCGGTCGACCGCTGATAGAATCGGTCGACCGGTCTTTGCGATAAAATAGGACCGCCGAACTTTATCTTCGATTCCGACGGTCCTCCGACCGTCCAACGACGATGATCACAATACGAAAAGTGTTGCTAACTACTTCAGGATCATAATGAATTAACCTTTCGCATCAAATAATCATTAATTCATCGTCTATGGGATTTAAACGCTAAGGTACCTTTTCCAACCGAGTTTCGAAGTTCGCCGGTCGTTGTCTCTCCGTCCGGTCATCGTTGATCGCCTTTGGATCGACAGGGAAGGGTTCGTCGGATCCTTGCGCACGTCGAAGAGGGTCGCCGCGCGTTGAGGGATGTCGAACGGTGATGTGTGTCGGTCGTCTCTGCTTCTGCCGCTCGATGTCGCGTCAGTCGCCGGACGAGAAGAAGGAGATGGTCGGTCGACAGAGGGTTCGCAAGGGGGGCGTCATGGCGCTCCCCACCTCCACTTTTATAGCCCCGGTCGACCAAAGGTCTGCCGGAGGCGAAGCGTCCGATATTTAGGGGAGAAATTTTCTCCCCTGTTGTCGTTCAACCTTCCTTTTTTTCATGGAATACGATGCATTACATTATTATCCTAAAAAAAAGAAAATTCGTCCTCGAATTTGGATAAGAGTTAGGGCTTATCGAATAATTCAGGAAAGCATTTTTTATTATACTTCCCACGTTGCTTCTTTTCCTTGGTGATGCTTCCATGCCACATTGACTAGTGATACCCTCTTCTTCCCTTATTGATGTTCTTGATATTCCAATATCTTTGTGGGTTGTTCCTCATATGTCAGATCTTCCTTGAGATTTGGTTCCTCAATTTGGATCACGTTGGCGTAGTCGTACTTGTACATCCGGAATAAGGAGACATGTAAAACGTTGTGGACTCTGGCATAAGCCGAAGGCAGGGCCAACCTGCATGCTGAGTCTTCAACCATATCTAATATCTTAAATGGGCCTATATACCTTGGGCTCAATTTTTCTCGTTTACTAAAACGCATTACTCCTTTTGTGGGGAGGCTTTTAGCAGAACTTGATCACCCGCCTTGAACTTATGTTCTCGGCGCTTCTTCTCTGCGTAGGCCTTTTGACAATCTTGAGCAGACTTCATTCTTTTTTTTATTAGTTCAACCCTATCCGTATACTCTTGGGTCTGTTTCTGTAGCTCTGCGCTCAAGATCTTCCTTTCTCCCACTTTGCCCCAACATGCCGGAGAACGACATGAGCGACCATACAATACTTCAAAGGGAGACATCTTTATGCTAGCATGGAAGCTGTTGTTGTAGGAAAACTCTATAAGGGGTAGATGCTTGTCCCAATTACCGTGCCAATCCAAAGCACATGCTCTTAGCGTATCTTCCAGTGTCTTGATCGTCCTCTCTGATTGACCGTCTGTCTGAGGATGGAAGGCGGTACTATACCGAAGCTTTGTTCCAAAAGCATTCTGGAGACACTTCCAGAATCTTAATGTGAACTTGGGATCTCTATCAGACACAATAGCTAATGGGATCCCGTGGAGTCTAACAATCTCCTGCACATATAGATCCATGAAGCTTTCAAAAGATTGTTTTACCTTAATGGGTAGGAAGTGAGCCGATTTAGTGAGTCGGTCCACTATAATCCAAATGGCATCATGTCCTTTCTACGTCCTAGGTAAGCTTGTGATGAAATCCATTGATATTTCTTCCCACTTCCACTGTGGGATGCCCAGGCTCTTCAAGATTCCTTGAGATTTCTGGTGTTCCACATTGACCTGTTGTCACACTATGTATTTGGAGACATATTCAGCTATCTCCTTCTTCATATCTGGCCAC
Source organism: Pontederia crassipes (assembly GCA_030549335.1). Lineage (NCBI taxonomy): Eukaryota > Viridiplantae > Streptophyta > Magnoliopsida > Commelinales > Pontederiaceae > Pontederia > Pontederia crassipes. The sequence continues at coordinate 57,540,647 of CM060191.1, forward strand.
CAGAAACTCCTCTGCACATTCTTGTACATTTTTGTACTTCCTGGGTGGATTGCAAACTCGGACTTGTGGCATTCATCTAGCACATCTCTTCAGAGTTCAGGATTATTCGGTACCCACAATCGATCGCAGCACCTGATGCCGCCATCCGAAGAGACTTTGAAATTCGTTGTTTCCATACTAGTCTTTATCATCATACTTTGGTATTTCGTGTCTTCTACTTGTGCTTCTATGATTCTCTCTATCATATCCGGTACTATACGCTGCATCATCATTAGCGATCCGTCGTGCTTCACTCTTGGTGCCCATCTGAACAGTTCTTCCATAAGTTCGAACCGTCGTAGGTGCATGTAAGCCAAGGATTCTTCCCATTTTCGACTGAGCGCGTCAGCTACTGAGTTTGTCTTACCAGGTTGGTAGTTAATGACAAACTCATAGTCTTTCAAGAATTCCATCCAACGCCGTTGGCGCATGTTCAACTCCTTCTGTGTAAAGACGTACTTCAAGCTTTTGTGATCAATATATACCACAAATTCTTCTCCATATAAATAGTGGCGCCAAAGCTTGAGGGCGAACAATACTGCTGCCAACTCGAGGTCATGCGTCGGATAATTAACCTCGTGCTTCTTCAGCTGTCTGGATGCGTATGCCACCACCTTCCCATGTCGCATCAATACGCACCCCAATCATGTACCACTAGCATCGCTGTAAACCACGTAACCACCGTTACCCGATGATAATGTCAGGATTGGCGCTGAAGTTAGCCGTTCTTTTAACTCTTGAAAACTTTCCTCACACTTGGGTGATCAAATGAACTTTTCTTCTTTCTTTGTGAGCTTGGTTAGCGGCAATGCTATTCTAGAAAAATTCTTGATGAAACATCTATAGTAGCTAGCTAATCCAAGGAAACTCATAATTTCGGAGACGTTCTTCGGTTGAGTCCAGTTAGACACTGCTTCTATCTTTGTCGGATCCACTGCAACCCCATCTTTAGAGACGATGTGACCAAGGAACATCATCTGCTCTAACCAGAATTCACATTTGGAAAATTTTGCATACAGTTTCTTTACTCGCAAAGTTTCCAGCACTATCCTCAAATGTTCTCTATGCTGTTCTTCACTTGGCGAGTATATGAGGATATCGTCCACAAAGATAATTATGAACTTATCCAAGTGTTATTGAGAAGTTCGATTCATGATATCCATAAATGCTGTCGGGGCATTTGTTAACCCAAACGACATCACCAGGAACTCAAAATGTTCATATCTTGACCGGAATGCTATCTTTGGGATGTCTTCTTTTGCCACCCTTAGCTGATGGTATCCGCTCCTCAGATCGATTTGTGAGAACACATTTTCCTTAAACAGCTGATCAAATAAGTCGTCGATGCGGAGTAGCGGGTACCTGTTCTTTATTGTGACTTTGTTTAACATTCTATAGTCGATACAAAGTCTTAAAGATCCGTCATTCTTTTTGACAAAGAGAATTGGAGTATCCCATGGTGAGACACTAGGCCTGATGAAACCTTTGTCCAGGAACTCTTGAATCTGATCATTTAATTTCTTCATCTCTGCTGGAGCCATGCGGTACGGGGCTTTGAAAATTGGTGCCATTCCGGGTGCCACCTCGATACGAAAGTCTATCTCCCTTCTGGGCAGTAGACCACTAACATCGTCAGGGAACACATCAGGAAATTTTCTCACAACTTCTATGTCTTGAGGAGTCTTCTTTGATTCCTTTATTTTGGTTACACTTGTTAGATAACCTTTACATCCTTTTTGGAGTAATTTATGTGCCTTCATGGCAGAGACTATAATCTTTGGTTCTTTCTGTGCAATACCCCTGACTATAACTTTATCTGTACTCTGTGTGTCTATGACCACTTTTTTTCATTTTCATAAGATGGAAGCATCATGGGAGGTTAGCCAATCCATGCCCAAAATTATATCATAATTTTTTATGGGGATGATGATAAGATTTGCGGGATGGTTCTTTTTCTCTATTTCTATGGGTACATTGTGGAGATACTTTGTGATAATTAGGGTGCCTTGTGGGGTTAAGATGTTCATCTTATGCTCTAAATTCATGACAGCTAACTCTAATGTTTTGGCACATTCTTCAGATATAAAGGAATGAGAGGCATCAGAATCGAACAGTACTTTAGTAGGTAAATCAATCACGATTAGCGTACCTCGAATGACCTCAGCGTCATTCTGTTGAGCATCCTTTTCTAGATTGAAGAGTCTTCCCAACAATAACTGTTGTTGTCTGCATCTCGGACAACTTGCTGCAATGTGACCCATTCCACCGTAGTAATATCAAGCTCTAGACTTTATACGACATTCCCTGGCGTGGGTCCTGCCACATGTATTGCATAAAACTCGCTCACCTTGTGCGGGTGGTGCCTGAGGGGCTCTAGGAGACTGTTGCCTCTGTTGTTGGACTGGGCGCCTTTGCCCCTGCTGAGGGGGTCGCTGCTGTTGCTGTTGCTGTGGTTGTTATTGCTGTGGGGAGGAGCTTGTTGTGGAGGACGGTATGACTGCTGTTGTTGTTGAGGGCGGTGGTTCTGTTGAGGCGCTGAATATGTGTGGTACCGATTATCCCATCTTTGGTGTTGCCGGTTATTCCCACGAAACGGTTGTTGCTGATGGGAACTCTGTCCTACATTCTGCTGGGCCCTCTTCTCCTTCAGAAGGTCCTGGTGGTCCTTCTCGGTCATGGTCGCCAGTCTGACTGCTTCATCCAGGGTTTTGCAATTCCCTGGCCTGGTTTGAGATCTCAGTGCGGGCCTCAGTCGATCCACAAAACGCTTTGTCAAAGCCAAGTCGTCCATAACCAGATTTGAGTACTTCTTCAACCGGACGAATTTGGTCACATATTGTTCCACTGTCATAGCCCCTTGTTCCAGGTACAGAAACTCCTTCTGCTTCAAGTCCTTCTGAAAGGTCGGTAAATAGCGCGTCTCAAAGGCCTTGCGGAAGTCTCCCCACTCGACAGTTCTGACTCCCGGAAAACTGGTGGCATTCTTTGATTTCCACCATTCCTTGGCATCTCTCTGGAGAGTATATTCAGCGAATAGGACTTTCTTGTGCTCAGGGACATCGAGGATATCGAACTTTTCTTTCAAAGTTTCGATCCACTATTCAGCAACTTCGATGCCTCCCTCCTCATTAAACATCGAAGATTTCGACCTCCAAAATTCTTGCAGTGTACAAGTACTGGGGGCTTGGCGTCCCTGCTGCCTTGGCGAACAGGGTAGAAGAGGGGAAAGCAGTGGCGGATACGGTGGAGGTGGGGGAACCAAGTGGGTCTCTACGTCGTTACACATCTCATTTTCATTGGGCGTTGATCCTCTTCCTTGGAAATCCATCTATAAAGAGATCATGGTAATGTTTGAGAAAGAGTGCATAATCAAAGATATTTAATAAGAATAAAAATCTTAGATTAAAATGAAGATCATACTGCTCAATATTCACTAAAGCAAACGTTAATTTCTTATAAGATTTGTAGAACTGAAACATCTGTCTGAGGCGCACTAAGGCCTTTCATATCGAAAAAGAAAAAGATACATCGTTAATCAGTACGTTGAGAAGGTCCTCCAGGTACACTTCCGGGTTTCTTCTCATTCTTCGGAGGATTCGGACATTCATCTTCGAAATGTCCATTCTGATCGCACAAACTACAGTACGGTTCTGCATCATATTGACTTATCGGGTTGGTCTCCCGGCTTTGAACTTCTCCTCTGGGTTCAGGGTAGATAGGGTTGTCGAGGCGTCCCCCTATCGTCTGCAAGTGCCACCTTTGATTTATTTCATCGCGTGTCTCTATGGGGAAGAAGTGGCGTGGGGAAGGTAACTTTGGGTCGTTACTTCTCACGCTCTCTAAGTCTGAATGCTCCCATTCCTCTAGAGCAGGCTGTGGCGGAGTTGGAGGGTCTAGTGGGCGTACACATACCCCAACTATGTGAACAACCCTCCTACCTCTAAGCACAACTCTAGTGATCATACGACGTGGAGACATCTATAAAATAAGTTAACATCATAAGTATAATTCACATAGGGATGTACTTATTACTTACTTGAGGAGTGGAGCCACATATACTTGAGAAGCTTGCACATGACTTTACTTTGAGCTGTGTAACAATATGAGCAATGAATGCTATGCATGGACCTATACTCTACTATGATCAATGAAGGAGCCAAGAACTTATGCTCTGATACCAAACTGTAACGCTCCCAAAATCGCACCTCCCGTCACTAGGCGGTCAGCTTGACCCTGGAGGCGCTACACTGCTTATTGCTCTATTGACCTTGACCATTCAACAAAATAGCTTACGTGGCACTAATAAAATAATAATTATAGTGGAGAACTTTAAATGCAGAAATTCAATAGTCAAATCTTATAATGGAGGACTGAATGCGGAAGTTCATGAAGTCTTTAAATATAAAAAATATGTTGAAACAAAATAAGACTTGTCGGAAGTTCTATGAGCAGAAGAACATGATGTCTCTAAATAATTGAAATGATTAAAAAGATATGCAGCAAGAAAGCTTGAAGAAGAGATCTCACTCATGTGCAGCGTTCTACAAGCTTTGTGCCCTCCACCACCTCATCGGTTGGCATTTTCACCTGCAAAATCCCAATGCAGGAGAATAGAATATCCATGAGCAAAAGATGCCCAGTACAATAGCAAACGACAAAATAAGGATAAATGATGATCAAGAAATCAACGTATCAGTCTTTAGTCATATCAGTACTCTATTCTTTTACTATGATAATACTTTGTCTTTGTGTTACTCTGTATTTACTTTACAATGTCTCTGCTTTACTTTACAGCACTTTACTTTACATTGCTCTACTGCACATTGCTTTACTTTACATTGCTTCACTTTATAATACTCTGCTTTACATTACTTTACTGTGAGTTGTACTACGTCTTTTACATTACTAAAACATCCTTAAAGTTTGTTATCTTATGCGAGCTCGACTTTATTAGGTTGGGATGCCAGAGGTGCCTCTCTGAATCTCTGATGCCAGTAAGCCCATAAAGGGAAGAGGGTTGGGTGTTACTACCTCACACAGTTCGGAAGGTAGGGGGAAGAATTTCTACAATTCAGGAACAGTGGTTGGTTACGAGATCTGTAGGTTCACTGTTTCCTCAGCTAGCTACATGTCCCTTTGGCATAATACTTTAATCTTTAAGGGAAGATGCGTGATCATAGCATCACCCTTCATTCGATATACAGGTGGGAGAAGACCTGAAATATCAGGAATAGTGATCATCGAAGACAATAGCTTCGCTGTCCCCTCAGCTAACTACATATCCCTCCTCTGCTTTAACTCTGATATTTGTTTTAACTTTGGGGGCGACACATAGCAATCACGTGTCTTTGTCTTTACTTTATTTATCTTTAGTCATTGTGAAATCTATGATTTTAGGATCCAGCTGAATGTTGATCTTTGTACAATAGGATCCAGCCAATATAGTTGAACTGTTCAGAATCTCAATTAGGATTGGAAGTGGATCAATCCGATTTGGTCAGATCAAGGGTCTGACTGTCGGACCGGTCGATCGTTCCTGATGGACCGGTCGATCGTTCTCTGACACCGGTCGACCAATCCATTAGGATCGGTCGACCGTCCTGTGTGTCGGTCGATCGTTCGTTAGGCCATGAAGATGCGCACTGCGCATCGGATCGGTCGAGCGGTAAGAGGTCCGGTCGACCGGTCGTATGGTTAGACCTGTCGTTAACAGATAGATCGGTCGACCGCCATGGTGAGGCCGGTCGACCGATATAGAAGAACTCACATGAGTTCTGTAAGCAGACCGATCAACCGCTGATAGAATCGGTCGACCGGTCTCTGCGATAAAATAGGGCCACCGGACTTTATCTCCGATTCCGGCGGTCCTCCGTCCAATGACGATGATCACAATACGAAAAGTGTTGCTAACTACTTTAGGATCATAATGAATCAACCTTTCACATCAAATAATCATTAATTCATCGTCTATGGGATTTAAACGCTAAGGTACCTTTTCCGACCGAGTTTCGAAGTTCGCCGGTCGCTGTCTCTCCGTCCGATCATCGTCGATCGCCTCTGGATCGACAGGGAAGGGTTCTCCTGATCCTTACGCACGTCGAAGAGGGTCGCCGCGCGTTGAGGAATGTCGAACGGTGATGTGTGTCGGTCATCTCTGCTTCTGCCGCTCGATGTCGCGTCGGTCACCGGACGAGAGGAAGAAGGAGACGATCGATCGGCCGAGGGTTCGCAAGGGGGGCGCCATGGCACTCCCCACCTCCACTTTTATAGCCCGGAAAGGTCGGCCGAAGGCGAAGCGTCCGATATTCAGGGGAGAAATTTTCTCCCCTGCCGTCGTTCAACCTTCCTTTTTTTTTCATAGAATACGATGCGTTACAAATTTTCTTACGTTTTAGTTTGCCTTTGTGATTCAACTTTTCTAGATCATTGGGTTTTTTAGGACCGTTTGCTTGGAGAATATTTTTTAAGAAATAATAAATACTATTTTAAAGAAATAGTATTCTAATTGTATTTTTATTCTACCTTCTATATTTGGTTGAAAAAGAATACATTTTATATCTTATACTAAAAATATTTTATTATAAATAGTTTGCATTTGTTATTATTATAATAAAAAAATATAATATAATAATCTATAGTTAAATAAAAAAGAAATAAAAATGGTGAAAAAGAGAAAATAACATAATGTTTTTATTCTAGTATTTTAGAATAATTCTATTTTTTTTTGTGTTTGATTATATTATTAAGATTATTGAGATATTTCGACTTATAACCCGCAACCAAATCGTATACTATTTTATCTCATCCTTGTATTAATTATTTGCCAAACAAATTACTCATGTAAAATTGTCAAAACAATTCACGGTCAAATGCCGCAAGCCCCGAGGTAAAAAAGACACCTACCTTGTGATGCTGTTAGAGTGTCACCGGCATTTCCTAATTGGTGTTTATAATTTTATTACTCTGGTAGTTTCAGACCACCTTGCACTTATTTCTAGCAAATTAGAAGTAATATCAATGATTATATATGAATCAAAGTCTGGCACACAGAGAATTTACACACATTCTTAATTATATATAAATCAAAGAGATTAATATGTGCATAATATATCATGCTCTATGGATCGTTGCCGGTTGTTCATGGCTGGTGATTTGTACACTTGTCTGCAAGAATATATCCTGCTTAGTCTGAAGAAAGGAATCAGAAGGGAAAAAGAAAAGTGTACAATAACTGTAGGAATCGATGTACTGTTCCAAAGCATGCATGACTGATGGGCCAGGTTCATGTTGCAAATGCTGACCTCTTAACAAACTCATACGCCCCTGCAACATGTGTCCTCTGATCTGATGCAACCAAAAGTGTGGTCCTTGACCTTCTGCACTTTTGCAAAGATCCAAGATCCAGAGGAATTCCTGTCATCATGACATTGGACATTGCAGATGCAAATCCAGTCTACTTTCGAGTTGATTTCTTATCTATGCAAACCATATGGGCCACATCATCTCATAAATCCTACCAAAGAGAATCTCATGGTGAAATTTCTCGAGTATTGAATGGAAAGTGTCCCCCTGATGAAGAGTCATCTTAAGTAAGCTTAAGTAGCATGTTAACTGAATTGTGGCAATGATGCCAACCACCACAAGCATGGTGGGACTTAGATCTTTTGGCATTCTTCTGTTGGAATCTAAGGCATCAGAATCAATTGATATATCATCTCTCATCCGGTCAATCAACATAAAGTGGACAAGCTCAGAGACATGCCAACCAAACAATGTCCAAGGAGTAAGCTCAAAGTTTCCTATCCATAATGGATTTTCATTTGCAGCTGCAGGAGACCATGTGAGAACCAAAGAACTAGTAGCAGTACATGATTGGTGCTAAAATGCCATGTCCAGATGCAAGAAATCATCAAAGGGTGACCTGTGTTGCCACAAAACCAAGAGAAGACAAATTAGTTATTGGTAATCAATAACGGGTTCATGAGCCATTGATCCCCAAAGGCCACCTTGAAGGGATTGATATAATATATAAACAGGAAAAATGGAGAAGGGTCAAGAATGTTGCATTCTTTGAATTCAAATGGGAGTGTGATTCTTTTGAGGACACATGATGAAAGAGCAAGGAAAGGTTGGCATGATGGTTCGATGTCTGCTTGGTCCTCAGCAGAAAAGCTACAAGGCATGCCAACTGAAGACATGGTGTTGGATCTAGAAGTACTAAAAAAAGGGAGCCTTAATTAACTCATGTCAGTGTCATCTAGTAGCACTCTGGTTTTGGGAGGACTTCAAAATGTCTTGTACCTTACCATAAAGAATTCGGTGTTTGGTTACCTTCTCTCTCATTAAATATTGATGTCTACAATATCAAATCTTCAAAACGATACATATCATATGACTGCCAATAGCGGCATCACAGCTTAAGACCCATGGAACAGCATGAAGTATTCTTTTTGCATACACTGAAATAAATCCTTGCTAACACAACAATTTTCTAACCTTTGTGCATACGCTGATGAAATGAATAGAAGACATCGTTTTATTGCGACATCTTGTTGTGGAAATTTACGAGACCTTATTCATGTTTGCTCAAATCAAACTTGATCAATTAAGCACCTGCCTGTGAAAAAAAGAACTACTTTTTATCAGTACCTTGCCCAAGATTAAATAAAGAGTTGTCCTAGTTTTTCTCTTAATTTTGTCTTGCATCATGGCATCTAAGCTCCCAAAAACATAGAAAGGAGCACCCCGAATGAGGCAATCATAGTAATATAACGCAGACAGAGAATAACAGAGGGCGTGCTGTTTACTGAAGTCCGGGGCATGCATTATGATTACAGCAAGCATTGGACTGCGTACCCCCCTCAACAAATTAAGGAAAAAAAAGAACGCTTTCTGCGCTGACTTTAATGTTGCAAAAAAATGGCAGGCATGTTGCTGCACAATGATGCTTCCATTTTGTTCCCTATTATTTTAATCCACCCACTGATTACTTAATTAATTCCCCAGCTCATAATTTGCTAAATTTTCCGTGCATGCATACATTTTGGCATTATGATTTATGAATCTTTCCAGCAACTTCAAGTTTTACATAATCACAGTAACTATACTTTTCCCTGATATTTTTGTGAACTCTAAACTCAGACAAACTTTGGATCAACAGAAATATCGAACTTTTGTATAAATTCTGGCCATCTTTGAAGAGAGAGAGAGAGTTGAGTGATAGGACGTGGGCGAGGCTGAGCTCATGGTTCCTTCTTTTGATATGTCTCCCTCCCGTGCATGGACCTACCGAGCAGTACGTCTGCGCCTCACGTCTCCGGCAGCGCGTGCGCCGCTGTCGGAGCCTTCGAGCTCTGTGGAGGACTCCTCGCTCATGCAAGACATGATCTCAACTTCTGAACTGTTTCGTAGCTCATAGCCATAAAGCCTACGCGCATATGTTCGAGCATACGACCTCTCTCTCTCTCTCTCATATATATATATATATATATAATATTGTGACTGCTAAAAAAAATTGTAGGCATTTAACTTGCTGTGTTGAGATCGATTGTCCCTTGGCCTTTTAGCAGAAAAGAAAATGGACTCTTTGTCAATGGTGTTCACAGAGGGAAAGGACAAAGGCCAGGCCTTTCCTCTTCCCAAAGAAACGGATGATGCGTCTGTGATGTTTCCGGGGACAATAATGCAGCACATACCCTTGATGGCATTTACTCGTTTTCAGTGATTGCTGCTTTCTTTTGGCAGTACGCCATGAAAAAAATGTACCTTTCCTGAGGAATCATACTTCTGTTCTGACCCCTGTTAAACAGCTCTAATTTGGTAAATTAAAGATTGGACTTGGAACAAAAAAAATCGCTGTTATAATTGTTTCCAGGATTAAAAGATGTTGATGGACGGCACCTTGCATATCCTCTTCAATTCTTATCTGAAAATGGAGGACCTCTTTCTGCAGGGGTGCTAATTTCCAACGTGTGAACAATCATATCTTAAAATATGACTCATGGAGGTTGAAGAACTAAATCCATCCAGTGGATGCAGAGTGACTGCAATTATTCTCAGAAATGCGGATATGAATGCATGGACATTCTGAACCTTACCTCATGCTAATGTTCACATGGATTCATGAACTTCTCGTTACTGTACAGCATATGTTGTACTCTTAAGTGGTCCTCCTAATTCCCTGAAGTGTGAGAATAGTGTGAAAGGTCCCCACCTGAACAATGGACATCAGAAACACCATTGTGGCATAAAATTATTAGCACAAAGTGGACACTCAGAGAATAATGTACAACACTGAGAGAGAACGGATTGATCATAGAATTCCAGGGGCTCATGTGATTTAACAAAGATGATGTAGTTGGTACTCTCTGATGATTCTATGGAGTAGAGCCTCTTTAACTTTCTACTAGACATATAGTATATAGGAGTCCTCTTATTTTACTCCTACCATTTGTTGGTCCTGTCTGGGGCATCTCTTACCTGATGCAATTGAACTGCAAAGGCTAGGGGACTGGAGTTTGTTTGGCATGCCTACACAGCCTATTAAAATATTATGGAAGGTAGCTGGGACTTCTAGTTTAAATGCTTCCTGCCTCGCCACATTGGAGATCATCTGAATGAAGCTTCATCAGAAGAGAAGTAGAGAAGACTGCTCAACTTCTGCTAAAGTGCATACAAAGAATGTAAGAGGTTAGGACCCATCACTTCTTATCTACTCTTCTACCAGTCTTCAATGAGTTGTATTAAGGTTTCTTCTGTTAGATTGCATGTAAGTCTTTGAAAAGACTGAGAGAATGTGATCTCTTATCGCATCAGGAGGGAGATTATTGAAGATTCAGAATAAGTTTTATCTGATTTTCTACTTTTAAATTCATCATTAAACTCCAGTTCCTGTAACAGTTGTGGAATTCAGCTTACATCTCTTCTGTTATGTTCCTCCAATCATGACTCATGTCTAAATACATCAACCGCTTTGTCTCAGATAAAAAATGAATGATTCATTTCCCCATATGTTCTGAACATACAGAATTTGGCCAAGTTTTCAAATCTTACGAAAATAGCTGTCATGCAACGTCAATATGAACACCTTGATTGGCCTCTCCATCCTTTTGATAACAATTACCAATTATCTTTGTAGTTCATACCATTTTTTAGAAACACATTGTTTATATTTTTTTTCCTATTAAATTCATGTACAATTTTCAAATATATGTAAGTTCAGCATTCCTCTACATCCATGATGAAAATGTAGTCCCACTTTAGACTGCAAAGACAAAATTCCGCCAAAATAAAAAAAACCCTGCCAAGAAAAATAAGCATGATCGATATGTTTCACGACCTTCTTCCAAACATGTCCTGTTGACCTACTTGATTCAATTCAATGTCAGTTCAGTTTTTCCATTTCAATCGTCATGCTGTCTGGCACTTATTTGAGCATTCTATTTACATTTGGCACACTGCCATTACGACTAAAAGGTATACTGATAACTGCACAGTGCACACTCTTCAGAAATCTTGTGACAGGGAAAACTGTACAGTATTATAGTGTTTGTAACCTTCACAACACTCTATTATGAATTGGTAATGTAATTATCCGTAGAATGCCAGCAGATGTTGCTTAGGCATCCACTATGTGGTACCACCTTATGATCAATTTCTGTAGATTTCATCAAATGTAGCCTCTTTCAAATAGTCTAACAGCATTGGAAAACTTGCAGGGTTAAAGCAACATCTCTACAAATAGATTCCTAAGATCTGAACAACCTGTGAAAACATCAAGGAAAACTCATCTATCAGCATTGTTAGTACTTAACAAGACATCCAGGATCGCACATTAGAAATGACAATGGACAAGTGTCTCAAGAAGTATGATAAAGAGTGCATGAAGATGGCCATGATGAAGCACGAAGAAACCTTCAGGCAACAGGTAGGCCCTCGCCATTGCTGCATGATCCATCATTGCTTGTCGATAAACCATACAAGATGTTTTTTCTTACATGACTTTATGCTGATGTTTTCAGGTCCATGAACTCCATCGCTTATATAGAGTTCAAAAGCTTCTGATGAGAGACCTCAGAAACAATGAAGTCATGAGGCCAAGGGTTCGTAGATGTGGCCAAGCTTATTTATTCAACCACCAAGAGAACAATGCCTTGACATGTCTGCCAATTACCAGTGTTCACAGTGACCAGAGGAGGCCTGTTCGGGCACTCAACTTGGAGCTTCCTGCAGATGAGTACATAGAAAGAGCCGAGGAAGATGGTGTACTTGATGTGGAGCTAACTCTGGCGTTAGCAAACACCTGGAGAAAGAGAGAAGATGCAACATTTGCTTCTGATTCCGCCATGAGCTTTTCTCCGTTGAAATTAACTGGCCACGAATGGGGACTGCAACAGGTTGAAGATGTCAACATCGGCTATCAGAATGGATTTAAGAATCAGTTTGAATTTGAAGAAGGGACAGGGGAGGACAGGCTAAAACAGCAGGCACCTTGGCTTTTCCAGTGTCCAAGTCTGAGGATGGCTTGATGTGTGCTTCTTTGTTACAGTGTGATTAATGTTTCTAGCTGTTTGTTACTAGTCAATGAAATTTAAGATCCTTATTAGGCAAACTAGAAGATTGGAAATTCCATATCTTACTAAAGATGATAATGTGTCTAATACTCAAGGTTGGACATAAAATCTGTGCATTGAAATGAATTAATGCATTAATTGAAGTTAACAAAAGAGAAGTCAGTCTGATACGTTAAATGACCTAAGATACAAGTCACTGTGCAAAATTTATAGTCAACAATATGTAATTTTTGTATGCAATATCTGCAAAAATATCAGACTGGAGCATACAAAATTCAGGCTTCAGCTGATCAGAAGGATATCCCAAGAATAAAAAACAAATGTGAGGTATCATGTACCTTCAAAAGAATTTGTGTACCATGAGATGCAACTCATTAAAATATATTATCACATAAACTCGTATAAACACTATAATTTTGAGTGTTTGCTCATGTTTTCTTGTAATTTAATTAGTGAATTGTACCTAGGTTGACAAAAAATAATTTCTTACACATTTGTTCTTAAGTACAATTTTTATTGCGCCAGTCCAAATTTAATTTCGATGTCCGAAATTAATAGCGTCCGACTAATTTGGAGTTCAAAAAAATAGAATAGTAATACTTTATTCTCTATTCACGTGATAGACTCTAAAACTCGAATTCTCAGTACATCCATCTCAACTCTGCTATTGAGCCAACTGCCAGCAAAATGAGATTACTAAAAAAATATATGACAATAAAAACAAGGAACTTTTTAGTTTCATTTTAGCCAAAGGACACACAAATGGTAACAAAATAAACGTAAAGAAGGAAAAAAAAAATCAACGATGTGAAAGGTTTAGTTAAGTGGTTAAATTTTAAACATTTGCTAGTTTCTATATGTTAATTGTTAAACGAAAAATCATCAAACAATTCAGAAATTATAACAAAAAAACTTGTCAAGTTTTGATGGTATTACACCGAAATATTATGGGCAGAAATATTATTGTTTAATTTAAAACAATAAAATTCCGCGAATATTAAATTTTTATTCGCAACTTTTTTTTCCCTTTGTTAACTTTAGCGGATGGTCACTCCGTCGCCGTCCTTCACTCACTTCCCCTCCTCCCGAATCCAAGAAGTCGATCGACGTCGTACCCGGAGATCCCATCGCAAGCCGAATTGGAAATCCTCGGCGCCCGTCGACGCCGCGTCGTCGTCGCCGTCGCTGTTTCCGTGATCGTCGCACTCGTCGCCGCAATCGCTAACTCTCCTCCTGCTCCGTCGTCGACCGAGGGTTGTCGAAGCTGCACCCTTCACCTGCCTGCTGCTGATCTTGCATCTCCAGTGTCGGTCGCCCGGGCAAAGATCGAAATCGAGGGGGTGGCCACGGACGGAGGCGACGGCGACGACGACCGGACTATGTCTAAATCTCGGGTGTACACCGACGTCAACGTCCTCCGCCCCAAGGAGTACTGGGATTACGAGTCTCTCACCGTCCAGTGGGGGTAAGGGGGATCTTTCGAACCATAACCATATATTTCTTGCAATCTTAGTCGTTTCCGTTCACTGGGATTTGTGAGCTGGGAATGAGGACGTGTGTACTGCTATGAATGCATCGTATCCATACATTTCATTTAACATGTCGGACGAGTATTCGTCGTGACTTTGTTCAAAGTTTATTAATTTCATTAGCTTATGAAGCGTCAGGATCTCTCTCACCTAATAAAAACTAGGTATGTTTATTCCCTAAGCTCAGCGATCAGGATGACTATGAGGTTGTCCGGAAAGTTGGAAGGGGGAAGTACAGTGAGGTGTTTGAAGGTATAAATGTTTCAAGTAATGAGCGGTGCATCATCAAAATTCTCAAGCCTGTGAAGAAAAAGAAGGTAAGAATGCACTGTAATTTGTCATAAACTATTTTGTGCGTATATAAGTTTTTTATTTTGTCAAAATGAATACCACATTGCATAAGGACTTTCCAAGCACAATTTGCAAGGAGCTTTCGTGTATTACTGAGTACTAGGTTTTCTCTATGAATGTTGTTAATTTGTTTGGGCTACAAGGTTTTTTTTTTCTGTACATGACTGTTCCGTCTCTTGCAATGATGCAATGTAGAATTTGGTGGATCACTACCATCAATTGCAAGTTAATTAAATATGATGAGCAGGGCAATCGCCCTCTTTGGAAAGTCTGGCATTTTTCCTTTTTGGAACCTTCATTTTGATTCAGGATTATCAATAATAATTTTTTAGCAGAAGAATTAAATTATCATTACCATGGTTAGATTGCTGACATGAATATACTGTGTATACTCAGATTTAAATGGAGATGTGAAAACATATAGTTTATACTAAACTTCAATCTTCCACATTTTGATCTTCCTTGTTTTTAAATTTGTTTTTTGCTAACCAGTCTCAACCTTTCTTCTGAAAATACTTTCTGCATACTTTCATGCACTAGATCGAATAGATGATTTTGATTGTTCCAAATTTGTTTACACCGGTAAACTGTGTAAGATTGATCTAGGTAACAAATCCTTACCAAATTATGTTTGTCTATTTCTGCAGATAAAGAGGGAGATTAAGATACTTCAAAACCTGTGTGGTGGCCCAAATATTGTGAAATTGTTTGATATTGTCAGGGATCAGCATTCCAAAACTCCTAGTCTGATATTTGAATATGTAAACAGCACAGATTTCAAAGTGTTATATCCAACGTTGACGGACTATGATATTCGATACTACATATATGAGCTTCTGAAGGTTTTTTCTCTGATTCAAATTCTCTCAATATACAATTTTTATGTAATTCTAACTTGTTATTTTGCACCAAATTTAGCCTCCTCATATACAAGGAATAATTCAGTTTCCTCATAGTTAGTTGCTGATGGTAACTGATCGATATAGGCACTAGATTACAGCCATTCACAAGGAATCATGCATCGAGATGTTAAACCTCACAATGTCATGATTGACCATGAACTTCGAAAGCTCCGGTTGATAGATTGGGGACTTGCCGAGTTCTACCATCCCGGGAAGGAGTATAATGTTCGTGTTGCTTCAAGGTTAGTTTTAAATACATATAAAGCATAATGAAGGTTTTACTTTTAACTTTGCAAGCTTTCCATTCAGGGCGCTGAGGCATATAACTGTGGTAGATGCCAATGCAACACCTCTCAGGAAAATCAAATTACATTACAATGATGATGATGCTTAAGAATTACCCTACTTTCTTACTATCTATCAGGAAATTTTTCACCCCGTTATGTTTGCAATATTCATGGGTCATGTGTATATATGCTTGTGACATTTATGAAACTTGATTCTCATAACCATCCTTTTATTTGTCATGACTGTCACATCTTAGCATTCACAAATAGCTCGTTAATAATATGTCATAAGTCTCTCAAAAAACCAAATAAATAAATAAACAATGTCATAAGTGCACGCTGGATTTGTGATGTTTTATGATGAGTATTATGTATTATGGATCTCTATATATAATATGTATATTATATATATATATATATATATATATATATATATATATATACACGCACATATATATACGCATATATATTATATATATGCGATCAGGTGTTGAAATAAATGCATATGCAATGATATTACATCTTTAGCAGGATTGAAATTTCGATATTGGTGATGGAGTCCCTCTTAAAAAATTCTGGAGGAGTATCTGGTTATGTGATCCATTTTGGAAATTTGAGCATATTATTAGAAGGAAGATATAGGGAGGCTTATCTTAACTTTCAAGCCATCTTGCTGTATTTTTCATGCAAAAGGGGAAAAGGACATTTTTAAGGTGTATAAAATTACATCTTTCACCTGAAGATGACACTAACCATCCTTTTTACTAGAGATACCAGCTAATTATTAACCTTCCATTCCACATACATTTTCAGCAACTTCATGTTTGGAGTAGTAATGTCGGTGACTTATTTTAAACATATCATCCAGACAAGGTGTTCATCAAATTGTTTCTGATTGCCCTCTCAAAAAAACGTTTGTGAATAAGTTGGTTAGCAAAATAATTTGTAAACGACTTTCAGAAAAAATTATTTGTAAAATCAAGCCTATGGCTATTAAATTCTCTCCCCGATCCCAAGGTTTGTATGTTTTTCGAAATATTTTGGGATAACTTGTGCTATCTTATCTGTCAAAGATGTTTTTCATTTTGAAAGCTATCTTTGCAAGATGTTATTCTAAACCAAGAAGCCTTGTGCTATCTTAAACTATAATAGGAAGATGTTAGTTGATGATATGATCTATATGTTATAATTATTTTCTTTAGTCTATTCTGTAATAATATATATAGATGTGATTCATTATACTTCCAAAATATACATGCCTATGAACTATAATAATGTGAAATATGCAGTCTGTGATTTCTTCTTGCATGTGTGTTTTCAGGATTTAAAGTGTCAGGGGTCACCAAAGTTTTGCAAAATTAGCGTTTGGTTATTCATGTTTAGTTTCAATACAAATTATTAAACATTTATAAACTCGTAAACTCAGATTTTAGATCACTCAACTTCTATAAAATCATGATTTGAACAATTTATATTCAGATATCAATATAGAAGCCACTAAACCATTTATATTTAGGGGAGCTTATGTGGCATATGCCACATCATCCAACTTAAAAATAAAGATATATTTTTATTTAATAAATTTTATGTTTAAAATTAATCTATGCAAAACATTTTTTGCTTAATAATATTTACAACTTTCAAATACTAAAAAAGTGACAATTTATATATTTTTAAAATGGATGATCTGATATGTGCCATGTAGGCACCATATGTGTCAATAAAATAGTTTTAAAAAATGAGTTTGAAGTAATAAAAGGTTTTTTTTAGGGGTTGAAGTAATAAAAGTTGGATGACTTAAATCTTAATTTTGCAAAGTTTGAGTGACTTATATATTGAAAACCAAAACTAGGTGATCCAAACAATGATTTTGCAAATATTCAATGACTCATGGCATTATAACTCCTGTTCTTATTTTATAAAGATGGAACTGTGATGGTCCCACCATCACCGTTCGTGCAATTTTCTTCATCGCTGAAAAAAACCCCTCAAAAGGACACCTGTTCTTATTGATTGTAATTCTCTTTCTCTCACTCAGATATTTCAAGGGGCCTGAACTTCTTGTTGATTTGCAAGATTATGACTACTCTTTGGATATGTGGAGCCTTGGATGCATGTTTGCTGGAATGGTATGTGACATTTGTAGGCTATCCCTGATCTTTTTTTTAGGGGATGCATGCAATCTCTATACTGAAGTCAATTTGTTATGACATTTTAGATCCCATTGTTGTTTCGTATCATTTTCAATAATGGTTTCTGTATCTTTGGTCTTGAGTAGATATTTCGCAAGGAACCATTCTTTTATGGCCATGACAATCATGATCAGCTTGTTAAAATAGCCAAGGTAATCATCATCTTATTTTATATTTTCCTGTTCCAATGTGCTTTTGCGGATCATGAATTCTTGTTTCCGCCGCAGCTGGCAGCTGCTATACCTGTTGACCTAAAAACAAGATCTTGTGTAGAATTGTCTCTGTTGACTTAGTGTTGCTTTGGTTGTGCATAAGGGATCAGAAAATAAGTAAGCCATAAGCATTGTCTATTTCCCTTCCCCTCTTAAGTCTAGACCTTTCCAAATTTAAAATACATTTACATGGGTAGCCTCCAGGCATAATTTACTGGTTAAATGGCAATATAACATAAAGCATTTACTTTGACAACAACAACAACAACAACAAAGCCTTATCCCACTAAGTGGGGTCGGCTACATGAATCATACGACGCCATTCGTTGATCCATGTTCATAAGATTCGACAGGATTTTATGCTGGCTGTCGGGGCCTAACACAACCCTCCTCCTTTATCCGGGCTTGGGACCGGCTATAAAATATAGGCGGAGTTGCCCACCCAGTAGTAAAGCATTTACTTTGACCTGCTAACTTTTTTCTGGAGTTTCTCTCTAAAAAAACAAAAAAAAGCAATTTTTTCTGGAGTAACCTCTTGTTTAAAAGGGTAAATTTTGACTTTCTTCTTCAGGTACTAGGAACAGATGAACTGAATGCCTACTTAAACAAATACCGTTTGGAACTTGAACCTCAGCTTGAAGCTCTTGTTGGGAGGTATGACTATAATGTTACTAACTTTTTCACCTCATTCTTTCTTTATGGCCATTCTGGTGATAACTATGATTGCATCTTCAAATTGTTGACAACTGAAATATCCTACCCCTAGAAAAACAACAGGGTGGTTGAATCTTTTACTTTGTAATCTGTAGGCACAGTCGGAAGCCATGGTCTAAGTTTATTAATGCTGACAACCAACATCTAGTCTCACCAGAGGTGGTTCTGCTTGATGTTTACCATCATTTAAATGAGCTATTACCAGTCAGCTCTTTGTTTATTTCTTTTCCTATTCCTCTGGTATATTTGAATGCAGGCACTAGATTTTCTTGATAAGCTTCTGCGTTATGATCACCAGGATAGGCTTACAGCACGTGAAGCTATGGTATAATTTTATTTTCCTTCATCAGTTTATTTTGCTTACTATGTTTGGTTTATAATTTAATTTTAAATACTACAACATTTTAGGACATCAGAGCGAGCACTTTAAATTGTAATCTTCCATTGTGTTTAGATGGGATTTTATAATTAGAATCTCCCTTCTAGCAACCAAATTGGCTCGTTTTAGTTTGTTTTTAGACAAAGTCTTTTTGGGGTGTCATCATACCTGCGTACTTTCTCTATGTTGCTCTAGATAGTCAAAGGTTAAGGACGGTAAAGTATAGTTCTTGGTCTAGAGAAGCATCGTCCTTCAAGATGCAAAGTTCCTGGCATGTTGAGAGAAATTAGTTTTCATCTGGTACTGATTTTTTTAGGGCTATTTTCTTTGACACCTACACTGTAACTTTTCACATCTAACTCTAAAGTATAGATTCACAAATTTTAGTCCTTTAATTTGTCTAAATTTGACACTTAAGTCTTTCCCTTAAATTTCCTGTTATCTTCTTGTAATTAATTATGAAATACCATTTTTGCTTTTACTTTCTTATTGCATTAAAAATGAAAAATGATTAATATGGTAAAAGTAATAATATTTTATGCATTATTATGCTCATGTTAATATTTTTAATTTTTAATATTTTTGATCCATGTAGCCGACCCCACCTAGTGGGATAAGGCTTTGGTGGTGGTGTGTGTTGTTAGTTTTCTCTTATATTAAAAAAGTAAGGGTAAAATTAATATTTCATACATAATAGAAAAGTAACTTAACAGAATTTTGAATAAAACTTCATGAAAGGATTAAAGTGTCAAATTTGGAGCTTATGGATTAAAATCTATAATAGTTTTAACACTGGATGTAAAAAAAGTTATAGGTGGAAATAACCCTTTTGTTTGAAGTATAAAAAGCATTTGTCTGTATTTCAAGATCAATAGAAAATGAAGAAACAAACTTATGTTCTTGTTGAACTCGTACATTATTTCTTTGATGCTTAATAAGAGTAGCTTGAGAAACTTATACATGGGAGTTAATATTGAATTATCAACTTCATTGCACTTTGTCAGTGATGATGGGATGATTGGTTCATACCTCTTAGAATATCTAAGGTAAGAAAATTTAAACACATTGGGGCTGTTTGGATGGGTTCTGGGTTAACATTTTTTTACCTCAAGTTGTTCTAATTGTGGGGGCAGCCTAGTTCCAAGTCATACAAGGAACAAATAAAATGTTCTAACCCTGCAATGATGACCATGGGACCCACACATAAAAAAAATGGGTGTTTGGCTAAAAAGGCAAGAACAAGGAGTTTGTTCTTGATTTGTTCCTATACCAAACAGCCCCTATGATGACTGCTTGATGTAACAGTTTGAGGATAGGCAGCATCCGTTCTGAATCCCGGTCTTTATTCTTAGAGAAGGCAATTCAGTCTTTGTCCTTTGGGTAACTGTTCCATTTTTAAGTTTACTTTGTAATAAGTCCACCAACAAGGAAAAATAAAAGAGAATATAAAGGTAGCTGTCCATATTCTCAGATTCCACAGACAGCTCAATTGAAGACTTCTTTACCAGCTGCTCCATATTCTTCTTTCTCATCTGTTCCTGTAGTCCAGGCTACTAATCATGTATCGTTGTCGTCTATGAAAGTCACTTACAGGTGAGAATCTACAATCCTTTCTCAGTGTCTAGGTTTTTTTTTATCATCAACTGGGAGCATTTAATCTCATTCCCAATCTCGGGAACAATTGATCACCGAGCTCAACAAGATTGATGCAAGGATTTTACGGAATATAACAAGCATGCGTCAGTTGGAAGGAAAGCTCGGATCTGCTTCTGCCTTCGATTATCGAGCAATTATTTTACCTCTTCTGAGGTCTTTTCTTCGGGTTTGTTAAATCTTTAAATTATGCTCTTGTTTAAGTGGTCCCAAGCCCGCCTATGTTTTATAGCCGGTCCCACGCCCGGATAAAGGAGGAGGGTTGTGTTAGGCCCCGACAGCCAGCGTAAAACCCTGTCGAATCTCATGAACATGGATCAACGAATATGGCGTCGTTTGATCCATGTAGCCGACCCCACCTAGTGGGATAAGGCTTTGTTGTTGTTGTTGTATAAAGGTAGCTGTCAAGTTTTCACAGTTAGGAACATATGAAGCAGGGTACTCTGGTTCCTTTCACATCCCTATAATGTACCCAGTACCCAGTACTCTGTGAACTCTTCTGGATACCAGGTACTCTGTGAGCTCTTCCGGTTATGTTAAAAGTGCCCCCTACCCCTTCCCCGATGCCCTCATAATTTAAAATGGAATTCTAGTAATGGGAACACTTACATTGTGTGTGTTGGGTGATGACGAGATTGCATCAGGAGGCATAGTTGTTGATGTCGAGGTAGAGAAGATCCTTGAATGCCTATGAAAGGTCGGTGCTTCTCTGCTTGATAGAATGCTTGAAGCTAGAAGATTGTGCTTTGCAAGGCTTCCTCTCCAACGCCTTTGTAGTGGGCAACAATTGAGGCATTAGATTGACATCTAGAGAAATAAAAGGAGACTGGTCTTGGCAAGTGGAGGGATTACAGGATTGACTTGTCAAGGTCGGAGACTGTGATATTAGATTACCCATGTTCTTTTAGTTAGCTTTAGGAATCGGTGCACTAGAAATGGTATGTGCTTGTCCACGTGTTAGTGCCATGACAGCACTTTGAAGGAATTTTCAATTAAAAAATTAATGTGCGCCGGATTTGATATAAAATGCCTTCTAACAAAAGGGAACCTGATGGCCTTTTCTTTTTCTGAATTCTATTTATTTTTCAATTGAATTGAGGCATACCAAAGTCAGCAATGATAGTGGCGTTGTGATTTTTCTTTTATTTTTTGGTGGCATGATTCCAAACGTCTTCCTGCACATTCATACTCTGGAAGCATTCATAATTGGTCGGATGAATGTTAAAACTGGAATTTGGTTTAGAACTTGAATATGCAATGTTCTTTTAGAACGAAATATGCAATGTTTTCATTAACTTTGTGAAGTTCATGAACTATAGTTTGACTTTATTGGACACGCCTAAGTATTTTTTTTCTCCTGTGATTTGCAGGCACACTCATATTTTCTTCAAGTGAGAGCTGCAGAAAATAGCAGGACTCGCACACAGTGATTTGGGTACTCTAAATACCGCAAGTATGTTTGGTGTCAGTCGGTCGAGGTTGCTCTCTTCCACTCTGGGTGAGTAACTCTTTTTCTGGACGTGGAGAGTGGTCTATACATAGTTCATCTTTAGGAATTATATAAACGCATTGATACTTGTAAGCAGTATTTTATCCACCTGTGGTCACTGGATGTGAGAATAAGCTCCTCAGGGACGATTGATTTGTGCATGGAATGGTCGGATAATTTGATTGTGGATGATTTATTGATTATGCTTTACAATTAGCTCGTCCTGGTACGCTAGGATTACATTTCCTCGCTTTTAACCAAAATTGCATGCATTTGAGTTTTGCTGCCTAAATTACTATTATGCATTAGATACTATTAATATCATAGTTATTAATTATTAAAACAACAACAACAAAGTCTTATTCCATTACGTGGGATCGATTACATGGATCATACGAGTTGATCCATGTTCATGAGATTCGATTATTTATTAATTATTAAAAATGAAACAAAAATATTATTATTTGT
Organism: Pontederia crassipes; assembly: GCA_030549335.1. Classification (NCBI taxonomy): domain Eukaryota; kingdom Viridiplantae; phylum Streptophyta; class Magnoliopsida; order Commelinales; family Pontederiaceae; genus Pontederia; species Pontederia crassipes. Next base: position 57,563,434 of record CM060191.1, read on the forward strand.
GATTAATCAATAAGACTCTAGAGCACCTTATTATTTATATGTTATTTTAAAACATGTGTATTAATATCAATAAGAATGTATCAGCATTCTTTTTAGTATTGTTTAATTTTATTTGAAAATTAATTTGCATTATCTATCATAATCAGTGGTGTATGATAAATTTCTATAGTTATAAAAAGAATTATCCTTGTTTATCCTATAAAAAGAATCATTTTGATACGAAGGTTAAAAAAATAAGTAATCTGGATCAAATTAAAATGATGTCGATGATTTAGAAGTATGAGATTACACGTGCAATCATACATTGCACCTTAATACGTCTCTTTTCTTTATATACATATACACGTGCGTGTTAGAAGCAAACAGAATTTATTCCGCGAACATACCTCACATTAAAATACACTTTATATGGAATTCGGGGAAAGAAAAATTGCAAAATGGTTCTCTTCGATGACAAATTGCGCGAGAGAGGAAAGGGTCGGCCCCTTCTCTAGCATGCCAACAATCTTGCAAAGGGGGCAACGACAACGGCTCACGGTTACTGCCTCTTTTTTTACGCCTTTTTTATTATTTATTATTAATTTATTATACATTTATATTATTTTTCTTGCGCCACATCATCATCATGATCTGAAAATTGGCTATTACCAATTTGGAGGACGACACGTGGAAGGAACATTCCAATTACAAATTGAAGTTGGGAGATCGAATAGTTACTGTATCCAAAGTTGAGGGACGATTTATGTAATTTACATAGACAGTTGGCTTTGAGAATAAGAAACGATTATTCAACTTATTTTATGGGATTTAATGGGCATCCCCCTAGTGAAATGGGAGGGGGCTAGCGTCCATTGAATGCTAGATCAACGGTCGCGGCTCACCCCATCAGCAAATGTGATTCAATAGGCGGCTTTGAATTGTCAATCGCCGACCTAGGCCTGTTACGGTGCCTTCAGCGAGGGAACTATTCACAATTCCTATTTCGACGAAGCCCACTTCCTCGTACCCTTGCTTTTTCATCAAGAGTTTTTCTTCCTATCAAGCCCTTGGCGTGGGGTCCAAGGGGGGATCAATGAGAAGGTGATCTCCAAGCCATCAGCACGAGGAGAGGGGTTGAGATCGGCGATGAGTTGAGGTCGAAGGCTGTCGACGACCAAGATCGCTTTTCGAGGTAGGATTGTAAGGGGCTTCGAGGATCGATGATCGTAGGATCGAATCGAGGATCGTAAGATCCGATCTCATGAATAAAATATTTTTTTAATATAAAATAATTAAATTAATATTTTATTCATAAATGTTATGTTTATATATAAGTTAATTAAAAATTGATCATTAATATTTTATTCGTATTTTCAAGTCTAAATGATATATTTTTATATCACGTGAAAGACAATATGATATATTCTTAAAAAACACTAAAATAATGAATATAATATTTGATTTTAATGAACTATAATATTTATTAAAATGCAATATAATTCTTAGTATACATGTAATAATAAAATTTAATTTTGATGAAAGATAACATAGTATTAGATTCATAACATAACTTTAAATTATTAGAAGATATTAAAATTCATGAAAGTGAGACTAACATATACAATATTTATATAAATAAAATAGTTAAATGAAATTTTCTCAAGGTCATTTATGTTTATTTTTAATTTTTTTATTTCAAATAAATAAATTTGTATTAATATCGTAGGATCAGAAGATCCTACCAATCTTGAGACCCAGCTATAGATCTTACGTTTAAGATCCTCTAGGTAGGATCGAGATCGTTTCCTGTTCGGAGGATCGTAAGATCTTATTATCCGGATCGGGATCCTTAACCATGATGACAACAATGAAGGGCGAGCTCTTACAGGACAACGAGGATGATAGTGAGCGCAATGATGACAGGACGATAGTGAGCGCAATGACGGCAGGCGAGCTCCAACATTGGCAGTCGGGAGTGTGGAAGGTGAGCTTCGTCGCTGTGGGGGTGGGGGTGTTGAAGACGAGCGTTGAGAAGGGGGGAGGGGGTTGCCGGTGAGTCAAAGGTCAAAGAAGGCGACGACGATGATGGGCAATCTCCTAGGGAACGAAACGCTAACGATGAGGGGCAATGACGAGGATGGTAGTGCCGACGCACGAGCCCTGCCGACGATAGGAGGGGGGGGGGGGGGTTGGTGAGGTTCAAGATGGGCGTTGAACCAAATCTAAAACTCCCATTTTTTTTTCAAGAACCATCCATGAACCGCGTGTGCTGATGTAGGGAGGACGATCCCCCATTTCACTAGGGGATAGCCATTAAATCCTATTTTATGTCTCTTGCATGGAATAACATAATAAAAGGTATAATGATCTATAAAGAGTGACATTAGGATATAAAAGAACGGTATTTGAGGCACCCTTGAAGAAACAAAAAAAAAATAATTAGAAAAATTAAATAATATGAAAATCATTCAACTCTCTAGCGGGTATGCAGACTGAAAGCATAACTTGTTTTCAATCGAATCTTGCATTGTTGGATCTAAGTTTTAATGACATATAAAATTATATTTTGATTATACAAACCTCGAAAGATTAAAGTTAAAATGCTGAAAAAGATTAAAGAAAAAGAAATAAATTTATGCACTACACTTTGATTAGATAACTATGATCCTATTATATTTTTGTAGAGAATTCTGTTAGTTTTCCATAAAATAAAAAATCATCTCATTTGAAAAACTGTGCAAAAAGTTATGCTTACAATAGTACAGGACGGTCAACCTGTCTGCTGGCAGACCGGTCGACCGATCAGGCACACCGGTCGACCAGACAGTGTAGAAAATGCCCATTTTCAACAAATAGAATGTCGAGACTGTACCGGTCGAGGAACCGATTGATCGGTTGATTGACCGAACAGTGCAAAATTCGCCAATGGTCATATTTTTTGTAAAAGAAAGTGTACCGGTCGACCGGTCCATATGAGCGGTCGATCGACCTCCGAGTCAAATGAATAATAATGGTCAAATTTGAAGGAGAAATTTATTGAACAATCTCTTAATGAATTTTTCACATACTAGAGCTTATAAAAGAAGTGCTAAAGCCAGAAGTAAAATCATCCAAGCCTTGAAGAAAAATTTCAAATTATCAAAAGAAGACATTCTGCTTGAAGTTTTTATTTTATTTTTATTTCTCTTTTCTCCTTATGTGAGAGATTAACATTGTAAAAGAGAAATATTTTATTTTAGAAAAATACTGATAGAGCTCTTGTATAAAAGATGTTCAAAATTTTACATCTTGAGCGAGAGAAAATACTAGTTTCCTAGGATGAGAGGTTGCCTTGCCTCTCGAAGCGAAAAAAATGTGGTTGATGTAAAGGGCATTCTTCCTTGTCCCATTTGGAAATAAGGAAGAGTTCTAATGGAATCTCCGGCGGTCTCGAGGTCGAGAAGTCGGAGCGAAGACGTAGGCCAAGGTGTCGTCGAACCTCGTCAACAACTATCCATACACCTTTGTGTTTGATTTTCTCTCTCTCTCTCCCTCTCATATTGAGTTTGATGTGATCTGAATTGCATTAATTTAAAAATTTTTTAGAATCGATTTTAAGCTTCCACGACGGTTTTTGTGAAATCGACATTTTCGAATTGAACACCAATTCATCCTCCTCTTGGTGCCCTTTGAGTTTCTATAATTGGTATCAGAGCGGGTTGCTCTTATTTTAATATCAATTCATTTTAAGATTTATTCATTTTAAGATTTGATCATCTTGTTTTAAGATTTAATAGTCTTTTAGAGTTATGGCATCAAATGGATTTGGTTTTTTCGAAGGACAATCAATTAGTCGTCATCCCCTTTTAAATGCATCAAATTTTGCATATTAAAAAATTAGAATTCAAGCATATATTTGTTCTATAGATATTAACATGTGGGACATAGTTAAAAAATGTTATTATCTTCATGAAAAGTTACTTACAGTAAAGAAAGAAAAAAGATTTTTGCAAAACTTGATTGGAAAGCCAAAAATTCTTTTTATTATGCTTTGGATTCAATGGAGTTTAATCGGATTTCAAGTTGTGAATCTGTAACCGAGATTTAGGAGAAGCTCATAATCACTTATGAAGGAACTGACAAAGTTAAATAATCTAAATTAAATATTTTAAACCATCAATATGATTCTTTCAAAATGCATGATAATGAATTTATAAATAACATAGTTGCTAGATTTAATGATATTGTGAATGGCTTAGCCTCCTTAGGCGAGTCAAGAATTAACTCTCAAAAAGTGAAAAAAATTCTCAAGTCTTTCTCTTCCAAATGGCATATGAAGAGGACCGTGATCGAAGAAAAATATTTGAACAAATTGAATTTCGATGATTTAATTGGTTTACTTCTAACTTATGAGATCTCAATCCAAGAAGATCAAGAAAAAAAGGTCCCAAGAAGAAAACATTGACATTGAAAGCTAATACAAAAGAACAAGACTCAAGCGAAGAGGAAGTTGACGAGAAGAAACTCTCACTCTACACAAGTATCTCAAGTTGGTGAAGAAGAAAGAAAATAATAAGAAGCCTACTCGAAGATCATATAAAAATCACAAAGAAGAGACATCTCGAAAATGTAAAAAGAAAAAGTATTAAGAGTCAAGTGAAACAAGTGACTCGTCAAGTTCTTCCAGTGATGAAGCATACTTATGCTTAATGACACACGATGATGAGTTAACTTCTAATCCTTTAAATAATGACCCATCGAGCTCTTCTGAAGAAAATCTTTTTTTAGATGTAAATAAAGAACTTTCCTCCCTTATAAAAAGATATTACTCACTTAAAGAGGAAAATGAGAAATTATGACATGAGATTGAAAATTTAAAAGAAGAAAAGAATACATGCTTTATGGAGAGTGAAAACCTAAAAAATGAAATTGAAACTCTGAAAATTGCACATGCATGTGAAATTGTAAAACTAATATGTTCTTTAAAAAAAGTAAAGAAGGAAAATGATCTTTTGAAAAATTCATAAAATAATGATAAAAACTAATTGTTATGTAAAGAAAGATAATTCTAGGAAATACTTTGGACATGAAAACTCTTATTGGAAGTCTACTCATTCTTATAATAGAAAATCACATATTACATATTTTGTATACAGATTTTATGGCCATTATGCTTATTAATGCAAAATAAGAAAATCTTCAAAACATGGGATGATATGTGTTCCAAAAGGAACTTTGACTAACAAAATTGGATTCAAAGAAGTTTGGGTACCAAAGTTTAAATGAGTGTTTTTCAGGTGTGCCTCATATGTAAAGCAAAGGAGGAATTGAAAATGTGAAGGCACAAAGATTATAATAAAAGTATCATCTATTTTTTATTTCACTCAAAAATTCAAAATTTCTATTTTTTTTGAAAAGAGAGAACATATAAAATTTGTAATAGTGATAGGGGAACATATTAAACTTTATTTTGACATATCATGAATATCATTGTTGTATCAAAGTTTTTTGCTATATTTTGATTATTAATATATATTTTTGGCCTTCATAAATTTGTTTCCATTTCGTCATTATAAAATAGTCATAAATTTAGGGGGAGCTATTTCTTACGTACTAACTCTTTATGATGCAATATTTTACGTGTTTCTAATATGACAAAAGGGAAAATAAATTTTTTTTCAAAGATGGAATGATTAAGGAGGAGTTACATATGATTTCCTATATGTTTTATATACAAATTATTCTTTTTGATGAAACAAAAGGGAGAAAATATATGAGAAATATGATATGAATATCACTTTATATGAAGGGTTCCTTACAAAATTTATACTTATGTGAATATTTATCATTGTAAGTAAAGTTAAGTGTTAGAAAGAGAAAATTTGATTTTACAACTTATTTTATAATTTTTTCGTAACTTATACATTTTTTAAATTTCTCGGTTTGTCTTCTTCAAAAAGGGGGAGATTGTTGAATTTTAATGACATATAAAATTATATTTTGATGATACAAAACTCAAGATTAAAGTTAAAATACTGAAAAAATTTAAAGAAAAATGGATAACTTTATGCACTACACTTTGATTAAATAATTAACTATGTTCCTATTATATTTTAGATGAATCATAAATATCAAAGTTGTAGAAAATTTTGTTAACTTTCCATAAAATGAAAAATAATCTCATTTGAATATCTGTGCAAAACGTTATGCTTAAAATAGTGCAAGACGGTCGACTTGCCGGCTGGCGGATCGGTCGACCGATCAGGCATATCGGTCGATCGGTCCATACAGAAAATGCCCATTTTCAATAAACAGGATGTCATGACTGTACCGGTGGAGGTACCGATCAACCAGTTGGTCGGCTGGATAGTGCAGAATTCGCTAACGATCATATTTTTCATAAAAGAAAGTGTATCGATCGACCGGTCCATATGTGCGGTCAACCGGCCTTCGAGTCAAATGAACAGTTACGGTCAAATTTGAAGGAAAAATTATGGAATAATTTCTGGACAAATTTTTCACATACTAGAGCCTATAAAAGAAGTGCCAAAGCAAGAAGAAAAAACATCCATCCAAGCCTTGAAAAAAAATTCAAATTATCAAAAGAAGACATTCTCTTTGAAGTTTTCTTTTTTTTTTTTCTTATTCTCTCTTCTCCTCTTGTGAGAGCTTAGCATTGTAAAAGAGAGAAATATTTTATTTTAAAAAATATTTAGAGAACTCCTGTGTAAAAGAAATTCAAAATCTTACCTTTTGAGCGAGAGAAAAGGCTAGCTTCCTAGGAGGAGAGGTTGCCTTACCTCTCGAAGCGGAAAAAACGTGGTTGATGTAAAGAGCGTTCTTCCTTGCCCCGTTTGAAATTAAGAAAGAGTTCTAGTGAGATCTCCGACAGTCTCGAGGTCGAGAAGTCGGAGCAGAGACGTAGGCCAATGTATGATCGAAACTCGTCAACAACCACCCGTGCACCTTTGTGTTTGATTTTTTCTCTCTCCCTCTCATATTGAGGGTGATGTGATCTCAATTGCATTAATTTAAAATATTTTTAAAAATCGATTTTAAGCTTCTGCGACGATTTTTATGAAATCGACATTTTCGAATTGAACACCAATTCACCCCCTTCCTCCTTCCCCCTTCCGGATCCTACTTGCATAACTTCGAGGATCATGATACTGTAATTCTTAAATTATCACTATGATATAATATTTAAATATCTTAACTCAATAAATTCATTAGTGAAATGTATCACTAAAATGATAAATAGTAATTAAGGTGAAAATAGATGGCACTTTTTCTAAGTTATCTTAAAAAGATTTCTACAAGCTATTTTTTTTTTCAAATGGTTATATTAAAAAACATGAGATCAAAAGAATTTGATAAGATTGTAATATCTTAAAATTATATTGATCAAGATCCATTAGCCTCGAAAATGATAAGATTTCAAATCCTTTGACAACCCCGAGACCCAAGCTGAACTGAAGAAAGAACTACAACCTTACGCAATACTTATCAATGTGTTTTCGACTTCTAATATTTGTAGTTAGGCTTCATTTGATGAGAAATCAGAGTAACGACAAGAAGGTAAAGGTGTTTAAACTGATGGAGGATAAGGGAAAAAGTAAATAAATGCACATAACTAATATCAATTCTTTTTTTTTTCTCTCGGTGCAAAATAACACCGAAAATATATTTTAATGATATAATAACTACGATTTACCAAATATTAGCTAGATTTGGCAATAAAAATATTGCTCCATATAACTTATTCTACAAGGAATGCTCAAGTATCTGAGCCGCTTTCAGTAAAAATGGAGAAAAGAGGTATGATTCTAACGTTGGGCAAGCTTATTTCTCGCGTAATTGAAATCACATTACACTGCAGTCAAACACAAAGGTGTAGGCACAAAGATAGTCCAGTAAAAAAGATACACCTTTTACAACATCACACATCCATATCGTAATCCATATTATATTGCAATGTGGCTGAAGAACATGTTCCCTTGTAGTTGGTGCTACTTCTGAAGGTGGGGAAAACACTGATAAACATCTGACTTTGGATGTTTGGCTTCGGCGTGCTCCCTGCACTTAACTTCGGATGTCGTGCATATGAATGTCTGCATACAGACTTTGCACTGCACTCACAAATAATATATAGGAAGTGAATCAAGGAAGCGGGAAGAGACTTCTAATTATTACAGACCTCTAACGAACAAAATATTTCCCTAAAAAACGAACAAAACATTCTGCCATAATTGGAAAACTAAACTTAAGAACTCCAACAGCATTATTAAGTAGAAAATATACAATTAATGATAAATCAACATTAGTAACTCATTCCAACTGAGTTGACATTGACCTCTTGCTATTTACATGACACTAGAGCCATCATAAAACAGCCGCACTAAAGATATAACTAAGCACCTACCAGAAGAAAAGTATTAACTCAAATATCAGTACTGAGAGATGTGAAGAAAGCATTCGTAGGGACTAAGAAATTCAAGCAAATCAAAATAGATTGCATGTCAGAACTCAGCCCTCTTTTTTCCTATTTCCCTTTTGAGGTTCCAGTTGTTTGCTGTCAAATTGTCACAAACTAATAAAACTTGACAGGACAACAGGCCTAACACATGCTTCTCTTAGACATAGATTAGTAAGATATGTTTTTTTAGAACGAAGTAAATAAGATATGTTGACATGTTGTAGGAACAGGAATACCAATCTAGTTATACGCTTCACGGAAGATGAAAGATTGCAGCTTGGATGTCGATCAACTATGCTTCAGCAAGTAAGAATAAGTATGACTATTGTCAAGCGCCCATATTGAAGCTTAGTAATTAAATTGATGAATTGTTGTAATGGATGTCAGATATTTTTCAACATTATGCCTAAGACAACTCCGCAAGAATGGAATTTTTGACCAGTAAGTTATCACACGTCTATGAGAGTCTTGTGGAGACGAATTCACAACTTGGGCTCATGAACAGGTTACACCAATGTATTCATTATAGCCTTGATGTTCCAGAGGGGTTTGATATACTAATGATGGATATGATTAAGAACTCATCACTGTGTTAACAAAAAATAGTTTACCACACTGTAACATCCAATTGGGTTAAAGAAATTGCACTTATGGTCTTACTTGTTGTTGAAGTTGTTTCCAAACTAAAGATCCGTAGTCACTATTATTGAGACCAAACGGTAACATCAAATTGGAAGTGTGGAACGAATGCATATAATTTCAATCTATCTACACCAAACAAGTTATGACTCCTAAAAAGAACCTTTTCATCGTGATCGCAAGTATACTCCAACTTAAATTTTGAGAGGGAAACATAAATGGAAAGAGAAGAAATAATCTGCAAGGATCTGACGAGAAACACACCACATAAAGGCCAACAATCCCCAAGGATCTATTAAAGAGGAACGCATTTATTATCGACAGTAAATTACACCTCACTGTGAGACCAAACAGATTGGAGAAAAATTTGAAGAGAGCACATGTCTAGATTTTCATTCGTTGCCAACGCCTCACCCAAATCGTAAGAATAATTAATCGCACCAATCAATAAACTACAGAACAAATTACTCAATCCTTGCAGAGACCTACAAACCCTAAATTTGCCCATAATTTATGATTGCGCCAAGATTCATGAGATCCCAAATCCAAAGTCACCCATCCGACGAGAAATCGAGGATCTAATTCGACGAGTAAACTAAAAAATCACACAAAATTTTAAAAAAATAAAACAAAGAAAAACCTGGATGGACATCGCCTTCTTGTTCGTTTCCAGTTGGCTACCTGCAATCCAAGAAATCCGAAGAATCGTAAGCTAAAAACAACGACGAAAAATGAGAAAACTCCAAGAAAAGGAAGAGATCGAGAAACGAAAAGAAAAAAAAAAGGGAAAAAGAAAGAAGAGGCGACGAACCCTTGGAAGCCTTGTTCTTCTCCATGTTCCTCTCGCGCGCCATCTTCGACTTCTGCCCGTTCCCTCCTCCCATCTCTCTTCGTTGCTTCGGTCTGCGGGAGCGATAGAGAGACGGAGAGAAGCAAAGCGATCGCCGCGACGCGGTAACTAAAACTAAAAAGGACGCTAAGCTGATCGTGAGCGCAACGGGTTCAGCTAATTTATACACTCGCTGGTAGTCCTACAGTGGATTTAATATTTGTCTTTTCATTTTAATTTTTCTTCGGCAATTCGATATTTATATTAAACGAAAAAATGCTATATTATATTATATTATATTATATATGCCCCTGGCCCTGATAATACAAATATTTCGCTGAATAAGAATTAATATATGTATTACATTTCATGATTAATACTTTTTTATTTATTTTTTCCTATATTATATTATGTTAATATTATTATGAAGAAAAAAAAGCATTTGTGCGCATGACATAAAAATGGGGTAACTAGAACCTTCCATCCAACTAATGGCTGGACCCCTTTATTAAGACGCCCATGCACATGAGAGGAGAACCTCAATAGCTGTTACACTTTTCTAGTTGTGGTTGAGTTAGATCAAGTTTTCTGAGGTTAAATAATTTTGGGCGCCGGTACTAAACGTTTAAAAGATAATTTACACAGTTTCTGTTTATAATATATTTAACAATTTAGATTAGCATCATACATGGAATTCGCCTGTAAACCACTCTCTTTGGCATATTAAGATGAACGTGTGTGGACTTGAGTCTGAAACTGAAAGAGGCGTGCTACTGTTAGTGCTAAATGTGGGGCAGCAGCTTGCTTTTGACTACTAGTCTATAACTTAAGGATAGGGATTAATGGAGAAGATATAAATGGGAACGGGTGGTTGGCAGATTGGCAGTAGACCTCTACTAGTAGTGGAGGAAAAGGAAAGTTGACGGATGTCGGCGTGGGCTTCATCCATTTCTTCCCCCCACATGTACAGAGTGCGCTCCCTGGCTGTCTTCCACTGGTTGCATCAAACAGCGGTCTCAGTCTCACTCACGTCCATGAATTCACAAAAGCAGGGTGGTTGACTACAGAAAAAAGGAAGCCTACAATTTATTCCATTGATGATGCTTTAGTATTTGAAAGTACTATTAAATCTGTAAATAAGTGTACAAAATTATGAGACATATTGCGTGGCGAACTTAATTAATTAATTATCACATTAGTGATTAGTGATTAATTTTCTAAAAGAACATTATAACTATTTTGGATGTTCTTGTTTTCAACATATAAATACAAAACTTTATAACTCATTTGAATGAATCTCATTTTCCTAAAATATTATCTTCTTCCATTGTTTTTGTTCTCGAGTTCTTTGTGGTGTGCAAGTCTCTGTTCATCTATTGCAGATTTTGACATGGTATCAGAGCAAGTGTTTCTTAGTTCGATCGCTAAAGATGCAGATTCTTGGAAGAATTGGGTTAACTGCGTAAGAGTTCTTCTTCAGTTGATTCTTTATTTTTGATATCAGATTCCTTTTCATTTTAAAAGTTGGTTTTGATTTTCTTTGTGATATGATTCAATGGAGAATTCTGAAATTCATGGTGTGAATTCTTTTGGTTTTGGGAATCTTATTCTCACGATAGATCACACTCATCCTCTATTCTTGCTTTCATTGAATTTATTTAGATTGGTTCTGATTTTGATTCGCCTAAATGGTAGTGATAACTATTCTATGTGGAGTCGGGCATTCTCAAATGCTCTTTTGGCCAAACACAAACTTGGGGTCATAGATGGTACATGCAAAATTGATCGGTTCGACCAAGATCTACAATTCCAATGGAAACATTGCAACACCTTAATTCTTTCTTGGATTATTTCAACAGTTTTATATGGTCTTCTCGCTTATGTGTCTGATGCTTCTATAGTCTAGAAGGACCTAAAAGAAAGATTGGATACGATTAGTGGTACAAAAGTTTATCATTTTCATAAAGAAATCATGGCATTATCTCAAGGTGCTCTGTCAATAACTGAATATCACACTAAGCTGAAATTACTATGGGAGACTTGTATATGTTGATTCCATCTCTTGGAATTACGTACTTTAAACAACTTAAAGTTTTTCAACTGTTGATGGGATTAAATGATTTTTGTGCTGCCATAAGATCACAAATTATACTTATGAGGCCTTTTCCTACCGAAAACTAGGTTTATGCAATGCTAGTGGATGAAGAGTAGTCTTATGCACTAAATCAAATTTCATCTCATCCAACTGGTTTTTCTATGGCACACTTTGTGAATCACAATCAGAACTACAACCAAGTTCAGAAAGGAGAGAAATCAAACAAAAATATAATATGTGATCATTGTCACAAACCTGGGCACATTAAGGCTCAATGTTATAGGATTATTGGATTTCCATCGAGTTTCAAATTCATCAAGACTAAGAATCCTACTAATGTGAATTTTGTTGAAAATATCAGTGAGTTAGCTAGCTGTTCAACTCCAGATGCTAATGTAATGGTTTCACAATCTATTACCTCATCTACAAGTGGACAGCTCGGTGGTAATTGTTTGATCACAAACAGAGCAATATCAGCAAATCTTAGCCTTCCTAAACAAAGACAAAGGTTCTGATGTTGTGGCTAAATGGCAAGTAGTGAATTCTTCCCTTTCAGTTTCTCTAATATTAAATGGATAATTGATTCAGGGGTTTCTGATCATATGGTTTCAGACCTTAGTCATTTATCTAATGTCAAGTAGTTAACTCAAATCACAAAAGTTAAATGATCTAATGGTAATGTTTCACATATTATATGTGTTGGCACATATCCTATTACAGTCGAGGAAAACTTACAGGAAATTTTATACATTCCAGAATTTAAATACAATTTACTCAGTCTCAAAACTTTCCAAAGAATTGCATTGCGTTGTCATATTTTATCTTGACATTTGTGTAATATAGGATATTTCTGGGCTGTGAGGGGGATTGGTAAGCACATAAATGGACTATATTTTTTGGTGCAACTGAATCAAGTCATAGAACTACATTAGCTTCCTACTACATGATACAAATTCATTGAAAGGGATTGTCGATCATGTGCAACTTTGGCACAAGCGTTTAGGACATTTACTCTTTCTTAGACTCAAATTTGTACTTAAAATGCATGACAAAATAGTCGTGAACAATTGTATTTGCACGATTTGTAGTATGTCCAGACAATCTAGATTACCTTTTCCTAATAACAATTTCTTTTCAAATCACGTTTTGATCTAATACATTTGGACGTTTAGGGTCCTTATCAGCATGCAACTCATGATTTTTCATTTTTCCTAACCATTGTGGATGATCATTCTCGCATGACTTGGATTTATCTTTTAAAAACTAAGAATGAAGTGCAGGAATATGTCAAGCAATTCATTTTAATGATTGAGACAATTTAGCTAGAGAATAAAAGCAGATCGGATAATGGAATTGAGTTTGTCAATTCATTCAAAGCTTTTTATTGTCCAAAGGAATCCTTCCTCAGACGACTTGCATTTTCACTCCACAATAGAATAAAGTAGTAGAATGCAAGCACAAACATATCCTTAAAGTAGCATGAACACTTCGATTTCAAGGTTCTTTGCCCATTCATTTCTGGGATGAATGCATCTTAATCTCTGTACATCTTATCAATCGGCTGACTCTGGTAGTTTTGGCTAATAAGAGTCCTTTTGAAAAGATGTTCGATTCTCAATCAAATCTTAATTACTTGCGAGTCTTTGGTTGCCAGTGCTTTGTATCTAACTTGCATAATAATGACAAGTTTGCTGCTAGAGTTTCAAGATCAATTTTCCTTAGGTATTCAAATACTCAAAAAGGTTATAGAGTTCTCAATTTGATAATTAATAAAATTTCTGTTAGTGGAGATATCATATTTTAGGAAGATATTTTTCTTTTCTCTGATTCTAATAAGAATGATGGCACACTCTCCATTACTAATTCTTTCGTCCACTTCATTTTATGAAGAATTATGTTCCTTCAGACTACTAATGTTCTAGCTACACCACTTTCATCTAGTTCTCCATCTAAAAGTACTCAAGATGCCTCATCTTCACTACCTTCTTTGGACATTCAGGTAGCTCTTCCTACTTCATCCCTCACGTCTGAGTTATCTGCTTTGCCAATTCCTGTCACTAGACCAAAGAGGACTATCAAGCCTACGAACTGGTTGAATGATTATGTCACCAATGCTCCTTCTTCTACTTCAGCACCCCAAGTTCTCATCCTATCTCAAATCATGTCAGCTATAGTCCCCTTCCCTTGCAATATCAGGCTTTCCTTGTTTGTTTGAATGTTATTAATGAACCTTCTTCATTTTATGAGGCTGCTTATGATCCTAATTGGGTCACAACTATGAAATTAGAAACTGGCCCAGTCATACGTGGGATGTTGTTGATTTACCTCCAGGTAAGAAAGCCATTAATTGTAAGTGGGTATATAAAGTTAAGCTTCAGACGACAGTTGAGAGATACAAGGCACGACTTGTCGCAAAGGGATTCACTCAACAAGCTGGTATTACTGAAACCTTGTCTTCTGTAGCCAAGATGTCTATAATTCGAACCGTTTTAGTTGTTGCTGCTCAAAGAAATAGGTCATTATTTCACCTTAAAACTTGATTCCAGGCAGGGCTGCTCAAAGAAATAGCCAAGATGTCTTCTGAACCCAGGCAGGGCTGGCATCATACCCGGACCGGGTTGACATTAAAACTTGATTCCGAATCAATTTTTACCCGAAAATAAAAATTTGAACAGAACTCGATCCAAATTCGACCAAACTCGGCCCAGATTAGTACAATCAGCCAAACTGACAGATCGCGTGGTTTTTCGACCGACTTTAACTTGGATTTGAGTCACGATTTCAACTCGGAATCCTAAAAGGCTGCCACCCCTATAAATATGGATGTACCACGAACCGAAGGAGCATGCAATCACAGAGTTTGAAGCCATAGCTGCATTAGAAATGAGAGGCGAAGTTTTCACTATAAGAAAACTAGCGATTAGCGATGACAAATAGCGTCTCGAAACATGGTGATGCTAAAGTGATGCCGCTAGCGTCGTTATGGTGTTTCAGTTGAGTCCCAAGTAAGAGACGCTACTTGCCTCCCAATAGTGTCTCATTAGCGTTTCACGAAATAGGCGCTAAAGCAAATGCTATAGAGACGCCAGATAGTCGCTATTATTGCGCGCCATGAAGCGAAAGTGCGCGGGAGAACCTTGCGCTGTTCTCGCGTCGACAACCTTCGACGCGGACCTAGCATCGCATAACCTGAGACGCTATGGAGACTCTATGGAGACGCTAACTGGCGTCACATCCGCGACGACGTTATGTAGACGCCAATGTAGTAAGTATACGTTAATTAAGAAATAGATAACTATATATAGGCTATCTATATTTATATCACTATATGTTATCTATTTTGAGGCAACCCTATATATTATCTATACTATACGTTAATCAATAAATAAATTAAATATTGTATATGTACCTTCAACATATATATGTATTCCTACATGATTACTTATATATGTTTACATCATAGGAGTGTTCCTAGATATATAATTTGTTACCTATATTATATATGTTATTTATCCATACAATATATATCATATCTCAATTATACATATATTATTTTTATATTCTTAATTATGAAATTATGATGGTTGAATTAAGAGACATGGGTCGCTATAAATTATCCCATTTTAGCATCTTTGTGGAGGCTCAATAGCATCTACCTAACGCCACACTAGAGCCGCAGTATTGGTCGACGCTAGGGAGACACTATTGGCGTCACTGTAGCGTCGCCTTACTGAGACATGGGTCACAATCTGACGAGCGGACTGCCACGGATCATGCTGCGGTAGACATCACTCGAGGTGAGAACATTACTGTACATATATCAATTATCATAACTTTAATATGGTATGACACTAATGACACTAATATGTCGGACTTTCTCAGCCTACCCCAGTATCGGATGATGATTCCTCTGAGTGATGAAGAGAGATTACACGATAATGAGATAGCCATCGTAAATAATATTGTTCGATCATAAGTTAAATAAGTTGTACAAATTTTATTGTAGTTTTGGTTATCATTAAAAATTAATTCTTCTTTGTAATTGCCAGGACCACTTTCATACATGCTAGTGCCATGCGGGATGTCAGTGCTCTCATTCTTTCTCACTTGCCTGAAGGGGTAGGATCCTAAAAAGATGTCCCAATTCAAGTGCGGGATGACATATTTCGAGCCTTTATGGTACGATCTTCTATTTGGACTACATAATTTGTTTTATATTATTTTAAAATTATTAAGTTTTAATGTATTTTGTAGGAGGCAAATTAACGGATCTTAATTTAGGGACGATCCGGAGAGCTTTTGAGGAGGTCGCTGTGAAATGCCTCCGAAATCGATTATACAAGTTTCGCAAGCTCATCACGTCCGCCGACCTCACTTTGGAGCAGGGCATACAAAGATGCCCAAGGCACATTAGGCGCTCGATTTGAGAGTCCTTATGTAGGAAGTGGTAAGTATGTTTACTTTTAAATTATTTTTATTAAATTTATAGTTTTTGAAAGTCTAAGTATTTGATGTTCATAAAGGACGGATGAACGATGGCAAAAAAAGTCGAAAAAGGTAAAAGTTAATCGACTTTCGAAGCCCGAGGCCCACATCCACATAGGGGGGTCGATGCGATTTGATGAGCATCGACGACGCATGATTTACATACAAATTCAATTTATCAAATTTTTTACTTATACTTATTTATAAAATTCGAAACTTTGAGGAGAAAGAAGGCGGTCCCGTGGACTTTAACGTGGTCTACGAGGCCACGCATAAGAGCCGAAAGATAAATGACTTGGTCACGTCACTGCTCATAGGCTTCTGGTAAGTCTCATCACATGTTCATTTGGTTGTTGACGTTAGTGCACTATTTTTTAAATGCTCGATGTTTAAATTTTTTAAGATGAGTATAATGCGAAAATGGCTGAAAAGTATGGAGATGATACGAGTACTCAGCCACCAGGTAATGTTTCTTGAAAAGGATGTCATGTTTTTAATTTATGTGTTTTTATAAATAATTTATATATTATATGAGCGTATAATTTTTCTATTTCGTAGAGGACCCTACTGTTTGGGAGGAGGTGGCCGACACGACACGATGAGGATACTTGCGTGATCTCGGCACAGCTGTTCAGGTACTTAGGAGGAGCGAAGGATATGTAGGCGGCCTATCTGCTCCGAGCTCATCCGCTGCACCTGATATAACGCAGCTATCGGAGTAGATGTTGCAGCAGGTGTCGCAACATTTGTCACAATAGTTAACTCCGCTATTGCAGGCGATTTAGGGATTAATCCCGACGCAGAATCCATCCCCGCGAAGCCATGGACCGAGCACGTCTGGATCGAACGTTCGGAACGATAATAATAACTCCCAAACCTAGGATAGAAACAAACTATGGATAGAAACTATACTTTTGTCACTTATAGACTTATGTAGATATACGTATAGTTTGTTAGTTTAGTTTATTACTTTTCATATTATTATCTTAAATATTATGCCTATGATGCTTTCATATTATGCCTGTGATGCTTTCATATTATGCCTGTGATGAATATTAATGCATCAATGCATATTGATGCATTTATATGTATTATATAATTGTATGGTGTGGGAAGGGAAAAAATGTGGCTGATATGGGTAAAAAAATATGCAATTAGCGCCTCCATAACGTCACATAATTAGCGTCTCCAACATAGTCGACGCTATGTTAAATATATCATCCTTAGCGACATGTTAGCATCTCATTGGCGACGTAACAAACATGATGTTTGCGTCACCGAAGCACCGAAATAGAGTCAACTAATGCATAACGTTAGCGTTCCTTGAGCGCCGAAATAGTGCCTCGTTTGTAGCGCCACTTGAGCGTCGACTTAGTCTACTGCTCCCAGCTAAACACCACGCATTTTAATAACGTTGAGATAGCATCAACCGTTGGTGCTAGTAGTGTCTCATTTTTTGTTGGCTCTATTGCGATGCCATTAGCTACTGATTACCGGCGTCGCATTTGAACGACGCTATTTGGACGCTATATGTTCCGGAGACTCAATAATGCCTCCGTAGCGTTGCATTTTTTGGGTCGCTATTCTTCAATTTTCTTGTAGAGTCTACTGTGCGCCATTGCAAATCAATCGAAGAACTAGAGATTTTGAAATTTGGGCGACCGTTTGGAGCATAGTTTCGGCTGAGGCTTGTTCCAGCGTCGTCCACCACTTTTTGAAAGTTTGATTTATAATTTTAATCTTTATTTTATATTTTCTTCCTCGAATTTGATGTTAATTCTTTCGATTATGGATTAGTTTAGTTGTTAGAGGAAGACTACGTTGAACCTCAATTTTCTCTTAATATATTTTATAATTTAGGCTTTTGAGAACATGGTAATGATGTGTTTCATGTTTTATCTGAGTTTATTAGTTTCCTTCATTAATTTCATATAATTTCACATAAATTTTGCAAGAGAAAATCGGTTGGATTTGTCTCTATGGAGAACCCGAACCAAGTGAGTACTAACTCAGGTCGGGTTTCTTCATTACTTTGCACCGAAGTAAATTTCAATCACAACCTGGGCCGAGTTCCATCTAGCCCTGGTCACGTTCTATTATTTTAATATTTTTGTTAGTAAATTAGTTTTAATTGCTAACAATTGTATTTTAACCGAAGGTTTGCAACTTAAAGCATCTTAGAGAAAGTAGATTAGAGTTGATCGAGTTTTCGACATCTTTATCTTTACATCTATTAAAATAGTTAGGTTCTCAAGTTTTTTAGTCCTTTACTTTAAGCAACGTTTTCACATTAATGCATCTTAGTATAGAGTATATTAAAGTGGATTAAGTTTTCAACGTGCTTTAATTATATTCTTAATTAGGGTAGTTAGGTCCTCAAGTTTTTTAGTCTTATACCTTTTATCCATTTATTTTCTACAAGAAGTCTATATTTGATTATTTATAATTAAGAGAATCCAATAGAGATACATAGTCTGAGTTCTAACTTTCTCTCACATTAATTAAAAGCATCATTATCCTGATTGTCATCAATTTGAATCCAATAGAGATACATAATCTGAGTTATAACTTTCTCTCACATTAATTAAAGGCATCATTATCCTGATTGTCATCAATTTGAATCACTTTTATTTAAAATTTATTCTTGTTATTCTCTCAATTAATAAATTTAAGTTAGAAAGATAAGAATTTAGATTAGTTTCTCGTCTGTTCAACACTCTATTCACCTTTTATTACTTGATACGATCTAGTATACTTGCGAGTATATTTGCGCTTAATTTTGCACGCATTAGATAACTTCAAGATTAAAGATCTGGGTAATCTTGGGTTCTTTCTTGGCTTGGAAGTATTAAGATCCAGCAGGGGCATCTTGCTAAACCAGAGGAAGTACACTTTAGACATAATTGAAGACACAAGTGTAGAGGGTGCAAAAGTAGCTGATGTGCCTTTGGAGCAAAATAGTAAACTTACTTCAATTCAATACGATGACATGTTTCCTTCGAACTTGAAAGATGAGGTTTTAACATGTGTGTAACATACCAAAGACTAATTGGCAGGTTGATATATCTCAATATACAAGGCCGAACATATCTTTTTCGATTCAACACTTAAGTCAATTCATGCAGCAACCAAAGAAATCTCACATGGAAGCTGGCATTCGTGTTGTTAGATACTTGAAAAAAAATCCGAGTAAAGGTTTGTTTTTTCTTGCAAATAATGATGATTGTCTTGTAGGATTTTGTAATGCGGATTGGGCAGCTTGCATCCACACAAGGAGATCGATTACTAGCTTTTGTGTTAAGTTTGCGGCTCCTTAATAACCTGGAAATAAAAAAACAAGAGACAATTTCTAAATCATGAATCAGAATATAGAAGCTTAGCTGTTGTTGCTTCAGAGGTGATATGGCTTCAGAGATTGTTGGCTGAACTAGGATCTCATGTGCAACTGCCGATTCAAATTAATTGTGATAATATACATATAGCTAATAATCTAAGTGTAAGTAAGTGTACAAAGTTATCAGGAAGATTACATCATACTTAATTAATTAATTATCACATTAATGATTAGTTTTCTAGAAGAACCTCGTAACTGTTTTGGATTGTTTTCAGCATATAAATACAAGACTGTAACTCATTTGAATAAATCTCATTTTCCTAAAATCTTGTCTTCTTCCACTGCTTTTGTTCTCCAGTTCTTTGTGGTGTGCAAGTCTCTATTCATCTACTGCATATTTTGACAAAATCCAAAAAAAGAAATGAAAAGAACTACCAAAAATATCAGAGTATCAGTGCCACGGTGAAGAAGTGCATACGAATGTTTTGGAAATTGGAAGTACCAATGAGTCTTCATTGATCGATCAAGGATTCGACAAAAGAATTAATTCATGTTCAATACAAGTTATTCAACAAGATGTTATCGAAGACTGAGAGGCCAGCATGCTATCATTAAAGTAGCACTTGGAACTTGGAAGTAGAACAACAGAGAATTTGCCTCAAAGCTGCCTTCCTCACCCTGTTGTGTTCCTCCCTGGGCATTCCTCCAAGAAGCCTTGCACTTGGCAACATAATACTTTTAAGTTTTTATCAAAGTTCTTTACAAATGAGTTTGAAACTTTTTGTTTTTAACCACATGTAAACGAATGAGGGCATTTAAAACAACATGATGCATCTTGGCGTCGTTTGGTGGGCAGAACAAGGTGGAACCCATGCCTGGTTCCACCTAGTTCCGCCAAATGCGAAGAGAATTGAGGGGGAACTAGGTGCTGAACTAGGCGTGCATGTCAGCTGATTCCAGCGTCACGGTTCCACTGAAATGGTGGAACCGAGGTGCGTCGTTTCCTTCGAATGGAACTTCGCCCCTTTTGCATGACATTTGTTTTTTTCCCTGCACTGCCCTTTCTCTCGTTTGCCTTTTGTCATATTTACTATGTTATTTGATATTTATATGTTCCAATTGTCATTTTTTTCATTCATATGTAAGATGTAACAAGTATTAATCAATTCGTTCTTTTGCCATCCACATGAAGGCTTCACAGACTCACGATAGGCATCCAGGAGAAGAACACATGAGTACATCCACATGAAGGATTCTCAAAAGTGCTCATACAATAAGCCTTGATTCCAAAGTAGTTATCACCTGTGTAATCAATAGCTTATGACATTTCTGTTTCACATGGAAGTGGAAAATGTTAAATCGAACAAAGCTTGTTGGAATCATTAGCTTTGTATGTTATATTTGTTGTTCCTCCTGCAACTTATTACTAGCATGCTGTTGAATGATGATCATTTTTTTTGGCACTTCTGGGTTCTACTTGTTCACTACATTTAGCATGCACAATGTTATTAAACTTAAAGCTTAATTATATTTTGTTTTCAATCACAAAATGAAAGTAATAAGATAAGTACGTTTGTGATGGGGACTAAGATGTTTCAAATTACATATTTACCATCTCCCTGTGTATTTAAAAAGAAGGAAGAAGATAAAAAATGGCACCTCGTAGCCTATGTTCATAAGTGCAAGTGCCCAAAATGAAATCCTACTACATTATGGGCTCCTGTAAACCAATAGCAATAATATAATCAGTAGGCACGACACAGTTCATTTGAATCAAATTATATGCCAGGAAGATACTACATAACAAAGAACACACACTACTCAGGTTTCTCCCATAAAGCCTTCGCAATTATTGGATTATCCTACTTCATTATGTGCTCCTGTAGACCACAGCAACCGTTTGCTCATTGAAGACATCACAGTTCACTGGGATGTTTGGATCACATTGTATGCTTATTAGCTTATATGCCAGGAAGATAATTGATCATAAGTAAGTTGAACTAAATATGTAAGTCAATAAAATGATGAGCAAAATATTGAAAAAAAAGAACATGTGGAAATGAACAGAACCCTCCTAAAGTTGAACACAACTATAGTCAGGCTACATCAGCTTGTGGCAACCAAACATTTATTTTGATGATAACTAGTCAAACTGCGATACTAGTGAGATGAGAACCAATCCCTACTGAAATAACGCAGAGAAAAGAAAAAAAAAGTTTTCTCTCCGGTGAATTAGGGGAAAGATAACTTTATGAAACTGTGATACATCATATTCTTCTTAGTACAACTAAAGGGAATTTTATATGTACTTTCTAAAAATTCAATCCATTTATCCATTCCATTGATCACAAGACTACAAAGTTTTTCTCAAAAGGACTACAAAGTTAATTTACATCACTAGGCCCATCAAAACGAAGACGACCTACGCCATTCAACCAGTTCCAACATTACACCTACAAGTTCAAGCATTGCTACAGCCCTTACAACATAAATTCCCAACTACAAAGCAGAGGACTGTACACACCACAAATAAAATCATACTGGACCTACAATTGCATCTACACAATGCAGGTTCCACTTTCACTCTGGCCCCAACTTGAACATAGGATATAGGTTCATTCTCCCTGGGTCAGCTTCAGTACAAATTGGATCAGCGCGTGTATTGGCATGTCATAGGAGTCAAACTTCCTATAGGCACAATAATGATAACCTTTGACATGTGCTTCGCATTCTACCCATGTGTCATATATGATCGGGTTGCGTCCTTCATACACAACGTAGAATTTTGATCTGCGGGGAACAATCGTGTGGGGATTCATATCCTACAATGAAAGGGCATAGTCAGATGGTGAAATTGTTCATGCGTAAGAGCATATTCAAGTACTTAACTCTGATCCGATGCATTTAATTAGACCTTATTATGTACTTCATATATCTATGGAATGCAATATGATTACTTCGTAGATAAATTGAAGAGCGGATATATACATCGGCTAATGAGATAAATACATGCATGCTAATATTTTATATCTAACTGTTTGTATGTTTATATCAATAAGACGCGTCTTTATATCAATAATCTGTATCAATGTGCACAAAATTTCTACCGAGATGTACATCTAACTATATACCAATGCAACTGAAGATTACTATCTCGTTGATTGTGTGTCAAATCAATTCAGGAAAGAGGGGAAACAGGAATTGTAAGTAAACACAAACAATCCACAAATCAGTTCATGTTACCTCCTAATGGTCGGAATTCGAAGAGGAATCCAGGGAATCCAGAGAGAGCTAAGGCGTTGAAGGATTGTTCGATCTCAGGCAAGTGTCATCCACCGGCAAAAGCTGAAGCCCTACCTGCAGTGGAAGTTGGTGAGAACTATGAATGCATGTTCCTGGATGGGTAGGTGACCACCAACGACATGGAGCGTCAGGTAGATGATCGAAGGCCTTCTGCAAGAGAAATCACTGACGAACGCGGAGTGAAGGTAAGGAAGAAAAGAGGTGGATCGAATTGGTAAGGACTAGGATTACAATTGGGGCTAGGGTTGCCTCTACGTTCATCGAGGAAGATCCAGGTCCAGGCATCCATGTCGTCACACAGGCGATAGTGACTGCACGTTTGCATTGTCGATCGATAGATTGTTCATAGTCGGCACCGTGCGAACTTGCGCTTTCAACTGCGTGCACAAAAAAGGGCGTTGCTGTTGGACGAAGCTCTTATAGGGCCAAGAGTGATTTGGTAATTTGCTAGGTCGATTCAGTTTAGTTCTTCAAACACACAGTAGAACATATCAATCAAATCGCTTTTATCCTCCCATCATTTACATCAACTATGCAACGAAACTTTGGGGAACTATGGTTCTAGGTGCCAAACGCCCCCTACAAGAAAAAGAAAGAAACCAATGACCGTCACCTTTTCTCTTTGAAGCCTTGGGAGATGGGGTCACATGCAATTCCCTAAGCTCAGTCCTCCCTATGCTTCTTACATTTCTCTTTCCCTAGCTTTCTCTAGGAGCATGACGTTCATCCATTTCTTGTTTAATGGCTTATAGTCCTTCACCAGCCTATCAATTGACCTAAGACGTTAATGAGCACCCCGCTTTACATCTTAATATAGAATTCCTATTTTTTAATTAATCTAATAATTATAATTCATAAATTAAACTACTTCTCAAGACTCAACTTCATGTGCTTGATCACTTTCTTTACCACATTGACACCTAAAAGATTCCAATGTCAATATTTGCTCCTGAACTGAATCTCACGTTCATTTCTTAACTTTTCTATGTTTTCTTTACATTGTTGTCGGCCTCTATAACGCTTCAAAATTTGACCTCGTCATATTTTCTCTTGGTGCGATATGGTTCTTCGATACATTTTGACCATTTATTTGATCCAGTTGATGAATAATGGTGACATATAAGTAAAAGATTTTTAAAACAACATATTATAACACTTAAAGATAAACATATATAGATAGGGAGTGAGATCTGTTGCAAGCAACCCGATTGTGCATTACATGTGCTCTATAGGACGCACTCCATCTTTCTTCCCAACGAGCTCATTTATCTTGATTTGGAAGATGAACGAGTTCGAAAGACAGGATTTGTTTACTATCGGCCTCTCTACCGCTAGTCCGACTAAATAATGAGCGGTTCTTTCAAGTAGAAAACAAGTCGGGCTGGTCGAGCATCTCCTGCAGAAACTAAAATGAGAATGGAAATAAAATAGTTCATCACATACTCCGACATCAACACAAATAAACATATAAAATTGTATGCCATGATACAAAATAGTACATAGGCGTCACACATGACTCAATAACCTAATTAGGTCTCTAACATAGTCCAATGCACTATTTCCTGAGTAGGAGACACTACACACATATCAATAGGGCTGCACAAGATAATCAGTTACTACGAGAATCAACACAGGAGAGGATATCCTCCTGTTAGCATAAAGTTATGTATGAAATCAATATAGGTCATAATGATGATCCATAAACATAAGTACGAAAGAAAACATATCAATATATATATATCACATGGGTCATGGGGATCATTATAAGGAACAATGGCATGCAGAGTTCATTTCGTATTAATCTTTATTACTCGTCATCTTTCACTTGGAAAGACATCATTGTTTCATTTGATTTCATTTATAAGGACAATGTCTTCTATTATCTTTATCCATTCTTTATATCTTTCATTAACTTGGAAGATCTCTTCACTTTTAGAGGACACCATGCAAACACACAAGTGTGTAACTATCTAAAACGTGAATGATTAGTGGAGGATACAATGCCTCCAGAAAAGGGGAGTACGACCTCACACAAGGATGATAACATCCTCTAAAAATGTGGAGTGCCTCACACAAGATTGATAACCTTCACAAGGGGGAGTCCCTTACACAAGGTTGATAATCTCGCATCGAGGTAGGCAATGATAATTCTTTATTTCATCATGTTATCTTCATTAAGCTTATTAACATATCTTTTGATAACATGAATCAATCAATACTAGCAAGAGTTAGCTCCAAATTAACATGAGAAATCATATGGTGTAAGGGAATCATGTTGACAAAATTCATCAAGTCACAATTATTAAATTAAGGTCATATTAATTCTCCATCCATCTAGTGGACGCTTGCTAAATCAAGTGATCGTTCATTTTGGAATGGATTATCAGTCATCCGTTGACTTAGAGGTCACCTATTTTGGGATTGTTCTTCGGTTGATCTGAGTTCATCTTTCGGCCGTTCAAAGATCGAGTATTATTCTGACGATCAATAAGTTGAGCAATTTTTAGCTATTCTTTGGACAAAAACCTACGAACTCTAGGTCAAGAGTTTCAGACGCTCAAAACTTCGACCGCCCAATCTGTCTAGGGCATAAAATATATAGCTCGATTTACGATTACCAATCCATTGATACAAGTTCATGATTGATCATTTGTTCATGTTGGAGTCTCAACATTTCATATCAGACGCATGATCTATAGATCGTATGGTATGAAAGCTGCTAACTATTGTCGAGAAGAAATCGAACGCCTGACTCGACAGAGCCCTAGGTTTTCAATCAATTTTTCACACAAAACTTATATCTAAACACAAGCTTAGGCATATTTCAGAGATCAATCTTAACATAATCACGTCCAAATTATCATATACTTATGTAAGTAAACATCTCATTCTAAATTATCCATAGGCAACTTCATAATAATAATTCTAATAATCTTAAACATAATTTTATCTATAGTTATATTATCATATCATGATAAAAAAAACATGCTTTAAACTTGTCTAATAATCATGTAAGCATGAATCTATGTCATGACATAATCATGACATACAAATAACTTCAAAAGGTATCCAAAATAATCATTTAACAACTAATGGGATCATGATCATCTAACAAAACACTAAGGCATTATTAGTAACAGACCTAGCATAGATCTTAATCCTAACATGGTCCTTAAAACATGCAAATTCCTCTAAAAACTACTCCATGGCCTAAATATCGAAATCACATCTTTTTGGACAATTTTTGGTTGATTTCTTTATCAAGCTCTACTCGTTCCTCCTTCTTTCCTAATTTCCTTCATGATTTGCACGTGGAAAACTCTCTCCCAAGTCCTCTGGCAGAGACAAAAGCATAAAAGACAACAGTGGAGGAAAAAGGAAATGAGAAGGTGATGAGAAGAGACAGTGGGATTAAAGGGTCTTGATGGTGTATAAAATGAGGGTGTTTTCTTTCTCCGAAGAGATCGTGATGAAGATGGGTTACAAAATCCCCATGAGTTATGGTGTAATGGAGGAATAAAAATATTGATCATCTTTTCATTTTTGCCCATCGTTCTTTTGGGCGTCCATTTTGTGGAACGGTCATTCAGTGGCACGTTGAGCGTTATTGCCGACTATTGCGATTTCGGGCACCCGCTAGAGCGAACGTCTAGTGATTGATGCTGGCAAAATAATAAGGCTTTAATTTTTTATGAAATTTGTGGTGTGTTACATTATAATATCCATTGAAAAAATATTCGTCCTCGAATCTTGCACGAGTTAGGTCTTGAATGTGTGGAAATTCCCTGTGCATCTCTGACTCGAGTTCCCACATAACCTCCTTTCCATAGAAAAAAGATTTGCCCTCGAATCTTGTACGACGTAGGTCTTGAATGTGTGGAAACTCCTTGCGCATCTCCGACTCAAGTTCCCACATAACCTCCTTTCCGTGATGGAACTTCCATGCCACCTTGACCACTAGTACTTCTTTGTCCTTATGGTGTTGCACCTTTTGTTCCAAAATCTTAGTGGGGTACTCCGCATAGGTCAGGTTCTCCTTCAAGTTTGGCTCTTCGACCCTTGCTACATTAGCATGGTTATGCTTGTATTTTTGGAGCATGCAGATGTGGAAGACCATGTGCAAGACCAATGTGATTGCTCCTTCACGTCCAACTCTAGAATCTTGTAAGGACCGACAAATTGAAGACTGAGCTTTTCTCGCTTGCTGAATCACATGACTCCCTTCATTAGAGATAAGATAACTTTAGCAAATACCAGATCTCTAGCCTTAAACACATGTTCTATTCTCTTCTTGTCGGTGTAGAAATTTTGTCGAGCATGTGTGGCCTTCATCCTTTTCTTTATAGCATCTACTATGTTGTCATACTCGACTGCTAACTCCACACTCATCACTACTCGCTCATCGACCTTGCCCTAATGTGCAGGAGATCGACAAGGTCTTTTGTACATCGTCTAGAATGGCTTCATGCCAATGTTGGAGTAGAAACTATTATTGTACGACAACTCGATCAATGACAGATGCTTGTCTCAACTAACTTGGCAATCCAAGGAGCAAACTTAAAGCTCCAAGTTCTGAATTATCCTCTCTGACTGTCCATGGGTGGAAGGTCATATTGTAACTCAATATGGTGCTGAATGCCTTCAGTAAATTCTTCCAGAATCTCGACATGAGTCAGGGATCGTGGGTCGACACAATTGAGACTAAAATATCATGAAGACGGATAACCACATGTACATACAACTCTACTAGACTGTCCACCGACTAGTTCAACTTTATCGAGATGAAGTGGTTTGCCTTCACCAATCTATCGACCATGACCCAAATGACATCATGTCCATTCTACGCTCAGGGTAAATCGAAAATGAATTCCATCATGATGTTCTCCCACATCCATTTTAGAACTCCTAGAGGTTTCATTAGTCCATATGTTTGTTGGTTCTCTGCCTTAACCTGATGACAAATCAACCACTTGGAGATATAATCAGTAATCTCCCTCTTCATGTCATGCCACCAAAAGCTACGTCGAACATCCCTATACATCTTTGTGCTGCCCAAGTGAATCACAAACTTTGACTTGTGACCTTCGTCAATCATTTCCCTTTTGACCATAGCATCATTCAAAACCCAAAGGTGGTTCTAATACCTTATTCCTTCGTCGATGCAAACCTTGAAGTCACATGGCTCATGTTGACATCTCTTGAGCATCTTCTAGCATTCATCATCTATCATTTGTGCGGTAAGGTTCTGATCAATCAAACTCGCCTCTAATTAGTGCATCATCAATATCTTGTAGCTTTTGGGGCCATTTCACAACTGGAACTGGAGTTCCACCAAGTTTTCGTGAATTGCTGAATTAACAGATTAGTTCGGAGTATGTTTGTATGGAGTGGAATTTGATGATGATGAATAAAGTAGTTGATGTGATAGGAAAAAGTAGATGTGATGTGTTAATTTTAGTGGGTGATTGAATTAAAAAAATGTATTATAAATATAAATTATAAAAATGTTAAAAAAATAAAATACATAATATATATTTAAAAAATTATGTCAACAATTTTGTTTAAAAATATGTTATTTAAATATAAAAAATTAAATTTTTAATAATTTATATTTAATGAAATATTAAAATTTTATAATGAAATAATAAATATAAATAATATTACATTAATTATTTATTATTTATATTTTATATATAATAAATTAATTAACTTATATAAGAAAGGTTATAAAAGAAAATGATAAAGGAAAAAAAGCAAGACATCATTTCCCCAAAAAAAAAAGGAATGATTGCCATGCGGAATCAGGTTCCAAGCTTGGAGCCGAGGGGGGCGTTTGGTGAAACCAGGTGGAACTAGGCGTTGGACGACTCCTTGGGTTTCATTGATTAAGCTCCTTGATCATCTCATACCTTTGAAGAATGCCAAAAAAGCCTCCCATTTCTTACCATGAGCGTAGACTAGAGAGTTCACCTTCCTATGATGATAGTTGATTGAAAACTCATAGTCCTTGAGGAACTACTTTCCTCTCCTCTGCCTCATGTTCAGTTCTTTTTTTGGTGAAGACATATTTCAAGATCTTGTGGTCAATGAACACCTAAAATTCTTCACCATAGAGGTAGTACTTTTAGATCTTGAGAGATAACATAATCGCGGCCAAATCAAGATGATACACAAGTAGTTCACTTCATGCTTCTTCAACTATCACGAAGTGTAGGCCACTACATTTTCATGTTGTATTGTACGCCCTCTGCTTCTTGATGGTATGGTGAGGAGTGAAGCGGAGGTTATACTATTGACTATAATCAAAAATAGCAAATGGCTCATAAAACTTCTCCAGCTTACAACTACGTGGAAAACTCGAGAACCATGCATGCAACTATCTTCGTCCAGACTTGATTTCTTCACGTTCGGTCGCGATGGAGCCTATAACGTTCCTATGGTCAGGGGGTGTAGGGTGAAGATAGTTCATGAACTCAAATTCATGTATAGATCCAAAAGATACCGAGTCCAAAAATAAAACAAGGACCGGGCTGATATCATAAAAACCATAAGCACGCTCGACATTCAGTTAGTCATCAAAGCATCAAACAATAATAAGAATAGAGTACGAAAGTCATTATCAACATCCCACAGCTACTAGTTGGTTGGTTAGTTACACATTATGAAAATTAGAAAAGAATGAAAAGAAGAAAGGAAAATACAAGAGAGAAGGGAGAATGATGTAGCCTCCTCTCCAACCTCTTTCAGTAGAGATCCAAAACTCAGCCCAAAAATCATATCAAATTTGAATCAATTGGAACCCCCTTCAAGGTTGCCTTCAGCCCCCTTTTATAGCCTCACTCCTACTACTAATTCCTAGTGGCATTTTTGACATTTAGTGACTCTAGATATTTTATAGGAAGCTTTCTTTCTGCTGTGGATGAAACAATTGTTAGTTGATCCCTGGTTATGTTGTTTGTTGGTTTGGAACAATGCACTAAGCTGGACAAAATCGTTATGCCTACTTTTTGGACCACCTCTGCTATTTTCCAGTCAAGGAAATCTGTTGTGGTCCCTCTGGTCTATCATCTATCTAGAATTTGTTAGTAAAAAGGAATCTTTGTGGTCCTGCATAACTGCCTCCCATCAGCTTGCCACATGTCCACTGTCCACTGTCCTATAGCCCTTTTGTTGTCCACATCTGCCCATAAAAGTGTGGAGGAAGCTTCCTCTCTTTTGTGCAATGGAATATACCATGTTGACGTGAAAATACACGTTTTGTTTGTTGTTTGCTGCTTTGGACAACTGTCTAGTGAATCTGCATCATCTATCCTGAAATTTAACTATGTCTGGGCTGGAGGAATACACTCGCATGCCCTTATGCTTGCATGTGGGGGCATGCACCTGAGTACCCCCTATGAATTATCGATTGAGATTTCTGCATGGAAAGCAATCAACACAAGTAATAATATCCCAGAAATATAGTATTTAGAAAATGGATGTAGAGAAATAATAGAAGTTATATTTTCAATTATAAAGCATGTGTTAAAACATGAGAATATAGTAAAACATGGAATAAATACATATTGAACATAGATGAAAAGTATACATACTTTCTCCACATCATCTTGAAAATTGTCTTCACACGTCGATTTATATGAACTTCTCGTTCTTGTTTGTCAAATTGATGGTTAGGATTGCGATCTTTGAAAAGTTGCAGATGAACGTTGATCGTTGCTTGCCAGATCGAGGAAATTGTGAATCTTCATTGCATTCTTCGATCTAACATAATTGGTCATTATTTTGACCTTTAGTGGGTCCATCGATATTGCTTTCTTGGACCCAATGTATCACAAGAACATCATCTTCTCCATCCAAAACTTACACTTCAAGAACTTTGTGAAGAGCTGATGCTGATGCAAAATTTCTAAGATGATTCGTAGATGTTTCCAGTCTATTCCATCTAAAGGAGTATATTAGTATAATGTCCACAAAGACGATAACAAACTAATCTAAGTTTTGCCGAAAGACTCTATTCATAATGTCCGTGAATTTTGTTGGAGCATTTGTCAAGCCGAAGGGCATAGCCATGAATCTATAATGGCTATAGTGTGATCGGAATGCAAGCTTCGACATGTCTTCTTCTACTACCCTCATTTGGTGATAATCGTTCCTCAAATCGATCTTCAAGAACACCGATGCCTTAGACAGCTGATCAAAGAGATCATTGATACGAGACAATGAGATGTTCTTTACGATGGTCTTGTTCGACATTCAAATGCACAACTATAAAGATCCATCATTCTTCTTCACAAATAGAATCGAAGCACCTCAAGGAGAGACACTAAG
Source organism: Pontederia crassipes (assembly GCA_030549335.1). NCBI lineage: Eukaryota > Viridiplantae > Streptophyta > Magnoliopsida > Commelinales > Pontederiaceae > Pontederia > Pontederia crassipes. Next base: position 57,594,881 of record CM060191.1, read on the forward strand.
ATGAACCCTTTGCTGAGTAACTCTTGGATTTGTTTCTTCAACTCTTACATCTCTGTAGGAGCCATTTCATAAGGAACCTTGGAGATTGGTGCCATCTCCAATAGCAGGTCAATTCTGAATTGATCTCCCTCCTCGGTGGTAGTCCAAAAATGTCTTCTGAGAAGACATTCGGAAACTCACGAACAACATCGATCTAATGCAAGGTTCATCATGCTACCCAAGTATTCTCTGCATCCATTTTGTAACATGTTGTGCACTGTCATTGCCAATACGATCACTTTGTTGTCCAGTGTTCTCGTTTCTTTGAAAACTATTTTGAGCCGTTGTGAGTGTCAAGACTTCTTTTATTTATATAGCACCAAAGCACATGGTATGACAGCTAGTCCATACAAAAGCATTGTGATATGACAGGTAGTCCATACCAAGGTTAGCAGAAAAATTCTTCCCATCCACCACGGAAGGTACTTCATTGTGTGGAGGCCCCCATCGGTATTGTTACATTCATTTTATGCATCATTCCACTAATTGGTACATCAAGCGTTGATGCACATCCCTCATAATAAAATAGTGCGAAGCACACCCAAATCAAATTGCACAACCACAGGAAGACCTGCTACAGAGAGAGTATGTCGGATAATATCAATATCATGATGACTGCATTGCTTAGACATTGTAGGGATGTCTGGGTACTCTTATGATGGCACATATATGAAGCATACAAATAAGTAAGTTAAGTAATTCATGTCAGGTAAGTTCCCTCACCTTGAATTCGTTGAATATCAAATTATCTCTTCATCCGAATCTAATCAAAAGTAAACACAACCTATCACATCCATTTCTTGATTAATTAATGTTTTAAAAATAAAATTCGTAATTCACTTTTCACAACAACTTGACACGCTTATCATAAATCAAGTCTTATTATGGATTTCCTAAAGCACTTACCAAGTAGTAAATGAAGGCCTCATCAATTAGTAGCATCCTAATTAAATACTCCAACAAGCAATGAACTATCGTCCTCCGATTAACAACCTTCCTATAAGAGAAAGTCAATTAAACTTTTAAACAACTTCTAATTAGGACCTTAACTATATTATAAATAATTACTCTCAGCTATCCGGATATTCATACCACAACAACCGTATCCACCACTCTCAAAACCAAAGTTGCACCCGCCGAAATGTCGAAAAATTGTCGAACGCCTTCTTCATTAATAATAAAATAAAGTTACTTTAAATTTATTCATATAACTAAAATTCAATCACATGTACATTTCCATTCACTTACCAATCACGATATGAGGATGAGTCATCGAAAATGTCATCGGAGAATGATCAAAATCCAAAACGATGAACCTAAAAGGGATTAGCGACTAATTCTTTTACAGTTGGCAATTTGCCTCATGTGTGCACCTACCAGGACGTGGTGATGAGCTCGGCCAGAGCCCCATGTTAGACGGAGTGTCACCGGATAGGTCATCAAAAAACCCCCAAACTCAGCCACCTACAAGATTGAAAGCAAAAAAACATGTTTTAAAATCCCTCAAAATGGACCTAATCGACCTGAGGATGATATAGAACTCACCGGGAGGAAGATCGGCATGAATAGGAGCCAGAACTGGTCGTTGGCGAATTTCCCCCTTTCCTCATGTTCGAAGCTTACTGCATCATCTACGATGGACCGATCTTCACCTACCCTTTGTCGAAATGTTCGTCTCGTCATCCTCTTTCCAACGGCACCTCACACGCAAAAAATGATGGTCGAACAACGGAGAACTAGTGATCGGAAGTAGGGGCGGCTGGGGTGTCTCGCGTGCGGCACTGTAGCAATCAGGGGGAAGGAAGAAGACAAGGCTTCTTCTTTTTTTTATACACGTCACCTTTTTGTGCTGTTGTTCAGTCCTACACAAAGACCAAAAAGCCCTTCATTTTAAAAGTATTTACATTTTTTTAAAACCTACAGAACATTACATGTAGTTTCTAGAAGGCATGTATTGTGTCCTTCCTTTCATCGGTCCTGATGGTGGAGGAGGCTTCTGATGTGATGGCACAAGCTCCTCATGTTGATATGGTGGAAGGAGCTCCTATTGTTGTGGCGGTGGGGGAGCTCTTGATATTGTTCCTCCACTACCTCCATTATCTAGACCATGGGTGGCCAATGAATGATCATTATCAAAAAAAAATGAGAAAATGATCTCACACAAGGCTGATAACACCCTCTAAGAAGGTGAAGTGCCTTTACACAAGGATGATAATCTCCACAATGATGAGTGCCTTATATAAGGTTGATAAACTCCAATCTAGGTAGGCAATTGTAACCTTCTATTTCATCTTGTGATCTTAATTAAACCTAGATCACATGAATCAATCAAAAGCTTTAGGGAGCAAGAGTTGGATCTAGATTAATATGAGAAATCATATGGTGTAGGAGAATCATGTGGATAGAACTAATCAAGTCATAATTATTAAATTAAGGTCATATTAACTCTCTATCCATCTAATGGCGCTTGCCAAGTCAAGTGGTCGGCCATTCTAAAATGGATTATCAATCTTCCATTGAGTCAATGGTTGCACGTTCTAGGATGGTCCTTCGGTCATCTGCAAGGTCGATCGGGCGCCCGGTTGGATAAGGATCATTGGTTGTTCACTAGTTAGGGTGCGCGTCCGGTGTGAGTTCATATTTCGTTCGTCCAATGGCTGGAAATGATTCGGATGACCGATAAGTCGGATATTCCTTGGACAAAAAATTGTGAACCCTAAGTTGAGAGTTTCGTATGCCCAAAACTTTGACCGATCATCCGATCTATCTAGGGCACAGATTATTTAATCATCTCTGAGTCTCGACATTTCAAATCAGACGTTCCATCTATAGATTGATTATTCAATCTAAAAGTTGCTAACTCTTCTACATATTCATTAACCTCTTTCTAATTTACTAGTTTATAATCCAATGCTATAGGTGAATTGTTTATACTTCAACTACGTTTGATATTATCACCAATTTGATAAGAGGATAGTTGTATGATAACATTATCATATAGCGGATGACGATTAGTGATTAGTGGTTCACTTGGAATATTAATAAATAAATGTTTAGTAAACTTAGTGATAGAATTAGTTGATGAGTATAAAATGACATAATTAGACATGATAAATTATTCAATTTAAGCATTATACAAATTTTATTATAATATCATAAGGTAATAATTTATATCTCAAATACATAAAATAAAATTTACAATTAATATTATTTGTTAAAATATATAAAAATTTAAAAGTTTATTTACGTACGTGTGATATAAAAATACAAATTATTAAATTATTTTTTTATCCATTGTTAATAAAGAACTAATTTGTAACTAAAATAAATATGAATTTAAGAAAGAAATATAGTTGAATAGTGATAAAATAAATGAAAGAAATAATATGATAAGTTGCTAAACAAATAATGCATTTGAATAAGAGTAAAATTGGAAATATATATAAACATCTAGTATCTAATTGCTAAATATTAGTAGAAGTAATTTTTTTATCATTTTCATAAAAGTGCTAAACTCTAGTTGTTTATATCATTAATCAAATAAAAAATTTAGCATGAACTACTCTAAATGTTATTTGTGGTGTTGCCAAATAGAGTCTTAATGTCTATTTGGTTCAAAATTCATTAAGGAGAAGGGAAGGTAAAGAGTGGGAAGGGAAATGATGAGAAGGGAATGTAAGAGAATGATGGTGAATAGTTACCTCTTTTTTGTTGATATCATTAAAGGGAAGGGAAATGAATGAATGTTAAGTGATTAATTTATTTAGACGATTTTATTCTTTACATATATACTTATATATTTAATTTATTTGGTCAAAATTAAAAACACATACTAAATATATTTTTTTCCTCCTTTCCATCCCGATTTGGAGGGGAAAGAAAAATGGAACATTGGACAAGAATGTAAGAGAAAGGAGGGGACTTTCCCCTTCATTTCCCTCCAACTTAAACTCATTTCCCTTTCCGATGGTGCAGAACGGTCGACCGGTCAGTGCGCAGAATGCATTATAATGGTCATATTTTGGCCTCAAAATTAGGAAACAAGCTCCAACGAAAAAATGGAGTTAAGAAGTCTATAAAAGAGGACGTGTAGGAATGATCAAGACTTCCAAGAAAAAGTAAGAAGAACATTTGAGTCTAATTGAGCTCCAAGTTGCAAATCTTTCATTTCTTTCTCTCTTACTCTTGTGTGAGGTTTCAAATTGTAAAAGAGAGATTGTGGAGAGTCCTTGTGATATTTTAGGGCTATTCTATATGTGATTCAGAATTAATTTATTTTCTTATCACGAGATAGGTGACATATTTTGGGGGATTAATTTAGAGTCCCAGTCGATTTGTAATTCCTATCATCTGTCAAAGGGAGTGCCTATATAAACTCCCTATGGGTCCAAACAGAGACTCATCCTTGTAATCATCCTTATTCCATAACAAAGAGAGCCGCCGCTTCTTCTCTACGTTCTTTTGTGTTCGTGCGATCTCTCTCTCCCTCTTTTAAACACCAATTCACCCCTCTCCCTTTTGGTGCTTTGTGATCCTACAATTGGTATCAGAGGAAGGTTGCTCTCGTTTCTTTTTTTAAGATTAATCATCTTTTAGAGGATGACACCATTTTTTGGAGAAGGATCTTCCATTTTTGTCCCACTGAGTTTTCAAAACTATTCTTTTGCTTCTTGAAAAATTAGAATGAAGGCATATTTATCTTCCATTGATTTTGATATGTTGGAAGTTATAGAAAATGGTTTTGAAAAGCCAAAGAAGATTTTAAATGTTGTTCCATTGATCTTTCTTTTTTTGAATATGATGATCTCCAAATGACGATTGAAAAACATGACTATAACATCAAAAATATTTTTTATTCCTTTGTAGATTCTTATGGCATGAATCTTATTTCTAAATGCACTACTTCTCATGATATTTGACAAGTTTTGTTAAATAGTTATGAAGGATGTGACTTTGACAAAAAGAGCACATCGAATGTGGACAATGAAGAAAATGATAGTTCTACATCCACGATATCCAAAGATGATGTATTATGCTTAATGGCAAAAAATGAGGATGATGAGGTAACATTAACTTCATCTTATTCCTCTAGTGATAGTGATGATGATGTTGATATCATTTTTTATGTTTGTAAAGAATTTGTTTCTCTTATTCAAAAGCATCCTTCTCTCAAAAAGAAAAAGGAAACTTTAATAAATGATTCTCAAATTAACTATGATTCTCTCAAAAAAGAAAATGATGCAATCTTAATTCAAATAGATACCTTAAAAAGAAAAAATGATTCTCTTTCATTATCTTGTGCATCTTATGAATTTTTAAAAGTTGATAATTCAAAATTGATTGTATTGCATGATGAGTTACAAAAGAAAAATATTTCTTTACAAAAATTCTTAGATAAAAAAATTACTAGTTCTTGAAAAAAACATTAAGAATGTTAAGAAGCCTATTCATATTGTCAAAACTCCTATAAAGAATATTTCTCATGCATAAAAAAAATGATTCAAACAAAAATTTTGAAAACACAAATGGATATTATTTGAAATATTCTTATTTTTTGAAACATAAACATTATCATCATTATCATTTGAAAAATAAACTCTCTTATGATAGTTTTCTTGATGCTAAAAATTCTCATGTACCATAATGATACTTTGAAGTTTGTATATCATCATAATCACTCTATTAGAAACATCTATTATTTGTCATTATTGTAATTCTCATGGTCATTATTCATTTGAATGTCAAATTAAAAACTCTATTAATATGAGCATGAAATTGACGTGGGTTCCTAAAGGAACCAAAATTAATCATGTTGGACCCAAATAAGTTTAAGTATCAAATGCAAATAATTTTTGTTTGTAGGTGTGCTTCACAAGGAATGAAGATGAATGCTTCAAGTAAAGTGAAGGTGGTTGTGTGACATGAAAAGAAAAACAACAATGAAATTGAAATGTGTTGGAGGCATAAAAGTTTGTGGTAAAAATATTTTGGTATATCAAAATGGAACTCATTTTGATATGATGCATATTTATGTCTTGAATTTGTCAATTTATTATCATTATATATGCGTAAAGATAACATTTGATTATGATTCTTGTGCATACTAGAATTATGTTGTTCATTTAATTTTGAAAGTGTTTATATTACTCATGTTGCCTAAATATGTTGAATCGAAATATGTCACATGCATAACGGCTGATAAATTGACACTTTTGGACTATCTTTACTCATTCAATGTGAAAATCATATTTATGAAAAACAAAGACACTTATATCAATACTAAAGTTTGCATGCATAATTTTTCACTTTCAAAATATATTGATTTTGGCATTAAGTATGTATAATTGATTTATATGAGTAATGTATACTATTTTGCATCTTGATATTTGTTATTCAATGTGATTATATGATGCATTTTAAAGTATAAAAGAATCATATTTTTATGAGTGAAAAATAGTAAATGACTTTATTTGATTGAAATTTGGTTCTCACATACTTTTTGTTGATGACACTTGATATTCTATGCTGTTGATATAAAAATTGAATATCTCTCAAATATTTCAAAATTTAAATTTATGGAGAATTTTTAAATTAATACATAATATCTTCTTTTGACTTGTGATAATATACTTACAAAATCGACGTTGTTCACGTGATAAGAGAGAGAATTATATCTCTATTTTTTTAACCCTTGCTATGTTTATTATCACAACTATTCTTTGAAAGAAAAAGACACATGAAAATATGAATGTTAAGTTTTCTAATCTTGAATAATTCTTGTTTATTTATAAAGAAGACTTCATATTTATATGTTTGGTATAGAATTTATATGACTCTTGTGTTATGAGCTTCAGTGCATGAACTTAATATGAATTTTGACTTATTACACTATATCATTTGAGCATACATGATTTTTGACAAATTAATGTGGAATAAGATTATTGATCATATTAGTATGTCATTTGAAAATTATTGCATAGGACATTTAATTGACAAACTCTATGCTTATGCATATGGTTGAAATAAAGCATGTTACTAAAGAGATCATTTTCAACTTGTTATATACATCTTCTGTCAAAATTGATATATATGCTCATATTTGTAAAATATTTTGACATGAATCATATTTTTTTCATATTTTAAATTATCATGTCATGTAATGAAAGTTATTTCCCTCATCCGTAATTTGAAATAGCTATTATCATTTTAAGAAAGTGTAAAAGGCTAAACTTTAAATACCTTTTTAGTTTCTTGTCATCAATTTTGATTATTATCTTATGACAAAAAAAAGAAAAGGAAAAATGGATTTGAAGGAGTGCAAACACAAATTTTATGGTAAAAGTATTATTTTGAACATATAAATGAAAATTTGGATATATTTGAGTGTCACAATTATTTGTGCTTTATACTTGTCTACCAATTATCATAATTTGTGTATAAACATATGATTGTTCAAAAGTCCATTTTTTGACATATCTAAGTATACATATTTATTTGAATTTTACTACTTATCACATTCGATGCTTTCTAAGTTTGTAATTAGTTTTGGAATTTTAATCAAAATTGGAAAAATAATTTGTTTTCATATGTTTCATTTGTAGTTGTCTTTCCATATCGAATCTTGTGCTATAAAATTAATGTGCATAAATTTATGTGGTCATAACTTGTTATCATTTGTGTATTCTTATTTGACTATCAAATTTGGAATGATGCTTAAATGATATCTCTCTTGCACAAATGAAATTTTATATATGTATTTACATTTTAGATGTTTATATCATACCATGAAATATATTAATTATTTGACTTACATGTGCATGAATCTACATTCTCATGATTTAGAAAACTATTTTATCATATCTTGACATGACCCTTATGCTTTAGGCTTAAAATTTTCATATTATGAAAATCAAGCTTTGACTTCTCATTCATAATATTATAGTGTTATTGGTTCTTTGAAAAAAAAAGAAACATATAAAGAATTAAAAAAAATATAGAAAGAGGATGAAAATTGATCATAATCATAGGAGGAGCTTGTTCAAAAGTTCGAAATATAATTTCCTTCATTTACTTGTTACCCTTATTCTCAAGTCTTTGGATACTTGATATTATTCAATTTAAATTTGATATATTGTTGTCTCAAAATTTTATGCGATGTTTTGATTCCTTATATAATTTTTTGAGAAGTGTTATTCATTTAATTTTATGTTTTTCTATTATAAATTAATCATGACCTTAGGGGGAGTTATTTTTGCTATCACATATATTATACATGAAACAATTCTTATAGATGTGATAAAAGAATAAAAATTATATTAATCTCTCTTATGACGCTTTACATATTGTATCTTATATGACAAAAGTGGGAGAATAAAAAAATTAGAAAGATAACATGATTAAGGGGGAGTTACATATTGTATCTCATATTGTTTCTTATATGTTTCATGTACAAACTACTTTTTTATGAAACAAAAGGGAGAGAAATAAAGAAGAAATATGATAAGAACATAAGAGAAATTATATAGGAGAATATATATAACTACTTTTTATGCCTTATATAATTTATGTTTTAATGATACAAACCTCTAAAGATTAGAGTTATATTTAAAATGCCAAAAAAGTTTAAATAGAAATGAGTTGCTTCATGCATTAAACTTTTGATTAATATTTATTTATGTTCCTATGAGATTTACATTAATGAATGAATATAAAAGTTATAGATAAGTCTCTTATCTTTGTAGAAAATCAAGAATCGTCCTCGTTTGAACAACCACATAAAAAGTTATGTTTAAGTAAAGCTCAAAAAATTATATTTGAAGTTTATTTTTTGTGCTAAATTTGCACTTAATAGTTGAGTATTCTATATAAGATGTGGATGAAAAGAGTAATATAAAAGTCATAGATAATGTTGTTAGCTTTTCATAAAATTAAATATCATCTCATTTTGATGTTGGTAATCTCAAAGTCGTAGAAAATTCTATTAGCTTTCCATAGAATAAAAAATCATCTTATTTGGATAACTGAGCAAAACGTTATGCTTAAACTAGTGCAGGGCAATCGATTTGGCGACTGGAATATTGATCGACCGGTCAGGCACACTGATCGACTAGTTAGTGCATAAAATGCCCAGTATGAGCAGCAGAATATTGAGACCATACTGGTCAATGCACCGATCGATCAGTCGATCGACCGGTCAATACAAAAAATGCACCAACGGTCAGATTTTTCAAATGGTCATATGGACGGATCGACCGGTGGTGCAGAATGGTCAACCGGTCAGTGCACAGAATGCACTATAACGGTCATATTTTTGCCTCAAAATTAGGAAATAAGCCCTAATGGTTAAATGGAGTTAAGAAGGCTATAAAAGAGTACTCAAAGATGTAGGAATGATCAAGACTTACAAGAAAAGTGAAAAGAACATCTGAGAAGTCTATTTGATCTCCAAGTTGCAAATCTTTCATTTTTTCTCTTACTCTTGTATGAGTTTCCAACTTGTAAAAGAGAGATTGTGGAGTGTTCTTGTGATATTTTAATAGTTGTTTAGCTTTGAGTGAAAAGATATTGTGTCTTACTTCTTGAGCGAAGAAAAGACGAGTGAAAGAGGTGTGCTTTACCTCTTGGAAAGGATAAAAGACAAGAGTTGTAAAGGTTTCTTTCTTGCCCTATTTGGTACGGAGGAAGGCATTAACAAATCAATTTTAAGCTTCTGCGATGATTTTTGTGAAATCAGTATTTTCAATTTAAACACCAATTCAACCCCCCCCCCCCCCCTCCCCTCCTTGTGATCCTACACTATCCATGTCGTATCTCTTGAAGATAATTAAATGCTTGTTGCAATAGGCTTGAGAAGTTTTAGCAGCAAGATGAAGCAATAATGTTATGTGAAGAAACAACAATTTACAAAGAACTCCTAAAGAATTCTCAACTAGCACTACAAGAAAATGCATAGAAGGGAAATTCGGTCACTAATATTCAAATTTCGATCGTTATTGATCATCAGCGACCAACATTGTATGTCATCGTCGGTTGTTGTAGATGCAGCCGTTAAAAGTCAATAACGACAACTTATAGGTGTTGGTCGTTAAAATCCATCGACGAACATAAATATATCGGTCGTTAAATCCATATAATGACCATTTAGTTGGTCGTTAAGCATATTAATGATCGTCAAAATCTTTGTCGTTGATAATCTTTAGAGACTAATAATGCAATTGTTAAGTCATCAACGACCATAAATAATTCGGTTGTTAAACACATTAGTGACCACTAATATCTTCATCGTGGATAATCTTCAACGACTAGTAATCTGGTCGTTAAAAGCTATCAACGACCACTAGTATTCCAGCCATTAAATATATACTGACCATTTAGTTGATCATTAAACACATTAATGGCCATCCTTGATAATATTCAGCGACTTACAATCCGATCATTAGAAGTCATCAACGTCCAAATGTAAAATGTATTTGATATTTGTCCAAATGTATATATTACCTATAGGATAATGTTGAAAATTGTGAGTTGCCCGACAACTCCTTTGGGACCTCTGGAAGTGACGGCAACATAGGACACCACCATCCAACTCATCCACCTCCTCGTCAGCTGTTGGTGAATCGTTCCAGCACAGTGAAACAAACTTCGCTGCGTCGTCTCTACACACTATCCAAGACAATCGTAGCTCACAAAGATGCTACTACAATTGCAGTGCAGGGGGGAAGAGAAAGTAAAGAGATGAAAGGAAGACTCACAATTCTCTTTTCTCTCCATGGCCACGACATTCTACGTAAATAATGACGAGGGACAAAAAATTGGGAAAATGATTCTACGTAAATAATGATAATGGTAGCAACACACGAGAGAAAAAACATAGAAAAAAAAAGGCATATGATTGAAGATTGAGAAGTTATTGCACAATGCATACAAATAGGGCACATGATTGAAGGATGCTGGGAGAGGACGTCGGGAGGATATACTTACGCAATTATTCACAGCCAAGGATGATAATTCGGAGGAGGAAGCTTTGATCGCTTGATGGGCAGATTGTTTGGAGGAGGAGGCTTGATTTCTTCGCACGCCGCGTTGTTTTTATTTTCATCCACTAGGCTTTTTTGGTTGAATTTTATATCTTGTGTCATTTTTTCTTTCTTTTTATGCCAATAATATAGGAGGGGTTCCACCAATGAACCAAGAAAGAACAAGAATAGTCATAAATTTTATATTTTTTTCAACTCTTATTGTCAGTTAATTATATGCACAAACTAATTTAATTTTTAAAATTGGTGTTGCACAAGTATTGGTGGGAAATATTTAGTTCTCACGCCAACTAAAATATTGATTGCACACCTATTTGATATTAATTTGTAATTAATGACAACAAATTTTAATGGTCATTAATAATTACTTTTAACGATCGAAATATATTCTTTTGAGATGAGCAATTTTACCTTTCGTTAATAATATATTTAATTTATGTATATATTTATTTCTGGTCTTGTAGTCTAGGATCAAACTGCTGAAAACCATTGCTTTGACTCTACAACTACAAGTTATCTCATTGTCTGCCTGAACAAAGGCACCTTGGGAAGAGACGAAAATCCTAAATCAAGTACCCAAAAGATGACACCACTTACTTAAAAAAAGATCAATGAAATATAGCTATTGAAACATGGTGCGGGTACATAAGATTTTGAAAACATACATAAGCATGAGATGCTAAATTCTAGTGAGTTGTTAAGTTTCTTTACTAAAATGATGACAAGTTGAAAAATTAGCTATTGACACTCAATGATTATATGAGTTGTGCAGCATAACTCACATGCGAAATTGAAAGTGTCTTTTACTTGTGATGAACCTTGGCATGTGAAAAGAAATTTGGACAAAAGGATACAAATTGAAAATGAAAGTCAAGCTTTTTCAGCCCAAGGTTCATGTTATCTTTTGAAAACAAAAATTTTATTTGGTTCAACCTCTTTAAAGTCCAACATGATCTAGGTCATTTAATTAGCATTTTAGGAAGTTTTTATATTCATGAAAGGAGTTATTTATTTATTTTTAAATAATTACTTTTAGATTTGATTTTTACCTAAAATTGAATAATTTTATTGCAGGATTTTATTATTCGTGACTGTAAGAAGCTTGGATGTGTTCGAAATATGATTCGGTCATGGCTGTGCCAAAATTTTCATGATCATTCTATTGTTCTTGTCATGGCCATGCTATGTGGTTTAATGACATGCCAAATTGATGAATGCAATATTGTGAGGACCGGATCAGGCAGACCGGTCCCATTAGTCTCCTCCTCTATTGATACTTATCTGTTGCACTCATTTTACTACAATAATTAATGTGGGACTATGTTTCTAAACCTTCTTTTCTTATTTCATTTAGTTATCATTTGTTAAACTTTCAACTATATCTTATATATTATGATCTTATTCAAACTTTTTAATATCATATATGTAAATTACGATATAAATTAATTTTATATACAATATATAATATTTATCATATTAGGTAAATTTGTAATGAACGGAGGATGCAAATTTCCTTGTCATATGTATAACATACAATAATATTATAATAGTTAGTATAGTATAGTTATATATATAATATTATAAATACATAACTTTTAGTTTTCTTTAATTTAATATCTAATAAGTTCAAATTAGATAGTTAACCACTAATTATACTATATATCTATTTATATATAATCATAATATTACTTCTAACATAAAAGACAAAGACATGTAATACAAAAAAACTAGTGAGAAGAAAATTTATATATATAAATTGAATTTCATAAGATTTCAATTTATTAATGTGTAATGATTTAACATTAGTTTTTTAATGATTTATTATTGTTATTTGTATATAATAATTTTTAAAATCATTAATATGATAGTGTAATTTAATATATCATATTAAATATATTATTTTATTATTATCAGGTCCGACCGGATGGTTCGATCGGTCCGACTTAAAACAGACACTTGTCTGAATCGTTGTTCGGACCAGTTCAGACAACATTGGATGAATGTCAACCCAATCAATACCCATACTCATTCACGATCGTGAAGAAGTTTGTCACCATGGTGACGACAGTCTATTGGTTGATTATGGAGCATATTTTATACATTTTCAAATAGAAATTTGGTTTCTTCTGTTGGAGGCAGAGGAAATCTATAGAAGAAGGCAGAAAAGTGCCTTGAAAATGATCCATGGAGAATTATTTTGAAGGTAATAAGAGGGAAGTTCGATAATTATCGTGAAACTCTGTTGAAAACTTGAGTGTACATGTTGAGTATTAGCAAGAATTTTTTCTTTCTTTTCTTGAGCATTTGCATTATATTTGTTGTTATTTTTATTATATTGGTTTGTTTATTTGAGACATCCTAGTTGAACTCTATTTATGTATTAGAGTTTTCTCAATATTAATTTAGTTTGAATATTTAATAGAATTGCAATTTCGTATTTCATGCTTTCCTTTGACTCTATGAATTAGGAGTTGATTGTGGTCCGAAGATTTCATAATAGCTTATATGATTCTATTCCTTGCATGTCATAATTAGGAAAATTGAAAAAGACTTAATTTGTGTAGTTATTAAGGTAATCATAATTCCATTTGAATGTGTTTTTTATTAATTAGAAGTTAAAAATCAAAGAGTACTTATTTATCCTAATTATTCTTAAGATAGTAGTTAAAACTTTAAACATTGCATAAATAATTTTTGGAATTTAACTTTTATTATTGATTCAATTAATTCTTAGTTGAGAAGATCCCTTGCATCGTAGTAGTATAAATTAGGTGCCTTAATAATCAAATCATTATTTCTTTGGGTGATAAATTCTTTATTTTTATCATTTTATTTTATTCACATTTGGAAATAAACTTTTCTCAATTTCTTAATTAATAAGGTTAAAATAGAATCTTAGTTATTAATCATCCTAGTGAGAATGATAACTCTACTCATTATTTTATTACTTGACTGACTAGTGCACTTGCTAGTGTTTGTTATTATTTTGACCACATCGAAGACCAACAATTTAGAAGGCACACATGAGTTTACAGACAAGAAGTATAGTATAGGAATATAAATAATTGCGCTTATTCGGAGGCAACCCAATCTAATAGTTTTTTATTTTCCTTTTTTTCAAGAATCAAGCAACCCAAACTTAATTCTAAATCTTCCACACCTTTAGAGATGCTCCCATCTCCATATTCTCCTACCTTTTATTGTTAATTTACCTTTTTATTAAAATTAATAAGGTGTGTTGATAAATATTTTTCTATGTAGATGAATGAAGATGTGCAAAAGTCATTGAAGAAAAACTAGGGAATCAAGCATCTTCCCCAAGCTCACTTCTCACCATCTTAACCACAGTACTCGACCAACTTAAACCAATATTACCATGAACTTCTTTTTTGAAAAAATCATAACTTGTCCTAAGTTCTCAATTATGAATTCTACATTTTGTTGACTAGAGAACTCATTTTTTAACTTCCTTGATTAGTCTTCAAGTACTAATTAGAAAAATATTATGAGTATCATTCATGACTCCATTGTCTCTAGGATGACTTATTTTGAGCATCCCTGAAGAAAATATAAGAACTTTTACTTATCCTTATATGAAACTAAAGCCATGACTATGTTTTTTGTCTTTTATTATAACCTCACCTTAGATCCTACACTCATTTTTGTCACATTTAATTATGTGATTTATGAATGATAAGTTTAATTATGTTTGTTCTTGTAGCTGATTATTTCTTTAATGACTTGGGAAATACTTTTTCTATTTTTTTAAGAAATAAGCTCGAGTAACTCACTGGAGTATTCCCAAAAAAACACCGGAGTATTCCAAAAAAAATGTTGAGGAAGGCTCTCTATTATTTCTAAATAACTACTCTATTGTCCATTTGATTGAGATAGATAAGAATATGTCATGCGAGGCACCTTCAACGCCCAAGCCAAATATTTTTGGAAGAAAAACAAAGGAAGGTGTTGGAAGAAAATCTATTTTTGTTTTTAGTTTCTCGTGTCATGGCTAAAACAATAGTTGCAAGATGTAAATAATTTTTTTAGTAAAGCGAAAAGAATAAAAGGAAAAAGTGAAAACATTTGCAAGCAAAAAATTGAGTACCTGCACATAGTGAAACAACTTCCCTAAACTGCTAGATCACATTTCAAGATCTTTGTAAGTTTAAGAAGAATCCATGTTGTAATGAGGTTATTGTGAAACTAGTAAAATTCCACATATAATCCTAGATGTCATACATATTGTATGAGCTTCAGTGGTCTCATATTAGAGTCAAATAGATAAACAACAGATAAATGATACTCAAACATGATGACTTTGAGTGCTATTCATGATGTGACCAGTTTGAACTTTAAGTTTTTGTTTCTAAGTTTCTAATTTTTGTTTGAGGACAAGAAAAATGTTAAGTTTATGAGAGTTTGATATCTTAAATTGTTAATTATAATAAACATGCATTATACCTTAATTTACATATTTTTAGTTGCATGTTTATGGACTTCATCGATTTCCTAATTTATTCATTTCTCTACTTAATTTTTATAGTTTTTTGAAATTTCACTAGTTTGGAACACATTACTACCATCTTTTATATATTTCGCCCAATTTGCAGAGCTTGAAAATATTACTGAATTTTTTGAAAGTGAAAAAGTTTTGATATTATAGTCGAAGATAGAAACTAAAAATATTTTGCGTGAGGGCAACTCAACATATAATACTGCATCTCCAACTTTGACTACAAGATAAAATAGCTAGCTTGCAATTGCAGATTCTTTTCTGCAATTGTCAGTAAGGTTCTAAATAGCAAAAGAGAGGTAGAAAATGATAAAATGATGGGAGCAATAGTGGAGAGATCCTAAATAATATAGAGGACGTAACTATTGCAATCTCCCCCTTGTTTCTCTCTTGTGGGGATGCAACCATTTTGCACGAAGGAGAAGATGAGAAGAAAATATTAGGTAAAGCTGAAAAGTTCTATCATTCTTATCTTAGTTTTTCTTTGTTTGCATTTTATGAACTGCATTGTTAACCAACTTCTAATGGACATGAAGTTGAACATCTATGATTTTATTTTTTGAAACCTTGTTCATGTATCTCTAAACAACAAACTAGGGTTGGATTTTCATTTTTGAGATTTTCTTTGTGCATCAATTTCTACAATTTCTACTTATTTTGAGTTAAAATTGAATACGTTGTGATTTTGTAGATTGGTGTCATTTGCTTTACATGTGAGGCACACCTAAGAAACAATTATTTAACCTTTAGTACCCAAATTTCTTTGGGTCATATTTTATTAGATAATGTTCCTTTTGGAATTCAAATCATGCCATGTTTTGATGATTTTTTTATTTTGCATGATATGTGTAATGCTCATAAAATCCACGTGTAAAAGATTTGAAATATGATTTTTTATCATAGGAATGATTAGATTTCCAATAAGGTTTTTCGTATCCAAAGTATTTCCTAAAATTATTTTTTATTACATGAGAAATAGTCTTATCATTATTTTGTGTATTTTCAAAAAAGTATTTTTCCTATTTTACTTTTTCTAAATAACATGCTAATTTTACAATTTCACATGCATGTGCAATTTTCAAAATATCAATTTCATTTTTCAGGTTTTCATATTCCATTGTATCATTTTTCTCTTTTAATTTTTCAAATTCATGTAGTAATTTCTCATTTTCCTCTTTAAGTGAAAATATCATTTTATAAGGGAGGGAAGTTATTTATTTACATCTAAAGAAAGGTTTTCTTCGGATGAGCTAGATGATTCATAATTTGAATTAGAAGGACTAGAACTTACCTCATCGTTGTGTGCCATTAAACATAGATATGTTTCATTACTAGAAGAGCTTTATTATTCACTTGTTTCACTTAACTCTTCCTTTTTTTTCCCCTTTCTGAAATGTCTCTTCTTTGTGTTGTTTGTATGATCTTCTGTTTGGCTTCTCATTCTTCCCTTTCTTTTTTACCAACTTAAGATACTTATTTAGTTTTCTTGTGTAGTGTGCAAGTTTCTTTTTGTCCACTTCCTCTTCACTTAAGTTTTCTTCCTTTTTGTATGCTTTCAATGCTAATGTCTTCTTTTGGGGGGCTTTTTCATCTTCTTGGATTGTGATCACATACGTTATAAGTGAACTAATAAGATCATCAAAATCTAGCTTATTCAAGTTTTTTTTCTTCAATCACGATTCTCTTTGTATGCCATTTGGAAGAGAGACCTGAGAAACTTTTTTATTTTTTGGGAGTTAGTTCGTGGCTCGTCCAAGGAGGCTAAGTCATTCAAAATATCATTAAATTGTGTAACCATATCATTTATGAATTCATCATCATGCATTTTGAAAGAATCATATTGAAGATTTAAAATATTTAGTCTAGATTGCTTAACTTTATCTGTTCTTTCATAAGTAACAATGAGCTTCTCCCAAATCTTATTTGCACTTTCACAACTAGAAATCCGATTAAACTCCTTTGAATCCAAAGCAAAATAAAAAAAATATTTTTGACTTTCCAATTAAGTTTTGTAAAAAAATTTCCTCTTTCGGTAGAATTTGTAGGAAAATTTTCATGTAAGTAATAACCTTTTTGAACAATATCCCATATGTCAATATCAATAAAGCATATGTATGCTTGAATCTTTATTTTCCAATATGCAATATTAGATGCATTAAGAAGCGGAGGTCGACTAATTGATTGACCTTCGGAAAAGCTAAAACCACTTGATATCATGGCTTTAAAGATGGATAAAACTTAAAACAAGATGATTAAATCTTCAAACAAGATGATTAAAAATCAAAACAAGAGCAACCGCTCTAATACCAATTGTTGAACCCCAAAGGGTACTAAGAGGGGGGTGAATTGGTGTTCAAAATTGAAATGCCGATTTCACAAAAACCATCGCGGAAGTTAAAAATTAATTCTTTAACCCTTTTAAATCAATGCAATTCATATCACGTCAAACACAATATGAGAGGGAGAGAGGGAGAGAAAAATCAAACACAATGAACACAGTGATTGTTGACGATGTTCGGCCATACCTTAGGCTACGTCCCCGCTCCGACTTTTCGACCTCGAGATCATCAAAGATTCCACTAAAACACTTTCTTTGTTCCAAATGGGGCAAGGAAGAAAGCCCTTTACACAACCACCTTTTCTCCGCTTCGAGAGGCAAAACACACCTCTCATCCTAGGAAGCTTATCTTTTCTCTTGCTCAAGAGGTAAGATATGAAACCTCTTTTACATAGGATCTCTCTCAATTTTTCTGAATAATTGCTTCTCTCTTTTACAATAGGAAGCTTACAAATATAGAAGAGAGAAAGAAAAGAAAACTAAAATGATAGCTTCAAGGAAAAGAATCTTCTTTTGAAAACTTGGATGGGTGCATTTACTTCTGGCTTTGGCACTCATTTTATAGGCTTCGGCATGTGAAAAATTCATCCAGAAATTTTCCACAATTTACTCATTCAAATATAGTCATTACTGTTCATTTGACCCGGATGCCGATCGACCGCACATCTAGACCGGTCGATCAGTCTATGTGACCATTGTGCGATTTCTTCAGCTTTTGCCCTTGATCGGTTGACCGGACTATCGATCGGTCACTTGATCGGTATAGTCTCGACATCGATCAGTAGAATTGGGCAGCTCATGTATTGATCGGTCGATCGGTGTCTCCAATCGGTCGACCGGTATAGTCTCGATCGGCTTTTATTGTGTCGACATGATAGGTTGACCACTCTGCACTATTTTGAGCATAACATTTTGCACAGTTATCCAAATGAGATAATCTTATATTCTATGGATAGATAATAAGATTCTCTACATCTTTGATATTCATTATTTATTCAGAATCTAATACGATCATAGTCAACTATTAACTAAAAGTTTAGTACATAAAGTTATCCATCTTATCATCTTTCTAACTTGAAACAAGTGACTAAAATCCAAATTTAGATTAATCAAGTAAGAATTGTGATGTCCAATTGTAGTCAAAAGTTAACTTCTAGCATAATCTCATCTTACGACCAATTGTACTTGTCCTTATCGGTAACTTCTATGCAAAAAAATAAAAATCCTAGAAAACCCCCAAAAATATATCAACCATTAAAGACAATTGATTAATCCTATCACTATGAGTATAACTAACTAGAATGAAATTCATTCTGAGAGTCCAATGTAGATATCTCAATGCTCCATGATAAAAAAATAGAACATACTAGAAAAGTTATGAGGACGATAATATTAGGATCCACACTTCAAGCAAATATCCACGCGAATAGCAATGCAACACATTTTGCACTAGCCAAAATTCACATTTAACACTAATCTAAATATGAAGAATAGTGAAGAAGCATCTCTAACAAACACAAATCCATGTGATAGGATTATTGGCAGATACATCTAGTTCACATGAGCAAAGAAAAAGAAATCACTCATTTGTCGGACTACTAAAGCACCTATCTTGTTAGGGTTTAAAATTTTTGGGGATATCTGACACTTGCTGGCGCCTACTGACAATTTGATATCAGATGCCTTCTTATCCAGATTGAGAGATGATTTCTTCCTTGCCAAACCACCGGATTCCATAGAGGATATTGATCAAGAAACTAACGAGGTCGGATAATGAGGAAGTGATGAAGTGATCGGCCGAATGGGAAATGAAACTTTTAAAGGATAGGGAAAGAAAATTTAAGAGTAAACTTCATCAATGGTGATCCAACTTAGAAGGTATTCTTCATAAGGTCACCCAACTTCATTTTGTTATCAAACTTAAAAAACGTTTAAACCATGGTCATCATGATCGGTTATCGCCCGTTTATAGTGGATTGCTGATTTGGCACTAACGTAGATGCTTACATAGCACAATGTCAACATTTTCTCTTTCCACCATGTCATATTTTAAAAAATAAAAAATGTCACATCAATATTTTTCTCTCTCTTTCACTACAATTTAATTTTGTATTTGTATGTTCATTCAACTTTTCAGAAATTTTATACATAATCATTCTACTTTTCAAAATTCCAATGACGATCATCATTGGAAAATAAAAAAAAATACTAGTAACTTCATAAAAGGGCTACTTAAAGATGAACTTTCGAGTCATTTCAGGTAATGCTCATACGATTAAATAGAGCATAACCATGCCTCAGATCATATCGAGCCGGCAAAGTCCAAAACCATTTTTGTGTCAACTCATGTCGGAAGATACTTGGGCCGATCCGGCATAGCTTGGGCACGACCCAGTCGTGTCGGTCAGGCTGGGTTGAGTTAGGTCAAGCTGCCCAATTATTTTATGCATATTAAATATATAATATTATAAATATTAAATTAGGGAAATAAAAAATAGAAAAATAAAATGTCGATCATATTTTTTCCCTAAAATTTGAACCAATAAAAAATATTATAATATATAAACAAAATTTGGATTTTTCTATCCTAAAATTTGGACTAATAAAAAGTAATAAAAATATTATAATAGACGATATTATGATTATTAGATATATAATAAAATATATATATAATATAGTTATAATGTATGATTAAATATTTAAATATAAAAATAAAAATAAAAACTTCGTGGAACATCTAGGTTGGGCAGTCGAGAATGGTCTAGCTCAAGCCGACGAAATTCTTTACGTGAACGACCCACACGGAAGTCCACCTCTAGGGCTTGGTTCCTCATCCCTCTGAGGTTTGCAAGAGATGACATCCTCTCTATGGGGTTGGTACCTCTTTTTTATTGTTTATTTATTTACCATTTTAAATGAAGAGAGAAAAAAATATTGATATGATAATTTTTTTAAAACGAATTAAATGGTTAAAAAGACGAGATGTCCTTAAACACTTTTTATTATTATTATTTTATTTTGACTTTCTAATTTTTTAATTTATTTTAATGATATGGTGATTGAATTTTTTGAAAAGTTAAATAAGAGATTGTTGTTCACAAGTTAGTTATCGCCTCTCCGTGATAATTACATCTTTATATTATTGATTTATTATTATTTTATTCTGTCTTTTTTATTATTTTAAGTTTCTAGTGATGATGGTGTTTAAAATTTTGAAAAGTTGATGATCACTTAGAAATTTTGAAAAATTAAATGATCATGTCTGAAAATTTTGAAAAGTTGAATGATCACATATGCAAAATTAAGTTTGAGCGGAGGAGAACGTGCCAGTTTTTATTTTTTAAAAAATCTAACATAGAGAAAAAAGAAAATATTAATATGGTGGCACACATCCATATCAGTGCCATATAATGATCCATTGATAAATGGATGATAGTCGATTAAAATATTTTAAAAGTTTAATGGTCATGATGTTCAAAATAAAATTAGATGACCATATTGAGGATACCCTCTACATTAAATGAGTGATATCCTAAAATTTACTCGAAAATTTAAACTTCAATTACATTATGGCATTTAATAATTATTCGGTGCAAAACCTTTGGATTTGTTCTGAGTTAGAACCTAACCCGATTCGCCTAATTAGTCATTAAGATTTTTTATGGTAAGACATAAAATGATGCTATTTCTCCGAAAACATTTTTTTCTCTTCAAAATAAAAAGATTGATGACATGTAATGCACATTAAGTAATAATAAAATATTAAGTAATGCTATGGGAAATAATACTATCTTAAAATTCGAAAACATGAAAAACAAATCAATAAAAGTGTAAGATGATTTCTTAAAAGGAAAAAGACATTCCAGGAAAGTTACATTTAAAGTTTGGTCAGTCGAAGTTTATTTGTGCCAACAAAAAACAAATTTCCCATAAATTCTTGTCAAACTTTGCAATTTATCTTGCCCAAGAAAATACATTTACACAAATGCACAAATCAAGTTCACAAGCGTCATGGAAGGAATATAACGATTTATCCAGCGACAAAAATGGAAGCAAAAATAATTCCTACCATAAAACAAAGTTGATGTTAATACGGGGTAATAATATTAACAAGGCACTAACAAATTTGGAACAAATTGCTCCGTTCTCTGTGAAAGATCATCTTATATAAACCACATCACTAGCAATGCCAATGCCAACCAAAAGTAGCAGTTAATGACAATAAGCTGCATGGCACCTTAGGCAAACATGCCTCGATGTTTTATCACCTAAATCATTACATGGAGGAAAGAATCAGATAAGTATGATTTCCCTTCTCTTTTTTTGTTCTTTTCTCAGGCATTACCATCTCACTTTTGATCTCTCAGCCATTTCGTTGCCACCCATTTCTCCCCCTTGATAACTGGACAGCTACCGTGGAGTGAAGTCTGCATAGAAAACACGTTCTTGTTAGTGCAAGAATTTAAAACCCTTCTCTTTAATCAAGGGGGAAACTTCGAATATGAAATAAGTTTCGTATAATTGTGTATTTTTGTTGCTGGTAAGAACATAAGATCCTAGTAGCTAATACTGGCGCCACCTATGATGAATTTGAAAGAATGAACACTATTGAGTGTGGAGGAATGGAGTATATAATTATCAATGTGTCGCATCATCCATGGAATCAGGACTGATGGCTTTCTAGGCACCTAATAGACGCATATGGTTGCATCTATTAAAACATTGCCAAAATTAAGTGAACAAATCATACCTCAACACCATAAGCAATTGATTGATATATGTTATTCCAGAAAATACTTTTAATAGTCGGCACAAAATTTTCTAACTTACAAAATGTTTCCTCAGTGAAGAAGATTAAAAACAAAATGATGTTAGTTTAAAGGGAAAGAGCGAGAAATACCGGGTCGATTGTACCATTTAACATCAAGGAATAAAACAAAAGACCATCTCCTTGATGTGGTTTCACCTTCAACCCAATACACTTCTCATAATCATAGCCGATGTCCATATTTGATCCATTCTGTAGAGGTAGCAATCCTTATTGTTAGATCGAATACAAGATATATTCTTATCCAACCCACATGATTTGAAAAAGAATTGGAACTGATTCCTTTATTCTTACCTCGAAAGGAAACATTGTTTCTCCCCCTTCCTCTACATCTGAGAGATACAACAAGAAAGAGGCTACCTGAAAATTAAATTCCATTATAAATCTTGAGAAATAACAAAAAACATGGAGACTGGAAAACTTCATCTTCAACTCAGTTGTAAACCGACAATGTAGTATATAAAGAAGGTTGAGACAAGAAAGGCAAACAAAATTACTTCAGCTAAATCCATGTAATATTTGCAGAAGAAAGTGGACAGAAATGCAACACAATCATGTAGCATTAAACTCAGATGACTTTCATGTTTTAAGCTTATCTTCATCAAGTATCGCACATGAAACCGTGAAAAACTTAAGGTAATTTCAACAGTGAGTTACTTCAGCAGGTATGCAATTTGGGATACATTTACAGGTGATACAAGTCCTTGAAATGAATACCAGCATATATACCCCAAAAAAGCTATTAGCTAAATTCCAATGGAATTAATCTGTCAAATAACACATACTCTGTGTGTGTCCATTTGAGCAAGCATGAACAGGTCAAAATAAAATATGACGACAACTGTTTGATGCAGTATCACATTCAAGTATAAATGGATATCACTATTCACTAAGGCTTTTCAATCAACGTATGTCTGCAAGTAAGCACGTACGAAGAAAACTGTTTGATGCATTATCACATTCAAGTATGAATGGATATCACTATTCACTAAAACTTTTCAATCAACATATGTAGCAATAAGCACATACTCTTTGACTTTTCTGTGGCCCATATTCATCGGGGTGGAATGCATCATAATGAGAAGCATAACGCTGTCCAATCTCATAGCGCAAAATGTTGAACGACTGCAATATGTGATCCCAACATTACTCAAAGTATTTTAGAGCCAGCCTGAAAGTGAGGAGTAACTAATTTCACTAAACTAAACAAAATAGTAATGCATAAAGATGGTGACTCAAAGTATTTTAGAGCCAGCCTGAAAGTGAGGAGTAACTAATTTCACTAAACTAAACAAAATAGTAATGCATAAAGATGGTGAGCCATTTAACATGGAATAAAAAGTAGAACAATGTCTTACCTAGCTTCACATTATCGTTAGATACATAATCATTCTCAAGTCATTATCATCATGTGGCCTCTAATCCTTCGTAAATATACATCCAACAAAGCAAACGTGACCTCTGGTCCTCTGTTTTCTTTGCTTGCTTTGGCCACAATCTGAATTGGGAGTCTCAGGTGGTGGTGGCAAGGGGGGCCTCATCCTTTTGGCATAGTGTTGCTGGTATCATGCCACAGGTCCGGCAATTTTTCTTTCCCTCTCTTGGCAGTGGATCCAGATTTTCCTTTTGGGGTGACACCTGGTCGGGTCCAAACCCCCTTGCTGTGGACTTCCCTCGACTGTTTCAGCTGGCAAACAATAAGGATGCGACGGTGGCAGACTGCTGGTCTATCTCTAACAGTAGTGGAGGAGGCACTTGGGTACCGAGCTTTTCTACTCACCTATCTGACCTGAGGTTTGAGGAATTTGTATTCTTACTGGGGCAGATTGCTCATTTAGCGCCCACCAACTATATGGAGGATGGTTGGAAGTGGAGATCTGATGCTTTTACTGTTCGTGAAGCGTATTCATTGCTTGGTGGGGACATGGGTGAGCAAAGTGAGGAACTGTTATTGGCGTGCAGGCTGATCTGGAGATCAATGGCCCCTCTCAAGATCAAGGTGTTCTCTTGGCTACTGCGATGGAAAAGAATTCTGACATTGGTGTACAGATCTCAGCGGTTGGGGCTGACACTTTCTGTGCCATATGTGGGGAGGAGGATGAGGATATGGACCATCTGTTTTTTAAATGTTCTTTGGCTCGTCAGGTATGGGCGGAGGCAAACATTAGGTGGATTGATGCCATTTCGGAGACTGCTTTTTGGCAATCCTTTTGCAATGGGCATCGGGGTCCACATGGACGGGTCTACATTTGCAGGCGCCAGAGGGTGTGCCCCCTGGCAATCTGGCTACAAAGGAACAACACTATCTTTTTTTCGTGCATATGCCAAGAATGTCAGCCATCATGCAGAAACAATGTTTAGGGATTGGAGGAAATATTTGTAATGTTGTAACTCTGTGGTGCTGGTGGATTGAATTTTTCCTAATTTTATTTTCTTCCCCTGCTCTAAAACATGCTGTAACCTTTATGATATTAATGAAATCTCTGGATGACTACCATCTTGCTAGTCATCCTTTCATCTCAAAAAAGTTCATTTAAGCTATAGACACTTGGCTTAACCTTGCAACGCCATTCAGGTGAGAAACTTCAAGTTGTTGAAAGATGCATATAATTTATTGTGTAAAAGAAACAGCGATGGTCTGAAATTTCATGTTGTTGTGAGATACATATAATTTATTATGTAAAAGGAACGTTAACAACAACAAAGCCTTATCCCACTAGGTGGGGTCGGCTACATGGATCATACGACGCCATTCCGCTCTAATATATTCGTTGATACATGTAAAAGGAACGTTGACGGTCTGAAACTTCAAGTTGTTGTGAGATACATATAATGTATAAGGAATGTTACCATTTACAAGGCGTTGTTCCCATTTATTGGATAATTAAATTGTCCAAGAAATTGGAACTCTTTTCGTGTAGGCATTGGTGGAAAATAAATAGCCCAATAGAAAATATACACAGTCAAAGAGGCATATGGTTTGAATGTCTATGCTGACATCAAATCCTTTAGGTGTTTGACGGCATATGCATTAATGCATTATCATGTGGTTGGTTTCATAACTCAATAATAACTTGAAATGTTTTTTCAGTTGCCACCACAGTATCCGGAGTGGTCAGATAAAGATCCAAATCCACTATCACCCGACTAATCTGGATTGAAATCTTTGTCAATTATCAGATCAGAAATTATGTCAAACTTCATCTCAAAAAAAAAATTATGTCAAACTCTGTTTTGAGGATACAGATTTCCTTTAGAATTTCTCAAGGATATAGATACTACCTGAGAGCTTACACTTGTACATGCTCATCATTTCATAGTGATAAATACATACCTGGATGTCAATCACAAACCCTGGTTGACATCCTTTTTCTCTAAAAAAAAGGATATAGGTACTACTCACTGATTTTTTCACAAGTTTATACCATTACATGAATTTCAAGTGCAGGTGTCAAAAGGTAATTACATAAAGTTTCTGTGAATGCCTTTTTAAGGGGTAAAAAGGATGACTAGTAAAAGACTAGCAATCCAAGTGTATATAAGGCTGAACTGAGGAAATATGTAAAAGGATGACTAGGCAAAAAATAGGCAACGAGGAACAATAACAATTTTCTGTCATGCTTTAACTATGTTTTCTATCGTACTGCTATAAGGCCAGCAGTGTTATATGGTAGTGAGTGTTGGGCTATGAAGGGACAACATGAACGTAAAGTGGGGGTAGCCGAAATGAGGATGTTGAGATGGATGTGTGGTCATACAAGATTAGATAAGATTAAGAATGACCATATACGTGAACGAGTCGGAGTGGCTCCTATTAGTGAGAAAATGGTAGAGAATCGTTTGAGATGGTTTGGTCATGTTCAGAGAAGACCATTAGATGCGCCAGTAAGAAGAGTAGATCAAATAATCTGGAGTCCGATTAAAAAAGGGAGAGGGAGGCCAAGGCGGACACTTGGCGAACTAATAGAGCAAGATCTATTGGTGAATAATATACCGAAAGGTTTGGTTACTAATAGAGCGGAATGGCGTCGTATGATCCATGTAGCCGACCCCACCTAGTGAGATAAGGCTTTGTTGTTGTTGTTGTTGTTGTTGCTTTAACTATGTTTTCTATGGCCTGCAAACACATCGAACTGATTCCATTCTTATGTGAAAAAACATGCTGTTCTTTAGAGATAATAAAACTGATTCCATTCCTATGTGAAAAAACATGCTGTTCTTTAGAGATAATAAAGAGATTAATAAGCTATAATAAAAACAGCATTGGAACATTTTCAGAATAAAGAAATAATTAATTCACCTGCCATTTATCTTCAAAACTGCCAACAGATCCTAAGATTTTAAAGCAGTTACTTATAAAGAAACTAAAGCAACCTAAGTTAACATTTTTGGTAAAACATTTGAGCATAGAAATTAAAATGATCATACTAAAAAACATGTGTCCCTGATGCTTTACTGAGTATTACACCAAAAGAACACTGCCAACTGTTAAACAACCTCTCAAAATAAGAAACTCTTTTATTAGGAGAAGAAAAAATAAGTAAATGCTAATAAAGCCAAAAAATATTTTGAGGAGAAACTCTTAAATGACTCAAGTTCAAATTGATACCTCCCCATATTCTTTTGGTATCATTGTAACCCTGGCAATTTTGCGCTCAATTTGATCCAAGACCCCAGATGAATCTTCACGTGCACTAAGGAAGGTACCTGAACTGTTGTCACCATTATAAGTATGAATCTACATGGCATGTGTTTCTCGGAAAAAAAATGGAATGTGATAAATCAAAATGTTTTTTAGGGGAAAATAAATCAAAATGTTATAAACCAGGATATGCTGCACTTTCCTTTTAGAATATAAGAACAAGAGTACTTTGTTAGGGACAAAACTCAATTACTAAGTATTGACTCACTTACCATTGAGTAAATGCTCATTCAAAACTCATTAAGTAAATACTAATAAAGCCAGAATACTCTTGTTGAAAGTACAATATAACTAACATTTCATGAATAAAAAAGGGATTAAACCAATCAGGAGAAACAATTTGACAGAATTGATGCTCTTATGATTTTAGTGACTTTTGTTGTTGTTGTTGAAAACATCATTTGTGGACTTTCCTTAGAAAGGAAACAAAATTGTTTAGGGGTAAGATGGTGGATGCATCTATAGAACAACAAACAAACTTAAGACGGCTTATAGCATAAGTCTCCTTGCTAACAGAAATGCATAACATTTAAATACACCTTTCTTTTAAAAGTTTAAAAGTAACATGAAATTACTACCTTGTTCTTATTCCTTTAGTGCTCTCTTCAGTTTCTCCAGACCGTAAAGCCAGGGTTGATGGCCTTAGCCTTGACTTCGCTACTCTTATTATAGTTTGACACTGATCTGCAGTTGCAAATTCTGGAAAATATACTGCACGCGGTTTCCAGCTCAAGACCTGTAGACAAGCATCATCACTCACAAAGCTATAACTGTAGCCAACACCGTTGCCTAAAATAAATTCCCGTATCATTTAAGGAATGACAAGTACAAAAAACAACACAAGAACTGAAGCTAAGAAGTTAATTGGCTACAAGAGTAAAAAGTTATATGTTTTGGTTAACTCAACTTCAAAATACTACAAAATCTGATCATCCTTTCAAGCACTAGCATTCAAAATAGCCAACGTTCTCTCATTTGTCCTTACCTCAGAAGTGGGAATGACTACATGGATAAGGGACTTATGAAATGCATCTGCTTAGAGGTAAAGAAAAAAAGTTGAATTACTACATTGTATCCTTTCCCCAGTTTCAAGAATAGTGAACTAAAATTACTGTAACTGGTACAGACATGAGTTTGACTTCAGACATATTTTATCATCTCTTATACTTGCATGGGGGATGTGTTTCAAATTATTTATGTTTTTTCTTTATCTATACCAGACAAAAACGCAAAATCTGCAGATGCTGACCCTTTGAAAAACTAACACGAATGAAAAACTCCAATTGCCGTGGGAATTGATATGATTCACTGCATGATAACGTTACAAGCGCACCCTTTGAAAGTGTACATGGTTATCAAGATGTAAAAGCTGGAACTTTCCGACATTTTTCTGTAGTTTTTCCCATTTCTAGCACTGTCATAAGCATTTAAATCTAATACATATGCTAACTCAAACACTCCCCATTCAACTCTAAACAGATGCAAAGATTCCTCAGGATTCCTTTAACAGAACCAAATAGAGTGAATTACACTTCAGATTAGTGCATATTGGAAGCCGGCAACACTATCTTCGTTCATATGACAAAGATCTCATATCTACTTAATCTTTTCTCACATGACACCATCATCTCCGCATAGCCATTGCACGACTTCGTGACCGCCAGATTCGCGAATCAGGAGAACATGAAAAAGGAATCAGACAACGCCAAACCTGGAAGGGTACGGAAGAGGGGCTGCCCTCCCCGTTCATGCCATGGGGCATGGCCGCCCACGCCGTCTTACCATCCGAGCCCGCCTCCATCAGCCGGGATCGGTGGTTGGAGTCGTTGGAGATGTCCTACAAGACAGGAATCGTGAAAAGGGCACGAAGAGGGGGCGAAGAAAGATAGATGACGATTGTCGTGATGTGTGGGAAAAACCTGTGAGAGGAAGAGTAGGGATCCGAAGAATCCGGCGAATAAGAAGAGGGCGCAGGAGAGGACGACGGTCGGGAGGCGCATCTTCGTGCGCGCCATCCGGCCCAAGCCCAACCTTCCCAGCTTGCTCCCAGTCCCAGGTTTCATGTCGACGGCGGGACGGCGGGGCGGCGGAGAACGACGAGGTTGCAGTGATCGTTTACTATCAATTTTTTCTTCCTTGGGGGAAGTGGATCGCACAAAAAGAAAAAATTTAGTCCCAAAATTTCTGTTACGATAGAATTTTGTTTTACGTTTTTGTTTGGATTTTAGCGTATTTTAATGTAATAAAAAAATAAATGTATGTAAACCATGATGCGTGGTGATATATAAAGGAAAATGTCCTCTAATACTTACATTTTTTAAATTGCTTCAAAAAATTATTAAATTTATATTTATATACGCAATTAAAGGTTATATCCTCTTAAATTAGAAGGATATAGCAAAACTCATATATAAATACATGTCAGAATTGAATTGTGTGGGGGATTATCCTTGGTTTTCACACTGGTCAGTTTTTTATTCTTTTGAACTCATTCGTCCATCAATCAAATCAAGCATCTTCTCCTCATCTCTCTAATTTGACCCCATTTCGCTTGCAATCCTCATTTTTATTAGCTTAGAACAAAGCGATCGCACTCATACACAAGGCCTATGTTTGATTTAAGATTGACTGGTATACACGACTTGTCCCGATGCGCAGAACGCGTCAAAGACTCAAAGGCAAATATTGCTTATCTATTCTTTCTTCCTTTGTTAACATCTTATATTCTAATTTTCATAAAGTTCTAGAACATTAAATTAACTTATTTTTTATAATTTAATAAAATAAAACTAAAATGAAATTAAATCCTTGTACTTTGCTTGCGAACGCTTGTACAATTATCTAGGTAATCAAGATTGTTAAGATCTTGATCTAAACTTTAATATTTTGCTATTTTGTGATCTTAGAATCTTATGTTAAGATCTTACTATGATTGGTCACATAATCTTATGATTTTATCCAATCCTATGATCTCATAATATTAATATAATTATTTAAGATTTAACCAAAAAATTATATTCATGAAGATAGTAATGAATTTTATATAAAGTTTAATATATTTTATCATGGATTTAATGGAGGTCATACGCCTCTGCCCAAATCGGACGGTTGGACAAGACGACATTGGGCGAGGCGTGAGCGGTGACGAGCGACGGCGGCGGCGGCAAAGTGCGATCTCTCCCTCTTTCTCCCCGATCCGGTGACAGCAACGGCAGCGACGACGAAGCGAGGACGGGCGATTGTAGGGGATCCAAGCGGCGAGGCGATCCGATCCCTGATCCCTCCCTCTTTTTCCCGATCCGTCGATGATGACGTCGATGGCGACGGCGAGGCGCAATCTCTTCCTCTTTCTCCCCGATCCGATGATGATGAGGCGACGGTGATTGCAGGGGATCCAAATGGTGAGGTGCGAGCGGCGAGGCGGCGACGGGGCACGAGGCGATCCGATCCCTCCCTCTTTCTCCCAATCCGGCGATGGCAACGTCGACGACAACGAGGCGAGGGCGCTACAACTCGATCGCGCACAAGAGAGAGATCGGTGACGGCGGTTGCTGCTCTTTTGGGCACAACTCTACGACTCTACGAGGCGGCGGCTGCTACTCCTTTACGACGATGGTGACGTCGACGGCAATGGCGTGGGATCTCTCCCCCTTTCTTTCCAATCAGACAATGGTGACGTCCTTTCGCCGGTGCGCCGCCGACGCCACCGTTCTGCGCCGACGAAAAAAAAGAGAGCAGCGGCCAACGTCCGGCAGGAAGAATCCCTGCCCACTTTGGCATAATGCACGCTTTGACATTATGCTCATGTGGGCAGTGGACGTCAGGCGGCAAGCACGAAGGCGAGTCGCACTCCTACTCCCACTTGAAGTTGGACTCCTACTCCTACTTGGAGTCGAAGTTGCACCAACCCGAGGATGAGGTGAGGAGGCATCGTGGGATGAAGACCCTTGATCAAAGTGGCATAATGCCCGGTTTGGCATTATGCCCACTTTGGCAGCGGATGGCGAATGCAGCGGATGCGGACATGGTCGGGCGCGGTGCGGGCACAACAGGCATGGCGGCTGCGGCGGCTGGAACCCTAATGGGTTCGGCCCATCTTCAGAGGTCTTGGGCGAATTCAAGAAAGAAGGAAACCCCCTGGTGCATGCGGCTCTCTCCAAGAAGGAAAAGTGGCCATTGGAAAGTAAGGTGCATGGGCTTCAAGGAAGGCTTCACGAAGGAAACTTCACCAGGAGGAAGGAAGGCTGATCTCCTAATTAGGATGGCTGAGGATTGGAAAGCAAGGGCAGTCGGCCCTAGCTTTCCATATGGTCGAGCCAGCCACCTTTCTCCATAGCCAATCAAGGGCGATCAACGGAGGCGATCGTCCCGGGCGTTCAACTTGGCAAGTAGGCTAGGAATTATAGGAATGTAATTAGAACACCCAAAGGGGGTTTTGCAATCAGAGGTCGTGTAGGACTCCTTGATGTAAGGAATGTTATAGGTGGCAAGTAATTTGTATGTGGTCAGCCTCCATATAGGCCATTGGCCAACTCTTGTATTCATCGATTGGCGCAGCAATCGAGCAATCTCTTGGAATAAGAGTTTCGTGCTCAGTTGAGTGCTTCTTTTTCTTGTGCATCCTGGGAAGTTTTCGTTGTGCATGCAGGTGGGCATCCGAGATTCAGGGGCGAACATCCGAGAGGCTGCTGGAGTTCTTGGTGCAGCAAGGGTCCAGGCCGGCACATCCTTAGGCTTCGTGGACAGCGGAGTTCAAGGGCGTGACAACATGGTATCAGAGCAAGTTCGCTGGGATAACGAAGTATCAAAGTGAAGATTCTGCCCAATGATGGAAGAAGGAGAGGGTCCTTCAACTAGAAGCCGCACCGCTGAAGTAGATGGCCCCGCAGGAGGCAGTGGCTAGGGCACGCGCGAACCAGCCACAAGTGGCGGCCAAGGCGCCTGGGACGCTTCCACCCAAGGGGGCGGTCCCCATGCTGGTTGCGCGGAGGGAGATCAGCGACGGAGGTCGTCTCGCGGGCAGTCCAAGGAGCCGCCGAGCACCTTGGAGAGACAAGTCGACCAATTGGGCCAAAGGCTCCAAGACACGGATGAGGCGGTCCTAGCCTTGGAAGCCGTGGTAGGTCAGCACAGTCAAGTGCTCGACGAAGGAGCGGCTGTGCTGAAGGACATGCAGGCACGACTTTAGGCCATGGAGGCAGCCATGGACACGAAGGTGACGACGATGGAGGCCGACATCCTTCTCCTAAAACGACAATTCCTCGATGGAGGAGGATTGGCGGTACGCGCGACCGCCTTGAAGTTCACAGGGCCCAAACCCCGGAAGTACGACGACATCCGGTCAGCGACGACCATCGGCGACTTCCGCTGGTGCTTGGAGAAGGGCTTCAAGACCAGCAAGATTATGGTCGAGAAGGACCAAATCGACATGGTTGTTCGGTACTTGACGGACGGCACGCTTCTATGGTGGATGCGCATGGAGGATGAAATCGCGAAGGCTACGGTGGTCATCGACACGTTGGAGGATTTCACTAAAGAACTAAAGAGGCAGTTCTACCCCGGCAACACCCAGGAAGTTACCATGACGAAGCTGACGGTGATACGTCAAACCGACTCAGTAAAGGAGTACATCGAGCGATTCCAATCGATCATGCTGGAGATGTCGGGTGTGAGGGATCAAGTGTTGGGCGTGCGGCAGTTCCCATCTCAAAAGGGACTGTCCAAATGACCCGAGCGAGATCCTTGAATCTGAAAATTCCAGACCTTGGTCAGGCGAGGAGGTCAGCAAGTTGAAGGGACTTCCTTGGTCAAACCTAGCTTGGGAGGATCCAGCCATGGATCCCTCCCCCTAGGTTCGACCTAGTGCAGTAGGACGGTCGAGGCTAGCAACGACCGTCCCAAGTTCGTTGGCGTCGAGATGGGAGCCATCGACCAAAGTTGGCAACAGGAGGTGTATGGGAACCTCCTAGTTCACATGGGTACATCAGCGATAAGGCTGTACCCTCCCAAGCACGCTGAAGAAGGACGAAGGCAGCAACGGATGGAGGAAGATCATAGGACATTCGAGGACCTGAAGAGCGCCATCCGACTTTCGAAGGCAGGTTCGCGGAATTTCTTCACTATTTCCTAGGATCAAGTCGAGAAGGACGAAGGACATGACTGCTGAGCAGAGAAGCCATGCGACTTGACGAGGTGGCCAAGTCTATTGATGCTGAAAAGGAGGGAGGAACGTCGAAGGGCAGACGCGGAGGACTGCCCCGACTCGACTGGGCTGAACCATCTTGGTGCAGCCTGAACGTTGGCATTGGTGGAAGCATACGTGCGGACACCAAGGAGGTAGTCACAGGACATCGGACTGTGACTCCGGCCGCACTCGCGGCCAGGTACGCTGGGAGGTGCCCAACTGCCTACCAAATCGCCCGAGGATGGCAAGACCAAGTGGAGGAGTCCAGAGCATTGCTAGACAAATCCGCGAGGAAGATGAAGAAGTTCACAAACTAGCGACGAAGACACTTGGAGTTCCAAGTAGGGGATAGGGTGCTTGTGAAGCTACGGACACGGTAGTTCAAGGCTCTCCGACATCTACACCAAGGGTTGATGAAGAGGTACGAAGGCCCCTTCACAATTACCAAAAGGATAGGCAAGGTGGCCTATCGAGTGGAGCTCCCCGCCAGACTACGACAACTTCATCCAGTCCAAGAGGTATTATGAAGGCATGGAAGAATCTTCGGGTACGAGACAGAGTCAGGTGGGAGAGTCTAGCCAAAAGATGACGACACGAGGAAGACCCGATGTTGCCGAGGACGGCAACACCTTTGGTGGGGGAGGATTGTCACCCCCAACTTAGGGGGGACATCGGGGCGCACGGTGGGCCATGGCCGGGCGCGCCCCGGACACGCCCGGGGCACAGAGGATCCCGAGGTGACAGGAAGAATCCCTGCCCACTTTGGCATAATGCACGCTTTAGCATTATGCTCATGTGGGCTATGGACGTTAGGCGGCAAGCACGAAGGCGAGTCGCACTCCAACTCCCACTTGGAGTCGGACTCCTACTACTACTTGGAGTCGAAGTCGCACCAACCCGAGGACGAGGCGAGGAGGCATCGTGGGACAAAGACCCCTGACCAAAGTGGCATAATGCCCCGTTTGGCATTACGCCCACTTTGGCAGCGGACGGCGAACGCAACGAATGCGGACATGGTCGGGCATGGCAGGGGCGCAGCAGGCATGGCGGCTGGAACCCTAATGGGTCCGGCCCATCTTCAGAGATCTTGGGCGAATTCAAGAAGGAAGGAAACCCCCTGGTGCATGTGGCTCTCTCCAAGAAGAAAAGGTGGCCATTGGAAAGTAAGGTGCATGGACAATTACTTTCCATTGCTATCAAAGAAGGCTTCGCGAAGGAAACCTCACTAGGAGGAAGGAAGGCTGATCTCCTAATTAGGATGGCTGAGGATTGGAAAGCAAGGGCAGCTGGCCCTAGCTTTCCATATGGCCGAACCAGCCACCTTTCTCCATGGCCGATCAAGGGCGATCAACGGAGGCGATCGTTCCGGACGTTCAACTTGGCAAGTAGGCTAGGAATTATAGGAATGTAATTAGAACACCCAAAGGGGCTTTTTGCAATCAGAGGTTGTGTAGGACTCCCTGATTTAAGGAATGTTATAGGTGGCAAGTAACTTGTATGTGGCCAGCCTCTATATAAGGAGGCCATTGGCCAACTCTTGTAGTCATCAATTGGCACGGAAATCGAGCAATCTCTTGAAATAAGAGTTTCGTGCTTTCCCCCTCGATCGAGTGCTTCTTTTTCTTGTGCATCTTGGGAAGTTTTCGTTGTGCGTTCAGGTGGGCGTCCGAGATTCAGGGGCGAACATCCTAGAGGCTGCTGGAGTTCTTGGCGCAGCAAGGTTCCATGCCGGCACATCCTTAGGCTTTGTGGACAGCGAAGTTCAAGGTCGTGACACATTGGAAGTTTTGACGATTGCGATCGTGGGAACGACCTTATTATTTTATAAATATTATAAAATGTATTCAGCATTGTATGATGAAATAATATTTTATATTATAAAATATAAACGTCTTTATATTATAAACTAATATTTTATTTCCCCATGGCCGCATCAGTGGGAAGTTCTGACGGCTGCGGCCATAGGAACGCCCTATACACACTATTAATATTATAAAGTCTATACGACTCATATAATTTTATATTTTTCATTTCTCACGACTCGAGCCATTGGAAGGCTCTGCCAGTGTGAATGGCATTATTATTCTATATATATTATAAAATGTATTCGGCTCATATAATTTTATATTTTGCATTTCCCAAGGCTGGTCAGAACTTCTGATGGCTCCGACCGTGGGAATGACATTATTATTCTATAAGATATTATAAAATTTATACAAGTCATATATTTTATTATTTTGCATTTCCCATGACCGTAGCCATCGGAAGTTCCGACGATTGCGGCCATGGGAAAACTAGTTTACAATATAAAATATTATTTTTATATTTTTCACGGCTGGAACCGTCAGAAGTTCCGATGGCCGCAACCGTTGGAATGGCATCCTTCGCATACAAACAGGGTGATATCATATAAATTATTATTTTATATTTCCCACGGTCACAGCCGTGGGAAATTGTGATGGCTCGATAACCGTCACAAAACCTATCAAAACTTGCGATGGATTGACGACCGTCAGTAATTGCCTGTCGAAAAATTACGATTTTCTTGTAGTGTTAACCCATCTCCTTGTTCTCTCTCTTCCCATTGCCGCCACTCCGATCCGACCGAATCTAGCCGCTTCCTCCTCCTCTAGATCAAGTCGGACTACCTCATGGACCCAGCAGGGCGGCTCAATAACTGGACTGCCGCCTTCGCCTCCCAGTGCAACTGGACCGGCGTCACCTACAACCCCTCCTTCCTCGTGGTATTCATCGTCCGCCTAATGGTTTTGGGTCTCATCGAGGGATTCCTTGCTACCTTCGGTCGCGTCCCATCACTCGGTGGTGGACAACAACCTCAACTTCACCAATCTTCAGTACTTGACTTATCCTTCAACAACCTCTCTAACACGATACTGACGAGCTTCAGCCAGTTGTCGGTGCTTTATTCAGTTGTGATTCATCAGTGTCATTCCGGCCTTCTTCGCCGGCACGCGAGCTCACACAGGGGATAAAAAAAAAGAGGGGGGGGGGGGGGGGGGCGCACAAGGGCTCTAATATACAAGTATAAATAACATAAAAATATTATTTTCCTTCTAATATGATTGGATATGAGATTAATATTACACTTTCAACATATAATATAAATAAAATAAAAAATTATTTTAGCATGAGTCACATATCTTTGATCAAAATTATGAAGCTTTAATGATTAAATATAGATTTCATTTCATAAGCGGCTATGAAGATTATAACTTCTCCCTCTTTTATAGTCTTACTCTACTCTTTGAATGTTGCAAATTTCAAATATGGGACTAAAGTCAACAATAGTTAGTTTTAATATCTTTATTATTTATATAATATATTATCTATCAAAGTCATACTGTAAAAGTATTCAGATATTATGTAAAATATTTATCTAACAATAACTATTCCAACAACTCTAGAATTAATTAAATATTGGCAAAAAATAATATAGTTAAGACATAGTTTAATAATTGACTAATTTGTCCTAAGACCTCTTTTATTTTAATATATATAGATAGATTATTCAAGTTATATAAATAATTATTCAACTAGTTTAATTTTTTTTTGAAATTTTAAGAATAAAAGAATAATTCCATTTGGATCAAGCATGAATAGGTGGTGCTTAAGAACTAAATTAATAATCAGTTTAATTATTCTTGATGCTGAAAATAATTACTAATCGTTACTTTTTCATATTTTAAAATATTTTTTTCAAATTTTAAGATAACTTTTTCAAAGTTTAAAAAGTTGACTGGATAGATAATTTACCTTATTTTTTATGTTTGACTTTATTCATATGAATAAAAGATTTATTCAGCTGGCCTAAGATTTTTTTTTTTCAAAATGTTACAACTAATAGTTATCCATAGTAGAAAATGTTCAAATACTATATTTCTAACATCGCATAATGATTTGCATTATATTTCTGCAAGGACTAAGGGATAAAATGCAATTTCAACTTGTATTATATTATCTCTACAGAAGTTATAATTTTGTTTAACTTAACTTTATAACTTTAAATAAATCAATAACGTAAAGTACCTAAATGCATATGAACCATATAGTAAGAAAAATACGTTATAAATCACTCGCAAGAACAAGAAATTACAGCGTGGATGTTCCAACTCTTTATTGGTAGAGAAGAGCGTTCAAACTTCTATAATCTTTTTTTAGAAAAATATATATATATATATATATATATATTCTCCTTTAAAATGTTCACACAATCCAATCCTTACAAAAAATGACAAGAGTATGTATGCAAATATGAGAATATTTCTCAACGAGTAAGATGATTAGCTATCAAATTCAATCCTTCCAAGATGTGTCGGCAGTGAGGACAGTGAAATTCCAGCTCGTACAGAAAAGTGCAGCGAAACGAAGATGTGGGAAGTTGAATGATATATTAATGTCTCTGATTGAAGACACTTCAACCCAGCAGCTATAGCCATTTAACACGATGTGTGCTCCATTTACCCCTTAATATGATACAAAACCAGTTTAGAGCCATCATACCACCAAGGACAAATAAAAAAGAGATAAGAAAACGTAACCTGCCAAGTTTTGGTCTAACCTTTTGGTTCCAAACATCCTCCATCGCGCAAAGTCAAGTAACATCATCTGATGGCCCGGATCCCCCGAAGTTACTCAATAACCATAGATTAGAAATAAACAGATGGCACTTTATAAAAAGAATGTCTTGCCTTCCACATGTGTCTTTACCTCGTCAATTTGTCAGACTCATCTTAAAATATCCATTTTTTTTAGAACCTTAAAAGATTCATGGTTCTTTTATCACACAGTATAACTGTCCTAAACTGTAGGAAGCAAGGGAAATCTCAGAGGACGCAGAAGTTAAATTTTAGCGAAGTTCAGTAACTTTTTTGGTTAACAGCTGAACCAGGGATAACTGATATTTGCCCTTGAAGTACAATGATCAGCAATGCCTTGGAAAAGACGTGAATTTGTTGGCCTTGCTATTCCATCTTTTGGATGCATGTTCTGCCATAATTCTGCTCTGCGTGTCACCAAATTTATCCAAATATATTTTTCCACAATTTCAGAATGCTGTAAAACTTGGGTTTCATGAAGTCCCTAACTCTCCATCTCGCCATTTTTGCATGTTCTAGATCTAAAGTTCTATATGCCAGTGCAAGCAAATATATTGCAGGATGTAGCCTCCTGAAATAAGAGCAATTACCACAAGTCCATGGGTTGTCAAATGATATGCCATTTTTTCCAAAGATGATAATGCTATTTTTCAAAAAAAAATGCACATAAAGAGCCTTAACTTGATATAACACTTTTTACAAAAAATGCAACTGAATAAAGCAAGATATGTTATTAGATTACATCTATTAAAATGGAACAAAAATGCTATACAACGGAATAAAGCAAGATATGTTATTAGATTCCATCTACTAAATGGAACTAAAATGATTGCAAATGAACATTCATACTTCATGCGTACAAAAAGGCATGTGACATTAGGGACTTAGGATCAAAGAGATAAGAGCAAAAGAGAAGGAATCAGGAATGTGAGGAACTAGCACAATCTTTGTCATTTTTTTTTCAAACTGCATTTTCAAGTAAGATTGAGAGGGAGGCCAAGGCGGACACTTGGCGAACTAATAGAGCAAGATCTATTGGTGAATAATATACCGAAAGATTTGGTTACTAATAGAGCGGAATGACGTCGTATGATCCATGTAGCCGACCCCACCTAGTGGGATAAGGCTTTGTTGTTGTTGTTATTGTTGCAGCATTTTCAAGTAAGATTGGTTTAGGAACAAAGGATCCTCTGTTACATGAAATATATAAATTTTGAAATAAAAGGTTCTCCTGCAAATGACAAAAGGAAGTCAGAAAAATTTCAATCACATTGTTAGCAATATACAATCACGTGCTGTGGTTCAGGAGGTTGCTATATAATGCCATGGAACAAAATGAATATATTAGAAGGCCAGGGAAAAAGTAAAATCAGCTGTTTGAACTTACTTCTCTGAATGTTGAGATATATTATCCAATAGTCTTTGTGATGGAATAGTTTTTCCTTTGTTGTCTCGTCCAAATGTTTCGACATACCAGCCACCAATATCATGCAGGTTACATCGTGGCTCAAATAGCCAGTATCTGCAACATGAACATGCAAAGGCTTTGGACTAGGGAAGAATAAGAACAGAAATGAATGTCTAACCATGCAGTCACATATGTTATATACTAATTGACTATGAAAAATAGAGTTCATTGCACGACTAAATAATTTTAGGCCCACACTTAACCTTCAAACCAAGGTTTTCAAACTCGAGAGTTTATGTTGACTCATTTTACGTCCCGTAAACTCGTAGAGTTTATGTACATGACTTTATGTATATATTTAACATTATATGTTATAAAATATTTGTGAAAAATAATTTTTATATGTTAGTTTCAAATGTAATAAGTTCATTGGTCATATTTCAACTCACTCATATTGAATTGCATAACCATTCATTATTTTTAACAATTCATTACACTCTACAAGTACAATATAAAAGTCGATGCAACACATGTTGAAACGTAAAGAGTTCAAAGTTATATATCAAATTACCAAAGTAGTCCATGAGTCATACAAATTAAAACAACAACAACAACAACAAAACCTTATCCCACTAGGTAGGATCGGCTACATGGATCATACGACGCTATTCGTTGATCCATGTTCATGCGATTCGACAGGGTTTTACGCTGGCTGTCGAGGCCTAACACAACCCTCCTCCTTTATCCGGGCTTGGGACCGGCTATAAAACATAGGCGGAGTTATATAAATTAAAACATAACATATTTTTAGTTATTAAATCATGAATGTTTAATGCTATTTTCATTTCAATTTTGACCTCAAATCTTGGTTAAATGCCTAATTTTTGCATCTGCCGATTCTACCATTAGTCTCTACCGAGTTTACTTGAGCTTATCCGAGTTTACTCAAGTCTACCTGAGTACATCAGAGTTTACCCAAGTTTGCCATCAAGTCTGATTCCACTCCGAGTTGACTCGATTTCATGGCTAAACTCGTGAACTCGTAAAAGCTTAAGTCTCAAACTCGAGAGTTTGTGAACCATGCTTCAAACTGTATTAACACTGTCACATTTTCATTATTTCTTCTAATCTATAATATCTAAAATCATATATGCAACATACATGTTCGAATAGCAACATTGGCGAGTCTAGACTTAAAAATCATATATGCATGTCTTAAATACCTCAAAAGTTACATGAAATGCATTATCACCCGTCCACCTGACTGAAATCTAGCTTTATGCAATTAGATTATGTGTGTGCTTAACTAAAATCATCCAGGACTGTTTCAAAAGTCTCAGAAATATAAGGCTTAACAAACAAGGCAATGTAAATAACCACGTGCCAAACACTACTAAGTAACTTCACTTTCCAGTTTCAATATGCCTCAAATGTTTCTGTCCTAATTCTGTGACAATATTGTCAAGTACAGCAGCAACACAAGACATTAGTCCTAAATATTTGGGTTCATGTACATGAATATTAGCCTTCTAACAAATCGTAACAGATTTTTATCAAATACTCTAAACCAATAACTAACCAACTCTCCCCAATATTTTCTGTTTCTTTGTGTATATCTAAGACCCAACTCCTATCTTATCCACGCTAGAGAAAAACTTCAAAAAGTAAGCAAAGAATGCAAGATTTTATGAGAAAAAAGAATCTACACTTACTTGCTAGGAGGCAAACGAGCTCTACTACATCGACATTCACAAAATGAAACTTCATTTTGAACTTGATACCAGTGCATGTGCTTAA
Source organism: Pontederia crassipes (assembly GCA_030549335.1). NCBI lineage: Eukaryota > Viridiplantae > Streptophyta > Magnoliopsida > Commelinales > Pontederiaceae > Pontederia > Pontederia crassipes. The sequence goes on from CM060191.1 coordinate 57,636,342, forward strand.
CCTGAGAAATAAAAGGTGAGAAAAGAGGAGCAAAATGCAGATAATTAAACATCGCAAAATTTACTTTATCTTTGTAACATTTCCCATAATTATTTAATACTGACCTCTCAGATATACTATATGAACTTAACAAATACAAAAATATGACACTTAGGAACATTTGCAGCCAATCTTTTCTAATTGATTGGAGCATAAGATAGTAGGATCAAATATGAAGTTCATGCATGCCCACAAGTAGCTGGGCATGGAAATACTGTGCAAGTGCACTATCTTCTTAAGACAAATGCACCTACACTTTCATGGAAATAAGTTCGCAATCAAGTAAAACTCAATCGTTCAATTTCACATCTGAAATAAAAAAATCAATACAAAAAACTTATGTGAAACATGTGTCATAAAACTTAGCACACAAACCATCTAAATAGCAAGTAAAATGAAAATTAGATGTCTACATGACGGAAGAATCGAGTATATTCCTCAAGAGAGAAAAGGAAAAAGGGATCAAGAATAAATAACAAATGACAAAGGGGCCAAAATGTAATGCCAAAAGGCATAAATTACGGACCAGCAATGTTCTATGTTTCATGATTACATGACTCTTTACACCATTACTATCATAAACAGAGCAGCATCCTTCCTCTGGACTGGTTCCAAGCCCAGTTATTGTCCCCAATAGAGTTCTTGATCCAGAAGAAGCAGTTGGAAGAGAATCTTCATCCCCTTCAGCAGTAAGATAGATGTGTATGTGGTCATCATCCTCCTCTTCTGATAGGCCAAGGCATTTGCACTTTAAGCTTCTAGTTGCAACAGCAACCATTCTTCCAAAAATATGTAGCTCAAGATCCCTGTAGATATCCAATTGGAAGTCACTGCCTTGTTTAGTTTCTGTACTTTGGGAGCAAAACTGCCTGCTTCCCAACATAGAGTCACTGGCAACTTCACCAATTCCAGAAATCATGGAATCAGATGAAGTTAGTTTCTCATAGCAATCATGTGATATCTGACGTACCCTGTTTGCTAAGCTAACTATACCGAACAAGTCACGCCCTGAGACCAAGTGCAAGACCTCTGAAGTTCTACACGCAGATCTCTCATCGGCTTCAAAACAGTCAGGAAGAAAATCCACTGACTCAATAAGGGGTCCATAATATGCAGAATGAATTGCTGAATACAGTTCGGTCTCAAGTTCATAAAAATAGCCAGAGCCCGTTGCAATTCTTCTCTCTGCAACGATGTCATTAACTGTAAGCCTATACCATTTTAGCCACTCCACAACATTGCTCTGCTTTGGCATTGTTAAGGATGATTCGTAAGTATATATGGCTGAACAAGGTCCAGGTTGCTTCTTTACAATGGTTCTCTGAGACAGCAGATAACCATCATAGTGGGCTCTTCTCTTTGAATCAGAAAGAATCTGCATGAAATCATGGACACATAACGAATGTGTTTGATCAGACCTTGAGTTATGCTGATCAAAGAAGTATTACATTCAGATTAAACTGTAAGATTGAGATCATCAAATCTCGAAATTGAGTTGTCATTAATATGAGTTGTTCTTGCGAGAACATAAGAGAGCACAGTTGGACACTAACGTTCTTACTTAAACAACCAAAACTTCTCACTTATAATTATTTCAGTGAAACTCATTTATCAATTGTGATGCTACCCTTAACCAAACAAAGATATTACAGCAGTTCCACTATAATTACACCATTTTATAGAAACGTAATGGAGTGACCTATCAATAAAGGCAAATTCCTCAAAGGAACATACTAATCGTGCTGAGCTCTGAGGACACCAATTTCAAGTTTTCCACTATTATCAAACCAATAATTCTACAGAAAGACAATCGTAAAATTGACGCAATCCATGAATTATACTTCATAAGCGGCAAGGATTTGGAGGAACCGTCGGGAGGCGGTGGCAGCAGCGTCGCTGCCATCGTCCAGCGAGGCTGAGAGCACGTCCGGGTGGGTCTCCTTGGCGAGCCTCCGGAAGGAAGCCTTGATCTCGGAGAAGGAGCAGGACTCAGATACCCCAAGGACTTCGTAGGCGTTCTTCCCGCCCAACGATTCCTCTTCGCCGACGCCCTCGGCGGCCGTGCTCAGCTGCCGCTTCCTCCCTCTGGCCACCGCGGACGCGCTGCCGGCGGATCCGTATGCAGAGGAGATGGATTCAAGGATCAGATAACGAAAGGATCGAAGCTCTCTCGCCCGTAAAGCCATCTTTTGAACGGAATCCGACGCCGGAGAAGTGAAAGGCCGGCGAAACAACGGAGAGAGAAACGACGAGTGCGTTGCTGCCCGAATCTAATCTCCACAAGAACCGGGCGGGCCATTAACTATGGGCCGGGTCAATTTTGTGAGCCCGAGTACTGGGCCAAGTCGGTCATAATGACCATTTTCTGTTTATAGGTAATTTCAATTATTAATTTATTATACTTTTGACTGACCATTTTTCCTAAGATTAATAAACTCCAAGAAAATACTTGAAATCTTTATATTTCTTATTATTACATAAGGAAATGAAAAAATTAGATGAAATACAATTTAAAACTTAATGTGGATTTAATCACATTAAGTGTTCAATTTAACTCCCAGTATGTAATGGGTGATATTAGGTCAAAGTAGCTTTTAATTTGGAACAAATCCTGACTCGATTCAAAAAAAATTGCGAATGGTTACTATTAATAAGTAATTTTATGTAAAGTAATTGTTTTTAATGTAAATCTATTTCCAGATTAGCGGGTCCTAACAGTGCTGGGCTTAAGGGCAAAAGCACCAAAGCCGAGGTACCAGGCCCGGCCCCTGCTAAATTAAGACCTCCAAACTTTTAATAGTTAATATGTATTATATAATAACTTATTTAATATTAACTCTATTAAATTATTAATAATTAATTTATGGTAAGTATGTATGATATATTTTTTAATTTAATTTTATATCTGTTATATGTGTGTGTAAACAAGCAACACTAAGATAAATATTGGATTAGGTTTTGGGAATTTAAATTTTTGAGATGATTAATTGTGGTTATATAAGATTAAGAGTTATAAATGATTAGTATTCGAATTTAGTCATCGAGTCAAGTGTCACAAATTTTATTAAATTTAGTTTTAGTTATAAGAATTTTAGTAACCTCTTTTGGAACCTTTACACTAGGTTCACAACTTTTTAGGGCATCTTCTAAAAAATTTAAGATCATGCTAATATATATACTCAGCATTTCATTTGAGATTTATGCATGCAAAGACAAAGTGCAAAGATTATTAAGTAAAACATAACTATTTCAAGAATTGAATATATAATGTTCACAACAATTAGTAATATCCTGACTACTTTTACTTACAATTGATATGATACTTTCAACTAATTATCTTGAAAAAAAATATTTATCTTGTTTTTAAAAAATTGACCCAAAATAGTTAGGCCAAATTATTTCGAAATTTATGAACTTTAGGGAAAAAATATATTTATATTATAATTTTATTTTTTTAAAAAATATCCATAGCATATTATTATCAAATATAATTTGGTTATTATTCTTTATTGATACAATTTTGTTTTAGATTTTTTTTTACTCTCTAGAGCGTAGAGATTATCCTGAATATTAAGTTATCTAACTATGATTCTTCCAACTCAAAAGTTTTTGGATTAGGTAGAATACGATCCAAAATATTTTGGGTTAATTTGAGTTGATAGGTTTGACGTTCCCCCTCTATCAGAATGAGAATATTCAATTCTAATAATAGAATGCCATAACATCGATTCTTCCAAGTGGCACTATTGAAAAAGAAAAAAAATACTACTCATACTGACTTCCCAGTTCCTAGTGAACTAATAACTTTCAGGCACATGAATATCTAAATAAATAAATAAGTGTTAAAATTTCTATATGAGAAAATTTATACACCGCAGAAAAATTTGAGAAACTACCTAGAGTTTTATTATAAAACAACGAGACCTCATAAAAATTTTGTTGAAATGTTTGACTAAAAAAAGAATCATATAAAATTATAATTAAATTCAGATTTAAAATATTATTAAAAAAAGGAATGTACAACATGTCAATTTGAGCCGAAATATTAATTGTGTGCATCACCACCACCTTAGCTCAATAAATAGGTCCACTTTCATAGCTTTTGCCTCGATGGAGATTTGGTCGCGAATCAGCAAATGAATCGGGTGGGTGTCCCCACCACCACACTCTTGCTTGACCTTGATTTAGCAACCTCTTTTGGCCATGGTGCCGTATGCTTCCACTGCTTGGAGTGCATGCACGCAGAGAGGCCAACAAATTATTGAAGGCAAGGCAATCGATTGATGGATGCATCATTATTACGGTCATCGAATCTGACGACGACCTCTCTATAAAATGGCTCGGGTTGGCCCATAAATCTTCGACCGGACGCATTCGCCAAGGAATGCGAGAGACTCCTCGCGCAGCTCAGCGACCTCTTTTGTCTCGATGCTCGCAACGCCAATTATTCATCATCTTCCAGCTCACGGAACCCTCTTGGAAGAAATATAGTAATTGGAACCCCTCAGAAACAGGGGGATTCTTTTCACATTGACGCTATAATCGGTGCATAATTCATTTTATATGATCCACATATGTTCCAAAATTTACAAGATGGGATTACGCAAACGCTAACTCGTTTGATGTCATAATAATATGGTTTCTGAACTGGACTGGTTGCACTGACGTGTTTGGCGGCCAGCGATTTTTACAGTGAATCATCATAGTGCCTTTGATGAGTTGGGGCCCGTGATGCATCTCTTCCCGTGTGGTCAATGGTTTCTTGACTCCGACATTGGTCACAATAAGGAGATCGCAATCGTAACCTTTTTTTTTATTCTCTTAAGATCTGCGTTGAAGTTTAATCATTTTTTCTTCTTCAACAATGTTATGAAAAGAGGGAGAGAGGAATTGCAGCAGAAGAACGCGAAGAGAAAAAATGGCGATGACTCTTTATTATGAAATAACGATGATTACAAGAATGGGTCTTTGTCTAGACCCCTAGGGAGTTTATATAGGCACTCCCTTTGACAAATGATAGAAATTACATACGGACTGAGACTCTAAATAAATCTCCTGAAAATAAGACACATATCTCGTGATAAGAAAATAAATTAATTCTGAATCACATATAGAATAGACCTAAAAATTTTCGCTCAGAGGGCTCCGCCCTCTTGCAACCCCCGCAGGGGGATCCCCTGGATCCCCCTTGACCCACCACAGGCTCACTGACCGGTCAGTGAGACCTTCGCAGGGGAATTTTGCTGAAGCGTCTGACTATGTAGGGGGACCACCTGAATTCATATTCAAGGCATTATTAACAAATCTCCACATTGACTTGAATCATCTTCAGAACACAAAGTACTACGCTGCCGCTAATCCCACCTTGAAGCTATTACCAAGTGTTAATGTTAAGCAAGTCCAAGCAGTGCTGGAACTTATCATGAGGAACAGATTTGGTGAACATATCAGTTGGATTGTCTTCAGTGTCAATCTTCTTCATCTTAATCCTCTTTTTAGTGCGGATGAAGTGATATCTGACATCAATGTGTTTGGTTCTTTCATGATGTACTTGATCCTTGGCTAAACATATTACACTCAGACTGTCACAGTGCACTATAGTCTGCTCCTGATGTAATTCGAGATCTCCAACCAAGCCTTTTAACCAGATGTCTTCCTTGGCAGCTTCTGTCAGTGCCATGTATTCAGCCTCTATGGTGGACAGTGTAACTGATGGCTGAAGTGTGGCCTTCCAACTAATAATTGAACTGTCCAAAGTGAAGATATAACATGTCATAGATCGTCTTCCATCAACATCTCCATCATAGTCTAAATCTGAGTACCATGTAACCAAACACTCTTTATCACTTCTATAGATGAGGCCAATATTAGATGTTCCTCTCAGATATCAAAAGATTCGCTTCACTATTTGCCAGTGCTCTTTTTCTGAATCACTTATGAACCTGCTGACAACACTGACTGCATTAGCAATATCCGGTCTTGTGCAAATCATGGCATACATCAGACTTCCAACTGCACTAGCATATGGAACTCGAGACACGTACTCCTTCTCTGCTTCTGATTTTGGTGCGAATGCAACAGAAAGATGAACATTTGCAGCTGATGGAGTATTCAAAGGCTTCGCTCCAGACATTCCAAACCTGGATAAAACTTTCGCAATATAACTTTTCTGAGATAAGAAGAGTTTACCCTGTGTGCGATCCCTTAGAATTTTCATCCCTAAAATATTCTGTGCTGCACCAAGATCCTTCATGTCGAATTCTGCACTGAGGAGCTTCTTCAAATTCTAAATGTCTCTAGCAGTAATAAGCATATAATTAACATACAAGAGCAGATAGATGGTAGAGTCGTCTTTCATTTTCTTGTGATATACATAGCAATCATAGGGACTTCGACTGAATCCCTTACTGATTATGAAGCTGTCGAACATCTTGTATCATTGTCTGGGAGACTGCTTCAAGCCATACAGAGATTTCTTCAGACTGCAAACTTGAATCTCCTTTCCTGGAATGGAGAATCCCTCTGGTTGGCTCATATGAATGTCTTCTTCAAGTTCTCCATGGAGAAAAGCAGTCTTCACGTCTAGTTGCTCGAGCTCTAGATTCTGATGTGCTACAAGGGCAAGTAGACCCTGATAGAAGTATGTTTGACAACAGGTGAGAATATCTCATTATAGTCCACACCTTCTTTCTGACTATAACCTTTAGCAACCAGCCGTGCTTTGTATCTTGTGTCTTCAACTCTTGGAATTCCAGCTTTCTTCTTGAAGATCCACTTACAGCCAAAAACATTTTTGCCTTTAGGCAGCTTGACCAGCTTCCATGTCTGATTTTTGTGAAGAGATTCAATCTCCTCACCCATAGCAGCGATCCACTGTTCAGATTCGGCACATATGATGGCATCCCTATAAGAAGACGACTCCAGAGACTCCACCTCTTCAGCTACCTGTAATGCATAAGTAACTATGTCCTCGAAACCATATCATTTAGGAGGATCCACTTCTCTGTGAGGACGTCTAACAGCAATTGACTCCTCTTCAGGTTGCTCATCAGATTCTTCATCTTCTAATTCTGCTTCTTGATGTGATCCTTCAACATCATCCTCAGTTGGAGTGATTTCAACCTCCACATGTTCTCTTCAGCCTCCACCTTCAACTGAAGCATTGATGCTTCATCAAAGGTCACGCTTCTGCTACGGATGACTTTGTGTTCCGAAAGAGACCAGATTCTGTAGCCCTTCACTCCTACGTCATATCACATGAACACTCTCTCTTTGGCCCTTGGCTCCAACTTTCCTTCACTGACATGATAGTATGCTGGACAACAAAAAGCTTTTAGACTAGTATAATCAGCAGGATTTCTTGACCATACCTCAGTTGGAGTCTTGAGATCAATTACAGTTGCCGGACTTCGATTCACTAAGTAGTAAGCTGTGTTAACAGCTTCAGCCCAGAAATGTCCGATTAAGACCAGCGTTAGAGAGCATGCACCTTGCCTTCTCCAAAAGTGTCATGTTCATTCGTTCAGTAACTCCATTCTGCTGTGGAGTATCTCTGACTGTGCGATGTCTGGCAATGCCTTCATCTTTGCAGAACTGGTCGAATTCAGTAGAACAGAACTCCAAACCATTGACAGTGCGAAGACGCTTCACTTTCTTCGACGTCTGATTTTCCATCAGAACCTTCCACTGCTTGAAGGTCTTGAAGGACTCACTCTTGTGTTTCATCATGAATACACAAGTCATCATCGAGTAGTCATCAATCACAGATAGGAAGTACCTCGCACCTGCTAATGATGGAACACGAGAGGGACCCCAACAATCAACGTGGATGTAGTCAAGTATCGCCTTCGTCCTGTGCACTGCTTTGCCAAACTGAGATCTTCGTTGTTTGCCAAATACACAGTGCTTGCAGAAGTTAATTTCAGATATTTTCTTGTCTCTCAGAAGACCTCGCTTGCTGAGAATATTCATCATGTTCTCATTCATATGCTCAAGCCGCATGTGCCACAGTCTGGACCTTTCTGATTCAGATGAACTAGCCACCGCAGCAACATCAGAGACTATCATGCCTTGCAATGTATACAAGGACTTCTGTCTGACTCCCTTCAGAATCGCAACATCACCTTTCATGATCATGAGGATGCCTCCAGCAGCAATGATCTAACATCCTTTAGAGTCGAGGACTCCAAGTGATATCAAATTCTTCTTCAGTTGCGGAACATGGCGAACATCTGTCAACATCCTCACAAGATTGTCATGAGTCCTGATCTGCACAGAGCCGATCCCAACTATCTGACAGGCTGCATCGTTGCCCATGATGACGTTTCCACCATCAATCTTCTAGTAAGTTGAGAACCACTCTTTATTCGGAGTCATATGATAGGAACACCCTGAATTCAGAATCCAATTATCCTCCAGACATCCTTGATCAGAAGCAGCCAAAACCAAATCATCTTCGGAATTCCTTATTTCATGGACCACCGCAGCGACGGGGGCCTTCTTCTTCTTCGGACAATTTTTTTTCCAATGACCTGATTCCTTGCAATAATTACAGATGTCCTCCGCAGTGATTTTCTTCTTTTTGAACTTGGATTTCTTTGAATTCGAGGATTGTCCTTCTTCACGGTTGATATCAAACCTGCGGTCTGAGTCTCTGCAGAATTTCCAGATGCCCTATGCCGAAGTTCACGAGTATGGAGACTCGATCTTACTTCTTCCAAACTTATAGTTTCCTTCAAGATAATCATAGACTGAACGAGATTCTCATATGATGAAGGAAGCGAAACTAACAGAATTAGGGCAGCATCTTCATCCTCGATCTTAACATCGATATTTTTGAGTTCCATCAACAAAGAATTTAACTGATCAAGATGTTCCTTTAGAGGGGTACTTTCTTGCATGCGGAGAGAGAACAGACGTTACTTCAACAGCAACTTGTTGGTGAGAAATTTCATCATATACAGACTCTCGAGTCTCAACCACAGACCGGCCGCCTTTTCTTCATCTACGACCTCGATTATCACCTCATCCGCCAGACACAACAGCATTATCGAGTGCGCCTTCTCCTCCTGTGCCGCCAAAGTTGCGAGGTCGATTTCCTTTTCTTTGCCCTTCGAGTCTTCCTCCTTTGGTTTGTTCTTCGACACATTTGAGAGCGGCGCCCAGACGTTACTTCAGAAGCGTCCGCATCTTGATCTGTCATAATCCGAAATTATTCCTGCCGTTGAATTTCTCCACGTTCACGTTGTGCGACGCCATCTCCCTGCTGATCGAGAATCGCTGACAAATCCTAAGGCTCTGATACCAGTTTGTTACGAAAAGAGGAAGAGAGGGATTGCAATAGAAGAACGCGAAGAGGAAAAATGACGGCGACTCTTTGTTATGAAATAACGACGATTACAAGGATGTGTCTCTGTCTAGACCTCTAACGAGTTTATATAGGCACTCCCTTTGACAGATGATAGGAATTACATACGGACGTAGGAGAATTCTACTGAAGCGCCTGACTACATAAGGGGACCAACTGGGTTCAAATTCAAGGCATTATTAACAAATGCTTCATCGTACATTTCTGCATTTGCATCGAGCAAATGGTTGTAACTTGTAAGTTAGAACATGCGATCCGACCATTTTCTTATTCCACATCCCTGCACTAAGATAAAAAAATTTCTTTTGAATGCAATAATGGCACCCTGCCCTGTCCCAATTATCAACGAAGCATCCGTGAACAAAGACAAGTGATGAAGCTTTGATCGTCGCACATGCACACATAAGAGACCTGCTATATCCTCCAAATTTTTAACCTAAAAATCATTCTAACCTCTCACAATGGCTTTGATGGTAATTTTATTAACTTTTAAGGGGAGTTTATTAATGTGAATATTAAGAGGAATTTAAAATTTTTCTTACATAATATCGCCCCCATGTCTATAGCAAATTAGCGAGCTTATAGCGACGTACGTAGCCCGAAGACACTAATCAACGGATGTCGCGTCTGACAGACCCTGGTACAGAGCATCCATAAGACTCCGACCTTTCAACAATTAGTCCTGATCCTTCTCACTTCCAGCAAACACAAAGGGAAGAAGAAGATCAAATGCTATTCTTCTTGTTCGGCATTCTCAGAGTCCAATACACACGACCATTTATTTTTTTGGGCGGTGTTTAGTTTAAGAATAATTATACTTGAGTTAAAGGTATTTATAGGAATATGATATTAGTGTGATAAATTTTTTTTGTCTTGCTTGATGGGCGGAATACGTTGTGATGCTGACAAGAAACCGACAAGAATAAATATAGTGGTATTTTATTTTTAAAGATGATTTCGACAAAATTGAAGTTTGATCGATTTAAGTCTATTCTCGTTTGATTATATTATCAAAATATCGAGATATTTCATTATTTATTCTTCAATCAAACCACGCCTAATAGAATAATTTTTTTCTTGAAACTTGAAGAAAGAATAAACAATTTTGACAAAAAGATGAAATTATTTATCTCTTGAAATATTACTATTCATTAGAGTAATATTTTTGTTCTTTCATCATTATATCTTTTTTTTTATTTATTCTCAAAACAAACAGTCCCTTAGTCTGTTCTTTGACGACTTTATACTTCCAATGTTTTTTTTTTTTTTGAAACTTCCAATGTCTATTGTGCTTGATCAGCAAAGCATAGCATCATTCCATTCACTAGCTTTTTTTAAATTTGGTGGAGTCATCTGAATTCTGAAGGACTTGAGAATACTGAATGCGAAATGAAACAGGGGAGGATGTCATTAAGACCCGTTTGGAAAATAAAGAAAAATTCAGAGGTATGAATTTTTTTTCCTAAGGAAGTCCCTTTTTCAAAATTGACTTGTTTTTTCTTTCTACATTGCTTTTTTAACTTTTGTATGTTTGGCAATTCCATTATAACAACTTTTTCGTAAAATTGAAAAATCTGGAATAACAATTTTGGATCTAGAGAGAGGTGAGGGGACACGTATGCAGGTAAGAGGGAAGATTGAAGGCAAAGAAAAAGTCAAGATTTTTTAAAGAACAAGAAGAAATGTTTTAGAGGAGTTCGTTTGCAAGCGTTGGGGAGTAAAAAAAAGAAGAAAAAAAAGGGAGAAGTGCATATTGAACCAGGTAGCGATGGGAAGAGAAAAAAAAAAGAAAGAAGTGCAGATCGAACCAGGTAGTCAGACGCCTGAGAGAGAGGGTAGGAGATAGAAAAGGAAAAATCAGGGAGAAGTGCAGCAAAGGAAATAAAACAGAGAGCGGAGTTAATTTTTTTTCTAACGGATAACGCTCTGTTTCTAAGGGATCTCATCCATTATTTTGTTATCCAAACGATAAAAACAAAAAGTTTCCACCCTCAGACTCTTAAAAAACAAAAAGTTTCCACCCTCAGACTCTTAAACAATGGATTGAGCTGATTCCTGTGAAAAAGTGGTGATCCAAACGGGCCTATCCATGTGACATTTCCAGTTTGTGTGTGCGCGCGCGCGTCTTTCTCCGGTGATGCCCCATATTCCATATCCTCCTCCTGTCATGGCGTTATAGGAAGGACTGACCACGACCAGCCACCCAACTCTTAATTTCGATGTTTGACTGATTTAGTGTTCAAATTGGTCCAGTCACCAGTGGCCATAAAGGGACATACCCTAAGCTAAAAATATGGGTGCCAAATTTATATTATGAAAAACATAAACTTCAATCGTCGAGTAGAGTAAATAAAGCAATGAATTACAAGATTAAATATAAATTTTAAAGTCCCCATGTACAAGATGTCAACTTCCAGCAGCTGTCTGCAACACAATACAGACTACAGACAGTGCACAAACATATGCCACCGGTCTCCATCCTGCATAATTAAGCATCTCATCTCACTGGGATAACTTTTCAGAGGACATGGAGATTGATTAAATTAAATGTGCACATCCAAATGACAGATTTGATGACAGAAGAAGAAGACGATGATCGCATATGCAACTTAACTTCACTGAATAGCAACGTAGGGTGCTGCGTCCATCTCGGTGGCCGCCAGAGGTCTCGAAAACGGCTGCTAAGAATCTGATGCATCAGATGACGTTTGTCCAAGTGAGGTCCAAAGAGAGTTGCAACTAACGAGCATGAACAGTAGCAGTAAGACACTGCCGAGAGAGTACTGAAATAGTTTGGATTGTTTCGACGCACACGCAGCTAAAATATGGCTGGAGCACGTCGTTTCATAGTGTCAGCTTGTGCCAATAGGATGAGGATGAGTCGCAGCAGCAGAGTGTCTGATTGTGTGCCAGAAATGAACAGCTTGTGCAGCTGTGCCGCTGAAGAGGCTTTGAAATTACCGAGTTGAGCAGGCTTTTCTTCTTTCTTTTTCCCTGCTGGAGTGGCTTTCCATGCAGACAGGAAGAAGCAATGCAGAAGCATCGATGTGCGGGTCCTAAAGATGGGATTTTTGCAGAGTATCTAGATCCGAACCAATTTACGGAATAAGTCATAGTTTGATCAATTTAAAGTTATTTTTATGGTGTTTATAATAATTATATGTATTTATTTATCTAATAATTGCATCTTATTTTTATTATTCAAATCTGTTTCCTTTATTTTTATTTTTTCATTTCATTTAATCATTTCTAAATTTCGTTTCTATTCTCCTATTTCCTCTCTTTCTCCCACACATTGGTTATTTCATTTTATGAAATTCTTACCTTTATACTTTTCTAAGTTCCCTTATATTTTTCTTATCTAACGTCTCAAAATTTGATTTCACTATATGACGAAATATTCTCTGTGCACTATGATCATTTCGTGCCATGAAAAATGACACATAAATGAAAGTCTTTAAATAAAAATATTACAATAAGTGAAAAGGAAAATGCAGAAGCTATTAGAATAAAATGAAGGAGTACATCACGTGTGGCATATAAAATCCATGCCAAAGTACATGTCCATATATGGATTCCAAATACAACTTTATAAATAAAATGACTCATTACAACTCTAGATAAACATGTGCACATGCCACTCGAGTTAAGTCGCCGCACACACATCAATCTGACTCGCAGATAACTTAGGTAAATGCAAGGATCATACATGAAAGTAATTTCAATCGTTAGTATAAAACTAAATATGAATTTATAATAAGTCATAGAGATGTTCATCAGGCATGAAACAAGCGTATAAATTCAATATAATAGTCAATCAAGGATGATCATCACGATTTCATTACTTTTCATTTCATTTTGTATTCATATTCATGTTCATGAGGACATAGTTCTTCCATTCATTTTTAGTCATTCATTTCATTTTTGTTTTTGTTAATAATTGAAAGATCTCTCCACTTTATGGAATACCATTCCAAACACATAAATGTATAACTACTTAAACAATGGTGGGCCAAGAGATCAGTGCCACATCAAATTACTCAAGATGATTCCACCCAAGACGGTGACATCAGTAGGTGGAGTGTCTAACAGGGAATGCCTCACACAAGATTGATAATATCTCATAAACAATGACAATCCTCATCTTTTATCTGTTAGAGTTGGTGAATACTTCAGACCCCCATGTTTCTCACACCGGGTTCACCCACGTGAGCTTATGAGAATATGAGTATTATCTAATTAGCAGTGCTGCTGGCGTACGAACGAAATGGAGGGTTCGGGGGGCCTCGCCCCCCGACGGTGAGCGGGCAGGGGTTCGGGGGCAGCGCCCCCGAAATCTAGACGAGTTTTGGGCTTTTGTTTAGCCGGCCAGTGTGGTTCGGATTAAGTTTTTTCTCTATTTGTTTGAGTTTTAAACCCGATTTGGAGAGGCTATTAATAGCCTAATTTCTGATGTAATCTGTGCGGCCGCTGTAAACCTAAACGATATAGTGGAACCTCTTTGCAGGACGTAGCCCTCATTTCAAGGGTGAATCTGGGTAAATTCGTGTCTCCTCTATTTTTCTGCAATCTCTCTGCGATCTTCTCTCCTTGTTCTCGACTTTTCCCATCATTATCTTTATTATCTATGAACTTATTTTTTAATCATTTAGATCATTCAAGCCTGTAGGGACTCCAAATTATCATTAAGTATTCATGAAAAAGTGTGTAATCATATAGATAGAGGTTAAATCAATTCATAGTTCTTAGTTAAGGTCATATTCATTCTCTGTTCAAGGAACGAACGATCGAAATCAAATGGTCATCCGCTCTAGTGAATCCAGCGATCGTCCGATATAAGCTCGAATGTCCATTTTATTTGCATACATCAGTCATCCAAAAGCTCTTTGAACTTCCGTTCTTGATTCATCTTTCGATCGTTCCAAGGCCAAGTACATATCAATCATCTGAACGGTGTTTGGTCGTCCATTATAGTGCAATGGAAATTCACAAACTTTCAATCGAGTGTTTAAGACGTCCGAAACTTGACCAATCATTCGTTGGAACCAGGTTCATGATTCTCGGTCGACCATAAAGGGATCTCCGTCGATCGTCAAATCAATTTTTGGCATGAATAGTCCAGATCGATCGTCCGATCCAGGATCAATCGACCAAACTGTCGATCATTATGGGGTTCATGTCTCGACATTTTCAGTTTGGTCATCCGAATTAATTTCAGATGTCCGATCTGTTAGTCACTATACTTTGGCCGAGATTATTCGGACTCCCGAAAGAGGGTGGTCGCCCATTTCAGTCGACAAAGCTGCAGATTGTTGCGAAGTCCTTATGTTTTCAATCAAGTTTTCAATCCAAACACAAACCAAATCCTAAGTAAACATTCTACTAACTTACAACATGGTTCAAAGGTAGATCTTAACATGAATCTTATCAAAATCATATTTTTTTCATCATGTATTTTGGTATAAAACTAGCTTTTCAATTACTATCCTTACACATGCATAAAAGAAATCCACTTTAGTAAACATAACTTGATTCTTAACGATCATCATATCAAAGGTATGTTATAATCCAATATTTAACTACCTGAACATATATACACAATTTTGCCATATCATTCATCACACAAAACATATCATATCAGTCACTATATCATTCGACTAAGATTTAATGTCAGTGAAATCATATCTAAAATCCCATGAAAATCATATGACATGACCTCTACCCCCTACTAGCATGAATTCTGCATTTAATTAGATCCTTAAAATGTGCATTAATCTCAAGAAACAACCCCATAGACTATATCCCAAAAACACACATTTTTTGGATGACTCCAGTTCTTCCTTTGCTAGTTTTGGTTCTAGCTCCTTCCCCTCTGTCCTCCTATGTCGCCTGCGCCTAATGGACCTGCCAGAGTCACCTTGTTGTCCTCTGGCCGAGACCACTGAGAGCAATGGAAAAAATAGAAATGGAGAACAATGGGAAAGATGAAGAAGAAAGGGAGAGGCGGTAAGGTTTTAAAAGGTGGAAGTTTTGGCCTTTGAAATTCCATATTTCATGGTGGAGAGAAGTTACAAATCCTTTGGTATTATGGTGGTGTAATTGAGACAGAGAAAGATTAAAATTGAGATCTTCTCATTTCTGCCCGTTGCACTTTTGGACGTCCAAAAGAGTTTTGGTCATCCAGTAGGGCGTCTATGGGTTGTTCATCCATCATGATAATGAGCACCTGATCTTGGTTTGGACGTCCAAAAGTCCAACATGAGCAATTATAAAAATTTAAATTTTTTTGTGAATATTCAGTGTGTTACACCTTTAATTTCTTTCATGGTTAATTTTATTTTATTTTTATCATGGCTCTTTATTGCACTCTATATCTTTCCTATTTCCTTTACACGACTTCTATTTTTTTGTGTTATTTACACTATAAATAAATAAAGTGATGAATATGTTTTGGTTGATTAAAAAATCGGCCTATCCAAAATTCTAGTATTTTGGTTTCTCATGCTCTTCTTTTATAAAAGTTATTATTAATTAAAATTTCAAGAGTCAAAATGTAAGTGATTGAAAAGTTGGGGCTTCATCCTAAAAATATTGTCCCGGATGTAACCCGCGCAAAAGATGCAAAAAAAAATCGTCATCGTGATAACAGTGAGCAAAATAGTAGGGTGAGATATAATCTAGGAGCTGCCTTATGTGTTTCATCATCCCACACATGTTCCATGGATAGTCAATTTTCTTCTAGGTGACAAATCAAGGTATGGAAATTCGAACGTATTGCGATGTTGGTGATGTCCTTAACAACGCAACACTTAATCCCTTGCAATAGTGACAATGCTTATATCCAAAGCTGAGGTGGCGACTCGCCCATTAGCACATGCAAAAAGGAAATTTTCTTATGAGTTACAGGGATGTATGTAGCACCAAAGTTGTCTAAATCAGAATTTTATATGAGATCGGAGGGAAGTCGTAAGCTTAAAAGTTATGAAATCAGATTGAGAAAATATTTTTTAAAAAATAATATATATTTTTTGATAAATTTATCACACTTAAATCTTAAATTACACCTGACTAAATATTTTTTATTGAATCTTAAGCTAAAATACATCAAACACATTAAAATAACAAAATATATTAAAATTGATCTAAATTAACTCTTATTTATCATTAAAGTATTTTTAAATAAATATTTAAATGATTATACTAATCATATGAGATCGGATAAGAATTTAATATATATCGTATTAAGATCTTATACATAAATCATGAAGATAAGATCGAAATCAATAAGAACTGATAGGATCGTAAAATTTCAATATGTAGATCGAGATCTTGAAAAACCTTGTCTTCCGCCTCATTAGTCCCAATAGTGTTGAAGAGTGCACATGACAAGCCGGAAGGCTCCCATTAGATCCTAGGAGGGTCATGCAACGTAGGGGTGTTAACAAGGGACCTCAGGTGCCTCAGCAAATTCAGCGTGCCTAGCTAGTGCTCAAATCCAAATAGTTTTGACGGTTGCTTTCGAGATCTAAAGTGTGCATCATTTCTCATAGACCATATATTCCACAGGCAGTAAGCAAAAATCAATAGCAAGTCTTTCTCATAGCCCTGAGGGAGCAAGATGGAAGAATAGTTCGATCATGGTTGTCAGGATCCCGATCCGGATAGTAAGATCTTACGATCTTACAATCTCCCGGACAGAAAATGATTCCGATCGTACCCGGAGGATCTTAAACGTAGGATCTATACCGGATCTATAGTCGGGTCTTAAGATCGGTAAGATCTTACGGTAGGGTCTTACGATCCTAACGATCCTACGATATTGGTACAAGTTTATTTATTTGAATAAAAAATAAAAGTAAATATAAAGATAATGTTATATTATCTTACATCAACATTATTTTTTATCCTAACGATCCTACGATATTGTATATGTTAATATCATTTTCATGAATTTTAATATCTTCTAATAATTTGATGTAATGTTATGAATCTAATACTATATTATCTTACATCAACATTAGTTTTCATTATTGCACGTATACTAAGAATTATATTGCACTTCAATAAATATTATAGTTCATTAATATAAAATATAAAATATTATTATTCTAGTATTTTTTAAGAATATATCATGTTGTCTTTAAGATGATATAAAAAAAAATATCTATTAGACTTGAAAATATAAATAAAGTATTAATGGTCAATGTTTAATTAACTTATATATAAACACAATATTTATGAACAAATATACTACTTTATTATTTTATATGAAAAAATAATTTTTTATTCATGGATAGGATCTTATGATCCTCGATCCTCGAAGCCCTTTACGATCCTACCCCGGAAAGCGATCCTGACAACTTTGAGTTCGATTATATTCTTATGTAACAATTTCCATAAGAATAGGTGTATCTGTTGTTGTATATGGTTGTTCCACACTTTAGACCATGAAAACCCTCCAAACGCAACGTTATGGTGATATTGGCGGCTAAAGAAATTGTAAAATGATTTGGCATGGTACCCATTACCCAAGGCCACACATCATCATTGGCAGAAGTTGTGACAAAGTTTATATGTGGCTTGGAAAAAATGTTCGCCGAAGAGGGAGGAGAAGGCTATAGTTATAGTCAAGTTTCGAGAGGTCAACAGAGAGGGTAGATAAGTGCAAGGGTGTTTATGAATGTAGCAGAGTGACTTGGTGGAAGTGGTGATTCCCAAGCCAATATACTTCTCGAAATCCAAGTGTACATTGAGGATTATGCTGGACCATACTTGTTGAGAGGGAGTTTTACCATGGAGGGCTCCTAGCTTAGTATTTCCATGACCCCTTTAGCAATGAGTGAGGTATGGATGCAAGAAAGTTTCCTGATTCCAAGGTTTCCAAGATTTTTAGGTAGTATTCCAGTTTATAAAGTGTGTATCCTACTTATATTCTCTTGGGTTCCATAAGAATATGGAGAAGAACCTTGCAAGGGATTTAATTATGGCTGCCAAAATATAGATGGATCCCAAGATCTGCGTGTTCTTCTGACTCGGTTACATGCACCTCGTGTGATAGAGATCATTATATCGTTGAATACAACTAAAAACACATAGTCCTACAAATAGTAGAAGGATTAGATGACTAGATGAAGCATCATTAGAAAAGAATGTTTTAAATAAAAATAGCATAATTTAACTTCAGGATTTTTTTATTTTACACTAATATCATATAAAAAATGGATGAACTATCAACAGCCTTAATATTGTAAAATATTGGAAAGGGCATCATGCTCATGTATGTTGGAGAAAAATTTTTATGCCCTATATAATTATGTTTTAATGATACAAACCTTAAAAGATTAGGGTTATATTTAAAATGACGAAATAGTTTAAATAGAAATGAGTTGCTTCATGCATTACTCTTTCGATTAATATTTGTTTATGTTCCCACGAGATTTACATTAATGGGTGAATATAAAAGTTATAGATAATTCTCTTATCTTTCTAGATAATCAAATATCATCTCATTTGGATACTGGTATGAAAAGTTATGTACAAAAGAGTAAAGGTCTAAAATATTTTATTTGAATTGAACAATTTCATATACTGAATTTTGAATCAATATTTGACTATGATCTCATTATTTGGGTGAATGATAAATATAAAAATTGTAGAGAATTATGTTATCTTTCCATAGAATCAAAGATCATCTCATTTGGATAATTATGCAAAAAGTTATGCTTAAAATATTATAGGACGGTTGACCAGTCATCGTGCATAATGCAATATAACAGTCATATTTTAGCCTCAAAATTAGGAAACAAGCCCCAACGGCTAAATGGAGTTAAGAAGGCTATAAAAGAGGATCCAAATGTGTAGTAATGATCAAGACTTCGAAGGAAAAGTGAAAAGAACATTTGAGAAGTCCATTTGAACCCTAAGTTGCAAATCCTTCAATTCTTTCTCTCTTACTCTTGTGTGAGGTTCCACATTGTAAAGGAGAGATTGTGGAGTGTTCTTGTGATATTTTAATAGTTGTTTAGCTCATGAGTGAAAAGAGGTTGTCTTACCTCTTGAGCGAAGAAAAGACAAGTGAAAGCCTAGGAGTGAAGGAGGTGTTCCTTACATCTTGAAAAGGAGAAAATGTAAGAGTTGTAAAGGGTTTCTTCCTTGTCCCATTTGGAATGAAGGAAGGGTATTAGTGGAATCTCCGACGGTTTCGATGTCGAGAAGTCGAAACAAGGACGTAGGCCAAGGTGTGGCCGACCTCGTCAACAAATTGCATTATGTTCATGTGTTTGTCTTTTTCTCTCCCTCTCCTTCCTACTTCATTATTCATATGATTTGATTACTATTGTGTTGGTTTAAATATTAACAAATCAATTTTAAGCTTCCGCAATGATTTTCATTAAATCGATATTTTTTATTTTAACACCAATTCACCCCCCCTCTTGATGCCTTGGGATCCTACCATGTCTATATTTTAAATTATGATTAAATATTTCCAACAACTATAACTACACTCTTCCTATCTAATTGTTTTTTCATCCAAAAATTCAAATACAATTTTTTTGTGTCATTTTCATTTAGACATCCAAAACACAGATTAATTTAAATGCATTGTCAATCAATATTTTCATCAAATGTTCTTATTTCTTGCTATCCTAAAAAATAGTTGCACCATCAAACATAAACAAGCGGCATGATATGAATTTTCAATTATCAATATTTTCCCTCCAAATATGCATTGAAATAGGCTTAAGTGTATGTATGTCAACCTCAAAGGCATTGTACCTCTTAGATATCGTAGTATCCTCTTGATGGCTTATCAATGTGCCTTTTGAAGATTACTTTGAAATTTTCTAACTATGATTATAGAAAAAAAAGTCAAATCATGCCTTATGCACAAATGGCATACATTAACTTACTACTATGTGTGCCTACGAAACCTTCAAAAATATTTATCCAAGATTAAGGCACTAACTCTTACTACATCCTTTTTCTTTCACAAGAGGCATGGGGATTGGATGACTATTTCACATCTCAAATCTCTTTAATTTTTTGTTCAAATATTATTTTAAAGTCAAGCTCCAAATCCTTAAGCTTTGATCTCGAATAATTTGAATTCCAATAAGGTAGGGCACATCTCCACATCCTTCATTTCAAACTTTTGACTCAAATTTCTATTACAATATTTTGCATCATGGCATTATTTTCAGTGAACAAAATGTCATCCACATATAATGACATTACTAAATTCATAATGATCCAATTTGTTTGTGATATAATCAATTGGGTAAGAATCATATGAAATTTAAAATATCATTGAGATGATGACTATTTTAAGCCATATAATAAATTTTCTAGCATAACACCTCATTCTCCCAACCTTCCACTTAAAAGTCATCAGGTTGTTGCATATATATATATATATATATATATATATATATATATATATATATATATATATATAGAGAGAGAGAGAGAGAGAGAGAGAGAGACACTCTGTGTATGTACCCTGCAATGCCTCTCTAGTAGCCGTCTTCTTGCTCCTAGTCATTTCGTGCTCCAGTTTAGCGGATGGTTTAGTGCTCCCGACCGGCGGATGCTTCACCATGAAGCTAGGGCAAAAACCATCTCACGCAACATTCTTGGCTGAAAGCTTTAGGAAAAGAAGATGCAAACCACTCTCTTGTCAATGGCAAGTCTCCCTTCAATCGACGATGAGTCTCCCTACAAGAAGAACACAAATCCCTCTCTAACGACCATACTACAAGCAACAAGATGCGAGTCTCCATTTTCGTCGTTGCTCGCTGTTTGCATGATATTTTCTGGAAAGGGAGCAAAATGGAACTTCTCAGTAGAAACAATGAAGCAACGACGAAAATGGATACTTGCATCTTGTTGCAGGTGGTCCAACTTTTAGAGAGGGATTTGCATTCTCATTGTAGGAAGATCAGTGGTTTGTCTTCTTGCAGGGAGACTCATCGTCGACTGTAGGGAGACTCATTGTCGACAAGAGAGCGGTTTGTGTCTTCTTGCCCTAAAGCTTTCAGCCAAAGGATGTCACACATAATGGATTTTGCCCTAGCTTCGTGGTGAAGCATCTGTATGTCGAGAACACTAAACCATATGTTGAACCGGAGCACTAAACGATTGGGATAAATAAATCGAAGCACCTACTCGTGTGTCAATTTGGGCCGTATCCACCATGATCCGATGGCTGCTAGAGAGAGATTGCAGGGTGCATACACATATGTGTCTATGCACCCTAATATACATAGCAATCACTATTGCTTCACCCCAAAACTCTTTGGGAGCCTCACTAACATATACTTTATTAGACTCATAATGGATTTATTCTTTTCTTCTGGCACATTATTTTATTGTGTTGCATAGGGCATAGTAGTATACCTACGTATGCCTGTTTAAATGCAATAATCTTTTTAGAGGTATGCACACCTTTTTCTATCCATCCATCCTTAATGTCTTAATTGGTGTTCATATTTTTTTCTGACTCAACTATTATATCTGTTCAGAAGCTTCTCTTTCTAAGAAATAAACATAGGAAAATTTGGACTAATCATTTATGAATGTTATAAAATACTCTTTTCTATAGTGTGTAGCAATAATTATGAATCACAAATATCTGAATGAATTAATTCCAATAGTTTTGTTGACCTAATTCCAATAAAAAATGACTTTCGAACTATTTTTCCAATCAAACAATGTTCACAAGGGGCATCACATGTTATATTGTTCACTATATTCACTTTCTTTATTTATTCCATTTTAAATTCATGCTATCAATCTTACATGCATTGATTCAATGTTCATAGTGGGAAGGCATAATAGATAATGTCTAGGAACAAACTTTTTCACAACTATAATTTTTATGTTGTTTCCTATGGATACACAGAATTATAAAATTTGATATCAAAATTCTTCATAACTACAAACATAGGAATGAGATTCTTACGAATCCTTTGGGCATATAATACATCATGGAGCACTATGATGATTTCTTCTATAATCAGTTTGCAACATCAAACACCTTGAACATTCAAATGGGTGTTGCTCCCCAAAAAAAAATCTCTATTCTCTTTTCATCATTTCCCTACAGTCTATTAGGCCTTCCATAGTCTTGGAGACATGTCAGGAGACACCAAAATCAATCTATCGGTCGTCAATATTTATCACCACAACATGTATTGGATGACTAAAACATATTCAAAGCTATTCTAACCTTGTCTTAATCGATCCTCTACGTGGGTCCACCTACTTGTTGCTAGTAGGAAAATTATCCCTACAATTACTATACTTCCCATCATTATAGCAAGCGCCTTCTGCGTTTTTCTTTGAATTGCCTCTTTCCAAGTCTAAGGTTATAGCAATGGTGCACCAATGAGCTTCTTCAATAGCAGCTCCAACATCTTCATCTTCAAATGCTTCTGTCTTCTTCTTACTCTAAAGCATATTTTGTTTTATGGCTAGTTAAGTTTGTAGGTCAGCCATCGACTTAATAGTTCCATATTAAGTCATCGTGTGGTGACATCAATATCAAAATATGGTGGGACGTTGTTAAGCACCGTTGAAACATGTAGTGACTCAAGTAAGTCAAGTGCTATGATGGTTAAGTCTTTAACCATGACAATAATCTTATTTAATATGATCTATGTCATTTTATCCTTCTTTATTTTACAAGCATTATATACATGAAGGGGTAGTTAAATGTACAATTCTATTTTTAGTCGTACCTTTCTCTTCATAGAATTCCATACAACATGAATATTTTTTAGTCTTAAAGACCATAATCAAATGATCTTCCATATGTATCCATATGAAAGAATTGATTTTTTTTTATCATAAGCCTTTGCTTGCTCACCATTAGCTTTTGCAGGAAGCCAACTTAGGGGAGTCGATTATTGGTTCCAAATTGTCATACATCAACATATATCTAATCTTCTTGCTTCACATATCATAATTGATATCATTTTGGACTTGTTTGATATCATAATTGATATCATTTGGCAACCGGAATGGTTCCGGTTGGTATTACTAAAAAATGTGATATTTAGTGGAATCACACTGGGAAACCAAGGTGCATGTGACCTTGATTCCCACTAGGTGGAACCAAGCTGGTTCTCCTTATTTCAATTTTTTTGGGACGTGACACTTTTTTTTTCAATTTCATTTTTTTGTTTTTCTTTCTTTATTTTTTCTCTCTCACATTACTCTTATAAAATAATTTGTTTATTAAACATTAAATATTTATTATAAAAGATTAACATAATATTATTTCTTACTTGTTATTTCATAAAAAAATAATATTTCATTAAATATAATTTATTAAAAACTAATTTTTTATATTTAAATAATATATTTTAACAAATATTTTTTATAAAAATTTTAATTTATTAATTAATAAAATTATATTTTATATTTACAAAAATCTATTTTTTATTCAAACCCCCACTAAAATTAATCTATCACATTTATTTTTTTGTTATCACATCAATTTCCCGGTTTCTCATCATTACGTTCCACTCTATCCAAACACACCCCGAACTAATCTGTTAATTCAACTATTCACGTGAAACTCAAAGGAACTACGATTTCGATTGCCAAATGCAGCTTTAGGATTTCCATCTTGACCAAGTGTTTTTTAGTTATTTTGGTAATCATAGTTTTTTTCATTCATCGAAGTAAGCCATCAAGGGAGAAAACAAACGTCGACAAAAGGTTGAGGTACGATTGTCATGGGAATTTTCTTGTGACATGACACGCAAAAACTTAAGCTTGGGGACGCGCAAAACCGTCAAGGACTACATGTAGTCGTCCCCCACTGCATAATCTTACGAAGTACCAAATTATCTTCTCTTGTGTCATATTTTGTAAGGTCGTCCTTATCAATGGACAAGTTAGTCGTATAGCACTAGTCTTTTATATTTCTACTTTTGTATTTAAACTTACAAAGTTGGACAATGAAAATCTTGCAATATTTGATATAGTAAAATTGCACCTTCACATATTATTCTTCACATCACATGCCACCAATCCAACTCCCATAGCTATGTTATATTAAGGAAGATTCTGCTAGTACCTCCCCAAACTCATATGTATTTTGTGTTCTACATAATGCAAGTAAGCTTCCCAATTCTAGTGTATGTGCCTTAAGCGTGGGGTGGAAACCCACATCATTGACCCTTCTCCATGCCCTGTGAATTCGTGATCCTTCGGATGACCATCCGGATGTCAAACGCCCAAGCACCCGCATTAGTGTCTCAACGCATTAGTGCTACAATTCCATGACGATTCGTTGAATACTCTCATCATATTCATGATTGAAAGCCTATAAGAACATTTCTTGGCAAGTTATCTCAACTATAATGCTTTTGTTGCATACTCTGAACAAGCATTGATAGGTGTCCCTTCGACTAGTTGCGTACGTAGTCCTTTGTCCGAGAATGACCCTGTGACAAGTGGTATAGTTCACTCTACTCGGATCCATGTGACGATGACTCACTCGTAAACTTCCACATTAGCATGGAAAAAGTGCTTCCGCTCGCAAACACCCACAATGCCTAGGTGCACTAGCATCATGTTCCTTGAATGTAGACACCAATATGCAATGCTTGGTAAGCTTCATTGATGCACATCCAGTCATGCCCCATAGTAAGTTCTTCATGTGCTCGTGTCATGCTAAGAAACACCCGTCATGCACTATCATGACAAATCCAATCACTCTGCCTAATTGTGACGATCATACGTCGTTCACTCGAACAAATCACCACTCCACATATCCATTATGAATCTTGAAGTATTGCTTTGAGTTAAGAAGAGCATCCTCATACCCAGTCATAATGGTCTTGCATCGCTCATATTATGAGGTCGCATCACAAGCCCAACCATGTAATTCGAAGTATCTGCATCACATTCAGAGACTGTCGTCATGCCCAATCATGACAATCTGATGTTGCTCAATACTCTATGATGTCACACAGCACGTCGAGTCATACAACATGAAACCCACATCTACTCGACAATAGAAATTGACCCATTGTCAAGCATCAAGGTTCAATGTCCCTTTCAACCATGAAATAACATTCACAAGCATCTTGTCGTGCCACTAATCCAGCCTGCCACATCAAAATGACTCCCGCAAATGGAGCAAAGTGTCTATCTCATGCATACACCCTAGGATCCGCTATTAGTCTAGCCTGCCTCATCATGTGTCCTCCTGCAAGTGGTATAATGTGTCGCGAGCTAAAATGAGTCTACTACATTCCAACACAAACCGACATCTTAAATCCAATGATAATTTGGTAAATGGTTTGAGCATATTTGGCGAAGTCATGCCTTTTCTCTCGACCAACGCCTCGAATAATCAAAGTTCCCTCCAAGATCAAGCTCCAAGACTTGAAAGACACATTGTTGATGTTGTCCTTTTGAATGAAGATGGAGGTGAAGTTGGAAGCTCGCACCACGAGTTTTCCAACATGAATCAACTTTCCAACAAGCGGAGCGTCTTCATGAACATCACTATGGATCGATGAAGACCCGAAATGACTACTCTTCTATGAGAGTCAGTCGCCCAATGGATAAATTTGTCAAAGGTGCATGATCTCTATTGACAAGCGAAATGATATCACTTTGTCTAACCCCAGCAGAGGAACAGGTGTCAAAGGTGCATTATCTTTGTTGACGAACATAATGACATCGCCCCATTCAAGTCCAAAGGCATTGCCAAAGCTTTAAGAGATGTCCCAGGAACCGAATAAGGCCCATTCTAGCAGTGAGAAGACTCTCATCACTCCAACAATGGCTCAAAGTAGACAAGTTCTAAGGTGTCCAATTGAAAAAGTCTACTTTGCCTTGAACCATCAAAATCTCAAATGACCATTAAGGGTGAGGTAGTCGACGGATGGATGACTCCATGTCATAGCTAACTGCAACATGGAGACATCGAGTCAAGTCGTCCCTGCCAAATACTAGGCTTTCGTTGTGCTCTTGTCGCGATCCTGAAGCAACTTCTTCTTCGAGCTACTCACGAAGTCATTCAAGAGTTGTTTCTACAAACAAGTCAAACCAACCGCGTTGACACTGCTCAAGTATAGAGAAACTAAAGTATATGGAAACTTAATGGATGGATAAGACTGCTCACATTGCGGACTCCACTGCACTGCACAAGTGATGACCACGAATCGAACAAATGATTACTAAGTAAAACAAGCCTGAGGAAAGAGTCCTCAACTAGTCCCGAAATGATATGGACATTTCTGATGTTGTGTAGCGTTGATGAAGTAGAAGTCAAGACAAAGAAGGAGGACTCCAACTAAACATGCGAAGTCAAGATTGAAGACAAAGACCCCGAAGAATCCCAAACAACGACATTGGAGCATCATCGACTTTGGTGAGAGAGAAGGTCGTGGGATGTTATTTCGTAACATGACACACAGAAGCACAAGCACAAGGACAACAAACAAGCACAGGGAGGGACAAAGAACCCTCGAGGTTGGGGTCCATCTGGGATAGCCGCGAAGGAGACGAGCATGAAGGAACAGAGGAAAACCGTAGGAAAAGCGTTAGGAGGTAGATGGATCACTGAATCAACATTTGAATCGATTTTAACAATAGATTTACATGTTCTTAAAGTCCAATTAAAGTCCTATCATTGCCTCATATTACCAAGAGTCGATACATGTATTTATTACAACCATCATTAATAATAACCATGGCCGACAGTCAGATCTGATCGTGATAGTCGGATTTGGCCGTGACAGTTGGATCTGACCGTGATGACGTTCCAACTGTTCATGGCCATGAAGGCCATGCACGGCCGATCTGGTCGTTCATGACCATGACAATCATGAAGGGCCGTGAACGATCGTGACGGTCAGATTTGGCCGTCAAATGTCGGATCTGGCCGTTCATGGCCGTGAACGGTTGGATGTGACTGTGAATGGCCGGATTTGGACATGAACGACCAAATTTTGGCGAAGACGACCAGCCATGCATAAGAGATTTATTCCGGTGAAAATCCCATTGAAAAACATGCCAGCACGACCACGATTTCACTGAAACTGATGAACCTGGCTCAGGTTTGTAGAACTTGGCCCGAGTATAATTGTCGTCAAGCAAAGCGGCACCGAACCTTACCCGGGTTCCACGCCGCCCCGCCCGCGCCCAACATCGTGTCGTGCGCAATTGTACCCGACCTAGGTACCCTATAACTTGGTTCAAGTTAACACTAACCGTTTCGCAAAGTTTCGGCCCAGGTTAAGCTTGGGTCATACGCGGCCCGCCCTGAGCTATGGTCGAGGCATCAGTTATTGATGAATCTAGCCCGGGTCACACCCAACCCTGACTCGGGTTCTACCGAAGCATGTTATATTTTATTGTGTACATGTTATTGATATTTTAATGTTGACTCATGATATCTGATCCATTTGAACCTATTGATATATTGATCTATAGCATTGCATTTCATTGGATGATCTAAAATCCCAATCTGAATGAAGACGAGAACCCAATTAATTAATAAAGACAAAATTTTGGGTGACCATGTTACGGATTGACGGGAGCTTATGCTTTATTATTGTTCATCGCATTGTTAGGGCATGGATTTATACATGTCCCCATTGCTAGATTCCTCCTCGTCGTGAGACGAAACATGATACCTCCCTTATAGTGAGGATGACTCGTTGTGATGTGTACAATAATTAGCCTCATGAAAACGTCATTGCATATATGATTCATTGATTCAGAGCATTTACATTGATTTCATCCCGAGCATTGCATTGATTTACTCATTGACTCATTGATTTACTTACTAATTATAATCAGAGTATGACATTAATTTATTTTCCATTGATTACACTTAGAGCATAGCATTGACTTATGTCGAAATTGACCCCATACTTATATAATGATTCTTCTATGCATGACATTGATCTCTTTTCCATTGATTTACCTCATTGATGATATGTCAAAATTGATCACATACTTTTTTTATTATTACTATTTATCCATTGATTTATTATTCACTTATTGGATTACGAAACTCACATACTATTGTTTCTCATGCATTGATCCTATAGGTAATGAGAACAATCAATGATGAGTTCAAGCGGCTCATTATGTTCGTGACGATCTAGTGCACTATGTTTTAGATTGTTATATTTCATTGTTATTAGATGCTTTCTTGTCAAAGATACATTGAATCATTATTATTAGACTTCCGCTCTATTCTTGATGATCATTAGTGTCATGAATTATTGTGGTTATCATTAATTTATATTAGAGACTTTTTTGAATTTTCGTATTTATTATCATTTTCATCGTTATTTTATTTAACTCTTCCACTTGTACATTATTTTAGTGAACGAGTCAAAATGAATATTTCAATCAAATTATTACATATTTGATAGCATCTCTCAAGTCGAATCTTATCATGTGATAAGACGATTTGAGAATGCTACATCTCAATGTCCGAGTCGAGCTCATACCAAACCGAATTTGGTCCTGAGCCTGTGTGGGATCGGAGGAGGTGTCCAAACTTTTATTTTTAGTTTCTAATGTGAATTATACTCTCATGATAGTGGTCACGAATTAACACAATAACCAAGATCATTAAATAAATAAATCGAGTTAGAGTGGGGATTATATTTACCCCGAATGTGACCAAGTTGAATCTACCTTCAGCATAAACTAATATATAACAACACATTCTTCTCTGCAAGTGTTGGGCATCATGACCCAAAACCGAATAATGCCCCACCGACGATGGCCATCTTCTTTTTCTTCTATCCCATCCTTCGGCGCCGATCAGTTCCGTCACCACTTCTCTCTCTCTCTCTCTCGTGATCGACATCACTCGTTCTCGCTCCCGCTTTCTTTCATACGTACACGTATAGGTAGGCAGAGACATCGACGGATGGCCTATCACTATCACTCTCTCTACTCTCGTGTCACAAGATGTCCCTGGATAAGTTGTAACATGAAATTTTAGATTCTAGTATATGCAGGTTATAATTAAATAAGTTGATCAGGGACGGAGAGCAAAATGCTTATCCAACATTTTTAATTAAGCTTGAGTATTAGGTCCTTTCAAGAGATTCTGAGGCTTAAAACAAAAAAAAAGTATATCAATAAAAAATATTCTATAATGATATGATATGAACAACAAGATGTTAGAGATCTTGCGAAGATTGATAATAAAAAATAATGACTAATATGTCCGGATGTCAGCACTAAAAAATGAGATACTTATTAGTTGTGAAAAAAATAGTTTAAATTCATATTTATTGTGGAAAAAATTAACTCGAATATTTGTAATTTTGGGAAAAATATTTAGTTATTTAGAATTCCTTATAATCTAGGCGCATAATTATTAGAAAAATAAGAGAATAAGATTAGTTTTGAAATAAAAATAACATACAACCTAACCATTAAATTGACTGTATATAATTTAACAACAACAATAATAGTAAATATATATTAATTGTTAAAAGAGAAGCCTGATAGTAGTGATGAGCTTAGTTTTTTTATTTTTAAAAATAATTCAAAATTAATTAAATAAGTAAAATTTTTTACACTACCATTAAGGAGAAGTATTTCTTCTTTTTAAAATAAGATCTCGAATTCGAATAATTGAATTAGTTAAACTTAATGATAAACTAACATCTAATTATTTTCTAAACTTAGCACTTGAATGACAATTTCTATTGATTATTTAGTTATATGTGTTGATCCGTCTGCTGCTCTTGCACTTCTTTATTTACCCCACATCTTTCTCCGTCTCTCCCTCCATCATTCATTATTATTGTTGGGCTTTCAACTCAATTGCAGGACAAAAGCCTGTCTATGAAAAAGATGCTCAGATGCCACACCACCATTTATACCAATAAAGAAACCAGATATTAGTAGACGAATCCCATGTGACTCCTCCCTCCCCCCACTTTGCTCTTACTGGACAACTCTTCTGTACACGCCCTTTCTCTCTCCCTCCTCCCTCCCTCCCTCTCTCCTGCAATCCTTTATATATGCCATTATAACCTACAAGCCACTCTCTCTCTCTCTGTGGTGGTGCCTTCTCTACCACCATTCCTCTTTCTTGTCTTTGCTGTCGCCTTTGTTCTTGCCCCTAAGCAACCACTCGTCCATCCAGCACTCCTGTGCTCCTGTTTGCGTTATATCCGTCTTTCCGACTAACTTTACTAAATATACACATATATATGCGCTTGTGCCCTGATATTGGTAACACAGATATACGATGAGACAGAGCAAGATGGCAAGGGATTGGAGCAGCTTGTTCATGTTAGAGCTAGTACTACTGATGTTACTCTGCTGCAGTAACGCACTGACAGTGGAGCAGAAGCGTACCTACATCGTCCACATGGCCAAGTCCGAGATGCCTTCCGGCTACGCGGAGCACCTCCACTGGTACGACGCCTCGCTGCGCTCCATCGCCGAATCGGCGGAGATCCTCTACTCCTACGACACCGTCGCCCACGGCTTCTCCGCCAGGCTCACCGCCGCTGAGGCTCAGACGCTCGAACGCCGTGCCGGCGTCCTCGCGGTCCTGCCCGAACTCCGATACGAGCTGCACACGACTCGGACGCCCGAGTTCCTCGGCCTCGACAAGACGGACGCGCTCCTCCCGGCGTCGAACACGGAAAGCGACGTCGTCGTCGGGGTGCTCGATACCGGCGTGTGGCCCGAGCGGAAGAGCTACGACGACGCCGGGTTTGGACCTGTGCCCGCCGGGTGGAAGGGCGCGTGCGAGGCGGGGAAGGACTTCGACGCGGCCAAGACATGCAACCGGAAGCTGATAGGCGCGCGGTTCTTCTCCAAGGGATACGAGTCCAGCATGGGGCCCATCGACGAGAGCAAGGAGTCGAAGTCGCCGAGGGACAATGACGGCCATGGCACACACACCTCCTCCACCGCCGCCGGATCCGCCGTGGACTACGCCAACCTCCTCGGCTACGCTTCTGGCACCGCCCGCGGCATGACGCGCGCAAGGGTGGCCGTCTACAAGGTATGCTGGATTGGTGGGTGCTTCAGCTCCGACATCCTGGCCGCCATGGACAAGGCCGTCGAGGATGGCTGCGGCGTCCTCTCGCTCTCCCTCGGCGGAGGCATGTCGGACTACTTCCGCGACAGCGTCGCCATCGGGGCGTTCAACGCCATGGAGAAGGGCGTCTTCGTGTCTTGCTCCGCAGGCAACGCCGGTCCCAGCGCGTCCAGCCTCTCCAACGTCGCGCCGTGGATCACCACCGTCGGGGCCGGCACGATTGATCGCGATTTCCCGGCGTACGTCGCACTAGGCAATGGCAAGAACTACACCGGCGTATCCTTGTACAGCGGGAAGCCACTGCCTCCCGGGCCGCTTTCTTTCATATATGCCGGCAATGCCACCAACGTCACCAACGGGAATCTCTGCATGACCGGGACCCTTATACCAGAAAAGGTCGCAGGAAAGATCGTTCTTTGCGATCGCGGGATCAGCGCGCGGGTCCAAAAGGGTTTCGTCGTGCGCGAGGCGGGCGGCGCCGGCATGGTCCTGGCCAACACGGCCGCTAACGGAGAGGAGCTCGTCGCGGACGCGCACCTCCTCCCGGCCGCCGGCGTCGGCCAGAAGGAGGGTGAAGCCATCAAGTCCTACCTTTTCTCCGATCCGAACCCGACGGCCAGCATCATCTTCGGCGGCACGAAGGTCGGCGTCCGCCCCTCCCCAGTGGTGGCGGCCTTCTCGTCTCGTGGGCCAAACGCCATTACCCCGGATATTCTCAAACCAGACCTCATCGCTCCCGGCGTCAATATCCTTGCTGCATGGACTGGTGCCGTCGGCCCGACGGGGCTCTCAGTCGACGAGCGCCGAACGGAGTTCAACATCATCTCCGGCACCTCCATGTCGTGTCCGCACGTCAGTGGTCTTGCAGCATACGTGAAGGGCGCGCACCCGAACTGGAGCCCGGCCGCTGTCAAGTCCGCCCTTATGACCACTGCGTACGCTGACTACCCGGGCGGCGGCGGCCTCCTCGACATCGCTACTGACCAGCCCGCCACCCCGTTCGACATGGGCGCCGGCTACGTCGACCCACCCAAGGCGCTCGACCCGGGGCTCGTCTACGACCTCACCGTCGACGACTACATCGACTTCCTCTGCGCGCTTCACTATACCTCCCTGCAGATCGCCAGCGTTGCCAAGCGGGCCAACTACACCTGCGACCCCAAGCGCGTCTACGCCGTCTCCGCGCTCAACTACCCGTCCTTCGCGGTGGCGTTCGCGACGGCGAGCGGCATCGGCGGCGGGTCGTCGGCCTCGATGACCGTGAAGCACACCCGGACGCTGACCAACGTCGGGGCGCCGGGGACATACAAGGCCACGGTGATGGCGCCGCCGGAGGTGAAGGCGGAAGTGGAGCCGTCGGAGTTGGCGTTCGCGCAGGTCGGGGAGAAGAAGAGCTACACGGTGACCTTCTCGGCGGCGTCGCAGCCGTCGGGGACGACGGCGTTCGGGCGGCTCGAGTGGTCGGACGGGAAGCACGCCGTGGCGAGCCCCATGGCATTCACGTGGACGTAGAGTGGGCTCGGGTCTCTGAGTGCGGACCAAAACCGAGGTCGGTGCACTGCCAAGCCGCCACAAGGCCACTACAATCGACTCGGTCAAACAAACAGCTTTAATTGGTTTTTATGGGCTTATAATTTAATGTTGGGTGCACGATTGATCAACTATAAACTTACTACAAGAACAGGAAACAAAGTAGGGGAATGTTGGTAAGAAAGGTGTATATTGTTCTATTGACTATTGAGAGAAAAAAAATGGCTTGAATGTGAGATTTGAATCCTCAAAGTTTAGGTTTCAAAAAGGATGGAATGGGAAGTTTTTTTTTATTAAATGCAAGTTTCGAAGTGTTGGGAAATGATGGAATTATTTTTCTTGTTCCAATGACCATTTGGAAAATAAGAAATGTCTTTTTCTGCATGATTGTGCTTTCGAGTGGACTGATGAGTGATGATTACCTGCTTTTGCATACAAAAATTTTGGCATAATGTGCCGCTGGCAGCAGGATAGACGTTAATCTTGGCGTAAAAAGATGGGGGAAGAGGTTTCATGTCATCTTCGTGATGATGCCCCCAACTCAAGTCGTCTTATGATGATATCTCTTGGCATGAGTCAGACCGATGTCATGGTGATGAACTTATTATAATGTTTTGGGAGGTCTATCAAGGTTGAATGTATTTGAGATCGAGTGTTTTTTTATCATTAGTTTCTTAATTTTCACTCGATTTTATTTTAATTTTGTAACGTCCCTCAGCTTATAAATTTATAACAGAAAAATTCGTTTAACATTAATAACAAGTTTCTAAATTAATGTGTTTGATTACGATATTGATGTGATTAAGATAAATTTAGAAAAGTTTTAGGAGAGGAGGAGCAACATTTTTTTCTTTTCTTATAATATATATATATTATATATATATAGAATATGCTAACTTAGCATCTTAATAAAAAGAGTATTTGATATCCACAAGTTGCATGTTTTACCTTCTTAAAGAAAAGTTATTCTTAGTTTTCATTTTCTTTATTCGAGACATTAAATTTTTAAAAAATGCTTTTGGACTTTTGAACGATTAAAAAGGCCACTTAATTTTTCTGTTTCTTAAAATTTGGCTATTTTTTAAGTGTCGGAATATGGAAGAGAAGGAAATGGTTTAAACAAGAATTTTTTAAAAATACAAATAGACTTGATATATTATGTCTATAACTTCGATGAAGGCGCATATAAATTAGGGGTATTCACGAGAGTATTCACGGGGCGAATTGAACTCAATTCGTGAATAAATTCGACTCAATTCGATCAATTTTGGTCGAGTCGGGGTCAAGGGTGCTTGAGGGGCCGAATTCGGTCTAACCTAACTCGGTTCGAGTCGGAGGGTCGGGTTACTTGAGCCAATTTTTTTTTAAAAATTTCTTACAAATTTAATATTTTAATTAATATAAAAAATATTATTTAATAATATTTTAAAAGAAAATAAGCTTTCTAACTATTCACTATTATTTTTTACACTTAAAATATTTTATTTCATTTAAATCAAATATAAGTTTAAGTTTGAATAAAAAATAAAAAGTAAAAAATTCGAGTTGATCGGGTCGGGTCGACTCGGGTTGGAAAAATCTAATTCGACTCAGCCTGACCCAAACCGATTCGTGTCGACCCGACCCGATGAATACTCCTATATAAATATCTAAATATAGAATATATATATATAATTCATGAAATTTATTCATTTTTTATTTTTTTCAATATATGTGGCTTTTGAAAATCGATCAATGATTTTCTAACGTCCTGCAATACTTTTTTATATGAGAGATTAAATTACTTATGATGTGTTTATTTGGTTGATTCTAGCTTTATAATGTTCTAATAACAATTGATTTGATCAAGTCAAGGAGATGCTTAATCATATTTATTTAGTCGATAATTTGAATTATTAACACAATTTAGATTGTCATTTAAAAGTTATAGATACAATCGCCAGTGTAAATTATAATTCCATATATATGATAAAAATATTAAAATACATTCAACATATAAACCCTTATCACAGTAAGCAATATAGTATTATTTTTTTCTCTAAATCAATTTTTCTATCCTCTGTGCATGCCTCTTTTCCCCTCTACTTTAATATTTCACCTTCCTTCACCTATAATCTCTTCATTTTCTCTTTACTTTAGTATGTCAATAATACCCTCCTTCGGTAACCTTTTTTTCCTTTCTTTCTCCCCAATCTATCTCTTCTCTGCCTCCCTCTTCTTTAATTTTCTCAATTTCTTTTCCCTTCTTTAATGTTAGCACTTCCTCTCATCTCTTTTTTTTTTGTCAGTGCCCGATATTTCAAAAGCGGTGTCGACGATCCAACTCGTGCAACGCTAAGCGGTGTCGATAACCCAATTCGTGCAACGCTAATAATTATGCGCACGTTGAAGGCTCGCCTTTACCCATCCTTCGGGGAAGTTTATAACAAATAAAGATCCTTAATAACATCTTCGATACTAAGATATACCATGAGACCAACAAGTTGATTCGAGACGGCTTAAGGGTCTGTTTGGCAAATAACTAATGGAGGGATTGGATGGGGTGGAATGGTGAGTGATGAGGTGGAGTAGCGTGGTGTGTCATTAGAAAGTTCATGTTTGGATAATAAATTATATAAGATGTGGGGTGGGGTAACGAAGGTTTTATTTGTATAAAAGTCATTTTTATACTTCATTATATATTTAAAGTATTTATAATAGTTAATTAGGGATGAGCATGAACTGAGATGACTTAATCGCCCTCGCCCGTACCGGCTTAGATTTTTCAAATTTTTTTCCGACTCGGTGGACAACGGAGTCAAGATCAAGTTTCATTTTTTTGACACCCGACCGGATCGGGTCGAGAACGAATTCAGGTTTTACGTCCCGACCTGATTGAATATATTATATTAATATTAAATTATTTTTTAAATAGTATATTTATGTTTATTTTGAATAAAATTTTATATTTATAATATATGATGATGTATTAGAAAAAAGATAATATATGATGATATATATCAATGTGAGAGGGGGGGGGGGGGGGAGAGAAGTGGTTTAATTTGGTAAGAAGAGAAATAATTTAATTTGATAATAAAAAAAAGAGAAAGATGTTAATTTTGTCTAAATTAATCTATCCCTCCTCATTCTATCAATTTGGTGGAATAAAAAATGTGGTGTTTAGAGGACTTAGCTATTCCACCCCACCCCTCTTAACTTAAATAAAAAATGTAGCCAAACATGATTTAACTAATTTCATTCCCCCATATTTCACCCCACCTCTTCATAACCATCAATTCAAACCGACCCTAAGCGAGGAGGAGCTTACCACAACCCTTGTTATAATTTCATTCTCTTTTGTTATTTTCTGCATTCTCTTTTATAATCTTCTCTCCGTTCTATAAGTTCATCCCAATTATAAAATCAAAGTTAGTACGAACAAATTCCTGAGTTGAATGAAATATTAAACCTCTAGGAATGTGATCGCAAATAATTATCAATGCTAACAAAAGAATATGAACCAAAGGCATTTCATATGCTTTTAAGTGTGGGGCATTATAAGTTCATATTTATTGACCTCCTCGTCTGTTGCATGCAAATTGATCAGACAGCGGCGCCGATATCGTTCGTACTTGTGTTAGGCCAAATGGAGACGATGCATGTGATTCTTAACTTTGCTAATAGATGCACTACACACTACAGGCCCCTCGTTTCTTCATCTTTATTAGAAATCTTAAAAAGTCTTTTAAGAAACAAACAAACAAGCAAGAATATTAATCATGAGAATAAGGAATAAGGCACATGAGTGGCATGGCCTCCTCCATTCGAGGGGAATTGTCGTTAAATTAAATCACTTTTGTTTCTAGGAGTCGTTTCAATTTTGAAAAAAGAAAAAAAAAATGTTTCAACCAAAAAAGAAAACAAGGATGGGCAAAGCGAAGCCATCGGCCTCTTGGTCCACGGACATGATGTGGACTTCTTGAACATTGGGCTTCCAACAAGGTGCTTAACACCTTACAAAGCCCAATCATCCTGATAATTTTGATCGGCCCAATACGGCGGTCCTCCATTTAAACCAGCACAATCACACTTTTTCGATCAAAACATCCGATTAATTTGATATTCGAATGAAAATAATATAAATAAATCATGACCAAAGTGATGAATATAAGAATCTGTGGCTATTAACACTTAACACTCAACACAATCCCGCTATCGGATTATGTCAAATTTCACAATAAGATTTTTTGAAGTCGATGAAGAGTGCCTCCTCAACCGTTTTGCTTGGGAGATTGCATAGCATCAAAACTTTGGATGTCATCTCATGGTTCAGCTCGTTACTTTCTTTTTCCTATATTCTTTAGAATTTATAAATGATAAATCTTAGCCATTTATTTTATTCAAGAGTCAGGATATTTTTTCATCACAATAAACCTATAATCCCTCAGCTCAACCTTAATCTTTTCTCTCCTCAAATATGTTGTCTTCAATTAAATCTTGTTGCTGCTCCCTTTTCTTCAACTCCCTACAATGTACCTCTTTCAATCAAAAGTAGCCGACGTCGATTAAAATCGATGAAAATCAAATTTCTTGAATCAACCCATTTTGTATCAATAAAGTTGTTTAATTGATTATTTTATACTTGGAGAAGAATCCAAATATACACTTTCTCCACATCAAAGACGGTAGGAGGAGAGTTCTCGATGTAGGTGTAATGCCCCAAAGTTTTCGATCAAGTCCATTGTTGTAGTGATGTTTAAGTTTCAAACCCAAGGTTGCAAATAGCCACAGTCAAATCGTGACTAGCAACTTGTTGGTCTCGATGAGCCAAGGTTTATTCTAGTCACGATCAAGAAAACACTGCTCGTCCCGCTTCCGGTGGTGGCAATCATGCACAGGAGGTATTGTTGTATGAATCATGGATGCGCGTGTCCCGTCTGCCCTGGCTAGGCGTGCCGGCCCGGTAGCTCAGAGATCTGGAGTGCAACCGATAGTTCAATAAGGATTTTCCTTTGGACTTTGTCAGCTCGTAGCTTGGACCTCAATTACCCTGCACCGGGATGTTGAGTTGTCGCCAGTCACAGACCTGCCTCCGCCACAACCGTTGCCTCCGAGCGTTGACACAAGCCCTTGCTGCGCTGACGTAGCCAATCCGCAACATCCGTCCGTGGGCCAATAGTTGCATACCACATCACCGATCCAGCATGCCCGTGTGTTTCTTGAAGGCACGACCATGATCCTTTCCTTCTGATCCAACGACTGCGATCTCTCCACAACAAACACAATTCCAGTGCTTCCTCTTGGCGACACATGAGCGTTTCATGTGCCCCCATCCAACGGTCAGCATCTCCCTGCAACAAACACATGCTCCCCATCTTTCATTTTTGTCGGACACGTGGCGTCATCCGTGCGCAGCCTGTTCATGCCGATGGATCTACGTCATTCATCACCCAAACAAAATCCCTCCTCTCCGCTCACCACCACCGCTTGTCACCTTTCCTCGATTGTTTCGCTCTCCACTCCTACCTCCCCCTAATGAACACCCCTTCGTCCTTGACGGCACCCCTCCTATGACAGCCACCTCTCCACTCCTGATGGCCACCTCTCTTCCTTCGAAGGTCACCTCTACTCCCCGGTCATCCCACCTCCTTCGACGACCACCTCTCTTCCCCCATGGTCACCTTTGCTCCCATCACACCTCCTTTGATGGCCACCTCAACTTCCCTGCCCTCTGACATGCAACTAGTGGTGTCCACCAGCCACTCCCTAGGCCACAAAGAGTTCGCGGCCTTTGCAACCAGTTGCCTTAGCGGTCGTCAGAAACCCCTATGGAGGATCTTTGAAAGAGGAGCAGGACGATCTCGAGCTCCTTCCCCCACAGCGTACGAAGACAAAGAAGTCTCGAGTCCACAAGCCTCAGGCGCCTCTCCCCTCCCTTCAGCCTCATCATTCACTGTTGAAGCATACTGCTAAGGGTAAAACATTAGTTACTTCATATGCCTCCATCTCACTGGCTCCCTCCTCTGTACAGGTATCATCTACGAGTCCGTCGAGCCCTGGCATACCCTTTCCTCCTACATGAGAATCCTAGCCTGGAACTACCGCTGTGCTTATCGGGCCAAGACTAGGGATAAACTTATGAATCTTATTAGATCACATAGGCTGCATATTGTAATTTTAGTAGAGACACACACAAATTCTGTAAAAACTAAATAGGTGATCCGTCATTTTGGCCATGACTGGGATGATATCTTCTTAGCAGTAGGCGCTTTTGGAGACATTCTCTTGGCTTGGCGTGGCCAAGAGGCTCAGGTTACCCCACTCATTATCTCTGCTCAGATTATTCATGTTGCGGTTTCACTTGATGGTTTTAATTTTCTTCTATCCGGTGTTTATGCTAGTACTATTGGTACAAAACACCTTCCCTAGCTACTTATTGGTGACTTTAACAACCTGGCGATCCCTTCCGACAAGTTAGGAGATTTCCCTTTCTGCCCTACCAAATTCGTTCGAGCATTCAACAACTTGATTAGCACTCAAGCCCTCTTAGATATCAAACCCTTATTCTCCAGTATACTTGATGCAACAACCGTACTCGCATTGTGCGATTCTATGTCGCCTTGACCGCGCCCTACTAAACTATCAATGGATAAGAACCTTCCCAAACCTCACCTTATCCACCCTACCTCGCTGTGTATCAGACCATGCCCCTCTTCTTTTTC
The DNA here is from genome assembly GCA_030549335.1 of Pontederia crassipes. Classification (NCBI taxonomy): domain Eukaryota; kingdom Viridiplantae; phylum Streptophyta; class Magnoliopsida; order Commelinales; family Pontederiaceae; genus Pontederia; species Pontederia crassipes. The sequence continues at coordinate 57,676,039 of CM060191.1, forward strand.
GGACCGATCACAGACCTTGGCAGCTGAGATCTTTTAAATATGAACACTTTTGTTTCTCTCACCTTGAACCCCACGACATTGTCAAGCGACACTGATCGTTTGAAGCTCTAAATCACACCAACTCCTGAGCCCTAAATCTTATAAAACGTGACAACATTAAGTGGAACAAAGAATCACTAGGTTGATTGGAAATCCAGGCTGGCATCACCCTTCAGGATAGCACAATATTAGAAAACCTTGATGCCAGAGGGTTCTTCCGCCATTGAACTGGGACACCTGCGTTCGGCATACCACCGACATGCCACATTTCTCAGGAAATTAGCCTGAAATGGTGGAGTAAGTCTAGGGTTAACTGGCTCCGACAAGGCGATCGGAACACGCGTTATTTCCATCTATCCATGATTATCCGTCATTGTCAGAACACCATCTCCTCTATTCTGGACGATGCAAACAACAATATCACAAACACCACCCAGACCCAATCTCTCTTTGTAGAGCATTATCAAAACTTATGGAAACCCTCCCCTCCAATAAACATCCCCCCGAATTATTGGCCGAAACTCCCCTCCCTCGATCTAGTCTGGCATGTTTCCCTTCTAGCCCCAGTTACCTATCATGAGGTTACCAATCTGGAACATGCCTCCCGGCAAAGCTCCAGGTCCCGATGGTTTCACGGTAGAATTCTACTAAACATACTAGGATATAGTAGGAAACAAGATCATTAGTGACATCCAACAATTCTTTAACTCCAACTTTTTACCTGCTGATTAGGCCAAAACATCACTCATCTTCATCCCTAAAACAAGCAATCCCAAACATGTAAAAGACTTTCGCCCTATATCCCTCTGCAACTTACTCTATCGACTGTTATCCAAAATCCTTACAAATAGACTACGCCCCACCCTAATCTCTCTCATTGAATACAACCAATCTGCCTTCATCCCAGGTTGATCTATCCATGACAATATCCTAATCACCCAGGAACTTGCGCATTCTTTAAAGTTTCAAAGAAACAAATTTATTATGCTCAAAGTCGATCTTGAAAAGGCCTTTGACCGTATTTCCTAGACCGCAGTAGTTTCCATTCTTAAACATATGTGTTTCCCCAACAAATTCATAAATTGGGTCCAACTTTGTATCACCTCTCCGACCTTCCGTTGCATTATAAATGGTGAACCTTTCCAGCTGTTCAAGTTTTAGGGTATACGGCAAGGCGATCCAATCCCACCCTATCTATTTATTTTGGTCTCCCAAGTCTTCTCCTCACTTATGGCCCAACATATGGAGGTTGGCTTAATCTCTCCCTTCAGGATTAATTCATTTAGTCTAACCTACCTACTCTTCGCGGATGACTTACTTATTTGCCTCAAAGCAACCAAAAGAAACTGCATCAACCAAAGTAGAATTATGCAAATTTACTAGTTCCTTACTGAGCAACATGTAAACACACATAAACTCGAACTCTTCCTTTGAACTACGAGCACCAGAAGCCGCCAACAGATCAGCGCCATATTTAACTTCAAAGTAGGGATATTTCCTTTTCAAAATCTAGGAGTACCTATCTCCCCAAAACACATCCCTACTCGTGAGCAAAATTCCATTATAAATAAAATCTCCTCCCGCCTAGCAGGATGGCGCCACTCATCAGATCCACGCTCACCTCCATTCCAATCCACTCACTTAGTGTAACAAACCTCTCTGGCAGCACTATTGCCTCCATCGAACGACTCTCTCGCTCATTTTTATGAGATCCCGGAGGAGGTCGTCGTGGTGCCCATCTCATCAACTGAAATACGACCCAGCTCCTTCGAAACCATGGAGGGTTGGGCATCCATAGTCTAATGGACATCAGGCACTCCCTTGTCGCAAGACGTGTACAAGATTTTCTAAACAATCACCCCACTCTCAGGACAAGTCTAGTTAAAGCCAAATACGACAAACTAACCTTTGCAATGAGATGCCTCACTCCCACACAGCGATCTCTGGAAAATAATTTTGAACTCTGTCAACGCTCTAAGATCTGGTTTAAAAAAATGTATCGGCTCTGGATGCTCAACACCTATCCTTCTGGACCCTTGGATATTTACGTGACCACTCATATGTACGCCCACTTACATCAATATGAAGACATGTCTAGATGGCCTCACCATTAACCACTTTATCACAAACGACTCTTGGAATAGCTCTCTCCTATTATCTACTTTTGGCCCGGATTTATGCTCTCGGATTGAACAAATTTACCTTTCTTCCTCTGCCAATAATGATGTGTGGGCATGAGTGACGATACTTATGGATGTGCAAACGCTGAGTCAGTTTACTACCATATTAGTCGCCGCTCTATGTCGTCGACTCCCAATGGGGGGCTGTCGTGGGGGTTGTCGTGGAAACTAGTTTGAAAGATTCCAACTCTGCCCAAAATACACACCTTTCTTTGGAAACTCTTATCCAGATGAAACTGATACTATAAAAGTTAGTAATTTAAAAATAGTATACAAAAATTATGTAAACCAAAAAGAAGATCATACCATAAACGCTCGAAAGATGTTATCCCACATAAAACTAGGACATCTTTTCATAATCATGCCACTTCCGGCAAGTGGGATAAAATAAGAGCACTGACATCCTGATGCATGCAAAATATAACATATTTTACTTTATTATTTTAAATATTTTTTCAGTAATTTGATTACGGCATGCATCATTTTAGATCATTTTTAATCATAATTCTGAATTTATTGATTTTGATTATTAATGCCTTGAATATTTTAACTAAGGAGGGATTTACTTAATTTTTAGGTTTATTTCCTTTAACCACGCCTGAACTATTGCGAATTACCACATCTAACCCCAGACTACGAACTTCGTTTTTTAGGTATCTAAACTATCGCGATTTTTTCAATTTGATCCTTTCGTCCAATTCTGTGAACTTTTCGGTTAACTTTAATTTTTTTATTTGTGAAAAGACCATTCTACCCCTTCCTTAAGTGTTAAATCTACTTTTATATAAAATAATATATAATAATAAATGTAAAAATAATTAAAATATAAAAAAAATAATTAAAAAATACTACGGGGGGTGGGGGGCGTGGCCCCCCGTGTCGCCGGAGCGAAAGGGGGGCGCCGGCCTCCCCGCACGAGGGATAAAGGGGGGTTGGCGCCCTCCTGAACACTCCGCGTGAGGGAGATTAGGGGGGCCGGCGCCCCCCAAGTGAGCTCGCTAGCGCGGGTGAGCTCGCCAGCCCCCCCTTCCTCCCTCGTCGCGCGCGAGGAAGAAAAGGGGGGCGAGCTCGCCCGTGCCGGAAGAAAAGGGGGGCCGGTGCCCCGCCGGCAACGCAAAAGCCCCCCGGCGAGCTCGCCCCCGTCGGCAATCTCGTTCAGGGGGGCGGCGGCCCCCCTTTTCTTCCTCGCACACAGCGAGGGAGAAGGGGGAGGGGGAGGGGGAGGGGGGGGGGCACCCCCTTTCGCTCCGCACCGCAGTCTTTTTTTTTATATTTATTATATAATGTTTTATGTAAAAATAAATTAACACTTAAGGAAAGGGTATCGAAGTTAACTGAAAAGTTGACGGAATTGGACGGAAAGACCAAATTAGAAAATCGTGATAGTTTAGGTACCCAAAAAATGAAGTTCGTAGTCTGAGGTTAGATGTGATAATTCGCGATACTTCAGGGGTGGTTAAAAAAATAACCCTAATTTTTATAATTATTTTGCAGGCAAGCCGAATTAACGGATGGATTAATTTAGTCATGACGTAATTGAGATAAGGAGTAAAATCATATTTGGATATCATTTAGAGCTTTGGGCATAAACGATAATTGAAAAGTTGTTATCGGTCGTAATCCACATCACAAAGAGATTTTGGGCAAAATACATATGAAGGAATTACCTGTCGATCGAGATGATTACAATCAGGGCATAAAATTGAGTTTATCACCTTCATTGGATAAAGTTACATCTAACTTCCTTGGGGGTAAAAGAAATGCAACTTGATTTTGTGGGTGTAACATGAAGTAATCCATGCTTACATGGCCGAAACTTATTGGTCAACAATACGTAATTTTGGGCGTAATGATTGAAGGAACGTATCATTTTAGCCGATATTAGAAAGATGGAGTAAAGATAAAAAGAGTTCATCATTTTGGGCATAATGATTAAAAGAACTTATCATTTTGGCTGAGACCGTATCAACTTTTATCCAGTGAATTTAAATCCAGCCATACGATTTATGCCCGTAATCAACGTGAAGACTCCTCGCACCTATAAATAGAGGACGAAACCATCAATCCAATTCGTACTTTGAAGTTTGGTTTTCTTCCACGGCAAGTCGTGAGCTCTATAGGCTTCGACCAAGAGAGAGATTTGATCGGACGGTTGATCCAGACGCTCCGACGACATCCATGGGCCCTGATTTATTCTTGGTGTAATTCTTCCGATTATCATTTGTATTTTATTATCTCTCCAAAATTTCTAGGATGAACTCTATGTTTTTATTTATTTTATTTATTTCATTGATAAGCAAAACTATAATAAAATTTTTACAACTTATTTAACTTACGTCCGAGCAATATTATTGATGGTGACCACCGTTATCGTGTAATTCCTCTTCATCTCTCGAAGAGGAATCATCACCCGTTACAGTAGGGGTAGGTTGAGAAGGTCATGAGCCTGGTACAAATAAATCATTAGTGCAATAACAAAATAAATTAATGATAATTGATATATGTACACTAAAGTTCTCACCTTGACTGATGTCTCTCTCTGCCTGATCCATGGTAGTCCGCTCGTCAGAATGTGATAAGTCGGGTGCTTGTATTATCGACGGTGTAGCAACTAACACTGTTAAAAAATATTAATGTAATTAAATGATAAATATAAATTTAATAATAATAAATATATCATTTGGCGTAAGCTGGCGCTCACCAATGCTAAAATGTGATGAAGCGTCAGGTGATCTTTCGGAGGTAGCGTAGCACCTGTCATTATAAAAAAATACTTAAAATACTTGCATGTCTTTAAATTTATGAAATATACATAAAATAACTTGGTGTGACATGCCAATCATCGTCGTGCGATCGAGACGTCCCGACTATGTGCCCCATTGACGGTGGAGCAACTATCATAATATCAAAATAATTAAAACAATTGCATGTATAAGATATATTAAATGCACAAGAAATAACCTAGAGTGATACATGGAGACGACCCACCAATGGATCGCCTACTTTATGACAATTCGACTACGTGCTCCGTCGATAGTGGAGCAACTGACATTATTTAAAAAATTAATGTAATTATTATAAGCAATTGATAGTAAACATATCACCCGGTGGTCGTGATGACTCAATCATATGGAGTGAACACTTAGTAGGGCGAGATGACCTAGAAGCTCGACCTCTAGTAATCATAACTGAAAAAATAACAAATTTGTGTTATTATTATATTTAATTTATAAAGTTAGAAACACGTAATTTTATAAATTATTAGAAGAACTACGTGATTCATTTTCTTGTTTTGTATTCTAATTCATTTTCATCATCTTCGTCATCGTTGCTATAGTCCTGATTCGAGTCATCGTCAATGAAATTGTCAAACATTCACTTCTAAAAGGTCATTTGAATTGAACTCTTCCATTGACTTAGCGTTATCGACTAATTAAATATTCTCAACTTCATCGGCTATATCAATCATCTCATTCGATCTTCTTGATAGTAATCATCTACAGGAACATCATTATATATGGATGATGTTTCATGAACATCTACTATTGTTTCTATTAAGAATAGTCTACTTCTCACTTTGCATGACGCCCACCATTCATCCTTAGTTCTTTTCGATTTATACTTATTATAGTACACTTGTTGCATTTGTTCTGCTAATACGAATGGATCGTATGATTGAAGTCTCGATCGAGGGTTAATATCCACCATTTTAAACTTTTGATCGATTCGAACTCCTTTCTCTGGATCGAACCAATGACATTTTAGCACCACGACTTTATTCAATTTTTCAAATAAAACAACTCTATGTTGTCTTCTATAACATCATAGTAATTGAAGTCATTGTCCCCATACATGCTACTTTTTTTTAAAAGAAAAGCAACAACTATCAATTTAAGGAGGTAAGTCCTGGTACAAAATATTGAGGATGCCCAGAGGGGGGTCATCCTCCCAAAAGGTGTCGGAGATAGAGTTCCGACCATATCTTGCCAAAAAATCTGTGGCATAGTTGGCTTCGCGATAGGTGTGATTACAAGTTATTAATTCAAAGGAGTTCCAGAGATGCCAGATATGGCGAACAACATTTAATACTTTCCAAGTGCAGTGAGTCTTCCTGAGAATGATATCTACCAAAAGTGTAGAATTAGTGCTACAAGCGATTTTTCGAAAACCCCGACGAATGCAACATTTGAGGCCCAGCATAAGCCCCCATGCTTCCGTCTCCAAGACCGAGCTCGCATCCCTCCTTAATGCACCTGCAGAGACGAAAGAACCCGCATCAGTCCGGATAATATAACCTGCACCTCCAGCCTGCCCAGGCCCGCCAAAGGACCCGTCCGAGTTAAGGCTAACCCAACCCGGGGGAGGAGGCTCCCACTTGACCAAGGGGTCGCGGGGGGAGATAGTACGATGGATTGCCTCAGATCTATTGTGTCTAACATATTCATTATGGTTCGCCAGAATCCTCTCCCACATCACGGAAATGGTAGCATGCTTGGACTAAAAGTGGGCGTCGTTATGGATAGGCCAAATATTCCATAAGCAAAAACCAAAAAGGGATCTCAGGGTCACACAAGACGGTGAGTCCAGGTCATCCACCTCCCAGATCCAATCACCAGTATGCCATTAAGAGCGACAACGAAAAGAATATCGTGTGAAAGCCAGAAAACGGTTCCAAATGGCATTTGCAATTGAGCATTCAAAGAACAAGTGATTAATATCTTCCGGAGCTAAACCACACAAAGCACAAGCCAAAGAAGCATTAGGATTAAAATGCAAAATAGAATCCATAGTAGGCAAGCATTTATGCTTAAGTTTCCATAAGAAAATTTTTAGCTTATGCGGCACGCACGCAGACCAAATATCAGTCCAAGCAGGCTGCCGGAGATCCTGTGCCGGAGTTATTCAGCCACATAAATGAGTATAGACAGATTTGGCCATAACAACACCCCGGGGGTGTTGAGACCACAACCAGATATCCTCATCGGCGACGGGGGGCAAGCAAATTGAGGAAATAGCCAACACAAGGGCAGGGCCAAAATAAAGCTCAAGCAGAGGGAGGTTCCACATACCATTTGAAATAAAGAAAGAGACCTTAGTTGAGGATAATGATAAATCAGAATTTATATAAGTGGGTTTGTAGCATAAGGGGGTTGTAAAAATCCAAGGCTCACTAGTAACATCAGTAGTTTTACCATTACCGATATGTCATTTTATACCACCCCTTATCTCATTTGCACAGGTCAAGATGGAGCGCCAAGACCATGCAGCAGACCTGCAAGAAGAATTAGTAGACCAAAGGCAGAGGGGACCATATTTATTTAACACAAGGTTTGCCCAAAGATTAGGGGAACAATTTAGAACTTCAAAGACTTTTTTTGCAAGTAGAGAGGTGCGCATGAGTTGAAGATTTCTTATACCAAGACCACCAGCAGTAAGAGGTAGTTGAACAGTGTGCCAACTTAGAAGATGAGAGCCTTTAGTACCATTTGATGACCACAAGAAAGATCTATTCATTTTCTCAAGAAGATCAATAGTTGACTTACAAACATATGTAGATGCAAAGATATGAGAGGGAAAGGAGTTGAGCACAGACGTCTACCAGCCTGATTTAAGTGCTTACCTTTCCACCCAGATATTCTGCTGGAGACCTTGTCAATTAGGGCAACATGCTGTCTACGCGTAGCACAAGTGATGGAGATAGGTACCCCAAGATACTCAAAAGGAAAAACACGCTGCTTAATGTCCAAGGAGGAGATAATAGCCTGCTTCCTCTGGGGAGATAGATTAGGTGGAAGATAAACATAGGACTTGTCTAGATTTATGAGTTGATTTGTGAGCAGGTAATATAGATGCATGCAATTTTGAATATTTTTACAATTTTTAACAGTTGCACGAGCACATATGAGAAGGTCGACGGCATAAACAGATGACTGATTGTGGAAGTTCCTAGCTGGAAAGGGCGGATATCATTATTTGTCACAGCTTGATTTAAGATTGAGGATAGGACTTGGGTTACGATAATGAAGAGGTAAGGCGAGAGAGGATCTCCTTGCCGAATACCCTTCGAGCTAGTAAATGGAGCCGAGGTAGTGCCATTTATTTGGCAGTGAAAAGTTGGTGATACAACACACATCATAATCTAGGAAATGAACTTAGCAGGGAAATTCATGATTTTGAGGACATTTTGGATGGCATCCCAGGAAACTCTATCAAAGACCTTAGCCATATCAGCTTTTAGGATCATGTATTTTTTTCTACCTTTCTTCATAGAGTGTGCAATTTCTTGAATAGTAAGGATGTTATCGCTAATGGATCTCCCAGACATGAACGAGGACTGGGCAGGATCAATAAGTTGGCTAAGAGTAGGCTTCAGCCGATTGGCCAGGATCTTGGAGGTAATTCGGTATAGTACGTTGCAAAGGGCAATAGGCCGATAATCAGTGACTATCTTAGGCTGCTTAGATTTGGGAATGAAGATTAGATTTGTAACTGACCAGTTGTGGGGCAGATGCCCAGTATCGAAAATGTTTGTGATTTCCTTAGTGATGTCCTGACCCAGGATGTCCCAGTAGTTCTTAAAGAATTCAAGGGTAAGCCCATCAGGGCCAAGGGCCTTGCCAGGGGGCATGTGCCAGATGGCCTCAAGGATCTCATCCTGAGAGATAGGCCCAATAAGATGATTGTGCCAAGTGAGAGGTAATTTAGCCAGATCAGGGCAGTTATCAAGGGGAATGGCTGGGGTTAGAGAAAGCTTCCAGAGGTCAGTGTAAAAATTGACAAATTTTTCAATAATAACACTTTCCTCAGTGAGAAGGCGATTTGGGTTATCGACATCAGTAATATGATTTATCTTGTTTTTCTGGTGCCTAATGATGGTCGTGAGGTGAAAGAATTTGGAGTTTTTATCACCATGTTCAAGCCATTTGACTCTGGATTTACTCCACCACTTCAAGGTGATTTGGCGGAGGAGGGCAGCATGGAGATGGTAGAGTGATCTAAGTTTTTGAATGTCATGATCAAGAAGGCCGACACTATCATCCCTAGCCTCAAGATGAGAGATGTCCTGCTTAACCCTGGCAAGCCTATATCAAGGGATCCAAGGGTATTTTTGTTCCAGGTGAGTAACTGAGTTTTGATTTTTTGAAAGGAAAGATACAAGTCAGAGTTTGGCTCACGGTTAGCCCAAATATTTTGAATAATGTTCCTGGGTTCCTCATATTCAAACCAAAAGTACTCAAATTTAAAAGCCTTAGGTTTCCTAATAGGTTTGTTAGAAGCAAAAAGTAGAGGAGAATGATCAGAAACACGTCGAATTAAAGACTTAACAGATAGATTAGGAAAATTTAGAAGCCATTTAGAGTTTATGAGCACTCTATCAAGCCGACATTTGATTCTGGCTTGGCCGAGATGGTTGTTGCACTAGGTGTAAAGATTTCCAGAGTTATGAGCATCCATAAGACCCTGCGCACTGATAAGATTTAGAAGAGAAAGAATTGAGCTTGTGTACGTAAAAGGCTTGCCTTCCAGCTTCTCCAAAGGCGAGATGACCGAGTTAAAATCGCCCATGAGCATCCAGGGAAGGTCGGAGGTGTCCATCTGCGACAGCCTCCGCCAGAGAGAATGCCTGAGGGAAGGGATAACACTAGCGTAGATGCAAGTAAGCAAGAAAGAAAAATTTTTAAACGTTATTACCGCGTGAAGAGATTGGGCATCTTGGCAGACAACCGTGACAGATGTGTCGTCACCCCGCCAAGCGAGGATTATGCTGCCGGCGTGGCCAGAACCCGGCTGGAAAGAGCCCTGTCATGAAGATCCGAGCCTGCGAATGACTGTAAGAGAACGTCGAGGACAAGTATGGGATTCAAGAAGAACAAGAAAGTCCGGTTGGTGGTTCTTTATGATGTCGGAGAGGCGGTCGCGAACTCGACCCCGGAAGGGTCCCCGGCAGTTCCAAGTGACAAGCTTCATGCGTTTAGGTCAAAGGGTGGAAGCTCAACCCCGGAGACCATCTCGGCTTTGTCCTGCACCGAAACACTTATGTTAGAGTTTTGGGTAATCGATTGTTTTTTACCTTTCGGATTAGTCGATTTTTTCTCCTTGCATTTTAGGGAGGGGGCTGCGGTGAGCGAAGGGCGGCGTCGCCTAGCGCTGGTAACGCCCTCAGCCACAGACGAACCTAGATCCGAGTCCGCCAACTCGTCCTCCGACAGCGAGGTAGCAACCCATTCCTCGGCGACAGCCTGCATCCGCCGAGAGACCTTAGCCACCAGATCATCATGGTTTGCCGGGCCATCTGAGTCCGTGACCGGAGGAGTCAAGGTGGATGGGGGTGGGGAGGATCCAGAGGGGTTACTGATGGGCTTTGACGGCACACGTCGTGGACGATGGTCCTGCATAAAAGAACGAGTTAGATTTGGATCGTTTAAAATCTCCGACCCCATACATGCTACTTAGAACACATATGTCGCTATTAACAATTGAACGTTGTCGGCTATATTCTTCTGTATGGAATCTATATCCATTAACTATATATGATGCCACAGTAGCTAAAAACTTGTTTCTTCAGTACATGACCTAAATTTTGAATTTTTAAATCTGTGACTGAGCCCTTAATAACCTACAAAAAATAACTAAAAGTTAATCAAAATTTATAAATGATAGTAATAATTACGAATAATCAGAAAGAATTCTCACTTCACATCTCAACCAATCAATAAAATGTTCATCTCAATTCTTCAAATTTCCTGAATTCATAATTATCAATTAATAAAATCACATAACAATAATTAATTTTAAATTTTATAACATATTAAAATAAATTGTCTTACTCGAGATAAGGTACCACCTCGCTACAATTTGTAAGGATATAATTCTTAATGACAACGAGATCTCTGTCACTCAACACAACTTTACGTCCTATACCAAGAAGCTAGCATAAGTACTTGAAGATGGATAAGGTATTTATGTTAACTTCTCATTCGCCACCATCATCGTTTCTTGGAACTTGCATGTGTCGTGATTGTATGTCTGGCTCAAAGTACTTTGAAGTGAAATTTGACACCTATTCAATGAAATATGCTTCACATATATGCTTCACAATGTATATTTTGGGTACCAAATACTAATAAATTTTTTTGTCATTTTTTGATGTCTCTTTTTTTTTTATCATATTCTCATTTTATTGCCAAGAATGTGGATGACATCCTTAGTAAAATTTATGAGAATATGATAAAAAAGAGGTACTAGAATTATGAAAAAAAATATCAGTATTTGATTTCAAATTGAGTCCAACCTTAAATTTGATTCTTTTTCTAAAATTGCATTATTTCCTAGCATATGCCATATGGATCGTATTATTTAGCATAAGAATTAATTATTAGAAAAAATAATTCCTAACAAATTAACTAGCTATTCATCAGAATGCATATAAAACATACTATGCCCTAATTAACATAGCATACTATAAATCTACATAACATTACAGTAATTAGCATACCATTACAATAATTAACATAGCATTACAGTAAATAACAGTACAGTAATTAACATGGCAAACTAACTTGTCATTACATAGTGGCGGCGGGGTTAGTACCTTCTTGCACGTCGGCGGCCGAACAGCAAGGCAGCAGCCGAAGTAGTAGGCGGTCAGAGCGGAAGGGCGACCGCCGAAGCAGCGGGCGGCCGGAGCAGAGTGAACGAGGGCGGTGGCATCGGTGGAGGCGGGGTCGGAGGACGGCAGACGATGGCGTCGGAGGAGGCGGGAAGGGCAGGGTCAGAGAAGGCAGGGTCGAACGAGGGTGGACATCGACGTCGGAGGATGCGGGGAGGGCGGGGTCGGAGGAGGCAAGGTCAGAGGAGGCGGAGGAGGGAGGGCGACATCTGGCATGGCGTCGGAGCACGGCATCAGAGGAGTGGGCGTCGAGGTCGGACGGCAGAGCAAGTGCATCGAGCATTGGAGCAGTGGGAGTCGGTCGGAGCAGTGGGTGTCAGGCGTCGTAGTAAAAATTGGTAGAGCGCATAAAATTGTGAAAACGGGGAAGAGGATTTAGGGATTTAACCTCAAATTTAACGCCTCCATAATATGCGATGCTACTTAGATGCTAGTGAGGCAACACAAGTTGCGACGCTATTCCGTGGCTATATTGACGCCATTTCAAATTTTTTTCCTAATTTAAATTTAACTTTAGATTATATTATAAGTTTATATAGTATTTAATGATTATACATTATAACTTTATATATTATAAGTTTATATTATATTAAGATTATATTGAAATAGGTTTATATGACAAAATGTGTATATGTATTATAGGTATATATGTGTATGTGTATGTCTATATGTGCGAGATTAAGTGACAATAACATGTATATGTATATGTATTATAAGTATATATGCTTATGTATATGTCTATATGTACGAGATAAAGTGGCAATAATGTATATATGTATACATATTATAAGTATATATGTTTATGTGCATATAAATATATATATATATATATATATATATATATATGCGAGAGTGTATATGTATACGTATTATAAGTATAAGTATATATGTGTATGTATATGTCTATATGTGCCCGATTAAGTGAGAATAATAAAAAGTCGGCTAAAACAATAGCAATTCATTATTGCGGCGCTATAGAGACGCTAATGAGTCGCTATACTATATTAGCGACCGTCTAGCGTTGATGTAGCATTCAATCTGCTTAGCGTTGAAGTTTTGTGATGCTACAACAACGCAAATAGTGCCTCTATAGCGTCGACTATTTTTGCGGCGTTAGTGTGGCACGCCTGCGACACTATTGGGTCTCTACGGTGGTGCTATTTTGTAATAAATAATAAATTATGTCACTTGATTCAACCATTATAATTCCATGATTAAGAATATAAAAATAATATATCTATAATTAAGATATGATATATATTGTACGCATAAGCAACATATATAATATAAGTAACAAATATATACTTAGGAATACATATACAACTAACACACATATGATGTAGGAATACATATGTTGAAGGTACACATATACTATGACATTTATTTATTCATTAAAGTATAGTATAGATAATATATATAGTAACATATATGGTGTTATACAAATTAGCGTCAAAATACATAACATATAGTTATACAAATATATATAGATAACATATAGTTAAATCTATTTCTTATTTAACATATATGTTCTTCAAACACATCAGCAAAGTAGTGTCAAAATAGTGTCAGTTAAGCGTTGTATGTGTTACATGTGTAGGTAAATATACAAATACATATATATATATATATATATTATTCATGTAGCGTCTTCCTATCATCTACATAGCGTTGTGAAAATTGAGACCCCAAGTGGCGTCTCATTTTTCAATACCAAACTAATGCAAAAGTCCAGCGCCCATATCAATTTAATTTGTAGCGTCAACATCACATCGCATCTAATGTGACACTAGTTTAGCGTTGACAGCATTCGATGCTACTACAGTGCTGTGATCTGCCACGCATTTCCCCTATCTCACATGCAATAATAGTGGCTAAATAGAGTCCCCTTGGCGCCGCATTTAGCGTCGACAAATTGTAAATGCTAAGGCGACACCAATGTGATGCTATTGGGAGGCACATAGTGTCGCTTGTATGTGACTCCACTTCGACGCTATGGGGATGCTCTTGGCATCGACTTAGCGTCACCTAATATGAGAAGCTATATTGCAGCATTATTTGCTAGTTTTCTAGTAGTGGTTGATTATGATGTTGTTTATGGCCGACACTCATCGGAAAGGATGATCGGAAATCCCCTGCATCTTCATGCGGGTTTCTACGTAAGGGAACCCAACCCGGATTCATTGTGACCCAGCCCGAGTAGGCCCATACCCGGACTGGGTTCGTCGAAACTCGGTCCAAATTCATCATTGTCGAGAGATCCGAACTCTACGAAGATGAATTAAGGCCGAGTTGATGATAACCCGGCTAGGATATTCCCATGATGAAGTCACATTGGCCGCGACCTTCGTCCGAGTGGTTGACCCAACCCGGCCCGGCTATAACCAGACCTGACCCGAATTTAGTCACAATTTTCTCGAGCAACATCCTATGAGCTCAGCCCGGATTCCGATAATATTATGTTGATTTTATAATTCTTTGATCCTTGATTCATGTGCTTACTCCAGATCTAAGTCATGATGATGCTTATGCCATTTATGCTCCTGATTTACTCTCCATGATCATATCTTGTAGTCTTGATTTAAGTCCTAATAAAGATTAATTAAAAGCTGAAGATAAAAGATGAAAAATGCTAAATGGAGATGTCTTACGACGACTACGTATGGGCTGATTGGCTTTGTCAATTATGATAATGATGGCGGGCTGAGGCAGACCTCTTGTGGGTTAAAATATATCTCATGATAATTCAAAGATGAATAATAAGATAACAAAGAATATGAAAGCATATGAACAACGAAATTTTCTAATGATGATTGGTTTTTGCCATCCATATAACGATTTTCCTATGATTTTATTAATCTTCTATTCATATGCTATATTTCATGATTACCTTTAATCATGTTATGATCATGCCTACTTTCTTTCTACATGATGATGATGTACTTATGATTCCTGTTTAGTATCATGATTGTCTTTACTTTACTTTCATACTGAGTTGCAAAACTAACAGGGAGGTTTCTCCCCTGCATCTTCATAAATACAGGACCAGGTCAGTGACAAATCAAAATGAAAAAGGTGGCCAACGGTGACCGATCGAGCTCGTAGTGGTTGCACATTAGTGTCTTGTGTACATAGATTTATGTTATAGATTTTCTCTTTCCATGATATTAAATTGATATATTAGCTTCTTTGGACTCGTATGATATTGTTTATTAGTCTTTCGCATAATGCAATGTTATATTCTTTTAGTATTATTATATGATGATTAGTCTTTCTCTCTTATTTGATGTTGAGTTGACCTGTCAAAGTCTTCTTTTTTATCAATATAATGTACACGTAAGGATGACCACAATGACCCTTTAAGCGTATTCTGTCATGTGACAAGGTGTGATTTGAGAGCATTAGATCTATACTCCAATAACTAAACTATCCTCCATCTTTTTACTTAATTCAGTAACTATCCTTTTTACTAGGGTAGACAGTTTACTAGTATTAGCATCTACCTGATATCTTATTAAAACATAAAAATAATAAAAAATATAAAATAACAATATTATAATAAAATGATGTAAAAAATATATTTATAATGTGCGTACGACGTGCATTGCAGCGTGAGACACCGCCTCAATGTCGTTCGATTAGATCTCAACGACGATGAGGAGATCACACGTGAATGGAGGCTGATTATTCTTTTCTCCTCTGACATAGGTCGCAATAGCTCATTCCCGGAGTCCTCAACCCTGCACCCGACGAAAGCGTCTTTGGCCTCGAATCATCGGAGGAGGAGGAAGCGGAGAAGGCGTGAATGGCCTGAAGCGTGAATCGGTTAGCGGGGTTGTGGATTCGGTGATGGAGGATGGCGGGGAAGTCGTAGCAAGGAGGAGATGGCTGCCATCACCGGAGCTGGAGGAAGCAACCGATTGTGGATTCGTAGGAGGACTGATGCATGCAAAATATAATATATTTTAGTCTATTATTTTAATTAATTTTTCTATAATTTAATCATTGCATGGATAATTTTAAGTTTATTTTAGTCGTAATTTCGGATTTATTGATTCTATTTATTAATTCTTGAATTATTATAACTATGGGCAGATTAACTTCCTTATTATGATTAATTGGCAGGAACAAGGAAAATTGTCGACTGAGATGAATCATAGACGCAAATGAGAATTATATGTGCAAGGGGCCAAATTTATAAAGAGTAAAATCTCCAAACTCATAAGGAGTGAAATCTAAGGAGTTGCATTCATATTGGGCACAAAATACCAATGGAGAGTTTTTATGGGAGTAATGTCGGGGTGCCACTCTATACTTATGGGAGTAATGCCTAGGTATTGGACAAGGTTATCACCTTTCATCACAAGGCAATTTTGGGAGCTAAACTCATGCTTTATCTAAATCATTAAGGAGAGATACCCAGGCATAAGAGATATAACTGGGGCCAAACTCACCATCATTAACCAAAATCCTATCCATCATTGGGCACTAAAGCGTTGAGAAGTTTTATCCTTAACCAATACTTATTAAGTATTGACGGCTGAGATCATTGGGCATAAAACACCATCTGACACTTTTATCTTTTATGGATTTAGCGTCCGTGAGTCAAATACAAGAGGAGTTTTACAGGCACAAAAGCGATGAGAAGCAATTATACTTAAGCACTTCTTGAGTGTTATCTGCTAATAAGTTTTATCATCGGGTGCCAAACGGATAAGATTTTATCATTAACCAAAGTTTTATCAGCATTGTTGGCTGAGATTTAAAAGTCGTAAAGTTTATCTCCACGAAGTTAAATTCGACCGTACGATTTATGCTCATGCAATATGAAGACCCGTCCGTACCTATAAATGGAGGAAGAAGTCATCATCTAAATTCATGCTTGGAAGTTTGGTTTACTTCTACAGTGTGTCGAGAGTCTGCAAGTTTCGACCGAGAAAAAGAGAGAGTTGGACGGCTAATCGAGACGCTCCAACGACATTCGAGGATCCTGATTTATTCTTGGTGTAATTCTTCCAATTATTATTGTTATTTTGTTATTATCTCTCTGCAATTTTAGGATGAACCCCATGTTTTTAATTATTTTATTTTAGGATATTATTATTGAAGGAAAATATTGTGAACCCTTATTTTATTATTGAATTTCTGTTGATCAATTTTTAATTATGTTTAATGATTTTGATTTAATTATTTGAATTTCTGAGTAAGTAATTACCAATTTGTGGACTACTTGATTTCATATTTTATTTAGTTAAATTAAACGATTTATTGTGCAATTAAAAATTGACATAGGTATAATAACTAGTGTGTGGAGAATTAGATCTGTGTGATCCGTTAATCTATACTAGTTTGTGGAGTGATTAATAGTCTAGGATTTTCATATTAATGCATCTTAAATTTAATCCCATCTACATGAATACTAGTTTGTGGGACTTCATTTTTTATTAAATTTAAGATAGTTTGATTTGCTTGATTAAATAGTAGAATTACTAGTTTGTGGACTCTATGATTTTAATCTTTTAAATTAATAACTATAAATTCCTAATCCATCTTAAGAATTTTAATTTATCTTTTATGGTTCACATATTTATCCTTAATTTATTATCATCCTTAGACCTAACTTCAACACCATTATCTTATCTTATTATTATCTTATTTTTAATATATATTTTATAATTAAAAACTTATCTTCAAAACATATGTTTTTTCTCTCTTATTAATTTATAAAATCAGATATTGAATTAATAATATTCCTCGTGGGTTCGACACTCTTTACTCCTATTTACTATATTACTTGAGCGACTAGTGCACTTGCTAGCGGATTTATTTTTCTACATCATTTTACGCATCAAGGACGATGGGAAAGTCACGGCTAGGAGGAGATGGGAAGACTTCATCCATCACCGCCGCCGCCCACTGATGAAATTCGTTGCTCCACTTCATCGAGGAACGTCACACACGCATACGCGTCCCCCAACGGTCCCCTTCTCACCTTCTCCGTCGCCCCCTCTCCTGTCTCTCCTTCTCCCCTACTTCCGCCACCCCTTCTCCCCTTCCCTCTACCTTGCAACCGTCGCCTCCTTTTACCTTCATCGAGGAATGTCACACACGCGGATGCGTCCCCCCAGCGGTCCCCTTCTCGCCTTCTCCGCTGCCCCCTCTCCTGTATTCCCTTCTCCCCTACTTTCTCCACCCCCTTCTCCCCTTCCCTCTCCCCTGCAACCATCGCCTCCTTTTACCCTACGACCTTCCCTCTCCCCATAGCGATGGTGGGCTCGACGACACGGGGAACTCAACTACCTGACGATGTCCGTTGGCTTCTCCTGCTCTGACAAAAGCTGCGGCGTCTACTTCGTCAGCGGGATGCGGCCACCATGGCTGCGGGCATGGAGTTCGCCGCACCTGCACCTCTCGAGGAGCTGGTCGAGGCCTTGCGCCATCTCACGGACAACCTGAGCATCGCTGGACCTGGACTTCTGCATGGACGCATGCATCGCCCTGCACCCTTCTACCAGCGGTGGAGGCAGCAGCCCGCCCCGCAAGGTTGGGGTCCACTGTGCGTGCTTTCTGCGTGGAGCCCCTTCTTTAGAGATGTCTCCTTGAAGCTCGCCGAGGCAGGTCTAGCTAGGGTGGAGCTAAAGGAGCTGCTCGTGGACATGGAGGTGGGCTGAGGCGCTGGTCCTAGTGCTCGGGGTACCTCACCGGCCACGGAATGAACGAGAAAAAAAATGAGGAATGGAACACATGCAGTCGTCCCGCACTGCGTAATATTGTGGAGTACCAAATTATCCACCCTTTGAGAATTTATCTTGTAAGGCCATCCTTATGAATGGTCAAGTTATGTGGTGTAACCCATAGGGATACATTTTTTGCATCTTCCATATGTAATAAGACACTTTTACCTATGGTACACTAGGAGGAGTTCACTAGTGCCTTCCGAGGTCCATATGTATGTTATGTTTCATCATATTTAACATAAGCAAGCTTTCTTTAATTCTAGTATCATGATCTTGAGCATGAGGTGACAACCCACATCGGAGACCCTTCTCGGTGCCTCGTGGTACATTGGCTGCCCCTTCGGACTTTAAGCACCCAAGCGTCTGCATTAGCGCCACAACGCGGTAATGCCACGGACTCATGACGAGTTGTCCAACACTTTGGTTATGTTCATAATCGAATGCCTATAAGATCGACTCTCGGCATAGTCGTCTCGACCATAAACTTCCGTTGCTACTCAAAACAAGCTTAGCTAGGTGCTTATTCGCCTAATCTCCGCACGAGGTCTAGTGTTCGAGAATGATCTGGTGACAGGTGGTATCAGCTCAGATCACCATGTGACGATGACTCGCTTGTGTCGTCGCAAAGTGCCCTAGAGTAGAAAAAGTACTTCTGCTCAAAAACTCTACTATGCTCAAAAAGTACCATGGACGCAATGCGCTCAAGTGCCAGGATTAACGCCGCAACGCGCTAATACCACGGACCCATAATGAGTAGTCCAACACTTTGGTCATGTTCGTAATTGAATGTCTATTAGAGCGATTATCGGCATAGTCGTCTCGACCATAGACTTCCGCTGCTACTCAAAACAAGTTTGGCTATGATAGTGAAATTGAGGGGTGTAGTGATAACTTGCTGATTTTGGGGTCAAATTTCATATTTTTCAATTTTTGATTTAACTCCCTAATTCACTTTCTACTGCAAGTATACAGGTCAATTGTAGTCTACCCAAATGTCGTATCCATAGTGATTTGAAACCTAAGACTCCCTAAACAATCTAGATTAGCCTTAACTAAAGTTAAAATTCTAAGAAATTGAATGAAAGTTCAAACTGATTTCTTTAAATGGCCAATATGATAACTATTTTTTGATTTTTGAAAAGTTATCTAAACTGAATTGTAAATGCTAAACTAAGAGCTAAAAGGGTTTATCTATCAATGAGAAAGGTTCTTCTAGGAGTTGGGGTTCATCTAATTTAATTATGGATGGAATGGAACAAGTTATCAATATGTGTCAATTTTAATCCAACTTGAAAATGGGCTGTTATCACAGCAATATAAACCAGAACTAATCATCATATTCTCATATGATTGATTAGCTAAGTTGAATTAGAAAAGATCCTCATTGAAATCAAGTCAACATTAAGTTCAAAAGTTTAGTTCCTTGCTGAATTTCAACAATTTAATGAAATCTGAAATGATAACATTCAATTTCACTTTGAAAATGAGGGGAATGCTTCAATCAACTTAACAGGGATGAAATCAATCCAATATTAGTGCAAATGCTTCTTGGTTTATCTCTAAACTACAAGGGGATTTTAAATCAACCTCTCAGCTGCAAATTCAAATGAAATTCACATTTTCACTAAAGGATTGAATGAAATCAGCACCCAATTACACATGGGAATTCAACAAATTTTTATTGCTCCTTTGTTCATCTCTGAATCTCAAGGAAGGCCAAAAGACCACCTCTTAGTGGTAGGTTAAAACAGGGTTTAACAATGAAAATCAGATTTCCTCTAAATTCAGGAAAGCAGCAACCAAAAAAATTCAGAAATCAGCACCTAGCAAACATTGGAATTCAACACATGTCACTCATTGGAATTCAGAGTTGCCATTGCTCTTTGGTTCATCTCTGAACAACAAAGTATCCCTAGGATTCACTTCTCAGTGATTTAATGAGATCAAGGGTTTACAACACAAACAGAATCCAAAGATTCAGGAAATCAGATTTGAAATCACAATTGAAATTCAGAAATCAGCATTGAGAAGTTTGCAATAATTCATGGATTAAAAACTTGGAAACACCATTGCCTCTTGATTCATTTCTAAACAAGAATGAAACCTTAAATAACCTCTCAGTTATCAATTGAATCAGGGCTCAACAATGATGAAAACAGAAAACAGAAATAAAAAATCAGATTGGGGAAAAGTAGATTTCAGAATTCAAGAAATCAGATTCTTAATTGGATTAGAACCTAGAAACTTTGCATCGATTCATGATTCATTTCTGAACAAGATTAGATCAAATGACAACTTCTCAGTTGTAGATATAATCAGGACCTTACAATGACAAGAATCAGGTTTATATCAATATAGAAATCAGCAATCAGAATTGATATCAATGTAGGAATTCAGACTTGTCTATATCCATCCACAATTAATCTAGACTACTACCATATCCTAGGAGACATAGAATTTAGCTCCTCATAATTACAAACATAGATACAAAATGGAATGAAGAATATAAACTATCCATCCTGGAATCAGGGCTGTTCTGCAAAAATCAGCTTCTTCTCCACTCAGCTCCACTTCAGCTTCCTGTCCAGCAGCCCTTCAAAATGGAGGCTCCCCCTTGATTCCAAGGTTTCTTCAGATTATATATGGCCTTTAATCACCCTTAGATTAGCATTCAAATGTCCCATAATTTCTGATGTGAGCCACCTGTCCTCTGGAGCAGAAAAATGTCCCAATGACAGCTTTTTTTGGACAGCAAAAAGTAGGTGGTCCCCCCTCCTTTTTGGCTCAATTCACACTTCTTTTCCCTGTTAGAAAATCCACAACAGCAAACGTCAAAGTCCTCTAATAAGAAATAAACAAATAAGGATTAGGACAACAAGTAAAATCAGCTCAAACATCAAGTATGGTTAAGTGTTGTGCAGAGTTGCAAATCAAGGTTAAAAATGATAACTTATCAATGCCCGGAATGATAACTTTGCATAAATCTTGAAAAATGATCAAATATGGGTGGTTCAGAGCATTGAAGGCATCAAATGGATTAGGGTGGCAAGTGAGTGAAGTCAGAAATCAAATATGAATAAGATTTTATAGGAATGATAACTTGGGTGCCAAAACGATAACTTAATTGCCTTAAAAACGATAACTTGTCATAACTTTTGTTGTGTTTATCCAAATGTGATCAAATTTGAACAACAATGAGTTAGGACAATAATATAATGATTGCCTAAGGCCTTTGTGCAGAATTGATAGCTTTGCATGCCGAAATGACAGTTTTGCCCTTTAACGATAACTTGGCATTGAAAAAATGATAACTTGTTCAAATGGACTTAAACTTTTGCACAAGTTGAGATATGATCATCCAAATATGATTCATGCATGATAATAATGGATTTAGGGCAAGAAAATCATTGAAAATTAGTTCACTCAAAATAATGATAACTTGGCATATAGCAGTGATAACTTGTCCTAAAAATGATAACTTGGCATAAAATTTAATTATTTATGGATTTTGGCATTTCAGAACCTCTATGCACATGGAATTAAGTATAAAATGAGGAAGATCAACTAGTTATCACAATCTATGCATTTCAAACATAATTGGTCAAAAGTTGGGCAATTAAGGGGCTCGATATGGGTGAAATGCATCCAAAATTGGATAAAAACCTATATTGATCAGCTAGTGATTAAACTCCCCCAAGTTTAGCCTTTTGCTTGTCCTCAAGCAAAACATTCAGAAATTAAGGACAAACTTGAATTAATAGTCCACAAATGAATTGAAAATCAGCTGAATTAAGTCCAATGAGTTTCCCACTTTGCCAATACTTCATTCTTTCCAAAAACTGAATTTTTAGCTAGGGAATCACAGAGGCTAAAGCAAATTTAAGCCATGAAAGAAGTACTAGCAATAACATATTTGAATTATAGGAATTGTCAACTTTACTACAAGGTTGAACTACAAATCCCTTCATGAGCAGATTTTCATTGCTTAAACAGGTTTAACACCTGACTTTTATTCATGGAATGCAAGTAAACAGGTCAAGGCTTGATTTTTATTCATGCTTTCTTTAGGAGAGATTCCTTTGAAAGTTTTGCTCTCCTAATTTTTTTTCTTTATTGCATTGAAGAGAGATTCTTTTGGAAGTTTTGCTCTCTTCCTTTTTTCTATGCATGCATGCAACTTTTTACTTTTCTTTTTTCTCATTTTTCTATCATGTTCATGAAGTGAGCAATAGTTCAAACTCAAGTATAGTTTAGATCCCTTTATCCAAAAAGTCAAGTTTTCCTATTTAACATGGAAGCAAGAGTCTTGATTCCCTTCTAGACATCTGATTTACTAATTCAATCCATAAGTATCAGCTAGTGTGACCCACAAAAAGAAAAAAAATTCAGCTGAAAGTTTATTCAAATGCATCTGAATTGAATAGTCAATTAAAGCAACAAGACTAATGACCAAGTTGGCCACTTAGTATTGGAGTGTACCAACTGTCATAATGAAGTATTTTACCCATTTCAGAGTTAAAATAAGTGAAGGAATTGAATTGAACTCGATTAGTGATAACTAATGATAACTTGTGATAATCGGATGATAACCAATGATAACTTGCAAAAACCTACTAATAACCTAGTGATAAATGATATATGGACATTAAAATCAATTAAAAACATGGTGTAAAAGTTAGAAAAGCACCAGGTTTTCTCCCCCAAGCTAGCCTCAACACTATCCACAGTGTTGGAAAGTTAAGGCAAGGGAGAGGGTTGTGAGGGTATGAAATATATGGAATTTGCATTTTGTCCCTTCCAATGGGTCTTGCATTTCAATCCTACTCTTCATGTGTTCCATACTTCATGAATTGCATCTAATCCTGCAGAGAAATAAGAGAGATCAGTGGGGTATTCAATATCAAAATTTTAGATGCATAATTCAACAAGGCAATGGGATTCACTAAAATTCACTGAAATTCAACTGAGGTGGATTGGGACAACTGATATGCATGATGATTCAGATATTACTATGATGATTTCAGCATGAATGAAGAGATAATATCAGTTATCAATGGGATTTCAGTGAGAAGAATGAAAATTAAGGGTAGGGGTACTCCCTTCTTGTCAATCTATGGATGGATCTAATTCCTCCCTTCTTTATTCCTGCAAAACAGAAAAGTTAAGTGTAAAATAACTTGGGTTATCTCCCAAGGAGTGCCCTGCTTTAATGTCTTAGGCTGGACATCTTTCCACTTGAATTCAACTAGGTAGAATTGACAAATCTTGCAAACTCAGCACCTCCTTAGCTGAATCTTGAGCTGTGGGATTATATAGCTTCAACCTCTATCCATTGACCTTGAATATGTCATCTTTATCATTCAGAAGGTCCACAGCTCCATAAGGATAAATTTTGTGGACTTTGAAGGGTCCACTCCAGCTTGATTTCAACTTTCCAGGAAATAGTTTCAACCTTCAATTAAACAACAATACCAAGTCTCCAACCTTGAATTCCTTCTTCAGAATTCTGCTATCATGCCATCTCTTGGTCCTTTCCTTGTAAAATTCTGAATTATGGTAGGTATTTATCCTAATCTCATCCAACTCATCAATTTGGAGAAGCCTCTTTTGTCCACATGCTTGCATATCAAAATTGAGTGCCTTTACTGCCCAATATGCCTTATGCTTCAACTCAATTGGTAGATGACATGTCTTTCCATAAACCAATTTGTAAGGAGAAGTGCCTATAGAGATTTTATAGGCTATCCTATATGCCCAAAGTGCCTCGTTTAGCCTCAAACTCCAATCTTTTCTTGTCAATGATACTGTTTTCTCCAATATGGCCTTGATTTTCTTATTTGAAATTTCTGTTTGGCCACTTGTTTGAGGATGATATGCTGTTGAGACTTTGTGCTTAACTCCATATTTGTTTAGGAGGTTCTCAAAACACTTTTCAATGAAGTGGCTGCTTCCATCACTTATAACCACCCTTAGAGTTCCAAATCTTAGGAAGATTACATCCTTGAACAACTTGATAACAGCCCTGGAATCAGCAACTGTTGTGGGGATGACTTCTATCCATTTGGATACATAATCAATAGACAACAATATAAATTTGTATCCAAAGGAGCTAGGAAAGGGACCCATGTAATCTATACCCCAAACATAAAAAAATTCAACTTCTAGGATTTCATTTTGTGACATTTCATTCCTCTTGAAAATTGAGCATGCCCTTTGACACACATCACAAATTTTCACATACAAATGGACATCTTTGAATAAACTAGGCCAATAGAAGCCAGCTTGAAGGATTTTTGCAGCTGTCTTTTGTGTTGCACCATGCCCACCATATGGAGATGAGTGGCAAGCCTCCAAGGTTTCCTGGATCAGGAGACTTTTTGAACAAGAGGGGATCATCCCAATTGAAGTCTTTCAAGTCATGGAAGAATTTCTTCTTCTGTTGGTAGGTGTAATCAGAAGGAATGATTCCACATGCCAAGTAATTGACAATATCAACATACCAAGGGGTAGGGGCAGCTGATATGGCCATTAGGAAATCATCTGGGAATGAATCATTGATAGGAATTGATGGAGAATCCTGAATTCCTTCCATTCTTGACAAGTAATCAGCAACCAAATTTTCTATCCCTCTTTTGTCCCTGATTTCAACATAAAATTTTTGTAGCAATACGATCCATCTTGTGAGCCTTGGCTTGGATTCCTTCTTGTTGATCAGGTGCCTAACTACCTGGTGATCAGTGAAGACAATTACTTTGGATCCAATTAGATAAGACCTGAATTTGTCAAAGGCAAACACAACAGCCAACAATTCCTTTTCAGTGGTGGCATAGTTGACTTGGGCTTCATCCAATGTCTAACATATAACATAATGCTTCTTCTCCCTAGTTTGCCCCAGCACATCCCCTACTGCCTGGTCAGAAGCATCACACATGATCTCAAAGGGCAATGCTCAATCTGGTGGCTGCACTATGGGAGCTGAAGTGAGAGCTTCCTTCAAGTGGTTGAAAGCCTTTAAGCATTCCTCATCAAAATTGAACTCCACATCTTTGGCTAGCAACCTTGTGAGGGGTCTGGTTATCATTGAAAAGTTTTTAATGAATCTTCTATAGAAGCCTACATGCCCCAAGAAACTCCTTATAGCCTTCACATTCTTTGGAGGAGGCAACTTCTCAATTGCCTCAATCTTTGCCTTGTCCATTTCAATCCCTCTACTAGATACAATGTGGCCCAATACCACTCTTTCTTGAACCATGAAGTGGCACTTTTCCCAATTCAGAATTAGATTGGATTCTCTACACCTTTGTAACACTTTAGTCAAATTTTCCAAATAGGCCTCAAAGAAATCTCCATAAACTGAAAAGCCATCCATGAACACCTCCATAATGTCCTCAATGAAGTCTGAAAAGATGGACATCATACACCTCTAAAATGTGGCAGGGGCATTGCACAATCCAAATGGCATCCTCCTATATGCAAATGTCCCATATGGACAAGTGAAGGTAGTTTTGTGTTGGTCTTGTGGATGGATGAGGATCTGTAGAAAACCTGAATAACCATCCAAATAACAAAAGTGAGAGTCTCTTACCAATCTCTCCAACATTTGATCAATGAAAGGAAGTGGGAAGTGATCCTTCCTGGTTGCTTTGTTCAATTTCCTGAAATCAATGCACATCCTCCAACCTGTGACTGTCCTGGTGGGTATGAGTTCATTAGAATATGATTTGACTACTGTAATACTTTCTTTCTTGGGTACCACTTGGACAAAGCTGACCCATTCACTATCTGAAATGGAGTAAAACTTCCTTTTTGACAACTTCCTTCATAATTGGGTTGAATCTTCTTTAGCATTCAATGGAGGGCTTGTAGCTGTTCTCCATGGGGATCCTATGCATGCAAATTGAGGGATTGATACCCTTAATGTCATCAATGGAGTAGCCAATTACCTCCTTGTACAGCCTTAGTTTTTTTAGCAACTCTTCAACTTGATTCTTTGGCAAGTTTGCATTGATAATAACTGGAAATGTTGAATTCTCCCCCAAGAATTCATACTTCAGGTTGTTGGAGAGAGGCTTGAGTTTCAATTTGGAAGAATTTGCTTGAGCTGAGTTGCCTTGTTCAGCAGTGATAACTTCCTGTACTTGGTGCTGATTTCTTGAATTTTCCACTGATGTTGAAAGATTCAATACTGATTGGTATGTTGTAGCCTTTGGATCCTCCAATTCCTTCAAATGATCAAACATAAGGTACCTTTGCAATGGATCTTCAATGGGTATTATTGCTGAGGCCTGCTCCACAATTTGATCAATCTGTCCATCCCCAAAATCATCTTGTTGACAAGTTGACCTACTGATAAATTGTGCAAGGTTGAACTCTATCCTGTCTTCACCAATTTGGAAGGTCAATCTCCCCTTCTTAACATCAATGACAGCTCCAACAGTGGCAAGAAAGGGTCTTCCAAGCAAGATGGGTGTATTCAAATCCTCATCCATATCCAAAACTACAAAGTCCACTGGTATATAAAATTTTCCAACCTTTAGGGGTATGTCTTCAATGATTCCATGGGAATATTTGATGGACCTATCAGCCAGCTGTAGAGACATGTTGGTGGGCTTCATATCTCCTACTTCAAGTTTCCTGCATAGGGACAAGGGTATAACACTTACAGAAGCACCCAAGTCACACATGGCCCTTTGAATTTTTCTATTTTCTATCTCACATGGAATGTAGAAACTTCCTGGATCCTTCAACTTAGGAGGTAGCTTGTTTTGAATTATTGCAGAAGCTTCTTCAGTTAGTGCAATAGTCTCACATTCCACAATTCTCCTCTTCTTGGTTAGGATTTCCTTCAAAAATTTTGCATATGAAGGCATCTCTTGAATGGCTTCAACAAATGGCACATTGATGTATAGCTTCTTCAATATTTCTAAAAACCTTCCATATTGTTGATCCTGCTTGGCCTTTACCAACCTTTGAGGGAATGGCACTTTGTCAAAAATTCTTCCATTGGCTTCATTTTGAAAACTCTTTTTCTAACTTCTCACAGCAGCCCCTTCAATTCCCTTTTCTTTAAGTTCTGGACAAGAGTGTTCCTCAGCTGAATTGCCTTCCACATTCTTGAAATTTGAATTCTCTTGAGTTGGATTGGCCTCTACATTTTGCATTGGCTCTTCAACTAACCTTCCACTCCTAAGTTGAATGGCTTTGGCTTGTTCTTTAGGGTTCATTTCTGGCTATCCAGGAAAGAATAAAGGGGTCTTGCTGAAGTGCTGACCTGCTGAGCAATCTGATTTTCCAGCATCTTGTGATTGGCACTCATGGTTTCCAATCTAGAATTGATTTTCAATATTTTCTCTCCTTGGCTGTCCTGCTTCTTCAAGATTTGTTGTAGCATCTCATTTATTTCAGTTTGGAATTGGGAAGCCTGACTTTGAGAAGGCTGCTCATAGGAGGTCCTTTGCATTGGAACATTTGAGGGTTGAGTTGCATATGGATGTGGCTGGTTTCTTGGCAAAATATTGGGCTGTCAATTAGAATTTTGCATTGGTGGCCCTTGATAATGGTTGGCATTGTAGGAAAAGTAAGGATGATTCCTATTCTCTGGAGTATAGAATTCAGAAGGGCGTTTTGCTCCATAATTTCCCACTGCATTGACTGAATCAATGGTTTGCTCATATTGTTGCATTATAAGGTTGCAACTTTCTGTGGCATGGCCTTGATTACCACACACATCACATCTGGATTCAGTTGTTGTAACCTTGCTGACATTGGGAGTGAGGTTCAGCTTCTCCAGGGCTTTGTATAGCATTTCTTCAAATTGAATGGATATGTTGTTCACTGAATCCTGGATAGGAGGACTCCTTGTCCTGTCATGGGTAAGAAAGTGATGATTCTTTGCAATATTCTCTATCAATTGATAAGCTTCATCAATATTCTTTGATGCAAAGATGCCTCCGCAACTGTGTCAAGTGCAACCTTGGATGGATAATTCAGCCCCTTATGGAAGTAATTAACAAGTTGCCACTTCTCAAAACCATGGTGTGGACATGCCCTCAATAGCCCCTGAAGTCTTTGTCATGCCTCAAATATTTTCCTGGTCCAATTGGTAAACCCTGACTATTTGATCCCTAAAATTGTCAGTCTTGGAGGAGGGAAGAATTCTGATAGAAACAATTGCATAATTGACTCCCAAGTGGCCAACTCTTCAGGTTTGAGGGTCTTGTACCAGATTTTGACCTTGTCCTTGAGTGAAAAAGGGAATAGCCTCATATAGACAGAGTTCATTGGAGTGTTGTTGAAGTGGACTGTGCTGCAAATCTCCTTGAAGTTGTCCAAATGTGAGGCTGGATCCTCAGCCCCTAATCCAGAGAATTGATATTGCCTAATCATAGTAATAAGTGCTGGATTGACTTCAAAATTTGCCACAGGTGCTTGGCCTCCATCTCCAATTTGATTCCTGGCATTGCTAGGTGAGTAGCAATCCTTCAAAGTCCTTGGTGCAGCGATATTGTCTTGCTCCTCTTCTTCTTCTTCTAATATCCTTCTCCATACCTCAAGCCTTTGCAATTTCCTTCTTCTTAGATATCTTCTTTCAGGCTCAGGATCTGATTGGTAATATTCCTCTTGATTGTCCAAATCCTGCATAAATGAATTCAGAAGTATCAAATTGAGAAAAGAAAGAAAACTAGACAAGAATGGAAAATTTGGAATGATAACTTGCAAAAACTGAAAATTGGCCTAACGAATGGACCAAAAACTAATCTAAACTATCTAAGTTAGTCTAATTTACCTCAAATCCCCGGAAAGGTGCCAAAAACTTGATAGTGAAATTGAGGAGTGTAGTGATAACTTGCTGATTTTGGGGTCAAATTTCAAATTTTCAATTTTTGATTTAACTCCCTAATTCACTTTCTACTGCAAGTATACAGGTCAATTGTAGTCTACCCAAATATCGTATCCATAGTGATTTGAAGCCTAAGACTCCCTAAACAATTTAGATTAGTCTTAACTAAAGTTAAAATTCCAAGAAATTGAAAGAAAGTTCAAACCGATTTCTTGAAATGGCCAAAATGATAACTGTTTTTGGATTTTTGAAAAGTTATCTAAACTGAATTGTAAATGCTAAACTAATAGCTAAAAGGGTTTATCTATCAATGAGGAAGGTTCTCCTAGGAGTTGGGGTTCATCTAATTTAATTATGGATGAAATGGAACAAGTTATCAATATGTGTCAATTTTAATCCAACTTGAAAATGGGCTGTTATCACAGCAATATAAACCAGAACTAATCATCATATTCTCATATGATTGATTAGCTAAGTTGAATTAGAAAAGATCCTCATTGAAATCAAGTCAACATTAAGTTCAAAAGTTTAGTTCCTTGCTGAATTTCAACAATTTAATGAAATCTGAAATGATAACATTCAATTTCACTTTGAAAATGAGGGGAATGCTTCAATCAACTTAACAGGGATGAAATCAATCCAATATTAGTGCAAATGCTTCTTGGTTTATCTCTAAACTACAAGGGGATTTTAAATCAACCTCTCAGCTGCAAATTCAAATGAAATTCACATTTTCACTAAAGGATTGAATGAAATCAGCACCCAATTACACATGGGAATTCAACAAATTTTTATTGCTCCTTTGTTCATCTCTGAATCTCAAGGAAGGCCAAAAGACCACCTCTTAGTGGTAGGTTAAAACAGGGTTTAACAATGAAAATCAGATTTCCTCTAAATTCAGGAAAGCAGCAACAAAAAAAATTCAGAAATCAGCACCTAGCAAACATTGGAATTCAACACATGTCACTCATTGGAATTCAGAGTTGCCATTGCTCTTTGGTTCATCTCTGAACAACAAAGTATCCCTAGGATTCACTTCTCAGTGATTTAATGAGATCAAGGGTTTACAACACAAACAGAATCCAAAGATTCAGGAAATCAGATTTGAAATCACAATTGAAATTCAGAAATCAGCATTGAGAAGTTTGCAATAATTCATGGATTAAAAACTTGGAAACACCATTGCCTCTTGATTCATTTCTAAACAAGAATGAAACCTTAAATAACCTCTCAGTTATCAATTGAATCAGGGCTCAACAATGATGAAAACAGAAAACAGAAATAAAAAATCAGATTGGGGAAAAGTAGATTTCAGAATTCAAGAAATCAGATTCTTAATTGGATTAGAACCTAGAAACTTTGCATCGATTCATGATTCATTTCTGAACAATATTAGATCAAATGACAACTTCTCAGTTGTAGATATAATCAGGACCTTACAATGACAAGAATCAGGTTTATATCAATATAGAAATCAGCAATCAGAATTGATATCAATGTAGGAATTCAGACTTGTCTATATCCATCCACAATTAATCTAGACTACTACCATATCCTAGGAGACATAGAATTTAGCTCCTCATAATTACAAACATAGATACAAAATGGAATGAAGAATATAAACTATCCATCCTGGAATCAGGGCTGTTCTGCAAAAATCAGCTTCTTCTCCACTCAGCTCCACTTCAGCTTCCTGTCCAGCAGCCCTTCAAAATGGAGGCTCCCCCTTGATTCCAAGGTTTCTTCAGATTATATATGGCCTTTAATCACCCTTAGATTAGCATTCAAATGTCCCATAATTTCTGATGTGAGCCACCTGTCCTCTGGAGCAGAAAAATGTCCCAATGACAGCTTTTTTTGGACAGCAAAAAGTAGGTGGTCCCCCCTCCTTTTTGGCTCAATTCACACTTCTTTTCCCTGTTAGAAAATCCACAACAGCAAACGTCAAAGTCCTCTAATAAGAAATAAACAAATAAGGATTAGGACAACAAGTAAAATCAGCTCAAACATCAAGTATGGTTAAGTGTTGTGCAGAGTTGCAAATCAAGGTTAAAAATGATAACTTATCAATGCCCGGAATGATAACTTTGCATAAATCTTGAAAAATGATCAAATATGGATGGTTCAGAGCATTGAAGGCATCAAATGGATTAGGGTGGCAAGTGAGTGAAGTCAGAAATCAAATATGAATAAGATTTTATAGGAATGATAACTTGGGTGCCAAAACGATAACTTAATTGCCTTAAAAACGATAACTTGTCATAACTTTTGTTGTGTTTATCCAAATGTGATCAAATTTGAACAACAATGAGTTAGGACAATAATATAATGATTGCCTAAGGCCTTTGTGCAGAATTGATAGCTTTGCATGCCGAAATGACAGTTTTGCCCTTTAACGATAACTTGGCATTGAAAAAATGATAACTTGTTCAAATGGACTTAAACTTTTGCACAAGTTGAGATATGATCATCCAAATATGATTCATGCATGATAATAATGGATTTAGGGCAAGAAAATCATTGAAAATTAGTTCACTCAAAATAATGATAACTTGGCATATAGCAGTGATAACTTGTCCTAAAAATGATAACTTGGCATAAAATTTAATTATTTATGGATTTTGGCATTTCAGAACCTCTATGCACATGGAATTAAGTATAAAATGAGGAAGATCAACTAGTTATCACAATCTATGCATTTCAAACATAATTGGTCAAAAGTTGGGCAATTAAGGGGCTCGATATGGGTGAAATGCATCCAAAATTGGATAAAAACCTATATTGATCAGCTAGTGATTAAACTCCCCAAAGTTTAGCCTTTTGCTTGTCCTCAAGCAAAACATTCAGAAATTAAGGACAAACTTGAATTAATAGTCCACAAATGAATTGAAAATCAGCTGAATTAAGTCCAATGAGTTTCCCACTTTGCCAATACTTCATTCTTTCCAAAAACTGAATTTTTAGCTAGGGAATCACAAAGGCTAAAGCAAATTTAAGCCATGAAAGAAGTACTAGCAATAACATATTTGAATTATAGGAATTGTCAACTTTACTACAAGGTTGAACTACAAATCCCTTCATGAGCATATTTTCATTGCTTAAACAGGTTTAACACCTGACTTTTATTCATGGAATGCAAGTAAACAGGTCAAGGCTTGATTTTTATTCATGCTTTCTTTAGGAGAGATTCCTTTGAAAGTTTTGCTCTCCTAATTTTTTTTCTTTATTGCATTGAAGAGAGATTCTTTTGGAAGTTTTGCTCTCTTCCTTTTTTCTATGCATGCATGCAACTTTTTACTTTTCTTTTTTCTCATTTTTCTATCATGTTCATGAAGTGAGCAATAGTTCAAACTCAAGTATAGTTTAGATCCCTTTATCCAAAAAGTCAAGTTTTCCTATTTAACATGGAAGCAAGAGTCTTGATTCCCTTCTAGACATCTGATTTACTAATTCAATCCATAAGTATCAGCTAGTGTGACCCACAAAAAGAAAAAAAATTCAGCTGAAAGTTTATTCAAATGCATCTGAATTGAATAGTCAATTAAAGCAACAAGACTAATGACCAAGTTGGCCACTTAGTATTGGAGTGTACCAACTGTCATAATGAAGTATTTTACCCATTTCAGAGTTAAAATAAGTGAAGGAATTGAATTGAACTCGATTAGTGATAACTAATGATAACTTGTGATAATCGGATGATAACCAATGATAACTTGCAAAAACCTACTAATAACCTAGTGATAAATGATATATGGACATTAAAATCAATTAAAAACATGGTGTAAAAGTTAGAAAAGCACCAGGTTTTCTCCCCCAAGCTAGCCTCAACACTATCCACAGTGTTGGAAAGTTAAGGCAAGGGAGAGGGTTGTGAGGGTATGAAATATATGGAATTTGCATTTTGTCCCTTCCAATGGGTCTTGCATTTCAATCCTACTCTTCATGTGTTCCATACTTCATGAATTGCATCTAATCCTGCAGAGAAATAAGAGAGATCAGTGGGGTATTCAATATCAAAATTTTAGATGCATAATTCAACAAGGCAATGGGATTCACTAAAATTCACTGAAATTCAACTGAGGTGGATTGGGACAACTGATATGCATGATGATTCAGATATTACTATGATGATTTCAGCATGAATGAAGAGATAATATCAGTTATCAATGGGATTTCAGTGAGAAGAATGAAAATTAAGGGTAGGGGTACTCCCTTCTTGTCAATCTATGGATGGATCTAATTCCTCCCTTCTTTATTCCTGCAAAACAGAAAAGTTAAGTGTAAAATAACTTGGGTTATCTCCCAAGGAGTGCCCTGCTTTAATGTCTTAGGCTGGACATCTTTCCACTTGAATTCAACTAGGTAGAATTGACAAATCTTGCAAACTCAGCACCTCCTTAGCTGAATCTTGAGCTGTGGGATATATAGCTTCAACCTCTATCCATTGACCTTGAATATGTCATCTTTATCATTCAGAAGGTCCACAGCTCCATAAGGATAAATTTTGTGGACTTTGAAGGGTCCACTCCAGCTTGATTTCAACTTTCCAGGAAATAGTTTCAACCTTCAATTAAACAACAATACCAAGTCTCCAACCTTGAATTCCTTCTTCAGAATTCTGCTATCATGCCATCTCTTGGTCCTTTCCTTGTAAAATTCTGAATTATGGTAGGTATTTATCCTAATCTCATCCAACTCATCAATTTGGAGAAGCCTCTTTTGTCCACATGCTTGCATATCAAAATTGAGTGCCTTTACTGCCCAATATGCCTTATGCTTCAACTCAATTGGTAGATGACATGTCTTTCCATAAACCAATTTGTAAGGAGAAGTGCCTATAGAGATTTTATAGGCTATCCTATATGCCCAAAGTGCCTCGTTTAGCCTCAAACTCCAATCTTTTCTTGTCAATGATACTGTTTTCTCCAATATGGCCTTGATTTTCTTATTTGAAATTTCTGTTTGGCCACTTGTTTGAGGATGATATGCTGTTGAGACTTTGTGCTTAACTCCATATTTGTTTAGGAGGTTCTCAAAACACTTTTCAATGAAGTGGCTGCTTCCATCACTTATAACCACCCTTAGAGTTCCAAATCTTAGGAAGATTACATCCTTGAACAACTTGATAACAGCCCTGGAATCAGCAACTGTTGTGGGGATGACTTCTATCCATTTGGATACATAATCAATAGACAACAATATAAATTTGTATCCAAAGGAGCTAGGAAAGGGACCCATGTAATCTATACCCCAAACATAAAAAAATTCAACTTCTAGGATTTCATTTTGTGACATTTCATTCCTCTTGAAAATTGAGCATGCCCTTTGACACACATCACAAATTTTCACATACAAATGGACATCTTTGAATAAACTAGGCCAATAGAAGCCAGCTTGAAGGATTTTTGCAGCTGTCTTTTGTGTTGCACCATGCCCACCATATGGAGATGAGTGGCAAGCCTCCAAGGTTTCCTGGATCAGGAGACTTTTTGAACAAGAGGGGATCATCCCAATTGAAGTCTTTCAAGTCATGGAAGAATTTCTTCTTCTGTTGGTAGGTGTAATCAGAAGGAATGATTCCACATGCCAAGTAATTGACAATATCAACATACCAAGGGGTAGGGGCAGCTGATATGGCCATTAGGAAATCATCTGGGAATGAATCATTGATAGGAATTGATGGAGAATCCTGAATTCCTTCCATTCTTGACAAGTAATCAGCAACCAAATTTTCTATCCCTCTTTTGTCCCTGATTTCAACATAAAATTTTTGTAGCAATACGATCCATCTTGTGAGCCTTGGCTTGGATTCCTTCTTGTTGATCAGGTGCCTAACTACCTGGTGATCAGTGAAGACAATTACTTTGGATCCAATTAGATAAGACCTGAATTTGTCAAAGGCAAACACAACAGCCAACAATTCCTTTTCAGTGGTGGCATAGTTGACTTGGGCTTCATCCAATGTCTAACATATAACATAATGCTTCTTCTCCCTAGTTTGCCCCAGCACATCCCCTACTGCCTGGTCAGAAGCATCACACATGATCTCAAAGGGCAATGCTCAATCTGGTGGCTGCACTATGGGAGCTGAAGTGAGAGCTTCCTTCAAGTGGTTGAAAGCCTTTAAGCATTCCTCATCAAAATTGAACTCCACATCTTTGGCTAGCAACCTTGTGAGGGGTCTGGTTATCATTGAAAAGTTTTTAATGAATCTTCTATAGAAGCCTACATGCCCCAAGAAACTCCTTATAGCCTTCACATTCTTTGGAGGAGGCAACTTCTCAATTGCCTCAATCTTTGCCTTGTCCATTTCAATCCCTCTACTAGATACAATGTGGCCCAATACCACTCTTTCTTGAACCATGAAGTGGCACTTTTCCCAATTCAGAATTAGATTGGATTCTCTACACCTTTGTAACACTTTAGTCAAATTTTCCAAATAGGCCTCAAAGAAATCTCCATAAACTGAAAAGCCATCCATGAACACCTCCATAATGTCCTCAATGAAGTCTGAAAAGATGGACATCATACACCTCTAAAATGTGGCAGGGGCATTGCACAATCCAAATGGCATCCTCCTATATGCAAATGTCCCATATGGACAAGTGAAGGTAGTTTTGTGTTGGTCTTGTGGATGGATGAGGATCTGTAGAAAACCTGAATAACCATCCAAATAACAAAAGTGAGAGTCTCTTACCAATCTCTCCAACATTTGATCAATGAAAGGAAGTGGGAAGTGATCCTTCCTGGTTGCTTTGTTCAATTTCCTGAAATCAATGCACATCCTCCAACCTGTGACTGTCCTGGTGGGTATGAGTTCATTAGAATATGATTTGACTACTGTAATACTTTCTTTCTTGGGTACCACTTGGACAAAGCTGACCCATTCACTATCTGAAATGGAGTAAAACTTCCTTTTTGACAACTTCCTTCATAATTGGGTTGAATCTTCTTTAGCATTCAATGGAGGGCTTGTAGCTGTTCTCCATGGGGATCCTATGCATGCAAATTGAGGGATTGATACCCTTAATGTCATCAATGGAGTAGCCAATTACCTCCTTGTACAGCCTTAGTTTTTTTAGCAACTCTTCAACTTGATTCTTTGGCAAGTTTGCATTGATAATAACTGGAAATGTTGAATTCTCCCCCAAGAATTCATACTTCAGGTTGTTGGAGAGAGGCTTGAGTTTCAATTTGGAAGAATTTGCTTGAGCTGAGTTGCCTTGTTCAGCAGTGATAACTTCCTGTACTTGGTGCTGATTTCTTGAATTTTCCACTGATGTTGAAAGATTCAATACTGATTGGTATGTTGTAGCCTCTGGATCCTCCAATTCCTTCAAATGATCAAACATAAGGTACCTTTGCAATGGATCTTCAATGGGTATTATTGCTGAGGCCTGCTCCACAATTTGATCAATCTGTCCATCCCCAAAATCATCTTGTTGACAAGTTGACCTACTGATAAATTGTGCAAGGTTGAACTCTATCCTGTCTTCACCAATTTGGAAGGTCAATCTCCCCTTCTTAACATCAATGACAGCTCCAACAGTGGCAAGAAAGGGTCTTCCAAGCAAGATGGGTGTATTCAAATCCTCATCCATATCCAAAACTACAAAGTCCACTGGTATATAAAATTTTCCAACCTTTAGGGGTATGTCTTCAATGATTCCATGGGAATATTTGATGGACCTATCAGCCAGCTGTAGAGACATGTTGGTGGGCTTCATATCTCCTACTTCAAGTTTCCTGCATAGGGACAAGGGTATAACACTTACAGAAGCACCCAAGTCACACATGGCCCTTTGAATTTTTCTATTTTCTATCTCACATGGAATGTAGAAACTTCCTGGATCCTTCAACTTAGGAGGTAGCTTGTTTTGAATTATTGCAGAAGCTTCTTCAGTTAGTGCAATAGTCTCACATTCCACAATTCTCCTCTTCTTGGTTAGGATTTCCTTCAAAAATTTTGCATATGAAGGCATCTCTTGAATGGCTTCAACAAATGGCACATTGATGTATAGCTTCTTCAATATTTCTAAAAACCTTCCATATTGTTGATCCTGCTTGGCCTTTACCAACCTTTGAGGGAATGGCACTTTGTCAAAAATTCTTCCATTGGCTTCATTTTGAAAACTCTTTTTCTAACTTCTCACAGCAGCCCCTTCAATTCCCTTTTCTTTAAGTTCTGGACAAGAGTGTTCCTCAGCTGAATTGCCTTCCACATTCTTGAAATTTGAATTCTCTTGAGTTGGATTGGCCTCTACATTTTGCATTGGCTCTTCAACTAACCTTCCACTCCTAAGTTGAATGGCTTTGGCTTGTTCTTTAGGGTTCATTTCTGGCTATCCAGGAAAGAATAAAGGGGTCTTGCTGAAGTGCTGACCTGCTGAGCAATCTGATTTTCCAGCATCTTGTGATTGGCACTCATGGTTTCCAATCTAGAATTGATTTTCAATATTTTCTCTCCTTGGCTGTCCTGCTTCTTCAAGATTTGTTGTAGCATCTCATTTATTTCAGTTTGGAATTGGGAAGCCTGACTTTGAGAAGGCTGCTCATAGGAGGTCCTTTGCATTGGAACATTTGAGGGTTGAGTTGCATATGGATGTGGCTGGTTTCTTGGCAAAATATTGGGCTGTCAATTAGAATTTTGCATTGGTGGCCCTTGATAATGGTTGGCATTGTAGGAAAAGTAAGGATGATTCCTATTCTCTGGAGTATAGAATTCAGAAGGGCGTTTTGCTCCATAATTTCCCACTGCATTGACTGAATCAATGGTTTGCTCATATTGTTGCATTATAAGGTTGCAACTTTCTGTGGCATGGCCTTGATTACCACACACATCACATCTGGATTCAGTTGTTGTAACCTTGCTGACATTGGGAGTGAGGTTCAGCTTCTCCAGGGCTTTGTATAGCATTTCTTCAAATTGAATGGATAGGTTGTTCACTGAATCCTGGATAGGAGGACTCCTTGTCCTGTCATGGGTAAGAAAGTGATGATTCTTTGCAATATTCTCTATCAATTGATAAGCTTCATCAATATTCTTTGATGCAAAGATGCCTCCGCAACTGTGTCAAGTGCAACCTTGGATGGATAATTCAGCCCCTTATGGAAGTAATTAACAAGTTGCCACTTCTCAAAACCATGGTGTGGACATGCCCTCAATAGCCCCTGAAGTCTTTGTCATGCCTCAAATATTTTCCTGGTCCAATTGGTAAACCCTGACTATTTGATCCCTAAAATTGTCAGTCTTGGAGGAGGGAAGAATTCTGATAGAAACAATTGCATAATTGACTCCCAAGTGGCCAACTCTTCAGGTTTGAGGGTCTTGTACCAGATTTTGACCTTGTCCTT
This sequence comes from Pontederia crassipes, assembly GCA_030549335.1. Classification (NCBI taxonomy): domain Eukaryota; kingdom Viridiplantae; phylum Streptophyta; class Magnoliopsida; order Commelinales; family Pontederiaceae; genus Pontederia; species Pontederia crassipes. The sequence goes on from CM060191.1 coordinate 57,714,856, forward strand.
GAGTGAAAAAGGGAATAGCCTCATATAGACAGAGTTCATTGGAGTGTTGTTGAAGTGGACTGTGCTGCAAATCTCCTTGAAGTTGTCCAAATGTGAGGTTGGATCCTCAGCCCCTAATCCAGAGAATTGATATTGCCTAATCATAGTAATAAGTGCTGGATTGACTTCAAAATTTGCCACAGGTGCTTGGCCTCCATCTCCAATTTGATTCCTGGCATTGCTAGGTGAGTAGCAATCCTTCAAAGTCCTTGGTGCAGCGATATTGTCTTGCTCCTCTTCTTCTTCTTCTAATATCCTTCTCCATACCTCAAGCCTTTGCAATTTCCTTCTTCTTAGATATCTTCTTTCAGGCTCAGGATCTGATTGGTAATATTCCTCTTGATTGTCCAAATCCTGCATAAATGAATTCAGAAGTATCAAATTGAGAAAAGAAAGAAAACTAGACAAGAATGGAAAATTTGGAATGATAACTTGCAAAAACTGAAAATTGGCCTAACGAATGGACCAAAAACTAATCTAAACTATCTAAGTTAGTCTAATTTACCTCAAATCCCCGGAAAGGTGCCAAAAACTTGATAGTGAAATTGAGGGGTGTAGTGATAACTTGCTGATTTTGGGGTCAAATTTCAAATTTTCAATTTTTGATTTAACTCCCTAATTCACTTTCTACTGCAAGTATACAGGTCAATTGTAGTCTACCCAAATATCGTATCCATAGTGATTTGAAGCCTAAGACTCCCTAAACAATTTAGATTAGTCTTAACTAAAGTTAAAATTCCAAGAAATTGAAAGAAAGTTCAAACCGATTTCTTGAAATGGCCAAAATGATAACTGTTTTTGGATTTTTGAAAAGTTATCTAAACTGAATTGTAAATGCTAAACTAATAGCTAAAAGGGTTTATCTATCAATGAGGAAGGTTCTCCTAGGAGTTGGGGTTCATCTAATTTAATTATGGATGAAATGGAACAAGTTATCAATATGTGTCAATTTTAATCCAACTTGAAAATGGGCTGTTATCACAGCAATATAAACCAGAACTAATCATCATATTCTCATATGATTGATTAGCTAAGTTGAATTAGAAAAGATCCTCATTGAAATCAAGTCAACATTAAGTTCAAAAGTTTAGTTCCTTGCTGAATTTCAACAATTTAATGAAATCTGAAATGATAACATTCAATTTCACTTTGAAAATGAGGGGAATGCTTCAATCAACTTAACAGGGATGAAATCAATCCAATATTAGTGCAAATGCTTCTTGGTTTATCTCTAAACTACAAGGGGATTTTAAATCAACCTCTCAGCTGCAAATTCAAATGAAATTCACATTTTCACTAAAGGATTGAATGAAATCAGCACCCAATTACACATGGGAATTCAACAAATTTTTATTGCTCCTTTGTTCATCTCTGAATCTCAAGGAAGGCCAAAAGACCACCTCTTAGTGGTAGGTTAAAACAGGGTTTAACAATGAAAATCAGATTTCCTCTAAATTCAGGAAAGCAGCAACCAAAAAAATTCAGAAATCAGCACCTAGCAAACATTGGAATTCAACACATGTCACTCATTGGAATTCAGAGTTGCCATTGCTCTTTGGTTCATCTCTGAACAACAAAGTATCCCTAGGATTCACTTCTCAGTGATTTAATGAGATCAAGGGTTTACAACACAAACAGAATCCAAAGATTCAGGAAATCAGATTTGAAATCACAATTGAAATTCAGAAATCAGCATTGAGAAGTTTGCAATAATTCATGGATTAAAAACTTGGAAACACCATTGCCTCTTGATTCATTTCTAAACAAGAATGAAACCTTAAATAACCTCTCAGTTATCAATTGAATCAGGGCTCAACAATGATGAAAACAGAAAACAGAAATAAAAAATCAGATTGGGGAAAAGTAGATTTCAGAATTCAAGAAATCAGATTCTTAATTGGATTAGAACCTAGAAACTTTGCATCGATTCATGATTCATTTCTGAACAAGATTAGATCAAATGACAACTTCTCAGTTGTAGATATAATCAGGACCTTACAATGACAAGAATCAGGTTTATATCAATATAGAAATCAGCAATCAGAATTGATATCAATGTAGGAATTCAGACTTGTCTATATCCATCCACAATTAATCTAGACTACTACCATATCCTAGGAGACATAGAATTTAGCTCCTCATAATTACAAACATAGATACAAAATGGAATGAAGAATATAAACTATCCATCCTGGAATCAGGGCTGTTCTGCAAAAATCAGCTTCTTCTCCACTCAGCTCCACTTCAGCTTCCTGTCCAGCAGCCCTTCAAAATGGAGGCTCCCCCTTGATTCCAAGGTTTCTTCAGATTATATATGGCCTTTAATCACCCTTAGATTAGCATTCAAATGTCCCATAATTTCTGATGTGAGCCACCTGTCCTCTGGAGCAAAAAAATGTCCCAATGACAGCTTTTTTTGGACAGCAAAAAGTAGGTGGTCCCCCCTCCTTTTTGGCTCAATTCACACTTCTTTTCCCTGTTAGAAAATCCACAACAGCAAACGTCAAAGTCCTCTAATAAGAAATAAACAAATAAGGATTAGGACAACAAGTAAAATCAGCTCAAACATCAAGTATGGTTAAGTGTTGTGCAGAGTTGCAAATCAAGGTTAAAAATGATAACTTATCAATGCCCGGAATGATAACTTTGCATAAATCTTGAAAAATGATCAAATATGGGTGGTTCAGAGCATTGAAGGCATCAAATGGATTAGGGTGGCAAGTGAGTGAAGTCAGAAATCAAATATGAATAAGATTTTATAGGAATGATAACTTGGGTGCCAAAACGATAACTTAATTGCCTTAAAAACGATAACTTGTCATAACTTTTGTTGTGTTTATCCAAATGTGATCAAATTTGAACAACAATGAGTTAGGACAATAATATAATGATTGCCTAAGGCCTTTGTGCAGAATTGATAGCTTTGCATGCCGAAATGACAGTTTTGCCCTTTAACGATAACTTGGCATTGAAAAAATGATAACTTGTTCAAATGGACTTAAACTTTTGCACAAGTTGAGATATGATCATCCAAATATGATTCATGCATGATAATAATGGATTTAGGGCAAGAAAATCATTGAAAATTAGTTCACTCAAAATAATGATAACTTGGCATATAGCAGTGATAACTTGTCCTAAAAATGATAACTTGGCATAAAATTTAATTATTTATGGATTTTGGCATTTCAGAACCTCTATGCACATGGAATTAAGTATAAAATGAGGAAGATCAACTAGTTATCACAATCTATGCATTTCAAACATAATTGGTCAAAAGTTGGGCAATTAAGGGGCTCGATATGGGTGAAATGCATCCAAAATTGGATAAAAACCTATATTGATCAGCTAGTGATTAAACTCCCCCAAGTTTAGCCTTTTGCTTGTCCTCAAGCAAAACATTCAGAAATTAAGGACAAACTTGAATTAATAGTCCACAAATGAATTGAAAATCAGCTGAATTAAGTCCAATGAGTTTCCCACTTTGCCAATACTTCATTCTTTCCAAAAACTGAATTTTTAGCTAGGGAATCACAGAGGCTAAAGCAAATTTAAGCCATGAAAGAAGTACTAGCAATAACATATTTGAATTATAGGAATTGTCAACTTTACTACAAGGTTGAACTACAAATCCCTTCATGAGCAGATTTTCATTGCTTAAACAGGTTTAACACCTGACTTTTATTCATGGAATGCAAGTAAACAGGTCAAGGCTTGATTTTTATTCATGCTTTCTTTAGGAGAGATTCCTTTGAAAGTTTTGCTCTCCTAATTTTTTTTCTTTATTGCATTGAAGAGAGATTCTTTTGGAAGTTTTGCTCTCTTCCTTTTTTCTATGCATGCATGCAACTTTTTACTTTTCTTTTTTCTCATTTTTCTATCATGTTCATGAAGTGAGCAATAGTTCAAACTCAAGTATAGTTTAGATCCCTTTATCCAAAAAGTCAAGTTTTCCTATTTAACATGGAAGCAAGAGTCTTGATTCCCTTCTAGACATCTGATTTACTAATTCAATCCATAAGTATCAGCTAGTGTGACCCACAAAAAGAAAAAAAATTCAGCTGAAAGTTTATTCAAATGCATCTGAATTGAATAGTCAATTAAAGCAACAAGACTAATGACCAAGTTGGCCACTTAGTATTGGAGTGTACCAACTGTCATAATGAAGTATTTTACCCATTTCAGAGTTAAAATAAGTGAAGGAATTGAATTGAACTCGATTAGTGATAACTAATGATAACTTGTGATAATCGGATGATAACCAATGATAACTTGCAAAAACCTACTAATAACCTAGTGATAAATGATATATGGACATTAAAATCAATTAAAAACATGGTGTAAAAGTTAGAAAAGCACCAGGTTTTCTCCCCCAAGCTAGCCTCAACACTATCCACAGTGTTGGAAAGTTAAGGCAAGGGAGAGGGTTGTGAGGGTATGAAATATATGGAATTTGCATTTTGTCCCTTCCAATGGGTCTTGCATTTCAATCCTACTCTTCATGTGTTCCATACTTCATGAATTGCATCTAATCCTGCAGAGAAATAAGAGAGATCAGTGGGGTATTCAATATCAAAATTTTAGATGCATAATTCAACAAGGCAATGGGATTCACTAAAATTCACTGAAATTCAACTGAGGTGGATTGGGACAACTGATATGCATGATGATTCAGATATTACTATGATGATTTCAGCATGAATGAAGAGATAATATCAGTTATCAATGGGATTTCAGTGAGAAGAATGAAAATTAAGGGTAGGGGTACTCCCTTCTTGTCAATCTATGGATGGATCTAATTCCTCCCTTCTTTATTCCTGCAAAACAGAAAAGTTAAGTGTAAAATAACTTGGGTTATCTCCCAAGGAGTGCCCTGCTTTAATGTCTTAGGCTGGACATCTTTCCACTTGAATTCAACTAGGTAGAATTGACAAATCTTGCAAACTCAGCACCTCCTTAGCTGAATCTTGAGCTGTGGGATTATATAGCTTCAACCTCTATCCATTGACCTTGAATATGTCATCTTTATCATTCAGAAGGTCCACAGCTCCATAAGGATAAATTTTGTGGACTTTGAAGGGTCCACTCCAGCTTGATTTCAACTTTCCAGGAAATAGTTTCAACCTTCAATTAAACAACAATACCAAGTCTCCAACCTTGAATTCCTTCTTCAGAATTCTGCTATCATGCCATCTCTTGGTCCTTTCCTTGTAAAATTCTGAATTATGGTAGGTATTTATCCTAATCTCATCCAACTCATCAATTTGGAGAAGCCTCTTTTGTCCACATGCTTGCATATCAAAATTGAGTGCCTTTACTGCCCAATATGCCTTATGCTTCAACTCAATTGGTAGATGACATGTCTTTCCATAAACCAATTTGTAAGGAGAAGTGTCTATAGAGATTTTATAGGCTATCCTATATGCCCAAAGTGCCTCGTTTAGCCTCAAACTCCAATCTTTTCTTGTCAATGATACTGTTTTCTCCAATATGGCCTTGATTTTCTTATTTGAAATTTCTGTTTGGCCACTTGTTTGAGGATGATATGCTGTTGAGACTTTGTGCTTAACTCCATATTTGTTTAGGAGGTTCTCAAAACACTTTTCAATGAAGTGGCTGCTTCCATCACTTATAACCACCCTTAGAGTTCCAAATCTTAGGAAGATTACATCCTTGAACAACTTGATAACAGCCCTGGAATCAGCAACTGTTGTGGGGATGACTTCTATCCATTTGGATACATAATCAATAGACAACAATATAAATTTGTATCCAAAGGAGCTAGGAAAGGGACCCATGTAATCTATACCCCAAACATAAAAAAATTCAACTTCTAGGATTTCATTTTGTGACATTTCATTCCTCTTGAAAATTGAGCATGCCCTTTGACACACATCACAAATTTTCACATACAAATGGACATCTTTGAATAAACTAGGCCAATAGAAGCCAGCTTGAAGGATTTTTGCAGCTGTCTTTTGTGTTGCACCATGCCCACCATATGGAGATGAGTGGCAAGCCTCCAAGGTTTCCTGGATCAGGAGACTTTTTGAACAAGAGGGGATCATCCCAATTGAAGTCTTTCAAGTCATGGAAGAATTTCTTCTTCTGTTGGTAGGTGTAATCAGAAGGAATGATTCCACATGCCAAGTAATTGACAATATCAACATACCAAGGGGTAGGGGCAGCTGATATGGCCATTAAGAAATCATCTGGGAATGAATCATTGATAGGAATTGATGGAGAATCCTGAATTCCTTCCATTCTTGACAAGTAATCAGCAACCAAATTTTCTATCCCTCTTTTGTCCCTGATTTCAACATAAAATTTTTGTAGCAATACGATCCATCTTGTGAGCCTTGGCTTGGATTCCTTCTTGTTGATCAGGTGCCTAACTACCTGGTGATCAGTGAAGACAATTACTTTGGATCCAATTAGATAAGACCTGAATTTGTCAAAGGCAAACACAACAGCCAACAATTCCTTTTCAGTGGTGGCATAGTTGACTTGGGCTTCATCCAATGTCTTGCTAGCATAACATATAACATAATGCTTCTTCTCCCTAGTTTGCCCCAGCACATCCCCTACTGCCTGGTCAGAAGCATCACACATGATCTCAAAGGGCAATGCTCAATCTGGTGGCTGCACTATGGGAGCTGAAGTGAGAGCTTCCTTCAAGTGGTTGAAAGCCTTTAAGCATTCCTCATCAAAATTGAACTCCACATCTTTGGCTAGCAACCTTGTGAGGGGTCTGGTTATCATTGAAAAGTTTTTAATGAATCTTCTATAGAAGCCTACATGCCCCAAGAAACTCCTTATAGCCTTCACATTCTTTGGAGGAGGCAACTTCTCAATTGCCTCAATCTTTGCCTTGTCCATTTCAATCCCTCTACTAGATACAATGTGGCCCAATACCACTCTTTCTTGAACCATGAAGTGGCACTTTTCCCAATTCAGAATTAGATTGGATTCTCTACACCTTTGTAACACTTTAGTCAAATTTTCCAAATAGGCCTCAAAGAAATCTCCATAAACTGAAAAGCCATCCATGAACACCTCCATAATGTCCTCAATGAAGTCTGAAAAGATGGACATCATACACCTCTAAAATGTGGCAGGGGCATTGCACAATCCAAATGGCATCCTCCTATATGCAAATGTCCCATATGGACAAGTGAAGGTAGTTTTGTGTTGGTCTTGTGGATGGATGAGGATCTGTAGAAAACCTGAATAACCACCCAAATAACAAAAGTGAGAGTCTCTTACCAATCTCTCCAACATTTGATCAATGAAAGGAAGTGGGAAGTGATCCTTCCTGGTTGCTTTGTTCAATTTCCTGAAATCAATGCACATCCTCCAACCTGTGACTGTCCTGGTGGGTATGAGTTCATTAGAATATGATTTGACTACTGTAATACTTTCTTTCTTGGGTACCACTTGGACAAAGCTGACCCATTCACTATCTGAAATGGAGTAAAACTTCCTTTTTGACAACTTCCTTCATAATTGGGTTGAATCTTCTTTAGCATTCAATGGAGGGCTTGTAGCTGTTCTCCATGGGGATCCTATGCATGCAAATTGAGGGATTGATACCCTTAATGTCATCAATGGAGTAGCCAATTACCTCCTTGTACAGCCTTAGTTTTTTTAGCAACTCTTCAACTTGATTCTTTGGCAAGTTTGCATTGATAATAACTGGAAATGTTGAATTCTCCCCCAAGAATTCATACTTCAGGTTGTTGGAGAGAGGCTTGAGTTTCAATTTGGAAGAATTTGCTTGAGCTGAGTTGCCTTGTTCAGCAGTGATAACTTCCTGTACTTGGTGCTGATTTCTTGAATTTTCCACTGATGTTGAAAGATTCAATACTGATTGGTATGTTGTAGCCTCTGGATCCTCCAATTCCTTCAAATGATCAAACATAAGGTACCTTTGCAATGGATCTTCAATGAGTATTATTGCTGAGGCCTGCTCCACAATTTGATCAATCTGTCCATCCCCAAAATCATCTTGTTGACAAGTTGACCTACTGATAAATTGTGCAAGGTTGAACTCTATCCTGTCTTCACCAATTTGGAAGGTCAATCTCCCCTTCTTAACATCAATGACAGCTCCAACAGTGGCAAGAAAGGGTCTTCCAAGCAAGATGGGTGTATTCAAATTCTCATCCATATCCAAAACTACAAAGTCCACTGGTATATAAAATTTTCCAACCTTTAGGGGTATGTCTTCAATGATTCCATGGGAATATTTGATGGACCTATCAGCCAGCTGTAGAGACATGTTGGTGGGCTTCATATCTCCTACTTCAAGTTTCCTGCATAGGGACAAGGGTATAACACTTACAGAAGCACCCAAGTCACACATGGCCCTTTGAATTTTTCTATTTTCTATCTCACATGGAATGTAGAAACTTCCTGGATCCTTCAACTTAGGAGGTAGCTTGTTTTGAATTATTGCAGAAGCTTCTTCAGTTAGTGCAATAGTCTCACATTCCACAATTCTCCTCTTCTTGGTTAGGATTTCCTTCAAAAATTTTGCATATGAAGGCATCTCTTGAATGGCTTCAACAAATGGCACATTGATGTATAGCTTCTTCAATATTTCTAAAAACCTTCCATATTGTTGATCCTGCTTGGCCTTTACCAACCTTTGAGGGAATGGCACTTTGTCAAAAATTCTTCCATTGGCTTCATTTTGAAAACTCTTTTTCTAACTTCTCACAGCAGCCCCTTCAATTCCCTTTTCTTTAAGTTCTGGACAAGAGTGTTCCTCAGCTGAATTGCCTTCCACATTCTTGAAATTTGAATTCTCTTGAGTTGGATTGGCCTCTACATTTTGCATTGGCTCTTCAACTAACCTTCCACTCCTAAGTTGAATGGCTTTGGCTTGTTCTTTAGGGTTCATTTCTGGCTATCCAGGAAAGAATAAAGGGGTCTTGCTGAAGTGCTGACCTGCTGAGCAATCTGATTTTCCAGCATCTTGTGATTGGCACTCATGGTTTCCAATCTAGAATTGATTTTCAATATTTTCTCTCCTTGGCTGTCCTGCTTCTTCAAGATTTGTTGTAGCATCTCCTTTATTTCAGTTTGGAATTGGGAAGCCTGACTTTGAGAAGGCTGCTCATAGGAGGTCCTTTGCATTGGAACATTTGAGGGTTGAGTTGCATATGGATGTGGCTGGTTTCTTGGCAAAATATTGGGCTGTCAATTAGAATTTTGCATTGGTGGCCCTTGATAATGGTTGGCATTGTAGGAAAAGTAAGGATGATTCCTATTCTCTGGAGTATAGAATTCAGAAGGGCGTTTTGCTCCATAATTTCCCACTGCATTGACTGAATCAATGGTTTGCTCATATTGTTGCATTATAAGGTTGCAACTTTCTGTGGCATGGCCTTGATTACCACACACATCACATCTGGATTCAGTTGTTGTAACCTTGCTGACATTGGGAGTGAGGTTCAGCTTCTCCAGGGCTTTGTATAGCATTTCTTCAAATTGAATGGATAGGTTGTTCACTGAATCCTGGATAGGAGGACTCCTTGTCCTGTCATGGGTAAGAAAGTGATGATTCTTTGCAATATTCTCTATCAATTGATAAGCTTCATCAATATTCTTTGATGCAAAGATGCCTCCGCAACTGTGTCAAGTGCAACCTTGGATGGATAATTCAGCCCCTTATGGAAGTAATTAACAAGTTGCCACTTCTCAAAACCATGGTGTGGACATGCCCTCAATAGCCCCTGAAGTCTTTGTCATGCCTCAAATATTTTCCTGGTCCAATTGGTAAACCCTGACTATTTGATCCCTAAAATTGTCAGTCTTGGAGGAGGGAAGAATTCTGATAGAAACAATTGCATAATTGACTCCCAAGTGGCCAACTCTTCAGGTTTGAGGGTCTTGTACCAGATTTTGACCTTGTCCTTGAGTGAAAAAGGGAATAGCCTCATATAGACAGAGTTCATTGGAGTGTTGTTGAAGTGGACTGTGCTGCAAATCTCCTTGAAGTTGTCCAAATGTGAGGCTGGATCCTCAGCCCCTAATCCAGAGAATTGATATTGCCTAATCATAGTAATAAGTGCTGGATTGACTTCAAAATTTGCCACAGGTGCTTGGCCTCCATCTCCAATTTGATTCCTGGCATTGCTAGGTGAGTAGCAATCCTTCAAAGTCCTTGGTGCAGCGATATTGTCTTGCTCCTCTTCTTCTTCTTCTAATATCCTTCTCCATACCTCAAGCCTTTGCAATTTCCTTCTTCTTAGATATCTTCTTTCAGGCTCAGGATCTGATTGGTAATATTCCTCTTGATTGTCCAAATCCTGCATAAATGAATTCAGAAGTATCAAATTGAGAAAAGAAAGAAAACTAGACAAGAATGGAAAATTTGGAATGATAACTTGCAAAAACTGAAAATTGGCCTAACGAATGGACCAAAAACTAATCTAAACTATCTAAGTTAGTCTAATTTACCTCAAATCCCCGGAAAGGTGCCAAAAACTTGATAGTGAAATTGAGGGGTGTAGTGATAACTTGCTGATTTTGGGGTCAAATTTCAAATTTTCAATTTTTGATTTAACTCCCTAATTCACTTTCTACTGCAAATATACAGGTCAATTGTAGTCTACCCAAATATCGTATCCACAGTGATTTGAAGCCTAAGACTCCCTAAACAATTTAGATTAGTCTTAACTAAAGTTAAAATTCCAAGAAATTGAAAGAAAGTTCAAACCGATTTCTTGAAATGGCCAAAATGATAACTGTTTTTGGATTTTTGAAAAGTTATCTAAACTGAATTGTAAATGCTAAACTAATAGCTAAAAGGGTTTATCTATCAATGAGGAAGGTTCTCCTAGGAGTTGGGGTTCATCTAATTTAATTATGGATGAAATGGAACAAGTTATCAATATGTGTCAATTTTAATCCAACTTGAAAATGGGCTGTTATCACAGCAATATAAACCAGAACTAATCATCATATTCTCATATGATTGATTAGCTAAGTTGAATTAGAAAAGGTCCTCACTGAAATCAAGTCAACATTAAGTTCAAAAGTTTAATTCCTTGCTGAATTTCAGTAATTTAATGAAATCTGAAATGATAACATTCAATTTCACTTTGAAAATGAGGGGAATGCTTCAATCAACTTAACAGGGATGAAATCAATCCAATATTAGTGCAAATGCTTCTTGGTTTATCTCTAAACTACAAGGGGATTTTAAATCAGCCTCTCAGCTGCAAATTCAAATGAAATTCACATTTTCACTAAAGGATTGAATGAAATCAGCACCCAATTACACATGGGAATTCAACAAATTTTTATTGCTCCTTTGTTCATCTCTGAATCTCAAGGAAGGCCAAAAGACCACCTCTTAGTGGTAGGTTAAAATAGGATTTAACAATGAAAATCAGATTTCCTCTAAATTCAGGAAATCAACAACCAAAAAAATTCAAAAATCAGCACCTAGCAAACATTGGAATTCAACACATGTCACTCATTGGAATTCAGAGTTGCCATTGCTCTTTAGTTCATCTCTGAACAACAAAGTATCCCTAGGATTCACTTCTCAGTGATTTAATGAGATCAAGGGTTTACAACAGCAAACAGAATCCAAAGATTCAGGAAATCAGATTTGAAATCACAATTGAAATTCAGAAATCAGCATTGAGAAGTTTGTAATAATTCATGGATTAAAAACTTGGAAACACCATTGCCTCTTGATTAATTTCTAAACAAGAATGAAACCTTAAATAACCTCTCAGTTATCAATTGAATCAGGGCTCAACAATGATGAAAACAGAAAACAGAAATCAGAAATCAGATTGGGGAAAAGCAGATTTCAGAATTCAAGAAATCAGATTCTTAATTGGATTAGAACCTAGAAACTTTGCATCGATTCATGATTCATTTCTGAACAAGATTAGATCAAATGACAACTTCTCAGTTGTAGATATAATCAGGACCTTACAATGATAAGAATCAGGTTTATATCAATATAGAAATCAGCAATCAGAATTGATATCAATGTAGGAATTCAGACTTGTCTATATCCATCCACAATTAATCTAGACTACTACCATATCCTAGGAGACATAGAATTTAGCTCCTCATAATTACAAACATAGATACAAAATGGAATGAAGAATAGAAACTATCCATCCTGGAATCAGGGTTGTTCTGCAAAAATCAGCTTCTTCTCCACTCCAGCTCCACTTCAGCTTCCTGTCCAGCAGCCCTTCAAAATGGAGGCTCCCCCTTGATTCCAAGGTTTCTTCAGATTATATATAGCCTTTAATCACCCTTAGATTAGCATTCAAATGTCCCATAATTTCTGATGTGAGCCACCTGTCCTCTGGAGCAGAAAAATATCCCAATGATAGCTTTTTTTGGACAGCAAAAAGTAGGTGGTCCCCCCCTCCTTTTTGGCTCAATTCACACTTCTTTTCCCTATTAGAAAATCCACAACAGCAAACATCAAAGTCCTCTAATAAGAAATAAACAAATAAGGATTAGGACAACAAGTAAAATCAGCTCAAACATCAGGTATGGTTAAGTGTTGTGCAGAGTTGCAAATCAAGGTTAAAAATGATAACTTATCAATGCCCGGAATGATAACTTTGCATAAATCTTGAAAAATGATCAAATATGGATGGTTCAGAGCATTGAAGGCATCAAATGGATTAGGGTGGCAAGTGAGTGAAGTTAAAAATCAAATATGAATAAGATTTCATAGGAATGATAACTTGGGTGTCAAAACGATAACTTAATTGCCTTAAAAATGATAACTTATCATAACTTTTGTTGTGTTTATCCAAATGTGATCAAATTTGAACAACAATGAGTTAGGACAATAATATAATGATTGCCTAAGGCCTTTGCGCAGAATTGACAGCTTTGCATATCGAAATGATAGTTTTGCCCTTTAAGGATAACTTGGCATTGAAAAAATGATAACTTGTTCAAATGGACTTAAAATTTTGTACAAGTTGAGATATGATCATCCAAATATGATTCATTCATGATAATAATGGATTTAGGGCAAGAAAATAATTGAAAATCAGTTCACTCAAAATAATGATAACTTGGCATATAGGAGTGATAACTTGTCCTAAAAATGATAACTTGGCATAGAATTTAATTTATTTATGGGTTTTGGCATTTCAGAACCTCTATGCACATGAAATTAAGTATAAAATGAGGAAGATCAACTAGTTATCACAATCTATGCATTTCAAACATAATTGGCCAAAAGTTGGGCAATTAAGGGGCTCGATATGGGTGAAATGCATCCAAAATGGGATAGAAACCTATATTGATCAGCTAGTGATCAGTGCTTATCAGCCTAGTCTTCGCACAAGTGGTATCAGCTCGGATCACCATGTGACGATGACTCGCTTGTGTCGTCGCGAAGTGCCCTAGCGTAGAAAAAGTGCTTTCGCTCAAAAATTCTACTACGCTAAAAAAGTACCATGGACGCAATGAGGAATGCGTGGCAAGCTTCCTCGCCGCACACCCAGTCGTGCCCCGTAGAAAGTTTCTCATACACCCGTGTCGTGTCAAGGAACGTCCGTCATACACTATGATGATAGATTGATCGCCCCGCCTAACTGGGACGGTCATGCGTCGCTCACTCGAGTAGATCACCACCCCAAGTATACAGTTAAGAAACTTGAAGTGTCGTGTTGCGCCAAGAGTGTTCATATGCTCCTCACGATGGGCTTGTGCTACCCATGCCAAGAGGTCGCATTACACAATTGTCATGTAAATCGGAGGACCCGTGTCACATTCAAGGACTGTCGGTCATGTACTATCATGACAATCTGACACGGCTCAATATTTTGTGACATCGCATCGCATGCCCAGTTATGCAACGTGAAGCGCACAACCACTCCATGGAAGAAGTTGGCTCAATGTTAAGCATCAAGGTTCATAGTCCCTTACGGCTAAGGAATATCATCCTTTCGACTATAGAGTATCATTCACAAGCATCTTTTTGTGCCCCAACCTCACTTGACATGCCAAGATGACTTTCACAAATGGGGCAAAATGATGATTACTTGCAAACACTTGGGGACGAGCTGCCAGCCTTGTCTGCTTCGTCAAGTATCATCCCGCAAGCGGTGTAATGTCACCCATCAAGAGTTGGGACAAACCTGCTACATGCCAACACAAATCGATGCCTCAACCCAATGACCAATTTGGCAAATTGTCTGAGCGTCGAGCATTGGCGAACCTTGGCATGCTGCTGCCAAGAGTTCCGCCGCCAATCGAAGGAAGGAGTGCCCTTTCCTCTCGGTTAGCGCCTCGAGTAATCGAAGCGGCCTCCAAGGATCGAAGTTCAAAAGCGTTTGAAGGACACACTGACGATGTCGTCCCTTCGAATAGAAATGGAGGTGAAGTTGGGGGCTCATGCCATGAGTTTACCAACCACAATCCGCTTGCCCAAGCGAAGTAATGCGTGAAAATTAAACGCAAATATACTAGCAAGTATACTAGATCGTATCAAGTAATAAAGAGTGAATAGAGTGTCGAACCCACGAGGACTAATCTAGATTCTTATCTTTCTAACTTAAGTTTATTAATTGAGAAAGTAACAAGAATTGATTTGAGATAAAAGTAATCCGAATTGATGACAATCAGAGATAATGATGCCTTTAATTAATGTGAGAGATAGTTAGAACTCAAACTTCGTATCCCTATCGTATTCTCTTAATTATCAATAATTAAATATAGACTTCTTGTAGAAAATAAACGGATAAAAGGTATAGGACTCAAAAGCTTGAGGACCTAACTACCCTAATAAAAAATATAATCAAAGCACGTTGAAAACTCAATCCACCTTAATATATTCTAAACTAGGATGCATTAATATGAAAGGGTGCTTGAAGTAAATGACTAAAAAACTTGAGAACATAACTATCTTAAATAGAAGTAAAATCAAAGATGTCGAAAACTCAATCAACTTTAATCTACTTTATCTAAGATGCTTTAAGTTGTAGACCTCCGTTTAATGATATAATTGTTAGCAATTAAAACTAATTTACTAACAAAAATATCAAACTAACAAAACTCGGCCCGAGTCAGAAGGAACTCGGCCCGGGCTGACTTAAAACTTTCAATTCGACAGAAATAATGAAGGAACCCGTCCCGGGTTGTATCCAACTCGGCCCGGGTTCTTCACAGAGAAGAACCGATCGCTTTTCTCTTGTAAACTTATATGAAATTATATGAGAATAATGCAAGAAACTAATAAACTCATATTAAGCATGAAATTCAAATCATAACCATGTTCACAAAAGTCTAAATAATGAAATATATTAAGAGAAAACTGAAGTTCAACGTAGTCTTCCTCTAACAACTAAACTAATCCATAATCGGAAGAATTAACATCAAATTCGAGGGAGAAAATATATAATAAAGATTAAAAATTATAAATCAAACTCCCAAGAAGTGGTGGACGTCTCTGGATCAAGCTTTGGCCGAAACTATGCTCCAAACGATCGTCTGAAACCACGAAATCCCTACTTCTTCGATTGATTTGCAGTGGCGCAGTAGAACTTCATCTCTTGTTTCTGGTGCGGCTAGGGCTTCAAACTCTGAGATTGCATCCTCCTTGGCTTTGTGGTACATCCATATTTATAGGGGTGGTGGCCGTTTTGGATTCCGAGTTGAGTGCGCGATTTAAATCCAAGTTAAAGTCGGACGAAAAATCACGCGATATGCCAGTTTGGCTGATTTGTACTAATTCGGGCCGGGTCTGATCCAACTCGGGCCGAGTTCTATTTAGATTTTATTTTCCAGTGGAAATCGATTCGGATTCGGATTTTAATGCCAACCCATTCCGGGTATGATGCCAGCTTGGCCTGAGTTTCACTTGAACTCAATCACATGTGCTCTTTGTGCTCCGTTTTACGTGCTTTTCCGATCCGATCGCTTTGCACCTCCAAAATGATGATCTTGAGCAGAAAATAAACCAAAATGTGGGTAGCTTTGGACTCAAAAGAAATTCAGAAAATAAATAAGAAAATAGATGCATGCAATGGTAAAAACTACGAAAAATAACCAAAATAATGCATGTAAAACATGTATGAAAATGCATGCATCACGAAGCATCTTCACGAGCATCCCCATGTATCAGTGAAGACTCGAAATGGCTATTCTTTCTCAAGAGTCAATCGCCCGGTGGACAAGTATGTCAAAGGTGCGTGATTTACATTGACAAGCACAAGGCATTGCTTCGTCCGGAATGTGGACAGACGAGTATCAAAAGTGCATCCTCTTCACGAATGAGTACAATGATATTATCCCATCCATACCCAAAGGTGTTGCCGAAGCTTCAAAGGAGGCCCCAGGATTGGAAGAAGACATATCCCAAGAATCCTTCAAGATGTGACGAACTTATAACGGCGATGCCATCGTGACAATATGGAATGTTGCAAACATGGATCCCATTGAGACATGGGACTGAAGCAAAAGGAAGTCCATCAATTATGCAAGCTCTGACAAGTTGGGACCAAAAGTCAATGTCGCATTATTCAGCATTAGCTAGGAGGGCATGTTGAAGGAGGACGTGAAAAGTATCACTGAGCTCCGCCTATAGTGTTCCCAAGTGGATGAAAACCTAACGTTGGTGCTCTTCAAGCAGAGGGGTTGAAGCTTTGGACTAGGACAGAGTTGGAACGACGGGATCGCGCCAGTCTCCGCTGCCAAGTCATTCATGCCAAGACAAGTGTCATACCACCAAAGGTCTTGGGTAAGGGCAATGATTGGGGAGAGAAGCTCAAGTCGCAAAGAGGAAGCTATTATGCCAAGGACAAAGAGAGAGCCCATCGAAGCAAGAGAATCTAGTTGAACCATAGAGTGGGAAGATTCCCGTCGCTCACTACAGCGACTTGAAGTGGATAAGGTAGGAACTTATATGAAAGAACATTGTTCCACCTCAAACTATTGAGATATCAAATGACCACCAAGGGTAAAGTGGTCCCGCACTCTGCACTCAACGGAAGGACTCTACGTTGCAGTCATCTGCCACGTGGAGATAGAGAGTTGAACCACAAGGAAATGTGGGGAGACTCTCATCGTCCACCATGGCGACTCGAAGCAGACAAGGTATGGAGTGTCATATCGAAGAACCTTGTTCGTCTCAGACCGTCGAAGATTTGGATGATCACCAAGAATGACGTGGTCCCGTGCTCTTCATTCGGTGGATGGAAGACTCTATGTTGCAACCGCTTGTAACATAGAGACGTTGAGTCAAACCCACAAAGAGACCTAAAGTGTCCCAAAGCATTCGTGGGAAGACTCTTGTCGCTTGTCATAGTGACTCGAAGAAGACAAGTTGCAAATGCTATCATCGAAGAGCTTGTGCTATTTCAAGCCGTCTGAATTCTGAAATTACCATCGAGGGCGAGATTGTCCCATACTTTGCATTCGACGGAAGGAAGGTCTTATGTCGCAGCCACCTGTAACATAAGGACATTGAATCAAGTGATGTAGGTTGAATGACGAGACTCTTCATCGTGTTCTGTCACGGCCCTGAAGCAACTCTTTTTCCGAGCTAGTCCTGAAGGTATACAAGAGTTGTTTCACCCCAAGAAGCCAAACAAAATAAGTTGACACTACGAAAGTCGAGAGAAACTGAAGCCAACGAAAACTTGATCGACGGATAGTTATTTGATGAAATTAGACTGCACAGATGACAGACTCCACTGGTACTACACAAGTGATGACCCCGTCGGATTGAAGGAAAAATTAGTAAGTGAAGCAGGCTTGAGGGAGGAGTCCTCAGCGAGTCCCAAGGAGTAGACATTCTCGACGCTACGTGATGCTGATGAAGTAGAAGTCAAGGCAAAAAAGGTGGATTCTAAACAAGACATGCAAAATTAAGATTGAAGACGAAGGCCCCGAAGAAGCCTGCACAACGACGTTGGGGACATCGCTGAATTTAATAGGGGAGAATGTCACGAGGTATTTTTTCGTGACACGATGCATGAAACCTCGCGGCACCAGTGTCGCTCAACTTAAAGCTCTCGGTCGCTCAGCGTCGAACTATGGAACATATGCAGTCGTCCCGCACTGCGTAATATTATGGAGTACCAAGTTATTCACCCTTAGGGCATTTAATTCTAGTGTCATGGTCTTAAGCGTGGAGTACCAACCCACATCGGTGACTCTTCTCGGTGCCTCATGGTACATTGGTTGTCCCTTTGGACTTTAAGCGTCCAAGCGCCTGCATTAGAGCCGTAACGCACTAATGACAGGACCCATGATAAATAGTCCAACACTTTAGTCATGTCCGTTATTAAATATTTATAAGAGCGACTCTCGATATAGTCATCTCAATCATAAAATTTTCGCTGCTAGCTTGGCTATGTGTCTATCTGCCTAGTCGCCGCACGAGATCTAGTATTCGAGAATGACTCCGTGACACTCGCACACCGGCAAGTAGCCCCGGCCCGCCTCACCCCACTCTCCATCCTGTCATGAAATAAATTAAAATTTAAGTTATAATATAAAGTTAAAAGAGATGAAAAAATTGAAGGATATTTATTGAAATTTAGTGACATTCTCCTAAGGAAATGTTTTTTTATATGTCACGTGCTTTAAAACTTATCGGATTGCCCATTTACTGCAATGGAACCAATAGAAGTTTAACTTATTATAAATGTAACGTGCATATCAACTAGTTGATGAATTAAAATTGTCACGCTTTGGAGATGAGCCACCGTACTAAATTTTCAGAAGCTTTATTTCTTTTTAGTTTCTCTGCACCCTGAATGGACTTGCCATCCACCAAAGATTTGGATGGTCAAACAACTTTTGAAAGATCTAAAAAAAAGGAGAGAGAAGTGAAAGCAAAAGCAAACCTTAGAAATATCAGCTTTTGTTCTCTTGCGCTAAAGTTGCATGATCTTTTGTCTCTCGTGCTCTTTTGACTGGGTGGAGTTAATTTGACATTAGTCAGGAAAAAAAAGTATTAACACAAATGAATTGATTTAAAAGTAAAATAACTTTACGCTGGTATACACGAATTTATTCTTCCTTCTCACATTCTTCTATGTTACGCATAAAATAGTTAGTTAATTTTCACGTTTCATTCGTTTCTTTTAAATATTTCACACACAATTTGATTTTAAGAAAATTGGGTTGTCACAGAGGGAAATGGACCGTGACAAAAAAAATAAGCTTTAAAACTAATATGTGCCCTCAAAATTAAGAAATAATATTAGTTATTTTTATTTTTTTAAAGAAATAATATTAGTCCATTCATTCTCAATGTCAATGTAATGACTTGAGGTTTAAGGACCAAGATGGTCTCATCGAATAGTCTCACATGGGCAAAATACGGAAATTATTATGAGCTTATATATAGCTACCTCTTTATCTATCAAGATGTGTTTTAAATTTATGTGGACTGAAAGTCCAAAATGAATAATATCTTGATTGGACCGAGGGTGTTACAGAATAGTATTAGAGCCGACCTCGCGTGCTCACTTGAACCATGTGGGAAACATGGGTCATGGGCTACACGAATCCCGTTCAACGAGGACATTGAGTCCTTTATATGGGAAAGATTGTAATTACCTAAGGTCTAAAGATCAAGATGGTCTCATCGAATAGTCTCATATGGGCAAAACACGTAGGTGGTCCTCCATCATGTATGTAACTACCCTTTTCACCTAATAAGACGTATTTTAAATTCGTACGGGCTAAAATCCCAAATCGAATAATATAAGGGTGTTACATTGGAAGTATGAGAAAATGGTGCGAATCAAGATTAATTAATGTCACTTTTTTATCCAACAAAAAAAGAAATATAATGTGGTTCGAAGTTTTGTTGAGATTTCGATCCAGCCAGTGAATCAAGTTAAATGAATCTAAATGGTGATTAGACTTAAAGAAATTAATTAGGGTCAAAATTCTGGCATTTGTTATTCTTAAACATGGAGGTAAAAATAGCCCGCCAGTCGCGCCCAGGAGACTCCTCCGCTCCGACCTTCCACATCACATATCCATCAGCGGTGGGCCCCCGTGCAGGTCCTCCTCCCCTTCTACCGAACAGCGAAGGTTCCGCTAATCGCGACATCGTTCTCGCCAATCGAACTCCTCTAATCATCCACCAAGGACAGATTGATCTCTTGCATGGCGACTTGCTTCGATCGATGGGAGAAGGATCCCTTCTTCCCTGCGGCGGAGGAGGTCCAGGAATCCACCGATAGGTATTGGGCACTGCAACCCCCGAACTCCTTCGCCTTTCCCTGTTTTTGCCGTGCGTCGCGTTCTTTCGGATGAGGTTTCGAATTCGTTCCCTTTGTAGGATGGAATCCGTGTACAGAAGGTGGATCCGCGAAACGCAGGCCGCCTCGAGTCCCAATCCAGGAACAAATGCTGGTACTGGAGAAGTTCTGGCGGAGCTCCTCAGAGAGCTCCGGACTGCCCTTGGCACTGCGAAATGGCAGGTAAGTTTCCGGATCATTTGTTGGTTTCTTCTTAAAGTTTGTATTTTACAGAGTCAAATGAAAGAAAGTTTGGATTTTGGTTCTAACGTTAGAACAAGTAGCTTAGGAGAATTTGTACGGGGGGATTTGATAAAATCCAATAAAGATATTTTGTTAAAAAAAATGTGTTTGTGGTAAAATGTTGCAAAACTTTGTCAGTTTGAGGTGTTGGAGAAAGCTGTGAGATCGAATGACGATGCTTGCTCCGCGGGAGAGGATACCAGAACTCGGCACAAACAATTCTTCTCCGCAATTGGGAGTCAGATACTAAAGGTGGAGCAGTCTTTGACGCAAGATAGCCAGAAGGATCGAAAGACCAAATTAACATGGGTTCAACTGGACGATGGAGAACGCGACGAGTTGGCTCTCTTCTTGTCCCATCCTCCTCTGCCCAAACAAGCCAAGATGGCGCCCGCTCCTGTTGGTGAGCTGAAAGCTGGTAATAAACAGTTGAAAACGAATGGAGAGTATGAATGTCGGATAAATTATTGTAATTTAGATGAGATGGGTGGAGTGGGTGCAATGGATGAGAAGATCCAAGCACACCGAAGGACAGCAAGCGCTAGTGCTGGTATTGAGTCATGGAAGATTACATTTCCTGAGGATGCTCCTAGGAAATCATTCCATGATGGACCTATTTTGCCTCCGAAGGCCCCCAGTTTTTCTTGCTTGACAAAGGCAGTAGATTCAGCTGCAAAGATCAAGTGGCCTCAAAATGGTTTTAGGAAGTGGAAGGGTGGGGATCAACTTCAAGCGACTGAAACAATACCATTGACGAATCCTCAGTTCAGTCAGGTGTGCTGTTCTCATCCATGTTCAGTATCAGCCCACTGCAGTTTTACCAATCATAGTTGTTCCTAATTTTTGTTCTCATACTCATTATCATTTATTATTGATACATTGGTTGATTGGATCTAGGACAACACCCATGCATGCTTTGACAGTAAGGGACACCTCAGTTGCTGTGCAGGTGATTACTGTGATAAGCAGCTCTATGGCTGGCTTAGCGCTTTTCATAGGCAGTTGCAGAGGTCTCAATATCAGATCCAATATAGTCGGCATATTCAAATAGCTCTATTGGTCGTTCTTGTTCTTCTGCTAATTGGTGAGTTATCTACTGTATAACCATCATTCTCTTTGAAAATGCTGAATATCAATGGTGATTATGAGAAAGAAACCTTACCGTTGAATTGTTCGTTGTTAATCAGAAGAGGTATCCCTTGTTCAATAAGAAAGCCCAGCTCTGATAGTTGTTCATGGCTGATTGTTGGAAGAACAATAGCATATGTGATCTGAGGGTGATATCAATGCTTTTGGGAATTTTCATCAATGAAGTATAAAATTCAAATGAATTTAGTATTTTCCTTCGCACACTTATCATTTGAGTTGTATGAGCAATGTATGCAAATTTGCTTCCTTTTGTCTTAAGCCAGTTCTAGCTAGAAATACATTATGTCCAAATTTTACATTTCCATAAGAAATATTTGTTAGCTAAATTTTGTCTTTATCTGTATTCTGAAACTTTGGCTGTTCAATTTCACAGTCTTAGTAACAGCACGAGCAGTCTAGAGGTGCTATAGATACTTTTTGCTTCAATCGCAGCTGAGGTCCGGAGGACAATATTTAAATTTCTAGTAATGGTGAGTTTGTTTCTTTTAATTTAATTATCATATCCAAGCTGGCTTGACAACTCAATCTATCAACCATTGATTTCATGAAATAATGTTTATCAGGTTCCTGCCAGTTCCCTAGATCTATGCATATACATGTTCCACTAGTTTTTGTTGCATGTTGGCCATGTTCTAGAAACTTCATGACAACAACAGCTTCTTTAATAGAATTTGTGGAGACATTGAATAAAATGATGATGCATCATACAACCTAACATATATTGTTTGTTTAGACATCTGAGATGTGACAAGAATAAACTTGCCGAAATGTCTGAACTTTCTGATGGGAGGAAAGAGTTTGAGAAAAGCAGTTAGTAACCTCTACTCTAATACAAAGCTCACTAGTTCAAGATGAAATCTGTAACTTCCTAACAATACTAATATTTCTTCATCGATGATGCACGTACCTGGCCATGATGTTGTTTTTGAGGAATGTGATATACTTGCGTTGACCTTTACTGCACGTGAAGATGTTCTTTATCTCCCTTCTAAAAAAAGATGTTCTTTGTCTCCTATTTAAAAATGTTTGGAAGATCCTATACCCAGCAACTGCATTTTTTCCGTTTGTGGTGTAAATCTTAGTTCCAAGATTGTCTTCTAGGATTTTTGCACTAGTATATGATGGCTTGTTTATTATTGTCTAACCATGTTTCCTATTTCTGATTGTAACATGTTCTTCTGTTTTTCCCCTCAGCATTCCTCCCGCAGCCATTCGAAGGAAGGTCTTTCTACGAGATATGTCCGATTTGAAGATGTCCTTAGGCAGATTCTTGTATCATTGCAAGATTATTCTTTGAAGACCTTACTTTGAGGGTCTTCCTTGTATTGTCTATGTCACATTTTGCAATTTATGTATATTACCTCCGCTTTGCGCCTTTTTGATAAAAAAGTTTACTATCCCAAAAGAAACAAAAAGACAAGGAACGACAATCCTTGATTTTGCTGGTGTCAACGGGCAAGGGATGAGCATTCCATGTTTCCAACAACTGCCGTTTTTCTTCATTGTTATCATGGAGCTACTGTCAGACAGAACAAAGATGATGTTAAGGTTGCTTCAAGAAATTGGTGCTGGTACTTTGTGCCTTTTTTTTTTTTGAAATATGGGAGGATACCTAAACTCCGTCTATGTTTTATAGTCGATCTCAAGTCCGGATAAAGAAGAAGGGTTGTGTTAGGCCACGATGGTCAGCGTAAAATTCTGTCGAATCTCATGAACATGACGTCGTATGATTCATGTAGCCGATTCCACTTAATGAGATAAGACTTTGTTGTTGTTGTATGGGAGGATACCTAATAAGTTGTAGGCATCCAATTTTACTTTGTGCATGTTTTCCTCATCCTTTGGCATGAATTTGGTGCGTTGGTGGTACATTTTGTATCGGTCTGCCTCGTCATCAAATCATCGATCTTGGTGGTGTTGTAAGGCCATGTGATTCTTCTTTTGCCAATTAACATAATTGATGTAATGCCTCAAACTTCGTCTCCATCCCATGACAAAATTTTCTCATGATACAACTTAGTACGTAGGTTCATACATGATTCCAAATAACATAAAACAAAACTTTTGGGTAATCATCTACACACCCCACTATACGAGCATTAATTGCCGTACACTAGGAATGTTCATAAGTCGGGTTTGGTCCGGACTCAATCAAACTTGTGATTTTGATCGAGTCGGGTCACCCTTGTTTGGAGGGTTGGTCAGGCGATCGATTACCCGACCGTTATTTTTTTAATTTTTCTTACTTTTTATTATTTAATATAAAAATATTGTATAATATTTTTCTTTAAAAAACATAAATTAGTTTTAAAATATATTTAAAGTGTTTATTCTAATATTTTTAATTTTGTATAAGATATAAGTTGAAAACTAAATAAAAATTTAAAAAAATCTAGATCGGGTCGGTTTTCGGATCATCGGGTTCATGGGTCGACTACGTCTATAGTACACACATCAACTAGCCCACACGAGATAATCAAGTACTTATGAGGATCCACACACACACGGGGGAGGGAATCCTGACGTAAGCATAAACCTAAGTATGATAATAACATAAATCATAAAGATTATCCATATGATTAATTGCAAGTATATCTTTTCCACTTGATCATTCTTGGACCATGATTGAAAAAAAAAGTCAACATCAATGGTGATTCATATAGTTCATGTAATCATTTATCTTTCATTTGAAAAAACATTCTTGTCATCATTGTTTTCAGTTCATTTCATTTCACAAGGACAAAGACCTTCCATTCATCTTTACTCATTCATCTTATCTTTTCAAGGTAAATTATATGAATCGTCTTCCAATTTTGGGTGCGATAATTATGCAATCCTCTAACTTCAAATTGTAACTAGACTATTCTCAAATTTTTTATTTATTGTGTGTGTTATACAGTTGATAGTGATTTTTTCGATTGAGCTATCGATGTGATGAAACATAAAATAATAAAATAATAGAAATATATAATAAAAATATTTAAAATAAAAAGGAGCAGTTGCCCCCTCCGACGCTAGAGGGAAGAAGGGAAGGGATTGGTCACCCCTTCCCTAATATCCTCATTGACCTTGGCGACATTGTCTCGATGAGCACAAATTGAGTATGATGAGGCCAAGATTGAACATTCCTTGCAGTAGGGGTGTTCAGCGAGTCGGGTCGACCCGTGAACCAAATGACTCGACCCGACCCGCTCAACCTGACCTTGGTTCGGGTCGGGTACAGGTCGGAATTTTTCGACTCGAGTTGACTCGACCCAACACAAAAGACCCAACTTTTTTTATTTTTTAAATATTTTTTAGTTTTCAACCTATATTTTTTACTAAAAATTAAAAATATGAAAATAAAATATTTTAAAATATAAAATAATATATAAATGTTTAAAAAATTATTTTATGCTTTTAAAAAATATTATATCATATTATTTTATATTAAATAATAAAAATAGTAAGAAAAAAATTTAAAAGAAA
This sequence comes from Pontederia crassipes, assembly GCA_030549335.1. NCBI lineage: Eukaryota > Viridiplantae > Streptophyta > Magnoliopsida > Commelinales > Pontederiaceae > Pontederia > Pontederia crassipes. The sequence continues at coordinate 57,740,025 of CM060191.1, forward strand.
AAGAAAAAATGGTGACCGGGTAACCCGATCACCCAACCCGAATCGGGTCGGGTTGGATCGGATCCATCCCTCCAAAGAGGGCTGACCCGACCCGACCCGATCAAAATCGGATGGGTCAAACCCTACCTTGCATTATAATCCCATTGAGCTTGTTTATTCCATAAGCTAGAGTTCTGTGAGCTCGGAGCATTTCGATATGGAGTCCGGGATCTCTCTTGTAAGTATGTTGTCATATAGGCTCAAATAGCTGAAATCTTCCGGGCTACCGAGCGATGCCGACAAACTTTCGACGAATCTATTATGTGAGATCAATGTGATGCAGGACAGACAAATAATTTTCGATCTATTCCAAGATGTTACCGGCCAATACGTTGTTTGACGTGCACCCGAGACAAGGGGTGAGCGTGCCGGCAGCATTCCGATGAACTTGTTGTCGAAGAAGTTAAGGTGGAGCAGGAGTGAACAACTGGACAATGCAGCCGGCAAGGGGCCCGCGAAAGAGAGGAAACAGACGGAGCTATTGATAGGGCTGAAGAAGAGGGACTAATGGAGGGAGCCAAAGAGCAAGTTAGAGGACATGCCAATCGATTGGATTGATAGGAGAAGGGCGAAGTCGTCGGGGAGGCCGCGAGAGAAGGTGTTGAAATTGAGGTTGAGAGGTGCAACCATAAGGTGAGGGGGCATTACTACTCCTCTTCCATCGCACAAAGGTAGAGGGGCGGCCGCCCCCTTTCCCTCTCCCCCTCCGACAGGGGGAGGGGGCGTCGCTCGCTTCCTGTTGCTCCAACGAGGATGGCAGTCTTCGTCATTTTTTATTTATTTTTATTGTGCTACATCATCAGCGCAACCAGAAAATCCACGATTAGGAGAACAATGCACGTAAGAAATCAAAATTTCAAGGATAGTGTAGCTATAAATTGAAGTTATAGGACAATATAGATATAGAGTCAAAGTTGGAGGATGATTCAAATAATTTAACCCATGTTTCATGTGGTTGGAAAAGCTCTTGACTTTTATATTATTCCATGCAAATATATAAGTGTGTAGCTACCTAAACCATACATGGGCCAACGAAGGATTAATGTTCATGATGGTGCTCTATAAAGGGGGAGAAGACCTCAACCAAGATTGAACATTTTCAAGAAATGGAGTAGCTCACACAAGTCTAGTAACATTAAAAAAGGGGAGTTCCTCACATAATGTTGATAACCTTCTAAGGAGTGCCGCACACAAGACGGATAACCTCTCATCTAGGTAGGTAATGACAACCCTTCATTTCGTCTTTTATTTTTATTAATCTATCTTTTGATCACAATAGATCAATCAAGATCTTAGGGAGCAAAGGTCGACTCAAGATTACAATGAATCATATGAGGTATAGGTCAATAATGTGGACAAATAAATCAAAATATATTCATTAACTTGGGTCATAATTTAGTTCTTTGTACAAATTTCAAACGCTAAGTCAAGTGGTTGTCCGATTTGTAGAGGTCACTAGTCGTCCGTTGGGTCGAGCGAATGTTCAATTTTCATAGAACAAAAATTTCAAACTCTCGGACGAAAGTTTTGGATGTTCAAAACTCTGACCGGTCATTCGGTCTATCATATTACAAGATTCAAGGTTCAGTACATAATCCTTCGAGTGCAAGTTCACAGTCAACTATTCAATCATATTTCAGCCTCAACATTTCAGATCGCATGAGATATGCCTTGAATTAGTCTCATATGCATAAGTCACGTGAGAGATGTTGTGTATATATGAGAACATGGTCTTGTTTAGATGTGATGTGTTTTGATACAAACGTACGGGCCAAGGCTTAGAGCAAATAATATCATGCGGGGGAAGGATGCATGAAGCATGGTTTAGATTAGCTTCACTTGCATAAGTTACAAGAGATATATAGAAAATATATGGGAACATGGCATTTATTTGGTGTGATGTGTTTTGAAAAAATCGTGCAGTCCACAGCCTAACATAATCGTAACGATAATAAGAACCTAAATAAGATATCATATCATGCTTTAATCTCATAAAGAAATCATCATATAAAGATTAAAATCGATACATTTCTAGACTAGAAATTTCAACATATGAACCATTCTTTTCATAATCTATTTAGACATACATAAATCATGTATTTCATAATAATGATCATAAGTCATGATCTACTATAATATAGCATGATTCTTAGTCCACAATAATCCTTAGATAACAAGCAAAGCAACTGGAAACTACTCATATGATTTAGATTCCAAAATCACACATTTTTTAGGTGTTTTTCTATTGTTACTTCTTTGGTTCAAGCTCTAGCATCCTCCCTTCCTACCTTGGTTCTCTCATGATTTGCATTCGAGGAACCCCCTCCAAAGTTCTCTGGCAGAGCCAATAAAGGAGCAAAACACATAATACAATGTTGAAGAAGAAAAAGTAGAAGGATGAAGAGGAAAGTGAGAAAATTAAGATTAATGGGGTCTTTAAGGGGCATGACTAGGGGTTTCAATATTTTCTACGTTCGAGAGGTTGTGGATGAAGGAGTTACATGAATTTCCATGGGTTAAGTGGCATCAATGATGAGAAAAAATGAAAATCGACTTCCATTCGTTGCTCTTTCCATTGCACTTTCAGAGCGTCGGCTGTGTGGCGCGGTCATTTGGTAGTCTCATCCGTATTGTGAACTATTGTGATTTTGAATGTCCACTCCATGAAATGGCATCCGATGGATCAGCATCAATAAAAGTAAAAAATTTTAATCTTTTTTTATGAAACTGCTGGATGTTACTAAAAACAAAAGCATCATGGAGACATGAAAAAAAAAGCAATGTAATCGGTGCATGCGAGTTATCCGATCTTTTTCCCAAGGATTTCTTCTTATAGCACTATTATACAGAAATAATCGTCTTTTACAATTAAATATCATTATGTTGAAAAGCCAATTGTTTCTTTACTGATCTAATTGCATGTAAAAGTAATAAGGTCCTTACGTATAATATTTTTTTCTTATAGAAAAGGGTCTTTTCATTTGTTTATTCTACATTCTACAACTAGCAATTTCATAAACAACAATTAGAATAGAGAATGAGATGGAGCTTCTCCAATACACAAATAAGCAATTACTAGTTGCGATTGTGGTTATAAGATGCATGTAGTAATCCTAGTTGTTGTAATAATTGCAAGAAAGGGAGGACAGAGTTGCTCTACATGAAGATAGCTTGGAAGCTCTTTGATGCGTTGTATTTGTAACAATAAAATTTGCTAGCAAGTGCACTAGTCGCTCAAGTAATATAGTAATAGGAGTAAGAGTGTCGAACCCACGAGGAATATTATTAATTCAATATCTAAATTTATAAATTAATAAGAGAGAAAAAACATGGATTTTGAAAATGAGTTTTAAAAGATAAAGAAAATAAGATAAAGATAAGATAATGGTGTTGAAGTTAGGCCTTAGGATGAAAATAGATCAAGATAAATATTTGAACCATAAAAGATAAATTTAATCTTTAAAGATGGATTAGAGTCTCCCTAAAGTAATCTAATATGATTAACTTGTGGTCTCCACGACTGGCATCCCTCAATCTAATCATATAGAATTATCTTAATTTAATAAGAATTGAAGTCTCCACGACTGGTACCCCCAAAATCATATTAAAATTAAGATGCATTAAATTAAATTCTCTAAACTATTAATCACTCCACAAACTGGTATAGATTAATAGACCACACAAACTTGATTCTCCACACACTAGTTATCAAATTTATGTCAATTATTAATTCCAAATAAAATCAATTATAATTAGTATAATAAATTCTGAAATTAAACACTCCACAAACTGGTATAGCCTAATTCAGAAATTTAATTAACTAACATAAAAGCATTAAGCACAATTAATAATTGATCAGAAAAGATTAAAGCAAATAAAATAGGGTCCAAACATTTCCCTTCAATTAATAATCTCCTAAAATAATAATCCTAAAAACATGGAGTTCATCCTAGAAATTCTGGAGAGATAATAACAAAATAACAATAATAATCGAAAGAATTACACCCAAAATAGAAGTAGAGCTCTCGAATTGGGCAGACATTCGGGCAGCCTCTCGGACTTGATCAGGGTCGCGATCAACCTCCAGCCGTCGCACCTCTCTCCTTTTGGTCGTAGCCTGCAGAGCTCACGACTCACCGTGGAAGAAACCTGAACTTCAGAGCACGAATTGAAACGATGGATTCTTCACGTATTTATAGGGTGCGGACGGCCTTCAATTTGATCTCGACCGTAACATCGTACGGTTAACTTTAAAATTATAAGATAAACTCGGCCAAAGATAAATCCTTTTATCATTACGCCCAAAGATAAACTCGGCCAAAAGAATGATTTTATTGCCATTATCCCCTCCAAATCTCGGCCGTAAGGAATTATTTTATCTTTACTCCCAAAGAGATAAAATTTCTTTTACTCCCTCAAAATCTCGGCCGTAAGGAAGGAACTTATCTTGTTACGCCCAAAAGATAAAATCAATTGATTGTTACACCCTTCATCTTCATGCCATTACGCCCAAAAGATAAAATTTCATTTATCTTTACTCCTTTAACTCTCGGCCGTAACAAAGAATTTAAACTTGTTACTCCTTTTGAATCTCGGCCGTAACGACTTGGGTGTAAAGTCAAATCTCGGCCGTAAGAAATAATTTCTTTGAATTTCGGCCGAGATTCGAATTTTCCTGTAAAATAATTATCCAAGTTTAGTTAATCCATCCACAATTAAAATATTTAGAGAATTTAATAATTAAAATTGATAAATCCGAAATTGCGATTAAAAGTGACTAAAAATGATGCATACCATGAACAAATTACAGAAAATTTAATTAAAATAATTAACTAAAATATGTTGTATTTTGCATGCATCAAACTTTCCCAAGCTTAAAGTCTTGCTTGTCCTCATGCAAAAATTCAAAGCAAGGCTCAAGAAAGTTCCATCATAGCCTCCACATTGTCAACTGACTAATTTTCTCACACAGTGCTTCTGCATACCTACTACTTAGTATCTTATCATTTTCCATGCACTTAGCTTTATAGAGGTTCTGAATGCTACACAAATTTAAACAATCTCAAATTCAGCCTTGTAAAAAATAAATTGTCTATCAAATAATAGCATTAATATTGAACACATAAGTACTAATTGATCTTAAAACTTTTTCTTTTTCTTTTCATTTTTCAACTTTATTTTTAATCATTTAAAAAGTTCTAATCTTCAAGCAGGATTGCACAAGGAAGTCCATGTAGCGGGCTTTGGACTGATGACTCCCAGACCAGATGACCTTAGGGCACCAGGTGATAAAGCACCCCTCGAGTTTACTTGCCCGAACAACCAAGGTTCTGAATGAAGAGTTCGAACTTAGTCATGATTTAGTACTCCTGTGCTTCTCCATATTCCACAAGATGATCCATGTAGCAGGTTTTCGATCGACAGATCCCAAAGCAGTTGCCCTTAGATCGCCAGGCATGAACCCCTACGGATCTAATTACCCGAACACACCTTGGTTCCGGATAACACTTTTGTACCTACACATAACTTTATTCATTTTTTTTGACATAATTATTTGTTGGGGTTTAACTAACCCTTCTTTTTTTTATAAGCTCAAAAAGTACTTGATATGGTCAATAAGAAGGCTACTACTATCAAGACTTAAAAGAAATAAAAAAAAGGCATGAATATGATTTTGTCGTCTAGTCATTCATAATTCTACTTAGCATAGGCACATAGTCCATAAGTTTGATACTAAAGTAGCAAGTGATAAGAAAGAAAAGCATTCAAATTTCATCAATTAACAATATGTCTTTGAACTTCTACTAAAAAGATAATTAAAACAATAAGACAAGAGTTTGTAAGATGGTAGCAAAAATAAATGCATGCAATGGTATTTTTTAGAAAATTTTCAAATTTTTCAATTTTTTTGGATTTTTTTATAAATAGATGCAAACATAAAAAAGAAAGAAACATGCAATGCATGAAATGCAAACTCCCCCAAGCTTGAACTAGACACTGTCCTCAGTGTTAAGCCAGCAAGGGAAAGTGATACATACTCAATAAAAAGGAAAATTTAAAGAAACGAAAATAAAGAAAAGGGAAAAGACACAACCGGATTTACTGTCTACGGGGTGGTGATGGTGGATGGTAGCCGAGATTTCCTTGGCGCATATGATACTCATGGATGCGTCTCGTCATGCGCGCATGTTGATTCTGAAGGGATTCGAAGCGACCCTGACGATCATCCATATTTCTAAAATCAGCTCGAATGTTGGTCAACTCTTGTGCTTGTCGAAGTTGTTCTTCCTGAATAGCGTGCAACTGCCCTGACTGACGAAGTTGCTCTTCCTGAAAAGTGTGAAACTCCCCTGCTTGACGAAGTTGTTCATCATACATTGATTCCCATAAGTTTTGCATGGAAGCATAGTCAGGCTGAGGTGGCGGAGGTGGATAGTAAGTCTGCTCTGGGGCTGAAGTAAAAGTGGGCTCTGGTGCTATATAGCGATTCTGCACAGGTTCTTGTAAAGGGGCAGATACTTCCATCGAATCGCGTTCCTCATAAGGAGTAGAAGGTATGAACGAGGAATCAGAAGAGCTCTCTTGTGCTGGAGATGGAATCGGAGAAGGCACCGGCATATAAGGTGAATGGACGGATGTGGCATATTGAGAAGCTGCCGGTGATGCAGCCTGGAATCCTTGTTGCTGTTGAAGGTAGGGTTGGGCTGCCGCATAATCAGTAGAATCAAACCAGGAGAAAGGTTCATCCTGGTGTAGCTGTCCGACAGAGGTAGATGGTCCTGCAGGTGGGATTACTGGAGCTATGACCTGCCTAAAAAGGAGCCAATTATTTGGATTAATCGGCGTAAAAGCATCTCGATCTGAGCAGGGCACCTCCTGATGGTGGCCTTTAAAAATAAAAACTTTGATCCCTGAGTTGTTGGTCTTCACGAGACCCATAGCCTGAATGGTCCTACGAGTGAGGTGAGTGTTTCCTGGCACAGCTTCAAGATCATCCAAGTCTAGTTGTAGGTGCTGAGCGATAGGTGTGAGAAGAGCACCCATATTAATGCTACCGCCACGATGAGTAGTGCGGCGCTGGAATCGACGAATGAGGAAGGCACCCACATTAACGGGAGTTCTGTGAAGCATGCTGTGGATGAGATATAACTCTCCTTCTGAGACGGCACCATCATTATCACTGCGTCCACTTATGGTGTTGCTTAGCATGCGATGGACGTAGCGCAGAACAGGATTCTGAATTGAGCTATCTTTAGCGGTGTTCCAAACCAATCGGTCTTCTTCTGTTATCTGTTTCCAAAAAGTTTCAGCATCAAAGTCAGCAGGTACAGAAAGAGATCCATGGTTGGGAAATCCATAGATATTATTAATCTCTCCTAGAGTGAGAGTAAATGGCCGCCCATAAAGTTGGAATGAAATGCGGGGCTGATCATAGTTCCTGCCATCTAAATTAAAGATTTCCAGAGATGAGAGGAATTCCATAATTAGTACTTCATAAGTTGGCCACCAAGAATGCACAAAGTCAGATAGTCCAATTTGAGAAAATAATAGATGAGTATCTGCAAGTAAATTATACTCCCTCAACAATTCAGTATATGAAAATCTGGTGGCATGAATTCGAATATCACACATCCGTTCATATCGAGCTTGATACTCCGGCTTAGTCCAATAATAATCTCCGGGGTAAGAGATTAATTGTGAGGGCTGTGGGGTCGGCTGAGCATTCGGATGTCGTCGTTCATGACGTCCCCTCCATATATTAGCAAATCGCCTCATCTTGATCTGGACAAAAATAAATAAAGAAAAGGTACCGGCTCGGTGGAAGCGGCTGAGGTTTCGACCGTAGTATTCGATGAAGAACCGGCTGAAGGTCGGAGGTGACTCGGCCGTAAGGGACCGGTTGACGAAGAACTTCGGCCGTAATTGATGAAGCTCGGCCGGAGATTGGAGTTTGGCCGTAAGAAGTTGGAGGCGTGACTCGGAACTCGGCCGTAAGGAGTTGATGAACCTGTAGATTTCGGCCGTAAGGAATGGCGGTGTGGTTTCGGCCGTAAAGTAAAAAACTCGCCCGGAGTTTGGCCGTAAGAAAGCGGCGGAGATGGCGTGACTTCGGCCGTAAAACGAAGGCGACGTGGAAACTTGGCCGTAATAAGTTTCGGTGTGCGGTGGAAGACCGGTCGTAACGAACAGGCGCGGTGCTTTTGGGCGTAAGGATCGGCGGTGACGGTTTTGAGACTTCGGCCGTAAGGGAGGAAAAGGCGTAAGGGTAGCGGAAGCACCTCGGCCGTAATGCAGAGAGGGCGGCGCGCGGTGGCTTCGGTCGTAAAGATGATTGATCTGCAACATACAAGATGGGGTAGGATTTTTATAGATGAATTTTCGGGCGTAATCTGACCTGTCCCACGTGACGACGCAGTGAAAAGTCATGTCCGAGCTTAAAAGCATGCATTTTCCAAGGCACGTCCGTGGTCTCCCTGTCATGTCGGAGCTTTGATGATTTCCAAGATGTCCGTGGTCTGCTGGTGTGACATCTCGGCCGTAACGGAATGGTGGCAGGGCGTAACGACGGTTCTTTTCTTCGGTCGCTTCGGCCGTAATGGAAACGGTGGGTGGCAGTTTGTCTTGTCATGTCCGAGCTTGATGCATGTGTGACAACTCGGCCGTAATGCACACGTAATGTGTGTGGTAGGGCGTAACGAGGGTGGCAGGGCGTAATATCCGAGCTTCGACCGTAGAGAGAATCAATTCTTGGAATTTACGCCCATGCTTGGAGTTGACGCCCCTGAGTTTATCTCTCCTTACAAAACATTAAATATTAATTAAATTAAATGACTCCATAATAAAATAAATGTCTAATTAAAAGTAAAACTATCACCCAAACTAAGATATTAACAACTAATTAGACTAATCTAAAAAAATGAATAAAAATAAAAAGGATAGAAATAGTTATGATTTATAGTCGTCAGCTTGACTTAGTTCTGATGAAAATCAAGGCCTATTTTGCTCTTCCCCTCTTGGATTTTTCTCTGTGTTACTTGGGAGAGAGCCCGGTGTACGTCCAGTTAGTTGTGCCGCCATCTGGCCCAGTTGTCTTTCCAGATTTTGAATTGATGCATCCTGACTCGTGGCTCTAGATTCCATATTCTTCTGCAATGCTTGCATTGTGTCTATGATCTGTGCCATCATCTCCTGCATATGATTTGATGATTGATGTTGGGGAGTATCAGGTTGCCTTTTCAGTATATAATCTTTTGATGGACCAGAAGATTGGCCTTGGTTCTGATTATAGGCAAACTTCGGATTATGTCTCCATCCATAATCGTTGTTCCTGTAAAATGGATTGGAAATAAAGTTAGCATTTTCAATTTGATTTGAATCTGAAGTGTTACCTGTAGGACTATAATTGCAGAATTTCCCATTAGTGACATCATCTGCTCGAATTTTTGATTAAGTGACTCCAGCTGAGCCACTATTTCTGAAGATTGTATTCCTTGTGTAGCATGTACATCATGAGTTCGGCGAGGTGGTCTCCTTTCTTGACTTGACTTGAGTGCTACAACTTCAATTATATCTTGTATCTCACTAGGACGTTTAGATCCCAGTACTGTCCCTCCTGCTGATTGATCGAGCTTATCTTGATCTGCAGGTCGTAATCTATGGTAGAAATCTTCCATCACTTGCCACTTTGGAATTCTATTGTCAGGAACTCTGGCCAGCAGTTCCTTATATCGTTCCCAGGCTTCATATAACGTCTCGTTATCGTCTTGAACAAATGCCCTCAGCTCTCTTCGATATTTGCCTGCCTTTTGTGGTGGACAATATTTTCCAACAAACTTTTCTACCAGCTCCAACTAAGAATGAATCGATCCTGCAGGCAAAGTTTTAAACCAAGTGGAAGCTTTGTCACGTAAAGATTGAGGAAATAATAATAAACGAATAACTTCAGAAGAAACATTATTATTTCTAAAGGTGCTCAGAGTAGCAAGAAATTTATCAAGGTGATCGTGAGGGTCTTCATGAAATCCTCCTCCAAATTGGGATGCTTGTATCATCCTCACGATTGCGGGATTTATCTCAAAATTATTTGCGTTAATATCAGGCAGTACGATGCATGATTCTCGGTCACTGTATCTGGCCGAGACATATTCTCTCATAGAAAGTTCTGCTTCATCTTCTCGCCGATTATTATGTGGTGGAACCAGTTCATTCTGTTGCTCCAGTCTCTGATTGTCGCGTGCTTGTTCCGCCATTTTTCTTATATTTTTTCATAATCGACGATAGATTCTTTCAATTTCAGGATCAAATTCCAACAGTGGATTTGAACTCCTAGTGCGCTTATCAGAAGATTCCAGGATTGGTTGTGATTTAATTTTTAATTAGTACCTGCAACAACCAATTTTCAGTAAGATAAAAGAATAAAATAAAATATATACAAGAAGAAAGAAATTCAGATAATAGGTCACGAAAAATGAGTTAACAAATAAAGTCTTTCGGCATGATAGAATTTGAAAATTCGTCATTAAAATTAATTTTCGAGAGGAACTTTTTAGAAATTCTTCAAACCAATACGAATACCAAATATTAATATCGATCAAAAGAATTTATGATGATGTAACAAACGGCACAAAACGAATCAGAAATAATTTGCGGCCGCAAAGTTAATAATCAGACATTAGCAAAAATTATTTTCAGAGAGAAAATAAGATTAATTGGCCGTAATACAGAAATAGATTTACGGCCGAAATTAGATTAGTAATTCGAAGCTCGTTCGGTCGTAAAAACTATGGAACAGTGTTGAAAGGGATTGATCAATGTGAAGGCGTAAAACTTGTTGGCTTATGGCCGAAACAACGTCGTAAGATGACGTAAAAAATTAACATAGCGATGAATCATCTCGGCAATCAACTCCTCACATATAAGATCCTAGGCATAAAGAACCGAAGTTGACAACCTTTGATCGTAAAACAGAATAGGGTTTCGGCCGAAATAAAAATCGAACGAAACGTCGACAAAATGACTCATTTCGGCCGAGGAAGAGTATAATTCATATCGGCCGTAAAAACAATGAAAGTTCAGTCGAACGTGAGGTAAAACATCAACACATATAAATCGACCGAAATGAGATTAAATCAAACTTATACGTTCAGAAATATATATTACGGCCGAGTTGAAGTAACATCCATGTTGGATGATCCATTACGGCCGAGACAGACTAAATCGCTTTGGCCAAAACAAAGCCAAATCAAAAGTTCAAACTATTATAATGTTACGGCCGAGAATGAAAAAATCACAAATAAACTGGCCGAAAAGGTCGTAAGATGGCGTAAAAACAAATGTTCAGAAATTTTACGGCCGTAAAACCATGAGATCAATTCTCGGCCGTAAAAAGAAAACATGAGATCATTCTCGGCCGTAAAAAGATTAAATTGTCAATTAAGACGAGGTCACATCGGCCGAGATGAAGTCAACACGAGGCCGTAAAGAAAAATAGGGTTTCGGCCGAAATAATTTCGAATAAAACTTGAGAATATTACCCCACTCAAATGTCGAAAATTGAATCATTACGGCCGAAAGTGAATTAAGTCGATTCCTTACGGTCGTAAAACAACGAAATCAGATCAAATCCATATGAAAAGTTCAAACAATTAAAATGTTACGACCGAGAATGAAAGTCGAACTGATTCGAATAGGGCGTAAAAAAAATTTAAACCATCGATAAACCGGGCGTAACAAGGTCAAATCAATATCCATTACTCATGGTGGAAAACAACGTTCGGATAAAAATATTACGGCCATAAAGATTGAAAGTTTAGAATTCAGAAATCATTCATTGCGAGGTCGTAAAATTAATAAAGCCGACACATCAAATTAAAGTCGTAAATCCATAAGTCGACAGTGTAATTTGGAAAATCCAATCGGCGTCAGATTTTAAACCGAAAGTAGATAAATAAAAAAAAATGTTGTGACCTTTATCTGCAAAAGAAAAAAAATTAGTTTATTCACAAAAATAATTAAAACAATTAATACATATTTATAAAGAATTATTTACACTTTATTTACATCTCCTAATAATTCATAAAAATTAGAAATTAATTAATAAAATATTTCCCGGCAACGGCGCCAAAAACTTGATGCGTTGTATTTGTAACAATAAAATTTGCTAGCAAGTGCACTAGCCGCTCAAGTAATATAGTAATAGGAGTAAGAGTGTCGAACCCACGAGGAATATTATTAATTCAATATCTAAATTTATAAATTAATAAGAGAGAAAAAACATGGATTTTGAAAACGAGTTTTAAAAGATAAAGAAAATAAGATAAAGATAAGATAATGGTGTTGAAGTTAGGCCTTAGGATGAAAATAGATCAAGATAAATATTTGAACCATAAAAGATAAATTTAATCTTTAAAAATGGATTAGAGTCTCCCTAAAGTAATCTAATATGATTAACTTGTGGTCTCCACGACTGGCATCCCTCAATCTAATCATACAGAATTATCTTAATTTAATAAGAATTGAAGTCTCCACGACTGGTACCCCCAAAATCATATTAAAATTAAGATGCATTAAATTAAATTCTCTAAACTATTAATCACTCCACAAACTGGTATAGATTAATAGACCACACAAACTTGATTCTCCACACACTAGTTATCAAATTTATGTCAATTATTAATTCCAAATAAAATCAATTATAATTAGTAAATTTTGAAATTAAACACTCCACAAACTGGTATAGCCTAATTCAGAAATTTAATTAACTAACATAAAAGCATTAAGCACAATTAATAATTGATCAGAAAAGATTAAAGCAAATAAAATAGGGTCCAAACATTTCCCTTCAATTAATAATCTCCTAAAATAATAATCCTAAAAATATGGAGTTCATCCTAGAAATTCTGGAGAGATAATAACAAAATAACAATAATAATCGAAAGAATTACACCCAAAATAGAAGTAGAGCTCTCGAATTGGGCAGACAGTCGGGCAGCCTCTCGGACTTGATCAGGGTCGCGATCAACCTCCAGCCGTCGCACCTCTCTCCTTTTGGTAGTAGCCTGCAGAGCTCACGACTCACCGTGGAAGAAACCTGAACTTCAGAGCACGAATTGAAACGATGGATTCTTCACGTATTTATAGGGTGCGGACGGCCTTCAATTTGATCTCGGTCGTAACATCGTACGGTTAACTTTAAAATTATAAGATAAACTCGGCCAAAGATAAATCCTTTTATCATTACGCCCAAAGATAAACTCGGCCAAAAGAATGATTTTATTGTCATTACCCCCTCCAAATCTCGGCCGTAAGGAATTATTTTATCTTTACTCCCAAAGAGATAAAATTTCTTTTACTCCCTCAAAATCTCGGCCGTAAGGAAGGAACTTATCTTGTTACGCCCAAAAGATAAAATCAATTGATTGTTACACCCTTCATCTTCATGCCATTACGCCCAAAAGATAAAATTTCATTTATCTTTACTCCTTTAACTCTCGGCCGTAACAAAGAATTTAAACTTGTTACTCCTTTTGAATCTCGGCCGTAACGACTTGGGTGTAAAGTCAAATCTCGGCCGTAAGAAATAATTTCTTTGAATTTCGGCCGAGATTCGAATTTTCCTGTAAAATAATTATCCAAGTTTAGTTAATCCATCCACAATTAAAATATTTAGAGAATTTAATAATTAAAATTGATAAATCCGAAATTATGATTAAAAGTGACTAAAAATGATGCATACCATGAACAAATTACAGAAAATTTAATTAAAATAATTAACTAAAATATGTTGTATTTTGCATGCATCACTCTTTTACTTTCTAAAGGATGTAATGTTAAACAACAACACCTCTAGAGATTTCTAGGTGCAAACCTTTGCCCACAAAATCCATCTTCATGAAGTTTCCATGTGACCAAAAAAACTAGTGGCTAGGCTCTAACCCATTGACCAATAGCAGATGGTTTATTGTTGAAACCATGTCCTTTGCCTATAAATAGCATGCCAACTCCTCATTTGTATCATCAAGATGTGAAGTAGCAAGTGTGTGTGTGGTGAGATAGAGTGTGTAGTGTGTGGTGTGGTCTCTTTAGTGTGTGTATGTGAGTGCTTAGTGAGATGTGTTGCATAGTGAGTAGTGAGTAGTGAGTGTGAAGTACTAAGTGAGGTGGCAAGAGTGTGCTTGAGTCTTGTGTTTGAGTGAAGTGAGGTACATTAGTGAGTAGTGTGTTTTATTCAAAGTTCTATACATGTCATCTTGTTAGTGATTTTGGTTTAATCAATAATCAAAATCTCTACAAGTGGTATCAAAACAGGTTGGCCCGTGGGGTGATTCCGTCAGTTTGAGGTTTTGGCAAAGCAAGTCACGTGGAGACTCTGCCGGTTCGAGAAGGTGCAAGAGAAGCCATGAGAAAGTTCTATCGGAGCAAGTTGGTAAAGAGGATAATTAAGGAGAAAATCTGTCGGTGCACAATATGGGATTGTGAATATTGCTAGTCCGGGACTACGCTTACTTGAGTGATATAGAAGTGTTCACCAAGTCATTATGGCATATTTCGGATCCTCGGTAAGCTCCCTAGAGAAACTCAACCATAACAATTATAATAATTGGAGTATTCGTATGTAGTATTATTTGAAAGGGCAAAATCTATGGAGCATTATTGGCGAAAATGAGATTACACCACCAACAAATCCAGAAGAGCTAAAAAAATGGGAGTGTAAAGTCGGAAAAGCCATGTACGTGCTAGTCACTTCAGTGGAGGATGAATAGAAATTAGAGACAAAAAGACACCTCAGGAGGCTTGGGACACCTTGGTCACACTCTTTACAAAGAAGAATGATGCAAAATTGCAGTGACTGGAGAATGATTTGATCTCCATAAAGCAAGGCGACATGCGATGAGTCAATACTTCTCCAAGATTAAATCTATATGTGATGAGATTGCTAAGTTAGATCCACAAAATACTATTATCAAAACAAGGATTCGTAGAATTATCATTGATGGTTTGCATCTTAAATATAATAGTCTCTTCACTACTATTAGAGATTGGGCTCAAGAACCAACTCTCACGGAAATGGAGAGTATCTTGTCCAACCAAGAAGATTTGGATGCTCAATATCCAAGATCTCGATCAAGGACGAAGATAAGGCTTTATTCATCAGGAAAAGGCCTTCACATCCTGATAAAGTCGTAAAGAATTATAACATGAGAAAATCGAAAGGAGCGTTAGCAAGGCTGGTCGAGACGTGGACGAGGCAAAGGTCCACAATGAGAGGAGCTTACCGAGGCCCAAACAAAGAAGATCAAGAGGAGAAGAAATCTCATCGAAAAGATGTTCGTTGCTATAATTGTGGAAAGAAAGGCCACTATGCACGTGACTGCTGGCACAAGCGTGAGGAAGGAAATGCTGCCACTTCTCATGACAATGAAAGCGAAGAGGAATGGGATCTCGAAGCTGCACTTGCAATAGAAGAGATCACCCCAACTACGAAGGAGAACCTGAGGAAGAAATGGAGCTTGCGATGACCAGTATCGAGGAGCCTTTCAAAGAAGAAGCAGCTCTCATCGCATCGAACAATAGAGGTATTAACTATCAGAATGATTGGATAGTTGACTCTGGTTGTTCGAATCATATGACAGGAGATGAAGACATGCTTCGTAGCATGTCGGAGTATAAAGGTGATTGTATGGTGGTAACGGCAAACAACACTCGGTTGCCAATCACTCATATCGGCAAGGCAACAGTGGTTCCTTGATTCGGATCACAGAGGTGGAGTTGGATCATGTCTACCATATGTCGGGTATGTCAAAGTACTTATTATCAGTTTCTCAACTTACTTCTTCCGACAATTATGTAGTATTTGGACCAAAAGACGTCAAATTTTATAAGAATTTGAAGCCCACTGCTCCAGCAATAATGGAAGGAAAAAGATTAGAGTATGTCTATGTAATGTCTGCTCAAGAAGCATACATAGATAAGACAAGAAAAAATGAAACAACTCATCTTTGGCAAGCAAGACTCGGACATGTTAGCCATAAAAGGCTGAAGGCAATGATGAATAAGTCCATAGTAAATACTCGAGGTAGAAATATTTGATGTGTGGGGAGTGGACTACATGGGACCTTTCCCTCCTTCATGCGGGTACAAATCCTTGCCTAGATGTCTGAGAAGATATTGTCCGTGCAGGTTGTCAATTCGGTAAAGCTCATCAACTACCTTACAAGGAGTCGAAGTTTAGAGCTAAGGCACCATTGGAGCTAGTGCACTCTGATGTATTTGGTCGCGTGAAGCAACCATACGTCCATGGATTTTGCTACATGATTACTTTGATGACTTCTCTAAGATACGTCTGGGTGGACTTCATGAAGGAGAAATCTGAAGCACTATCGAAGTTTAAAGAATTTAAAGAGAAGATCGAGAAGGAGCTCGATCGAAGGATTCAATGCTTGCGCACAGACAACAGAGGAGAGTATACATTAGAGGAATTCTATGAATATCTACAAGCATGCCATATACCCCATCAGCTCACTTGTCCTAACACACCACAACAAAATGGTGTGGCCGAGAGGAACAATCGTCATCTAACAGAGATATGCAGAAGCATGCTGCATGCAAAGAATGTACCTCCACGATTCTGGGTAGAGTGTATGAAGACAGCTATGCATGTCATTAATAGGCTTCCTCAAGCAAAGCTTGGATTTGTCTCACCATATGAGAAGTTGTGGAAGACCAAGCCCACGGTGAGTCATTTCTGTGTCTTTGGATGCGTTTGCTATGTCTTCGTTATAGATAATCTTCGTACTAAGTTTGATAAGAAGGCAATGTGTTTCATATACGTTGGATATGATAACCAACGAAAAGGATGAAGATGTTGCGATCCAACAACTGGAAAAATTCACATCTCTTGAAATGTAGTGTTCGATAAAGCATCATCTTGGTGACCTTCAAAGGACGCAATGTTGCCCAAAACAAGTGATATTGAAGAAAATATTCAAGTTCAAGTCAATGAGTTAACAAGATAAGCACTTCGTTCTGCTGAGGAACAAGAAGAAAAGGAAGCCTCAAAGAAGAAGAAGAGTCCGTGGAAAACTGGAGAACACCAAAAATCTCTTGAAGAAGAAAGGCTGTCAGATAGAAGATCCGGTGATCGAAGAAGACTCTCCAGCTCCAAGGAGATCAAGCAGACAACGAAAGCCTAATCCAAAATATGCAAATGCAGCATTAATCGAAGACGTCAGAGAAAAAGAGCCTAACACATTCGAGAAAGCATCCAAATGTCAAAAATGGATGTCAATAATGAAAGAAGAGATCTAAGCTCTACATCAGAATGAGACATGGGATCTAGTTCCAAAGCCAAGTGACATACAACCTATATCCTGTAAATGGATCTACAAGCTAAAGAGAAGGCCCGATGGATCCGTCGAAAGGTACAAAGCTCGTCTTGTAGCCCGAGGTTTTTCTCAGAAGTATGGCTTTGATTATGAAGAGACATTCAGCCCAGTAGCAAATATCACCACGGTACATGTCTTATTGGCTTTAGCTACAAGCAAATCATGAAAGTTATGGAGCAACCTCAGGGATTCGAATCTATTAATCATCCAAGTTATGTATGTAAATTGAAGAAGGCATTATATGGGCTCAAGCAAGCACCAAGGGCATGGTTTGGAAAGATCGCAGAATTCTTGAAGCAATGTGGCTATTCGATGGCACGAGCCGATTCCAGCCTATTCGTGAATACTCAAGAAGGCAAGTTATCGATCGTGCTAGTCTATGTTGATGACTTAATTATTACAGGAGACAATGACAAGGAGAACTATCAAATTCAAGAGAATCTCTCTACGTGATTCCCAATGAAAGATCTTGGTGAGCTAAAATACTTTCTTGGTCTTGAAGTCGATTCAACAAAAGAAGGGTTGTTCTTATGTCAACATAAGTATGCTCAAGATCTACTTGAAAATTTCGGAATGCTTGATTGCAAGCTCATTTCAACACCGATGGAGGTAAACGCAAAGTTATGTTCTACCAAGGGAAAAGAATTAAGTGATACAACAATGTATAGGCAATTGGTGGGGAGCCTAATATATTTGACGTTAACACGACCGGATATCAAACATGTTGTTGGAGTTATTAGCAGATTCATGCAAGAGCCAAAAAAAGCCTCATCTTGAAGTAGCTCGACGAATTCTAAGGTACATCAAAGGCACAATCGACTGTGGAGTATTCTATAAGAAGAATATATCATGTATCCTGAGTGGCTTATGTGATGCTGATTATGCTGGAGATCTTGATACACAACGTTCTACTACCGGCTATATATTTAGCCTCGGATCTGGAGCTATATCATGGTGCAATAAGAGGCAACCTACCGTATCCTTATCAAGTATGGAGGCGGAATATAGAGCAGGTGCAATGACAGCCCAAGAGCACACATGGTTAGTACAACTATTGAAGGATTTACATCAGTCAATTGATTCAGCAGTTGAGTTATATTGTGATAATTAGTCAGCAATTTGCTTAGCTGAAAATTCGATGTTCCATATACGCACAAAGCATATTGAAGTTCACTATCATTTTCTTCGAAAAAAGATGCTATAAGAAGATATCAAGCCAATGTATGTGAGGACACAAAAGCAAGTTGCCGACACACTAAGACTTAATAGCAGCAAATTTAAAGAGTTTCGTAAACAGTTTGGCATGACATCAAGAACATCTATAAAAGAAAATCAAGAGATTTCTAGGTGCAATAACAACACCTCTAGAAATTTCTAGGTGCAAACCTTTGCCCACAAAATCCATCTTCATGAAGTTTCCATGTGGCCAAAAAAATTAGTGGCTAGGCTGTAATCCATTGGTCAATAGCTGATGGTTTATTTTTGAAACCATGTCCTTTGTTGCCTATAAATAGGCATGCCTAGTTCTCATTTGTATCATCAAGAAGTGAAGTAGCAAGTGTGTGTGGTGAGATAGAGTGTGTAGTGTGTGGTGTGGTCTCTTTAGTGTGTGTATGTGATTGCTTAGTGAGGTGTGTTGCATAGTAAGCAGTAAGTGTGAAGTATTAAGTGAGGTGACAAGAGTGTATTTGAGGTCTTGAGATCTTGTGTTTGAATGAAGTGAGGTACATTACTGTGTTTTATTCAAAGTTCTATACATGCCATTTTTTTAGTGATTTTGGTTTAATCAATAATCAAAATCTCTACATGTAAGAGACATATTTTGAATTAATCTCACATCAAAATGCAGAAGCTTATCTTTAATTTGGCGAGACAATCCATTTGGTCGCTTGATTTCGTCCTTCGAGTCTGCACTCACTGTTACTCGCTAGAAATTAGTAAGTTTATTTCTTTGAGATGAACGATGATGTTTTTCTCAACAAAGACCAAATATTTATACTTCCTATTTATTTCCCACATCAAAGCCGAGCTAGGAAACAAATCCAAAGTTCCTGAGCAACGTTTTCTCTTCTTATTTTTTTCTATTTTTTACTAAAGATCATTTTTTTTATGGTTTCAGCACGCGGACTCCTCTGCTGCTCCATTTTAGAGATTTCCTCGCGCAAGTGGTCACCGTGCAACAGACTTGTTCTTGAATCTTGACAATTACATTTGTTATCAGAAGCGCGATGAATATGGAGCAAGAAACAGTAGGAAGTCTTCGGTTGCAAATGCGTCTGGGTTGTCATGGCCCTCGATGATCGACTCCCTGGTTTTTAATCGAAGCACGAGCTCAGATTAATGAAAGACTGAGACTGACATCTCGCAGAAAGCAGGTCAATTTCGATTTTGCTGCACGTCTGTTACATGCACGAATCACATTGGAAATTACATGGTCTTATATGTTTCTGATCTCTCAAGGTCAAACAATTCAACTACAGAAGCATTTCTGGACGTCCACGAATCACATAGGAAATTACATACTGTCATCTGTTTCTGATCTTTGTCAGCTAAACAATTCAAAAACAGCATCATTCTTGGACATCCACGCATTTTGAATTGGGCGTCATCGACTCCGGAGATCAGTATGGTGGAACTGCTTCCGGATTGAAGGAAATAAATTTTGCTGATGCAGGAGAAGTCGTCCGAGTTCCCAAATCATTGGAGAAGTGCTCAATGTCTTGAAAAGTTCTTGGACGTGGAAGGACTGGGTTGCGGACATAGATTCCAACAAGCATGCTTAGCACCATGGATTCAAGCTCTCGGGGCATGCCCATATTCCCTAGTCTGTGTAGTGTATGATGAAGCATATGGCATGTGAAAACTAGTATTTTTCTGCTGCAACAATCAACCATTATTATTTTCAAAAGGCTGGGCACTGCCGATGGTTTAGATAACTTGACTTCAATAGTAACTAACAACTTACAAGCTTTATAATATTCTCAAAAATTAAATAAACTAAAAATAAAAAATAAAAAAAATATAAAACCATTAATGCTCAACTATAAAGCCCATTAGTCTAATAAATCTGGAAACCCAAACTATAAATATCTTAATGGACCCTAACTCTCACAGCCATCTTCCCCTCATTCCCTCTCTTTTTCTTTCTTTTCACCGGCCGACAACAACCCAATTCTCTCCTTCTCTTCCACATTCTCTCTCTCCCCACTCACATTCATCCTCCCTCCAAGACTCAGCCTAAACATTGGCCCGCCCAAAAGCTGTGCCGATCCGACTGGGCACAAACACGGTTCGCGCACAAAAAATGAGCAGTGTCGTGTCATTTCATGCTGAGTCGGCCATCCGCGTTGTAGGCACAACACAGTCCGAGTATGGTAAACACGGACCCGGGACGACACGAACCATTTTAGCACAGATTATTTTTTCATGCATAAACACATATCGTGCAATACCAGCACGGTCTGTGTGTCGTCGATGACAGGACAGTCATGCATCCTTGACGACGTTTTTGAGATTAACACGGACAGTGTGGTCTTTAATACGGTCTGCGTTTAAAAGAAGACAATGGCATGCACAGTCATTTGAAACTTCAACATGGACGCGCTGATCAAACGTGGCCCAACCTTTTTATTTTTGAACGAGATTCACGTTTTGACAACACGAACACGGGCTATAGAGAATTACGAACGTGATCAAAGGGTACAACACGGACCGTATTAAGCACAACACGAATCGTGTCAAAGTATTTTTATTGCATTCCTCTCTGGCTATAAAAAGTGCGGCCGACTCCCTTCTTTTTCAATCAAGCTCCCAATCTCTCTCTCTCTCTCTCTCTCGCTCACACACTCAGTGACTCAGTCTCTCTTAATCTCTCTTCTCTCCATTCGTGCTCTCTGACTCTCTTCTTTTTTAAACTCTTGGTCTCTCACTGTTTCTCTCGCATTCTTATTTTTTAATATTGCAATTACATAATGCACATTGTAATATTTATTTACTAAAATTTTATATTATTGTTATTCTATTTACATTATCTCATTCTTAATTTCTTATATATAATTGCATAATGGACCCTCGAGATCCCTTTCCTCTATATGGTGCTTTTGTTGCTTATTCACCTTATGGACCACTACCTACATATCCATATGTATACATTATAATACTAATAGTAGTGGTGATTCTAATTAGTACTTAACTGGTACTTAACTATTATACTTCCTAAGAACCTAATTACCTATACTACCTATGCATTATAAAATAAAGTATATAATATAGTACTATATATTATATTCTCTCTCTCAAACTCTCACTCTCTCTTTTCGACGTTTTCATCTCTCCTCTCGTAGTCTCATTCTTATATCTAATTGCACAGTGTCAAAGATGCAATCTTTTCGGGCGAAATGGATTTAAACAATGACTATTATGAGAACACTATCATAAAATGTATGAACTTATAGTTTTCGACGAACATCAATGGGCATTTAAAAATCATAGTTCATGCATTTTATTATAGAATCTTATAATTTGGTTTCAAGCAAATACTCCAAGTCTCCAACACAAGGTTAGTAATTCATCTTATAACTTAGTATATAGTAAATTTATTTACTTAATTCTTAATAATTATGAATTGGTAATTTAATTTATTTGAAATTTTAACTATAAATAATTAATGTAGATACTAAAATCATATATTGTAGATTATAGAATAATACTAATTATATTATATAAAAAATAACTTAGAAAATACATACATCATAATCGGTAACTTAGTATATATTATATAGTAACTTAGTTATAAAATAGTTAAAATACTAATTTACTTAGTATAACTTAGTTATAACTTAGTAGATAGTAAATTAGTACTTAACTATCTATACTAGTATACTACTAATATATATTTATTAAATGCTTACCAATTAATTTTTTCTATAAGGTTATAACTTATTAGTTATTACTCAATTATTCACTTTACAAATTTATTTACTTAATAATTATGAATTGATGACTTAATTTATTTGAAATTTTAACTATATAATTATTATAAGTCGTATAATATAGAATAATTAATATTACTAATTATATTATATAATAATTTAATAAGTAAATTAAAAATTGGAAAAGTTCAAATAGGCAAAAAAAATAGGCTGCCCGACCCGGCCCGGCCGGCCCAATCTGGTTGGGCTCGGTCCGTGTCGGGGTAAAAAATGAACCGTGTGGCACAACACGACCCATTTTGCACGACACGATCCGCGACATGATCAAATACAATTTGACCGGAACAGGCATGACTCATTTTTCCATCTTTAACTCAGCCGAAGATCACCCCAAGCAACTCACATCCTCTCTCCACTCACTCCAATAGACCAGGTGGCGGCAACAGCACATCAAGGGACTTCCTCACTTAGCAAGCAGCTCATCTCTCCCTTCCTCGCACTCCCTCTTGGCCAGCTCCAAGACCCCCACACCAAGGACCCTCCTACTCACTCCCTCATCCCTATAGGACACGACAAGGGCAGCATCAAAGGAGAGAGGGGCTGGTTGCAGGAAACAAAGAAGAGAAAAGGAAGGAGAAAGAGAAGAGGACTGCCACAGCAAGAAGAAGAAGGAAGAAGAATGATAGGGAATTAAGATTAATGGGGTTTTAACCTAAATCCTAAAGGTGTGTTGAGGAATTCAAAACCCTCCTAATCTCCCTCCTAATGATATGTGAATGTTTGGATTAGGACATGAAAGAACAAGTAATTTGTTCTTGAAATGAAAGATTAGTGAATGTGCATTAGGACTTAGATTGTGTCAATTTTTCCTTATGATTACTGTTACATTGATGAGCATGCTTAGAATTAGAATGATTCTTGTCATTTATGTTTAGTTATAATGAAGTTGCTTATTTGTTATATATGAATATGATTAGTAAGTTTCATGTTCTTTATGCAAAATCCCTACGTAATTCAAGATTATTGTGCTAAAAATGCTTATGAATGACCTATATGATTATTAGAGCAAATGTGTGCTCCATGTGTAGATGAATGTACGCTTTGAAGAATGTTTACATAGTCATAGTTCTGGCCCAACGCTCCAAAAAGATCTATCGAAACCCTTTCGGTCGCCCATTTTTGAAAGGTCTGAATTCTCGAACATTGGCGGACGTCGAATCGGCCATTCATTACAAGAAAATTGGCATTTTTCGATGAATAATTTCCGACGAACGTCGGAAAGAAATCCGTCGCAATTTGCGATGAATTTTGCGACAAAAATATTTTCGACGGTTACAATCGTCGGAAACGAAAATAATAAATTATGTAATTTTTTATATTGTTATTTTATTTTTCGACGATTAGGAACGTTGATATTTCCGACGGATATCCATCCTTCGTAATTTTCGATGGAATTTCCGACGGTTACAATCGTCAAAAATGAAAATAATATATTATGTAATTTTTTATATTATTATTTTATTTTTTGATGATTAGGAACGTCGATATTTCCGACGGATATCCATCCATCGCAATTTCCGACAGAATTTCCGACAGTTGTTACCGTCGGTAATGAAAATAATAAATTATGTAATTTTTTATATTATTATTTTATTTTTTGATGATTAGGAACGTCGATATTTCTGACGGATATCCATCCGTCGCAAGTTCCGACGGTCGTGACCATCGGTAAATGTATAATATGAGGATTATTTTATTAATATAATTAGCGATAGTCCAAATCGTCGCAATTTCTGACGGTTCAAACTATCGATAAAATAAAAAATAAATATTATATATAACTAAATATAATATTTTATTTTTATAATTAAATAATGTTCGACAGTCATAACTGTCGATAACTTTAAAAATAATTAATATTTGATTTTCCGACGGTCAGAGCCGTCGGTAATTAAAATTTCATCATCCCGCTTTTTTCTGTTTTCCTACTTTCTCATCTTTTCGGATCGGCCGCCTGGCCGGGAGGCCAGATCTGGCCGCTGGCGGCTGGATCTGGCCGCTGGCGGCTGGATCCAGCCTCTGGCAGCCAGATTTGGCCGCGGGTGGTCGGATGTAGCCTCTGGCGGCCGGATCTAGCCTCTGGCGATCGGCCAGCCAGCTATTGGATCAGGCCGCTCGGCCGGCTGGGGGCCGGATCCAACCTCGGACAGCTGGCGGCTGGATCCGGCCACTCAACCGCTGGCGGCCGAGGCGGCTGTTCTGGCCACTAGCCTTCGGATTGGCTGCTTGATCGCCGAATCTGGTCGCTGGCAGCCGACCGCCAGCGGCCGACTAATTTTTTTTATATTATAAAAATTCTTTGCGATGATTTTGTCTGTTGAAAGTTTCGACGGTCGTGCGACGATCGTTGAAATTTTCGGTGGTCGCGACCGTCGAAGTTTCGATGGTTTCGTCGACTGTCGCAAATATCCGCGGTCGTGACCGTCGAAGTTTCGATGGTTTCATCGACCACCGCAAATATCGGCGGTCGTGACCGCCGAAGTTTTCATCAAAATTTCTGACGTTTTCTTCCTAATCGTCGAAAATTGATTTGCGACGACCATTTTACGGACGAATCGATTCCATCGAAAAAACCATCAGAAATCGTCATTTTCGACGGTTCTTGAAAAATTACAAACGGTCGGAACCGTCTGTAATTCCCATATTTCTTGTAGTGATTTCAGTTGTTCAACCCTCCTCCAGCGGTCATCCAAAAATGTTTCAAACGTTCGATTTCTCAGACACTGATGGACATCGAATCAATCAGTTCGATCGTCCAAAATCCTTTCGATCGTCCAATTTAGAAAGGTCTGATTTCTTGAACATTAGCGGACATTGTGTCGCACCATTCGGACATCCGCATGAGCCATAGCGGTCGATCGAAACATGTTCAGTCATTTGATTCCTAACGCAAAGGCCGTCCAAAAGTGGACCGATCGTTCGCTCCATCTCTAATGCCTATATGATGTTGATTATCTACACTTAGAATGATTTGAAGTATGTATGATCTTAAATAGGATTTAAACATGAAATATGTATTGAATGATTGTCTGTATTGATGAATGTAAAGTAAAAGATGGATTGATGAAGATGTCTTGTTGTTGTCGTCATACGGGGAGACCAAGACCTCCCTTAAAGGGAATAAGGTTTGGTCTCGAGAAGACCAAGACCCCCCTAAAGGGAATAAGGTGTGGTTTTCTATGGGGCAAAAAGGTCCCGACTTTGCTAGCTTAATATCAACGAGCCAACATAGACTTCTCAATCACCAAGATAAGAAACTATCTAATTGAAGATGAAAGATGAAAAGATGAATGACTTGGGACATAAAGATAAAGATGATAATGAAGTAAGCACCTAAAAGGATGCAAATGAATGTCTTCTTGTCATATCATGTTATGAATCAAGATATTAAAGTGAAGCAATATAAGTTTATGATATGTCTTAGCATAATAATAAAGATATATATTATTACCTTATCTTGAAATGATGATCATTCACATGCCATGTATCGTGCATAAGCATCTCATAACATGCATATGTACTATGTCCCATTATGATGCAATGCATATGACATGACATGTAAAGAACATATTATTGGATCATACATGCATGGGTCTCAACATACTTTAGCAGAAGAAATTCTCTGCACCCCATGGATCCGTGCAGGTACGGACGAGGCATAGACTCGACGGCGAGGGCCTCGTGACGGTAAGGTTGCACATGTGACAGTCGAGCCACAGCCTAAGTTATCTTATATTATGATGTTAGACTCGTTAGAGAGTCAAGTATGTATGGCTTATGGACATTTGAGTCATCAACTTTTATATGAACTCAATTATGTATTTTTAACTCTATGTTGGTTCTTACGTTAGATCATGTATGGTCCATGGGCTAGATATGTTATCTTGGATTGATTAGCTTATGAAGTCTTCCATTATTTTATGTTATTTTCATTTTATGTTATATTATTATGTTTTTGTTGCGATGTTATATGCAATTAGGTATTGAAGGAAGATGCAAAAGTAGTGTCACCTAGGTTTCAGTCTCTAAATTAGAGTCAAATTTTGAGAGCGTTACAGTTGGTATCAGAGCCATAGTTTTAGCTCACATGTATTAGGTCTTAGTATGTATAAGCCATAGGTTGGTTAAAGTGTTTATGTAAAATGTCTAAGTGTAACTCATGTGCAATCGTCATGAGGTGCCACATAGCCTAAAGGTATATGTTCTCTTATTATTAGTTAATGCTAACTACATTCTATGAAGATTTAAATGTGGAGGTAGATGCCTCCATGACGTGCAATGACAAATGATGATGGTAAAAGAAATGCTTTCCTCGATGGATTGATCCGAACGGTAAGTAATGTTTTAAGAACCAATGGTCCGGACTACTCCATCGAAAGATTTCTAAGGCTTGACCCTCCAAGGTTTGATAAGGAGGAGGAGCTGGAAAGGGCTAAAGCATGGCTTGAAGAGATAAGGAACATCCTCAAGGTTATGGAGTGTCCCAAGGATCGCATGGTGATGTAGGTCACCCATTGTTTTAGTGGCCAAGCAAAGATGTACTTCCATTTTGAAGACCACCTATGAGCATGAGGAGGATGTAGCATGAGAAAGTTTTATAGAAGCATTTGGAACTTGCTTCTACATAGACTATATAGAAGCGGTGACAAATTGGAATAGACCAATTTCTCGGACATTAGCGAACATTGTGTCACCCAATTTGGACGTCCGCATGACCCATAACGGTTGACCGAAACATGTTCGATCATCCGATTCCTGACGGAAAGGCCGTCCACAAGTGGATCGGTCGTCCACTCTGTCTCTAATGCTTATATGATGTTGATTGTTTACACTTAAAATGATTTGAAGTGTGTATGACCTTAAATAGGATTAAAATATGCAACATGTATTGAATGATTATATGTATTGATAAACGTAAAATATAAGATGGATTAATGAAGGTGTCTCATTGTTGTCATCGTACGGGAAGACCAAGACCCCCTTAGAGGGAATAAGGTGTGGTCTCAGGAAGACTAAGACCCCCGTTAGAGGGAATAAGGTGTGGCTTTTCATGGAACAAAAAGGTCCCGACTTTACTAGCTTAAGATCGACGAGCTAATATAGACTTATCAATCACCAAGATAAGAAACCATCTAATTAAAAATAAAAGATGAAAGATGAAATGATGAATGACTTAGGACATAAAGATGAAGATGATGATAAAATAAGCATCTAAAAGGATGCAAATGAATGTCCTCTTGTCATATCATGTTATGAAAGAAGATGTTAAAGTGAAGCATGATAAGTTTATGATACGCCTTAGCATAATGATAAAGATATTATATGTTTATCTTATCTTGCCATGATGATTGTTCACACACCATATAATGCGCATAAGTATCTCATTGCATGCATATGTACTATGTTCCATTATAATGCAATACATATGTCATGACATGTAAAAAGATATGTTATAAGATCATAACATGCATGGACCTCAACATACTCTAACGGGAGAAATTTCCTGCAACCCATGGATCTGCGTAGGTATGGACGAGGGCTCGACAGTGAGGAACTCATGACGACAAGGTTGCACATGTGACAATCGGACCATGGCCTAAGTTATCTTATATTATGATGTTGGACTCGTTAGAGAGTCAAGTATGCATGGCTTATACTTTTATATGAATTCAATTATGTATTTTGAACCCTTGGGTCTTATGTTAGAGAATATATGGTCCATGGGCTAGATATGTTATCTTGGGATTGATTAGCTTATGAAGTCTTCTGTTATTTTATATTATTATCGTTTTATGTTATATTATTATATTTTTACTGCAATGTTATATGCAATTAGGTATTGAAGGAAGATGCAAAAGTAGCGCCATCTAGAGTTCGGTCTCTAAATTGGGGCGTGATCACTTGCTGATCACTATATGATTCTAACCCATTTTAGATGAAATTCATACATATCGAGTCCCACTTTTGCCTATTTTTCGGCCAATTATACTTGGAATGCAAACATTATGATAACTAGTTGATATTCCTCATTTCATACTTAATTCCATGTGCATAGAGGTTCTGAAATGCCAAAATCCATTAATATTTAAATTCTATGCCAAGTTATCATTTTGAGGACAAGTTATCATTCCTAAATGTCAAGTTATCATTAGTTTGAATGAACTGATTTTCATTGGTTTTCTTGCCCTAAATCCATCATTATCATGTATAGATCATATTTGGATAGTCACATCTCAACTTGTGCAAAGTTTTAAGTCCATTTGAACAAGTTATCATTTTTCAAGTGCCAAGTTATCGTTAAAGGGCAATTCTGTCATTTTGACATGCAAAACCATTAATTCTGCACAAGGACCTTAAGCAATCATCTTATTATTGTTCTAACTCATTGCTGGTCAAATTTCATCACATTTGGATAATCAAAACTCAAGTTATGACAAGTTATCATTTTTAAGTCATATAAGTTATCATTTTTGGGGCACTCAAGTTAGCACTTTTAGGAATCTCATTCATATTTGATTTCTGATCTCACTCACTTGTCACTCTAATCAATTTGATGCCTGAAATGCTTTGAACAACCCATATTAGGACATTTTCCAAGATTTCCATAAAGTTATCATTCCGGGCCCTTGAATTCATTCATATCGATATAAGTTTTCATTCTTGCACAACACATAAACCCATCTGATAATTGAACTAGTTACCAGCATTATCCTAATCCTTATTTGTCAAAATACTACTCAAGAGCTTTGATGCTTACTGTTGGAGTTTTTTGTAGCAAGAAGAAAAGGTGGCCAAAAGGTGAAAAAAGTAGGGGGGACCACTACTTTTCCTGCACAAAAGGGAAGCTGTCACTGCTGGAATTTCTGCAGATGGACAGGTGGCTTAATCAGAAGGATTAGGACATTTAGATGCTGATCAAAGGGTGGAAAGGAGTGATATATAAGCTGGATTTTTTCTGGAGGAGAAGGGAGGCTGGTCATTCAAGGGTTTGGAGGAAGGCAAGGAAGGGGGCTGCTGGATTTTGGGAGCTACTGCCGAGAGCTTGAAGGAACCATGAATTGTATCTGTTCCTTATCCCATTTCATGTCAAATCTTGTAATTATGAGGAGATAAACTCCATTTCTTCTAGGATAGGGTAGTAGTTTAGATTAGTTTTGGATGGATATGGACTGATTTGTAATCCTGCACTGAAATCAATTCTGGTTTTCAGATTTTAGAACTTTTCTGCACTGATTCATGTTATCATTAGATCCATTGTAAACCATGATTGAGATGTGTTATTTGATCTAATCTCCCTTCAGAATGTATTAAGAGATAAAGTCAGATTTTTGGATTCCATTTAGTTGCAAATCTGATTTCTGAATTTGGTTTCCTGAAAATCTGATTTCCTATTTTTTCTGAATCTGATTTCCTGAACTGCAGAATCTGTTTGTTACTCTCAACCTGATTAATTGAGTCTTTGGAATGTTGGTATTGTCCTTATCTTGTTCAGAAATGAATCAAGATTGTTTGGGCAATCATTTGACTCAAACCAGATTTTTCACTGATTCCTGAACAGAAATCAGAAATCTGATTTTTCTGGTTTTACATTTCTGAAATCTGATTTGTTATAAATCTGATCTTGTCATTTGAATACCCTATTTGTATTTATAACTTAGAAGTTATCATTTGGTCTAACCCTTGTTCAGAAATGAATCAAGAATCAATGTCAAGATCTAGATACAAACCCAATTAGAATTCTGATTTCTACTTTCTGAAATCTGATTTTTCTGAAATTTGAATTCTGATTTTCTTGGGCTGTTTGAATTTGATTGTCATTGGGGATTGAATTAATTGAACGACTGAGAGGTTAACATCTATCCCAATCTTGTTCAAAAATGAATTGAGAAGCTTTGACATTCCTATGATTCAAATCTGATTTGGTTTTT
Organism: Pontederia crassipes; assembly: GCA_030549335.1. Taxonomy (NCBI): domain Eukaryota; kingdom Viridiplantae; phylum Streptophyta; class Magnoliopsida; order Commelinales; family Pontederiaceae; genus Pontederia; species Pontederia crassipes. The sequence goes on from CM060191.1 coordinate 57,770,367, forward strand.
CCTGATTTGAATGAGTTGAATGAGTTGCTGATTTCTGGTTTCCTAAAATTCCTGAAATTTGATTTCCTGGGCTTGGGATCTGATTGTCATCAAGGATTGGATAATTGAATAGTTGAGAGGCTAATATATGCCCTGATCTTATTCAGAAATGAATCAAGATCATTGACAATTCAGAATTCAAATCTGATTTTTCCAAAATCTGATTTCTTAGTTTGATTCTAATTCTATTTTCTTATTGTTTGGAATCTGATTTGCCAATTGTTAATCCCTATTTTATTCAAATCACTGAGAGGCGTACTCTAGGAATCCCTTGCAGTTCAGAGATGGGTCAAGGGGCATTTGGCAAACTTGAATTCCATCAATCCACATTGCTGATTTTTTCAGAAATGTTGATTTCTGTTTTCTCATTTAATTAACTTCTGATTTCCATTGTCAACCCTCATATTAATCCACTACTGAGAGGTAGTCTTAAGGGCTTCTTTGAGATCCAGAGATGGGCGAAGGAGCAATGGGAATTATGAACTCATGTGGCCATATGGTTTGCATTTCCAATTGAGTGTGTTTGTGTGGATTCCAATTTATTTTGCAACCGAGAGGTTGACTTTGAATCCCCCTTGAATTCAGAGATGAATCATGGAACACAAGCACCATTATTGAGTATATTTTATCCTAGTTTGGTTGATTGGAATGATTCCATCTTTTTATGATTGCAAATGCAAGTTATCATTCCAAACTTCCTTGGATTGCAAAAAATCAGCATTGAATCTTTCTTTTGAGCCCAATGATAACTTGATTTTCAGTGAGGACCCTCTTTTGATTCAACCTAGCTAACAATTATATAATCATATATTGCTTAGTTAGAGGCCAATTGAGTTGTGGGAACAGCCATTTTCAAGTTGAATCAAAAGTTGGACATTTAGTGATAACTTGTTCCATTCCATCCTTAATTAATTTAGATGGACCCCAAATGCTAGAAGAACCTTCCTCATAGATAGTTAAACCTTTTTAGACTTCATTCTAGCATTTATAATCCAGTTTTGATAAATTTCCAAAACTCAAAAATCTGTTATCATTTCACTTTCTATAAAAAAAATCTGTTTTCACTATTCATTAAAAATTTGTTTTTAGCCACTTAAGTAGAACTAATCTAGATTGTTTTAGGGTGTCTTAGACTTCAAATTCTTGTGGATACGACAACCTGAGTCTACTACAACTTACCTGTGCACTTGCAGCTAGTGAGTTGGGAGACCAAAAAAATGAAAAATTGACATTTTTTTTAATTTCAGCAAGTTACCACTAGAAAATCCAAATATCACTATCAAGTTTTTGGCGCCGTTGCCGGAGATTTGAGGTCAATTAGGCTAACTTAGATAGTTTAGATTAGTTTTACATTAGTTTTTAGTTTATTTGTTAGGCCAATTTTCAATTTTTGCAAGTTATCATTTCTTACTTTTCATTTTTGTCTAGTTTTCATTTCTTTCTTGAATTTGATACTTCTGAATCTCTTTATGCAGGACTTGGACTATCAAGAGGAACATTACCAATCAGATCCTAAACATGAAAGAAGATTTTTAAGAAGAAGGAGATTGCAAAGGCTTGAGGCAAGGAGAAGGATATTTGAAGAAGAAGAGGAAGAGGCATACAACCCTGAATTTGAAAGACTTATGAATCAAAATATGGCAGCTCCTAGAACTCTTAGGGACTGTTATTCACCAAGCAATGCAAGGAATCAACAAGGGGGAGGAGCCTTAGCACCTGTGGCAAATTTTGAAGTTAATCCAGCCTTGATTTCTATGATTAGGCAAAGTCAGTTTTCTGGACTTGGGACTGAAGATCCAGCATGTCATTTGGACAATTTCAAGGAGATGTGCAGCACTGTGAACTTCAACAATATCCCCATGAATGCAGTGTATATGAGATTATTTCCCTTCTCACTCAAAGACAAGACCAAGACATGGTACAAAGGATTGAATCCTGAAGAGGTAGCCACTTGGGAATCAATTGTTCAATTGTTCCTTTCAGAATTCTTTCCTCCTTCAAAAACTGATAACTTCAGGGATCAAATAGTGAGGTTCTATCAGTTGGACCAAGAAAACATTTGTGAGGCTTGGCAAAGGCTTCAAGAATTATTAAGGGCATGTCCCCATCATGGTTTTGAGAAGTGACAACTAGTCAACTATTTTCATAAGGGATTGAACTACCCTAGCAAGGTGGCATTGGATACTGCTGCAGGAGGCATCTTTGCATCTAAAAACATTGATGAAGCTTATCAACTCATTGAAAACATAGCCAAGAATCACCACTTCCTTACCCATGATAGAACCAGAAGGCCACCCATGGACAATTCAGTGAATCAATTGTCAACTCAACTTGAAGAGGTGCTGTACAAGACTCTGGAGAGGTTGAACTTGACTCCCAATGGCAATAGGGCTTCCAATTCTGAAACAAGGTGTTGTGTATGTGAGAATCAAGGCCATGTGTTAGAGAATTGCAACTTAATTATGCAGCAAGCGGACCAAACTGTGGATCAAATCAATGCTGTGGGCAATTATGAAATCAAACCTCCTGCTGAATTTTATACTCCAGAAAACAGGAATCATCCATACTTTTCTTACAAGGGCAACAACTATCAAGGAGCTCCTATGCAAAATTCAAATTGGCAGCCCAAAATCCTGCCAAGGAATCAGCCACCACCTTATGGAAATCAAGGCCAAAGTGCACCAATTCAAAGAAATCTGTATGAGCCACCACCTCAAGTCCAAGCATCACAATTCCAAAATGAAATGAAGGAGATGCTTCAACAAATTCTGAAGAAGCAGGACAGCCAAGGAGAGGAGATATTGAAGATCAATTCTAGATTGGATGCCATGAATGCAAATCAGAAATTGTTGGAAAGTCAAATTGCTCAACAAGCTAGTACATCCACTAGACCTCCCTTGTTCTTTTCTGGACAGCCAGAAGTGAACCCAAAGGAACAAGTCCATGCTATCCAGCTCAGGAGTGGAAGAATGGTGGAGGAGCCAATGAAGGAAGTTGAGGATGATCAAGTCAATTCAGATTTAAAAGTTGCTAAAGAGCCAAGTGAAGAACCTGAGGTGGAAATCAGGAATTCAGGCCCCAAGATTGAAGCAAAAGCTAGGGTCTTTGACAAAGTACCTTTTCCTCAAAGGCTAATTAAGGCAAGGCAGGACCAGCAATATGGAAAGTTTTTGGAAATCCTGAAGAACTTAAATATCAATGTGCCATTTGTGGAGGCAATTCAGGAGATGTCCTCCTATGCAAAGTTTTTGAAGGAAATCCTAACCAAGAAAAGGAGGATTATGGAGCATGACACTATTACCTTGACTGGGGAAGCCTCTGCAATCATCCAAAATAAATTTTCACCCAAGTTGAAAGATCCAGGAAGCTTCTCCATACCTTGTGAAATTGGAAATAGGAAGATTCAAAGGGCAATATGTGATTTGGGTGCATCAGTGAGTGTCATACCTCTTTCACTTTGTAGGGAGCTTGAGGTTGGAGATTTGAAGCCTACAAATTTGTCTCTACAGTTGGCAGACAAATCCATCAAGTACCCACATGGAATCATTGAGGACATACCCCTCAAAGTTGGCAAATTCTACATACCAGTAGATTTTGTGGTACTTGACATGGATGAGGACTTGAATACCCCCATTCTTCTTGGGAGACCCTTCTTAGCCACTGCTGGGGCTGTCATTGATGTCAAGGAGGGCAGATTGACCTTCCAAATTGGGGAGGAGAAGATAGAATTTAATTTGGCACAGGTTATCAGTAGATCAAATTTTCAGGAAAATGATTTTGAGGAAGGACAGCTAGATCAAGTGGTAGAGCAAGCTTCAGCTATAATTCATATTGAAGATCCATCGCAAAGGTGTCTAATGTTTGATCATTTGAAAGAATTGGAGGATCCAGAGGCTGCAACATATCAATCTGCATTGAGTTTATCCAAATCAGTAGAAAATTCAGAAAATCAGCACCAATTGCAAGAAGTTATCACTGCTGAGCAAGGCAACTCAACTCAAACCAATTCTTTCAAATTGGAACTCAAGTCTCTCCCCAATAATCTGAAGTATGAATTCTTGGGGGAGAATTCAACATTTCCAGTTATCATCAATGCAAACCTGCCCAAGAATCAAGTTGATGAGCTACTGAAAAAGCTAAGGCTGTCCAAGGAGCTGATTCTACAAGATTTGCCACTACCACCTAGCTGATTTCACATTGTAACAATGTCTAGCCAAAGACATTAAAGAAATGCACTTCTTGGGAGGTAACCCAAGCCACTTTACACTTAATCTTTCTGTTTTTGCAGGAATAAGGGATGAGGAACATGTTCAATTCACAAGTCTCAAATTCAGGGAGTACCCTTACCCCTATTTTTGATTTTTCCACTGAAAACTCAATGATAACTGATAATATCTTTTTTCATTATGATACATTGATCATATCATCATCTGAATTAACATTCATTTCAGTTATCCAAATCTGTTTTAGATTAATTTCAGTGAACTTCAGAAATTTCCAATGCATTGTTGAAATTGTGCACTCAAAACTCTGATTTCACTATTTCACTGATATCTTTTGGTTCTCTGCAGGATCAATTGCTACTAATGAAGATTAGATCACCCAAAGTTTCTGGATGAAGTGCCAAGAGCATTCAAATGCCCAATTTAATGCATTTCAATCCCATTCACCCCTCTCCCTAGCCTTTACTTCAACCCTGAGGACAGTGTTGAGAATAAGCTTGGGGGAGAAAACCTGGTGCTTTTCTAACCTTTACACCATGTTTTCAATTGATTTTAATGTTCATATCATAATTCATACCAGGTTATCATTGGTTTTCACAAGTTATCACTAGTTATCACTCGGTTATTAATTTTTGGACCCAACTCAATTCTGAATTCATTTTGACTCTGAAATGGGTAGAATACTTTATTTTGACAGTGGGTGCACTCCAATACCAAGTGGCCAACTTGGCCATTAGCCTTCTTGCTTTAATTGGCATTATGAATTCAGATGCATTTGAATGAAGTTTTTAGCTGAAAAATTTTTTCCTTTTTGTGGGTCACACTAGTTGATACTTATGGATTGAATTAGCAATATCAGATGTCTAGAAGGGAGTCAAGGCTCTTGTTGCCATGCTAAATAGGAAAACTTGACTTTTTGGATAAAGGGATCTAAACTATACTTGAGTTTGAACTATTGCTCACTTCATGAATAGGATAGAAAAATGAGAAAAGAAAAAGTAAAAAGTCATATACATGCATAGGAAAAAAGGAAGAGAGCAAAACTTCCAAAGGAATCTCTCTTCAATGCAAAAAGAAAAAAAAATTAGGAGAGCAAAACTTCCCAAGGAATTTCTCCTAAAGAAAGCATAAATAAAAATCAGGTGCTAAACCTGTTTATATGCATTTCATGAATAAAAGTCAGGTGTTAAACCTGTTTAATCAATTGAAAACCTGTTCATGAAGAGATTTGTAGTTCAACCCCTTTGTAAAGTTGACAATTCCTACAATTCAAACATGTTATTGCTAGTACTTCTTCCATGGCTTAAATTTGCTTTAGCCTCTGTGATTCCCTAGCTAGAAATTGAGTTTTTGGAAAGAATGAAGTGTTGGCAAAGTGAGAAACTCATTGGATTTAATTCAGCTAGACTTTACCTCATTTGTGGACTTTTAATTCAAGTTTGTCCTTAATTTCTGAATGTTTTGCTTGAGGACAAGCAAAAGGCTAAGCTTGGGGGAGTTTGATCACTTGCTGATCACTATATGATTCTAACCCATTTTAGATGAAATTCATACATATCGAGTCCCACTTTTGCCTATTTTTGGGCCAATTATACTTGGAATGCAAACATTATGATAACTAGTTGATATTCCTCATTTCATACTTAATTACATGTGCATAGAGGTTCTGAAATGCCAAAATCCATTAATATTTAAATTCTATGCCAAGTTATCATTTTGAGGACAAGTTATCATTCCTAAGTGTCAAGTTATCATTATTTTGAATGAACTGATTTTCAATGGTTTTGCTTGCCCTAAATTCATCATTATCATGTATAAATCATATTTGGATAGTCACATCTCAACTTGTGCAAAGTTTTAAGTCCATTTGAACAAGTTATCATTTTTCAAGTGCCAAGTTATCGTTAAAGGGCAATTCTATCATTTCGACATGCAAAACCATTAATTCTGCACAAAGACCTTAAGCAATCATCTTATTATTGTTCTAACTCATTGCTGGTCAAATTTCAACACATTTGGATAATCAAAACTCAAGTTATGACAAGTTATCGTTTTTAAGTCATATAAGTTATCGTTTTTGGGGCACTCAAGTTATCACTTTTAGGAATCTCATTCATATTTAATTTCTGATCTCACTCACTTGTCACTCTAATCAATTTGATGCCTGAAATGCTTTGAACCACCCATATTAGAACATTTTCCAAGATTTCCATAAAGTTATCATTCCGGGCCCTTGAATTCATTCATATCGATATAAGTTTTCATTCTTGCACAACACATAAACCCATCTGATAATTGAACTAGTTACCAGCATTATCCTAATCCTTATTTGTCAAAATACTACTCAAGAGCTTTGATGCTTGCTGTTTGAGTTTTTTGTAGCAAGAAGAAAAGGTGGCCAAAAGGTGGAAAAAGTAGGGGGGACCACTACTTTTCCTGCACAAAAGGGAAGTTGTCACTGCTGGAATTTCTGCAGATGGACATGTGGCTTAATCAGGAGGATTAGGACATTTAGATGCTGATCAAAGGGTGAAAAGGAGTGATATATAAGCTGGATTTTTCTAGAGGAGAAGGGAGGCTGGTCATTCAAGGGTTTGGAGGAAGGCAAGGAAGGGGGCTGCTAGATTTTGGGAGCTACTGCCGAGAGCTTGAAGGAACCATGAATTGTATCTGTTTCTTATCTCATTTCATGTCAAATCTTGTAATTATGAGGAGCTAAACTCCATTTCTTCTAGGATAGGGTAGTAGTTTAGATTAGTTTTGGATGGATATGGACTGATTTGTAATCCTGCACTGAAATCAATTCTGGTTTTCAGATTTTAGAACTTTTCTGCACTGATTCATGTTATCATTAGATCCATTGTAAACCATGATTGAGATGTGTTATTTGATCTAATCTCCCTTCAGAATGTATTAAGAGATAAAGTCAGATTTCTGGATTCCATTTAGTTGCAAATCTGATTTCTGAATTTGGTTTCCTAAAAATCTGATTTCCTATTTTTTCTGAATCTGATTTCCTGAACTGCAGAATTTGTTTGTTACTCTCAACCTGATTAATTGAGTCTTTGGAATGTTAGTATTGTCCCTATCTTGTTCAGAAATGAATCAAGATTGTTTGGGCAATCATTTGACTCAAACCAGATTTTCCACTGATTCCTGAACAGAAATCAGAAATCTGATTTTTCTGGTTTTACATTTCTGAAATATGATTTGTTATAAATCTGATCTTGTCATTTGAAGACCCTATTTGTATTTATAACTGAGAAGTTATCATTTGGTCTATCCCTTGGTCAGAAATAAATCAAGAATCAATGCCAAGTTCTAGATACAAACCCAATTAGAATTTTGATTTCTACTTTCTGAAATCTGATTTTTCTGAAATCTGAATTCTGATTTTCTTGGGCTGTTTGAATTTGATTGTCATTGGGGATTGAATTAATTGAACAACTGAGAGGTTAACATCTATCCCAATCTTGTTCAGAAATGAATTGAGAAGCTTTGACATTCCTATGATTCAAATCTGATTTGGTTTTTCCTGATTTGAATGAGTTGAATGAGTTGCTGATTTCTGGTTTCCTAAAATTCCTGAAATTTGATTTCCTGGGCTTGGAATCTGATTGTCATCAAGGATTGGATAATTGAATAGTTGAGAGGCTAATATATGCCCTGATCTTATTCAGAAATGAATCAAGATCATTGACAATTCAGAATTCAAATCTGATTTTTTCCAAAATCTGATTTCTTAGTTTGATTCTAATTCTATTTTCTGATTGTTTGGAATCTGATTTGCCAATTGTTAATCCCTATTTTATTCAAATCACTGAGAGGTGTACTTTAGGAATCCCTTGCAGTCCAGAGATGGGTCAAGGGGCATTTGGCAAACTTGAATTCCATCAATCCACATTGCTGATTTTTTCAGAAATGCTGATTTCTGTTTTCTCATTTAATTAACTTCTGATTTCCATTGTCAACCCTCATATTAATCCACTACTGAGAGGTAGTCTTAAGGGCTTCTTTGAGATCCAGAGATGGGCCAAGGAGCAATGGGAATTATGAACTCATGTGGCCATATGGTTTGCATTTCCAATTGAGTGTGTTTGTGTGGATTCCAATTTATTTTGCAACCGAGAGGTTGACTTTGAATCCCCCTTGAATTCAGAGATGAATCATGGAACACAAGCACCATTATTGAGTATATTTTATCCTGGTTTGGTTGATTGGAATGATTCCATCTTTTTATGATTGCAAATGCAAGTTATCATTCCAAACTTCCTTGGATTGCAAAAAATCAGCATTGAATCTTTCTTTTGAGCCCAACGATAACTTGATTTTCAGTGAGGACCCTCTTTTGATTCAACCTAGCTAACAATTATATAATCATATATTGGTTAGTTAGAGGCCAATTGAGCTGTGGGAACAGCCATTTTCAAGTTGAATCAAAAGTTGGACATTTAGTGATAACTTGTTTCATTCCATCCTTAATTAATTTAGATGAACCCCAAATCCTAGAAGAACCTTCCTCATAGATAGCTAAACCTTTTTAGACTTCATTCTAGCATTTATAATCCAGTTTTGATAAATTTCCAAAATCCAAAAATCTGTTATCATTTCACTTTCTATAAAAAAAAAATCTATTTTCACTATTCATTAAAAATCTATTTTTAGCCACTTAAGTAGAACTAATCTAGATTGTTTTAGGGTGTCTTAGACTTCAAATTCTTGTGGATACGACAATCTGAGTCTACTACAACTTACCTGTGCACTTGCAGCTAGTGAGTTGGGAGACCAAAAAAATGAAAAATTGACATTTTCTTTAATTTCAGCAAGTTACCACTCGAAAACCCAAATATCACTATCAGGGCGTTATAGGCTTATTAAGGTATTCCCTATTACGAGATGTGATCTTTGTTTTTGCAAAGTACAAGGATGCTATCTATTGTTTTGAGCTTTCTCAAAGTATTTACTTGTGTAGAATATTAGGGATACTTATAAAATTATCACTAGAAAGAATTCCACATATTTACGAGTCCAAATGGTCATATACATGTGGTTCGCTACTTTGTAGTACTCCTGCAATGTTGTTTGCATTTTAGAAATGCAAAAAGCAGATGGAACTCTTCCGCCCTAATAACTCATCCATAGAACAGGATTTCAACAATTTGTAATGATTAAAGACAAATTCCATTGCCCTGAAAGGGAGAAAGTGGTTGGATATGCATCAAGATTCGAGAGTTCATGTAATTGCAAAGAACAATTGTAATATTCTAAAAAAGAATAAATAAGAATAAATAAAAGAAATTTATAGCCATTTAAAGCCCATTTATGGGACCCACTAACCTTACTAAACCCTACGCTTAAGGTATAAATATCTTTATATGCCCTAAAACCTCTCCCACTTCCAAGCCGGCAACACCCCTTCTTCCCACTCTCCCTCTCTTGCCCTCTCTCATACACCTCTCCTCTAAGCAGCACGACCAAGAAGAAAGAGTTGCAGCAACTCATTCCTCTCTACTCTCTCCCTCACAGCAATACCTCACGTAGGACCAGTCAATCATTTCCACTCACCCTCTCTCTACTCTTTCTCTCACACACCTCTTATCCCTAAGTGATAGGACAACCGACATTAGAAAGAAGGAAGATTTAAAGTGCTGAAATCAAGGGAAAAGAAGAAGAGAAGGGATGAAGGAGGTGGCTGCCACCACCAAGCAAGAAGAAGAGAGAAGAAGAAAGAAAGAGGGATTGAAATTAGGGTTTTAACATAAAACCTAAAGGTATGTTGAGGGGATCCAAAACTCCTACTCGTCCTTAATGATGTATTGATATCTGGATTAAGGGTTTCTAAGACCAAACTAGATCTTTTAGATGCATGATTAAAAGATGTGCATGATGGCTTAGGTTAAGTCATCTATCTATTAAGACTATTGTTCCATCGATAAGCATGCTTAGAACTATGAAGTTTTATTATCATTTATACTATGATGAAGTTGCTCATTGGTTAATATAAATGTGAATAGTAAATTTAATGTTCATATGCAAACCCCTACTAATCTCCATGGCTTGTTATATTATCAAGGTTATGATATGAATAATCAAATGACTTGTATAAATGTACCTTTTATGTATGGAATGAATGTATTTAATCGAGTTGCTTGTGTATAGATGTAAATGAGAAGAAATGGGACAAAAATAGGGAAAAACCCGATTGTTTCCCTGAGCATGACCGTGACACCCTGAGCACGGCCATGACACAACGGGTGAGCACGGCTGTGACACCCTAAGCACGATCATGACACATCAGGTGAGCATGCCCATATCCCTAGGCGTGAACTATCGATAGGAACATTATGAAATGGTCGTGACTAAGTATGGCTTGGTAGTGCCCCCATAGCAGATTGAAATTTTCTTACGAATAGGCTCTCGCACACGACCGTGACCACAGGGTCACACGGCCGTGAAACAAAACTGAAGTGCGAGGAAGACGTACTCTCGCAAATGTCTGTGACCACCGGGTCACACGTCCATGAAACGAAGTTGAAGGATGAAACCTACTCGCACACGACTATGATCGGATGCTTACATGGGCGTGTAGGTTCAGCATGATCGTAACCATTCCAAGTATGTCTATGACAACAAAATGCCTTAGAGATTCTCAAGGTCGAGGTAAACGGGCCTCGCACACGACCGTGGAGGGTACCTCCACGGGCGTGTCCAAGTGACGGCACGGTCGTGACACGGTAGCACGGTTGTGACATGTCCAGAAAGCCTATGTATGTTGATTTTCTACACTTAGAACAATTTGATGTATGAATGGCATTAAATAGGATTAAAACATATAACATGTCATGAATGATTGTATGTATTGATGTATATAATTAAAAGATGAATTGATTGAAAGTGTCTTGTTGTAATTGTGGAGGGAAACAATATCTTCACTCGATAGTTTAAGTGATGTGTTCTTGAGGAAATGGCATACACGCATGAGTTGGGGGGGTTTCCAAATGGAGACAAAAAGATTTCGGTCTAGCTAGTCAATGGTTCCGCGAATCAACATGGCATTTTCAATCACCAAGATAAGAAACTATCTAATTAAAAATAAAAGATGAAACGATGAAGGTCACATAAGGTGACTAAAATGATTGAATTGGGATATAAAGATGAGGATGATGATAATGTAAGCATCTAAAAGGATGCTAATGAATGTCCTCTTGTCATATCATGTTATGAATGAATATGTTAAATTGAAGCAAGATAAGTTCATGATATGCTTTAGCATAATGTTTGATGATGTTATATGATTATTTTATCTTGTCATGACTCATAATGATTGTTCACATGTCATATAGTGTGCATAAGTAGTTTATAGCATGCATACGATCTATGTTTCTATTATGACATAATCCACCACGTGGATTCGTGCAAGTATGGACGAGGCATAGGCTTGGCGACGAGAGTCTCATGACGATGAGATTGCACACTAAGTGATCGGACTACGGCCCAAGTTCTCTATAGTATTTTATATTATGATGATGGACTCTCTAGCGAATAAATATGTATGACCTATGGGCCTTGAGTTATAAACTTTAATATGAATACATTGATGTATTATGAATTTTACGTTGGGTCTTCACGTTATAGTTTGCTATGTGGCCCATGTAATAGATATGTTATCTTGGAATTTACATGTTAAGAAGTGTTTTATGTTTTATTGTTTCCTATTATATTATTTTTTGCATTTAGGTTATGAAAAATTGGACAAATGTATTCTAAATTGAGGTCTAATTTTGGGGTATTATTGTTGGAAATTAAAGGATAAAGTAGGAAAATAATTCAGCACATAACAGAGCAATCAAGGAACAATTGTTGGAGAAAAAGGAAATATCATTGCGTTATATTCTGCTATATTAAAACTCAAAATATGATGGCATATAAATAGGCTTACAAACTTTAGATGCAAGATAACAACATGAAGATAATGCTAAAAAGGTGGGAGGTCATGCACGCACTCCACCACCAACACACTACTACCACTAATCATCACATAACCATGATTACCACATCACCACAATTATCCACTAACCTCATAATTAATTTTCTTTTTTTCAAAAAATAAAATTATGTGGATAATATTTTTTGAATCACATTTCAACACTCCCCTTAATTCAAAACTGCAGACTCCAAGCAATTTTGTGAAAAAATGCATGCTTGCGAATAGGAAGAGCTTTGGTGAACAAATCTGCCATTTGTTTATCTGTGCTACAGAATTCCAATTTGATTTCTTCATTATCCACTAAGCCATGAATAAAATTTTGACGAATCTCAATGTGCTTTGTTCGTCCATGCATAACTGGATTCTTGGTCATTGCTATTGCTAATTTGTTATTACAAAGGATAATTGTTGCTTCATTCTGAGATTGATGAAGATCCAACAAAATTCTTCTTAACCATATGACTTGGCATGCAGCAGATGTAGCAGCAATATACTCTGCTTCAGAAGATGAGAGGGCAATAGTTGCTTCCTTCTTTGAACACCATGAAATTGCTCCTGATCCAAGACTAAAAACACTTCTCTTTCTATCATTCAAAGATCCTGCCCAGTCACTATCATTAAAGCCAAACAATTTGAAACTAGAAACTTTAGAATATCAAATTCCGAAGTCCACCGTGCCAGCAATATAGCGCAAAATGCACTTGACTACACCAAAATGATGTTTTGTTGGAGAATGCATAAATCTGGATACAAGACTAACAGAAAAAGAGATATCTGGTCTTGTGTGAGCCAAATAAATTAAGCCACCAATCAAACTTATAAATATTCTTTCATCAGCATGACCTGTACTGTCAAGAAGTTTAAGCTTTTCATTCACATTCATAGGAGTGGCATCAACTTTGCAATTGAACATATTGAACATGTCCAACAAATCATTAGCATATTCTTTTGAAAAATAAATATGCCATCAGTATTTTGCTTCACTTCTATACCAAGAAAATAGTTCAATAGATCCAAATCTGTCATTTCAAAATTTACCATCATGCGTGTTTTGAAATCAGCCATAACTAATTGAGAAGATCCCATATATAGAATATCATCAACATATAGGCAAGCTATAATAAATTCAGCCCATTTTTCTTTCAAATAGAGTGTTGGCTCAATTTCACTTCTGCGAAAACCATTATCAATAAAGGATGAATCAATCATACTGTACCATGCACGAGGAGCTTGCTTTAAACCATATAAAGTCTTTCTCAATTTGTAGACTTTGTCTTCTTTGCCATTAATAACAAAGCCTTCTGATTGACTGACATAAATATCTTCATTCAAATCACCATTCAAAAAAGTTGATTTTATATCAAGTTGATAAACAAGTCATTGCAATTGAGCAGCTAAGGATAGAAGTAATCTCACTGTTTCAAGACGAGCAACAGGAGAAAAAGTTTCTTCAAAATCTATACCTTGCTCTTGTGCATAGCCTTTTTCTACAAGCCTTTCTTTGTGCTTTTGAATGCTTCCATCTGCATGATATTTAGTTTTAAACACTCATTTCAAATCAATCAAATTTTTGTTGTCAGGCAAATCAACTAACTCTCATGTATGATTTCTTTCAATAGACATCATTTCTTCTTTCATTGTATTGTGTCATTCTTCCTTTTCCATTGCTTCTTCCAAGCATGTCGGATCTGAGACAAATAAAGCAAATTGACAATAATCATATATTTCTTACAAAGAACGGAATTTTCTTGGTGACGAATCAGGTGAATTTTCTGAGGAATTATTTCCATTACTTGGAACACATTCATTTTTTGTTGGTGCTGCAACAATATTTTTTTCACCTCCTGTAAAAACTCAATTTGCAAATCAACCACATTAGTTCTATTTGCCTCCTCCCATGTCCAACTGCATCTTATAACATTTCTACTAATAACTACTTTGTTAGTAAAAGGATTGTATAACAGATAAGCTTTGAATTGAACAGAGTAGCCAACAAAAATATATTTCTTGGACTTGTCATCAAGCTTTTGACAATTTTGAGAATTGTTCAAAGCATATGCAATGCACCCAAAAACTTTCAAATGGCTTACTTTCAATTTGCAATATTTCCATGCCTCACAGGGAGTATGATTTTGCACTGCTTTTGCTGGACAAATATTTAGCAAATATACTGCAATTGTAACTGCTTCAACCCAAAAAGTATTTGGAACATTATTCTTCTTTAGCAAACTTCTTGCCATTTCCACAATTGTTCGGTTCTTCCTTTCGGCTACACCATTTTGTTGAGGTGTATATGGAGCTGTAAGTTGCCTTTGAATTCCCTATTCTTCACAAAAATGATTAAATTTATTTGATAAAAATTTATCACCTCTATCTGTGCGCAAAACTTTTATGTGATAACTATTTTCATTTTTTACCATTGCCTTGAATTTTTTGAACACATCAAATGTCTTTGATTCCTGCTTCAAAAAATATTTCCAATTCATGTGAGAATAATCGTCAATAAATAATGCAAAATATTGACTACCACTGAAGGACTTTGTTTGCATAGGTCCACATAAATCTGTATGAATAATTTCAAGAAGATACTTTGCTTTGTATGATTTTCCTACAGAAAATGACTTTTTGCATTGCTTTCCAAAAATGCACCCTTCACAAACTTCATCAAGATAATCAATTTTTGGAAGACCATGAACCATATTCATTCTAGCCAATAATTTTAGTCCATTAATGTTGAGATGACCATACCTCAAATGCCAAAGTTTAGCCTCAGAAATTGGTTGAACTGAAAATGCACAAGAATCTGAAACATTCAGAGGAAACATGCGATTTTTTGCCATAGCAACTTTTGCAATAATCTATCCAGATTTCTTATCTTTGACCAAGCAAACATCATTATCAAACAAAATAGAATAACCACTTGCCATCAACTGTCTAATACTTAAAATATTGTTCTTCAAAGTAGGGACATAAAAAATAGCATGGAGAATTTTTTTCTTTATCATCATTCTGCCGAATAGTAATTGTACATTCTCCTTCAACTTGTACAGGTTTATCATCTCCAAATTTGAGCGGTCTTTTCTTTGACTCATCAAGCACTTTAAACAATGATCTCATTCCAATCATATGATTAGAACAACCACTGTCTAAAAACCATATTTCATTTATATTAGTAGTATGAGAATAAGCCATAAATACCTTACTTTCCTCCTCTTTCTCTTCAACAAAAATTGCTAATTGCTTTGCCTTGGTCCAACAATTTGCCTCAATATGCCCATGCTTCTTATAGTAGTAACATTGAACTTTGCTTTTGTACTCATTTGATGGTTGTCTTTGCTCATTTTGTTCATCAAATCTTCCTCTACCATGATCTTTTCATCGACCCCTTCCACGAAATTCGCCACGACCATGACCTTTATTGCAATCAGATCGATGTGCTTTTACTTTGGCTTGAAAAGTTTTTTCTTCAGCTTTTTATATGAACCTGCTCATTCTTTCTTCATGTGCTTGCAAAGAACCCATTAGTTCGTCAAAAGAGAGTATAGACAAATCTTTAGACTCTTCAATTGCAGCAGCTACATAATTAAATTTTGAGCTCAAACTCCTCAAAACTTTAGCAACAACAATTTTATCATCAATCTTTTTCTCCATAAGATCTCATTTTTCTAACTACAGTAGTTACTCTTGACAAAAATTCTTGAACAAACTCATTTGATTTCATAAACAACATCTCAAAATCTCGACGAAGTGTTTGCAATTTAACTATGATCACTACAAAAAACACATCATTAGAGAAGAAAAATCTGGTCGTTAATATTTAAATTCCTATCATTATTAGTCATTAGCGACCAGCATTTTCCGTCATCATCTGTCATTATAAATGCCGCTGTTAAAAGTCAATAACGATGACTTAAAGGTGTCGGCCGTTAAAAGTCATCAACGATCAGAAATAATCCGGTTGTTAAAATTATATAAGTACCATTTAGTTGATCATCGAATACATTAATGGCTAGAAATATCTTTGTCATTGATAATCTTCAATGACAAAAAATTTCGTTGTTAAAAGTCATCAACGACCAGAAATAATCCGATCGTTAAAACTATATAAGAACCATTTAGTTAGTCGTCAAATATATTAATGGCTAGAAATATCACCCCTAAAATGGTCACCAAAATGGTCAAATACATAAAACCGGTCACTAAAATGGTCCTGAATCACCCCTAAAACTAGAGTGAAGATTGGATCATTTTGAACCATTTCAAACCGGTCAAGAACCGGTCACAATCGGATAAAATCAGCCAAAACCATAAAGAATCGGCCAAAATCGGTCTGAGTGAACCAATTAAGTTAAAAAATTTATTTTTAAATCAAAATTTGTGTTGGCACATTGCCTACTTCTGAGGGTCATTTTACAGAGGATGTGTTACTTTCACTTTCTTCGTGTCTTCAACGTCGGACTATTCATTTGTACATATGTTTTTTTGTTCTACTCATTTAATAACTAAATTTTGTTTTTACTTTTTTATATTATAGTGTAACTATCTATTGTAATTCTTTTAATAATTCATTTTTCTATTTATTTAATTTATGAATATTAAACTATTTTATATACATTTTTTTTATTTTTTCCCCTCATTTTATGGCATTAAAATTTATAAAACACTAATAATTTGGGTTTTTATATTCGATTTTATAAAATTTTGGGAGAAATTCTATTAGATTTTATAACGATTTTTTTCTTTCTATTGGATTTTAACACATGTAATTAAGTTAACAAAATACATAAACTAATTTATTTCTTAAAATTGATGTTGCCTGAAAAATTAGTGAAATTAGTGGAGGGAAATGTTTAGTTCCCTCCAAATAAAATATTAATTGCATGCCTACTTAATCTTAATTTATAAATAATTAATAATGGCAAATTTTAATGGTCATTAATAATTACTTTTAACGATCGGAATTTACTTTTTTTAGATGAGCAATTTTCTCTTTCGCTAATATTGTGTTTAATAATGTCCATATTTTTTTCTTGTCACTATTGACTATTTTTAATGATCATTTTTTTTGTCTCAACATTAATAGTTGGTCGTTAAAGATCCATTTTCTTGTAGTGGATTATCTTAAATGTTCCTTGATACTCTTTTTGTAATATATCTTATGCTTGCTTTGAGGTAACTGCACCTGTAATTCTGCAAAAAAATAGTCTCATGCACAGCTTACTGAATAAGAAATAATGCCTTTGCATCTTTCTTTTTGTTTTCCTTTAATTTCCCTTCTTCATCTGAATCTGCATATCCATTCTCAACCAAATCCCAAAGGTCTTGTGACATAAACAAAGTCTTCATTTTGAAATTCAAAAACTCATAATTATCATTTTTGAAAATAGGAATCAAAGGTTGGGAGAAACTTACGCTGCCACCATTCGCAGTCATAATTTGCTCCACACTTCTACCTGTTGAAGCACTAATTAATTGCACTTGCTAGCAATTCCAAATCTGCAAAATGATGTCTTCTCCTGCCCGAGTATTTCGCAACCTGCTCTGATACCAAACTTGTTGAAAATTAAAGGATAAACTAGAAAAATAATTCAGCACATAACAGAGTAATCAAGGAACAATTGTTGAAGAAAAGAGAAATATCATGATATTCTGCTATATTAAAACTCAAAATATGATAGCCTATAAATAGGCTTACAAACTTCATATGTAAGATAACATGGAGATAATGCCTAAAAAGGTGGGAGATCATGCACACACTCCACCACTAATCACCATGTAACCATGACTACCACATCACCACAACTATCCACTAATCCCATAATTAATTTTCTTTTTTCTAAAATATAAAATTATGTGGATAATATTTTTTTAATCACATTTCAACAATTATAACAATAATCTAGCATTGAGGTTTGAAGCTGACAGTGGATCCAAAAATGGAAGTCTATATTTGTGCATAGCCCTATATTTAGCCCGACGTGGTACCTTAATCCGCGACTTGCTTCTTCCGACAGAAGCTCCGGACATGGCGTCCATTCCTCGGTTCCCACTCTTGATCGTCTTTATATTCGTGATCCACGTGCATGAATGCAAAAGCTACTTGCATGCGCCAGCACTCAAGACTTCATATCAGCCCCTTACACGGATCTCTGCAGTTGTTGGGAGGAGACGGTGCGTGGCCGAGATGGCGAGCGAGCAACAACAGATGCAGTTGATCAGGCCGAGCGAGGAGGTGGCCAAAGGCATGGAGGAGCTGCCCCTAGAGAGGATGTAATAACCTCACTTTTTCCAAAAAAAAAAAGAAGGGAGTGGGACGTGAGAATTGGTCTCTCCCCCACTCCCCATGACTCTTTCTCTCTCCCCCACTCCCCCATGACTCTCTCTCCCCTCTCCCCCAATTCTCTCCCCCACTCCACATGACTTCTTCTCCAAGAGAGGGGGCAGCCAACCTATAAAAGGGAGTGAATGACTCCCCCACAGCACCACAACTCCACTCTCCCCCCTCTGCTCTCCCTCTCCCTTGCTTTCTCCGACGACCGGCGATTGAGTGACGAGCAGAGTGCAGACGAATCGGCGGACGTAGAGCACACGAGCGAAAGTAGGACGACCAAAAGAGGTACCGTAGACGTACAAAATCTCTAGATGAAGAAATGTAGATCATTGTCACGTATTTTATGAATTATCGTTTATAGTTGAATGATTGGTGATGATCCATACGACAAATTCATGAATTAGAAATTAGTGGTTCATATTTATGCAAGGAGAATTGAGCACGTACTCCTCGCATAATCAAGACCCCATATTTTTGTGTTAACCCCTTTATGATATATTATTGATCCCGAAATATATTAAACTAGTTTTAATTTATACTATAAGTGTAATGTTGATTGCTAGACACACGCACACACACACACACATATATATATATATATATAAGAGTAATAATTATATTATGCATTAATTCTATTGCTCTCGGCATATATGTATATACACATATATAAGCAATATATATATAGAAGAGTAATAATTATATTGTGCATTAAGTCTATTGCTCTCGGCATATATGTATGTACATATATATGAGAATATATATATATATATATATATATATATATATATGTAAGAGTAATAATCATATCATATAGTAGGTCTATAACTCTCGGCTAGAATAGAGATTATGCTTTGTATGGAAATAATTATGTTAATCCTTAATTAAAACTCTCAGATTATATGTACATAGATAGATATATAATAGTAATAATGATATTAATTATTTAGGAGGTGGAAGGTTGCTCTCGGAATTCATATATCACTATGTATGTATGATAATAATAATAATTATTATTTAGTGCACAAGTGCTCTCGGAATGTACTCTCGGAATAATAGTATGGGCATGTTACCCTCGGAATGTTACTCTCGAAATAATGATAATTATAATAATTATTTAGGAGGCATGTTATGCTCGGAATATATGTATAAGGATATATATATATGAGTAATTATAATAATATGTAGCAGGTCTATTACTCTCGGCATATGTAGATATATATATCACATATATATGTATAAGTGAAATGACCCGAGGGGCCAGAGCAATTGTGAAATGACCTAATTGCCCTTAACGGGTCAGAGCATGTGTAAAATGACTAAAATGCCTTGAAGGGCCAGAGCAATGAAAATAAATACTGAACCTTCGACTGGCCACTGTTGGCCATGTCCATTATGATTAAACAAGTGACGGACCCTTTGTCCGCAGGAAGGGGATCAGACTTCACCCCCTTCTCTGAATCACGATTACAAATTTCACATTTGTAAAGAAGATAAGCAAAGCAAAGATCAATGAATGGGATAGCTATGTGTTATTCATGGTAAAGGTTAAAGTATTGTACTGTGGAGAAGCAGGTAGCTGCACTGAGAAGACAGTGTACCTACTGAGTTTAAATACCAATGCTCCTGGATTACAGGTCCTCTCCCACCTGTGCTCCGAATAAGAGTGACGCAAGGAACGCACTCTTCCCCTACAGGGGCATATATGAATTATATTGTTTTATGCCAGAGGGACAGGTAGCTTAGCTGAGGAGACAGTGAACCTACAGGTCCGTAATGACCATTGTTCCTAAGATGCAGGTCATCTCCCACCTGTATTCCGAAAAAGTTATGTCTGAACATACACCTTCCCTTTCATGGGCACCTTGACAACATACAATGCAGAGACACCTCTAGCTTCCCAACTTAATTAAAGTCGAGCTCGCATAGGATAACGAACATCAAGGACCTTCTAGTAATGTAAAAGACGTAGTCCCACACAACATTATAATGAATAACAGAGTATTGCAATGATCAGAGTAAAGTATAGTGCAATTAATAACAGACTATGATAATAGATAATAGGTCAAGGTAATGGACAGCAGAGCATGGTAATGGATAATAGGTCAAGGTAATGAACAATAGAGTATGGTAATGGATAATCGAATATGGTAATGGGTAACAGAGTATGGTAATGGTTCATAAAGCATAGTATTGTATAAAGCATTGTTAAAGTAAAGAATAAAGTAATTGATCATTGATTATGATTTCATCATCTATGACTCTATGAGTACTGGACGTTAGCTCACGGGCATTCCATTCCCCTGCTTTAGAATTTTGCAGGTGAGAATCCTGCTTAGGGAGGAGATGGATAATGCAGAGCTTCAAGGTGGCAGCACATGACTTGCAATATCACTACAGCTTTCTGCCATTTATATTCTGCATTGAATTATCAAATGTTATAAATATGAAACTCTTGAATTTCTCTTTTATCCTTGCTTTTTATTAATATTCTCAGAACCCTTTTGAACTATCCACATTCCTTATTTCTTTTGAATTATCATCACATGTGACATTTGTCGTTTCGTAATGATATTTCTTCCGTATTTTTATATTATTATTATGTTCTATCATTTTCTTTGCCACGTGGGTCATTTGTTGACCAGTCAAAGTAGTTATAGACAGTTAGTAGCGCTCCCTTGATCAGTCTGACCGTCAGCGTGGCGGGAGGACGAATTTTGGGGGCGTTACAGAGGAGCCCCCATGCCAAGTATGACGACACCGAGGACGACAAGCAGCAAGCTTATGGAACGCATGGCCGTCAACCGGCGGACACTGAGAGGCGTGACAATGCCACCTATGGCCTGACGTTCTCTGGCACTGCCGAAGAACAACTCGATATTGTGACTTCATCAACAACCATGTCACCGCTTGAGCTGCATGAATATCGATTCATTACTCGTTAGATTGATGTTGTTAGAGCCTTAGAGAGGCTTCTGATAAATTAAACATCAATTCACGTATATTCTTTTCGGTCATTCCAAACGTTGTGTTGGTTTGATTAATGATGTAGTCGCAGGATGTACATGTAATGAAATAAATTTGATTTTTTGAACCAACATGAAAAGAAGTACAAATAATTAATTAATCTTGTAAGAAATCATTTGGTGCTACACAACATATTCTGCAGACATGGGAAGCATCGAGCTGTTTCCATCTGGATACAAATGTATCTTATTAATTATTTATACAAAAGGCTGGCCGTAGCATTTTGTAGCTCGATTAAAAGGCACAGCATCATGTGAGGGCCAGAGAACTCGTTCTGGCAACTTCGCATAAATCATGGAAGTATAAATAAGCAAAAGTTTCCTGGGAGTTCAATTTCCAGACCACTATGATCGGATTTAAAAGAGCAGTGACATGACTCAAATTATTGTCGCACAGATCACTACAGCAGTGATTGTTTCCTATATCCAACATCTATGATCTCCAATTGAGAAGCATCATATATATATTCATGTCCTGATCCCTGACACATCCTTTTTCTTAGATGATAAGTCTTCCTCAAGCCTTTCCGATGCATCTACGTGTTTTCCTTTTGCATGCCTATTATATGCATCATATATCATTTAGTTACCTTATCATGATGATGTTTTTCAACTTAATTGGAAAAGGATGAACAGCAACTGGAGTTGGAAAATATTGTCGGGTGATCTATTATGTTCCAGATTTACATAACTTTATTATATTCCGAAAAGAAAAAAAAGAAATCTGATCAATTGGAGCTTAAAATGGAAGCAATTATGTTGAGAAAGAGAGAGAGACTAATGAACTAGAATAATCTATGGGTGCTATAAATTTCACTAAATATCTTTCAACTTTATCCGTTTTACCACATCTATCCTCCAACTTTAGTTTTCCAACTATTGACATGTTCGATCGGGAATATATAATTTCTCGATCATTTTCTCTCTTCTTGTCAGAGAAGAAAGGGGTGGGCGATCCTCTCCGTCGCGAACGCAAAGAAGGGGTCACCCCCTCTGGCGAGCCGGATGTCGAGGCGTCACTAATTTTTTATTTTTTAATAATGCCACATCAAACTCCTCTGCTTGTGTGGTGGAGAGATAAATTTTCGCGTAGTGCCACGTTAACAAAGTCATCGAAAAATCGCCTATCAAAGATGGTTGGTGAAACAAATTCAAAGATGAAGAATAATCTTATTATAAAGTAAAGTTGGAAAGTTAATGTCAAAGTTGTGAAATCATCTATCCCAAGATCTTTAGTTATCATTTTTTTATATTGCTGTCCTACTCTTCCCCAATATTTGATCTTAATTATTATACGACTGAAAAGGCAAAATGAAAAAAATTGAACTTTCAGCAAAAAAAAAAAAGTGGAATGCAGTTGACAAAATTATTATATCACAAAAATGAATTTTCTAGATTTTTGTCAAGAGTGACAATTCCAAAATTCAGACTTATCATCTCAACCAATCAAGAAGCAGTTGAACTAAACCTTCAATCATCACGCTTAACAATTGTCAACTAGATATGGAATGCATTTCTACGTTAATAATTTTCTTTGATGAGAGACCGTGAGTGGAAGCCAGTATTTTCTTTTGGGTGTCAAGTGGGAGACAAATTTGATGTAAGGTGATGGCTTGGAATGTCCATATGATCAGGTACACGCGGTCTTTGAAAAATTGATGAAAGAACAGTCAATGAGATGATGCACTTCATGTCATTACAACTTTATTAGGTGAACCTACAATTGCCATTTCTTCCACTTTTTTGCATTTCCAAAATCAAACCCCCAAGTCATGGTCAAAATGATAGACTTGCACTCTGCGTGTACGTGTGTATATATAAGAAGTTGAACTCGAGATCTTATTTAAATAAAAAAAATCAAATGATCTAATTTGATAATATATCACTTTTTGAAGTAAATTAATTGGTGACAAGATGCCAATCAATATCAATGTTACACAGGAAATAAATATACTAATCCCAATTTGAACAGGAGGGAAAGATATATGCAAAAGTTAGAGGTGCAAGTGTGGATGCTGCAGGATATCACACGTCCAATGTCCAACTAGCTCCGAGACTTGAAGTTGATCATGCATGTTTCTGAGAAATTTCTGAATGTATGAACCTTAAACCCTTTTTCGTGCGCACAGTTAATTCATGCGCGCTAACTGTAAAACACGGGCCCAATATATATCTTGTCACTTTCGAAGAAAAGAAGCCTTGACTGATCTGAAACATCCGCTTCCCAATTCAATGCAAAGTTGCAGACGCAGCAAATGGATTCTCTTCTTAGAGATGAACCAAGGCTGAAGAAACCAAACAGAAATCATCTTTCAGGAACTCGATCAGGGATTCTGATGTTGAGACTGACCGAGTTCTTTTCTTCTCCTGAAACAGAAACATATAAGTTCTGAAAACTGTATGCTTCAAAATCGATTGTAAACTCTACAATAACTGCTAAAAAATTCTGCTGATCAAATCACTTGATTCGCATTACTTGCACGCATGATCAGCTGCTTGCCTGCGAATGGTCATGATTGAGATGCATGCATTCATTTTGATCTTGAAAAGGGCAAATGAAGCATCAGAAGAAGAGAAAGAAAGAAAGAAAAAAGGGAAAAGGGAAAGAACATCAAACAAATCCAGGGAAAATACTACGTGCGCCGTATGGACCGGGACAATGACAAATCGATCTGTGGACTCTCCGATGCTCGCCATCGCCTCCCTGACGAGATGATTGACTGACACGCAGTGTTGTCTCTGAAGTGACGTCACAAAGACACGCCACGACGCATTCTTGGACGTGTCTTCACGCTCTTTGCCAAAGTTGACCTTGACCACGTACGTATTTCGGTGTATTCAGTATGTACACGTGATACTGTTAAGTACAAGTGAAGTATAATTTATTTTTATTTCATTCACGGCATGATCTCTTGTCGAGATAGAGAGAAAAAATAAAGTAGACCAAAACATGTGACTCGATCGAAGATTTGATAGAAAAAGATGTGAATGAATGCAGGATATATGTCTATTTTTATAATATTTGATAATAAATTTTATTAGTGTCAATTAGAAGATTCAAAATGGAAAATTTTAGATATATATTATAACTAATTATGTGATTTATAACTATAATTATAACAAGACAAATATAAAAAGAAACATATGTATTTAATGTCTATTCATTGGGGGGGCAAATTAAGTATTATTGTAAATTATATGTGAGATTTTCATACCATCATAAGGTGTGAAAAAAATTTGGGGGTGGGGGGCCCCAAAGCGTAGCTCCGTCCCTGAATGAATGTGTTACATGTGAAAATAGCCAGAGATACAGAGTACTAATCTTTCAGCATGCGTCAATCTATGAAGGAGAATTAGTTGTTACTCTCCTCAACCCCTCCGGCGTACCACGCAGTCCTCCCTATTCAAATGGCCTTCTACTTATCCCATTGCTATCCCACGCCCCAACTTGTGTCCACGTGCACGATCTTAGTCTGATACCATGTGCGGTGATATCCAATTGCCTATTGCTTAGATCTCCCCTAGACAATTGCGAGCTTTGAAAGTTGCCACCACTAATTATCATACCGGCCTCCGATGTTGCAATTCTCTCTATATACCTCTAGCATTGCTTGATTGATCATTTCATTAGTGACCGAGCTGCCCTCAAGGAGGGCCGCCATCAGATGTGGGGCTCCTTCTTCACACGTTCGATATCAGCCCTAGGTAATCACTTTTACCTCTTTGTGTTTGATAATGTTGACTATCGTTTGCAGGTCCTCGCTAGTAGACCGTGGGAAATTGGTGGCCATCTCCTCCGAGTTGCCTCGGTGTCTTCGTTCCTTCGCCTTGACGAGTTTGCTACCATCTTCGTCCCATGTGGCTTCAGTTCCTTGACCTCCCACTCGAACTTAGAAACCCTTGCTCTTTTCAGTGCATCGATGTATTTTCGAATCTCTGCTCTGTATCGATGAGACTAGATTGTCGAATGTTGACTCCCCACGCATCAAAGCTTGTGTTGAAATGCAACTCTCTTCCCCCTTGAAGCATGCCACTTGGATCTCCCTCCCAACCGATGACAGGTACCTTCACTAGGTAACTTATGAAAACTTACCTACTTTCTGCTACCGTTGTGGCTTTGTTAGACACGGACTTGAGGTGTGCCAAGCGACTCGAGATGCCTCTTATGGTCTTGCTCTTTGGCCCATGGTTGTGTGCTCAGTCGCCTAGGAAGTCATTTCGCCTGCCTGGTGTCTTCAACTATCTGTAGGCGCCAGGCTCTATTCGGCACTTGCCCGATTACGGATGCCACAGCGTCGCTGACCTAGTGTTGCTCGACTGGCTTCTCGACCGGTTCGCCAGCGCCCTCATGAACGTGCACTGATGCTCACCACGTGGCTCGTAGCATCGGGCCGACCATTTTGATTGCGCCTGAGGACTCACTCTCTTCTAACAAGTCATCAATCCTCGCCTCCCCTTTGCTATGGTCGGATGTGCGCCAGGTGGATGCATGTGATGTGCTCGAAAGAAACCCCGTTGTGTTTACTGTCTCGGGACAACGCGCCTCACGTTCATGATGTTACATCACCTCGGTTTCTCCTTCAAGATCTACAACATCCAGATGGTCCACCTGTGTTGCTTCTGAATCCTTCTCCTTCGCGTTTATGATGCATGCATTTTACAAAATTTAATTTTTTTTATTTATATTTATTGTCTTAATTTTCTCATGGCATGCATCAATTTTGTTTCATTTATTACAATTATTTTCTTGAACTCTCCAACTACCTAGATGTGCGTGATTTTACAGGAGTATCTCTAAATTTGGTGGAAATTGTCAAAGAAAATTACCCAAAGAGAAAAGAATGAAGAAATCAATTTTAGAAGTAGAAAACAGGCTGTTTCACGGGTCGTGATGGGTATATAACGCCCCTTCAGATATTGCTCACGGCCCGCAAGTCTTTGCTCATGGCCCTCACAGAAAGGATAGCAGACGCCCTCATATTCACAACCGGCCGTAAGTTTGGTTTAACGCTTCTCCAACTTGACGACACGGACCATTAGGGACAATTCACAGATCTTACATAGAGACACTCATCCCTCATGAAATTGTTACGGGTCATCATGGAGTCTTCACGCTACAAATAGAAACGTTATTTAATCGAAGACATATCTCATGACAAGCCGTAATACATCTATAATAGGTCTCACAGATTGAAGAGCTAAACTGAAGAAGAATCTAACGGGTCATCATCTGAAATTACGATTCACAGCAGAGCTCGATCTATTGGTCACCGACCGTAACATTTGTTTAACGGTTCACACAGAATCGGATGAAAATCGAGCATATTTTATGAGACGTAATGGATCCATTACGACACATATAGAAGGGTGTAAACTCTTGCCAAAAATATTACGGGTCGTAAGAAGTATCTAACGACCTGTTACGTCAGCTATCGTGATTTACACCCGCAAAAGAACAAGTCGAAATCATTATGAGTCGTAACACAGAGATCGCGGATCTAACTTACGTATTGTAATATGATAATTACGACACATATAGAAGCTGAACGCAGAGTTTTTCGAGTTATGGACCGTTACATTTTTGTTAGGGTCGTAACATATATGTGAAAACTTTGAATCGAACTTGAAATAGCCCGTGAAGATGCCAGGGCAGGTGTCCATCCTTCTAGAAGACTTGTTTGATGATAAGAGCTCTGAATTGAAGATAAATCATGAGACTTTTGAGTCTAAGAGGAGTTTAAGCTATAGATTATTCTTTGGATAAATTTTGGACTCTCAATTTATCAAAACTCATCGGAAACATTGGAGCTATAAGTAGAAGACAAGACGTGAAAATTTGTGTTTGAGCCCTGGGAAACCGTGCCCTATTGTAGAGAAGAAGATTTGAAGTTAGAAGGTCACTAAAGGAGAAGGATTGCACAGTAACTCGTCGGTCAGTGCTGCACGATTGTCCAAAGGTCTTGGAGGCTACAAACCTCTCTTTCTCCATATACTTGGATGCTCTTTTACCTTATTTTTCATAGTCCAATAGTTCTGTAATAGAGATTTTATATTTGCTTTAGAAAGATAGATTGTTTGGACCTCGTCCTCATTCAAGTTAATATATTTAGTCAATTTCTTTTGATTATATATGTTAAGTTTAATGCTTTTTTATGAGTAAAGTGATTTTTGAAATTAGATCACAAACCCTTACAAGGAGTGATTAATTCCAGAAGTCATTATTCTTCTGATAATTGATCTTTTAGTTAAAACATATATAACACATACTCAATAATTCATCGTGTATGCTGAATATTGTGCAGATTAATATTCTGTCCAGAAGTATGGGTGAATAATAGTTAGGAGTTACATTTTCTGGCATCATGATTCTCTGTAAAATTAGTAATCAACTTGTCGTACACGATTGTTGACCTTATTTGAAATTAGGATAGTTTGATTTGCTCGTCTAGAGAAGTCAATATTTTAGGTGCTCTTAATTCGTCTCCAGATTCGACCCGTGTATTTCTATCATGATTCGATTAGTTCAGAGGCTCATATATATCTAACTTCAATTTAATCATCCATAATTTCCAGAGATCATCACCACTTTATCTTTACACATCAATTATCTATTTTTTGTAATTTTTATATTTTTGTTTTCTCACCACAAAATCATTTTCTTCTCCTAATAGATTATTGAGATAGATTAATTCAACTAGTTCCTCATGGGATCGACAACTCTACTTTACTCTATTACTTGATATGACTAGTGCACTTACTAGCTACTGCATTATTACATATTTTTCGCATCAGTTTACTACCATCCCCTTCTTGCCCCCCTCTCCACTCTCACCTTTATTCTGATTCGTTTATCCCGAACACTTCGGTCCCCCCCCCCCCCCCCCCCCCCGCTCTCTTCCATCATCCACCTCCAGACATCCCTCTCTCCCCCACCCTGCTCGGGGAACCACCGGTGTCCCCCACCCCCACCCTCTGGGCCCCTAGCCAATCTCACGGCCGAGAGACCTATGTCTCCCTTTGGCCTCTTCTCCACTTGTGGCCCTCTCTACTTCTTCCAATTTAGTTCGCAGCCGGAGGGCCTATGATCCCTCTCTTATGGCCCCTCATGTTCTTTCTATTTCCTCTAATCCTGTTGCAGATCATGCGAAGCTGGCAGTGTGTGCAACGAAATGCCTAGTGGGGACCCAAGATGCGACGATCTCGCTTGGTGACTCCTCAACGGAGGAATTGGACGACCTTGACTTGGCCCCCCCCCCCCACCCACTCACAAAAGAATAGAGAAGAAGAAGACCAGACTAATGCGATCGCTTGCGCCCACCTCGTCCCTCCGTCCCCGACCCGTGGTGGCTAGCGGTCACGGCAAAGGTAAGAAGAAAGCGTCCCCGTATGTTGATGACTCATCTCTCTCATTGTCTGTGCAGGCATGGTTAGAGTCAGCCAAACATACATCAACATGAAGATTCTCGCTTGGAATTGTCGGGGTGCGTTCCGTTCCAAAGTTAGGGATAGACCTAGGAATTGAATTTAAGTTCATGGCCCAAACTTTGTAATTTTATTAGAAAGCCATGCTGAATTTGTAAATGTTAAACAAGTGATTTGCCAGTTTAGTCCCTCTTGGAACGATGTCTTTTGTGACAGATCAGGCTTATAGAAAGGTATTATCTTGACTTGGAATGATCAAGATACACAGGTTACTCCTCTCCTTACCTCTGATCATATCTTGCATGCTGTAGTTTCTTTTGATGGTTTTTGTTTTGTGTTGTCGTGTGTTTATTCTAGTCATCTTTCTACGGATAGGAACTTATTATGGAGCATGCTTAACAATATTAGGTCATTAGATTTTCCTTGGGCCTTCATCGAAGATTTTAACTGTTTACTTTCTGCTTAGGACAAGAAGGGGGTAGGTGACTAGGTGTTTTAACAAATCGGTTAGAGCCCTCCATAACTTCATTGATAATCATGGCATGTTCAATATTAACCTTTCTGGTAACCCTTACACATGGTGCAATAATAGGTCTAGTTTAGCTAGAATCTTATGTCGACTTGATGTTAATCACTTTTTGTTAGATACTTTTCTTGGCCTAGACCTCGTCGCTCTCCCTCGATATGCATCTGATCATGCGCCTATCCTATTCACTTTTGACAATAAACCCCTTGGCCTCGTAGTTTCAAATATAAACATTTTTTTATTCTGTATTGGCCCGAGAGATTGTGCGCAAACACTGGACCTTTCCTTCCCCAAACTTCTCTATTCCTGCCGCCCTCAAGTCTATCCAGTGGGTAATCCAGCGTTGGAATCGGGACGTCCTGGGCCGGCTTGAGGTTCATGTTGACGAGGCTTTGGCCCGCATCATGCACCTTGAACTGCTTGACTCCCGCTCCACACTTATTGTGGATGGCCTCGCCGAGCTACAATTTGCCTATCACCTACATGCTGCTCTTCTTCGTCAAATAAGTATTAAGTGGTGGAGCAAATTTAGAGTGTCCTGGCTTCACCACGGTGAACAAAACATCAAATTTTTTTCACCTACAAACTACCATTCACCGTAAATAAAATTCCATCCAGCGTATTCAAATTGATTTTGGTACCTTCACTTAGAATCCCACCCTTATCCAGCAATAGTTCACCAACCATTACAAAACTTAGTGGGAGCCTTCTCCTTATCCGGACATCTCAATTGAGTACTAGCCTCCTCTTCTAGCCCTCGAGCCCTCACATGCTGCCTTCCTCTTCTGTCCTATTGCCCATAATGAAATCCGTGAGGTTGTCTGGAATATGCCTCCAAGAAAAGCCTCTGGATCAAATGGTTTCACCTCTGAGTTTTATTGGGAGTATTGGGACGTTGTTGGGCCTAAGATTACCTCTTCTATTCTGAATTTCTTTAACCACCTCTCCATGCCTTTAGACTAGAAACAAACTGCTCTCATATTCATCCCTAAAATGAAGTCACCCTCCTATGTAAAAGATTACTGACACATCTCCCTATGCAACACACTATAAACAATTGTCTCCAAAATTTTAGTTAATTGTTTTCGCCCTTCATTTGGGGATCATTGATAGGATGCAATTTGCCTTCATCACAAGTAGGAATACTCAAGATAACATTCTCATTGCTCAGGAATTGATCGACTCATTCACTTGATTCCGGACGTCGAAAGTTCATGCTCATAAAAGTTGACATGGATAAGGCTTTTGATCGTGTCTCCTAGCCTATGATTACCCGTATTCTCGAGCTTATGAATTATCCTTCGCTCTTTTTTAACTGAATCGACCTTTATATCTGCACTCCCTCTTTCTCTTGTGTCATCAATGGTCAACATTCCCAATATTTCTCTACCTACAGGGGTATTTGGTAGGGAGACCCTCTCTCGCCTTTTCTTTTTATCACTGTGTTGCAAGTCTTCTCAACTCTAATGAATCACGCTATCTCCGAAGGTAACATATATCCCTTTCCAACTCAACTCATTCTCATTATGCCACCTCCTCTATGCTGACGACCTTGGTTTGCATCCATGCTACTAAGTCCAACAGCTTCTACAAGTATCTTACGGAAAGGATCAACCCCATCAAGTCAGCTATCTATTTGCCTGAGCGCATGTCCTCTCGCCGCATGTAGCAACTCTCCTCTTATCTCGGCATCACCGTAACTACCCTTTCCAATATCTTGAGGCTCCGATCTCATATAAGTTTATTAATTCCAAAGACCAAAAATTTATTCTAAATTGTATCTCCCCACGGCTTTCTAATTGGAGGCACCTCCTGCTTAATCAAGTTGGCGCACCACCCTTATCAAATTCACCTTGGCTTCCATGCCCACCTACTATGTGGGTTCAACTTACCTTTCGGTAGGCACCCTTGAGTCACTTGAAAAACTATCGCGTTCATTTCTTTGGGACCCCTCTAGCAATCGTCGGGACTCCCATCTTATTCGATGATCAATTACCATGAGATGCTGGAGGTTTGGCAATACATGGTTATAAACTCATTCGTTGCTCTTTGATTGCTCGTCGGATCCTTAGTCTCTTAAACTGTGTCAATTCACCATGGAATAACCTCATCTTTGCTAAGTATCCCTCGTTTAGTTTATGGGACCCACAACCTCATTCTGGTAATGCTTGGTCATGACGCTTCATTTTGGAATCTATCCTGACCTCCGCATGGGTTTTATGAAAAATATTGACTTCAGGACTACCACTTATGTCCTCTTCGACCCTTGGATCTCTCCTATCCCTTTGTCTCGCCTCCCAACATACCCAAATATAGACGTTGACTCTGCTTATGGGACTCTGTTTCCCAAGGATTTACACACATCTACACTAGGATGAATTCATAGCTCCTTGTTCGCATAATTACCTCATAACATCCCTATCCTTGACATCTTCGTGGTGTTATTGTGGACATCCGCAACTACTTGCGCAACCTTGTTCCTACAAACATAGTCGGTGATGGACTTTTTTGCATCTTTCGGCCGCCAACATGGCGAGTATTTTTGAGATGATCGTCCTCCTTCGGGCGTTGCCCAAATTTTGTGTAATGACTTATTAAACTTATCATAATGAGGCTCATTTTCTTAAAAAAATTAGCCAAAATGTTATGCAGAAAGTGGTATACAATTTGCATATATTCATATAACTGCATTATAAGAAAAATACGTAAACTGAGATTCATATACGGAAAATTAAATTTATTTTAAGGTGAACGTTGAGGTACAAATTACTTATTAAAAAAAAAAGCAAAACCGAGATATCATAAGGTTACTAAATGTCAAGGATTTGAATTGAAAATATATAAGCGTATTCAAATTTTAGTTTTATGAACCGGTGATATGGGGTTCAACTCGGTAGTCGATTTTTCCTTTTTCTTGTTTTCGTAAAGAGTATATTACTATATCGTCTATGCCGTTGTTCGGTTTGAGATGTTTCCTTTCTCGGACTAGCTATCTTTTCTTGTATTAAATTTATAGGCATTTCAAAAATCAAGCAATTGAAGTTATTATTTAATTGCATACTTTTTTATATAGTTATTATTTAAGTTTAGAATTGAAAAGTTAACTTATTGTTGTTTATGTTAACTTTAGTGTACTAAAATAGTTTTTAAAACACATAGTTAACATGAATTCAAGAATTAAGGAAATATTATTTATCCTTAATTACATTTTTTTGTTGACAAACAACAATAACAAAATAGTATATTAGTTTCACAGGTCAGATAATTTTTGTATCTATTTTTTTATATTTTTAAAATTTACTGTATTTTTTACTTTATTCTTTTCGTTAACTTATGTGAACTTTTCTATTACTTTTACTTATTAAGTTTTCCCTCCCTTCAATTTTTTGTATTCACATTTTGAATTTACTCGAGGAAGGGGTAACTTAAACTTCTAAAAAGATAAAAAATTATAAAAAAAAGTTCACAGAAATTAATTAATGAAAGGAGTAAATTTAAATAAAAAAACCTCTATAGTTTATGTGATGTATAAGAAAATAATCCAAAATTTTATTATAGAGTATATCGATTGATGTATCATAATAGATATATAGTACATTTCATGTCTGATGATAACAATAGTCAATAGTAATAGTTTGGATTGTAATAAGTTGAGATAAATTTTATCACAGATTTTTTTAAATAAATATATTTTATCACAGATTGTAATAAGTTGGGATGTTAGACATGGGGCATGAACTGGCCATATTGTTCAGTTGCTTTCGGTAGGTACGCGGTTTTGACTGCACCAACAGCCGCCAGGTGGAGTAGCAGAGAAGAAAAATTATTTGACAATTTGCACACGTGACGTACAAGTGCACAACTAACCCAAAAAAATGATGGGAACGAATAAACAAATACTTTAAAAATTACATCTCCCACCTAAAAACAGTAATGTGATGCTATAATTAGGGGCGCAAGCAAAAAATCGAAAACTTAAAAAATCACTCGATCCGATATAAAATTTTTAGGTTTTTTTTTCATTCAAAAAAATCTAGGCAATTTTTTAAAAAAACCACTCGTGGAGATCGATGAAGACTTACATGATTAAAAAATTATAATATATATCATATTATATTTTAAATATTTATAATATATAAAATTATTCACTAACACATATTATTTATCCTATAACATGTATAAGAAATTAATATAAGTCATAAATAACACTATTATAATATATAACATGTGAATGTCGTTAATTTATGAAATAAAATATCTCTTTATATCATTTATATTATTTTATAAATGTAAAATGTATAAAATACAGGGCCCCAAAAAACCAATCGAAAAAAATTGATAAAGTTTTTTTTATTTTAAAAACCAAATCAAAATATATAGGATAATTTTTTTTTGTCGAAAAAATCCATCCGACCCGCACCGATTTCACCCCTAATTATAGTGTATATTTATTTAGCTATAAAGTAAATGCATTTAGGTTAGTTCAATTTAACATTTACTTTTAAAAAATATTATGATACTAAAGTAAGATACGAAAACGCCCTAAGGTGGTTTTTTTTCTTTTTTCTTTAAAAATTATTTTTATTGTGGTTTTTTAAAAATTTTAAAAATTAAATTAAAAAAAATGAGGTGATTTATTTTATCCGAAGATCAATTTGACCTGGACTATTTTTAAAATCATTATTGTAAACTACAAAAATTATCGGTTTATATTTTGTCCATTTTGAATTTTTTTTATAAAAATAAATTATTGCAAAGAAAAAAAATCGCACTAGTGATCTTTCAAATGAAGAGTGAATTTTTCGTCTTCTCCCGATGAGTGAATGCAGCTGTAAGTATTTCCATTTAAGCACGACATTGTGTCATAATATGAAATATCACTATTTAATTATGATATGAATATATATATATATATATATATATATAGTCGTCGGAACGCAATCTCAACTATAACTGAACGACTTATATTATAAAGTTTTAATTGTTAAATTCATATGACAAATGACTGCTTTACTGGTAGTCATTTAAACTTTAGTTATCAAGTCACATACAAATACAAAAAAGTTGGCATCATATGAATTATAAAAGTCTCAAGACTGTGAGCCAAAAATGTAGCCCCATCTGGTAGTTGATGTCAAACATTATGATGTACTCTTACATCTAATATGGTGTATAAAAATTATATTCATAATATTCTTCATGTATTATTTTCAAATGAGTGCTTCATTATTCTCCTAATATCTTCATTATGACATTGGTTGTAATTTTATCAATTTTAGGATAATTTTGTAATATGAGTATAATAGGAGGGCGAATATTTTTTTCATTAAAAAATGCTATGTCTCTTTTTATTTCTAAAGAAAAACGTGTCCAATAACAGATAGAGAATCAGAAAAGTGCATGTTGCCTGATTTTTTTTTCCTTGGGTGACAATTCATCGACAAGACTAATTCAATGTTTGAGACGGAAGCGAAAAAGAAAAGTTGTCAATATAACGATTTTAAGAATTGATCCCAGAACTATTAATACTCATCAAATCACTTAAGATATCAATTGCGCCAACCAACATTTATGACAGAATGGTCATTCGAATAAATTGCTTTGCTCTAAATATGTAAACAAACTGATCCAACACTAATTGTTTGATTGTGTATTGTATAATAACGCTAATTATTATTTGGATCTGATGGGAACTTCGTATTTTTACTCGCCCAAAGGCCAAAAGTTGTTTTTATTTTTTAATCAATTACACGCCTTCCATTACCATACCATATAATAAGTGGGCACCTAGTATGGAACACGTCAGGGATCACGATCGTCGATCAACATGGATATCTCTCTTTCCATCTCAAGCTAAAACAAATATTTATCTCTGTCTACGTATTAATTACATTAATAAAGTCCAATTCAACACTGTCGACCATGTGCCGTATATATTATCTTGGAAGCTATGCACATTTTTTTAATAATCGATGAATACAGAATTATTAATTGTTAAAGATACAATTCAATATATTTCAATTCATGACGAGAAAGTAAACTATAAAAAAAAAAATAGGAGTCAATGTTTAGGCTATATGGATCCGAGTCCGTGACGTATAATATTTATTTCCTAATATTCTACGTAAAATATTCAATGTAGTGTACTGTACACATGCGTATACACATTGGTGTGCGACTTTTAAACTGAATTATATATCTCCTAAGAAACCAAAAACTTTTACATAAATTTTCCACACACGTAGGTTTTAGGTGATAGTAGCCATCCACATATTTCTTTCTGCGACAACACGGCTATAAATGCAACATTAAAAAGGTCACGAGGTCACAAAATTCATAAGCGATTGCAGCAATTGATTTGGACTTGGGAACCAAATTGTTTACCGTATTCATCAACACACACTTACACCACTTCACTTCCACTAGAAAGCGGGGTGAGAGTTTAATACGCAACACACATTTATTTGACTGAAATAAAAAAAAGAAAACAAAATTTTACTGTCTTTTAAACTTTTATTTTTTTTTATATATTTATCACTATCATGTATATTGAGCTCAATCACTGCTACTGACGTAGGACTTACTTTTATGTTGTAATTTTATAATGCACGCATAAATGGATTTGACCTATTGCAAAACTGAAATTTCGCCATAATTGGCTTATTTGTGGTGCACGCTCATTACCCTTATATAAATAATACACACCTAGGGGTATATATATATATATTATCACATAGGTTCGTAGTTATAGACTTATAGATTTTGCAAAGGCTCAAAAAGAAATTTTCTTGCGATTAATAATGAACGGCGTGAATTTATTAATAATGAACTAGTTCGCATCCTTGCCACACATATTGTCAACCCCATAGATGGTTTATTATAAATTATTAACAAGTTTATTATCGATATGAGTATTTGAAATGCACCCAGTTTAACAAATATCCGTAACATTATAATTTTAATAAAATGAAAATATTAATGTCATGCACTATTTATTTTATTAACATCGTGCGAAGTATCATTCCCACTTCAATTCCTAAGTCTGCCATTGTGCTAAAACTTAAGTAGATTTTTTTTTTTGCATATTAATTATGTATATATGCACGTTATAATCATTTATCTGGATGATTCAATGCAATATCGTAATTATAAAAGTTTAGTAATTAGGGTCAAAAATTGAGAATTGTGTGGACCAAAGCGGATTCACACGTATAGTCTACTGTTGATTTGCATAATTATAAATTCATTCTAAAAAATATTTATTAAGAATTGTCATTCATCTATGAATCAATGACATATCCACGAATTCTGTAAAGAAAAATTCACGTATTCTTTAAAAATTCATAAAAAAATAATACATTCAGCCATCTTGTATTCACATATTCTTTAAATTCATAAGAAAGCGGATAATACATTCAATAAATTCATTAATTAATGAGTTGGATATACGAGATGTTTAAACTTTGTGTTCTTCATTTTAAGACGGGCTAATCAACTTAATCTAATAAAAATTACAAAAATATTGCTTTAATTCTGTAAAGAAAAATGAGATATAATGTTATATTTTACAATGGCTCTATTTAAATTGAGGTTAGAGGAAGATAAGAAGGGAAAGAGAAGGGCGATTTTTTCCCCAGATAGAGAAATGGATGGAAATAAAGAAGATATTCTCTTTGATTTCCTTCCATCTATATTATATTTTATTCAATCCAATATCGTAATCTTTTTTCAATTATTTCTCTTAATTCCTTTCTCTTTTTTTTTCTCCTTTCTCCCTTTCCTTTCATTTTCTTTCCTTCAATCCTTCTCATTAATAATTCGTTATCCAAAAAGGTCTCTAAAATACAAATACACTACATCACAGATCCCCCGTAATTTCGCTGATAATATAAAATAGATATGAACAAAGTGTTATGGCACCACCTTTGCCATGTCAGCGCCAGCGCATTCCATTCATCACAAAAGGCACATGAGTTGTAAGTGTTTGCGTCTGCATAGGAGAGGGAGAGGGGGGGGGGGAGGGGGAGAGAGAGAGAGAGATCAGGAGAGAGGAAGTTGCTGCGGTGTTGGTGTGCCGCTGCTGCACCGCAGGGGTGAGCGAGTCGTTCAATTTTCCTTAATTTTGCCTATTAAAGTGTCATTCTCTCAAGACGACTCTCCCAGTCCTTCAGCACGACACCGCGCATCCCGCACTCATTCTCTCTCCAACCTCCCCTGCGTCTTTCCGTAACGCGTTATCTACGCGAACTTTTCTTCCTGTACGTTTTTTCCAAAGCGTTAAACGCCCTCTTCGTTCGGTTCCTCTTTGTCCCTTGCACTCTCCACTTTCTCTTCTTCGCCCACTTTTCCCCATTATCTGCCCACCTTTCTCCAGCCCGTTGGTTGCGGAGAGCTCTAGAGGCCGAGGCGAGATAGGGGACGAGGGAAAGATCGAAGCTTTGCACGATCTGTGGGCGGTTGTTGACGATGCTGCGGGCGTGCGTCCGACCGCTGGAACGGTGCTTCGGAAGGCTCGGCGGCGGCGACGGTCTGCTATGGCACATGGACCTGAAACCCCACGCCTCTGGTGACTTCTCCATCGCCGTCGTCCAGGCCAACAACAGACTCGAGGATCAGGGACAGGTGTTCACCTCCTCTTCGGCGACGTACGTCGGCGTTTACGACGGCCACGGCGGCCCCGAGGCCTCCCACTTCGTCAACAGCCGTCTCTTCCCTTACCTTCACAGTAATACCAATCGCCGCTTCCCGTTTATTATATTTTTTTTATTCACCGCTCTCTCGTCAAAATGCGATTTTGCTGAGTTCGTCGATTTAAAATTCACTTCGATGATATTTCCTTCTCATTATTACATTTTCGTACCGGTAATCTGATAGAAATTTGGTTTCCTCTCTTGAACTGTTTCGTAGAATTCGCTTTGGAGCAAGGAGGCTTATCGGCGGATGTGATCAAGAAGGCGTTCGATGCGACGGAGAAGGAGTTCTTGCTCCTTGTGAAGCGGTCGTGGATGTCGCAGCCGCAGATCGCTTCCGTGGGGTCGTGCTGCCTCGTCGGGGCGATAACTGAGGACACGCTATACGTGGCCAATCTCGGAGACTCCAGAGCGGTGCTCGGCCGGCGAAGCTACGACAGGATGGATGTAGTTGCGGAGCGCCTGTCGTCTGACCATAATGTTGCTCTGGAAGAAGTCAGAAAGGAGCTCACCGAGCTGCATCCTGATGATTCGCACATTGTCGTCCACACCCGAGGCGTTTGGCGGATCAAAGGGATCATTCAGGTCGGTAACTCTGAACAAATCCTATTAAACCACTTTTGTTTTCGTTTCCAAGTTTGTTTTCAGATTAAATGAATGCTATGGGTTGGATACATAAACTACATGTTGAAGATTTTAGTTGAGAACATTTTGCACTGTATAAGGGGTTACTTCCAGTGGCAAATCCATGGTCTATAGTATTCTTATACCTTGGACTATGCTGATTGCAGTGCCTACAAGGGGCAGAAAATTTGCTCCTTTGTGGTGATAGAGGAATCTCAGGTTTTACGTTCGAAAACATCTTCTCTGTGGAAGAAATGCTAAAAACATATAATTACTCTCTGCCACACCTGCTACCATTGGATGAACACGTAGTGAGAGGATATGCGCTGTCCTTTTTTAAATTATGGTGTCTAAGTAATCCTTGTTTTGCCTTGTGGAAAATTGGCATTCTCTGTACAGTCCTCTGTGAAAGACATCTCCTGTATAGGCCTGCGGAAAATCTACCGTTTTAATCCTTCTGCCTCAAGTTAACAAAGAGAAAAAAATAATCATATAGGAAATGTCTATGATCTTATCAATCTCAATCGGGCATGCTTAAAATTTACATGGGAATTGCAACCATGTTACCATTACCATTTTATGAACTCCACTTCCATGTTTTGAAGACATTGCTTTTAGTTCTTTCTTCCTCCAGAAACCTATCTTCATCCTGAGTGAACTCTTCTTTGGTCAATTCTTAGTTTCCACAAAATTCATGTCTAATAGAATCTTTACTATCATAATCATATGCTTGGGGTGGTTAGCAATCATGTTCTTGGCATTTTGGTTTTGTACTGTTCTTCTAGAAATCATGTTCTTATGAGGATGCTAGAAGAACCTAGGATTTAGTGACCATTCAACATTTTAAACTGACTATTGAATAAGCAAACGTGTCAGATTGCTGAAACCTGTGTGGGATGCTAAAGCCAAAAGATAGGTTTGAAGTGCATCATTTTGAAAGAAGTCATAAATTGTCTCGCTAAT
Organism: Pontederia crassipes; assembly: GCA_030549335.1. NCBI lineage: Eukaryota > Viridiplantae > Streptophyta > Magnoliopsida > Commelinales > Pontederiaceae > Pontederia > Pontederia crassipes. The sequence goes on from CM060191.1 coordinate 57,810,195, forward strand.
TGTCCAGCGTTTCACATTAAGATGCCTGAACTTTAGACTTGACATTTATTAATATTCTTCCTCTTGTACTTCACATCCTTCATCGATTTACATTCAGATTTTAAGTTTTATTCTCTTTCTGGGTTGTTGCAGAGAACTAATTCTTCCTCTGGAAAGCAACAGATGCCAAGTTTTGAAAGATGCTTTTAGATATTATATCCTTTCAAGGATAAATCTTAACAAGTGTGCGTTATCTATTAATGACAGCATATACTTTGCAATTATTGCCCCACAATATTCATGTTAGCGATGTCCACTTTCTCATTTAAAAACATTAGGTATTATAGGCCACACATATCTTGTGGACCCTCTATGTAACCAAACCATTTCAGAAGAGATCATAGTGAAACAACTTGAATATTTGCTTTTTGGTTACCTAAAAAAAATATTTGCTCTTTGGTATCAGTACAAGATGTATAATGATGAAACTCTTATATGGGTTGCAGCTTGGATTTCAGCACTTTCGTGTTTGCATGGTCCTGTAGAACTCATGTGATATATAATTCTGTTATTCTGTTTGTTCTTCTCGTCCTTCGGTGTTGAACATGTAGTACTCGTAAGCAGTAAGCAATTTAGAATCAAAACTTTATGGGAAACGATTGATGATTAAATAAGCAACAAACTTTTTTTGTTCTTCTGAATGGGCTAAAAGTTCTTAACTTATTGTTTTTGTTATTTATGTTCTGTTAAGAGAATCATCTGATCTGAGTAACACTTGAAGCATGGTTATGTGATCAATTATTTGTTTTGCCAAAATTTTAGGTGTCAAGATCCATTGGTGATGTCTACCTGAAGAAACCTGAATTCAGTAGGGATCCTCTATTCCAGCAGTTTGTCTCTCCTGTTCCATTGAAGCGAGCAGTCCTCACTGCAGAGCCGTCAATTAGGACTCATAAACTTAAACCAAATGACTTGTTTTTGATATTTGCATCTGATGGACTTTGGGAGCAGTTAAGCGATGAAGCTGCAGTAGAGATAGTATCCAAGAATCCAAGAGAGGTGAGCTACATGGGGTCTCACATGTTTTCCTTTCTTTTGGCTTGGGGTTTCACTTTCCATATAAAATCTGATATGTTTTAACTCTTGTTCTTCCAGGGTATCGCCAAGCGGTTAGTTAGAGCCGCCCTTAATGAGGCAGCAAGGAAAAGGGAAATGAGGTACGCTGATTTAAAACGGATCGGAAAGGGGACTAGGCGGCACTTTCATGATGACATCACTGTCATAGTGATATATCTGGATCACCGGCGCCAACGACGTGACTCCAAGTTAAGTGCTGGTGCTTATGATTGCACAAGTGCACCCGTCGACATCTTTTCCTATAAGAGTGACGACTCGGAGGATCCTCTGGGGCCTGTTTTCTGAAGTGATGCATGATGGAGGCTTCATAGAGTAGAGATGTCTGTTGAAAGTTTTTGCTTTGTGAATAAGCCCACCTACAGAAATGTTGTTTACACAGTTAGCAAGCAACTCTTTCTGACTTTTTAACCCGAAGGCCGACTGTCTGACAGCAGATATAAATAGTTGGGAAAAGAGTTGGGATTCTGAATAAGGGATACGAGAGATGTACATAACAAGAGTGTATGAGAATGACTGTTGAAAATATTTTGCCCCAAATGACATCTTTTTTTCTCTTTTTTTTTTTTGGTCAACGTCATTTTTTTCTCTTTCATTCTTGCATTATGCTTTCATCCTGTGGATAGAGTTATTCCCGGATCAGTTTTGTATGGTAGTTTGATAATAGACAGTGCAGTAGCACGTTGAGAGGTATAAATGAAATTAGTATATCACATCTAATTCTATATTATTGCTTTGGATAATTGTCTTCAAATTTTACTTTGTGAAGAGAACTCTGTGCTTTTGCTTTTGCAGCAACTTGCGAGGGGGGAGAATATGTTCTTTGGACAGTCGTGTTGGTGACCAAAGATTTTTTTTTTTCATCTTTTCTTTTATTCATGACCTCTCTTGTTGCTGCCTCAGAAGATAGAACTTTTTCTTATTTTTCTTTCTTTCATTCATGACCTCTCTTATTGCTGCCTCAAAAGAGTAGTAAAAGCAGTATGTGGATCCCCTATTGGGACGTAGGAGTTAAATCCTCTATTGGAACTTTTAAAAAAGTTTGAACTTCATCAACACCGTTTAGAGAACCATTACCTATATCCAATGTTTTCATAATAGAACTGAGGATCGAATACGGTTGCATCAATAAATCGGATTTTATTGAAATAATATTATTTATAAAAATTTAAAATTATAATATAAATTAATATTTTATAATTTATAAAAATATGATAATTACCTAGTAATAATACTATAACAGCATAAAGATATTACTTAAGAATTAATATTCGTAAAAGATTGAATGTCAAATTATTGATATTGAAATATTATATTAATTTTATTAATTCTTTTAATTTTGATCTCTTTATCTTTAACGTTGTTTGTTTTATTTTCATTAACTAATATCCTGCTAATTCTCTAATGTCATTTTCCCTATTGTATTTGATAAAATATTAAAATTTTCTACCATAAATTACTCATATTCTCTTTATTTTTTTAACACTTTTCTTTTTTTTTATTTCCATTAAAATCTATTTACCTATAAATCTTGCCACACATATATTTCCATTAAAATCTCTTTCCCCATACAACTTGAAATAGATATGACTAAAAGGGAAAGTATAAAAAAAGGAAAGGACAAGATTTTTTTTACCAATTTAAAAAGTGGAAGTTTATTTAAGTATTGTTAAACGACAAAAAAGAAGTTTGTTTTTTTCATTTTATCTTTTTTTTTACTTTATTTCCATATTATTTTTTTATCCTTAATTTTTTAAGTTGAATCAATTTTTACCCGGTTCGTTGGTTCATAAATTTTTTCGATTCAATCGGTTTTTGACCTGTTCAAAACTAATTTCAATTTTGATGTTGAACCAAGACGGACCTGGTAGTTGAACCATCCGGTCCAGTCTGGTTTCAATAAGATTGCCTCGACCTACATGAATCAAATATATACATGTTAATTTTGACTGTACGGAGAATCGTTACCTCGTTTGGAGAACCGTAGCTTCATTTGATGTCCTAGACACACAACAACAGAACAAGGCGCAACTAAGGCAAGCGTGAGGACAGGTAAGGGCGTAAGGTAAGAAGTGGCAGCCGGCCGGTCGGCAAGATGGCCAAACCTCCATATCCACCCCCCCCCCCCCCTCTCCTTCCACCCATTTCCCCCCTTCCCCCACCATCATCCGGACGATCTCTTCAGCCTGGTAATAGGGACTCTATTGCTATGTCGGGAAATCCTCTGGACACTATTCCGTCAACTCTCGTTCTCCTCCTCTACATACTAGTTCACAAATTTTTGGTCAGTAGCCAAGTCCTCATGGGCAAATGTTGTAAGAAGGAACTCGCGTGGTCAAAATCCCCCAACTATGTCCCCAAATCAACTAAGAAGTATCAAAGAAGCAGCCACCTAGGAAGTCGAAATACCCATCGAGGATGTCAGAAGTAGATCTGAGGAGTTGAGCCATTGCATGATTGCAAGATTCTCTGGGGATCACGTTGCTATGAAAACACTCCGGCAGGATCTGTCGACCATCTGGAAGACCTCTGTCCCTCTACGTATCATTTTGGTAGGTAACTTCTACCTCATGTTTCAATTTTCATCTAACAATGATCGTATGCAGGTACTAACAGGAGGCCCGTGGACGGCCGCCGGTCACATCCTAAATATATCAATCCCACGTCCAATCTTTCGACCCGAGGAAGAGCTGATCTCCTCCTCACCGTGTACCAAGTTTGCCTTTCGAACTACGAAGCACCACCACAATTATTTGCATAGCCAAGACAATCAGAACGCCCCTGCAAGTTGACGAGTTCCAAGATGACTGTGAGTATGCTCGAATATGTGTTGATCTGGATCGGTCGCTCCCGGTGAAGCAAGCCACTTAGGTGCAAAATCCAGATGGTAGAAGATACTTTCAAAGATTCATGTACAAAAGCTTGCCAGTCTTATGTTACCAAGGAGAGGATAAAATAGGTAGGGGACCCAACTCCCCCTATTTATTTATCCTAGTTTCACAAGTGTTCACGTCCTTAATCAATCAGCAGGTTACTAATGGATCTATTATCACATACTCCATTAATAACTTCATCCTAATCCACTTAATGTATACTAATAATCTTCTTATTTGTATTGAAGCCACAAAGCCAAATTGTATTGCCCTTAAGAAGATCTTCAGGAATTATGAAACCTTAACAAATCAAAGAGTCAACCAAACCAAATCTGAAATCTACTACCCTCCTAAATTTAACATTTACAGGAAGCACCAACTTTAGAACTAGCTCCTACCCTTTTTCATACCTGTGTGCGCAAATCTCATATAAGTATATTCTAGCTAAATCATAAAAAATGATTATGGAAAAAGTTACAAAGAGAATCACTGGCTGGAAACAATCATTACTAAATCAGGTTGGTAAGGCTATCCTCATTAATTATGTGCTTTAACTCCATCCATGTTTATGCCCTTAGCTCTACTTTTATTGCCAATGGTATCCTTGATGCTATTGAAAAACACAAGAGATCATTCTTTTGGGATCGTGGTGGGGGAAAGAAAGGAACTCATCTAATTAATTGGGAAACCGTTCAACTTTCAAAAATCTGTGGTGGACTTGGTATCAAAAACCTAAAACATGTTAGTACCTCTCTGCTGACAAAAAGAACACTTGACCTCCTAAATAATAAAGACTCCCTGGAACCAATTGGTAACATAAAAATATGGAAAAATCCACCCTTCGTCTCACTCCAATCCCTCGGGCTCATTCGCTTGGGGATGGAAAGCAATTGTCAGCACCTTGGAAACCATCAAACTTGACCTTTTGTTTGGATTGGGAATGACAATAATGCCTCTGTGCTCCATGACTCTTGGGTTTTTTCTATACCCCTTACTTGGAAGCCCACTTATTGAAACGTTAATCTTTATCAAGTGTTTACGATGGTAAGTGAGCTCATTAGTAATAGTTGCTGGAACATAGACATGCTTGTTGATATTTTTAGTCCTCGTTTAATAATCATATTCTGTCAATTTCTATATCTATTAATGCATGTGATGATACCTGGCAATGGGTGAAGGATACCCAAGGTGTGGTTCATTGTCAATAATTCTTTACCATCGCCTATGCTTGGAAGGCCATCTTGGAGCTCCCTCTGGCAAATTAACACTGCGCCAAAAATCAAAATCTTTTTATGGAAGTTGCATAAGAGGCTCCTTACATATGATATTATTCTGAGCTTTGTTCCTTCTTGTAATCCAACATGTAAGTTGCATTTTCTTCTATGTTTTTGCCTTAAACATTTAAGTCACACTGTGTATTGTTATGTACTGTAGGCAGGCATAATGAGGTTTAGGATGAATCGTGCCCTAAAAGATGTTTAGAATGAATTGAACTTGTTCACTTTTTTAAGAAGGAAGTGTCTTTCATTTTTTTCCTTTTGAGAGTGGGAGCGTCTTTCATTGACTAATGTTTTTTGTTATCGGGGTAGGTTCTTTTATGCTTGCATTTACTATTTGGGGAAAAGGACTCTGTGTGGAAAGATGCCTAGATGACTCTTGAATTAGTCCTTTGTAAAGGTGGTCATTTTATGACAATATTTAGTAGTTTCTTTCTTTATGCCTAAAATCAATTGTTTTTATTTATATGTTTTCTTGCGTCTTTGCTTTTTGTTATTTTAACTCCGCCTATGTTTTATAGCCGGTTCCAAACTCGGATAAAGGAGGAGAGTTGTGTTAGGCCCCGACAATCGGCGTAAAACCCTGTCGAATCTCATGAACATGGATCAACGAATAATAGAGCGAAATGACGTCGTATGATCCATGTAGCCGACCCCACCTAGTGGGATAAGACTTTATTGTTGTTGTTGTATATGAAAGTAATGTATAAAGAATGATTGCCATCAATAAGAGGAGAGCAGCAACAAGTTATGTTACTTGCCACTCAAAACAAGACTTATAATTTTTGTTCAATTAAGGTTGATGTAACAGAGCATACAATACATACCTTCCCTATTCCTCTTGATAAGCGAAAATCCAAACTTATTGACTTGGTATTTGGAAGGCCAGTAACGATAATCTTTCGACCAAATTTATTGTTCTCACCAGTTCTACCAAGAAGCTCGGAGTTATCATTTAGTTTGCTGCAGATGTCATATATGTCTTCTGATTTACCCTCAATCACAGAACTTTCATCACATGACTTAGTAATTAAACCAGATGTGGTGGTATTAACACGGTCTTCACATATAACAGCTTTTGTTTCAGCTGATAATGCATTGTTAGAGGAATTTGTAGAATGATCTTCACAGACCACAACTTTTGTATCACAAGAAGGTGTACTTATGCAATGGTCTTCATAGGAAGCAAGTTCTAATTTCTTAGCATCAGCCATGAACTTTTCTAGCTCTAATAGTGATTTCAGATCTATGGACTCTTGAACTGCATTTTCATAGCCTTGCTCCCAAACAAGCAAAGCATCTTCTTTTCTTCCCAAAGCAGACAATGCATTACCTGCATGAAGCAAAAAGTTTGCAAAGTAAAATGCATGGATGACACAAATAACCCTGGAAAAAGCATTCACCAGATCATTTATAATCCCAATTTGTATAGATAATCTAAGTTTCTGCATTGTTCCCACTTAAAAAGCGTCTGTACCAAACATTGTTAGCTCAATCTAAAAAATTATGCAACAACAATTAACCACTAATCTGCAATAAATAGTGATTCTTTATAGATATAATTTCAAACTATGAACTTCATTTTTTAAATTTCTCAACTATCGTGATTTTTTTAATTTAATACTTTCGTCCAATTCCATCAATTTTTCGATTAATTTTGATTTTTAAATTTATAAAAAATCGAAAATGCCCCTATACGAAAAAAATTTCTCTCAGGACTATTTCCTCGTCGGCGCGGCGCAGGGGGGTGGGGGGTTGCCCCCCCCCCCCCACTCTGCGACCTCGCCGGAGGTCGCAGGGCGCGGGCCCCCCCACCCCGCTGATGCGGGGAAGGAGGTGGGGAGGTCGCCCCCCACTCTGCGACCTCCGACGAGGTCGCAAAGTGGGGGGCGAACCCCCCCCCCCCCACACACACACGCGCGCATCGCGCCGACGAGCGCAGGGAAGGAGGGGGTCATCCCCTCAACCTTCGTCCGGTGATAGAGAGAAGGGGGGGGCGTGTGTGTCACGGGGTCATTCTCGGACACTAGACCACGTGCGACGACTAGGCGGATAGGCACCTAGCCAAGCCTGTTTTGAGTTTGCAGTGAAAGTTTTATGATCGAAATGACTATGCCGACAGTCGCTCTTATAGATATTCAATCACGGACATGACTAGAGTGTTGGACTACTCGTCATGGGACCGTGACATTAGCACGTTGCGGCACCAATGCAGGCGCTTAAAGTCCGAAGGGGCGACTAAGGGACCATGGGACACCACGAAGGGACACCGATGTGGGTTGTCACCCCACGCTCAAGACCATGATACTAGAATTAAAGAAAAGCTTACTTGTATTAAATATGATGAAACATAACATACAATTGGGCCTCGGAAGGCACTAGTAAACTCCTCCCAGTGTACCGTAGGTATATGAGTCTTATTACATATTGAATATGCAAAAGACGTACCCTACGGGAACGTCACCTACTTAGCCATTCATAAGGACAACCTTACAAGATAAATGCCCTAAGAACGGATAACTTGGTACTCTACAATATTACGCAGTGCGGGGCGGCTGCATGTGTTCCATGTTTTCGGCGATGAGCGGCCGAGGGCTATAAGTTGAGCGGCACTGGTGCCGCGAGGCTTCATGCTTCGTGTCACGGGAAACGCCCCGTGACATTCTCCCCCACCAAAGTCGGAGACGCCCCTGACGCCGCTGTCCGGGCTTCTTCGGGGCCTTCGTCTTGAGTCTTGACTTCGCTTGTCTCGTTCAATTCTGCTTTCTTTGCCTTGACTTCGACTTCACCAGCATCACGCAGTGCCAGGAATGTCCGCTCCTTGGGGTCTCGCTGAGGACTCCTCCCTCAGGCCTGCTTCGCTCGCTGATCCTTCGTCCAATCCGGGGTCATCACTTGTGCAACACCAGTGGAGTCCGCCATGTGTGGTCTGACTTCATCAAGCAACTATCCGTCCATCAAGTCTCTGTTGGCTTCACTTCTCTTCGACTTGCGCAGCGTCAACTTGTGTGGTTTGGCTTCTTTGGGGGTGAAACAACTCTTGGGTGCTTCAGGAATAGCTCAGAAACGAGTTGCTCCAGGGTCGTGCAGAACACGGTGAAGAGTCTCGCCATTCGACCTGCATGACTTGACTCGATGCCTTCATGTTGCGAGTGGCCGCAACACAAGGTCTCCCTTCCGTCGAATGCAAAGTACGGGACCATCTCACCCTCGATGATCGTTCCTGAATTCCGACGGTTTGAAATAGCACAAGCTCTTTGATGGCGACATTTGCAACTTGTCTGCTTCAGGTGCTTTGAGTCGCTATGATGAGCGACGAGAGTCTTCCCACGGATGCTTCGGGACACTTCAGATCTCTTTGTGGGCTTGACTCCCCCATCTCTATGTTGCAAGTGGTTGCAACATAGAATCTTCCCTTCCTCTGCCGAGTGAAGAGTGCAGGACCACCCCCTCCTTGGTGATCACCTGATGCTTCGGCAGTTCGGAGGTAGGACAAGGTTCTTTGATGTAACAATTCATGCCTTGTCCGTTCATGTCGCCATAGTGGGCGACGAGAGTCTCCCCACGTTCCCTTGTGGTTCAACTCACTTTCTCCAAGTTGCAGATGGCTGCAACGTTGGGTCCTTCGTCCCTCAAGTATTGAGAGCGGCTCCACCTTCCCCTTGGTGGACATGAGACATCTCGACGGTTTGCGGCGGAACAAGATTCTTTGATATAACATTCCGCACCTTGTCCACTCCCAATTGCTATAGTGAACGACGACGGGAGTCTCCCCACATGTGCCTATAGTTCGACTCGATTCTCCTGCTTCGATGGACGATCTTTGTCTTTGGTATGAGTAGCTTCCTCCTTGCGACTTGAGCTTCTCTCCCCCACCATTGCCCTTGCCCAGGGCTTTGGTGGTGTGGCACTTGTCACGATTGACTTGGCAGCGACGACTAGTGAGCAGAGGTTGGACAATCCTGTCGTTCCAACTCCCTTGTAGTCCAAAGTTTCTAACCCCTCTGCTTGAAGAGTACCAACATTGGGTCTTCATCCTCCTGGGAACACTGTAGGCAGAGCTCGGTGATTCCTTTCACTTCCTCCTTCAACATGCCCATCTGGCCGATGCTGAACAAAGCGATCTTGACCTCCAGTCCCAACTTGTCAAGGCTTACATAATTGATGAGCTGTCACTTCCTGTCACGATGGCAACGCCATCCTGAGTTTGCCACATCTTGCAGGGTTCTTGGGATATGCCTTCTTCCGATCCTGGGACCTCCTTTGAAGCTTAGGCAACACCCTTGGGGTATGGACGGAGCGAGATCGTTGTGTCATTCATAAAGATGATGCACCTTAGATGTTCTTCCGTCCGTAACTTGGACAAAGTAATGCCGTTGCGCTTGTCGGTAAGGATCATGTGCCTTTGACATACTTGTCCACCGGACGGCTGACCCTTGTGGAAGAATAGCCGTTCCGGATCTTCAACGAACCATGGGGATGTTCGTGAAGATGCTCCGCTTGGGTAAGCGGATTGCGGTTGGTGAACTCATGACATGAGCTCCCAACATCACCTCCATCTTCATTCGAAGAGACGACATCGCCAGTGTGTCCTTCGAAACATTTGGATCGCGATCCTTGGAGTCCGCTTCAATTGCTCGAGGCGTTGTCCGAGAGGAAAGGGCACTCCTTCCTTCGGTTGGCAGCGGAACGCTTGACAGCAGCATGCCAAGGTTCGCTGATGCTCGATGCTCAGACTATTTGCCAAATTGGTCGCTGAGTTAAGACGTCGATTTGCGTTGGCGTGTATCAGGTTCGTCCCACTCCTCGATGGATGACATCGCGCCGCTTGCGGGGCGACACTTGACGAGGCAAGCAAGGTTGACAGCTCGTTAGCGAGTGTTTACAAGTAATCAACGCTTTGCTCCATTCTTGAAAGTCATCGTGGCGTGGCAGACAATGCTGCGGCCCGACAATATGCTTGTAATTGATGCTCCTTGGCCGAAAGGATGATATTCTTTGTCCGAAAGGGACCCTGAACCTTGATGTTTGTCTTTAAGCCAACTTCTCCCGTGAAGCGGTTGTACACTTCACGTTGCATGATTGAGCATGCGATGCGACGTCACGAAATATCGAGCAGCGCCAGGTCGTCATGATAATGCATGACCGACAGTCCCTGAATGTGACACGGGTCCTCCGAGTTACACAATGTTTGTGTAAGCGATCTCATTGTATTGAGCAACGCAAGACCATCATGCGGAGCATATGGCCACTCTTTGACGCAACGCGACACTTTAAGATTCCCGACTGTATACCTGAGGTGGTTGATCTACTCGAGTGAGCGACGCATGACCGTCCCAATTAGGCGAGGCGATCAGTCCGCCATCATGATGCATGACGGACGTTTCTTGACACGACACGGGTGTATGAGGAACATGCTGTGAGGTACGACTGGGCGTGCGGCGAGAAAACTTGCCATAAAATGATAAGTAATAAATAATATTATATTATTTTTACAATAAATAATTTATATTTAATAAATAAATTATTTTATAAGAATAATGTGAGAGAAAAAATAGGAAAGTAAAATAAAATAATGAAATTTTAAAAAAAAGTGTCACGTCTCAAAAAAAAAGTTATAAACGGCGCTTCTGGGTTGGTTTCTTGTGATTCATTGACGTGCAATAGCAGCCAATTTTATGCAGTTATCTCTTTGGTTTTAGTTGGGTAGATTGATGTGGAAATTTACGTCATTTGAGTTGGGAACAATATGTGTATTTAACCGTGAAAACTAGAGAATGTGGTTAGATATGTCCTAAATTGGCCATCTGTTACTCATGGATATTATGTCCGCGTGTAACCGTGTTATTACCAAAAAATTAGGGGTTATTTGTTTGGATTTAATTTTTTTTATGATACTTAGGCATAGATGCGACTGTTTGAGTTTGATGTTTTGCTCATCGCTTATAGTGTTTGCATGCTGCAACTACTTCAATAGTTCCATATTTCTTATCTTGAACATGGTAGCATACCCAGTTGAAAAATATTTGGATTTGGACAATGTTGTAAGATCCGACTCGGCCATCGACCCGTATTGTCTAACGGATTAGATTGGACCGGTTGGACTAGGTCGAATCGAATGATCAAACCGGGTAATATAAATTAATAAAAAATAAAATAAGTTCAAGTGACTATTAGAATATTATTAATATATAAGATATTATTTAGAAAAAATATAATGTAATGTAATGTAATAATTCAAATCAATAATATAATAAAGTAAGCATAAATTAAATCATCAATTGAATATTTTCTAAATAAAAAATCTTATGAGTAATTATGAAAAAATAAATATATTAATGAAATTTTATATATGTGATAAAGAAGAATATTGAAATATAAATTTCAAGTATATATATGTATATATATATATATGATATTCTAAAAAAATTTAATAATTTTTATACATTTTAATTTTTTTAGATTTTTCAATTTGACCCGGCCGGGTCGGCCAAACCCACCGGATCGGCCGGTTGAACCCGGGTTTTGACTGGGTTTGACCGGGTCAAAGCGGGTCAACTCCGTAGCCGAGTTTTGGATGACCTGTGGACTATTTTAGTGCCCGGACATCGATCCGACCGGCCGGACCGGGCCGGGTCTTACAATCATGGTTTTGGATAGTGGATGTCCAAAGCATTAGACAATGTCATACCTGACCTGCTACACTGTTTAGATTTCCCTCATTTGGATGAACTTTTTGTGAAGGCAAAAGCTCCATTTGAGCAAATTTTTTTCAACCCCCAAATGGGAAGTAATGGAGGAGAGGGGAAGTTTCAAAATGATTTTTTTTCGTATGTTACATATTTTTCCTTGATTTTATTAGTTTTTACACCCATAAAGAGCATTATTGTCTATTTAGAATATTTACCCTCCTTTCCGCTCTCTCTTTCCTTTATAATGATAAACCAAACAAAGTTAAGTTTAAGGGATCTTTGAAAACATCATTCGTTTTAATTACAGAATCGTAGTAGTATTTAGCTTATATTTTATGGGGAAAAATTATCAATGAAACTCATAAAGAAGTGACATGGTAGTGAATTTTAAGCATTGATAGAAAAGGGTTCGATCTCTGGCAAGATCAATCACAGTCCGTTGATTGGAAAAGGGTCATAAAAAATAAAGGAAAGGTTATTTAACTATTGATATAGTATCGGGAGTTATCAAAATACACTAAATGAAGGGCTTCTGAAGGGGGATAGCCCTCCAAAAAAATGTCGTAGGATGTACGACGGCCCAGTTGCACAAAAATAAGGGCTACAAAGTTTGCTTTACTATTACAATATGAGATGTTGTAGCTATCAAAGGAACTCAGCAATCTTGTGATGTCCGAAACAATATTTTTTATTGTCCACGAAGTAGTCACTTTGTTGTTAACGCCACGGATTAGCGTTTCTGAGTCTAATCTACAGTAGCTGAATGCCCATCTTACTTGTATATTTGATCCCTTACATCATCGCTTTGGCTTCAGCTTCTGGTACTGGCCTACTTCTTCTCGCCAAATGCACCTGCAGCCAAAAAGAAGAGGTCGTGAGAGCGCAGGACAAAGCCCAAGAAATGACAGACATGTTTTTTCAAAGGAATTGCCAACATTTGTTAAGCTAGAAAGTGTAAACATTGAAACATCTACCATTTGATTAGTTTCTGAATCAAGCTGTGGTAGCAGAGATTTCTCGATAGGTAGGTCTTTTATCTCATCCAAGAAATATTCTTCCCACGGAGCAAGTATTAAAATACCCTTTCCATCTTTGTCTTCACGCCCTGTCCTTCCAAGTCGATGTATGTATTGTTCACGATCAGGAGGAATATCGATCTGAATCACAAGAGTTCACTTGAAAAAATGGAAGAAATCTATTGAAATCATGTTTAAATTCATTCCCAAAGTTATTTATCAATTGTGATGCATATTTCAGCATTAAGTGTGTCTATTTTGTACACCGATTGTGGTAACACATTGTCTAATAGAAACATCATCAACACAAAGCAGATATATGGAAAAATTTAGGAAAATCAAGAGTGCATTTGATTTAGTTGATTACCAAGAAATAAACAACACAAACAACAACAACAACAAAGTCTTATCCCACTAGGTGGGGTCGGCTACATTTTGAATCATATGACGCCATTTCGCTCTATTAGTAACCAAACCTTTCGGTATATTATTCACCAATAGATCTTGCTCTATTAGTTCGCCAAGTGTCCGCCTTGGCCTCCCTCTCCCTTTTTTAATCGGACTCCAGATTATTTGATCTACTCTTCTTACTGGCGCATCTAATGGTCTTCTCTGAACATGACCAAACCATCTCAAACGATTCTCTACCATTTTCTCACTAATAGGAGCCACTCCGACTCGTTCACATATATGGTCATTCCTAATCTTATCTAATCTTGTATGACCACACATCCATCTCAACATCCTCATTTCGGCTACCCCCACTTTATGTTCATGTTGTCCATTCATAGCCCAACATTCACTACCATATAACACTGCCGGTCTTATAGCAATACGATATAATTTCCTTTTAACTTTATTGGGTACTTTTCTATCACAAAGAACTCCAGTGGCTTTCCTCCACTTACACCAACCAGCTTGAATTCTATGATTAACATCGTCATCAATCTCACCATCTTGTCTTACAATTGATCCTAAATATTTAAACTTTGTCACTTGAGGAATTATATCCTCTCATAGCCTAACTTCCAAATCGTCTCTAAGTTGTTTATTTGTGAAATTGTTATGCATATATTCTGTTTTATTCCTACTTAAATGAAAATTCTTTGACTCCAACGTATTTCTCCATATTTCTAATTTTGTATTAATCTCTTCTCTTGAATCCGCTAAAAGTACTATATCATCCGCAAATAGCATGCACTTAGGTACCTCCTCTGTGATACTCTCGGTTATAGCATCGATAACTAAGTTAAATAGATACGGACTTAAAGATGATTCTTGATGTAGGCCAATTCCTATAGGGAATTCATTTGTCTAACCTTCGGGTGTCCTAACCCTAGTCAATGCCCCATCGTACATATCTTGTATTACCTTAATGTAGGCAACACTCATCATCTTCTTTTGCAAGGCTTTCCAAAGTACATCCATTGGTACTCGATCATACGCCTTCTCTAAGTCAATGAAAATCATATGTAAGTCTCTTCTCCTACTTCGATATTTCTCCATCATCTCCCTTAGTAAATAAATCGCCTATGTAGTGGATCTTCCTGGCATGAACCCAAATTGTCTCTCAGAAAATAATTTTGAATTCTGGCCTCTGTGGCATGATAGTTCCTGGTTAAATGAGGGACTGACTTTGACCTAAGAGTAAAATTGAGATCCTTTCTGACTGTTTGTTTTTGAGATATTTGATCTGCTAGGAATGATACTATTTTTAAATCCAAGATGGCAACCGCTAGGTCAGTTTGGCAGAGGGTATTGTCTAATGAATATGCTAACTGCCAGGTACGTGAGGCAACACATCCCAAGGTCGACTCCTGGCCCAGTGGTAGTAAATAGGAACTAATGTACTTAATCTCCAATCATCAGACATCTTTTACCAAGAAATAAACAATCATAAAAAAAAGAGATGAGAGACAAATAGTTGTAATGTTTAATGATGAAAAAGAAATAGCTTGTTTTCTTGTTTTTATGTATGAATGTTCTTCTAAAAAAATGTATGAATGACTTGATGGCTTCAAAGCTAATTTGAATTACATATTAATTGCATACCTATTATATTAAGAAATAATGGATTTGCACACTATTTTAAAATAAATAAGTGTTTCCTCTTAAAGGACAAAGTGAATGGGGATGACATTGCCTTTTCTCTCATCCAACAAATGGGAGGGTAGCAACTTTGCTTACTTTATGTGTTGGTTTTCACATTGTTCTAGCTAAAAAAGGTAGAATTAAAATCTTGAATTTCAGTGGTAACTTTTCTATTTCTTCCTGAATCACGAGAATGATCGAAAGCTGACATTATTGTTTTTCAACCTCGGTTTCTATCCACTCTTGTTTATTATGCTTTCACTGATGTGATATTTGCATTCTGTAGGTTAATGAAGGAAACTATGATGAAGCTATATCCATCTTTGACCAGGTACTACATGTTCTGTACATTCTATTCAGTTCTTTACATAGTTAACAAAATAGTGTGACATTATTTTTTTCTCTTTTCCCTTCTTTTCCTGAGAGTTAGATCTTGAGAGAAAACCCTACATATCCAGAAGCTTTGATAGGGAGAGCCGCTTATGCATTCCGAAGAGAACTTGATGCTGCAATTACTGATTTTACTAAGGTAAAAAGTTATTGTTAATTAGTACCTTATCCATGTGCATTAACTTTAAAGTTGATCTGCCCGTAGGCTATAAAATCAAATCCATCTGCGGGAGAGGCTCGGAAGAGACGGGGACAGGCAAGAGCCGCGTTGGGCGAATTCATGGAGGCAAGACATCAGTTAATGTTTTTACTCAAATCTTTACATACTATAATATTGGTTTTTTGTTTATGTGCAATGAACTATTTCACTCAATGAAAACTATTTAGGTGGAAAATGTTATTTGATCTCTTCTTACTGAAGAATGTTGACAGTGGCGTTATATATCCTAATTTAACTGCAAATGAATTATAGAATTGTATATCAGTTTTCCTTAGTGGTATTAAGAAGGATTGCTAGAAATTTCTAAAAGTGCCAAGCATATTTGGAGTTGTAATCCAGTTGTTGGCAAAAGGGTGAACATAAAAGAAACAAGATTTCATTATGAAAAGATAAAGAACCAAGATTTTGTTACTATTTGGTTTCTTGAGAGAAACGGCAAGATAAGTTCTCACTTAAACGCGCAGGCTAGTGATGCTAGTATTCTAACGTAATTAGTTTAATCTAACAAGATGGTGGCGTCTCACAATATTGACACCACCATCTTGTTAGATTAATCTAATTATGTTAGAATACTGTGTTAGTGTAAGCGCTGCACAAGGATATAAGCTGTGAAATGACAGAAAGGTAGTATCAGCGACAGAGAAATATAAATAAACAACAATTTAGTATTAATTTGTTGCATTTTATCTTAAAAAAATTGTTGCGATTTCTTCTGTGTGGAGAACACCCTCTATCATGACCAAATCTGATCCGATAGTGGCTTTATTTTTTTTAAGGAGAAAAAAAGATCATTAAAATTTGTGGTTCTCATATGTATATGTTTTAATAAGAGTGGTCACATGTACAAGTGTAGGTTCTTGAAAGAAAGTGTCCAAAGAAAAGGAGAAAAGTATTGCCCCTAATCAAATCCCCACTCTTGAAGAAGAAAAGAGATATGGTGTACAATGTTGTCAATATCACATCTCTCTCCATAAAAAATGACTCAGTTACGCTGAAGTCATATGGCCCAGGTATCAGCTAGGAATGTCGTCAGTGGTGCTCTCCAATTCTTGGCTCCGTTGGCAAGATCCCTGCGTTGACCTACCAAAATATCTTCGATGCAGGTGTAATGCCATGGTGCTCATCCATGCCCATACTCTTGATCCACGAAACAGTCAAGAACAAGTGTGCTAAGTGCACCATTGTCACTCCAACAATAGGACGATCGGTGTTGGACGCCCATCACACCTATAAGATTTGGTGAGGATCCATAAGCCAAGTAAAAATCTTGACTTTGAGTCGCACACATGAATGCCAAATGAATTTGCAATCTGGAGTTGTGGCGGAGATAGAAGCTGCGAACTGTTAATGCATGGATCCAAGCTGAAGGTAGGGGTCTAGGAGCCACCATCAGCTTCTAACCATATCTCCGCAATTGATGTGTCAGGGTGCACCGCTAGGGCCCATAAACGGGGAATGACGCTGATAATGGACCCTCAGGTAAACAGCCATGCTGCCAGAATGGAAATGCTTCTCTTGAGCTGAGAGAAAGTACCACCATGAAAGGCTGCACTAGAAGGAATACTGCTACAACCCCGTGCCAAAAGGATGATCCCCCTGAGGTAGAATGGCATGTGAATCCCAAGATAGATCATGCCCATAGAAGGTGAAGAAAATTGTGCGCCAAAAGCTGTTCAGAGGTCCCATGATCCGCTCAATCCATCGGGCCAGGGTCTAGTTGGAGAAACGATCACGAACGCCTAGACCCTTCGGAGATTTGGACAGCAAATTCTTTGCCATGACACTAGGTGGATGCGTTGTTGGTCCGACCTACACCCTTGCCAGAAGAATCGACTCCACAGGGAGTCGAGATGCCTCTGGACCTGAGATGGAAGTCAGAGAACCAACATATAGCATATTGAAAGCACTGAGAGAACAAATCGGAGTAGGACAAGCGGGCGGCCTTTCGAACTTCAATCCGGTAATCTATGCTCCAGTCTCTAGATAATCGGACGGTCAGAGAAGGGGAGCCCCATGTGATCAGCAAGGTACTATTCAGAATATGAAGCTCTAGTGTGCAACATGTTGCCTCGTCAAATGCCATGCCGAAGGGATGAAAGAGATTTTTGCATTCACAGCTATATATATACTTGGATGACAACTACAACCTTCGGTTGTCATCCTTTTTTCTCTCAAAAAAAGGTTTTTGCATGGTTGATATCCGCCTCATGATAGTAATCCCGAACTTCAATCTTGTAATCTGTGTTCCAATCTCTAGACAATCGGGGCAGTCAGAATATGAAGCTCTATTGCGCAACATGTTGCCTCGTCAAATGCCATGCCGAAGGGATGAAAGAGGTTTTTGCATTCACATATATATATATACTTGGATGACAACTACAACCTTCGGTAGTCATCCTTTTTTCTCTCAAAAAAAGAGGTTTTTTGCATGGTTGATATATAGGCCGGAAGCCGCCTCAAAATGCTCAATGAGGATGGCCACCCATCTAGCATCTTGATCTCTGCCCTCAATAAAGAACAACATATCTGCTTACCGGAAGAGAGGAACTAGGCTGCCGGTGAATCCGTTGAAGATGCCGGTCTCGTAGGAGGCTTGGGTGCATTTGGCAAGCGCATGAGTCACTAGCACAAATAGCATGGGAGTGAGGGGGTATCTCTGTCGTAATCTCCTTTGCGGTTGAACCTAGTCACCTGTCATCACCCCGATAACTAGGACTTAGAATGAAGTCATGGTGATGCACATCTATACATGTTGCATGAAGTCTCTAACATGTAAGGAGTGCCGAAGAAAGGACCATGAGACAATGTCATAAGCTTTGAAAAATATCGACCTTTCATAGAAAGGCCCGACGATTGGTCTTCCTCTAGTGAGCAATGATCTTTGAGGTCATGTTGTAACTGTTGGTGATGAACTGGTTGTGGATTGAAGTCTTTTTTTTAGGAGAAAAAGGATGACCACCAAAGTTGTGATTGTCATCCAGGTATATAAATATATTTATGAAGTGGATGTCATGTACAAAAAGAGGCTCTCAAGAAAAGAGCGGCAAAAAAGAGAGAGAGATGTACAATGCCTACCCAAAACCCCACTCTCGAAGAAGAAACGAGATATGGTGTACAATGCTCTCAACCTGACATCGCTCCGCACAAAAAATGATCCGGTTACGCTTGAGCCATAAGGCCCTGGAACCGGCCAAAAAGGTCGCCAGGGCCACGCGCTCGCCCTACTGCCGTCTGCCCAAAAGACAAAGATGTTGCCAAAAAGTTTCCGGAGTGGATGGAAGGCTGCCCAACATGCCTAACTGTCTCCACACCTCTCTGGACACAGGGCATGTGAAGAAAAGATGGGTGATGTCCTCCACTGCCTCATCACATATGACACAAAGGTGCACATCTCGACCTGTAAACCCCAGTGAGAAGTCTGCCATGTCGATTAGGTAGATGAGAAGTCTGCCATGGCTGTCGTGGATGGAAGTTGATTCCCCTAGGTGGAAAAGGTTTGGAAGCACCTCCTTGAGACGATTAGCCAGTACCCAAGTCACCTAAAAGGTAGATGGCATTGGATATGACGATCGGTCTAAAGTCCACTTGCTCTATTGGGGTACACTTTGGTAACATGAAGAGGAGCCGGTTGAGGAATTCAAAGCTCCGGTCCGCATTGGCGAACTCCATAATACAACCATAACTTCCTTGTGCATGACAGATTGGAACTCTCTGTAAAAGAATGTTGAAAATCCATCTGGGTCGGAGATGCAATGATTAGGAGACCTCGTCTTCATAAATGTACCGCGATAAAATAGAAATGGCGTTGTATGACCCCATCTGGGCCGGAGAGTGGAATGGCGTCGTATGATCCATGTAGCCGACCCCACCTAATGGGATAAGGCTTTGTTGTTGTTGTTGATGAAACAGAAATATGGTTGTTAGTGAGATGGAGGAACTCCCCTGGTGACCACCTCCAGGGGTTCAAGGATCATCGCCTAGGGGTATCCCGGTAGTATGAAGCGATAGCCTTCCCAATGCACCGCTGGCCGACGATCCGTTACCCTTGAACCTCAAGCTGGTCACTCCGGTTCGCCTACTGGTGGCGTTGGCGTTGCTCTCTCTAAGCCAGGTCTATCAATAGCTTTGTCTCCACTGAATTCCACCTTGTCTTCTAGTTGGATGACCTCTTGGGACTGTCTGTGCTCTGCCACTCTCAATAAGGTGGTGAGAGTCCTCCCGGTCTAACTTGGAGATAACTCCTATTGCCTTGGATCTCCATCTCTGTTGATCCTCTCGAATCCGCCTTTGGTGATCCCGGAGAAAGGTTCGCAGCCTATCCAGTCAAGTAACTAATGTCCTGGTGACGGAGTGTGACGGAGCAATTGATTCGTTACGAATTGATGAAAGTCATTCTCCAAGAGCCAGGAGTGCTCAAATGGAAGAGTGCGGGCCTGATGGTCATTAGACTGCTACAAGAGGGGTGGTCGTGGTGATCTGAAAATGGTCTGTCCAGCGCCTGGACGTCAGGCCAACTGGTGTGCCTTGGCTTACTCCGCAAATTGAAGAATCTGTCAATCCTTTATTGGGCAGATGGGTTTGTTATACTCCAAGTAAACTTGCAGTTCGTTGCTGGGAAGTCCAGCAGTGATTGTGAATCAATGAAATAGCTGAACTTGCCGTCTGAGTCTCTCGTCGGCTAATGGTGCGATCCTCCATGTCAAGGGTGACATTGAAGTTGTCACCACTTAGCCAACGAGCCTCGGGGAGTTGGAAGCGAATGTTTTGAAGCTCCTCCCATAAGGTGATCCGAAAAGATGCAGAGCAAGGCCCATACACACATGATTAAGGTATGAACATCCACTTGTGGGGTTTGGAAAACACAGACACCTTGCCATTGCAACCCCAACTGTAGGTTGGTACCCTATCGCAAACACTGCTCCACGTCATTTACACCATGGGTGACACTCCTACCCATGCGGAATTTGACGAAGTAAAGGATGAACTCCATCAACCTATTGAATGATTTAATAAGGTCATGATGTTGCTTCAAGATCAATTGCCTCCATGTGTACAACTTGTTCCTCAACAACAATCGAGGCATCCCAAAATTGATGTTTCTAACCTGTCCATTGTGCAAAACACAAAAACGAAGATGATGACCAATTTGTGATGAATGGACAAAGTTATCATATGAAGATGGAAATACCCACCTTCAATGAATAACTTAATGCAATGGGTTTCCTCAATGTTTCCAATATGTTCGTTGTGCAAAACACAAAAACGAAGATGATGACCAATTTGTGATGAACGGACAAAGTTACCATATGAAGATTGAAATACCCACCTTCAATGGATAATTTCATACAATGGATTTCCTTGATTGACTCTCGAAAATTGACAAATTTTTTGACAATGTTTATTTTCTAGAACGGTCCCAAGCCCGGATAAAGGAGGAGGGTTGTGTTAGGCCCCGACAGCCAGCGTAAAACCCTATCGAATCTCATCATCATGAATAGTCGTATGATCCATGTAGCCACCTAGTGGGATAAGGCTTTGTTGTTGTTGTTGTTTATTTTCTAGAACAGAAACAAGCAAATATAATAGCTTTCAAACTAAAAGATGGAGCCTTGGCTTCATGGGATCAAATGCAGATAATGCGTCTTCGGCAACAGAAGCAACCTGTTCAATCTTGGGACAAGATGAAAAAGTTGATTAGAGCATGATTTCTTCCACCTGATTACCAACATATTTTATGCCAACAAATCTGCAATTGCCGTCAAGGATTTCGAAACGTGGCTGATTATACAATTGAATTCTTTCGCCTAATTGCTCGTAATGACCCCTGATGGAAAGTGACTAGCAACAAATAGTTTGTCAATAACCTGCATTCTAATCTTCGTGATCATGTCAAAAGACAAATTGCTTATACATTAGCTGGTACCATAATTTACCAATAGAAAATGCTACTTTGCATGTTTGAGTTACAAACTAGAAGACATGAGATTGTTTGGAGTTCGAATCTGAGTTATTTTAGGAATTCAGTCTTAATTTTGAATTAAATCTTTCCTTATCTAGTCTATTAAGTGTCCTAATTAGGATAAAACTTGTGTTGAATCTTATAAAAGGGGGACAGCTGAGTTGTTTGTTAGATTATTACTCCGACTTTTCAGAATTCATTTGCTTCTTTCTTCCTTGGTGTTCTTCAAGTTGCAGTGCAGATTCGTGTTTTATTGGCACTTTCGTGTCACCTTTATTTTCTATGCATGCTAGTTTTGATGCGCTAATCGCGTCAGGTTGCTACAGTGACTGCAGGGATTAATCCGCTGGTGTTCCCTGATCACGTCGGATGGGAAAGCCAACGTTGGATTGGCTTCAGCACAATAGGATCATTTTTTGTGGAGAAAGATGCTAGGCGGAGTGTATTGTACACCAAATCCTTTTTCTCATTCGAGAATGGGGTTTTGGTTAGCCGAGATACTTTCCATCTTTTTTGCTACGTCGTGTCTTAGAGAGCTTATACTTGTACATGACTTTCATTTCACAGTTATATATATAGATGGATGTTAATCACAACTCTGGTAGTCATCCTTTTTCTCTTAAAACAAAGGTCGGATGGCCACTTGGTTGACAAGGAAAAACAGGCGCCGGGTGACTAGCCGGCAGAGGGGGCGTGTCATGGCCACATGACACAGGGACTGGGTTGGGTCCAAGCTTGAACCCCAACTCTTAAGGATCGAGCTCAGGTGCGGTTGAGACCTAGTATGGGTGCAGACGGTTGGGTGTGAAGGTTTGAAGGTGGGTGGGTGCAGTCTGGACGTAGAGAGATAGGCTGCTTCGAGTTCGGACGGGCGAGCTGGTGAGGGGGAATTTTGAAGTTGTTCCATCCCTGTTGGTAGGTATGACGCTGGTGCATGTATGGAGCTCTGAGAAGTAGACAACTGTGGAGAAGGCACCGGACAATCGGCAGCGATGTCCGCACTTCCGGTGACCAAGGGGTGACGATGGTTGGGCTGCTACTTGCCGTCGCCATTGCAGAGGGAACCTTAGGGAGGTCCTCGTGCACACATTCTGCAGGTGGAAGCGGCGGGGGCACGTGATCCGGTGATGGCCCTCCACTCTGCAGTGAAAGCAGCGGATCGGGGCTGGGCATGAGCGGGCGACATGGCCCTTGCTCAGGCATCTGAAGCAGCGAATGATGTTCAATGACTGGTGAGCTTGTGGGATCGATGGGGGGTGGCTAGTGGGAGATTGTCGTCTAGCCACCCTCCTGGAGTAGGAGCCTAGGGCGCATGAGGAAAGATGTTGAGAGGTCTGAGCAGCTGTGTGAGTGGCACCACCGGCAAGGGATGCCAGTGACGGGTGGTGGTGCTGTTGTCAGGGGCTGCTGGTGGTGCAAAATTTCTGTATTCCCCATGCCTTTGTATCTACTGATCTACTAAGTATTATGCGATTTTGGATAGTTTAAAATCCTGGTTCCATTATCCTTTTTTTTCTAAAAAGAAGAAATTCAAATAAACAGTAATTCTGTAGATGTCAAAAATCTATTTGCATATGCACATGTACTAAAATTCAATAGACTGTAATTTCTTGTAAATTCATTTGAATTTATATTTACATCTTTATTCTAACTTTTTTATGTTTTCAGGCCATAAATGACCTAACCAAGGCATTAGAGTTCGAGCCAAATTCGTCAGATGTTTTACATGAAAGGGGTTAGTGTTTTCTTTATGTTTTTCCATTGTGATAAAATTCAATATTCCAAAATTCGTATGTTTCTTGTCTACTTCTTTTGCAATTGTCCTCTTGATTTTGAAATTTAATAAAATTCAGATGATTACCCAAATTTTGTGGTCATCCTCTTTTCTATCACAATGGGAAAAATCCAAACTGGTCAACATTTACTAAATGGTGAAAAGTAAGTCCTTTCCATAATTCATCATATAAACAATATTATATGGAAATACAAGGCACATAATGTGAAAAGTTCGATCTTATATCTATGTTTTAAGTGCTAATAGGCACTTTATGGGAGGAGCTCAGATGCCCCATTCATACGTTCCTTGATCGAGGGAAACTTTAGTGTCACGTTAGACATGGAAGATCGATCCATCAATTGACGTGAGAGGGATGCAGGGGCAGAGGAGTTCAAATATTTCATTGATTCTTTGATCGACTTCTTTGCCACGAACTGTAGATTCACATGGCTGAGCACAACAAATCGAGGATGATTCCTCGGTTCATTGGCCCACCATTTGGCAGATGTCTAGGCACCTCCCAAAACTTGTTAACCTGTAACTTGAGTCGTCATTGACGTTCATGGGTGTACGACAGGGATGCCCACTAGCCCTCATGTTCTTTGTGCGGATAGACAAGCGTCTTGCGAGACCGGC
The DNA here is from genome assembly GCA_030549335.1 of Pontederia crassipes. NCBI lineage: Eukaryota > Viridiplantae > Streptophyta > Magnoliopsida > Commelinales > Pontederiaceae > Pontederia > Pontederia crassipes. Next base: position 57,834,239 of record CM060191.1, read on the forward strand.
CTCTTTAGCATCTTTGTTGGGAACCTAGTTTCTCTCCTGCAGTATGCGGACGACAATGTTCTTTATTGAGGGCATTGTTCAAGAGACTAGACGGGTGGCCATATTGGTGGAGTTCTTTGGTGTGGCATTTGTCATGTTAATGATGCCAAGTCCTCATTCATTCCTTTTGGCATGGTCAGTGATGATGCAGCTCAATGTGCGATTGAGCTTCCTATCACAATAGGTAGCTTGCTGATCACTTATTTGGATCTTCCCCTCTCCGATCGGCTCTCGAGGGTGGACCCCGGTCTCGAGTGATTGGGGCATACATTTCATGGGTGGAGTTCGAGATCTTTAACACGAGGAGGCCAGCTCATACTACGATCTGTTCTCTTTGTGTTTCCAATCTATTATATATCTATTCTTCAGATGTCTGCCTAGGTCTTGAGACCATTAGATTCTCTGAGGCGAATTTTTCTAGCAGGGTCCACCTTGTAGCTTGGCACATTGTCTGCTGCCTCATTTGGTAGGGAGGTTTGGGCGTCTAGGGATCTTTGCTATGCCAACTGGGTTCTCCTAGCCCAATGGGTGTGGTGGATCATGGGGCTCGAGGACGATTTATGGCATGTGGTTTTTATCATTTGCTACGGGCATGAGCGATCTTGAGAGTTCATGACCATTCTACCACCCGGGGCTTCATCTTTCTAGTGAGGAGTTGATGCAGGAGAGATAAGATATATTAAATTAGTTATTATTGTTATCTTTATCTTTTTATATTTTTAGGTTATTTAGATTTTGTCAGTTATTGCTATTACCTTACCTTTCTAGATATGAGATTATTTTAGATTTGATTGTAAAATGCCTATAAATAGGCATAAACTCTTTTATTATTAATCAGTTCAATTACTGTTCAATTATTCTATTAAACCTGTCTTTTTAGATTTTTAGATTATTCGGATTCTGTTAGTTATGGTTATTACCTTATCTTTCTAGATATGAGATTATTTTAGATCTGGTTGTAAAATATCTATAAACAGGCATAAACTCTTTTATTATTAATCCGTTCAATTACTGTTCAATTATTCCATTAAACCTGTGTGATTTTCTTTCTCCATGGATTATGAGTCTTGGTGGATTTCGAATTTATTGACGGTGCTTTGAACCATCAACCTCTTTTGAGATTCGTTTGAAAGTTGAAATTTCTTCCACTTTACGATCCTCCCGTGAGGAGATTTACCTCTTTGTCCCATTGCTCATCTTCTTTTCCATCATTTATTTCTTATTTTATTTTTTTTCTTTTCCTTCTAACAGAAATGTTACCTTTATTTTTGTTTTCTTTATTTTCTTATACGACTTCCTCATCCTTATCCTTTTTCTTTCTCTTTCTTTTCTCTCTCATCATTTGTTAGTTACATTTTTTTATCTTGTTTTCTTTTTTTAAATTTTATTTAACTATCAAGATGAGAATAGAACTACCTTCATTTAATGGGTATTTCGATATCGATGAATTTTTATGTTGGATTACTAAGGTCGATCATTTCTTTGATTATTGGGATGTTTCAAAATCTCAACAAGTCAAATTAGTTGCCAACAAATTTACATGCAGAGCACTTTCTACCAGAAAAGATAATAAATAATTACGAGTTTGTTATCACAATTAACCTATTCAGACATAAAAAAAGTTGAAAATTTTAGTCGTCGAATATTTTTTGCCTTCATCATATTATTATCTTGTTTTTCAGCAATCAAGCAAATATCAACAAGAGAGGGAAATGCAAGAAGTGCAAGTTCATTTGAAGAACATCAAGAATTCGATTGACAAAGTTCAATAATGATTGGTTAATATAATCAATAAAATGCCTAAGACTCCATCAAAATATGTGCAATCTTGTGAATATCAATTGCCTTTGGAAATTGAAACTGATCCAATTGAAGAATTACAAGAGACTCTTGAAGATATGAGAATCTATCATGATACTGAAGAATTGGTTACCTAGATTTTCTGTCTAAGCGAATAGAAGATAAATTTGTTAAGGAGTTGGATGAAAAGTTGGCATTAAATCCATACAACAACAACAAAGCCTTATTCCACTAGGTGGGGTCGGCTACATGGATCATACGACGCTTCGTTGATCCATGTTTATGAGATTCGACAGGGTTTTACGCTGGCTGTCGAGGCCTAACACAACCCTCCTCCTTTATCCGGGCTTGGGACCGGCTATAAAACATAGGCGGAGTTGCATTAAATCCATAACAAGAAAAATTTACTTCAAATGCTTCAAGTTGATGTGAGATGCATCGAAGATTTTGTCGGCACCAAAGATTTTAATTTTCTGCAGATTGCATTTTCAAATCAAGTTTTGAAGATAATATCTTATTATTTGGTACTTCTCTATGATCTAGTTGGTTTAAATCATTCATCTGACAAGTTGAGAAGGAAGACAAAACCGTTGGGAGATGTGAAGCATGATCCTCCGGATTCTATTTTCACAGTTTGAGGTCGAACTCTTTTCAAGAGAGGGAGACTCATGTAGGAGAGATAAGATACATTCAATTAGTTATTATCGTTATCTTTATCTTTTAATATTTTTAGGTTTTAGATTTTGTTAGTTATTGTTATTATCTTATCTTTCTAGATATGAGATTATTTTAGATTTGATTGTAAAATGCCTATAAATGGGCATAAACTCTTTTATTATTAATTACTATCCAATTATTTCAATTAACTTGTGTGGTTTTCTTTCTCCGAGGATTTCGAGTCTCGAGTGGATTCGGAATTTATCAAGCATGGTGTTTTGAACCATCAACCTCTTTCGAGATTCGTCCGAAAGTTGTAATCTTCTCCACTTTACGATCTCCCATTAGGAGTTGTAGCATTAGTCCAACCGGTGTGCCTGTTCATTGTCCCTTCACTCTGATCTAGGGAGGCTTTCTCTTTTCTCCTAGTGGGTTGTTACCGGCATCCTTCCCTCGGCTATGAGCCTTGGAGGCGCACCCGGATGTGACGATGAGTCTTGGTCAGATGCTAGTGACTCAAGCACCGGCTCATGCTCTCCGCTTTCGGATCATCGCTTCTTGGAGCTCCTGGCATATTTTTGGAGGATTGCACAGTTCTGCCTAGACCCTTCAGGTCTTTGGTGGGTATAGTTATTAGAGCCTTTCTCAGCTTGCAGCCTCTACCTCTGCATTCTTCATGTCACTTCATCCTTAAACACTTTTAGGGCGGATTGCAAACTCATATGGCGCTCCCAGGTGCCGTTGAAGGTCAAGACTTTGCTTGGCTTATGTGACATGACAGGATCCTCACTAGAGTATACAGAGTGAGATGAGCGCCCCACACTCACACATCTTACCTACTACGTGGCACACTTCCATCGGCAACAGAGACATTTTGGCAGTCTACCCGAGCTTTTGTGAAAGACAGAGTTGGAGAGCATTGTTTGTGACGTTTTTCGCTGGTATCTGGTTCTAGCGCAATCAGACTATTTTTTGTGGGGAGCGAGATCAAATTGCGAATATTGTTTCTTTTCTGGTTAACTGATGTACATCCCTCCTTTTTTTCCTGCTCTCCTCTTGAGAGCTTACACTTGTACCTATTGATCGATTTATAGTGGTATATACTTAGATGACAACCACAAAACCTGGTGATCATCGTTTTCTTCACTGTAAAAAGAAACTAAGTACTCATGTTTGTCATCATAAGATTTTTATAATTTTGCATTTTCCTCTTGAAAAAATGTATCTTTTTTTTTCTGAGAATACCATGCATGGTTCATCTACTGCTAAGCACTATTTTCATGTCTACATTTTGTTCAAGTAAAATCTTAACACTTCATCCTGGGTGATGTTTATAGGTATTGTTAATTTCAAGTTCAAGGATTTTGGTGCCGCGATTGAAGATCTATCTACTTGTGTCAAGTCTGACAAGAAAAATAAGTCTGCCTATACTTATTTGGCAAGCAGAATTTAAGCTTTCATTCTTAAAAATTTGGACTCTAAATTTCAGAAAATTGATATATTACTGGTATCTCATATCTTTATTGAAGACTTTTCTTGAACAATGAATATAGGTTCCATCTAACATGGTTAAGCTGCAGGGTCTTGCTTTATCAGCAGTTGGAGAGTACAATCGAGCTGAAGAGGCACATCTCAAGTCTATACAAATTGATCAAAATTTTGTTGATGGTTGGACTCATCTTGCGCAGGTATTTACCTTGTGAATGATTATGATGGTTGGATTCATCTGTTATTTTCAGCTGCGAACTTTCTCATGTTATTCTTGTGTATTGCAATACTAGTAGAAGTTATCATTTTCTGTACTTGACCACCCTTGGGATTATAAACCCAAAATAAAATAGATCTGAAATAAAAAGAAAAATGAGAAGTTACCTTGAATGAGACAAGATACTCACTACTAGGCCATCTTATCTTACCTGTGTGTGCCCTGTTGTCAACTCTGGTCCGTGCTCGACCCTTATATTTATCTGGTGGACCTCAGTGAAGTGAGCTCTGACTAATCTAGATTGAGGTGGAATCATTAAAAGTAAACATCTCATAACGGTGGCACTTTCGATGTTCGAACTTGTCATTCAACCCACTCACCAGTTGGCAATTCAACTGTTCTTTTTTTTTTCTTTTGAAGTAATTCAACTGTTGGTTTCTAATCTTCTGCACTATGTATCTATTGGGTTGGCTTTTGTATTACTGTTTCCTTTATAAATAAGGTAAATGGGAAAATCAAAAGCTTAGTGCATCTCTTTATCTTAATCAACACAAATTTATCTGAAAGTATCTTCAAAATAGAGATACGGTAAATGCACCATGCTTTCAGTTGTCAGTCATTGGATAATAAGCGTTGTATTACATTCATGAATGATCTTCTTTATAAGGGATTCTTTCATAGTTTATATTAGTGGAAGAATCTGTTGTCTTGCATTGTTTAGAAAACTTCATTCGCATAGAACAGTACGCCTCTATTATGACTGTTAAATTTATAGCTTGTAGCCCAGCCCTTGTAGTTAATGTTTCTGGGATGTGCATATCTTTTCCTGCAGTTCTACCAGGATCTGGCTAAATCAAAGCAGGCTTTTTCTTCCCTTGATAAAGTTCTACTTGTTGATGCAGGGTATATTGCATGTCTTCTTTTTGTTTGGTAATGTTTGCAAGATTTTTTCTTTGTATCTTCTAAAAAAAGCATGTTCAATATTTCTGTTTCCAGCTATGACTATAAAAGCATACTCTAACCTTTTCTTCTTGATATGTTTCTTAGATGTGCTAAAGCATATCACTTTCGTGGCCTACTTCACCACGGCATGGGACGGCATAAGTAATGTCTCTTCCATTTTTTTTTCTGATGTTATATATGAAAAAGAACTCCGCCTACGTTTTATAGCCGGTCCCAAGCCCGGATAAAGGAGGGTTGTGTTAGGCCCCGACAGTCAGCGTAAAACCCTGTCGAATCTCATGAACATGGATCAACGAATATTGGCGTCGTATGATCCATGTAAAGAAAGTATACCTTGTGAAGAATGTTGAGCGTTATGTTCTGTAAAGGCAAACAGAAGAGTCTACAATGAGACTGCCACCATAAGTTTGATACTTGTGACCTTCTAGTTTCATATCTAAACATAATAGCTTAAGCATTGAATTTCGTAGACATTAAAATTCAAATGAACTCACGACTTTTTTGTTGGGCCAACTAGCTAGTTTTTTTTTTTTGAGAGGCCACAGGGTGGTTATCCACAGGCTGAACGATGCCGACTATCGGTTGGGCATCCCGATGTTATGGAAGCTGATCCAGATGTTGTTGCTGCTTTGAGGTCTTGTTGGCTTCAACTGCGAAAATTTTGCAATGCTTCCTTTTTTTTTCTTTTTTTTTTTAACTCCGCCTATGTTTTATAGTCGGTCCCAAGCCCGGATAAAGGAGGAGGGTTGTGTTAGGCCCCGATAGCCAGCGTAAAATCCTGTCGAATCTTATGAACATGGATCAACGAATATATTGTGTTGCGGAATGGCGTCGTATGATCCATGTAGCCGACCCCACCTAGTGGGATAAGGCTTTGTTGTTGTTGTTTTTGAGAGGCCAACTAGCTAGTGGACCTTTTTTTTGAGGAGAAACTAGCTAGTGGATTGAACATTGAAATAAGGAAGTCTCAGGACCAGAATCGCCCCTGTCGGGTATGCCTCTATGTCTCTACTTCGAATTGAATGAATCATGGACTAGTAGTCTTTGGAATATCACATTTAACACCCAAAATAAACAAATGAACTTTTGTAACATGAACAGGGGATACCTAAACCATATATGGCTTAAGTTTCTTAGATCCTTCAGGGTATTTGTGGTGTGTCGGATGGTTGCTTTTTTGTACTAGATCACTTGTCAAGGACAGCCCGGATTTCCTGCTGACTGTCCAGCAGCGGGAGCCATAACAGAAACAGTAAGTCATATTATTGGGCATCTCCATCCATGACAAGGTCTTATAGGTCTTTGTTGGCCGAAGTATTAAATTGTAAGATCGAGTTGCGTGCAATTTTTTGAACAAGAGAGTTTGATGCTTTTGAATCCTTCACATTCATGGCACGGTCCCGCTCGCCAAGTTCTGTAAACACAGACCTTTGATAATATTCAGAAGAAAAGATAGAAATCCAAAAACATGTTGTATAAACTGCTTCAGTGACTCTTGAACCGCACACAAATTATTACTGTGGTTTGTCCAGATAAATTTCTTTTACAAATAACATCATTTTATATTTTTACTTTTGTTTGTCTATTGCAGGATAGCAATAAAAGATTTATCTCTTGGGCTGAATATTGAAAGCACAAAATATTGAATGTTTGTATTTGCGTGCTTCGTGCTATCATGCTATTGGGGAATATGTTGATGCGGTACTATTTTACCTACCTTTTTAATCTCCTTCATATTTTATCATGCTTATTCAAATGATATCTGAATAATACAGTAAAGAAGATTTGAGCAGAAAGTCAAGTCTCTGCCTCCCTTGAGTGAATTATAGAATATGCTGTTCATATTAGTTACACCATTTCCTATTTAGGTATCCTTATGATTTTTTTTTTGGAATTTTGTTGTGAAGTTATTGAGCACATTATATTTTTAGAATGATATTATGATTGGAAATTTCTGTTCTAGAATTAGCATAATACCCGTTTTAATATGGGGTGTTTCGGCTTCTAAATTTGTGCTTTGCTACAACTTGTGCTCCGTTTGCCTGCAGTCTTTTTTGCGAGGTGGTTTGCCAGCAGTTTTGCCTAATACACGAAGTTTTTCTTTTATATGTTTAGGTGAAGGATTATGATGCTGTTCTGGACTTGGAACTTGATTCCATGGATAAATTTGTACTTCAGTGCTTGGCGTTCTATCAGGTACTTGTTAGGCCATTTACTTTTGATGGGGCCACTATATAGTTTTCACTTTATTCTTTTTGATACCTTTGCTAAGAACACTAGTATACTGCACAATGTTCTACTTCTCTGTTTCTTGTTTGGCTTTCTGTACCAGTGTAGGTTAAATGCAAATATTAGCATTCTAGGATCCTTTCTTTCTTTTGCTTTTTAATGTGTGATGATTGCTCATTCTACGTACGCCTCTTGCTACTCTGCAAAAAAGCACTGACATTGATCATCTTAACAAGAGTATTTATAACAAACTGCTGCAGAAAGAAATGGTCTTGTACACAGCTTCAAAGGTCAACAACGAGTTTTGCTGGTTTGACATTGATGGCGACGTTGATCCACTCTTTAAGGTATCTATAATCTTATGTCCACTATAATCTTGTTTTCTTTTATTATATTTGATTTTTTTTGAAGTGGAAATAACAGTATTTTTTAGGGTGTTAACAGATGCCATTTTAAATTGACCTTGTTCCCATATTAATTGGGCATTTTTCCACAACCGTCTTCCAACCATACCGGTTATTCCAAGTCAGCCCTTCAATGCCATTTTGTAACTAGACAGTTTTCCATTTTTTTATTGTAAAATCTGTTTAGCCAATGATTAATGGTTTGCAATCGAATGGCTTACATGGCTGTCACATAACAAGTTTCTTTACCCTATATCAACATAAAAAAATAACAAATTAATGAATGAAAGAATGAAAGTAAATCAACTCCTCCTTCCCTATCGAGTGCAAATAGGGAGAGGGTTGGGGCGCTGTCATCTTATATTGCCATCATCGAGTAGTCACCTTTTGATGTTGATGTTGTCAGTAAGGGTAAAAAATATCCCTCTTTAAAATGGTGACAACTGGTGAGTGAGCATCCGCAGGGAAGGCGACGGCGTCCATGGGTTAAAGAAAGAGAAAGGGAGTGAGAGTAAAAGCTGAGTCATTTGTTTGTGGTGCTACTGATGGCGTTGATGGCAGCCAGGATCTCGGGGGAGTCGTTTTCTGTGGCATTGTTGAGGTCTTGACTGTTGGATACCTCCATGCCAAAGAGAGAAATCCCAAATGCTGAAGGCCACGTCCAAACACTGGGTCTATGAATGAGATCTGGAGAAGAGTCGAGGCTCAAGTCATGAGCCTTTTCCTTGATACATGGCCACTGGTGTCCCCACTCTTGCTCTGACAAAGCTGAACAAAATATGCAGGAGTGTGAAGATATCTTACTATTGAAACCCGCACCACACCACCCATAACCCAAATTATTATCCTGGACATGCTCAACAAACCTTGAAGCTGGATATTAATGTTATTAGAGGAAGATGATGCTAAGCAGAGCAAAGTTTAGTCTTTTTCTGGCACAAGTATCTCTTCACTTTGCTTAATATCTGAATGAGAATAAAATTACTGCATTCAGTTACAGAGAGATACATGGGGACTATATACTATTATTAATAAATTGAAAAGAAAGAAGGAAATAAGTTGAAAGGCATCCTGACATACTGTTGCTGCTCAGTGCCTATCCAGAGTGTGGCCGCCGGGTGTATGGGCACGTAGATTATGGGAACTTCAGGGATAGATCCTCAAGCATGGAGACATCCTTCTCATCCTTTTACTCGTGAGGTTCAAGATTGCACCCGAGATGGCCACTTCACTGCTCCTTTCTCGTCAAACAAAGCCAGAGTGGGTGGTCTACTGTCAAGTCAGCCAACCTCCACGACTACTATTACATCACCCAGTTAGCAATTTCACCCTCACAATGCTGCTGCCAGTGGCGAATAACCTGATCTAGTACTAGATGATTGCCACGTTGAGGATGCACCTGGTTCAACGTTATTATCTTTTAATTTCTTTTGTTAACATGGAAGAGATATATTGACATGGAAATCACATAATTTGTTCAACTGCAAATCATCGATTGCGGTTAAAAGGACAATAACACGAAACAACAAAATATGGAGGATTGTTTCATCACAAAATGAAGTTGGGAGACTGATTGGGATACAGGATATAGTTGAGGATGATTGCGAAATTTCACCATGTGATTGGGTACTTTACAATCAATCCTCAAAAACTTTATGGCCAATCATACTTCTTTTTGAAGAAATTAATCCTTGATCTTACTATGTAATTTGGTTTTCTCGATGTAGATATTCTTTTTTCGTGCATTTGTAAGAACCAGTTGTTGAATATCAGTTTCCATTTTCTATAAAAAATGATCAGTTTTTGTTGAGTTGACCTGCATGAAGGCAACTCCTGTTGAGAACTTGAGTTGTATTGACTTGTTGTTAAGATTAAGGAGCAGTCATAATATATTATGTCTGCTTAGCTTTAGTTAGAAGATTGCATTCGGTGCCAGTTAAATCACTGTATATGTACGACATCATCTAGAGATCATGGTTGCTCGTGCAAAAGCCTTGCCAGGACAAAGGTGGGGAGACTAGTAAATCGTGGGTATAGGTACACATGTAATTCTCAGTTTTGACTTGCATGTCAATGAAATCTGGATGACTATTGATCTGAAAAAGGTCATCATCCCCCCTTTCAGAACAAAAGTATTCTGGATGATGGGTTCCAAAAGTAAATCTTCATACCTTGGTATAAATTGTCTATCACCCTTGCCTACCTCCCAGGGACACTCTCGGGGTTCACAACTTACACTTCACCGGTCGAGCCTCCTTGCATGCTGGGTTGGACGGGTCATGAGGACAGACAACATTCTTCGAGCTCAGTTCTTGCATTCTAGGGCAAGGACCTTTCTTTGGATTCTCAGGTTGACACTCAAAATGGCCTCTCCTTTCTGGCGTTGTGTAGCAGCTTTGGTCCCTTTAGTGCATCTGCTTATGATGGTTTCACATGGTCCTTTAGTGGGTTGGGGGTAGCATCCTTTCTTCTCTCTTCTCTTCTTTTTTTTTCTTTTTGAGGAATTGAGGGGAGCTGTAAAGCAGCATCTTTTGTTCTGATTTATCGTAATTGTCTTTAACTCTGAGGTTGAAATATGGTTGATGCATATGGTTCAACAAAATCCTCTCTTAATTTATATTGCCCTAAAATGCCAACATTGGTGTTGTTCTGACCATTTGTACTGCACTTTTGACTTGATCATGTTTGCAACTTTTTCAGATCAAGGATTTTTTATCTTTATCATTAGAGTCTATAGAAACTTCAACTATATGAACCTTCTTATTGCCTGTACTCTGAGATTTTCAGTTGCCGAACGTTTTGTGAATTTAATATGTTCTAGTCACATCTATTTATCGCCACAACCTTTGTCCAGGAATATTGGTGCAAAAGGCTCCATCCAAAACACGTTTGTGAAAGAGTCTTCAGACAACCTCCTTTACGGGAATCTTTAAAGAAGGGCCGTCTTAGGAAGGAAGAACTTATTATGGCGAAGCACAAACAGATTCTTCTACAAGCAGCCGATTCTATCGGGCAGAAGGTCCAATATGACTGTCTTGGTTTCTTGCACAATCAACGTCAGGTGATTGTCATTTATTCGTTAGGTTTCTCGAAATATTGTCTGCTCGAATGTCTCCACATGTTTGCATCATTTTCATAATAATAGTGGTTTATACTTTATACTTGTTTTGACAGATAATCTGGGAGTTGCCTTGCAGTGTTAATCTTGATACCTTTTTTATGTTAATTATCCGAGTAATATATCATGTTATGTCCTAGATAGTGAGTTTGGATGTTTATTTATTTTCTGAATATCTTTGGTTTGTTATTGGTTCCATGTCATAATCCATAGTTTATTCCTATTGTGTTATCTATTGTTATTCTTGTAAACCTGCTTTTTTTTTTATTGAGAAGGGAAAGGATGACCACCAGTTTGATTGTCATCCATGTATATATATCATCAAGGAGAAAACATCATGTACAAGAGAAAAGCTCTCCAGCGAAGAGTAGCAAACTAAGACAAAAAGATGCTAGTCAAATCCCCAATCCCGAAGAAGAGAAAACATGTGATGTACAATCTTATCCACCTGACATCTCTCCCCACAAAAAATGACATGGTTGCGTTGAAGTCAAATGGCCCAGGCACCGGCCAGAAAGGACGCCACCGAAGATCTCCAGTCCAGACTCTGTCTACGACGTTCCCTCATAGTATGCCAAAAGTCGTCCGCCGACAAGGGAACGCCGCCCATGATACTCGGCAACTGAAAAAAAGGTGGGCGACATCCTCCTCCAACTCTCCACATAAAACACAAGAGGTATCCGCCTGCGATGCCCACCGCACCCTGTAAACTCTGGTGAGAATCCGCTCCCGCCACAAAAGCCAAGAAAAGAACTTGACTTTCAGTGGCAAATGGGAGCGCCAGATGAGTCTGCAATCTGCTCTGAAATCGTCTGAGTCGGTGGTGGCCGGAAGGAGACGAAGGTAGATGTTGCGTGCCGAGAAGGAGTTAGATACCCATATCCAGCCATCCGACCGCGTCGGGTGTGGACGAAAAGGAGTGATCCTCTGATGAAGCGCCAGTAGGTCAGAAATCTGCTGACTAGAGAGAGGGGACCCGAAAAGGGGAGTCCAAGAGCCAGTCCCTGCGTCCCCCATTTGAGACCAACACTGAGCCACAGATGCGTCAGGATGAGCTGCTAATGCATGTAACCGTGGAAAGGCGTCCGCCGGAGGGCCCCCGAGAAGCCACTCATGCCGCCAAAATGAGAAAGCCTCCCCAGAGCCAAGCGATGGAGTCATAAAAGGCCGCACCAGAGGGAAAAGAGCCGCCACCCCTTTCCAGGAGGAAGCGGCCCGGGGTACGGGAGGCCTAGTAGTCCATGAAAGATCTCGGTCGTAGCATGTGAAGAGCACCTCCCTCCATAAACTGTCCTCGGGCCCCATAATCCGATCCACCCACCGGGCAAGGAGTGCCCAGTTGGTGCATCGGAGGTTTCGGACGCCCAAACCGCCCTGAGAGGTGGGCCTACATATGGAAGACCAGGCCACCATGTGAACCCGACGTGCATCTCAAAGAGTCAATCCGTGATAATACCTGTGCCGGCATGCGGAGCACTGACATGAAGTACGTCGGGAGAGACGAAAGAACAGATCGGAGCAGGACAAGGCGACCTCCGCTGGATAGGAGACGAGAACTCCAGCCCTGTAGGCGATGCTCTAGCCGCTCAATAATAGGAGTCCACCTCCTGGATGAAATATGGCGGTCTGAGAGAGGGAGTCCAAGGTAGGTAATAGGTAAGTCCCCAACGGGAGTTGCAACTCAGCCCCGCAGCGCAAGGCCTCCTCCGTCACCATGCCAAAGGGAATGAACGAAGATTTGGCATGGTTGATCTCTAGGACAGAAGTCATGATGAAGAGCTCCACCAAAATGGCCACCCGTTTGGCCTCCACCTCTGATGAAGAAAATAGTGTCATCCATGTACTGTAGCAGAGGCACCAGCCCGCCGGCAAAGCCTCTAAAAAGGCCGGCCGAGCATGCCTCCTGGGTGCATCTGGCGAGGCCGTCCACTGCCAGTGTGAATAGCATGGGTGCAAGGGGACACCGCCATCGGACGCTGCGCTGTGGCTGCACCTAGCCCCCGCCATCGACTCGTTGACCAAGGCCGAGAAAGAAGCGGTGGTAATACATCGCCTCATCCAAGCAATCTAGGTCGCTGGGAAGCCTCTCACCTGCAATGAGTACCAAAGGAAGTGCCATGAGAGAGAATCATAGGCTTTGGAGAAGTCGACCTTCTAGAGAAGGCCCGACGACCGTCGCGACGCCACTGCACCAGAATCTCCGAGGCCATGGAGTAGCTGTCTGTGATGAAGGCCGACTGAGCAAGATGGATGAGGTCCGGAACCACTCCCGGAGCCGATTAGCCAACACTCGAGCCAACAACAGGTAGATGGCATTGGATAGGGCGATCGGCTGGAAGTCCTCGATTCTGTCCGCTGGTGTGCGCTTCGGTAGCATGAAAAGTAGGAACCGGTTCAGGCGCTCGAAATCCTGGTTCCCGCTGGAGAACTCCTGCATCACCGTCATAACATCCTCCCTCACCACAGGCCAGAACTCCCTGTAAAATAAAATTGGGAAGCCGTCGGGGCCGGGGGATCCCTCGCCGTTGAGGTCATGGAGCGCATCCGTGACCTCTCCCTCGGTAATGGTCTGCACTAACATCGAAGACTGGTCAACAGTAAGACAAGTAATACCCTTGGGAGACCACCTCCATGCCGATGGAGGACGCCGCCTGGAGAATTCCCGGTGGAAGGAAGCGATGGCGGTCCCAATCCGGTGGTGTCCCGTGATCCTCTGTCCCATCACCTCCAACTGGTCAACTCGGTTTGCCCGCCGTCGCGAGCTCGCGTATAGGTGGAAGAAACGAGTTCTGGCATCGCCCTCCCGGAGCTAGGTCTGCCGAGAGCGCTGCCTCTGTATCTCCACCGTCCTGTCCTCCGCCTGGATGGTCGACTGTGCCCGTTTGCGGTGAGCCACCTCGTCCACCGTGAGGTGGCGGGAGTCCTCTCGGTCAAGCTGCGCAATGACCCCAAGAGCCTCAGTCATTTAGGGTAGAGCAAAACTGGGTTCGGGTCCGGATCCACCGTGACCCGATCCCGACCCGGTTTTGGCTGGGTCTAAATTTTTTAGACCCGGTACCGGTACCGGTCCCGATCGGTACCGGGACCGGGTCGGACCCGATAAACCGGGAATAAAACCGGGTCCGAATAATTATTAAGGTCGCGGACATTCCATGTCAGCACCTTCATAAGGAAACAGTGATCTCCCCGCGGGTGGGCGACCCTCGGCCCACAATTTGCCGCTGCCTGAGGTCATTCCTGGTGAGCACCAGGAACCGCTAGGGCGGCCGGGGATGGGGGTGGGTGCACGCCCAGTGGCCTTCGACGAATGTCAGGTCCCATATGGGAGCGTCGACTAATGAGCCGTGAGCCGGAAACCTGCTCGAGCCGCAACCTCCTGAACGTCGGCGTCCTGAGGAGGCGGTAGACGTGTCGAGGGAAAAGGGATGCTCGCCGTGGTCCCCTGTGTCCCTTGCGTCTGGTGTGCGGCGGCATTCTCCGGCGGAAAGGTGGTGAGGTTGGAGGGGGCGGTGACCCGACGGTGCCGGTGGCCATAGACGTGTGCCAGGCGCCTCGGTTGCTGCTGGTGGCTGTGGCATGGGGGTGAGGAGGGGATATGAAAGGGAGCTCGACATATGGGGGAGGGACCGCCACCAGGGGCGTCGCCGGAAGGAGGTGCGGCTGTGGCAGATCGGGTTGTAGAGGGGCCGGGTTGGGTGGCGGGTCGGGTTGCAGAGAGGCCGGGTCGGGTTGTAGGAGGGGAGTGGGTGTGGGACGAGGGGGGGTGTCTCGGTTGCTGCTGGTGGCTGTGGCATGGGGGTGAGGAGGGGATATGAAAGGGAGCTCGGCATATGGGGAGGGACCGCCACCAGGGGCGTCGCCGGAAGGGGTGCGGCTGTGGCGGATCGGGTTGCAGAGGGGCCGGGTTGGGTGGCGGGTCGGGTTGCAGAGGGGCCGGGTCGGGTTGTAGGAGGGGAGTGGGTGTGGGACGAGGGGGGGTGTCACCCGGGTCGGGTTATAGGAGTTCGGGTGCGGTTTGGGTTTAGGTGAGAGTTGTGGGCCTTGTTCAGGGACAGATGGCGTGATGTGGAAGGCTGGGTTGGCAGGGGAGGGGTTATGTGGCGCTGCATAGTGTGGTTTATAGCTGACGTGGTGGTGTTGGGAGAGGTTGGGTTGTTGGGGGTTGGTGGGCGACAGTTGTCGCGGGTACAGGGATTTGAAAAAGGGTGTCGCCGTACGATTCCTCACGTGCCCTTTCTGCGTGAGCGATCGGGGGCTGTGGCCGGGCGCGCGGTAGTGTAGAACCGGCGACCATGTCGGCCCACGAGGATGCTGGTCCGGCACACCGGAGTTTCAGCAGAAAGGAGCTGGAGCCGACACAGAGCATGACCGTCGGAGGGATGCGGGCGCCACTCTGCAGCGTGACCTCCACCGAAACAGCCGATAGGTCGGGCGACCCCATCGCCGGCAGGGAGAGAGATAGGGGGCTTCCCATATTGCGCGCGATGGCCATGACGACGTCCGGCTGCAAGAGGTGGAGGGGAAGGCCGATGATGTCAATGACCGCCCTGTCCGCCGGCGGTACGGTAATCGCTCCATCATCCTCCTTCTAGGGCCGCCACTGGACCGAACAATTCGGCGAAACAGGGGTGGGCGACACGAGCAGGGCCTCGCGCTGTTGTGGCGAACCCGGGACCAGGAGCCAGGATGCCGAAGATATGTAGCTGAGATGAAACGGTGGCGAAGCGCCGACCTTCGCGACAACCGCCGTGCAGAGGAGCGGCAGGTCCAGAGGTCCACTAGTGGGTTCGCTGACGAGGCATAGACGAAGGAAGTCCACGGACATTTGCATCGATTGCGACCAGGGAACGCTCACAGTGATTGGGGGCGGAGGCGAAGGTGTGTGCCTCTCGTCCCGGTCAATGGTCCGAGAGGGGGCGGCCGGTGTGCTGAGTCGCTGCTGAGAAGAGTAAGGGCAGAGGGCCCGCCGATGGCCCTCTTTCCTGCAGCCGATGCAGCGGACGGGAGCCGAGCACGCATGGGTGAAATGTCCTCCCAAGCACCGGAAACAGTGTGTGGGCCGGCCTGCGAGAGGACCTGGATCGGGAGATGGCTGTCCAGCCATTTCCCAGTTGTTGGAGACGGGGGCGCATCTTGTTGCGAGCGTGCACAGACCTGTTGTTCCTTGGCGCCGCCGGCAGGGACTACCGGAAACGGAGAGGTGGCACCGGCGGCAGGGAATGCCGGAGACGGGTGTCAAGCTTGACAGTTCTCCACAGAGACTGTCTGAGACAAACCTGAATTTATTGCTTTACGTGGTCTTGTAAACCTGCTTTAGATTCCGTAACCCATTGGGAATGTTGATTACCACCTAGTCAAGTTAGCACCTGGTCATGAAAACTTAATCATCATACTGGTCTCAAAATTTTTAAACATATTGTTCTCGTAATTTAATGGTTTGGGTATCTAGCATGTGTTCAGTTTCAGCTCAAACAATTCCTTTTATTGTGAAACAAATTTCTCCACCGATGGAATCAAATGTTTAATATATTTCAAGCGGTTGAATATAAAATATCTGGGAAACTCTCTCTCTCTCTCTTGGCTGAATGGGCTTTGTAAAGAACGCCAACTTTCTGTTTTAGTTTCATGTATTAACATTGCTGCCTCAAAGAACATTTGCAACTTTGTGAGAATAAATGTTAAATTCTGAACCTTCTGTAGGGATTCGTACCAGTCATATTTGCTAGAAAATTTCGATAACATCTCTGCTCCATGTGTCAATTCATTTTTGTTGTGGTTTGAACTTTTCAGTATCGAATGGCTGGATTAGCAGCTATTGAAATTGCACAGAAGGTGTCAAAGGCTTGGCGCTCTGTTAGAAATGCAAGTAAGAACGGAAAGAAAACGAGGAGAAAGGAAAAGTTGGCTCCAGCAAGTGTAAACAGAGGAGGCCCTTGTTGTAGTACAAGTGGGTCATCAGATTCTTCTGCCTCTTCAACTGAAGACAGATATGCCGCAGCAGGTTCTCTTTCCTGGCAAGATGTTTACTCTATTGCTGTTAAATGGAGGCAGATTTCTGAACCCTGTGACCCTGTTGTTTGGGTAAACAAATTAAGGTTCGGGGCCCCTTTCTTCATTTCAATTTCTTTCTAAGTTTCTTGATTGCCACTTTTCCTCATTCAAGTGCGAACATGATAGTCCAATAGTGTAGTTAAACCACTGATGCACTAAAATAATTTTCTTGTTGATTTTATTTTGGCACCTTCAAACTCCCTGCGAATAATTTCTTTGAGACAAGTGCCAGATTGCTTATGCACCTTCCATTTTTGTGTTTCCAACAACAACAACAACAACAACAAAGCCTTATCCCACTAGGTGGGGTCGGCTACATGGATCATACGACGTCATTCCGCTCTATTAGTAACCAAACCTTTCGGTATATTATTCACCAATAGATCTTGCTCTATTAGTTCGCCAAGTGTCCGCCTTGGCCTCCCTCTCCCTCTTTTAATTGGACTCCAGATTATTTGATCTACTCTTCTTACTGGCGCATCTAATGGTTTTCTCTGAACATGACCAAACCATCTCAAACGATTCTCTACCATTTTCTCACTAATAGGAGCCACTCCGACTCGTTCACGTATATGGTCATTCCTAATCTTATCTAATCTTGTATGACCACACATCCATCTCAACATCCTCATTTCGGCTACCCCCACTTTACGTTCATGTTGTCCCTTCATAGCCCAACATTCACTACCATATAACACTGCTGGCCTTATAGCAGTACGATAGAATTTTCCTTTAACTTTATTGGGTACTTTTCTATCCACTACAGAGGCGATTTATTTACTAAGGGGGATGATGGAGAAGTATCGAAGTAGGAGAAGAGACTTACATATGGCTTTCATTGACTTAGAGAAGGCGTATGATCGGGTACCAAGGGATGTACTTTGGAAAGCCTTGCAAAAGAAGAGGGTGAGTGTTGCCTACATTAAGGTAATACAAGATATGTACGATGGGGCATTGACTAGGGTTAGGACACCCGGAGGTGAGACAAATGAATTTCCTATAGGAATTAGCCTACATCAAGGATCAGCTTTAAGCCCGTATCTATTTAACTTAGTTATCGATGCTATAACCGAGAGTATCACAGAGGAAGTACCTAAGTGCATGCTATTTGCGGATGATATAGTACTTTTAGCGGATTCAAGAGAAGAGATTAATACAAAATTGGAAATATGGAGAAATACGTTGGAGTCAAAGGGTTTTCGTTTAAGTAGGAATAAAACAGAATATATGCATAGCAATTTCACAAATAAACAACTTAGAGACGATTTGAAAGTTAGGCTAGGGGAGGATATAATTTCTCAAGTGACAAAGTTTAAATATTTAGGATCAATTGTAAGACAAGATGGTGAGATTGATGACGATATTAATCATAGAATTCAAGCTGGTTGGTGTAAGTGGAGGAAAGCCACTGGAGTTCTTTGTGATAGAAAAGTACCCAATAAAGTTAAAGGAAAATTCTATCGTACTGCTATAAGGCCAGCAGTGTTATATGGTAGTGAATGTTGGGCTATGAAGAGACAACATGAACGTAAAGTGGGGGTAGCCGAAATGAGGATGTTGAGATGGATGTGTGGTCATACAAGATTAGATAAGATTAGGAATGACCATATACGTGAACGAGTCGGAGTGGCTCCTATTAGTGAGAAAATGGTAGAGAATTGTTTGAGATGGTTTGGTCATGTTCAGAGAAGACCATTAGATGCGCCAGTAAGAAGAGTAGATCAAATAATCTGGAGTCCAGTAAGAAGAGTAGATCAAATAATCTGGAGTCCGATTAAAAGAGGGAGAGGAAGGTCAAGGCGGACACTTGGCGAACTAATAGAGCAAGATCTATTGGTGAATAATATACCGAAAGATTTGGTTACTAATAGAGCGGAATGGCGTCGTATGATCCATGTAGCCGACCCCACCTAGTGGGATAAGGCTTTGTTGTTGTTGTTGTTGTTATTCATTATGTCATAATGACCTTTGATGATTGCATACATGATGGTTCCTTTATTTCTTAAAGACTGTCTTATTAACTTGAACTTCATTTTTATTTCATGTCAAAGTTAATATTGCATGACTAGGTAACCAGTTCTCCATCTGAAAAAGAAGAGATAATATAACAAGTTTACTTGTTACTTCTTTAGGCCTATGCTTGAAACAGGAGTAGGATATTCAAGATTTCTGATGCCTGCGTGAAGTAGTACATCAAGGAATTAACTTTCCCTGTTTCTCTTGTTTCTTTAATTATTTCTATAGGCTGCTAACATTGTCTGTTCACTTAACTTTCCTCTAAAGAAAATATCTATTGGCCTTATCATCAACACAAGCCACTTGTATAATTCACAGAGGGGGGCGTTTGGCAATGGAATCAGACTGGAATGAGGGTCTAGTAGTTGGTTCCGCCAAACACGAGAAGGTGGCTTGGTTCCCGAGGTGGAATCGGGCCACCTTTAATAAGTTGGAACAGTTCCAAAGGTGTTATCTTTTTTTTTATTTAACGTTGTTGTTTTTTCTTTTGCCATTTTCTCTTTTTCCCTTTCTTATATAAAATAATTTATGTATTAATCCATAAATATTTATAATAACAGATTAATATAATATTATTTATGACTTATTATTTTATATAAAATTTTAATATTTTATTAAATATAATTTATTAAAAATTATTTTTTATATTTAAATAATATATTTTTTAACATTTTTTCCCTAAAAAATGATTATTTAATACAATTATACTTTATATTTGTAATAACTATTTTTAATTCAAACACCCACTAAAAATTAATCTATCACATCTACTTTTTCCTATCAAATTAATTCCTTGATTCTTCATCATTACATTTCACTCCATCCAAACACACCTCAAACTAATTTGTCAATTATGTTTCACTCATCCAAACACACCATTCAACTATTCAAGGGGATCTTAGGAAGAATTATGTTTCCGTTTCCAAACGCAACCCAAGTATTTGGTTGTATTATGACCTTGTCCCTGCAAATATGCTGTGACCTTTTTTTCTCCATTACTTGGCTTCAAAAGTAGGTACATTAGAGATAAAATCTCAAACTGATCTCTAGAATTCTCTTCATCACGATTTTAATATCTTGTCTTCTGTTGCAGACTTAAATTTTCCTTTTGTTGCCATCTTTTGAAATATTAATTGTTCTGTTTGAAGCAACTTATATGCTCATCACTGTTCAATACTTCCATCCAAAAATGTCTATTTTATGATTTCCAATTTTTTGTTATTGATTCATATAACAGTGAAGAGTTCAATTCTGGATTTGGTTCTCATACACCAATGATTCTTGGCCAAGCAAAAGTTGTTCGATACTATCCCAACTATCAAAGGTTTAATGATAACTTCGATTCAAAATTTTAACTCTAATACTAGTAGAAATGTATATTTAGCTTTGTTTCTTATATGCAGGGCAATAGATCTTGCTAAGAATGTCATGACCAATGTGAAGTACGCATATAATGCAGAGGATAAAGTGATTGATCTCTCTGGAGATGGAAAACTTCCAAAAGTAAGTCCAATTGGCATGCAATCCATATTTTCAGCAGGAAGAACGTTGTCAACATCAGTCATTTGTTCACTGGTCGGCAACACTGTTGCACATGTTTTTTTCCTTGTTGTTCATTTTTTGAAGAACTCCGCCTATGTTTTATAGCCGGTCCCAAGCCCGGATAAAGGAGGAGGATTGTGTTAGGTCCCGATAGCCAGCGTAAAATCCTGTCGAATCTCATGAACATGGATCAATGAATGATCCATGTAGCCGACCCCACCTAGTGGGATAAGGCTTTGTTGTTATTGTTGTTGTTGTTGTTGTTCATTTTTTGAAGATTGGTTATTAATATGTGATCTCTGTGAAGTTCTGGTGTCCATAGCTTCTTAAGTTCCTGAGTGATTTTTTTTGGTGGTTTTCAAGTTCCACAGGCAGCATGTTAAACAATGACATTTCTTAAGATCGACTACATTTTCACCATTTTCTATTTTCTTGTACAGATAATGAATGCAGAATCATGCTCTGATCTCTATGGTATAATTGGGGAGACCTTCTGGGTTGGTACTACCTGTTACAGCACTGCATTTGAGGGTACTACTCGTGTACTCTGTTTCCATAATTGCTTTCACAAATCTTGCATGACTGGAAGACTTTAGTAGGACAGATGACTGGCTTAGCGTTACTAACTGCATTGTTTGGTCCTTCGTGCTTCATAATTTGCAGGAAGCGCCTTGAAGGGACAAGAATTACTCTTCAAAGAATGTAATGTTGCTATCTCCGTCTTTCAAGAAAAACTTTTTAGCTTTTTTCATTCTCATTGTCAATCTGCAGGGATAAAATAGGATTTGACTTTGCCATTAGAACACCATGTACCCCATCTCGATGGGATGAATACAGTGAGGAAATGGCAGCAGCATGGGAGGTATGAAGAAAGTGGAGTATTTTGATTTTCTATAAAGAATTAATAATAGCATTTTGGTCAATCACAGGAGGCCTCCTGGCTTGTGGAAATTAACCTTCCTTTCATATCTTCTGAATAAAATACTAAACATGTAGCATCTTCTGTCTTTCCATTGCGTTTCTTTTTTTCTTTCTAGTGTTAATAGTTTTTGGTTCGTGTGCAGGCCATCTGCAATGTATATTGTGGTGATCTATATGGTTCCAATGATCTTAATATCCTCGACAGTGTGAAGGATGCAATTTTAAGAATGACATATTACTGGTATCTAAAACGCCTAACTTATACTGAAACGGCCACTATTACAATATATATTAAAACACCAAATTTCAAAATTTACAGGTACAATTTCATGCCACTGTCAAGAGGTTCTGCTGTTGTTGGATTCACTGTCTTGTTGGGGCTGTTTCTTGCGGCAAATATGGAGTTGACCTGTAACATCCCGCCTGGCATTCAAGTTGATTGGGATGCCATTCTCTCCCCCAATCCAGATTTGTTTTTGACGTCTGTTAAGCAATGGCTATATCCATCACTCAAGATCAACATGGCTTGGAAGGATTATCCAGATGTATCGTCGACGTTACCCACTACTGGCAGTGTGGTAGCTGCATTGAGTTCTTACGACTGATTTTGAAGTTATTGTGACGATCTAAGGTGGGTTTATCTTTCTTAACTCATGTTCTCGCTCAACATTGGAAAATCAAGTGTATCCTTAAACGGTGCTCCCTTTGCAGGTCAATTTATGACAACTAAAGTATGTAAACTCTGGTAGCCTCCGGACATCAATTTTACGATTTTATCTTTGCATCATTTATAGTTATTCCCCTATGTCTCGGGGAAAGTACTTTTCTAGGGTATTTCATTGTCCATAAATGAAATTATTGTACATTGAGCTCAAAATCAACATTTATATGCACTCCAGAGAAATAAATACACTTGTATGAGTAGGTTTTTGGTGATTTATAGATGAAACAGTAATAATTATTTGTGTTGCAATGTAAATTATCATTTCAGAACTTGCTTAGTTCCTCATGCCAGCAAATTATTTTCCATATCTTGAATTGTTTGGGATTGTTTGACTTGGTTTAAATGCGATGATGTGACTCGATATAGAATAAAGTTTTAGCCATAGTACATTAGTAACGTAATTTTATTTGAGTGCATCATAATTTTCTATGAACGAGCTACAATGTGCATATTAGCGTCAAATATGTCATCGTTTAGTACATATGATTAGAACTTCGACTATATTTTATAACCGGTATCAAGTTTGAATAAGGGAGAAGGGTTGTGTTAGGCTCCGATAGTCAGCGTAAAATCCTATCAAATCTTATAAACATGGATCAACAAATGCGTCGTATGATTCATGTAGTCGACCTTACCTAGTGAGATAAAGCTTTGTTGTTGTTGTTAGTACATATGATTACTGCCATGAAATTGATGTCGCGAAAACTAAATATTATATTGATTTAGTAATTTAAGCGAGCACGCTTCGAGAACGAGAACAAGACTTTTATTACCAAGCGCTAATAATTATAGAACAAAAAAAAAGTAGAGGAGAATTTTTTCTTGCCCCACTTTAGAATTCGGACAAATACATATTATTCTAGATTACTCGTGAAAACATTATAGTGAATCATTAATAGGTCTCCAACAGTGAAATGAAACAAAATGATGTCCGAAACATAATCCGTTCTCCCTCAAAAGAAGGTTCTTTGTTTAATTTTTGTGTGTACTACCCCTAAACACGGAGGATCCCGTCCAATCAGATGAGCCAAAAAACATGAAAACAACAGAAAGGACCTCCATAGAATATATCTGCCAGAGGAATTAAGTAACGGTAAATAGTAACAGAGATTTTAACAATGTCCCAATAAATTTCATGTCCTATTTAATAGAAATAGACGGGGAGACACCGAGGCCACTAGATCACCAGAAGACCAACTACCACCGAGGCCATCAGTCCTCCAACCACTGTCGTCACCTTCTTCGCACCCTCAGCGCCACTCTGCATATTAAACGCAAAAAGAAAAAAAAGAAAGAGTTCAGCAATTTCTCAAATTTTCCATACAATTTTTTCTATAGACAACTGAGAAAAATATTATAAATGGAGCGGGATGGATGAAAGTTGCATAGGTCTCGAGGGAGACCTCTTCTCCTCCATTTCTTTTGTTACAGTTTTGGTACTTTTACATAGGCGGCAATACCAATCCACCAATGCTTAAGTTGGATAGTCTATCTTAGGGCCCTAGGCGCAGATCACGTGAACCCTGCACGGTAACCAACGGCCAGGATCCGCCAGTGCCGACTGCTTTGACCACAAGCACAAGAAACGAAACCCGACAAGAAACTAATAGATATATAAATTTATTATCGAACAAAAAGTTCCGGAACTCGAAAATCACACGGTGTCCGATTTCATGACTCCTACTCCGTTCCGCTCTACGTACGGCTACGACGTACGGCCACCGTATACTCCGCGCCGGGAGCTCATCTAAGCCAACGGCTCAGATTCCAGACGACACGTCCGGAGCTCGCTTCCGGGAGCTGTCATTGTCGTTGAACCGCATACGATAATGGATCATCACCATTGGAGTATTGGTTTACCTCAGCATTTTTGTATGCTTGTGTTTGCTGCACTGCGCCTCCGCAACGAAAGGAAGGAGAGAGGAAGAATATATTTGTGGAGAGATAAAGAGACACTTACGGTATCAGCAGCTCCGACGCCTGGGCCGGGAGCGGCGGCTCCGTTGGACGGTGACGAGGCGCTGGACGATGGAGGGATGCCACCTGCGGGTGACGGGGACGGCGGGGAGCTCTTCTTGCTCTTCGTCGGTTTGGGTGCCGGAGCCGAGGGGACCTCTGTGGGCTGCGGCGGGGCGACGACCGGGGCCGGAGCGGCGGCTACGACGGGTGCCGGGGTCGGAGGAGGCAATGCGGGCGGAGGAGAAGGCGGGGAGCTCACCGGGACGGTTGCTGGGGAAGCGACGGTGGGGGCGGAGGCCGGCGGTAGTGATTTGGCGGGTGGCGCGGCGGTCGGGGCCTTGGAAGGGGTGGCAGTGGGAGGGGAGGAGACGGGGGCGGAGGACTTCGACGGGGCTGCAGCTGGCGATTCAGACGGCGCGGCAACGGAGGAGGAGGTCGGCGGGGCTGCCGTTGGGGCGGTAGCTGAGGACGAAGTCGGCGGCGCCGCCGCAGCAGCGGGGACGGCGGCGTGGGAGGAGGTCGGAGATGCGGCGGGTGACTGGGCAAGGGAGGAGGAGGACATGGCGAGGCAAATCAGCGCGAAGACGAAGGCGGCGTTCCGGTTCATGGCGATCGCCGCCGCCATGCTCGAGTGGTAACGGAGATGGAGCAGCAGGAGGGAAGAGTTGAGTTCGAAGCGGGACGATGGGAGAGAGTAACGTGTCGTGGGGTGGGACGACCTTATAGTAACTGGAGCTTAATGGTCCGTCTACACCCCCCTCCTCCGCCCCAGTCAGCACTCAGCTTACTTGGCGCGTGCGGCGTCGTTCCTACCACTCGGCCCCGCTTTCGCAACCAAATGGTTTTCTTGTTTCCCTGTTGTAGGTTTGTTGGCAAAGCGCGGATCACAATTTAATTGTAGAAGAGATGGAGCGCGGAATGATGCGCTCGATCGAAGCGCGAGAGGAGTTCTGATCACGGTCGGGTTCGGGTCGAGCACGAGCCGGGTCCAATTTTGGTTCACGCGTCCTGCTTTAAGCTTCTGGTTAATTTGGTGACTTGGTGTGAGAAAAATGTCCCGAAATGGTGGTGCCAGGATATTTGTGTTGGAATACGTGCGATGGAGGGGAAGAATAACACAGGGCACATATTTGTGTGTGCCCGTCTTTTCACCTTTGGCCACTCTTTTTCTCTTTTGTTGTCGTCGTCGTCGTCGTCTTTGTTGGGTGATTAAAGCACTCGGCTCAGTCCAACGTGCAGCGTGGTCTCCTATCGCTGATGCCTCGGGCAGGCACTTTGCCTGTGTTCGTCCAGTGGGGGTCACTGGTCAGTTCCAGAAAAATTTGTATTGGGGTTTTGATTTTATATGGGAAACATATTATTCAGGAAAAAAAGTAGATGTTTTTTTCTCAGAAAAAACAAATATTTTTAAGTTAAGACAAATATATATTTATTATTTCAGGAATATATAATATTTGTTACGGAATGGAGAAGAATGAAAATTAAAAAAAATCCCCCTTAAAACATATTTTCATCTAAAAGAAATAAAATCTCATTTAGCTAGTTAAAAATTGAATTTTAATGATGTCGTTGTTGTGATCCTTGTCCCGCAGGCCGCGAGAAACATTTTGAAACTATTTTTCATTTTCAATTATTAGGTCTAATGTTGTAAAATCCGGACCGAACGTCAATTCGAAAAATTTTTCGAGTCAGGTTCAACCGGTTGGACCGGTTAATCCAGAAGATTAGATCGGAAATAATAAAATAATATAAAGATTTATTCAATTAAAGTATTTATGAACATGTATTTATTAATAATTAATATAAATAAAACATATCAAAGTATAATAATATTTGCAACATCTTTTAATAAATAAAAGAATTAAAGAATGGTTCAGATATATATTTATTTTGATATCGAATGTATAAATTAGTATATAATCTCATAACTGATGGATGTAATTATTAATATTATTCCAAACATAGTGCTACCATCTAAATAAAATAAATAAATTTGGTATTATTTTTTATAGAAGAAAAATTGCTTTTTATATTTTTAAAATATGCCAACGAACAAATAAAGTTATTTTAATACAAAACTTTTAAAAATTATATGTCGTGGCCGAGTGGTTAGATGTACAATTTGAACATCTACAGGTCGTAGGTTCAAAACACACCTCTATTTTCTTCAAATTTTTACATGTTGAATCACGGTTTGACAAAATCAAACCGTTCGGTCAAGCGGTTGGACCAGGGTCCGAATTTTACAACACTGATTAGGCCTTGACCTATCTTTGTGCAGGAAAAGAAATATGAAGTTTTCTATTGTTGGTTAGCCTCGTAGTGTCACGCTTCTTTGTATTTGTTACATTATGACCAAAATAAAAAGCTTCCGCTCGCTTGGTATTGGTGCATGTTTTGTTTCTACCTCTCAAGATTCTCAATCTTTTAGTGTACATAAACATTGCTTACTCTCGAGCTCTCCTCCAGCGATGGTGATCGGGATGGCGAGGCAAACGCGAGCGAGAGAGAAAGAGAGATATAGGGAGGGAGGGAGGGAGAGAGGGAGAGGGAGTGGCTGACGAGGTGTGCATGAATCCGACGAGGGTGGATGATTGCGAGGATCCGACGAGGCGAAGACGGTCGATTGAGAGGGATTCAGCGAGGCAAGGTACGCAATACTTCTTTCCTCCCCCTTTCTCTCCAATCAACAATGAGGGTGGCTACAACGACGACAAGGACGATCGATTGCGAGGGATCCGGCATGACGAGGCCGACGATGGTGCTCGACGAGGCAAAATCGAGGATCACGACAGCGAGGGCAGCAGGGGTCGTCGCGCAGCTCTGGATCGAGAGCGAGGGGGATAGAGGGGGAAGGGAGGAGCGACCGGCAAGAGGCATCGAGAGAGAGGGAGGGAGGGAGGGAGGGAGATGATGATCAGTCGCATTTGATCTGATTTGAGCCATCCAATTTGATTCAGGCGGTTCAGATGTCGCTTCACATAGTGCTAAGCGGTCTAATTTGAGCCATCTGATTTGATCTAGGGGATTAAGATGTCGCTTCACATGGTGCGCAGAAGGTGCTCAGCACAATTTTAATATATACATATGCATATATGTGATACAAGTGCGATCACACCATTTAAGCCGTCAGATCCACGTGCAGGGCTAAGATTGGGCACATCCGATTTTTTCATTTCTCCTCCATCATTTTTGTTAGAACACCAATCGTCGATCATTTTTGCCAGCATCTGGTTCACACATGGTGCCCCCCCCTTCTCCCTCTCCATTTCGTCGGAGTACATTCTTCTCAGCGTCTTCACACTGCACGACAGACCACTAATCACGTCATTGGAACTCAAAGGGTGTAAAGGGCTCTAGCTTGCTGTGCAAAAGACATTTCCCCACCCTTGATCGTTGCCATCCGCGTCCATCCTTTGTGGAAGTCGTCGACCATTGCCAGCCGCCGGCACGATCTTGATGCCTCTCTTAGACGGAAGGAAGAAGCTACTCGTCGCCTTGAACACCAATGGTGTAATAACCGACAACCAGACAAAAAAAAAAGAATTTGAGTTCAATTGTGAACAGCCGGTTGGAGATAAAACCTAAAAGCCCAAGTTGAGTTAGACTAGAGAGATAAAATTTTATCTCATAAATTATATTAAAGGGGGATTAGAAGAGGAGGAGGAGTGGAAAAACCCCCTTTTCTCTCCCTTGGAAAAAAAGCCTCACGAGACCTTGCTGAAATTCTAGACGCCGTCAGGCTGCTGGGCATCAACGACCAATCCCTCCTCTCTTTCATCTCAATTGCAAGTCGTGCAGAAATCCACTTGTTCTCCTATCACCTGTCGGGTGTTGTTCTCCTTACGCCCTTGCTGGAATTTTTGCAGAGAGCGGCCGAGAGGAAGAACAGGGAGGAAACAGGGGAGGGCATCGTTAATCAATTTTTCGACGAACCGAGGAACGGATTACCGCGACATGAGGTGGGTGAATCGAAATCACCTTGCATGACCTCTGAATTATCCCAATTCATGCCATAATCGTTATGAAAAGAAAAGAATATGAATAAGGTTCAAGTTATCATTTTTAATTGTTTGATTTCTTGAATTCTATGATTGGTTGATTGTTTGCATGCATAGTTATTTCTGTTTGTTCTATTTCTATATTATTGATTGCTATGATGTAGGATTTAGAGTATGGCGAAAGTACGTTAAGGATCCATGTAATTTTCGGACTGAAACCGGTTGGAACCGACTGCCGTCACGGCCGTGCCACTCTCTGGTACGCCCGTGCCATTATGGTTACGGTGGTTCCATGCCATGTGCACGCCCGTGTCATCACTCGGCAGAACCTAAGTAAAAGGTCGATCGATGCCGGTCGACCGAGCGCTCAATCGGTCATGGCCGCGCCACCCTTTCAGCACGGTCGTGCCATGACTAGCCTAGCCGCACGCAGGATAATCGGTCGATCGACTTAAATCGGTCGACCGATCTCACCTCTGTCACGACCGTGCCCTCTTATGGCACGTCCGTGCCACCTCCTATGTGGAATCGTTATCCAAATCGGAACGGTCGTGCCTCCATGTTGTCACGGCCGTGCTAGGCACAAAATAGCCCTTG
Organism: Pontederia crassipes; assembly: GCA_030549335.1. Taxonomy (NCBI): domain Eukaryota; kingdom Viridiplantae; phylum Streptophyta; class Magnoliopsida; order Commelinales; family Pontederiaceae; genus Pontederia; species Pontederia crassipes. The sequence goes on from CM060191.1 coordinate 57,862,965, forward strand.
ATTTTTCTACCCATCAGCCTTCCCTTATTTTGATATGAACGTTATCGATAGTCTTATGATTCCAACATGAACTCTCTGTCCTGATTTACCTCATACCGATCATATCACCTTCATCATATGATACAAAGAATGATGTTACTAAAAGTGATTAATAAGTTCAGGTGAAAGATTAACGATGGGTTGCCAGTCCAAGCCAAGTGCATCAAGATAAAGGTCGCTCCCTTGATCATGGTTTGATCACCCATTGACCCGCACAAGACCGTATCATTTGCTCGGCATACCCTAAGAATTAAAGACACCTAAAGTCACCCTGATTTTAATAATAATAATTCAAGACCAAGAAGCATGTTCAAGTCAAGACAAGTATACCATGATTCCATGTTTACTAAGCATTATTGATTCTCATGATTCATGTTCTATTCTGATTGTTATTCTTATTAGATCTATACATGTATCCTTTCACGTTCAAGTTAAGCACGATTATTTATCGCTGATTATTATATTCATGTCATGCATTGTATATCATGTGGTTCCCCACTAGGCTGTAAAGCTTACGGGAGGACCTCCTCCTCTATGTCTGATTTTCACAGGACCAGGTCAGTGACGTGGTGGAGTAGGCGTGTGGTGATGAAGCTCTGGCGATAGGACAACACATGAACTAAAGAGTTTTTAGAGTGTTTATTAGTTTTCATTTACCTTCCGCATTTTAGAATCATGATGTAAAACTTATTTTATTTCCTAGTAATGATATAGTCACTTTTAGACTTCCGCAAATTAAACTTATCATTTTCCTTATTTTCTTTATTAGTCTTTCTTCCGCTGACATGTCTCGGTTCTTGACGGAGATACGATCAATATTATGGTCAAAGTCATAGCACGCTGTAGCGTCTCCAGAATGGTCTTCGTCACGTGGCGGGAGTCGATTTGGGGGCATTACAAATGGTGTCTTGCGTGAGGAGGAAGGAAGGACCGGCGGCAATGTCCCATGTGATCTCCTCTGTGCTTCTTGGCATCTCTTCCAATCACGACATCATTCAATGGGCCCTCTCCTTCTCTTCATGGTTACCTCCTTCTCATCATCGCCCACCGCCATACTGACCGCTCCATGTCTGTGTCGGAGCGTCGCATGCCCCCTTGTCGTGGTCCGCTCCCTCGATCCAAACAGGCATCGCCGACTGCTCCATGCCTATGCCGAAGTGTTGCGTGGCCCCCTTGTCATCGTCCGCTCCCCTGATCCACACACGAGCATCATCGACCACTCCACTCGTTCACTCCCCCTGATCCACACATAGGCATAGTGATGAACCGACAGCTTTCTTGTGAACCTTACGCATCTTATCTCAGCTCTCCATGCAATATGTGTGCATATCCGACGGCTTAAATGGTGTGATTGCATATACACCCATGTGTGTGTGTGTGTGTGTGGCAAAAAGGAGTATGGGTATACTACACCTCCATAATGTTGTAACTTACATTCTTATCTTAGTCGTTCGTCTAGCATTCCATAAATGCACATGATGTTGTCCCCGTACTTCGAAGTTCTTCCTATAGTCCAAAGAGAGAAGCAAGGCTAGAGCCCGAGCCTCCGTCCACAGCAATGAAGACGAAGGAATCCTTGGAGGCCAGTGCAATTGTTCGTGAGCTTCCTACGTTCAAGGCAGAGATTAACAATTTTTTATTGGCTCAAGATCAACGAAGACATCATGATGGACGTGCTTGCCAGCACTAATCTTGCTGAAGAACGAGTTGGATGTGGTCCTCCTCCACCGTTGTCTCCGACAAAATAGCGAGGGCTCCTAGAATGCCTAATGTGTCACCATCGCCGGAGGTTGCTCAGGAATGTCAAATATGACAGAATCCATGACCAGGGAACGTCTTCAATTTCATTATTTAGTCCACCTCTTGTTGGCTTTTAGGGATTATATTGTGCTCTTTTTTACTTTTTGAGTTATGTGAGTTTTTTTAAAAGCAAAGTAAGATTAGAGAATGAGAGAGGAAATTTCTTGTTCAAAAAGATGAAACGAGAGAGACGATGGATTGAGGGGGAAACAGAGTTTCCTATAAAAAAATGAAACCAAAGAGATAGGAGAGAGAAATGACAGAAGAAACGAGAGAGAAGAAGAGCGATTGGGGAATGAGAGAGATATAATGGGTTGTTTGGTGTATTGACAAAGTCGAAATTGGGGCATTCTTCTTGTGCATGCATCCAAACATTGCAAGAACAAGAACAAAGAGGAGACAACTAATTTATTCTTGTTGGCCACTAATTTTACATTAGATGTTGAAAAAGTGAGGGCAAATGTATTTCTATTGGAACTTGTTTGCTCCACTTTTTTTTTAAAAAAATAAATAAGAAAGTAATTAATTAGTATATTATTATTTAGTGATAAATATATATATATATTAAAAATTTTCTAAGGATATTATACATTTTTATTTTATTTTTGTAATAAATTATTTCTTTAACTTTGAATTAGCATAATAATATAATAATTAATTAATTAGTATGCTAATTTAATGGCATATATGTACTTATTAATATATTATATAAAAATGGTCTAAGTATGATAAATAAGACAATTGTAATTAAAATTTACTATTATATAATCATCCTATTTTTATTTATAGTTATTAATTTTGTTCTTATTTTAACCAAATATCTTCTAATTCCAATGATCAACATTATTATTTTTACACACACTAATTCTATTCTAAGGACACCAAATTCTCCAACCAAATGGCCCCGTAGAATGTTTGCTCTGCAAAAAGAAAAACAATATGACAAGACTTTCTCCGACAGCTAGTCTCCTGAAGGAGGATTTTGGGGTTATTCCATGATATTCAAGAAAGAAGAAAAACCAGTATTTTTAAAACCAGATCGGACCGACCGGTTTAATCGTGAACCGACCATCGGTCCCGTCCGATTTAGTACTAAAAACCGTATTGTCAAAAAACCAAATTGAACCGGGTCAATCCACCCAAAATCGGGTTGAACCGAAAAATTAGTTAAATTCAGTTTTTTTTCAAAAAGAATAAAAAATGTTAAAATAATGGAAAACAAATAGAAAAAAGAAAGTATATTATAGTATTAATGATGGAAGAATATGAAGAGGAGAAAAATAAGGGATTAGATTTGATAGAATGAATGTAAAAAAGATATTAGTAATAACGAAGTTACATTTGAATTTGAAAATAAAAGATAAAAAAGTAATAATAAAGTCAAATTTAAATAAAGGAAAAAATTGTCGTAAGATGATAAAATTTAATTTATATTAAAAATTGAAACATGAATAATATAATAAATTTGATAGGATGATCGTGAAAAAGGAAATAGATAATACTAACACAAGGGAAAATAGTATAAAGAAAGATTCAAATAAAGTTATTCATGAAATTAACTAATAAATATTTAAAAATATAAAAATAATTTTCTACTATTTGATTTTCAAATGATGATAATATGTTTTTTATTTTATTACTTATTACCTTTTATACTTTAATTTATAATATATTTTCTTGAAGTAATACAAATAATATTATTTTAATAAAAATCCGATTCAATTCAGTCGAACCCGGTTGAACCGATCGAATCACGATCCAGTTGGCCGACCGATTCGATCACCGGTCCGATTTTAAAAATATTGAGAAAAACTGAAAAGATTGGATAAATATGGATCGTTCTCAAAAAAATTTTGCTGTAGATTCAGCATATATCAGGAGCTGTATACTGAGCGAAAAACTTAAATTTGGCAAAATTGAGTTTTAACTTGAGGCTATTAAGATAATTTGGTTAATCAATTATGCAACCAATCCTGGCTTATTGGAAAAGGCAAAAATAAAGTCTCCAGAATTCTTCATTTTAAATAAAATGTGATTTTAAAGGTATATTATACACGCCATTTACACGACTCAGATCCAGCGTAAGTACCAATGTATTTGTTTATATGAGAATGAAAACGCGTTTAAATCATTCAAATTCCACCCATGGGAACCAAAATCCTCGGAATTGTGTTGAACTGATGAAAACGTTTTCCATAACGTCAACAACACTAAGACAGGTTTATCTTTTAATATTCATCATTATATATTAACCAAACAATTACTCTGTAGTTATCGTATATATATATTCTGAAGTCATTTCTATAAATTAAAAAACGCTTATTGTCCGCTCTGGGCCTCGGCCCGCACGCAAAACCGCGTCACCTGATATCAGAGTAGCGCAGCGGCTCACCTCTATACTCATACTGTCTGCTCTGCCCCCATCCTGGGCTCACGGTTTTCTAACGCGGTATACCTGATGAAGGACATGTTCCCATATATACCCAGTATTTCTCCCGTGACTTATGCATGTGGGACTAATACAAGGCATGCCCCATGCATCCTTCCCCCATAGGGGACTCAACGCTCTCGTTGAGTGATCGCACCCCACCATGCACAGAGGCTCACGCGGAGTGGCTCTGATACCATATGTAACATTTTTCACCAGCGTGTGATATTGTCCGCTCCGGGCCTCGGCCCGCACGGTTTTCTCAAAATGCGTCACCTGATATCAGAGTAGCGTAGCGGCTCACATTTATACTCAGCGTGATACTATCCGCTATGCCCTTACCATGGGCTCACGGTTTTCTAACGCGTCACACCTGATGAAGGATATGTTCCCATATATACTCAGCATCTCTCCCGTGACTTATGCATGCGGGACTAATTCAAGACATGCCTCATGCATCCTTTCTCCCTTAGGAGACTCAATGCCCTCGTTGAGTGCTCACGCGGAGTGGCTCTGATACTATATGTAACATTTTCCATCAGCGTGTGATATTGTTCGCTCTGGACCTTGGCCCGTACGATTTTACTAAAACGTGTCACACCTAGTGAAGGACATATTCCCATATATACCCAGCATTTTTCCCGTGACTTATGCATGTTGGACTAATCCAAGGCATGCCCCATGCATCCTTTTCCCCTTAGGGGACTCAACGCCCTCGTTGAGTGATCGCACTCCACCATGCACAGAGGCTCACGCGGAGTGGTTCTGATACCATATGTAACATTCTCCGCCAGCGTGTGATATTGTCCGCTCTGGACCTCGGCCCGCACGATTTTATCAAAACGCGTCACACCTGGTGAAGGACATATTCCCATATATACCCAGCATCTCTCTCGTGACTTATGCATGTGAGACTAATCTAAGGCATGCCCCTACAATCGTTTATTTGGAAACGCAGTTCTGATTAAATAAATAAATAAAACGCTGTTATAAAAGAGTAAAGATTGGGCTTTCCCTGCAGAATTGGACCGGGTTCTATGTCTCAGCCCATCTCGAATCACGCACCTGACCGCTGCTTAAATTACAAATGTACCCTCCCCGAACTACTAAATCCACTCCATTTCAAAATACAAAACCCTAAACCCTGCCATTTTCTTGCTCCGCTCAACTTTATCCATTTGCTCTCTTCTCGCCTTAGCTTTCCGGACACCTCCTGGTAATCCTCGACCATGGCGGCGACCGTGTCCGCAGTGGGCTGCCGCTTCTTCACCGGATTCGTCGCATCCAGCGATTCACACCTTTTCGGAGGCCGCCGCATCGCTGCTCAGCCTCCGCCACCGCACGTCCGGCTCCCTCTTCGGTCACCCTCGCCGGCGTGGTCCGTGCGCGCGGAAGCTCCTTCGGAGGCCGCGCTCGGAGCCGAGAAGGCGGCGGGGAAGAGGCCGCTGCGGGGAATCACCAAGCCCCGACTGGTGTCCCCGGCTATGCAGGCCCTCGTTGGCGTCCCGGAGATCCCCCGTACGCAGGCTCTAAAGCTCATCTGGGCACACATCAAGGAAAAGAACCTCCAGGTCTGGCCTCGGCTCGCGTGCTCTCTGTTCCCCTAAAAAGGGGTTCGGTTTTAGGCTTCTGGCTGTAAAATTTTAATGATCAAACAACATGATTTTTTTATTAATTTCCAGCATTTTAAAAAGGTATGTAAAAAACAACGCTATCAAATGAAAGAAAAAAGAATAAAGAAGCAACCGAGCTTTGTCAAACTGAATGCTGGAAATATCAACAAAAGATATATGTGAAGTGATATCTACCAATTTAGTAATGCGCTACTTCACATAAAATTATTACCTGGGAGAGGCATCACTTTGTTGGCATCATTAACCTCCCTTGTTTGTCTCATGTTTTGATGGAATTTTGCTAGAGTGTTTGTTGTTACTTTCACTACTTCTGGTTACAATGGGCACATGATATGTCATTCCTGGAAGCACATAATTCCTATATTTAGTCAAACATTTTTTCCTGCCTGCGCTATGCTGCATCCCTTAGTTGCTGTTGCAGAGCATTTGATCCTAGAGACATTTCTGTTAGTTGTCATTATCATGGGTTGGAAATTGATTTTGGGCTTGTATGTCACTTTGCACCTTCTGCTTCCTTTAGGGTGTGTTTGGATAGGGAAAGGTAGGGAAGGAAGGAAAAAGATGTTAACAAGAGGGAGGGTAAAACCATTTACTATTTTACTTCCTTTTAACTCCAATTTGGAATTGAATTGATTAAGCTAAGGAAAAAGTGGGTAATGAGTTGGAGTGTAATTGAGGGTAAAATCATTTATTCTAACACCCAAGGATAGTGACCAAGGATACCAATGGACAATTGGACAAAAGACGAAGGAGCATGAGCTCATATGTAGCTACATCTTTGTTTATAAGGAGGTTTTAAATCCAAAGCTGGGGTGTTGCAAAATGGTATTAAAGCCTATCTTTCATGCGAACTTACGGGCCAAACGGGCCACTCAATGAGGATATTGAGCCCCTAATGAAGGAAAAATGTAATGACCTAAGGTTAATCATCAAGTGTAGAAAAGAATAGACCTACATGAGCCCAAAGTGGACTATATCTTGATGGGTGGTACAGGATGTGTATCTTTATTGGCCCATCAATATATCATTTGCTTTGGGTCCTGCTGACTTGGGTTTAAACCCTTCTTTACAGGCATTCAATAAGATATTGCCCACTTTGATCCCTTGACCTGCATAGGTTTAAAACCTTTCTTTATAGGGGAAGGAGGTAGTTATATATAAGGCCATAATCACGTTCGTATTTTGTACACAGTTTAAGTTTGCGCGCAATTTTAACTCCGCTACTATTTGTACCACTCATAGCCCATCAAGAATGGATTTAAAACACTTCTTTATAGTGGATTACATATTAAACCCATAAAGATTTTTGTGTATGTGGGACTATTGATATCTTTAGTTATTAATCCCAGCTTATTACATGTACTTTTATTTTAACTCCAATTTCAGATGAATTGTTTGTTACATATACGGTGGGGTATGGAGGTTAATTTTTTCCCTTATCAGGAAGCTAAGACACCTTCAAGATTTTATCATTTTGTTTGTTGTCCTTTTTTGTATAAATCAAATTATCTTATTATGTGGAACTCGCTTTGATTCTGCAATACTTTTTGCAATGTGAATGTTATGCTGTATTTAAACTATTCTCTAAGTGTAATAACGTTCTTCACAACAAATTGGGAATTCTCTGTTGTAATAATTTCTTGCAGGATCCTGAAGACAAGAAGATAATTGTTTGTGACGAGAAGCTGAAGAACTTGTTTGGTGGGAGAGAGCGTGTTGGGTTTCTTGAGATCTCAGGGTTGCTAAATCCTCACTTTGCCAAGTGAAAGCTTTCGTGGACCAAGTACTTTGTACATGTTTTAACTGTAGCCACTCTGGTAGTGATTTTTAGCATCTAGCATAGTTTGCCTGATCTTCACTGTTGATATTTTGCCTTGTACCCGCTATGCAACTAAGATCATGTTTGCTCTTCTGTCACACGTACATGATCTGAATGGGTGTTTTGGACGGGAACCAATCATTTCATGTCTGCTGTGCATCAGACCACCTTCCTGTCACAAGAATACTTTGGCCATTCTCAATTATCTGCTCTATGGTTTACCTGAATCTTACTCCTCGTTTAAGGTATTCATGAAGATGTGATTTAAATGTCACATCTTAAGAACTTTTGCCAGTTCGAGTTTTGATTATTCGTGCGAGCCACTTGACTCCAATGTTTCCCGGAATTGGAGTTGCTGTATGCTCGTTTATTTGCTTTAGTGGCATCATGTTGTCATTCTACCTAGTTTGATTTGCAGGTTTCCACTCAGAACACTGGATCCACATCGATCACGCAACTTGGCGTTGCAATTTGAGCAGACATCATCCAATTGATGTACAATAGGGGCGGTCCACTTGCGTGATTGAATCTTCGTTCCGCAATAGGTGTTGAACTACGCCTCAAGTTACAGTGCTGACTGCTGAGGGCACACACGCGGATGCGAGGATGGAGAGAACATGTTCCGGTCCTCTAGCTCTGAAGTCACAGCGCATCATTTGCTTATATTGGGATCAAGAAAAGTTACGGTCATATGATGACGACTTTAAATTAAAACTTGGGTTATTAACTTTCCGCGTTGTCCAGCTCAGTTTAAGAGAAATTAAACAAGATAGTATGCTTGGTATTAAGTAATTTTGAATTTAAATTCTTAACGCATTATAGGTAGAAAAACGCCCCATAAAAATTATTAATTCAGAGAACATCTCTAGTCATCAAGTGCAAAATGTTTGAAATGGGCCCAGCTGCATTCAGTACATTTCCATCTCAAACAATTAACAGTTTATTTCCAAAAAAAAAAAAGAATATACTATGAAATTTACCATAGGCAATCCAGATAATCTGCATTATATCCGATGGGAGCCTGCAGGGCAACAATGTAGCTGTTCCCTAATCAGTTAATATTAGTTTCTTGGGAGTAGGGACCCAGGAAATCTTAGTATTCCTCACTGTTTAATTCTAGATTGCCTTTGGCTCCCATCATCCTTCAAGTCGGGAGGAAAAAAATGCAAAAAAATGACAAGTGCTGCTCGTTATCAATGTTGATGGCCCCAATTGCATCATCCTGAAGAGGTTTCTGCAAGTTTTATAAGCCTCCAGATTTCCCGTCATTAACATTCTAGGCATAAGAGATAAGCACGGTACGATAAACATGCAGTGTATACTGAATTAAAAGAGAGCACGGGTAATGAATGAGATGGGAAGTTCAGAATCCCCCACCCCACGCCCTTTGCTGTAATGATGTACTCACACTTCTTGCAGCCAAGGGGAAGCACGGCAAGGGCCCATACATTTAACACCATGCCCAGACCTTGCAGAGCTAAAAGATTACTCCGCACAGACAAACTTGCTCCACCTCCTATCATGGATCGTTCAGCACCTCTTCCAACACAAGCCATAAAATAATCATTACCATTCAAGAAGAAACAAACATCCACGGAGTTACACATGACGATGGAAATGTCCACACTTGACAGGACGAGGTAAAGCGAAGAATGGATGCAGCCACTAATACCACACATAACAGGAAACTTGGAAGCTCCCAACCTTCCCCTGCTTCAAATGTAACCTTCCAGCAAGCCAACGAAAACACAGATATTATCAGTCTTGAATACCATCTCAACAATGTCAAGCTGGCAGCCAAGTCCCTTGCATTAAAAAGTGAGAATGAGTATGAGTTTAAATGCTTCAACACCGCCATGATCCTTTTTCGGCATGGTGAGATAGCATCCGGAAAAAAAGAGAGAAACCCCCTTCCATCCCATGGATAATCTAGATTAAACTAGTTAATGTACTAAGAATTCTGGATTCAGACTACAAAGGATTCAGTAAGGTCTTCAGGAAGAAGACCCATGAACAGTTATGCTCCTATCTACAGGGGATCGCTCATTCAGAAATCTGCAAATCCCCTTTATATTTCCTACTATAATTTATATTCCAATGTGAGTCAGCTGGTAAAGTAAGTGACAGTTTAAACACTCCAATTTTTCTCCACCATTATGAGGCCTTAGCCATTAGATCTCCACTCTCCACAGAATATTGTTATCATGGGTGGTTTGTGGCTTCTCGAGAGCTGCAACCTTAGCCCGATTACTAATAGTTGTGACATTATTTCTGCCCTCTCCATGAGATAGCTCACAAGCTTCACTGATTGACCTACATTTTATATCAGCTGGAGGGATGAAACAATCCATAGAGAGACCAGGGACATTAAACGCCACCTCTTCAATAGTCCAGGTCTCCTCCATCCTGGACTTACTATGACTCATAGCAACTTCACCAAACCGGAAAAGGGTTACAATCGAACGCCCCGAATGAGCAACCATCAAGCCCTCCACCAGGCGATAGTCATGAATAAAGGAGTTGATTGTGGTCTCCCAATACACAGCATCACCACTGTCACTCGACTGAATTCGGGTCAGATGGGAGTCCTCCATGTGGACGAGAAGGCCAGTTCTTTGGCTGAAGTAGCCAAACAAGACATGCCTGATGATCTCAGCAGAGCCTTCACTCCTAGCCTTCAGGGTCTGATGGTCTGCACATAGTTTCAGGATAAAGCAATCCTCTCCATCCATGTTCTTCTCCCCAATGCACTGTGCATTTGCAAACATGCTTGCCGTAGTCAATGGATCTAGACCCTACAAAACTTACCAAATTCAATCAATTTTTTCCACGGGAAGTAAAAGGTCGCTTACCAAATTCAATCAGTTTTTTCCCACGGGAAGTAAATAGGCTTTACTTCACAAGGATGCTCGAGCATCCATGTCAAGCCAATTCTTTAGATTCAGTGCCTAAGTACCTGAAGGGCTCGTCGGAGGGGTCAAACTGGGCCTTTAGCAGCATGAGAACCCAGCCATGGAGTATGGCGCCAAACCAGCTTGCCATTGCAACCAGCATGGACCTTGCTTCCACCAACTGCAAGCTCCACATACCACATTTCAGGTGCCATCTGCCAGAGCACGAAGCTGCCAGATTCTGCATCTGTGGACGTATGGCGGTTCTTTATTATCCTAGTTGCAGTCTCAAACTGGGCTGCCACCATTCTAAGCTTCCCTGTCGCATGTGAATTGCGAATGGAGCGAAGCAATTTCAGGCCTCCTGAAGCTGCTATGTACTGCTGAAGAATGTATTGAGCCGAAGAAGTTTCCTGTCACAAGATGGACGGAGTAAATTATCACCCATAGGGGAGCAGACAAAGTACAGATCTTGCACTTGCAATCAGATTACATGTCCAAGACGATTAGCAAGCAGTTCACAGTGCATGCATCTCATTTTCAACTTATATAAAAAAACTATGGATGAATCTCTCTACTTGGAGACTTTGAGTGGAGAATGGAGTCCACTTAAGGTGATAGCAAATAATTACGTAAAAAAAGACACCAGAACAGCTAGTTTTATCAATTAGACTAGTCCTAAAAATCATAACAAATGCCTAAAAATTGAAGAAACCGCGAAAGAAATCAAGGCACCAGAAATAGTTTAGTACACTCACAATAGGAGTATCCTTGATGCTGAGATGAGGAAATGGTTCAGCGGAGCACACATGGAAAGGCGCCAGCGGCGCTCCCATGACCCCGAGGAGCAGCCGGATGTCCGAGCGGCGACAGGAAGAGGCGGCGGCGGCGGCGGCGGCAAAGGCATTACCGGACAACGACGGAGCCCTCGTGAGAGGTCCCGTCATCCACTGCCCCCACCGCCGCTCCCTCCGAGAGTCCCAGCCGCTGCCGGCATCCTCCTCCCCGCCTTCCGGCCCCTCCATGAGCGGCGCGAGGCTTCCGGATCTCGGCAACGCCAAATCCCCCGCCATTTGATGTTTCTGGTGCTGGTGCTGATGTCCCCGCCACCACCTCCTCGGCGGCAGCTGGAACTCCGACATGGAAGATGCCGCCGTGTTCCTCCGCGGGCTCTCCGACCTGGACCTGGACCTGGACCTACCCGGCGACAGCCCTCTGACCACCTCCTCCTTCAGCGCCGAGAAGAACCCTTGCTTCCTCTCCATCCTCCCCCTCCCCGTCTCTCCTCCTTCCACCCCAAACCCCAGCCTCCAAACTGCGAACCCTAAAATAGAGAGAACGGCGGAAACCCGAGCAGAGGATGAAGAAGCCGAAGGCTGTTTTGTGATAGATTTTGCTCACAAATGTACTATCGGCAAATTCTTCGGCCGCCGGAGGTAGAGAAGGAAGGGACTAAAATGCGATACATTAATCTTCCGGAGGACCTCCGGTGAAGTGAAAGGGGAGACAGAGAGAGAGAAAGAGAGTGAGAGAGAGAGAGAGCTCTTTGTGGAGGCAGAGTTGGGAGTAGCAGAAGAAATATATAGATATCTTTAAAAAAGGAGGGGAAGGAGGAGGCGCACGCCGGGAATAAAACTAAAAGTGAGGGGTCGAACAGTAAAAATGGCAACAAAAGCTACAAAGGCGTCGTAACAGAAAAAAAAAGACAAAACGACAGGAACTGGGCCGCCGCAATATAACGCCGCGTGGTTGCGTCACCATGATACAAAGTCACCTCCTAATACACTCTCGGCGTTCGCCAGTTCAATTGGGTGGTTTCCGTGTGCGGTAGGGATACAAGGAGGTGGCTGCACGCGAGATGACGGCGCGCCGTTAACAATGGTTTGGCGGTTATGGACTCGCGCCGCTCGAATGCCGTGGACGGAAGGAGGCGTCGTCCTCCGCACGTGACCGCGGGAAATGAAGGATTAATGTCGTCTTTGATAAAGAACGATTTCAATATCTCGATGTATACATTAAATGATGGATTTCCATTTCTTCTTTCTTCTACCTCCAATTAAATGTTCGCTTTTCCTATTTAATCTTCTTATTTGCGTTCCTGAAACTTTAATGTCACTCTCTCTATACTGTTTTATCTTCATGTTAAATAATATTTTACATATCATCAAAATTTATACAGTCAAAATAAATAAATTAAAATAGCTTAAGATAAGTGACATTGAAATTTTTTAGGAGTGACATTAAGAAAACTCTTTCAAATTTTTTAGGCTTAATAATAATAATAATAATAATAATAATAATAATAATAATAATAATAATAATAATAATAATAATAATAATAATAATAATAATAATAATAATAATAATAATAATAATAATAATAATAATAATAATAATAATAATAGATGAAGTTGTCGTTAGCACATCAATATTGGGAAGCAAGTGGAAGCAAGTCCTCCATCCCTATCGACAATTAAATGATGGTTTAATAGTAATCATGTCATCAAATTTGATTTGATATGTTTCATTTCAAGGTGTAACCGATCAATATTTTGCAAGATGAGGCATTATGACCATTTTATTTTGTTTATAATAACAAAAGTTTTATTTTATTAGATAGAAGATAAACAACTTAGCAAATAGTTTTTGTTTATATTTTACATAAAAACTGGAAGAGGACAAAAAAAAAAAAAGAAGAAGAAATAGCAAAGCGGATAGGCGCGGTTCGGAGTCTCAATCGCGACATTGATTAGGTGCATGTGGGGCGCTCGTTCTGGGGTCGATGGGGGAGGAACTGAAGCGAGTGGTGGGTGCATGCGACTCCCTAACAACTGAATGAGCTGCACTAGAAACCAAAAAACAATTTTAATACTTGCGACTCAACTTGAAAAATACAAAATCCCACTCAATCCAATTTTGTGGAGACAACCACCTCCTACCATGTTTTTTTCTTAGCCATGAGAGAGGGAGAGATGTTTTTTTTACGATTTTTATCCTACTCAATTTCCTCCACAAAGTTTATTATTATTCTGTACATAGAATAAACATCAAAATAATTTAATGTTATCGAAAATATAATCAAACACAATGGGGTCGTGTGGTTGCGAAACCGGACGGAACCACGATCTTATTTCGTCCAGTTCCGTCAAATACCGCTCCAAAATTAGATTTTAGAACGGGAACAAGATTGGTGGAACTTGTGTCACGTGATCCTAGTTTCACCACTCAGGTGGGTGGAATCGGATGCTGCCATTTTTTTTTACTTTTGACCTTGACGCGATCTTTTTCCTTTTTTTTCAAAATTCACTTTCTTTTTTTCTTTTTCTATTCTCTCACACAATATCTTCACTAAAAAAAATTTAATAAATATAAAATAATTTTAATAAGCGGTTAATATAATATTATTTATTACCTATTTTTCATTAAAAAATTTGATATTTCATTAAATATAATTAATTTAAAAAATGATTTTTTATATTTAAATAAATATAATTTTTGACATAAATTTTCCCATAAATTTTTTTTATTTTACAATTTTATTTTAATTAATAATAAAATTATACTTTATTTTTAATTCAAAACTCATCCAAAATTTATCAATTACATCTACTTTTTCCTATCATATCAACCACCTTATTCATCATCATCATATTCCACTCCAACCAAATACACCCCAAATTAATATGTCAATTCAATTATATACTGAGAATTTAAGAGAAATCGTAATTCCATTTCCAAACGACCCCAATGAGAATAAGAGTAAGTTAATCAAATTTCATTTTTGATAAAGAAACCACTGCATATAATTTAATTTGAAATATATATATATATTCTTCTAAAATAGCAGAGCGGAGATATTCTACATTTTTTTATTGTTTTCACTATTTTTTATTTTTCATTATTTAACCATATAATAATAATAATAATAATAATAATAATAATAATAATAATAATAAATGTAAATTATGTATAATAAAATAAATTAATTATAAAAATATGAAAGTTATTCCTATTCAACTAAACAAGAGGTAGAATAAGGATATAATTAGAATATTATATTCTTTAGAATAAATTTTGTTATTTTTTTAAAAATATTCTCTAACCAAACAGCCTAAGATTTTGTATATCTACCAAAATAAAACAATTCATAAAATTGTACTCAAAATTTAATTATTTATGGTAGTAATCTTTCGTCGCTATAATTAATAATTGATATCTAGAAGATGCATACACGACCTTAAACCATCGTAAGGAGTTAATGGACATCACACCTTCCCAAATTTAGCTCCCAAATATCAAGAAACGTAAAAAAAAAAGGTTGTAGAGTGGGGAGGCCTCTACATAATTGATGAATCCTGGGGGAATAATAACTATGGAGCATAGCACACAACATATATGCATCTGCATGGTGCATGGTTGATGGTCCATCCATCTTCGCCAGACGTGTGCTTTTCGAATACATGATCTAATTCAACTTTCAATGTTGATTTTTTTTTTCACACTTAGTCATTCTAGTCATCAGTGGCCTACCTGGCACAAAGATATTTCTAGACTAATTCTGTCTTATATTAAACTTTATGTATTTAATTTCCTGCATATTTCATTCGTTAACAGAAACAAGTCTGTCATGCAAAGTGTGCTGAAAGGGTCTGTAGTCCCCTGACATTTGTAGTTTGGATGTAAAGATGAAATTTCGGGCTGGCCGCACGGTCCGGCACGCCTAAAATTCATGCTGACTTGGCCCGGCACGAACACGACCCGCGCACGAAAAAATGGGCTGTGTCGTGTCATACCGTGTCGGGTCGGCCATCCGCACTGTTGGCACGACACGACACGGGCACGGTGAACACGGACCCGGCACGACACGGCCCGTTTTGACACGGGTTATTTTTTCAACGTTCAAACACGAACCGTGTAATACAAGCACGGTCCGCGTACTTCGCTGATGGGACACATCGAATGCCGTATTTGTACTTCAACATGGACCGTGTGTGTCATAACACGGTCTGTGTTAAGAAGAGGACAACGATCGATCAAACACAACCCTATTTTTTTAAACGAGATTCGTGATTTGATAACACAAACACGGATGCGCGACTGTGTGGTAAAAAAGTTCAACACGGACCGTGTTAGTTTCAACACGGGCCGTGTTAGAGTATTTTTATTCCATTCATTCGCCTATAAAAGACACGTCCGATTTCATTGGTTCTCCACACCTCCATTCGAAAATTCCTCTACTTTCATTCTTTCAAGTCTTCCAATCTTTCATAGTGCTTTTTGTAACTCTCTCTGCCTCTCTCACACTGAGTGACTCAGTCGTTCTGCATTTTTCTTCTCTCCATTCGTGCTCTGCTATCAAACTCTTTCAATTTTAATTTATATTTATATTATAATATTTATTTAGTAGTATTTTTATATTATTATTCACTCTTAATTTCTTATATATAACTGCATAATGGACCCGCGAGATCCCTTTCGTCTATATGGTGATTTTGCTGCTTATTCACCTTATGGACCACTACCTACATATCCATATGGTACACCATATAATACTAATAGTAGTGGTGATTCTAATTCCTTTATCAGCACAACTAAGTGACGATTCATTGGGTTATATGGAAACTGTGGCGCCATCAACTAACTGTCCAATTACTCCAATATGTTAATCTTCCTGACATTCCTAATCTTAATATTGCTTCAAGTTCTGCAGGTTCCGAAGGAGATTGTGCAACTGCGACAGCGACACCTCCAGGTCCGTCAAGCTAAGATGCTCCCGCGCAATGTGAGATAATAGGTAAAAAAAGAAGAACATCAAGGTTAACTAGTGAAGTTTGAAATTATTTTGAAAAAAATTATAGATGAAAATGATAAAAAAAAAGATAAAGCTATTTGTAAAATTTACAAGGCTAGTTATGCTGCCGCCTCTTCTTCGGGCACAGGTAGTTTAAAGCGACATTTAGAATCACATCCTATAACTACTAGGGAACAATTTTTAGCGGGTCAATTACCGCAATAGACTCAACTAGTTGCGCCCGGTCGTGGTACCACCATGAGCTCTTTATTTGCTTATAATCAAGAAAATATGCGTGAAGGTTTAGCAAGATATGTTATACATGCAGAAATGTCTTACACATTTGCTAAAGATGAAAAATTTTTATATTATCAACAAAATTATGTACAAGGTGCCTTTCGAAATGTTAATAGAAAAACTGTTAAAGAAGATTCGATTAAATTATATCGTAAGAAGAAAAATGAACTAATTAATTATTTTTTAGATTCTAAATTCATGTATAGTTTGACTAGTGACATATGGATTTCTTTAAATGGTGATGGTTTCTTATGTGTTACAATTCATTGGATTGATACAAATCGGGTAGTGCAAAAAAGAATTATTGCGTTTAAAGAAATTGAGCATCCTCATAATGGTTTGCAAATTGCTAACGTGATAGAAAAAGTAATTAACGAATATGGTCTTAAAGAGAAATTTTTATGTCTTACTCTTGACAATGCAAGTGCTAATAATTCCGCTGCACAATTTTTAATTCAAAGATTAAATCCTCCTTTAAATGGAATTCTTTTTCATCAAAGATGTGCATATCATATTATTAATTTGTGTGTTAAAAAAGGATTAAAGGTAGTTGTTAGAGTACTTGAAACTCTTAGAGTAGTTATTGTAAATCTCCATCACTCTGGACCTAGGAGACAAACATTTAAAGAAATTTGTCATCATTATAATATTCCTTATAGAAAATTAAACACTGATGTGTCTACGAGATGGAATAGTACTTATGACATGCTTAAATTATGTATTCCATTTAGACATGCACTCGATAATTATATTTTAACTGTGATGCAATGTCCAGCTCGAATTACTGATTCAGGATGGGATGTTGCTAATGCAGTTATGAAATTGTTACAAGTTTTTTATAATGCTATTTTAGAGTTATCTGTCATTTATTCTCCTACTTCACATTTAATAATTAATCAACTTTATGAAATGACAAGTTCATTTAATGAAAAAACGTGAATTATCAAATGATTTTTCTGAAATAATTTATTTGACGGAATCAAAATTTTTAGAATATTGGAATAATTTGCCTCTCATAGGAATTTTAGCAATGATGATGGATCCTAGATTTAAAGAATCCGGTCCTAAATGGTACACCAGAGAAATTAAGAATTGTTTTCCCGAATAATATGTAAGAAGTCATCCAGAATTGCAAACTGACGATTTTATTAATCCAGATCATGATTACGAAAATATAATAAATAACTTATATAATATTTATGAAACAAAATTTGGTGCACGTAGAGAGCAAGCATCTTCATCACGTCCATCGGTAGCACCCAGACCTTCCAATAATAGATCATTTTTTAGATTCATGTCCTCTATTAGGGAGGGGGCACATCAAGAGGCTCGGGTGAAGGTTCATCCAATTCATCTACCTCTTTGTATAATGAACTGCAAGATTACTTATCACGTCCAAATGAATGTGATAGTGAAATCGATGTTTTGACCTGATGGAGATTAAATGATCGTACGTATCCAATTCTCTCTGCCTTAGCTCGAGATCTTTTAACTGTTCCGATGTCTACGGTGGCATCAGAACAATGTTTTTCTACAGGTTCCAGAATTTTGGACGAGAGAAGAAATAAAATGAGCTCTAAGTCGATGGAGGTTTGTATATTATTAAAAGATTAGTTTGATACAGATACTCGAACACAAGGTCAGGAATCCATATTACCATACATAGAAGATGGTGATGAAATAAATGTTTCCTCCGCTTATAATTCTTCATAAAATAATTGTTTGTACAATATGTAATTTTTAAATTTTTTATAATTTTGTATTTATTGATTATTTCATAATAATCAATAATAATAAAAACATTAAAGCTCCTGTGAACGTAGGCTAAAATAGCCGAACCACGTTAATCTCGGTGTCCATTACTATTTTTACTATATAATAAATTAGTATTTAATTATCTATAGTATAGTAGTATACTACCTAAGTACCTAATTATCTATACTACTTATGCATTATACAATAAATTATATATAATGTAGTACAATAATACTAATGTACTATATATTATATTCTCTCTCTCAAACTCTCACTCTCACTTTGGGTTGAATACTAGAATACAATTAATTACTAATATATATTTATTAAATACTTACCAATTACTTTTATATATAAAGTTATAACTTATTAGTTATTACTCAAATCACAATTAATCATTTTATAAATTTATTTACTTAATAATTATAAATTAAGGACTTAATGTATTTGAAATTTTAACTATATAGTTATTATCAATTGTATATTATAGAATAAATAATAATACTCATTATACTCTATTCTATAATAATTTAATAATTAAATTTATTTTATTATTTCAAAAGTTGAAATTAAAAAAATAATGGGTCGTCCGACCCGGCACGACCCGATCCGGCCGGGCTTAGACCGTGCCGGGATAAAAAACGGTCCGTTTTGCACGACACAGCTCATTTTAAAAACGGACCGTGCCAGCACAATACGACCCGCGGTACGGTCAAACACGAGTTGACCGGCATGGACACGACACGACACGGTCCATTTTTCCATCATTATTTGGATGCATGGAACCTTTACGTACACGAATAAGTTTCTCTTAAATTTTGATTTCATTTATATATATGGAAACGTTACGTATGCATGAAATTAGTGTGATGCTTAATCGATCTTTTCTTATCAATCAAGGAAGTGTACAACTGCATGTATTAATAGTGTAGACGGTTACAACTTGTAGCGTACGATACGAATGGATGTTTATTCGTGTGCGCACTATGTATTGTATCATCTCACCACAGGCTAAATATCAAATATAACTTGGCACAACATTTTTATACATAACATTCCCATATATATATATATATATATATATATATATATATATATATATATATATATATATATATATATATAAAGGAAGCCTCTAATGCCACTCCAAAAAACTTGCTGCCACTCTTTTTAAAATTTTTGGACGAGTTTGCCCTCGAGATCATCTACCTCCGGTACAACACATCATTGATGCTTAAAATAAGTTCCAAGACAACACTTGTGTCACTATCGTAATATTAATATAAAATGTTAATAAATATTATTATTTTTATAATATAACATACACGATAATTATTATATTTTTTAAACTTATATCTTTTATATATTTTAGCAAAAAATATTACGACAAAAATATACTCTTTCAAATTACTCGTAATGAATTGCAAATGATAGGACATAAAAAATATCATTTAAATCATAAGATAAAAGTTTAAAAATATCTTTTATTTATAATATTACAAAAATCTAATAAATATTATAAAATAATAATATTTATCAACATTTTATATTAATACTACGATAGCGATACAAGTGTTATCTTGGAATTTGTTTTAAGCACCAATGGTGAGTTGTACTTGAGGTAGATGATCTCGAGGGCAAACTCGTCCAAAAATTTTAAAAAGGAGTGGCAGCAAGTTTTTTTGGAGTGGCATTAGAGGCTCCTATATATATATATGTGTATGTACATTAATTACATAGAAGACCGCACCAAATTCACCCGGATCCTTATATAAAAAATTATAAATAGGTGCATAGTCATTCATTTGATCAATTTGCTGATAAAGGTTCATGTACGTACTACACACATACACATATATACTAAGTAAACATTGGATTAGCTTTGTATACTACTATTTCGTAGTTTTATTAATATATACATTAGTGATCGCATCGTTCGTATAATTAATCTCTAGGCACCAACTTGGAGATGGGACAATCATATTGATATCTCTTCCCTGTGCATAGCTCTCATTAAAAATTTTACTCATGAACTACTGAAAGGTGAATATCAATGGTGGAGTGAGAACTGAATCCTCGCCGTCAATAGGAAATTGACGGCGTAAATCGAAACAGGAAAAAGGGGAATGAGAGGGCACAACTTTGTTTTGCTCGTAGCTCTCGTTCGAATCGCTCGTGGAACGCGACGATGCCCAATGTCACCTTCGTTTAGGGGTGTTCACGGGTCGAATTTGACCCGACCCGACCTTGAACCCGACCCGACCCGCCCGATTTTGATCGGGTCGGGTCGATCCTCTTTGGAAGGATATATCCGATCCAACTCGACCCGGTTCGGGTCGGGTTGGATCGGGTCGGGTGGTCGGGTTACCCGCCCACCATTTTTTTTAATTTTTTTGTTACCTTTTTTCTATTATTTAATATAAAAAATATAATATAATATTTATTTTAAAAGCATAAAATAATTTTTTATGCATTTATATAATATTTTACATATTTAAAATATTTTTATTTTAATATTTTCTTTAATTTTTAGTACAAAATATAATCTGAAAAATTAAAAAAAATTTTAAAAAAATAAAAAGGTTGGGTCTTTCGGGTCGGGTCGGGTCAAGTCGGGTCAGAAAATTCCGACCCGTACCCGACCCGAACCGGGATCGGGTTGAGGTCGGGTCGGGTCGGGTCCGACCCGACCACGGATTCGACCCGTCGGGTCGGATCATCGGGTTCGCGGGTCTACCCGACCCGTTGAACACTCCTACCTTCGTTCTTTGTTGCTACATTCCTCGCCCTAGGTGACGATCGCCTTCGCCAGAGCCAAAGCAAACCGACGTCTCCAGTTTGCCTATCGATCTTCTTCCTTTTTCTTTTGTGAATCCGCATTTTGCTGTCATTTTCCATCCATTCTGCTGCATGGAATGGCCATTCGATGCCCTAGATGACGACAACGCAGATGCCCTAGACCATTCTAAAATGGCCATTTCTACGTGCAATGGAGAATGCTTTGACGTCGACTATTACTTTTTCTTTCGGTGGATCTTGTAGTGTACTATAGAAGGCAAAATAAGCATACTATTCATGCTAATTGTTGAATTGATCCACTCTGGTGAATGTTTTTTAATATATTTTTTTTATTCCAGTGGCAAAAAAATTTGCCCTTTTTAATTGTCGATTTTATATTGTACAAACATGTGTGTTGTCATGGTTCATTGAACACGTACTCCTTCTCTTTCATTTCTTATTTGTCTTATATTCTTACTATTCGTGCAATACATTTGTTGCTTTCATATGCCTCTTACCTTTGTAGGCATTCATAAATTAGTTATTGCTTGGTGGATCCGTACCTGTCTAAAGTAGTTATTGTCGTTGTTTGACATGGCAGAGCTGACCTCTTTTCTATAACTATTGTTGGCATATTGCCATTGTACATTAGTCTTTCATAATGTTTATTGGATATTAATGGCTTGCTCTCATTTGTTTTGGCGCTTTAGCTTTGAACAAAATGGATGATACCTTTATAAAATTTTCATGTACAATAGCTGATTAGATATGTATTTTCCGACTTATAAAGTTTACACTTACATACTATTTGTCTTCTTTGAATTGTCTTATTTGAATGTTAGGAAATGACTTTCCCTAAATGCTATTGCCAACTAGATGTTGCGATAAAAACTTCTTGGACTGAACGAAATTTTGGTAGGAGATTTAATGGATATCGACGTTATGGGGTGAGCTTTTATACATACTGAAGGTTTTAATATAAGAAACACTAACTTTTACAGCAGAATTATTCAATTGATTCTTTTACGTTGTATCATACTTCGGAGTCGGGATGATAATTACTAGAGGAAGATCGTCACTGTATCACAATCCAAGTATCGTTTCAGACTTCGACAAGGTTGCAGGAATCAGTGGACAGCAGCACTTACGTCTCCAATATCACACATGGACAAGGCAATGTATCACTCTTATATAATAGTTGAAGTAAAATTGCATGTGCAGTTTTCACAACTTACCATCCATGCTCATCACATGACATCAACATGGATAATTCCATGTGGTTAACTGCTTAATTTTTCCATTACAGGCATCAATCCAACAATCTCCCACACACACATAATGAGACAACACTCATGTATTTTGTCAAAAAATATCCGAACGTAATATATGGATCGTGCGACCCACGAGTACATTAACAACACAATACGAGAGAATTGTGACATGTTAGGAATACATAATTACTCAACCACTTGAAAGCCAAGACTATAAAAGTCGCTCAATCAATATGCGAGCCAGAACTATATTCTCATATAGTCGCTCAAGCAATCATGTTACTCGCTTCGCCTTAAAGACACTTTGCTTGCACAGTTTAGACGACTCACGTCTAACTCTGCGGTTATTTAATTTTATATGTATACTTTATAGTTGTCCAACAACATATAAAATTTATGCAGCACCAATGAATCTTTCTCCCACCCTCATATTTTTTGGTTCTAAGTCAGCTGATTTTCTAAACGTGGCTCGATGGACTGCATACAATTTTAGCCTTTGAGTACCTCGCTAAAGTAGCAACACTAACTTATTACTTTGAAATATAATCAAGAGTCTAAAGGCAATCTCCGAACTCGTTCAGTCCTTAAAGACTCACACATGTGACAAAGACTTGATAACTATTCGTCACAGGGTCGACTTAGCATACTTAGTTATACACTCAAGTATTGCGGTGGAGACTCTCACTGAAGGAGCGTATGTCTTTACTCAATAAGTCCAGTCGCCTATCTATGACGCTTAACCTGAGCCCTCCCACTAGTCGCCCAAAATTTTGGGATGTTAAATGAGGTCTCATATCTGGCTCCCCTTGTCAGGTCACACAGAGTTGAAGTAAGCTCGTGTTTGAATACTTCCGAACAAATTAGGATAGTTTCCTCGCTCGCTATACTCTAAGCGCTGAAGGCGATTATTCGTGTGATTTGATAATCTCGTGCCTTACTGACATACTATACTTGTGTATAACAACTCATAATAACTTAAACAAAGAAATGAAATACTTTCATTAAAAACAAATGTTTAAGTTCAATTAGAATTACGTAATGCTATAGCTTTTACATGTCTAATAAATACATCTCTCGGAATATGCTTCGTAAATGGATCAGCCACATTTTGATGTGTAGACACATATTGAATCATGATCCTTTTCTGAACATATTTCATACAAATTTGCACTTAGTGTCGATATGCTTTCCTTTACAGTAATATTTTTTATCTTTGACATATGCAATGACAGCTTGATTATCACAATAGAGGTTAGTCTTTGAAGCATCATCAACTACTCTCAGATGGCGAAAGAATTTGCCTAACCAAAGGCCTTCTTTTGCAGCTTCGGTGTATGCCATGAATTCAACTTCCATTGTTGAAAATGCTATGCAATCTTGTTTCTTGTTGCTCCACATCACAACACCATTGCTAAGTAGGAAGACGTAATCGGAGGTGGACTTGCGTTCATCAACATCGCCAGCCCAATCAACATTCACATATCCGGCTAACTTTAGACTTCCTCCTTGATAGCATACCGCGTAGACAACTATTCCCTTCAAATATCTGAGAATCATTTTGACAGCCTTCCAACGTTAGTGTCCTGGATTAGATTGATATCGACTGACTAGACCAATGGCATGACATATGTCGGGTCAAGTACACAACATGACATACATCATACTTCCGACTGCGCTGACATAAGGAACATAGGCCATAACACTCTTTTCTTCTGAAAGTTTTAGACACATGTTAAGACTTAAAATTTTACCTTTCTCTATAGGAGTATCAATAGGTTTGCAATTATTCATTCGAAAACGTTCGAGGACCTTTTTGATATAGATTTCTTGCGTAAGAGTAATGAATCTCTTTGAACGATCTCGATGAATTTTTACTCCAAGTATATATGCTGCTTCACCCATGTCCTTCATCAAAGATAGAGGACAATCATTGCTTAATGATACTTATATACTCCTTATTATTCCCAGCTACCAAGATATCGTCGACATATAGAGTTAGAAATGCAAACTTATTAATCCACTACAAGAAAATGGGTGCTTAGCGACGCAAAATAGCGTCACATAAGAGGTGACGGTACATAGACGCCACTAGCGCCTTTATGGCGTCCACTTTGCGTCACAACAACGGGACGCTATTTGCCTCTCGCCAGCGTCTGATTAGCGTGTTCTTAGCTATTCATGAAATAGACGCTAATGCTGACGCAATGGAGACGCTACGTAGATGCTATTATTGCGTGCCACGGAGCGAAAATACGCGGCAGAACCTAGCGTCATTTTTGCATCGACCCCGCTCGACACGAATCTCGCGTCGCACGCCTTGCGGTTCTAAAGCGACGCTATATGGCATCACAGGCTTAGGCGACGCCATGTAGATGAGAATATGATTATTGGCAACTACTTATAAGTTATCTATATTTATATTGCTATTTGTTTTATATTTAAACCCTATATATTATATATACTATATGTTAATCAATAAATTAATTAAATATTATATTAGTATTATCAACATATATATGTATTCCTACATGATTACCCATATTATATATATATATATATGTATTACACGATTATATATATGTATTTTTACATGATAGGAGTGTTCCTAAATATATAATTTGTTACCTATATTATTTCTGTTATCTATACATACAATATATATAATATCTTAATTATGCATATTTTATTATTATATACTTAATCATGAAATTATGGTGGTTGAATTAAGAGAGTGATTTGCTATAAGTTATCCCATTTTAGCGTCACCGTGAAGACTCAATAGCGTCCACTTCGCGTATAACTAGAGCCGTCGTTCCTGGGGAGATGCTAAAAAATTAATGTGCATCTAATGGATACTTTCTAATTAAAGCAACTTTAGTGTTGAGAGTGCTAAAATTTTCACGTTCTTTCAAATCACAATGATGTTGAATAGCTCTATAATGAAATATGTGAATTGACAAATCCATCGAAAAATACATTAATACTCTCTGCTCTTTGGGTGGTACGCATGCCTGCAGTGAAAACATTAGCAAAATATAATGTTATCCATGTTGTCGTTTGTTGTACATATTCTCTATCCAATGTCCATCCGGAATAACAAACTTCTTTAATAGATTCCACATCTCCTCAAAATCGTTGATACATGATTATCCTATCATCCATGCATTAAAGTCATGCTTGAGAGTCTCATGTGCATATAAATCTTGCATATTACACATACATTCCTTAGAATATGCAAAAAATAATATATATGATGGGTGTGGGGAAATATCTCATGAATGACATTGCCCATAGAAATGTCGATCAATAATTATACAATTGGGATATTCTTCCATTCATGCATTCCAGCCATTTCTTAAAAACCATATAAGCGTCTCCTCAGTCTCAATCAACAAAGCACAACCAAGTAAACACGATCTCCTATGATGATTAATTCCGATGCAAATGACATGAGAAATTTATTTATCCTGTTTGTAGTATCGAATACCACCACATCCCCAAAGGTTATATAATGCAAAAAAAAACCATTTCTACACCATTCCAATTCCCATATATGGACAAAACTTAGATCACCATTGATTTTCATTTGAAAATACAAAGATAGACTACTACATTCTTTGTCAATAGTTCTTTTTCCTCTTAATTGATCAATATATTATTGCTTTGTAATCGATAGTTCCCTTAAGTAATTAAGAACTCTAACAATTACTGTGGATCAACTCTGTTAGTATGCAAAGTATACATAACTTGTACAAATGCATCCGATATTTCTTTGTGCGAACGTAATTGTATTACCTTCGAAAGAGTATCCAAAAGATGTGTGTGCTCTTCAATAAACTATCTTACCTCCCACTTTCCATCATTCCTTTCACCATCATAGAAATAAGCAAGGCAATAGCCTCTCTTCTTCGTTTAACTATTGTTCCTATACTACGCTTCAAATCCTTGTGTCTTTCTTTAGAACAAACAACGTTTTTACTAACAATTTTTTTGACACTTTTAATATATGAGAATAAGATTTTCACACTGAAAAACTCGTCAATTTAGCATACATATTGTAGTATTTATATGCATCTTTGTCAGTATCAAAAGTCATGCCAACAAATGATTTTCTAAATTCATTGGATTTCACATGACCATTATCTTCAACTTGTACAACTTTGTTAGTAGCATTCTCATTGTTATTTTCATAGCTGCTACGAAGAAAATATATTAATGAAGTGTATATGAAACAAAAGTTTTTGTGTTTAATAAGGAAGATATATACCTATCTTGTTTGGACACACAATCAATGTCCATCAATATCTAACTTAAAAAATGAGCAAGACACCTTGATGCATGAACATTGAATATTTAAGCAACAAGAAAATAAATTAGCAAAGACTGGATAGACACAAAATCATTGTGCTAAAGAATTCCAAAATGATAGATAGATCCAATGTAATGAAAAAAAAGTAAAAGATAACCTCACAATGTAGCTATGACCAGATTGACAAGGCACACAATGAAAGCATAGATCATCTAAATGAAAGCAAAGGGAACTAAGTGTTATGTGCTAATAATTGTTGCTTACATTGTCAGTTTTAACACATAATAACTTTCATTAATTGTTGTTTACATAAACATCATGAAGGAAAGCATAAATCATCTACATTTTGCAAAGGGAACTTCATCATTTAGGGCACCAAGCAAGAATCTAAATAAAGCACATAATCTATATAAAGCAAATATGAAAGCAGAGATTGAACTCACAATCAATCTCTGGCTAGGGCATAATCGCCGATCACCTTCGCCTCGACTCATAAAAGCAACTAGGGCATTGAATGCTACACACTTCGGCCGACGAACGAGAGACGTTAGTTTGCTTCGACTCTGACAGTAGTGGTCGTCACCCAGGGCATACACAAAGGAGAACCAGAAAGATGATTCAGGGCGGGAGAACCAGAAATCATGAAGGAACGAGAGAATACGAAGGCGTGCGAGGAACTCACCGCTCTGGCGAAGGTGATCCTCACCTAGGGTGAGGAACGGGCAACAACGGACGAAGGTGACCTAGGGCGTCGTCGTGTTCCATGAGCAGTTTGAATGAGAGTTACGAGCGAAATGAATTTGTGCATGCTTGTTCCCTTTTTTTCCTCGTTCAATCTACGCCGTCGTGATTCACTTGTTCTCACTTGACCATTCAATGCACTGTTGATGCTCCCGAAGGAGGCATTCCACAATCGTGCTCAGTAAAATTCATGGGTAAGAAAATCAGGGGAATGGGCAATGTGTTAAAAATCATAAAAAAGTATACATAAATTGAACGGGGAGAACATCGTCTCTATCCATTTCTAAATATTTTGGTGAGAAAAAAAATAGTAAAATGAGCAAAAACAAAAAGACTAAAAAACTTTGTTGGTAGGAAAGGAAAATAATTAACTTAAAAGAAAGGAAAAAGAGGAAAATGTGACACAAAAAGAAAAGGTACTAACAAATGGAAAAGATAAGTGGAAAGACAAAATCAAAGAGAGAAAAGTATGAAATAATTTCAAATCATAGAGGGCAAAACTACGAAAATGCTTATAAAATGTATTAGTTGATGAAAACCAAGAATTATGTTCATATATTTTAATTTTAAGATCAAGAGGAAAATGCTTGAATACAGAATGAAATAGAGAAAAGATGAAAAAAGTGATATATAAGAAAAAAATTTAACATGTGTAAATCAGTTTTCTTTTATGTTCATCTTAGTTTTCTAGGTGTGTTACAAAAATTCGATTAACCTAGATGAACCAATGTCATATGACAAATTTCCCATTTCCAAGGTCTTCAACTCCTTAAAATTCATTTCAAAGTAAAATGAAAAAATAATAATGCTTGAATAAAATTTAGATATCAACCTTGATTTCTATTATGAAAAACAATATTAGTAAGGGAAAAAAGGGAGACAGAGAGTTGAAACAATTTCAGGTTCACTATGGTTATGGATGAGACTAAATAGATAAATAAATTATCAATATTGTTATTATGAACAGAAAGAGTTGCACAATTAGAAGTGTTTGGTACGAAGATAATGACGAGAACAAAGACCTATTCCAATGATAATGATCAAATACTATAAGAATTAAATTTTTTTTTATCAAACATCATCATTGTTTTATTTTTCTTGTTAGCAAAGTGAAAAAAAGAAAATAAGAACATTTAGTTCTTCGCCAAGGTAAGAATGTTCTACCCATTATATTTTTAATTTAAGAACACTACCCTAAATTACGCACAGCTTACAACTTTGTGCTCTGCTCCAACCCAACATATTGAATGATTGAGCGGTCAGCCAATTGACATAAATATATATATATATATATATATATATATATATATATATATATATATATATATACAGTACCCTTATATTTGAGACATCTCATCATTCTCATGTATAATAATCACACAAAAAACACTTTTTTTCTCAAAAAAATCATTTTTAATATTGGAATTGTTATCGTTGGAATTGTAAACATATAATTAATTAAATTTATTGCCATATTGGTTAAATAATTGCACAATCCTGTCAAAGGCTTTTTTAGGACTGATAAAACCGACTATTTCAATATTCAAACGACAACAAAATGGATATATGTGATCAAAATTTTTTAAAATTATATGTGACCAAAATGGATACATGTATACTCAGTTACCTTTGTGAAAATCAGCGCATGACATCATCTTATCTTTCTCGTATATAAACATTAAGATTTCTAAATTTTTAGTGTTTACACAGATAACATTAATGGTTCCTACTATACATTCCATTTTCAATAGCAGATCTCTAAAATCGTCTTCTGTAGCCCTCACACGAGTCATCACATTTTATTTTATTTTATAATGAGATTATCCCATCTTTCATAAACAAGATTAACTAGCATCAGAAAGAAAATTAAGATTTTTGGACGGAAATTTTCGACGGAAAGAAATCTTTCGCAATTTGCGACGGATTTTGAGACGGATAGCAATCCTCGAAATTTTCGACGGACCTGACAATCAAAAACAAAAAAATAAATTATAAATTTTAATATATTATTATTTTATTTTCTGACGATTTGGAACGTTGAAATTTTTGACGGCTCCCTATCCATCGTAAGTTCTGACGGTCAAACCCGTCAGTAACTAGAAAAATAATTAAATAGTATATAATATATAACATTATTTAATATATAATGTAATTAGTATTTTATTATTATAATTATCAATAAGCTTCGAAAGTTTCGAGGATAAGGAGCCGTCGAAAATTTCGATGGTCTGGACTGTTGGTAACGAGAAAAGTAATTAAATATTATAATCTTATATATCATAATATATAATATAATTACTATTTTATTATTATAATTACCGACAGTTCGGATCCTTGAAAGTTCCGACGATCTGGACCATCGGTAATCGTAAAAATAATTAAATATTATAATCTAATATATCATATTATATAATATAATTAGTATTTTATTATTATAATTACCGACAGTTCAGAATAGTCGGTAACGTAAAAATATTATTTTATTATTAAACTTTGCGATGGTCAAAATTGACGATAATACAAAAATAATCCCGCCACACTCTCTGCCTTTTTTTTTCTTTTCCTGCTCCCACTCTTTTTTTTTCCGCCTATTTATTCACATTTTCCATCTCCACTATTTTTCCTCTACTCTCTCTACCTCTTTCTCTCTCTCCCAGACGACGACAAAAGGATGACCCTCCCGATGACCCCTCTCTCTCCTGTAGCCGGTGACCCTCTCTCATTCGCGCTGGCGGCCCGACCTGGCCACGCGCGGCCTAACCCAACTGCGGATCGGCCGCCTACGGCGCGCGGCTCGGATCCGCCGCTTGGTAGCCTGATCCGGTCGCCTCGCGACGGATCTGTCGCCTGGCGGTCTGGATCGGCCACCTCGCGGCAGATCCGCCACCTGATCCGGCAGTGGAACGGCCACCAGGCGGCTTGGAACGGCCGCACATGTATGGATCAGTCGCACATGGATTGGCCGCCTGGCGGCCAATTTTTTTATTATTTTATACGTTATTTCATACGGCTTAGGCCATCGAAAAAATTCACAAGTGTCAAAACTTTTGACGGTTGCGACCGTCATAACTTTCTACGGTCGCCGTTGTCTGAAACTTCAGACGGTTGCAGCCGTCTGAAATTTCAAACGGTCACGACCGTCGGAATTTTCCGACGGGTACGGTCGTCGGAACTTTCGACAGATATCTCTTGCTCGTCGGGAAAATTTTTGCGACGAGCATTCTTTCGACAGATCGTATCCATCGAAAACTTCATTTTCTATTGGATTTCACAAAGTTTTCGACGGTTGAGAAAAGTCGATTTTTCTTGTAGTGTAGGTATTTTCTTGGATGTGCCGTGTAATTATGCTATTCATGAAATAACTATATATCCATCAAACAGAGATACGCAATTATGCTATCAAACTAATAAAATTTTGAGATATGAACTGAGAATAAATGCTATTTCAACTTTATAGTGAAATAATCCATTTATGTAAAATGTACTGTCTTTCACAAGTTGAAATTGTTTAGTGACAAATTTATTCGTTACCTTTTTTTTTAAGATATACTGTTTGGTAGAATAAAGTAAAAGACAATAAGCTCCTATTCTACCTTTTATATCTAAATCAAACATGGCAATAAAGTTGTTCTTAATCTATTTTTAAAGATCATGCTTTAAGCGTGCTGATCGCATATAGTCACCACCATGGGGCGACGAACATGGAGTTTAATTAATCATTATGTATCAGATATCTCTCATTCGATCAATCCAAGAAGGCAAATTATGAGACAACGTGTTGTTCCCAAGGCAGTACAACCTTGGGGTTACTGAGGTCCGATAGAACAACTTCCATATAAGATAGAAGAACAAAATATTCTTCTTTTTTTTTTATAGTATTTCATTTTTCTTTGGATTCGAAATCTCATTTTTCTTTTAAAAGCGGAAGAGAAAAAATTATTTACATAATTTTGATTTCAACTTATAAATAAAGTATATGAATACACGTATAAGAAATCTAATCGTTTAAATGAATCTATCATTTAGCTTTTATTTCCTTCCTTTTCTCATATTTTACAAATAAGATTAATTATTTATTATTCTCCCCGAATTAGTATTATGATTTTCGATATTTGGTTCTGAGAACGAGAGCGAGTAATACTTAATTGTGGACCTTATCTTCGAAACCAAGCACGAGGTAAGTGAAAGAAAAAACAACAGGAAAGATATAACAACGGACAAGATAGCATTTACAAAGTACTAAAATATTATTTTAGTTATAAAAATGTCGATCGAGAGAGAGAGAGAGAGAGAGAGAGAGAGAGAGAGAGAGAGAGAGAGAGAGAGAGAGAGAGGAGAGCACGAACGGTCCTTTTAAAGTGCCTACACGTAGTTCAGATTTAGACAAGTACTTGATGTTGTAATTGTAAACTATGAGCATCTAAATTATGCTCATCAATATATAAAACAATATGCCCAATATATAATATGTTCTCCGCTCTCCTCCACTGCTCCAATTAAATTTTACTAATAGTACTTTGGTAGTTGGGGACAAGAGTTACAGGAATTGCTCCCCTCCATTCGATAAGTCAAGGCGCGCGTCCTAATAAATCGTTTTGTCCGGTGACTAGGAATTAGATTCCAAACTAATTTTATTTTGTTTTTCCTCGATGACTTCCTCTCTCTGAGTGAGTGAGTGAGTGAATGAGTGAGAGAGAGAGAGAGAGTGAGTGAGTGAGAGAGAGAGAGAGAGAGAGAGAGAGAGAGAGAGAGAGAGAGAGAGAGAGAGAGAGAGAGCTGCATGCATGCATGCATGCCAACTCTTTAGAGGTCAACCACAGTTGAAGCATTAGTAGATTTGTCAAAGCATGATTGATACTCATTACTCATAGTGAAAGAATCCAGGGGTTCAAGTGCATGCGTGCAGTCTGTCTGATTGGATGGATAATATGGCGACATGCACGTACGTACCTAATTGTCTCTGCCACAAGGAAGTTGAAGTTGAGCCACACCTTCTCCTTTGGGTTGACAATTGACATTACTGCTCACACTGACTTTAAGTTTTAATTATTCGCCAGTATATAAGGATCTTTTTTTTCTTCTTCTTTCAGATGGATGCAGCCAATGGGGATCGGGATCATGAGTTGCATTGCTCATTTAGTTAACACCTTTTTATTAATTAATTAGTAATGTACATAATTAGGGTGTAAGATCTGCAGGCATTTAATTAATTGGCATCGATATCTTTCGTTTAGTTTTTGTACATTTCATGTCTTCGCCCGGCGGGACTTGATCTCACCTCAACTCTTGATTTTTAATTCAATCGAATTTTGGTTAGACAGGGTAGATTTTACCGTTCGAATTCTTTCATATGCATGCAACTCGGATCGGATCATCAGATCGCTTGACTAGTTTCTTATATTATTTAATACAAAAAAAAAGTAATTTAATGTTCATTTAGGGCATGCCATGAAAATAGTACGTAGTTATAAGAAATTAGATATAAAGACTACCTAAATTAAATAAAAAATTAATTTTTTGGATGAGATCAATTCAAATTGAATTCTTTTTAAATTACTATTTTTTTATAGTCAATTTTAAAGAATAACACTGCTGACTTAACTCGCACAACGTTAAAAAATGCATTATCCATAAATTGAAAGTCTCAAGCCGAACTAATTCGATTAGTTTATTTCGGGTACTTGACCATGAGAGGTGATACTCTCAACAAACATTTTCATTCTTTTCAACGTGCAATACCTGAGGAGGAGGTGTGGCAGAGAAAGCAAAAGGAGAATGCCGAGAGGCACGACGATTATCGGGAGGGTTTTGCAGGGATGTGTAATGCTGATAATGTGATCATTTTTACTAGGAAACAACTTTTACCTCTCTGCTCTTTTCTGACGACGTGATTAATTGTAAGTAATTGGAATCCCAAGACAAATTAATTAATAGGTAAATTAAGGTGACAATTAATGATAAGACAAAATTCAGAAGCGCGTTGCTATCAAATATTAGGAGGAGGAACGTACATTTGATTAATGCTTTTTCTTGGGGGGGTCTCAGGAGGAGTTCATTCTATCTTTGCCTTGCCGTGCGTGTAAAAAGTCTCAACGAACGAGGAATATTAAATATTCTTATGGAAATTGCCCACAACTTTTTTTGTGTGCGATGGGGGTGAAGATATGTGTGATCTTTTGGAGTAGAGTGCAAGTAGGATCACACATTCGGATCTGCCTGCGAATTGCAGTAAAATTCAACTTTTTCCGCATGCATTATGGGTAAAAGGTAAAAGGCAAAAGGCAGGGAGGGGCAGCCAAGTAGAGAGGGAGGCGGGCAATTTAAAAGCATGGAAATGAATAGCAAGTTAGATGACTTGGACTAAGAGTGATAAGCTACTCTTGCTTAGTCAACTTGGCCTTCCGCACTACAATTCTGATCCGTTATATTAATCAATCAGCTAACTTTCTTGGTCGATCAATAAGCTACTCTCTTCTCTTTTGTTGAAAAAACATTTTCAAACTTAGTGAATATAAAATTTTTAATTGAGAATCTCATTTTTCCTTTCAGTGATGGACCGAAAGGAACCTTCCGACATGTGATTAGTACGCCTAATAACATTATGCGAATTGAAGAGTCGGTGCAAATGAATAACAAGCTCAACTATTTTCAGTCTTCTTTCCTGCTCATTGGATGGTCCATTCTTACGAAGCAGTAAAGAGTGACGTGGATAAAAAGTAATCATAAAAATATATTTGATAAAACAAGTGCAAATCAGCTTCTCGCATTTAGCATCTTTTGGATTGTCGCCATAATACTCGAAATGATTAGATAAAAAATAACATTTATCATTTCTTGAGATGTATTTTTTGAATAATACAATACATGTAATGATCGAAAATACACCTTAAAAAGTTTTAAACATTTAGGAGAATTTTATGTCATTAGTCCGTTCGTCATACATTTAACAGCGAAAGACTTAATAATTGAGATAAAGTCATAATAAATAAAATTTTCGATTACTCGTGATAATATTCCATAAGACATCAAATGCCTAAAACTTTCATTACATTATTAGTCCATTATTTATACAGAATCATGTGACTTATTTAACCCTAAACATGTGTAACATTTCATCATGAGCATGAGCTACCATCCATTATTTAATCTTGATTATCTGCACGGATTCAAAGTGCAAAATTTTTTAATTAGAATATGTAACGATCATGCATACATGATAATCTATTACATGCTTCTACATATGATGCGTCATTTATCATTTATCATAATATCATACATTCTTGAAACAAATTGGATAGTGCAAAAAATAATTATTGCATTTAAAGAAATTGAACATGCCCATAATATTTTGCAAATTGCCAACGTGATAGAAAAAGTAATTAGCGAATATGAGCTTAAAGATAAAATTTTATATCTTACTCTTGATTCGGAATGTCCAGTGACTCGAATTACTGATTCATAATGGGATGTTACTAACGCAATTATGGAATTATTGCATATTTTTTTACAATACTACTTTAGAGTTATTTGTCATTTATTCTTCTACTTCAAATTTAATAATTAATCAACTTCATGAAATGATAAGTTCATTTAATGAAAAACATGAATTTTTTGAAATATTTTATTTGATGATGTTGATGTGCCTTGAATTATGTACCCTGTATCTAAAATTACGAAAGAAAAATATGAGAAAAAAAGAAAAAAAATGAGAAAAAAGGGAAAAATGAGGATTCGTGGAGGACCCAAGCTCGTAGTCCGCCACTGATTCTCGTGGGTGTGTGGGGATAGAAGCCCTTCGCGGTAAGAACCTTTATATATAAGGGTTAGAATTTTATCATGATGTACTTTCTTTTACTCATAATGAATTTTCTATGGCGGCGGTCTTTTTTGCCTGTGGATATTTTTCTCTTGTTCACATTGATCAAGAGGGTTTTACTATGTTAAATCTCTATGTTCATCTTTTCTTTCTTTCGTTATTTTGATAGTTCATTGATCCTCGGTGTTTTACCCCCAACAGATGAAATAAAAACTTTTAGAATATTGAAATAATTTACCTCTCATAGGAATTTTAGCAATGATGATGGATTCTAGATTTAAGGGATCCGATCCTAAACAATATATAAGAAGTCGTCCTGAATTTCAAACTGACGATTTTCTTAATCTAGATTATGATTATGAAAATATAATAAATGACTTATATAATATTTATGAAGCAAAATTTGGTGTACGTAGAGAGCAAGCGTCTTTATCACGTCCACCAGTAGACCCAAACCTTTCAATGATATATTATTTTCGAGATTCATGTCATATATTAGAGGGTCAGATGAAGGTTCATCCAATTCAGCTACCCCTTTGTATAATGAATTGGTGGAGATTAAATGATCGTATGTATCCAATTTTCTCTGCCTTATTAGTTCGAGATCTTTTAGCTGTTCTGCAGGTTCTAGGATTTTGGACGAGAGAAAAAATAGAATGAAATCTAAGTCGATGGAGGTTTGTATATTACTAAAAG
Source organism: Pontederia crassipes (assembly GCA_030549335.1). Classification (NCBI taxonomy): domain Eukaryota; kingdom Viridiplantae; phylum Streptophyta; class Magnoliopsida; order Commelinales; family Pontederiaceae; genus Pontederia; species Pontederia crassipes. The sequence continues at coordinate 57,899,030 of CM060191.1, forward strand.
AATGGTTTGATGCAGATACTCGAACATAAGGCCAGGAATTTATATTACCATACATGAAAGATGATGATGAAACACATATGTCTCCTCCGTATATAATTCTTCATAAAATAATTATTTTAGAAGATGTAGTTTTTAATTCTTTTAAATTTGTATTTATTGATTATTTCATAATAACTATTAATAATAAAATAATAAAACTCCTATGGACGTAGACTAAAATAGTCGAACCACGTTAATCTTAGTGTTTATTACTATTTTTACTATATATTAAATTAGTACTTAACTATACTAGTTACTACTTATGCATTATACAATAAATTATACATAATATAGTACTATATATTATATTCTCTCTCTCAAACTCTCACTCTCTGTTTTCGTCTCTCCTCTTGTAGTCTCAGTAACGTCCCGAGATTTTTTTTCTCTTTTGTCTATCCAAAAGGCTATCTCGGTAACACCACTCAATTTTATAACTTAATTGTGACCAGTCAACATGCTAGTTTACAATAGCGGAAGACTTAATTTATAATCATTTATATAATATGCGGAAGTCATTTATATCATCCAATAACCTATGGTTAGGGCTCATGTCTATTCAATAATGGCAATATATACATGTGCATGTCATCCGTCAAAGGAGTCACCAACCGTCTCACCATCGCTATCAACCTCATCATGCATGGATCTAAGTATAGGGGCAAAGTACAATGAAATAACTCACTACGTAAAGTCACCCATAACAATATCTATATGAATCATGAATTAATATCAATAATAACTATTCAATTATATGAACAATAAATAATCTATAAATAATATCATGATTAACGATAAATAATTTATGCTATAACAATTATCTATTAACAATAAGTGATTGATCAATTATACAATTATCAATTATCGTTAATCAATTATCCAATTGGTCAAACTCAATGGAGACCCTATTTAACAATAATCAGTCAACTATTGATCACGCACAAAAGACCACGATCTACTATCCATTAGCCATGATGACGAAAATAATAATTCATCAATCATTAGGGCAAAATCAATTATCCATTAGCAACTATGACGCAATTCATGATTAACGATAAATAATTTATGCTATAACAATTATCTATTAACAATAAATGATTGATCAATTATACAATTATCAATTATCGTTAATCAATTATCCAATTGGTCAAACTCAATGGAGGCCCTATTTAACAATAATCAGTCAACTATTGATCATGCACAAAGACCATGATCTACTATCCATTAGCCATGATGATGAAAATAATAATTCATCAATCATTAGGGCAAAATCAATTATACATTAGCAATTATGACGCAATTCACTTATCCATCAATCATATTGGTTGCAATACAATCGCCCATACCATAACGATTTCTATACGATTGTTCATTAGTCAATTACTTTTTCTTCAACTGCAAAGAGGTGCAATACAATCATCAACACCATAAAGGTCAAAATACGATTGTCAACTAATTAATTAAATATTATTTATTCTTTAACCACTAGGATTGCAATACAATTGTCATTACCATAAATGTCACAATACAACTCTTCAATTATCTATTTAATCTTTGGAGTTACCATATGAACCATAAGGTCGTGTTGAGAGCTCTCATTTATTAAGAAAATATCATGCCGTGTGGGTTCAATCAACCATAAAGTTCACAGTACCCAAAGCATGATGACCCACGATTTTCATCTTTTATCTCAATTACTTATGAAGTCTATCTTTATCAATTTATTCATTGTCATGGGATCATATCAACCATGACATATCAATTAGGTGTCAATCAATAAATCTATACATATATTTTCAATAACCAATTTTTCATCGATTCCAATTCTCTATTGTCAATTATCAATAACAATATGTAATGATGTGCCATCATGCTCATAATTTAATCTTATCTATAAGTCAATTATAGATAGTCCATTTAACAATGACTCTATATAATAATTCATAATAATCTATTATCATAGCAATAATTCAATCATAACAATACATCAATTATCAATAATCAATAATTCATGATCAATTATGATATTATTATGTCCAAAAAATATCAATATAATAATTATAATAATTAACCCTTATCAATAATTTAACAATAATATTTTCTATAACTAAACCCGGACCGGGTGGATGAAACCCGGGTTGGGTCTATATTGTTCGGCATCCGAACCTCGACGAAGGGCAAACTCGGGCTGAGTCAGGTGAAATCCGGCCGGGTCGGCCATGTTTATCTCTATCCAATCACAATCGTCAGAGCTCGGGCCGGATATAAGGGAACCGGGCCGAATCGACGTCGTTCACCTTCTATTTGGTCTCGAGTTGCAGAACATGGATCGTGCTAATATAACCCAGGGCCGAGTTCATTGAACTCAGTCCGGTTTCAATCCTATTCACACCGGGTTCATAGGAACCCGGGCCGAGCTATGCAGAACTCGGGCAGGGTTCTGCCGTTGCCGAGAAGTCACCTTTTAGGCACGACTTCTGGCCCTCCTATTTATGTCATATGATATCCGATCAATGCAAATAATATATGAATACAATCTCTGTATAAAGGAGAAGGGTCCTGTGTCCATGTCGTGAAAAATCGACGCCATGTGGATCTCCTACGTACCTTAAGTTGGTTGAAATATCATGTTCGATTTCTCCCTATTGATGTCCAGAACCTTTAGCTACCCTTTGGATCTTATTCTCCTCTATCGGGGCTTCGAAATGTATCTCTCGTGCTCTCAGGTGCCTCGATTTGTGAGAAAACGAATGAGAAAGAGGGGACTTTCGTGTAGAATTTTTGTGGAAGTAAATAATACTTTTTAGCCTTATTTATAGTTCTTAACTAGGGTTTTTGACTTTCATTGGACTTAGACTATTTCTCCATCCATTAATAATTACTTTATGTAAAATATTCAGATGTAATTAAATTCAAATTTTGCTAATTATATATGACCCTACTTATACTCAAATTCTTTTTTATCTCTTTTGTAACTTCTTTCAATCAAATTATACTTTCATATTTTCCTTTTATTTCTTCCTTTTATGTAATTTTCGAAATTATTTAATTCCATAATATTTTATCATCTATTTTTTATTAATAATATAATAAATATTATTTTAATAACTGAAATATTTCAAAGTCATAAAACTCTCAATCCTAGTCATATATCCATTGGACTTTCTTTTGGATCTCAAATCCAATTGAAATCCCTAATCTCACTCTAATTATAATTTCTACTTCAAGTGGTATTTAATATTTCTTTAACAATTGAACTTATGTTAAATTACTTTATTGCTCCTATTGAAATCTCGGAGTATTACACTCATTCTTATATATAATTGCACATTGTCAAAGATGCAGTCTTTTCACATGAAATGAATCTAAATAGTAACTATTACGAGAATACTATCATGAAATGCATGAACTTAGGGTCTTCGCCATTGACATTTGAAATCCTTAGTTCATGCATTTCATTATAGAATCTTATAATTTAGTTTGAAGCACATACTCCAAGTATCCAACACAAGGTCAATAATTCATCTTATAACTTAGTTATATCTTAGTATATAATAAATTAGCATATCTATACTAGTATACTACTACTATATATTTATTAAATACTTACCAATTAATTTTATGTATAACTTATAACTTGATAGTTATTACTCAATTATTCATTTTATAAATTTATTTACTTAATAATTATGAATTAATGACTTACTGTATTTGAAATTTTAACTATAAGTATTATAAGTTGTATATTATAGAATAATTAATAATAATTTATATTATATAATAATTTAATAAGTAAAATTAAAATTTGGAAAAGTTTAAATTGAAAGGCAAAAAAATTAAAAAAAATAACGGGCCGTCCGACCCGGCCTGCTGGGCCCGATCGTGTTGGGGTTGAAAACGAATCATGTGATACTGACATGGCCCACGGTACGATCAAACATGAGTTGACCGATAGGGGCACGACACAAGACGATCCATTTTTTCATCTCTATCCAAGAGACAACATTGCAGCATGTGTTAGTGCGATGACTAAAGTTCATGAGCCGCCTATAATAACTGATCTTGAGAGCATTAAATATTGAAAATATAGGAAAATAATATTTATTCATAATTTTATATAACAATAAAAATGATATTAACAAATAAATCTATTCTTATTTACTTTAATTCATTAGTTGGAAATATTTAATTCTCGATGATTATTGATTATTGGTAGGGGTGAACGTAGATCGGGTCAAATTTTCGATTCAGAAAATCAATTGTTACATTTCAGGTTGGTTTTTAAAATTAAAAAAGCCTCCTAAAATCATTTTTAAAAAAATAAAAATCACTCTCTAATGGGTCAGTTTTTTTTGGATGATTTTTTCAAAGCCCTACTTTTATATAATTATATTTTAAAAATATATATAATAAATTAATTTTAATATAAAAATATTTAATTTTATATTAAATATAAATATACTCCTAGAATTTTAAAATTATTAAATTAAAGTTTGATAATGTGATAAAAAGATATAAAATTTTATAAAATATTATATCTCTAATAAAAGAATTGATAACATATCCATTAATTATATAAATAAAAAGTGGACTTCAAGGATCTTGCGATATTTTTGGATGGAGTCTTAATTTTAGCAGAAATTACCTTAAATCATATTTAGACTCTAAATTTTTATTGTTACGATTTATTTTTTTAAAATCAATAGATGTTTTAGATGTTTTAGGTTGGTCGAATTTTTCTTACGCCCTTACTTATCGGATTGGCATGATGCACGAATTGGCAAGTAAAAGCCGGTGATTGCACGCACACCTGGGAAAAAGATGGAGGCCGTGGAAGTCAATTTAACAGACATTTTTTCTCGTTTTCCCCTTTATTTCACGGGCACACGCGTGTACTATTATTTTTTTCACGGAATTGACGAGGAATGACGTGGGGGAGTCGTAATTAGTAATTACAACATTATTGATGGTGTTAAAAAAATATGATTTCTCTTTTATTGAAATAACATGGCTTCTCTTTTTTCCTAATAATTGCTAAAGTGCTCCAGGTGCGAGAGGTCCAAAGAAAATAAAGATTAAAAATAAAAATACATCCATTTCATTATTGAAATTTGTATGCAACACTCATGTTTCCAAAAATATATATATTCAACCTTTTTTCGAGAATAACCTGCTGAGAAATATTTTCCCCAATGTTTGAATAGAACTGCTTGCTGAAAAACAATTGACATTATTATAATTAGCTGTGTAATTGGAAATTATTTTCAACGATTGAGTGAAATACGAAAGTCGAGTAAATAACGCGAGACATATCAATGAATATTTAATGCTCTTATTTGGATATTATTATTTTAAATAAATTCTTATTTATAAACTATTAAATCACGATTCAATGATCACATTTTGCCTCAGACAATTCTTATTCCCAAACTTTCGAGATATGTGTTTTGTGAAAATCAGTTATGAAAACTTTTTGCCCCAAAAAGATTGCTGAATTAAGGATGATAGTAATAGTTATCTCATAAAATTATGCTTTTAATCTTAAGACAAAAAATGAATAAAATTTCAATGACAATCCTACTCCATGATTTTAGAAGATAAGATGATGTTTCTAGACAAAAAGATGCATAAAAAAAACAGTAGAATATCAAGAGGAAAATTGAAAATTCACGGAAGTGACTCCATTGGCAAAAATATTTGCGGTAAAAGTCAATGACTTAATTCGTTCCAACTTTTAGGAAAATGATAGCATATTAACATCCTGGAACTAGACGCAGGAACCCGAGTGCGTAGAAGAGAAAAGAGCCTCCAGAATAAAATCAGCCTGAATAAATAGCTAACAGCCACAAGGTAATGAACTATTGCTATTAGTCGTTACTGTAGATCGAGCAGACAAGAAAATTGTTGTCTGATAAATTAGTACATCAATTACAATCTATTGTTAAAACACACATTTAGAATCCATTCTGAGATGAAAGTAATCTATAGTCAGAGATATAACAATAAACAAAGCCTCGCACCTGTCTTGCGACACTTCTTGAATTATTCCCCGGCTTTGATCTTGAAATGTAGTATGTGTTAGTGGTTCCTCAGGTTTCCTTGGCAGAAGTATGTTCATCTCCTTGATAACTTTGTCTGATAAACTTCACAAATGTCTGTGTTTTATGATTGTTCTCTGACATTCATTTTCCCACCAAATGGAGTATAAAACAACCAGCATGTTAATCTCAGTAAGCTATGCAGGACCGTAATAAGTATACACAGTGAAATCCATTAAACAACAGCAGGGCAAGCTTCTGGAAGGTGCATAGTAAGTCCACAAAGAGTGGCAATCATTATAACATCCCCAGTGTCCCAGTCTGGATAATCGGAGCAGAAACAGAAACAGAAACCCAGCCTTCATCCAGAAAAGCCAAAAATAGTTGATCAAAGAATTACTCAGCATTCATATGCAAACTAAAACCCTTTGCGAATTGTTGTCACAAGCTGAGCAAATAATTCACCGCCATGTAAAACGAGGTAAATAATAAACATGACATAGATAGATATCATTACGGACGCAATAGACCCAAAGAGTGCACCATGTATTTCTGAAGAGAAGAAATCCAGCAAAAGGTAACCATTAATTAATATAAGAAGTGCGGCGACGGTCCAGGTCAGCATCTGCAGCACAGCCAAGGAAATGAATGAACATTTAACATTAATTTAGAAAATACTAAATTAAAACAAACTATCCATCTGAAAGATCAGGCTGTAAAACACACTCATGAAAAATGGCGCCATGAAAATCAGTTGGCATTGACAACGAAAGTTGCTTAATTAGGGAAGCAAGAGAGAACCTAAGAAACCAATTCAAACTAAGATTTTTCCTTCAACAAGGTTTTCAAACTCATGGTGATAATAACCATCAATACGTTTTTATAGGCCAGATAGTTCAGAGTGATTTAGAAGAATCAGTTACTTTTTTTGAGAGGAGAAATTGAATTACTAGAAGCAGCTACTCGTTTGTTTCTTAACTTCCTAATGACGACTTAATAGGTAAATGAATTTTCCTAGTGACAAATTGATAACTATATCATGACTTCTCTCTAAAAAAAAGTATACTATGACATGAGAGTTAGAGGATATAACACAAGAAAAGCTAGAATAGCAATCTCGTAAATCATAACTTACTTGAACACTGCGGCCAATTTTAAAAATCCCCATAACATGCTCTTTTGACAGCAAAGTGAGAAGTGGAATGAGGGCAAATGGGATCTGAACTGATTGAAGCACATTAAGCCATTGGTTCAAAATATCTAATGCTGAATCAGATGTGTCGAAGAAAAAAGCAACCACTATTGTTGGGATGATTGCGAAGCTTCGAGTGATCAATGACCGAACCCATTTCTTTAGACGAAGATTGAGAAATCCACCCATTATAAATTGTCCTGCATATGTGCCAGTGATTGTGCTACTCTGCCCAGCAGCTAACAAGCCGATTCCCCAAATATATAGGATGGGAAATAGCCCTCCCCCATACTTCTCCTGTAGGTAGTTTCCAGCATTTTCAAGACCTATGTTATCTGCTTCTTCGGTACCATAAAAACCTTTTGCGAAAATTGTCGTAACAAATAAATTTATAATGAAGGAGACAATTAAAGCAAGTGTCGATTCAATGGAGTAATATTTTAGAGCTTCTTGAACATGGCTTTTATTGTTAGGGTCGATCTTTCTCGATTGTACCAGAGCAGAATGCAGGAAGACATTGTGGGGCATTATCACACAACCTACAACCCCAACAGCTTGCCTTATACTTTTCGAGCCTAGTTTTGGAACCAAGACACCTGACAAAGAAAAGTAGCATCACATGTTGAACCATCTTTACTCAAACAAGAATGGAGATATTACTTGAGACTGCATCTTAAAGTGGACAGAATTGTGTACCGGTAAGAAGAGCCGGCACACTCGGCTGAGCTTTGCCGAACGTCCATGCAAAGGAAAAAGCCATTGTGGAGATGAGGACAGCAAAGAAAGCTTCGAGTTTCCTGACTCCATAATTCTCGAGGAACAGAAAAATAAAGCTGCCAAAACCATCAGAGAAAGTGAATTGGAGGACTTCTATATGAAAAAAAAAACAGATGGAATCATGGGCTAGATCATATACAACAACAACAAAGCCTTATCCCACTAGATGGGGTCGGCTACATGGATCATACGACGCCATTCCGTTCTATTAGTAACCAAACCTTTCGATATATTATTCACCAATAGATCTTGCTTTATTAGTTCGCCAAGTGTCCGCCTTGGCCTCCCTCTCCCTCTTTTAATCGGACTCCAAATTATTTGATCTACTCCTGGGCTATATCATATAAGAAGAATTAATGTTCCTTTTTCCCTTTACTTGTTCTTGGGCCTTAGGAACGATAATACTCTTACTTGTAGCGTCCAAGAATAAGCATGATATCAGTGACTATCAAACAAAAACCTTAATTGAAATTAAATTTACAGCCAACAGAAATTGCAACAATCACGAATTTTGGGGATGAAATGTAGCACTAATTGAGATTTGACAGCAATCATAATTTGAAATCGTACCAGTAAAACCTGGTAAGTGGTAATACTAAGATTGCGATCTCGTATCAGAGAGGTAAATTGCACCATTCATAAGGAGTGCGCATCTCACATTGTGTAAAGAACTTTTGACAAGCGTAAAACAGCAGGCGTTCTTACCAATCCAGTGCCGTGATGACGACGCCGGCCCACAGAGGAAGCAAGCCGCGGCTCAAGATCTTGATGGCGATGGCGCTTCCGATGACCTCCTGTATGTCGGCACCGATGAGCGCGACCTCCGCCATGAACCAGAGCGCGAGCCTGGCGGGGCGCGGGTACTCCTCGCGGCAGTGCTCCGCGAGGTGTCGCCCCGTGGCCACGCCGAGCCTGGCGGACAGCATCTGGATCAGCAGCCCCATTGCCGTCGCCCACAGCAGCAGCCACAGCAGAGAGTACCCAGCGATCGCGCCCGCCTGCAGATCCCCCTCCAGGTTCCCCGGATCCAGGAACGCGATGCTCATCAGGAACCCCGGCCCCGTGAACATCCAAAGCTTCCGCCACGAGAACGTCGGATCCGCGGAGCCGCCTTCGCCGTCGTCCTCGTCGCCGTCGGAGATCCCGACAACGAGGATCTTCTCGCTAGACTCGTATGCGCGCTCCGAGGATTCGTCGGAGTCGGAGCCTGCGGAGTCCTTGAGTTCACGGGAGACGGCGTCGGAGGCGTGGGAGCCGGCGGGAAGGAGGGAGTTCGCCTCGTCGGAGGCGTCGGCCGCCATGGGGGAGGAGGATAAGGCGGCGGCGGCGGCGGCGGCGGAGGCGGGGGCTGTGCCGGCGGCGAGAAGGCGAAAGGGGAAGGAAGCAGTGAGTTGGGATTTATAGGAGGAAGGGGAAGAGGTGGAGGGAGGATTAGTGGGGACGCGTAGTAGATCGACGGAGAAGGACGAAGGCATGTTGTGATGGCGTTTGCTGTTGTCGTTGCCGCCGTTGGGACACGCTTGTGCGTTGCCTTATATACGTAGCTTTCGATCTCTCTCTCTCCCTTCCTGGGATTTTGAGGAAACAGGTTATGGGCGTTAGATGCAGAGATACCATTTGATTTTTTTCTCTCCTTTTTGTGATATATGTTTTTTTACCAAGTCTGAGGAAAAAGAAACAAAATTGTACTCTAAGTCAAAGTGAAATCAAAATTAATAATTTTGATTGACTGAAATATAAAGTCTACTATTTAATTCAATAAATGTAAGGTCATTAGTTTCCAAATATATTAACTTGTTCTACTAACTTTTGTTTGCAAAAATCAAATAATTGTTACTATCTAAAAGTGGGATAATGTATCCATGCACATATTCGGAAACTTAAAGAAAACCAAATTAGAATTAAAATTGCTAATAGTTAGTTCAAATCTAATTTTCATGATTATCGTGAATCAAAATTATTAATAAATAGATATAGTTTAACTAACATGCGTACCTCGTGGATACATTATATAAAACGTTAAATTAAAAAAAAACATCTCACAATGTAACCCCATGAATATTTATGACCAGTCGGCTATTTTTGCAACTCCTTCGAAATTGTATTTGCACTAACGCCTTCAATTCAAATGGTCTTATCTTTTCTTCGACTCCGTAGTCCGTACCTACCACCAATACCATTCACATGCTCCAATTTATTAAATAAATCAATAATATTATTATTAAAATTGTTGAATGTTTAAACCAATATTAACTATCTTATCTCAACGCATCATATACAATCTAAATGCGACCTTCTAACGAGCCATTTCTTCCCACATTTTTTTCTGGTTTATATCATATTATTAAAATCGTTTAATAATTGATATATCAAGTCTCTTAAAGCGTTTTTTTAAAGGTAATCTTTATAGATTACTAGGTAATATTGTATTAAATTATCTGGGTCTACCACATTACCTTGTTCACTTGTGACAGGTAATGAGTAATCTGCATTGTTTAGACAATCCACATTGCATATGAAGTGACAATGTAGATTGTCTATGAGAGGGTAAGCAATCCACATTACCACATGGGTTGCAATCTTTTAAATTTACTTTCCCCATTTGTCCTTTACAGTTTTATTTAAATAAATTCTAAAATACATTGAATAAATTATAATAATAATTAAATAAATTATAAAATTAATCAAATAAATATTATAATTATTATTACTATATTATTATCATATTTTAAAAATATTAATTATTTTATAAATTTTAATTTTATGGGTGAGATTATATATTTGTAATTTAATTTTACGAAGTTAAAAAAAATTATATATCTAAACATAATTTTTTTATTAGGGGTATATTGGTAAAAATTATATATTAACTCATAAATATGTATTTTTTTTATAAATATTGTCAGATAGATTACTTATGCATACTAAACAAAGTAATGTACATTGCTGATAATTTAACAAGTGGCAATCTTTCTGAGAGGCAATCTACATTGATAGGTAATGTTGAATGGCAATGCAATGAACGCACCCTTAAGGTTAGGGTGACTATAATATAATGTATTATAAAATAATACACCATAATAATTATTATACTATGGTTTTTTCTCACTATTTTTCATGTTTTGTTTTGATTTTTTTTTAAAGAGTGTCATTTCGGGTTCTTTTCTTATATAAAATAATATACCATAGTATATGTTTTATTTTTTTTAAAGAAGAAAATAAAAGAGTATATAATGATGAAATCTAACTTTTATATACAAAGGTTCATACCGCGGGGTGCGAACCGCCTGCACCCCCCACGGGCTACGAGCTTGGGCCTAACAGGTCCTCCGCTTCCGCCACAGATACTTTTTTCATAATTTTACGTACAAGGTTCATAATTTAATGCACATCAACAACCTATCATGTGATAGTACATTAGATGCATTTATCATCATAATAACATGCCATGACACATTGTCATTATACACATATGAAGACATACATAATAACATGCATGCCATGAACCAATTTGCAATCTTTAATGTTATAACAATATGCATTTCATTCATAATATAATACTTATACAACTTACGATTATTCGGCATATCATCATCATTAGAATAATCTTATACTCAACATGGCAAATTATCATTATACATTCTTAATGTATGAAAGACATAATATTCAAACATCATAGCGTTCATTATATTAGCATCATACTTGAAAATATCATAACATCATACATCAACATTCACTACATTATCATCATACCTCAATAGTATTTTTGCATATCATTCTTTTATTTACTTTGTTACATAACATTTTAAAAAGTTGCTTTGTAACTCCATTTGCATTACTTAGTTACATTAGGTCATTACTTTCTTTCTTTCATTAATTGACATGCTTTAACATTTTTTCAGAATTATTTTATAACCCTTTGAATATTCATTCATTTTTTTCTTCATCATGTCACATCTTTAAAGTTCATTATGACTTCATTATTTAAATTTTCATATGATATTTTTCATATTTACTTAATTGAAAGTACATAATAATATCTAGCTAGGTCATTATGTTCTTAGGAGATCTTAATCATCTTGTGGTGATAGACATTATTTTTGAATAAGTCGCATAAATAATTATAAATGAACAAAGGCACTACAAAGCACTATACATTAGGAAATCAATACAATTGGAAGGTATGTAAATATTTAAAGAAAAAGTCAGAATATTACCATAACAAGAGTTAGACATAAAAAATATAATATATCACTTTCCATCTTTAACAAATTTCATGCATTATCAATTTATAATGTTCAATTTTTATTGATTCTATTTTTTTTTTTTGCAAAGTAGATTTCCATAGAAATTACATATAAAATTTATGAATTTATTTCTTCAGCATTTTTTCTCAAAAATTCATAAAAGTATCAAAATTTGTTTACTGCATAGTATTATGATAGTAGACATTAAAATATTAATAACTACTTCTGAATTTTTTTATTTTTTTTTAAAATGCTATAGAAAGGTAAAACAAACTCTTAACTGATATATAAATTTCAAACCCTAATACAATCGTTTCAAAATATGATAGATTATATAATTTGGTCTCGTTGTTATCTGAAGCAACATGATAGAAGTTCAATTCTTTTACCATGATTATTTTTATACATTTCCAAAAACATGATTATTTTATAGAAAATAGATTTAGAGACATTTCATTCATGTATTATTTGTATTTTTTGAATAAGTAAACTATATCCAAATAATTATTGGATCACGAATTTAAGTAGATTACTTATACAACCCTCAATCAGAATCTCTATTAATAACAAAGTATTATTGAGAGAGATTTGAATCTTCTTTATATATCTTTGGGACTTTAGATCTAAAATCTTTCTTCGCATACCTCTTAGCCTCCTCCTTCTTCCTCTAAGTCTTCTTGTCTTTACCCTAGTGTCATTGATCTTCACCTTCTTCTCCTATGATCATGAATATTGATTTACAACTTGATTACTGCTTGATCAATAATTTAATATTATTAAATTAAATATTGTTTTTATCTGCTCATAACGATTATTGATTCCTTTTAGTTGACCATTTGATTTTATTTCAAACTTTATGTATGGAGTATTTCACACTCATGAGTTTTTTTTACCTGGATTTGTGCATGTGAATAGATATGGATAGATATAACATAAGATGATCATAATTTTGTTTATTTTATATTTTAGATCTTAATTTTGCCTATTTTATATTGTGCCAAAAATAAAAGAAGAAATTGATGTATAAAATTATATAAGGTTCCTGAAGTGGTGTACTGAGTGCGTATTCGGGACCTATGTTCCATGAACATTACACTTATCAGCATTCAAATTTTCAGCACTAAATTATAAATTTAGAGAGTTTTGTTAATAAACTTGTCGAAATTAAGCACTTAATTTTTTCATTGAATTTCATCCAAAGTTTTATTAAACTTATTTTCTATAATTATGAGACATAATTATGCCCTAATTTCTTATTGAAACAAATTAAAATTAAAATAATCAATATGGTAAAAACAAATTATTATTTAATAACCATATTTAATAGAATATTGTGCTCATGAAATTTTTTATTTTTATATTAAAAGAGTAAGAATAAAATTGACACTTCATAAATAATTTAACAGAAATTGAATGAAACTTAATGAAAAAACATTTAAATTTCAAATTATGGTTAGCTAAAAAAATTTATAAATTTATAATTTACAGTTAGACAAGGGAAAACCATAGTGCGATGGGTTGTTAAAAAAAAATGGGTCATGCTTGCTCACACTTTAGATGTTGACATATCAATAATAAAAAAAGGAGGAATCTGTCGTGAGGCGTAGCAAGCAAGCAGTGGAAGGGATTGAGCGGCCACGTTTTAGATAACAAATTTAGTTCTGATATGATAAGATTTTCTGACAGCATTCGATGAGGGCTACGTCCTAGAAACTATCGTCATCGAGGACGTTCGGGTAACTCCATCCCAAAATGGAATAAAGTTGCGTGAGTTTTTAATGTTTAGTCGCTATTTTTGGAATAGTTTCTTTAAGGCCTGAAAAAATGAGATTTCTTTTCAAGCCCCTCAATTATTATATATATTTTATCATAATATTATTTCGATTAATGAAGTTCGCAATAATTGCATATATATATGGTTTTATTATAGTTTATAAATTTTTAGAATAAATTACATCAAATACCTTTCAACTTTGACATTTTCCCAACATTATCTTTTAACTTCACTTTATAATAAGATTGTACTCAATCTTTTAATTTATTTTATTAAATGTCATTTTCATCGATGATCGATCGTTTCCGGTGTGGTACTGACGTGGCGCCCACGCGACGATGTTCCCTCTCCTCTACGCAATTAATTTGCTGATGTGGCAAGATTAGAAATATTAAAAAATAAAAATGAAAGGTGGCTAAGAAAGGGGCAACCTTCAATTGAGAAGGGCGACGAAGCTCGTAAAATGAGGAACAACTGGAAAATGATGGTCTTAAGGGGTGATGCCCCCATCTACGCGTCGTCGGCCAGGTCTCAAGTGCGGGAGTGGGGGAGGGGAGGCCCCCTTCTCTGCGTTCTGTCCGGGCGCACGGAAAGGGGGAATGGTGGCCCCCTTCTACGCGTTGCCGATGACTGGCCCCTTCTGCGCATCACCATCAACGCTCAGGGGAGACATCATCCCCCTTTTTTGCTGTCAGCGTAGGGCGTGGATGTAGGATCGAAAGCACCAAGAGGGGGGTGAATTGGTATATAAAAATTTAGAACCGAAAAAGACGTTGAAGTAAATTTAAAGCGAATACGATCACAAGCAAGTAAATGATAGGTAATAAAAGCACAAGAGAAGTAAGAGAAGAGAAAGACGCGATATATTGACGAGATTCGGCCCAACCTTTGGCCTACGTCTCCGCTCCAACTCCTCAACCTTAAGACCGTCGGAGATTCACTATCTTTCTCTTTTCTTATAGAGAGAGAATAATCCTTTCTACACCACAATGCCTTCTTCTTTGCTCAAGAGGTAAGGTACATCTCTTCTTACAAGGAGCTCTAAAAAACTATCTAAACAAGAATTCCCTCCAAGACTCTTCTTCTTACAAATAGTATTCTCACTAAGAAACTAGAAGAGGGAAGTGATGATTTGCAACTTTTGCTCAAGAAAAATGCTTTGAATTTGAAGAGAGCTCATGATATGATTTGCCTTACTTGGATGATCTTCCTTCAATCTTTTGGATCCCTTTTATAAGCTTCTCTTGAAGATTTGACCGTTGTAAAATAATTCAAAAAGCTTTTGCTGTCAGCCCTGAATCGGTCGACCATTTTATTATCGATCGTCCGTTCTGTACAGTAACTAGCTGTTATTCTGTCTGTCGATTCTACAGCGGTCGCCCAAATCGATCGTCCGTTTAATAAAAAATTATATCCATTATTTTATCTTTTATGTGCAGTTTACCGTTGATATTAGGCCATAGAAGAATTATAGCCGTTCTTACTTTCATAACGGTCGCCCGAAAGTGAATCGGTCGACCGATGCTGAAGTTCTATCCATTCTGTGATTAGCGATCGATCCAATCTTCTATTTCGGTCGTCCATTTTCTTCATAACGGTCGCCCGAAAGTGAATCGGTCGACTGATGCTGAAGTTCTGTCCATTCTGTGATTAATGGTCGATCCAATCTTTTATTTCGATCGTCCATTTTCTTCATAACGGTCGACCGCTATAAGATCGATCGTCCGTTCTTATAGGTTGATCCTTTATGTGATTAGCGGATGTTCCATCCTCCATTTTGGTCGTCCACTATCTTCAATAACGATCGACCGGTTATAAATCGGTCGTCCATTTTTCCGCGGTTGTTCCATTCTATGATTAACGGACGCTCCATCATTGATTTCGGTCGTCCATTATCTATCATAATGGTCGACCGTTATATTATCGGTCGCCCGTTTTTACTGCAAATAAAAACTTCAACTATTTTTCTTCAAAAAATGTTAAACATGTTCACACTATCACTTTAAGCATAATTAGTACATCATCTTTCTTGTTTGCTATCATCAAAATACATGGAATATGGTCATGAGACCAACAATGGAAGGGAGCATCCCCCCTTTAGTCGCTGGCGTCGAGCACGAAAGGAGGGCATCATCTCCCTTTTCACCCGTCGACGTCGAATGTGTGGGGGGATGCCCCCTTCTACGCGTTGCCGGCGACGCGTAGAAAGGGGGCACAGGGGCAACGTCCCCCCTTTTCGATTGACATTGTCGAGCGTAGGAGGGGGTGGGTGATGCCCCCTTTTGCATGTCACCGGCGACGCGCAGAGGGGGCATCGTCCCCCTCCCCCCCTTTCTGTCGCCTGCAATGCGTAGAATGGGGCATCACCCCTCTTTTCGTGCGTTGGCGACATCATCGGTGACGTAGAGGGGGTGACACCCCCCTTTTTAGTTATTTTTTAATATTATTTATCTTGTTAATATTTCCATGTGCACAAATTGCTTGCGTGGAGAAGAAAGAAAAATATCGTGTGGGCGCCACATCAGCACGATCGGGAAACAACCGATGTAGGTGAAAAAGACATTTGGTGAAACAAGTTAAAAGATGGAGGACAGTCTTGCTACAAAATGAAGTTGGAGGATACAATTTACTCTAAACTTTTAACATGCATGAATCTTAATTGGCAATTTGTATATTGTAACAATCAGGAAAAAAGATAAAATAATAATTTGTTGTTAACAATATGGAGAAGATCCCAACCCCATTAAAATAAATCTAAAAAACCTTGATAGTAACCCCCAAATAACATCCTCGTAACCCTATGATTCAGCAATATAATTAGATCTTTGCAAAAGAGAAAAGAGGTTTGAACCCCTCTTTTCTTCCTCCTCCCTTCTTGTTTCCTCTCACGAGTTCTCTGGACGCACCCATTGGATGATCGCCGACAAGGAACAATGACGCTTGATCAAGAGGAAACATCAAATGGACAATATGATCATGTGGGCAAAAATAGGAATTACCTTGATTAATTCCACTTTATAATAGATTTTGAACTAAATTTGATCAAATCCCATTCAAGTTTTCCTTCCTTGTTGTCGAACAAAGCATGCATAATATTATGACTCAAATGATTTTATATGTTCTTCGTTGTCACAAAGAAATCGAATTACATTATGTTAATGCCAAGGCTTTAAAGAATGCCTTGATTATGCAATGGTTATGGATAAAAGTTCAATGGTTGTGTTGCTTTGCTCGTCCGAAAAATCTGTAGTTGACATCGACTTGACAACTTGTTGAATGCTAGTAGATTGGTATTATTATGATGATTGTCTTTATATGATTGACTTGATGTGTTATGGTCGTTCATGTCGTGTGCTAGTTTGATAAGATGAACATGACATCTTTTCATGATATGATCTATTTAAGAAAATATCAATACAGAAAGTTATCAACATTCTATGCGCCTTAAGAACCCGATCCGAGTTCCATGAACCCGATTAGGGTTCATCATGAAACTCGACCGGCTCATTCGTCTCCTGAGCCAAGTTTAGCCCATTATGCCTTTTGCCCCTGGAACACAGCCTGATTGATCCTAAACTCGGCTCGAGTTAGCAGATGCCAAAACCCTCTCGACATATTATTATTCGGCCTGGATTTCCTAAAACTCCCGCTCAAGTTTGTCGCACATCAAATCGTGACATTTTTTTCAAGCTCGGCCTTAGTCCACCCTATACTCGGGCCGAGCTCCATCACAAAATTTGGCTCGAGTTTCCCTATACTCAACTTGAGCTCTGCCCTACTAAAACCTCCTCCTTTCTTTTAAGAACCCAGAATTCGACTCGAATTTTTCCTTCAATTGTCCGAATTTTGCTTATCATTCGATCCTTGATTCTTAAATTACACTCAAATACTGATTACAAATAATGTAAAGATAATTGAGATGTTAACATGTTGAAAGATAAACATTGGGTAAATCAAATGCATTATCGTTATCATTCATTATTAAGAATCACTTCCTTCCATTTTGAGAGAGCATTTGTGCTTGATCACCATTGACGTTGTATTATTTGCTCGCCGCACAAATAATTAAATAAAGAATCCATACTATAATAATGAAAGGATGAAGAATCTCAAAGTCATCGTCAAAATCATTAACCATTATAACTGTTGAACAAAGTAACTAAATCACTGCTAACGAATAAAGTAGCAAATCACTATTACCGAATATGACCACGAATCAACTATTACTAAATATGATTATCGAATATGAACACCAAATCATTGTTATCGAATATGACCATAGAATCACTATAACTGAATATGACCAACGAACATGTCTATCGAATGATTGTTCATTGTCGATTATTATCACCATCATTAAATGATATTTTCCAATATAATATAGCTCATTGATTACATGTTTACTAATTATTCTTATCAATATTGTTATAAATCTCTTGATCCCACCTCGAGCAAAGGTATGCCATTGATTTAGATTTATCGATTATTCTAAGTAAATATTATTCATTATATATTACCATTGTTTATCCACTTGAACTGAATATTATTCATTGTATATTATTAGAGATGGACAAACAGGCCGTGTCATGCCGTGCTCGGGCCAGTCAACCCGTGTTTGACCGTGTAGCGGGTTGCGTCGTCAGCCCATTTTGAAAACGGGCCATGTTGTGCCACACGGTCCGTTTTAGACCCGGGCACGATCTGGGCGTGGCCTGACCGGGCCGGCCGGGTCGAGCCGGGTCAGACGACCAATTTTTTTTGCCTTTCAATTTGAGCTTTTATAATTTTTAATTTACTTATTAAATTATTATATTATATATGACTTAGTGAGTAGTGATTACTTTAATTATTAATTATTCTATAATATATGACTTAGTGAGTAGTGACTACTTTAATTATTATATAAATAATTATATAGTTAAATTTTTAAATACATTAAGTCATTAATTCATAATTATTAAGTAAATAAATTTTTAAATGGATAATTGAGTACAAAGTAATAACTAATAGGTTATAAGTTATAACTTATAACCTTATACATAAATTGGTAAGTGTTTAATAAATATATATTAGCAGTATTAGTATACTAGTATAGATAGTTAAGTACTAATTTACTAATTACTATATACTATGTTATAACTAGATTATACTAAGTAAGTTAGTATTTAACTATCTTGTAAGTTATAACTTATATAGTAATTTACTATATACAACTTAGTACTAAAGTTAGAATTAAATCAAAAGTATCATTTAAAGTTCAAACTTTCTAATTTTTAATTTACTTTTTATATAATATATGTTAGTATTATTCTATAATCTATAATATATGACTTTAGTTTAGTGACTGTTAGCTACTTTAATTATTATTATATAATAATTATATAGTTAAAATTTTCAAACGCTCATTAAGTAATTATGATATCATACTCACAACTAATTTCAAGAGAAAAGACAATATCACTCGAAATGGGTCTAAGAGCGACTATTGTGAGAATGTTATCTTAATTATTCAATGAGAGAAGATGAGATTAAGAGAGAGATGTGAGAGGAGAGAGAGAGAGAGAGTGAGTGAGAGAGAGAGAGAGAGTGAGTGAGTGAGAGAGAGAGAGAGAGTGAGAGAGATGAAGGGAAAAAGAATGAGAGTGAGCAAGTGTGAAGAAGGGGGAGGGAGTTCGGTCGTATTTTATAGGTGGCGGAGGCGGTTCGACACGACCCGTGTTGTACTAAACACGGCCCGTGTTGTACTCTTAGCATGTCCGTGACCATTGGTCTGTGTTTGTGTTGTCAAATTGAGACAACACAAGTGGTGTGATTTTAGCGTGGGTCGTGTTTATGCATCATGTGTGGTTCGTGTCGGTGCGTGAAAAAAAATCCGTGCGAAAACGGCCGTGTCGTGTCAAATCTGTGTTCACCGTGCCCGAGACGTGTCGTACTCACAATGTAGAAGGCTGACTCGGCACGGAATGGCATGATACGGCCCATTTTTCCATGCGTGGGTTGTGTCCGTGCCGAGCTAGACCGGCACGACTTTTGGGCGGGCCGGCGGCATGCTGGGTCGTGCGGTCCGCCCGAAATTCCATCTCTATATATTACCATTGTTTACCCACTTGAACCGCAAAGCTCGCGAAAAAATTATCTTTCCTGTGTTTGAGATAGTAGATGAAATGTACTGCGATGATATATCATCCCGGTAATGACAAAACACATGAACTTAGAAAAAATTAAACCAAATGCCCTCCAACTTTAACGTTTGCTCAATGATGCCCTTCAATTTTACTTTATAGTACGAATGCCCTCCATCTTTTAACTCGTTTCACCTAGTGCCTTCCTTACCTACGATCGGCGGTCTCCCGGTCACGGAGCTGATATGGCGCTGACACAATGTCTCTCTTCTCTCCACATTGACATTGCAATGATGAAACAATATTAAAAAGCTTAAAAAAATAATTAAGAAAACAAAAAATGCCACGTCGCACAGACACGCATTGGAGCCCTCACCGGAGCTGGGGGTCGCATCCCCGCGAGCTCTCGCCGGAGCTCACGGGGGCGACCCCCCTTTTGCCTACGTGCGTGCGTCGGTGATGCACGCAAGCAAAAGGGGGGGGGGGTCGCCGATGCACGCACGCCAGCAAAGGCCCCCTCCGAGCTCCGACGAGAGCTCGTAGGGGGACAACCCCAACTTCGGCGGAGGGCTCCGATGTGCGTTTGTGCGACGTGGCATTTTTTAATTTTTTTAATATTGTCATGTCAATGCAATATCAATGTGGAGAGGAGAGAGACATTGTGTTAACGCCACATCAGCTCTGTGACCAAAAGATCGCCAATCGTAGGTAAGGAGGGCACCGATTGAAATGAGTTAAAAGATGGAAGCATTTGTATTACAAAGTAAAGTTGGAGGACATCGCTGAGTAAACAATAAAGTTTGAGGACATTTGATATAATTTTTCCCATGAACTTAAAAACCTATCTATCTTTTATTTTATATTCTAAAATGAATTTGATAACTCTTAAAACTTCTGCACCGTATGGATTTTATCTTTTAGTTTTTATTAGTTCATCACTTTTCATTTGTTGACATGTCTCGTGTATTGACCGGCCTCAATCACATATTTGGTCAAAGTCATAATAATTGTAGCGTCTTGAGATCAATTTTTGTCATGTGCATCGGTTATGGGGCATTACATATGCAGTTAGAGATATATTAAATATGAATCCTTAGATTTGACCCTATATTTCGAATTGAGATAAAGAAATGTCCAATTTGAACCGAGAATCAAATCGAAACGTCTCCATTATCCCTATAGATTTCATTGTGATTTTAAAATGCATCTTTTAATGAAATTATATATCTTCTTATTCAAGGCATATAATTAAATTTCATGTAATAAATTTCATACATATACAAATTCATTACCAAATATATTATATAACATGTCCTAATCAAATAATTGAATAGGTTATATGAAATATTTGTTATCTTGATTTGATGGATATGTAACACCCCAAGATTCTATTATGGGCAAAATGTAATTGTATAATTTAATTAGAGTATTTAATGGATTGAAGGTGATTAAAGAGAGAATTTGAAAATGAATAGAAATATAATTAGAAAAGAATATGAAGAGAAAGAAAAAAGATAACCGTATTTGGAGAAGGAATTAGAGTTAGAGTAGGATTAAAAGTATGATCAGAAAGAAAAAAAAGAAAAGAAAGAAAGTTAAATCGTAATGGAAGTAGGAATTGTAATTAGATTGAGATTAGATATTTTTATTTGATTTGAGATCCAAAAATTGTTGAATGGATATATGACTCCCACATAGGATAGGATCGAGAGTTTATGACTTAAAAATATTTCAATAATTAAAATAATATTTATTATTATTTTAATTAAAAAATTAAATGATAAAATATCATGGAATTAAATAATTCCAAAAATTAGAGAAAATAAAGAAATAAAAGGAAAAGGTGAAAGTAGAGTTTGATTGAAAGAAGTTATGAAAATGATAAAAAGAAATTTGATTAGAGATGAATTTTTTATAAGTATGGTTATGGAATAATTAGTGAAATTCAAATCTAGTTTAATCTGAATATTTAACATAAGATAATTAATGATGGATGATCATGATTGATGGAGAATTAGCCTAATGCCCAATAGGAATAAAAAAATCTAGTTAAGAACTATAAATAGTGCTTAAAGGATGATTAAAAATTATTATTTGTCTCCACAAATTTTTGCACGAGAGCACTCTCTTTCTCCGTTTTCTCACAAATCGAGGCACTAGAGAGCACGAACAATATACCATTTTGAAGTCCCGACAGAGGAGACTAAGATCCAAGTGGTAGCCGAAGGTTTTTGGACGTCAATAGGGAGGAATCGTCGGTCAAAGTTGCGATGTTCGTGCAGTCCACAGGCAACAGAAACATAGTTAATTTTTCAATCAACTTAAGGTACGTAGGAGGATCCCTATATCGACAGTTTTCATCGGTATAGACCCACGGGACCTTGTCCTAAGAATTGACTATTGTATGGATGAATTGTAAATTGAATTGCATCGTTAATCACATAGAAATAAGGCCAGAAGTTGCACCAAAAATTTGACTTCTCGACGGCAGCAAAACCGGCCTGGGTTCTGCATTACCCGACCCGGGTTTCTTGGAATCCAGGTGGCAATCGAATTTATCCATCCCGAGTATGTAAGAACCCGGCCCAGGTTGCAAGGTGCGCGGCCCGAGTTCAGTAACCCGAGCGCGACACGAAAGGATTAGTAAGAATTCCGACTTGCTCGGCTCGAGTTCCGTTGATGTTAATGGATGAATGAAAAACCAATAGGATCTGGACTGGGTTTCAGATGGTCCGACCCAGGTTTCGTGAAGAAGATGTTATCGGATTGATTAAAATCGGCTCGGCTCGGATTTCAGAGAGCTCAGCTCGGATTTCAGAGGACCCGACCTGAATTCTACCGAAGATGAAAATTGCGAGATAAACTAAGGCAAATCCGGTGTGAGTTTCATTACACCAGGCCTGGGTTCTATTTATCGAATTGGAATGGGTATGGAAACCAGCTCAGATTTCACCCTACCTGGCTCAGGTTCTATAGAAAGATGGGTATGATTCGGTGTAGGAATCGACCCGAGTTCTATCCCACCCGACCCGAGTTTTGAAGTTCAAAAAAGGGGTTTAAAAATTATTAAAGTATGTTTAATTGTGATGATTGTGTTATTATTTATATTTGATCATATTATTATGATATTGATTTCATTGTGATGATCATACTATTATGATATATTGATTGATGCCTTGTGCATTTAAGATTAGAAAGAAAGTTTAAATGAAAGCAAAAATAGATGTCATAAGTTAATCAAGATAAAAGATGCAAGGTACCTAAAATAGGGAGAGCTCTCAAAGTAGCATATATGGTTGAAGTAGCCTTTGTAATTGAAGGATAACTCAAAAGATAAGAATAAGTAATAAACAGACCTTATAGTTGAAGCAGTCTTTATGGTTGAAGTATAATGCAGCCCTTGTGATTAAAGTAGTTTTTATGACTGAAGTTAAAAATAATTGCAGCTTTTATGGTTGAAGAATAAGAATGGATAATTGATTTATATTGAATTTCAACTTTTATGATTGATGTTAATATTAATTGAATTGAAACTGCAACCTTTATGGTTGAAGTATAGAAAGATAATTGATTGAAATTGAATTGCAGCCTTCGTGGTTGATATATGATAAAAGATTATTGAATTGCATCCTCTATGGTTGAAGTAAAGTAAAGTAAAGATTGATTGATTGTTAAGATAATTAATTGCAACTTATATGGTTGATGCTATTGTTAACGAAATTGTTATTGCTAGTTTTTATGATAATAAAGGATAATAGAATTATTGATTCCAGCCAAATTGAAAGCTGATGGATAATGCATATTAATAATTGAGATTGCATTGATATGATAATGTTTATATTGTTTATCATTATACATATGATTATTGTTATCGACATGGTTCATATTATTTATTATTATGGATGACCCTACGTATTGAGTTTATCTCACCGAGCTTTGTCCCTGTACTTGGATTCGTACAGATGATAGTAGATTATGATACTGTTGGTTGCTCCTGTAACGGGTGATATGCACATTGGATATGGACATTGATAGTCTCCTATTAATTAGTTGTAGGCCCATAACTCACATGTCATTAAAAATTATGTAAATGGCTTTTACACATTATAAGAATTATTATATTTAAGTCTTCCACTTATGTAAATTAGTGCGTCGACTAGTCAAAGTCAAAGAAAAAATCAAGATATAAAATTTGGTGGCATCGCTGAAATAACCTTCTGAACATGAAAAAAATCTCGAGACGCTACATTATCAATTTTTTATATATAACAACATCTCTAATCCTTTATTTCTATTATATATGATAGTTTATTATATCTTATTTGTTTAATAAATTTATATGATTGAAGACTGAGATTGGGGAGATAGAACCGTTTTGGATGATATTGGCCTTTTTGTATTTAACGATAGAGAAAAAAGAAAATATACTAGTGTAAAATCTAAGTTAAAAGGAGTACAAAATTAATTCTCAATATTATAAACTCAAACTCGTGATCCTTATGAAATATAAACTCTCTCAAAAAAAAAAAGAAAGGAAATATAATTTTTTTATGACTAACCCATTAGTGTACAGAGCACCTAACTAATCCGATATTTAGGGTAGAAGGAGGAAAGGTATATTTCTGACTAACACGACTCAAAGATCAATGCCGAGACTACTAACATTCGTCGAATCACTTGAGTCGGCTCCCACTGAGCCAGTCGTTGGTTAGAACTTAGAAATATAAACTTTATGATGACAAGTAGTTCTAGGGCTGAGCAGAACCGGTACCGGGTTCGGGTTTGGATGGACCCAATCCCGACCCGATTTCTACCGAGGTCGGGAAACTTTGGACCCGGTACCGATCCCAGACTCGGCCGGTACTGCGTCCGGGTCTGACCCGGCAAATTGGGAACGGGATCGGATTTGGACCGGGAATTTTTACTTTAAAGACATCCAAATTATTTTATGAAGAAATAAACAACTAGCTACTGAAATGTAAAGAAGTTTACATGTCTAGCATCATACCACATAAGTTTACATGAAGTTTACTGAAATAAACAATTAAAATCATGAAGTTTACATGTCCAGCATCATACCACATACACCATTACATCCATGTTCAACAATCAGCATCATACCACATACATCATTCAATCCATGTCTAAATAGAATTTAATAAAAAGTTTAGAAAAATTTCAGATGCATGGCAATGCCCCTCGTCCTTTTCCTTCCACGACCCACAACCCACAGGGGGCAGCTACATCGCATACATAACAAAAGCACTGCACCAAATAACAAGAACCTGGTGTTATGAGCTCAAAATCACAGATGAAATGTGTAGCCAGAAAAAAAAATTTGTAAGAGAGAACAACCAAGCAAAGATAGGAGAGAAAAACTAAACAAGATAGTTAGATCGCTGAATCAAGAAGTAGACAAGTGCTCCATGTCTAACAAGTACATGGATGTCAAGTGAACATATCATAACCACCAATGCAGCTGAGATTCATGCTACTGCAGGCACCTGAATGTATGCACACAACCAATTGATACCTTATTGTATTACAGGTAAAGAAACAGATTTCACGTGAGGTTGGTTTACATGCTTCTCTCATTTTGTTTTCAGGTATACATTGGGAAAAATAATCGATATAAGTTCTCATGAAGAGATTTAACTGAAAAGGGTCATGAATTTATAAAATAATTCCAGGAAATAGTTATCAACAAACCTCTAAAAGATTGTCAAGAAGTAGCCCATGCTCCACTGGAAGCTCCATAACTATCTGTTCACAAGAGAAAGTTACTTTTTAGAACTATTTCTAAAATGCAAAAAATCAAGCTTCTTAATTATTCTGGAATTAGATTGAAATATGAAAGTGTTAAGAAAGAAGTGTTTGTAAAAGACTGCAGTTGAACAATTCAAATTTAGTATGAAACATCCACACACTCACAAATTCATAATTGAAAGAGTTAATTGTCTGTTATCATTTGATTTAACGATGAAGTTGAGGTTCCATCTTGGGTGCTCCTGGTAGCTTCTGCATAACAAAAAAAGTGCACCAAATTTCCATAGACAATAACATGATTAACATATAAAAAATGAAAGAGTTACACAATATGTAAGTAGAATAATATAACTTTAACCTATAATTATATTGTTTGTGAGTTCGAATTGATCAAAATCTTCTTCAACTTTAAAACATGGTGACGATAGCCAACTTTGTGTGCACACGAGAGTTTCTGCCATTTTGGGTGATAGAGAACTCCTAAAAAAATCAAGAATGCGTCCTCCAGTGCTAAAGACAGACTCCGAAGGAACTATAGAGACTGGAATGGCCAAAACATCACGTGTCATTAGAGAGAGCACTTTATACTTTGTAGAATTGACCTTCCACTAATTTAGAATATCAAAATTCTCTTCGCCCTCACAAGGATCCATTAAATATCTTTCAATTTTAGATTTATTATCGATATTCTTTTTTTTCTTTTGCAGTCTACTCCATTGATGAATCCTTGCTGTCTTCTCATCAACATTTATATTTTCAGCCCCAGATATAGAATTTATATTCTCCACTTGAGAAGTTGAGTCATTACTAACCTCATGTGCATAATAGTCATATATACAAAATATGCTATCTTGAATCTTTGTAACAACCATAGCAGCTATGGTTGAATCATAAAGATCCGTATAGTTTCATTTAACGTAGCCAAGTTTATATCTATGATATAATACAACAGCAATAAGTATCAATGGATTAATATTTTCACGTTTTCCCCAATACTTATCGTATTTAGATCTCATGTCGCAAGCCATCTTTTGCAAGTATGCATCATGACCATTACTCCATTTTGCAATTTGAGATTGAATAGATACAATCTCATGAAAGCAAGCACAAGATGTCACAAATGAAGAGCCAGATAAGTTACATGTTGCATCATAAAAATTTTTCAGAAACATCACAAAATTTCTAGCAGTTTCCTAATCTTCAGCTGTTGGCGGCACACAATTGTTATATTTGAAATGTGATTGGTATTCCCTATCTTCTTCATCCAACCTCTCATATATTTTTTG
Source organism: Pontederia crassipes (assembly GCA_030549335.1). Taxonomy (NCBI): domain Eukaryota; kingdom Viridiplantae; phylum Streptophyta; class Magnoliopsida; order Commelinales; family Pontederiaceae; genus Pontederia; species Pontederia crassipes. The sequence continues at coordinate 57,926,268 of CM060191.1, forward strand.
AAATTTTTCAGCTCGTTCCAACATTAAATAGGTTGAATTCCATCCAGTTGGAACATCCATAACAACACTATATTGACTAGTAATTTTTTCCTCTTGTATAAATCTTTTGAATTTTCCAAATCATGCCGGAGACGATCTCACGTAGCGAACAGCCTCACGAATTGATACAATCGTTGATTTCATATCTTGCAGACCATCTTTGACCACAAGATTTAGTGTGTGTGCACAACATATGATGTGAATAAAATCACCATTACAAATTAAAACTTTCCAACTATTTAATCTCTTTTTCAAATGACCAATAGCTTTATCATTGGCCGAAGCATTGCCAACGGTGATGGTGAATACCTTTTCGATTTCCCATGCTAATAAACAATTTTCAACAGCTTTAGCAATGTCCTCGCCTTTATGACCTTCAATTGGACAAAGATTAAGAACCCTTTTATGTAAAAAACCCAATCTTCATCAATAAAGTGTGCTGTAAGACACATATAGCACAATTTCTGACAAGATGTCCAAGTGTCAATGATTAGGCAAATACGTGAAGAAGACTTCTTAAAAAATGCCTTGAGTTTTTTCATTTCGTCAAGATATAATTGATAATAATCTCTTGCAATAGTAAATCTTGAAAGAATCATAAATTTAGGTTCCAAGCATTTTGAATACTTTCGAAAACCAACACCTTCTACAACTCTAAAAGCTTGCTCATTGCATATCACAAACTTAGCCAAGGCCCTTCTGCAGTCCTCATAGTTATATGAATGAGGGCTAATGGTTTTGCTGCTCCTTGTTAGCTTTGTGCCAACATCTTCTGTCCCTTCACTTCTATGCGGGAACTTCTTGCATCTTTTTAAATGTTTAAATAAACCAGTAGTCCCATGTTTATTAGGATCTGCAGCAAAATCATTTTTACAATATTTGCACCTTGCTCTAGCTTCATGATCTGAACTAAACTTTTCAAAATGATTCCAGACTTCAGATTTGTTTTTACTAGGCTTCCTCTTAATTATCTCTATTTGATTGGAAGTATCAATACTTCCTTCTACAGGGTTTGGATTAGATTGTGCAGACTCGATCACGATATCACCGGAAATAGGATTAGACCCAATATCAATCATTGCATATCCTCCATTCCAAAAGTTTGAATGCCGACATTGACAAAAAAATACACATATAATTAAAAAAATGAAATTTATAAATGTATACAAATATAAAATGCCAATTTATAAAAGCAAAAAATGAAATTTAGATAATTCTAAATATCTCATGCATTAATGATCTTTTAATCTAGGCATACATTATTTTTTTATTTTGTTTTATCATAAAATTAATGAGTTTAGTAAGCTGATTATAAATAAATAGTACTATTTCTTTATAATAAGCACACTAACTCATTAGGTTTATGATAAAATAAAAAAATATAATGACTGCTTAGACGATTATTAACGCTTGAGATATAGAACATTTCTCAATTTCATTTCTTTTACTTTTATACATTACCATTGTATACTTAATCAAAGGACTACTAATGTTTCATAGATAGAAACATATAACAACAATATTGAAACCAAACGGCATTAGCATTAGCATTCAGTAGATTCAACCGGTCATTGATATGATGATTGAAACATAATATTGAAACAGATAACACATTGATTACTAAAACATATAACACATCATTCAGCAGTTATCACATTTGCACATTAACATTTAGCAAGACAAACAACAATCCAATCATCAAGATTCAGCAAAGAGAGAGGGAATACAATGATAACAGTGGGCAGAGTTTAGCATTAGCATTTCGCATTCAGCAGTCAGCAACAATGCGTACCTTAGAACAAACGACCGTTGTCCGTTGAAGAGGACGGCGGCGACAACGACGATATAATGGATTGAACCACTGCGGAAGAGGAAGAGGGAGAAATGAGAAATCAAAACTCAAAAGCGCTCTGTGAGTCACGACTCACGACCTTGCTCAGAGAGAGGGAAGAGAGGGAGAAGATGAGAAAGAGAAAGAAAAGAAGAGAGAGAGGGCACCTGGCTGTCAAGGCCGGCGACCGGCCCGGCTGGCGGCGATTCGATGAATAGCGCACCTCAAGGAGAAAAAGTGAAGAGAGCCCGCAAGGCCGTCCAGGAGGAGTTGCGGCGGCGACGGCGATGGCGACAGGCGATCTAGGGATTTAGGGTGGGCGTCGTCGCGTCGACTCGCGCCGAGTGGGAGATTATCGGTAGGATAATTTGGATTTCACGGGTTAACGAGTGACGGGTTTTGAGTAAGTGGTAATGGGTCGACAATCGGGTTAAAACATTTAAAAATATATATTACCTGGGCCAAGTTCCTGGTCGAGTTTCTGAGCATTGAACCCGGTCCTGGCCTGGAACTCGCCGAGTCTTCAGGTTACTAAACCCAGACCGGGTCCGAAACCCACCCGGGGCGGGTCTTTTTTCCGGTTGCCCAAGTCGGTGCGGTCCGAGACCTGGACTGTGCTCAGCCCTACGTAGTTCTTTTTCTTATGTGTCATGACAGAATTGGCATATTGGCATGTATAAATAAACAATTGTTAGTGTATTATACGAATCAGGTGGTGGGTAAAGAAGTGTATGTTTGCCATGTGTGTTGCTGCTGCTCTCATGGTATTTAAAAATTTAACGAACGCATTAACGATCACAAAAAAATAAATTTTATAAGAAAAAATATTAACCATTTTAGTTCGAAGACATATTCATCTGCAGATAGATTTGTTATTAGTATCTTAAATCGATTTCAGCAATAGTTCTAATTTTAAAACTATTTCGCTAGATTTCCCACTTCCTGAAAACTTGGGTGTCAACCGATGCAAGCATCCAAGTTGTGCACAAGCCGTTATTATAAATTTATAAAATAGGTTTCAACTCTCCAAGCAATGAACGAGTCCAAATTTGTTATTAATGTTATATATATAATAAAGTACACATACGTAAGATATATATATATATATATATATAATAAACTCTCTCAAAAAAAAAAGAAAGGAAATATAATTTTTTTATGACTAACCCATTAGTGTACAGAGCACCTAACTAATCCGATATTTAGGGTAGAAGGAGGAAAGGTATATTTCTGACTAACACGACTCAAAGATCAATGCCGAGACTACTAACATTCGTCGAATCACTTGAGTCGGCTCCCACTGAGCCAGTCGTTGGTTAGAACTTAGAAATATAAACTTTATGATGACAAGTAGTTTTAGGGCTTAGCAGAACCGGTACCGGGTTCGGGTTTGGATGGACCCAATCCCGACCCGATTTCTACCAAGGTCGGGAAACTTTGGACCCGGTACCGATCCCAGACTCGGCCGGTACTGCGTCCGGGTCTGACCCGGCAAATTGGGAACGGGATCGGATTTGGACCGGGAATTTTTACTTTAAAGACATCCAAATTATTTTATGAAGAAATAAACAACTAGCTACTGAAATGTAAAGAAGTTTACATGTCTAACATCATACCACATAAGTTTACATGAAGTTTACTGAAATAAACAATTAAAATCATGAAGTTTACATGTCCAGCATCATACCACATACACCATTACATCCATGTTCAACAATCAACATCATACCACATACATCATTCAATCCATGTCTAAATAGAATTTAATAAAAAGTTTAGAAAAATTTCAGATGCATGGCAATGCCCCTCGTCCTTTTCCTTCCACGACCCACAACCCACAGGGGGCAGCTACATCGCATACATAACAAAAGCACTGCACCAAATAACAAGAACCTGGTGTTATGAGCTCAAAATCACAGATGAAATGTGTAGCCAGAAAAAAAAATTTGTAAGAGAGAACAACCAAGCAAAGATAGGAGAGAAAAACTAAACAAGATAGTTAGATCGCTGAATCAAGAAGTAGACAAGTGCTCCATGTCTAACAAGTACATGGATGTCAAGTGAACATATCATAACCACCAATGCAGTTGAGATTCATGCTACTGCAGGCACCTGAATGTATGCACACAACCAATTGATACCTTATTGTATTACAGGTAAAGAAACAGATTTCACGTGAGGTTGGTTTACATGCTTCTCTCATTTTGTTTTCAGGTATACATTGGGAAAAATAATCGATATAAGTTCTCATGAAGAGATTTAACTGAAAAGGGTCATGAATTTATAAAATAATTCCAGGAAATAGTTATCAACAAACCTCTAAAAGATTGTCAAGAAGTAGCCCATGCTCCACTGGAAGCTCCATAACTATCTGTTCACAAGAGAAAGTTACTTTTTAGAACTATTTCTAAAATGCAAAAAATCAAGCTTCTTAATTATTCTGGAATTAGATTGAAATATGAAAGTGTTAAGAAAGAAGTGTTTGTAAAAGACTGCAGTTGAACAATTCAAATTTAGTATGAAACATCCACACACTCACAAATTCATAATTGAAAGAGTTAATTGTCTGTTATCATTTGATTTAACGATGAAGTTGAGGTTCCATCTTGGGTGCTCCTGGTAGCTTCTGCATAACAAAAAAAGTGCACCAAATTTCCATAGTCAATAACATGATTAACATATAAAAAATGAAAGAGTTACACAATATGTAAGTAGAATAATATAACTTTAACCTATAATTATATTGTTTGTGAGTTCGAATTGATCAAAATCTTCTTCAACTTTAAAACATGGTGACGATAGCCAACTTTGTGTGCACACGAGAGTTTCTGCCATTTTGGGTGATAGAGAACTCCTAAAAAAATCAAGAATGCGTCCTCCAGTGCTAAAGACAGACTCCGAAGGAACTATAGAGACTGGAATGGCCAAAACATCACGTGTCATTAGAGAGAGCACTTTATACTTTGTAGAATTGACCTTCCACTAATTTAGAATATCAAAATTCTCTTCGCCCTCACAAGGATCCATTAAATATCTTTCAATTTTAGATTTATTATCGATATTCTTTTTTTTCTTTTGCAGTCTACTCCATTGATGAATCCTTGCTGTCTTCTCATCAACATTTATATTTTCAGCCCCAGATATAGAATTTATATTCTCCACTTGAGAAGTTGAGTCATTACTAACCTCATGTGCATAATAGTCATATATACAAAATATGCTATCTTGAATCTTTGTAACAACCATAGCAGCTATGGTTGAATCATAAAGATCCGTATAGTTTCATTTAACGTAGCCAAGTTTATATCTATGATATAATACAACAGCAATAAGTATCAATGGATTAATATTTTCACGTTTTCCCCAATACTTATCGTATTTAGATCTCATGTCGCAAGCCATCTTTTGCAAGTATGCATCATGACCATTACTCCATTTTGCAATTTGAGATTGAATAGATACAATCTCATGAAAGCAAGCACAAGATGTCACAAATGAAGAGCCAGATAAGTTACATGTTGCATCATAAAAATTTTTCAGAAACATCACAAAATTTCTAGCAGTTTCCTAATCTTCAGCTGTTGGCGGCACACAATTGTTATATTTGAAATGTGATTGGTATTCCCTATCTTCTTCATCCAACCTCTCATATATTTTTTGAAATTTTTCAGCTCGTTCCAACATTAAATAGGTTGAATTCCATCCAGTTGGAACATCCATAACAACACTATATTGACTAGTAATTTTTTCCTCTTGTATAAATCTTTTGAATTTTCCAAATCATGCCGGAGACGATCTCACGTAGCGAACAGCCTCACGAATTGATACAATCGTTGATTTCATATCTTGCAGACCATCTTTGACCACAAGATTTAGTGTGTGTGCACAACATATGATGTGAATAAAATCACCATTACAAATTAAAACTTTCCAACTATTTAATCTCTTTTTCAAATGACCAATAGCTTTATCATTGGCCGAAGCATTGCCAACGGTGATGGTGAATACCTTTTCGATTTCCCATGCTAATAAACAATTTTCAACAGCTTTAGCAATGTCCTCGCCTTTATGACCTTCAATTGGACAAAGATTAAGAACCCTTTTATGTAAAAACCCAATCTTCATCAATAAAGTGTGCTGTAAGACACATATAGCACAATTTCTGACAAGATGTCCAAGTGTCAATGATTAGGCAAATACGTGAAGAAGACTTCTTAAAAAATGCCTTGAGTTTTTTCATTTCGTCAAGATATAATTGATAATAATCTCTTGCAATAGTAAATCTTGAAAGAATCATAAATTTAGGTTCCAAGCATTTTGAATACTTTCGAAAACCAACACCTTCTACAACTCTAAAAGCTTGCTCATTGCATATCACAAACTTAGCCAAGGCCCTTCTGCAGTCCTCATAGTTATATGAATGAGGGCTAATGGTTTTGCTGCTCCTTGTTAGCTTTGTGCCAACATCTTCTGTCCCTTCACTTCTATGCGGGAACTTCTTGCATCTTTTTAAATGTTTAAATAAACCAGTAGTCCCATGTTTATTAGGATCTGCAGCAAAATCATTTTTACAATATTTGCACCTTGCTCTAGCTTCATGATCTGAACTAAACTTTTCAAAATGATTCCAGACTTCAGATTTGTTTTTACTAGGCTTCCTCTTAATTATCTCTATTTGATTGGAAGTATCAATACTTCCTTCTACAGGGTTTGGATTAGATTGTGCAGACTCGATCACGATATCACCGGAAATAGGATTAGACCCAATATCAATCATTGCATATCCTCCATTCCAAAAGTTTGAATGCCGACATTGACAAAAAAATACACATATAATTAAAAAAATGAAATTTATAAATGTATACAAATATAAAATGCCAATTTATAAAAGCAAAAAAATGAAATTTAGATAATTCTAAATATCTCATGCATTAATGATCTTTTAATCTAGGCATACATTATTTTTTTATTTTGTTTTATCATAAAATTAATGAGTTTAGTAAGCTGATTATAAATAAATAGTACTATTTCTTTATAATAAGCACACTAACTCATTAGGTTTATGATAAAATAAAAAAATATAATGACTGCTTAGACGATTATTAACGCTTGAGATATAGAACATTTCTCAATTTCATTTCTTTTACTTTTATACATTACCATTGTATACTTAATCAAAGGACTACTAATGTTTCATAGATAGAAACATATAACAACAATATTGAAACCAAACGGCATTAGCATTAGCATTCAGTAGATTCAACCGGTCATTGATATGATGATTGAAACATAATATTGAAACAGATAACACATTGATTACTAAGACATATAACACATCATTCAGCAGTTATCACATTTGCACATTAACATTTAGCAAGACAAACAACAATCCAATCATCAAGATTCAGCAAAGAGAGAGGGAATACAATGATAACAGTGGGCAGAGTTTAGCATTAGCATTAGCATTAGCATTTCGCATTCAGCAGTCAGCAACAATGCGTACCTTAGAACAAACGACCGTTGTCCGTTGAAGAGGACGGCGGCGACAACGACGATATAATGGATTGAACCACTGCGGAAGAGGAAGAGGGAGAAATGAGAAATCAAAACTCAAAAGTGCTCTGTGAGTCACGACTCACGACCTTGCTCAGAGAGAGGGAAGAGAGGGAGAAGATGAGAAAGAGAAAGAAAAGAAGAGAGAGAGGGCACCTGGCTGTCAAGGCCGGCGACCGGCCCGGCTGGCGGCGATTCGATGAATAGCGCACCTCAAGGAGAAAAAGTGAAGAGAGCCCGCAAGGCCGTCCAGGAGGAGTTGCGGCGGCGACGGCGATGGCGACAGGCGATCTAGGGATTTAGGGTGGGCGTCGTCGCGTCGACTCGCGCCGAGTGGGAGATTATCGGTAGGATAATTTGGATTTCACGGGTTAACGAGTGACGGGTTTTGAGTAAGTGGTAATGGGTCGACAATCGGGTTAAAACATTTAAAAATATATATTACCTGGGCCAAGTTCCGGGTCGAGTTTCTGAGCATTGAACCCGGTCCTGGCCTGGAACTCGCCGAGTCTTCAGGTTACTAAACCCAGACCGGGTCCGAAACCCACCCGGGGCGGGTCTTTTTTCCGGTTGCCCAAGTCGGTGCGGTCCGAGACCTGGACTGTGCTCAGCCCTACGTAGTTCTTTTTCTTATGTGTCATGACAGAATTGGCATATTGGCATGTATAAATAAACAATTGTTAGTGTATTATACGAATCAGGTGGTGGGTAAAGAAGTGTATGTTTGCCATGTGTGTTGCTGCTGCTCTCATGGTATTTAAAAATTTAACGAACGCATTAACGAGCACAAAAAAATAAATTTTATAAGAAAAAATATTAACCATTTTAGTTCGAAGACATATTCATCTGCAGATAGATTTGTTATTAGTATCTTAAATCGATTTCAGCAATAGTTCTAATTTTAAAACTATTTCGCTAGATTTCCCACTTCCTGAAAACTTGGGTGTCAACCGATGCAAACATCCAAGTTGTGCACAAGCCGTTATTATAAATTTATAAAATAGGTTTCAACTCTCCAAGCAATGAACGAGTCCAAATTTGTTATTAATGTTATATATATAATAAAGTACACATACGTAAGATATATATATATATATATATATATATATATATAATAGTGATGTTTCTTGGTGTTTCTATGATTTCCATATGCATATAAGAAACATTTCTTGTTCTTTCTTTAATTTTACCTTCACAACAGTTCTTTCTTTAAGATAACAAAATTATAATCTTCTTATGTCATTTGACATGGTCTGGGTGTTAAAAAAATACTGATGTACAAAAAAAAAAGAAGATGACATTGACCAACTTATGTCATCTTCTTTCTTCAATCTCTAATTTTTTATCTATGAAGAATGAAATTGAAGTGTAGAGCGCTTGGCTCTACTTCCCACACCAATGACACCATAATTATTGCCCACTTAATTGATTCAAAAAGTATTTCTTAATTAAATTGTGGATTTGGTCATGTAATAAATTGTATTATTGAAAAAAACCTGATCTACAATTATTTTCTTATTTTATCTTAAGTAGCTTTCTCAATTTAGTTAACCGATGAGATAAATGATCACTTTTGAAATTATCGACACACTGTAGCATTAAAAATGTAATTCATAATAAAAAAACAATTTAAAAGTAATTATTAAACTAATCCAAGTTAATTTTAAATTTTAACAAAATAAGCATGAAAAAAATAGAATGGACAAAATATTAAAAAATTATACTATCAATTGTTGCTAATCAAAAGAATTTGATGAAATCGAGGAGTGATCAAGTACAACTAATGTAATAATTTGATGGACTTTGAAAATTTTAAATTAAATAACAGATAATCTATGAGGTGGGTGTAGGAAAAATCTGACTGATTCAGAAAATCTATCAAATTAAAAACAAGTCGAAAAAATAGGAGTTCGGATACTAATTTTTAATAGAACATATTCAACACGTTTAAATTAGGCCTCACTTAAAAAAATTAAGGATTTGTTTGGATTGATGATTGTAAAGAGACGAGGTGGGATGAGATTAAATAAATTATATTTAATTATATTTTTTATTTTAATTAAGAGGGGTGGGTGGAATGGTTAAGTTCTTCGAACAACAGATTTTTTATTTCATCAAATTAATGAAATTTGAAGAAATACATAATTTTAGACCACATTAATTCTTCTTTTATTAATAAATTAAATCATTTCTCTATGTTACCCAATTAAAATATTTTCTTTTTCTCTCCCTCTTTTTACATTGATAAATTATTTTTTCTCTCATATGAATATTACATCGATAAAATAAATTAGTTATAATATTTATCTTTCATCTTTTTATTATTTAAAATATATGAATAAAATAGATAAATATAAGTAATAAAATAAAAAAGAGAAAGTATAGGCGGAACAAAAAAATAAAAGAGAAAATAAATATTCATTACTAATTTTAGTACAAATAAATTTTTAGTAAATAAAATTTTTATTTTTCAACCACTCAATTTTTGTACAATTTACTATCAAAACATAGACTTTTTAACAACACATTACACTGCGCCGCTCCATCTCTCACCGAAGCATCTCATCCCACATCTCCATGAGTTAATAGCCAAACATACTCTAAGACACATGGAGCTCCTTTTATTTATATAATTAATTCATAAGTCAACAAATTTTTATTATTGGCATAATAACTTTTTTATATAGTTTAATATTATTCTATCACATTATGGCACTCTAATGGATAGTTTAAAATTTTAGTATATCTTATATTTAGTTCTAAAATTAAATGTGTTCATATTAATTTTAATTTATTATATTTTCAGGAAATATTATTATACTAAATAGGACCTTGAAAAAATTATTCGAAAATGATTTGCTAGAGGATGATTTTTTTATTCAAATGGTTTTAGGATAATTTTTTAACTTAAAATTAGTTCAGAAAATAACGAATATTTTTTTATTAAAAAAATCTATGTGACCCCATTCAAATTACTTTCACCCATACTATTTGATTACTCCATATGAAAGGATTTTCTCAGTTCAACAATCAAATTATTGATTTACTTAACAAACTACTACAATGTGTATATAGGCACAAATGTCATTAGGCATCATTTTTGTTATTTGGTTGTTGATGACTTTTATAGAAGTAGAGATATTGATGTGGGGCGTAAACGAGCTACTTTCGCGAGTATTAGTGTGACTAACTTGCAAATTTCAACCTAATTTTTCTTTTTTTGGTGACATCTGCAACAAATTCATATAGGAGGCACTGAATATATTGCATGGACTGTGTCGATAAGTTGATCGGCCTATCATTCTATGTTGCATACTCATTTTTTCCCATTCATATAATACCAATGCAAATTATACCTTATACATATCGAGTTTCTTCACAAGATCTACATTATTGATCTTTTGAATTATGCAGAATTGATGCATATATTGCTGCTCCATTTGGCAATCAGAATCGGCTGAAATCAATCCCTTAATACGAGCAAATTCTACTAAATGATATAACAAATGAGAAAAAATGAAATGGAGCTAATGTAACGTCCCGAAATTTTACCATTATGTGAAGTGACATTTGGGCTTATTTTAGCCGATGTTACCTACAATTTCCCCTTCTTGGACTTTTACATAGGATGCGGAAGCGAAACAACTATTTATCTTTCTTCAACAGAGTGCGGAGGGGCTTTTCTTTCTAACTATTCTTTCCTAATAGTCCTTCAGAGGTAACTTAACTTTACATCATATAATTATAGGAGTTCTAATTGACTCAACTTCTATGTGCAATTTTACATCACCATGAACTTCGCCACTGCATACACTTCCATTCTTACTTCTTACTCCAACTACTTGTGGGGTTCAAACACATGAAAAATAGAATTTCCATGAGCAATGACGCTCAGTACACAATATAATACAAATGGATGTGATTACTTAATAGAGGCAATTTAACTTTAATATTTTCATAACAAATAATTAGAAGAATCAAATAAAAACTTCCTTTACTTATCCTTTTTCTTCTTACTTTCTTTTCTTGCTTTCTTTTTTACCTTCTTTTCTTACTTTCTTCTTTCCTTTCTTCTTTTTTTTTTTCTTCTTTAGTGGGTTGCATTACATCTTTTATTTTAGACACAACTTCCTAGAGACATCTATATGTATTGTCCTAAGCGAGCTCTTTAACTTTTATTATGGATTACACCGTGGCACTTCCATGTATCTTAGGGTCATGGTTGATCAAGCCAAGACTAGGGATGGGTACCTCAGACCCGAAGACTTTAGGGCTTTATGGGCCCAAACTTTCTTCACTTTGACATCTTCACTTTGAACTTCAGAATCGGTGCACATGATGAATCTCGCGTTACAATTTTTATCTTCTTCTTAGTTAACTCTCTTTGAGGCTTCTGTTTAATCAAATCAATAACAATGGCAAAAAGGTCATTTAACATCAAATCAAAACATGCAATCAAACTTTTTTAGCATTCATTAGATCTCGAGCCGGGCGGGATAACACCCGGGGCAGATAGCATCGAAATCGGGGCAGGTCTAGGTGTGGCTTGGTTCGGGTATGTTTCGATAATCTTCTAACCTTTTCTAACATGGAAACCCGAGTTGAGTTTCTTGAAAACTGGGTCGGGTTGTTGCGACCAAACATGAACGAATTGCTCGAACGATTCTTTTCCTATACTACTTCAGAACTTGGGCCGAATTTAGGGCCGACGCGGACTGGGTCAAAACTAGAAACATCTATTTAGGAACTCGGGCCAGGTTACATGAAAACCGGGCAGGGCTATTACCGAATCTGGGTCGGATTCAGAGTTACGAGGACACGTCAGAAAAACATCCGCAAACCTGGGCCGGGTTTGGGACAACACGAGTCGGGTTTTGCCAAAGCAGAATTCCCATAAATTTTCGTCTATTTTGGCCGAGATTTCAGATACCTAAATAACATGATCTTGACAAACTATCTTATGGAAGTTATTCATTAAACATAGGAGAACATAAACCATATCTTAATCTATCTTTAACTTCATTATTCTATTAAGAAAACACATCCAAAAGTGAACCCGAAATCTGTGCGTACCTTGTTCAGAAAGAACAACTTGAACCGCAATCTTTGAGCACAATTTCCAAGGAGACTACGATGTTTCCGACGAAGTATCCGGTGCCCGATGATAGAGGATATAACTTAGAATAGAGGGTCGGTCAAAGAATTTGCACACGCACACCAAGGAGAGAGAAAACGTGGCCCAAAGATGAAGGAAAAACACAAATGTGGATGGAAGAAAAGATGGCTTGGAAGAGGACTTTTGGAGTCCTATTTATAGGGTAGAGTCTCCCAAGTGCTAATCTAATTAGAACTTCTATCCACAATTCTTATTTATAATTTATCTTTTATTTTCCACAATTTTTCAGATTTAAATAAAAAAATATAACTATTTCTTGATTTTCAAATTTAAAATAATATTTTATTATTATTTTATTTCTTAAATATTTTTATCTTTAAAACTCCTAATTTGAACCTCATTAAGAGTCCTAATTCAATCATTCAACAAACTTTATGCTTAATTCTCTTCTATATTTTCTTTATTTTATCTCTCCTAAACATAATTATTCCTTAATTTTGGCATTAAATAAATAATTATTATCCTTTTATTTTAATTTTTAAAATAAAATAATATTATTTAATCTTCTAAATATTTTTAGACATAAAACTCTTATCTTAACTCTCATTAAAACTCATTTTATATCCTAAACTTTTAGTTAGATTCAAATTAAATTTTGAATCCCTAATTTCATTATAACTTTAACTCCTAATCTAATTAGAAATCATATTTTCCTATCTCTTATCAATAAGACTTCTATTCGTATTCAAATTTTTCTCATCTTATATTTTTCTCTTCTTTTATCCTTCCTCTAACTAACTCTTATTTCTTTTCAACTTTATTTTTCTTTAACAAAATCCTAAATTTTAAATTTATTTTAATTACGAAAATTAATTCTTAATTTGAAAAAAGTGGGGATGTTACAGCTAAAAAGTAGAATTAGTCTATCATTTTTTCATTTTCATCATTATTTTAATTTTCATTTCAACGTACTAGTCGATTAATTATTTAAAAATGGAGAATCTCTAACTAATACAATCAATTTAATTATCTTATTCAAATTAACGTAACGTGGGAGGAAATTTAAATCAATTTATAATTTATTAACGGACTGGTGAAATATCTCGTGATCGAATTTTGAACATTGTCCGTCTTAAATTTTATGCAGTATTATTAGCTTTATGGATGGGGAGGATCCGAAGAACATTTTATAATCAGAAGAACTTTCTAGAAAGTTCCACATTTGTTACAATAAATCATAATGTCAGAGCCGAGTTTGGTTGCATTCCACCATTGTCCTTCCATAGTGAAACATCGTAAGTAAATAATTAAAAGATGCGAAGAATTAAATAATTTTGAATCTTACTTTTCTTAATCATTCATGTGATGCTTTACTATTTTTTTAATCATTCATGTGATAGGGCATATTAATTTTTATATTCAATATTTAGTAGTATAGATGATGTATTCATCTACTTTTTTTTTTTATCTTATATCACTCATATTTCTTCTTATTTTACTTCTTTCTTTAACATTTTTTTTCTTTTTAGTCCATTTTTTCTGCTCTATGATGATTTCCTTTTTAGTATTACTCTACTTCTTTATTAATAATATTACATTTTTAACATTTGTTTTTTTTCATTTCTATTCGATATTTTACACCGAATTTCTTTCCTCCACGCTTAATATTTTAAATTTTCCTCTTCCCTTCATTTACTTTCCTATAGGATGGAGAGAGGAGGGGTATACATATATATATATATATATATATATGGAAAGTTGAGAAAGCGGGAAAAAGAAAAAAAAGCGAGATAATGAAATTTTAATTACCGACGGCTCAGGCCGTCGGAAAAGTAAATATTAATTATTTTTAAAATTATCGACAGTTGTGATCGTCGAAAATTATTTAATTGTAAAAATAAAATACTATTTATTTAGTTATATATAATATTTATTTTTTATTTTATCGACTGTTTGATCAATCGCTAATTATTATCGACGGTCATAACCGTCAGAAATGGCGACGGTTTGGACTGTCGCAAATTATATTAATAAAATACTCCTCATATTATATTATTATAAATTTACTGACAGTTACGACCGTCGAAAATTATGACAGATTTTGCGACGGATGGATGTCCATCGGAAATATCGACGTTCTTAATCGTCGAAAAATAAAATAATAATATAACAAATTATATAATTTATTATTTTTATTTCTGACGGTCATAACCATCGAAAAATACGTCGAAAATAGTGACGGATGGATATCTGCCGAAAATATCGACGTTCCTAATCGTCGAAAAATAAAATAATAACATAACAAATTACATAATTTATATTTTCATTTCTGATGGTCGTAACCGTCGGAAATTGCTACGGATGAATATCCGTCGAAAATATCGACATTTTTAAATGTCGAAAAGTAAAATAATAATATAACATAATCTATTATTTTTATTTCCGACGGTTGTAACTGTCGGAAATAATTTCGTCGCAAAATCCGTCGGAAATTGCGACGGATTTCTATCCGTCGGAAATTGCCCGTCGGAAATTGGCAATTTTCTTGTAGTGCTACTTTACTATTTTTTAATCGGAACTGAGTTCCTTTTTCTAGTTTGTCATTTTTTACCAATTCAATGATTTTTTTTTCTAAGCATGATGTCATTCCCGATTTGATGTTAAATTGAACCTCGGATCAACTACAACAAGTCAGCAACATTGAAAAACCGAGTGGCCATAATAGAATTTGAATCAGATCATTTCGATCTAATATTTTATTCAAACAGAGAATAAAGATTAAGATATGGACATCATTATTATTATATGTTTATAATGATTTAAAAATATTTTTTAGAAAATATAAAATCGTATCGAGTATGTCCAAAAACATATAAATTATTCATATGTAATAATTAATACATATATAATTTCTTTCACTTTCAAATAATATTTCATTATTTTACTCTTTTGCTTACCCATACTCATTAGACTTAGTATGTTATTCGCTTAATTTTTTTGACGTAGTTTGACTGGGAACATTAACTGGTTACTAATGTATTTTAGTAAAATTGAATACAAATCTAATTAGAATATTTTTTATTGTAATAACTTTGATCTAGTTATACCAAAAAAACATTTTTTTAAAGATTTTTATATATTTAATTATTCAATTTATTTTTTAAAAATATTATCGTTTTAAACCAAAACTTTAATTCCAAAAAGAATTACGACGGCTTAGGTTTTTTTTAAGAAAATTTTAGAGAGATTAGTTATGTCCTTTCAAAATTTATAGGTCAAACTTTCTATAAAATAATCAACCGAGTCAGAACCGCTTTGCACCTATTCTTGTGAATTAGTAGTATAAAAAAATATTTATAAATAAGAAATGATACCGTAGGTGACTAGGTCTCCAAGTTTTTACGCGTGGTCCTAATTTGACCAAATAGGTTTTGATTTATTAAAAAATCAACGTAAAAATTAATTGGACTTATAAATCTTTTTATTGTTTTTGGAATTTTTCGGATTGATCATTTTTTTAACATATTGTTAAAATGCAGTTATTACTGTAAATAATGTTTACTTATCTTATTTTGTTGATTGAATTAAGTATTTTACTATGATTAATAAGCTTATTAGTTCTATATATTCATATATAATTATACTTTTACATTTTAAGAGGAAAAGGAAAAAAGTAAAATGAATGATCCGGTCCTGATTAGAACTATTTCCTTCGTCTCAATAAAATATCATATTTAAACCTCAATAATCAATTCTAAATACAATTTCGCTCAACCCTCTTTATATGTTTCAAGTAGGGTTGGTTGGAATGATCATGCCTGAGGGGTTGTTTGGAAAAAGAATCGCAATTCCTCTTAAGTTTTCGGCGCATAGTTTAATTAATAGATTAGTTCGGATTATATTTGGTTGGAGTGAAAGTTGATTATGAGGAATAAGATGATTGATGTGATAGGAAAAAGCAGATGTGATGAATGAAATTTTGATGGTTTTGAATTAAAAATAATTATTATAATTATGAAGTATAATTTTATTATTAATTAAAATACAATTATAAAACAAAAACTTTTGTGGAAAAAGTGTTGTTAAAAAAATATATTATTTAAATATAAAAATTATTTTTAAAATTAATTATATTTAATAAAATAATAAGTAATAAATAATATTAATTCATTATTATGAATATTTATATTTATTAAATAATTTATTTTATGAAGATTATTGTGTGAGAGAAAAGAAAAAAAATGAAAAAAGAAAATGAATTAAAAAAACTAATATGTCATGTCAAATAAAAAAAGGCAACCACCAAAAAAAGTTGAGACCGGGGTCACGTGATCCCGATTCCACCCCTTTCGTTCTTGCCCCGAAACCTAGTTTGAGGGGAGGGGGGTTGGGGGAACCGGGCGGAACAGGGATGCGGTTCCGCCTCGGTTCCGCAAATAAACGCAGTCTTAATTCACCAAAACATTCAGGCTATGTTTTGCAAATTAATTATACAAATGCAAAATGGAGATGGCTTTTAACCAAATATGGTAAAATTCGAATTGGACATTGATTTGAAAAAGTTTTCGAGTCAGATTGAATCATCACTTCGATCCGAATGATCAAATCGGATGATTAGAACTACAAGAAGTTTCCTTCACTCCATCCTATGTTTCAAGTAGGGTTGGTTGGAACAATCATGCCTAACTCTTAGTTCTCCAAAATATTCCACGTATGTTTTGCAAACTGGTTAATTATACAAATGCAAAATGTCTCTGCCTTTTAGTCAATGTCGTAAAATTCGGACTGTAAATGTTTTCGGGTCAAGTCAGATCGGCCGGACCGCTTGCATCTGAATAGTTGAACCGGATGATCAGAACTAGGACAAGTTTCCTTCACCCAACCCTGAATTTCAAGTAGAGTTGGTTGGAACGATCATGCCTAACTCTTAATTCACCAAAATACTCCGGGTATGTTTTGCAATCTGGTTAAATATGCAAATGCA
Source organism: Pontederia crassipes (assembly GCA_030549335.1). Lineage (NCBI taxonomy): Eukaryota > Viridiplantae > Streptophyta > Magnoliopsida > Commelinales > Pontederiaceae > Pontederia > Pontederia crassipes. The sequence continues at coordinate 57,943,791 of CM060191.1, forward strand.
AAATGCCCCTGCCTTTTAACAGAAAGAAAACACGAATCCATGTCCCTGATTGAGTAAATCAGCTCATAAAATGAGCGCATCTGGTAATGTTGGGGTGGGGGGCACTGATATGATCAAGCATGCAAATACATCTGGCATTAAAATATTGACTGTTGACAAACTCGCAACTCTTTGACTTGTGAATCGGTCTCCTACAGATTGGACAGATCTTGTTTTCCTCCTGGACAATCCTGCCATTCAACATGTCAACAAGATTTCAGATTGGTTGCCAGTGAAACTTAATGCAAGAATGTAGGCATAGAATGTAATCTGTACTACACATATTTTGTTATACTTGTCCGAGTAGTACTTACCTCTGTGCACAAGTTAAGCAGGTAGCACTGTGCCCACAGGGAATGAAGTAGCTGTCACGCCTTCCGTCGTAGCAGATGACACAAATTTTTCCGTCGTACAGATCTTCGGATGAGGAGGAACACAAGTCGGCCAGCCGGGATTCGTCCGACGCATTCGTCCCGTAGATGGAAGTCACATCTTTCCTTGGTACTATTGGTGCAGTCTCACTACTCTCTGCAGCCGCCTGTTCTTGTGTGGTTTGCTCAGGATCGCATGCACCAAAGCGGCTCAGTATCACAGCAACTATGACCACAATGATTCCTTTGGCACACATAAAACATCAGCCAGCAAACTTTCAGAGCAGAAAAAAAAGGTCCATGCACAAGTTTTTCAGAAAGATATGATCACCAATTGAAATAACAGAGTTAGGCATATAGCAGACACCTATGAGCACAAAATATGTGAACAAGCGTGCCACAAAGTAGACCTCAACAGTCCATACGTCTAGATGCACCTGCAACAATCGGTTCCAGAATGAGTTATCTGAAAAGTTCCAAGTTCCGGTTACTGGAATGTATCGCAAGGAAGAAAGAGAACAATCTGAACACTATTGTCTGGCGTGGCTAAGACATAATATTGAGTGGCAGGGAACACGAGATTAAGCATGCAGGAGCTGTTGCTCGCCGAGCAAATGCTTACCGCCTTACTGGCATCATACACTGTCGATGTAACATTCACTTCCATGGTCAGCGCCATGATCCGAGGAGTTGGGTTTACCACGCCCAAGTAATAGACATCATCCTCGGTGATTGTGTATTCTGCTTCTCTACCTGAGCATTGATCAAGAATGTGAAACTTCAGCAGTATTCTTTCTTTCTTTATTTATTTAGCTGTCATATGTTCTTCAGTAAGAGTGGACTCATCTCGTCATTTTTTAATTTCCAGATGCATTCAATTGTAAACTTGGAACCACGTGATTATGGTAAGCTTGCTGTCATTATGAGAAAGTTTCAGAGGGTAATGAATGACAAAACAAAAGTAACAATTATGGTAAGCTTGCACATAATTAAAAAGGACTGTAACAGCAACAGGCAATTCTGCCTAAAGCCTGGGGATCAAAACAGTGCAACACAGACCATGATTGAAGTATCAAAGACTTTAATTTGAAGTGTCAAAGGCAAAACAGACCATGATCAACGAGGGAACTCGCGTGGTATCTCTGTAGTTCCTTGGACTGCTCTTTTCCTGACCACAAAGCAACAAGTGGAACAGTCGCATTAACTGAGTAAAAGACACATCAACTGCTAATAACTTTACACGACGCAGAAACCTTTTTTTTTCCTTTTGTCATCTATCAGTTAATTAGATCCCAACGTGAGAGACTGCGCAGGATTACCTTTGATGAGAACCACGAGCGCGCCCTCACAGCTCCTGCCGCCACATTGCCATGACATGTAAATCCTCGAACCTTTATTTAACCACATGGAGACGCCCTGGAAACGAAGAAGAAGAGAGAAAACTAAGAAGACCATGAGGAGTACACTGATCTTCGATATGAGACAGACGGAGGACGCACTTCTCTATTGTATGCGTCCACGAACAGATGATTCGGCACAGTCCAGTTATGCGTCTCGGGGCTGAGCTCAGGCCTCTCGCTGAACCCATAAACTTGCAAGATCCTTCGCTCCTCCCCTTGCTGCACCTGAACTCGCTCCACAAACACGGAGCTGGTCCTCATCAACAGGGAAGCGTTGGGGCCCAGGGCGAGCCGGCATTTGCCGTAGTAGCCGTATCGGACGATCAAAGCCGCTGCGCTTTAACACCAAAAGCTGACACGTCTGTTAAACTGAGGCGAGCAGGACGAAGAGGAGAGTAGACGGAGGTTGAGGGGGGTTACATGCCACATATCCATGCGAGGAGAGGGAGGAGGAGAGCTGGGGCGCACCGGCGTTGGTCCCGCAGGTGGAAGGGCGCGGGCGCACGCAGGTGTGGTGGCGGCCGGAACATGAGGTGAGAGAGCTCGTGAGGATGGCGCCGCGGTGACTGGACAACAGTAACGAGGGCGAGCGGAGCGGGGCAAGCCATTGGAGTGCATGAGCTACTGGTCGTCCGTGGCCACCTACCATTCTTTGAGTTGGGAGAAGTAGCGGGAGACGGCCAAGCTGCGAGTAGATGTGACGCGTGCCTCACTCCAAAGTCCAAACAGATTTGTGCTCACCAAACAAAACTGATCCGGCTGTAATCGAACTTTTGGTCCCACAGCTGATTTTATTAAACGTTATTTTCTTAAATTTCTCATAAATTATTGATTTTTAGTATCTAATTTCAAAGTACCAACTTGCCTTACAACTTCTCTAAATTTTGTAACATTTTTCACTTTAATTCTTCCATCTTATTATGTTAATTTTTCTATTATTTTTTCTTTTTCTCATTTATAAAAAGACTAAAATACTCTTCCATAAACTCTTCTCATTTTTAATATTAAAAAATAATATAATAATATAAAATATAAAATATAAAAAATTATTTATTATTATATATGAATGCCCCTCCAATAAAAGTTTTTATCTTTTTTAGTTTTTTTATATTATTATTTAACATTAAAAGTAAAAAGAGTTGATGCAATAGTATTTTAGTCTTTCCATAAATGAGAAAAAATAAAAATAATAAAAAAGATAACAGAGTTAGACAGAAGAATTAAAATGAAAAGTACTGTAAAGTTATAGTTTAGAGAATATTTAAGAAAATAATCCTTTTTATTAAGAATAAGATGACAAAATGCAAAATTTATTTATTAAATTATTTTTCAAATGTACTCGGTTTTTAGATTTCACTTGCAAAATAAATTTTGTACGTTTAACATCTTTTTAAAACAAAAGATGTTTTGTAAGTACGTTAATTCACACACATATATTTATCCAATGAATATATTTATAAGTACAAAGGTGTGGAGCACCCTAATATTCCCTCTCTCTCTTTATATATATATATATATATATATATATATATATATATATATTAAATAATGAGATGACAAATGATGCTAAGGGCCTGTTTGGGAAAATGTAAAAAATTCTTTGATGATTAAAATTTTATGATAAGGCACTTTTCAAAAAGGGAATTACCATGTCTTAAAAATCCCACCATGATATACTGTTTGGGTGCAAAACGTTTTTGACAAAATAAAGAATAAAAAAATCAAAAAATAATAATAGTTAAATGGTACATTATCTCACTGCTATCTTTTGACTTATCATAGGAAAAGAATATGAGGTTCTGTAAAATTTCCTACGATACTTCAAAATTTTACAGAGCCTCATATTCTTTATATTTCAAATTAAATGTTAAGTAAGATTTTTATATTACATAATATAAAAATATGATGGTGGAGTGACTAGTCAAATTGAATCGCGTCCCGGTACTCTAATTTTAGAAGAACCCAGTTCAGCGATAACTGATTGAATCGGGTTTAATTCGACGTGTGGTATTATCATTTTTCATGATGAAACAATGTAATATTAATAATATATAATATGAGATATGATACAGATATATAAATTTAATCGTAAAGTATAATTACATTAAATGTATATAAAATATTCAAAGTATATGAAATAAAATGAAACCAAAGATAGTGAAAATAGAAATAATTTACTACAGATAAAAAAGAAAGTGAAAGTTTTTTTTTCTAAAATGCCTTATTGGTGAACTCTTTTACAAATTTAATGTGTATTATAATATATTACATTAATTTAATATGTACTCATCTCATGTCATACAATATTATTATGGATTTAATGGGGTCCTCCCCCCTCACAGGGGGAGGAACTCCTCCTCCATCCGCGCCCGTCGGATGGAGATCCGATGGGCGCATTTTTTTGGCCGGTTCGTAGGTAAAAAGCCGCTGGTTCATGGGTAAAAAGCCGCTGGTTCATGGGGTAAAAAGCTACATTTTTCGTCCGATCCCTAGACTTCGTGAGCGGCGGCGATGACCACGACGGCGACGGAGATGACCACGTGGATCTGGCAGCCCTCTCTCCCTCCGGTGACGTTCGTTCACTCCGGTGTAGACTTCCTCTCCCTCTTCGTCATCTCCCTTTCTCGTTCCCTGCCCATCTCCGGGCGCCTGCGGCCAAATCTGGCCGTCCGGCGGCCGGCGACGGCCGTTCTGGTTGCGAGCGGCCGGATCTGGCCGCCCACGATTGTTCTGATTCGGCCGCCCACGGCCGATCTGGCTGCGAGCATCAGATTCGGCCGCCCGCGGCCGATCTGGCTGTGAGCGTCAGATCCGACCGCCCGCAATCGGATTTGGCCGCTCGATAGCCATTCTGGCTGCGGGCGGCCAGATCTGGCCGCTCGGCGACCGTTCTGGCTATGGGCGACCGGGTCTGGCCGCCCGCAGCCAGCCGCCCGGTGTTCGAGCAGCCTGCAGGCGGCGTGATCAATATGACCGCTCGCAGGTGGATCTGGCCGTTCCTGCCCCGCGAGATCGCCCGCTCATCGCATCGAGGTTTCGTGGCCGTCGACGCACGTGCTCATCGCCATCGCCGTCACCGCCCCATGGTCGTCGCCGCACCATTTTCGCCCGTTTAACCTTGAACCGCGCATGAAATCCGAACCGAACCGCCTAATTTCACCTTAAACTGCGCATGAAATCTGCGCCCGTCGGATCTCCATCCGACGGGCGCGGATGGGGGGAGGGGGTTCCTCCCCCCTTACAGGGGGAGGACCCCCATTAAATCCTATTATTATATATTGTATAAAAATAGTAATATATTAAAAGAGAATGTAGATTGGGTGGAAGACGAAGAGAGAAGAGAATGTGTTAATAATACTTAAAACTTAAAATAAAAAAGGAGGGTAAAAGCTGGGCATATGTCATTAGGGTTGTGTTTGGCAGACGAACACAGCCCAGAACCAATCATGGTTCTGCCAAACAGGTGGTAGAACAAAGGTGGGGCCCATGCGAATTTAAATTAAGCTCACGCGCGACGTCCCGAACCATGCCTCGTTTCCCATGCCCAACCTCTCTTTCTTTCCTTGCAAGCGACGACATCACATTTTCTCTCTCGTCTTCCTCCGCGTCGTTTGGCTTTCCTTTGTTCTGCCTTCGACAATGCCGGTCGACTGAGCTATTCCATGCCGGCGAACAAGTAGAAGCCTGGGCAGGAGGTGCAGGTACGACCCCTTCTTCGTGTGTGTCTTTTTTCGTGTTTTAGGGTTCGACTGTTTTCAGTAAATCGTGCATTTCTTCTATGATCTCGACGCCGGTGTGGCGTAGGAAGCCATCGTAGAGAGGGAAACTATGAAACTCCAACTTCCGTGCGGAAAAGTGCAGGTACACATTTTTTTTGTCCGAAATTTGTTTCCAATAACAAATCCCCTTATCAGTTTCTTGTTAGGGTTTAGAGATTTTTCGAAACATTTATTCTGAAATTTTTTTTGATAACACTTCCTCTATTCGATCTGTGTTAGGGTTTAGGGTTTGTTACGAATCCTCTCTTCGGTTGGATTTCTTCCTTGTTAGGGTTCAGGATTTCTTGAGTGTTAGTGGCACGATCCCATTATTTCTTCTTCGGCGATCTATGATTATATCTCCTGACGTCTCTTTTTCGACGATTTGCTAATATAGATTGTTCCTGCGATCACAGCTGTCGTAGCGAAGAAGTTCATGTTTGCTGTGAACTCCACGATCTAAGATATCTAAAAATCCTGTTGCAATTTTTTATTTTGCTGTCTTTAATTTCTCTACCCCTCTGACACTTATTTCTTCTCATTAAAATGTCTCGAATTTCACCGGTGCTGCAATACATCGTACCATTATTGTTGATGAACCTCTCTGTAACAATTGTTGATGAACCTCTTTGTTTAGTTAACAATTGTCATGATATCAGTGTCGAACATCATTTATATAGGTGCACATTTGCATATACAGTTTACTTTTCTTAATGTGTGTTAGCAATGTGCACCTCATATTCCCCATTGTGCTCTGCTTGAAAGAATGAAAGAATTATGATAGCAATGTTTCTCATTTATATATGTCCACATTAAGTATGATAGCAATGTTTCTCATTTATATATGTGCACATTTGCATATACACTATTATATTTGTTCATTAATTGGACTATGGTCATCTTTAACTGATGCTCTTTTTTTTCTCTACTAATCTGAATCTTTACGACCTGATATTAACTATTGTGCTCTGCTCGAATGAATGAAATAATTATGATAGCAATGTTTCTCATTTATATATGTGCACATTCAGTATGATAGTAATTATTCTCATTTATATATGTGCACATTTGTATATACACTGCTATATTTGTTCATTAATTGGACTATGGTCATCTTTAACTGATGCTCTTTTTTTCTCTACTAATCTGAATCTTTACGACCTGATATTAACCATTGTGCTCTACTCGAATGAATGAAATAATTATGATAGCAATGTTTCTCATTTATATATGTGCACATTCATTATGATAGCAATTATTCTCATTTATATATGTGCACATTTGCATATACACTGCTATATTTGTTCATTAATTGGACTATGGTCATCTTTAACTGATGCTCTTTTTTTCTCTACTAATCTGAATCTTTACGACCTGATATTAACCATTGTGCTCTGCTCGAATGAATGAAATAATTATGATAGCAATGTTTCTCATTTATATATGTGCACATTCAATATGATAGCAATTATTCTCATTTATATATGTGCACATTTGCATATACACTACTATATTTGTTTATTAATTGGACTATGGTCAGGTTTAACTGATGCTCTTTTTTATTCTACTAATCTGAATCTTTACGACCTGATATTAACCATTGTGCTCTGCTCGAATGAATAAAATAATTATGATAGCAATGTTTCTCATTTATATATGTGAACATTTGCATATACACTACTATATTTGTTCATTAATTGGACTATGGTCATGTTTAACTAATGCTCTTTTTTTATTCTACTAATCTGAATATTTACGACCTGATATTAACCATTGTGCTCTGCTCGAATGAATGAAATAATTATGACAGCAATGTTTCTCATTTATATATGTGCACATTCATAATGATAGCATTGTTTCTCGTTTATATATGGGCTCATTTAATTCTACACTGCATTGTTATGTATACATTGTTATGAATGAAACCATCCTGATAGCATTGTTATTCATTGATATATGTATATAGTTGCATATCTAATTTATTCTGCTTAATGAAACTTATGTTTTTTTTACTCTACCATATCGACCTTGTTCATTAATGTGCCTCATATTTCCCATTGTATGAATGATTGATATAACACCATTATGATAGCAACATATCATCCCTCTATTTGACGCATGGCCTTTTGTTCCAACGTCCCCCTTATGTGACAATCATTCGTTACGTCCTTCTTATTTGAGTGGGATAGGGGGGAGGGTGGATAGGGGGCGCTGTCGACATTAGGAACTTGTGACTAATCTTCCTCATCACAATTTCATTATTTTTCCTTACTCAACAATGAGTTCTAACAAAGGGAAAGAGAAAAATGCCTCCACCGTCGAGTAGACTCGTTCAAGTCATTGGTCTCCAAATATGGATTCATATTTCGTAGGGATGATGATGCAAGAGAACGTCGATGGGTACTTCCGAGCTAACACCTTCATGGGCGAGGCTTGGAAAAGAATGTGCAATAGGTTCAATGACCACTTCGGAGAGAGGATGACTGTGGAGCATATGAAAAATCATTTAAAAGTAATGAAGAGGAATTTCGAATTGTGTAGAGCCCTGTCCAATAAGAGTGGGTGGGGATGGGATCCAGAGAAGTGCATGCCCGAGCCACCTGAAGAGCCAATGTTGGTGAGGTTATTGCGGTGAGTTATTAATTACAACATCTTGAGCACCGCTGTTACAAGCGATGACATCACCTGACCCTTCTCTTTATCTTGTAACAGGGGAACAAGGATTACCAGAGGGTCAGAAATAAATGATTTCCTCATTACGACGACTTCACTTTCTTATTTGCCAAGAACACAGCCACGGGAAAGGAAGCATGTACGACCACCAAGCTAGTGGACTTAGATGAGGATCAAGGTAGCTCCGATGATAATATTATAGATATGACGATAGCCTCGGCACTAGGTATGGAGAATGAGAACCCTCCTTCTGCCATCGAACACACGTTGCGAACTTCCCGTGGAACTACATCATCGGGAAAAAGAACTAGGTCTGGTTCCACCCCGGTAACATCAAAGAAGAAGAAGTTGGTTACAGAAGCAGATTTAGCTGAGCAGGAAGTAGCAATGAAGAGGATGCAACTCATGGAACAAATGGTTACAGAAGTAGATGCGTGTTGGGCTAAGTTGCATAAAAGGATGCCCAATCTTCCATCACATGTTAAGTTGACCATTGCCGATGCGTTGAAGGATGAGAGAGAGCTATGGACATTCATGAAGTGCGACGATGACATGCTTCAATTTTGGATATCTCGAAAAGTGTCCGAGTACTATCGTTTACCCCCTCCTCTAAGCCCAGTTGTGCCCTCATTTGGTGCACCTGCGTTTACATCCACAGTCACCTATGCCGCTTCATCGACAATCCCTGCAACAGGTCTAAGCGGTATGGCCAATCCCTTTGCCATGTATCAAGGTATACCAAGTCCATTTGAAGCGGCCAATCCGTATTTCAGTCCTTCCAAAGTAAGGCCTGCGAACCCTGGTTTTGCATTATCTTCACGTCCTTTTATTCCACCTAGATCCAGTGGGATCGAGGCTCCCTCAAGCGACACGGAGTAGCATGTGATGCTGTGTGAATTGAAATAGTTGTAGGTGGCTTGGTCGTGTGCTTTTGGCAGGAAATTATGTAGTCTGCTCGTGTACTTCTTATTATTACTAACTTATGTAGGAGCTGATGTATTTTGTAATAGCATCTATGCAGAACTTAATGTAGTACCTTATGTAATGGCATGTACTTTTCGTTAAATCATGTACTATTGCTACAAAACATCCTTGTGCTATTTCTATGAATCGAACATCACTATCTTCTTCTTGTTATTCTAGATGAATTTCGAACAAATGTGGTCCTCTATCATGGAGGATGAATTTCACTATCTTCAAGCAGAATTCACTTCAACACACAGTACTGAGATAGGTGATTCATCTTCGTCCATTGAGCAAGTGCCGAGGATGCCTTGCAGGACACGTCCATTCACTGGAGATCAACTTGTTAATGATATGTTGAATGGACATTACAAAAGAGGGTACCATCATTTCGAACTCCTCTTGCATGTCTCTATTTGTTTCATCGCGCCGGATGGCATACAAGAAAATAGTCAGCTATTCTCGTGCACTAACATTCCTGGTGGATGCAATGAGCCCTCGAGATACTAGCAACTCCTCCAATATCAAGAAAGTAGTATTTTGGAGCTGTAGAACGCCTTAGGAGTTGTTGATGGGACGCACATTCCAGCTCATGTGCCAAAGTCAAAAGCTATCCCGTATCGAAATCGGAAAGAATTTCTATCGCAGAACATCATGGCCATGACCTCGTTTGATCACGTATTTCATTTTGTCTGCGCTGGTTGGGAAGGCTCAGCAAGCGATATGAAGGTGTTGAGATGGTGTGTTGAAAGAAATGAGTTCCGTGTTCCTGACGGTAACCTTGGAGAATCTCGCTTCTAAGAACCTCACTTCTTTCTTAATTATACGAACCTCACTTCTAAGAATCTCACTGATATTAACCATTGTGCTCTGCTTTCTTAATTATACGAATTAATTTCTCGCATTGCCGTTCTGCATAGGGAAGTACTACCTTGTCGACTCAGGTTACACAAACTCCGATAAGTTCCTCGCCCCTTATCGGGGTGGAAGATACCATCTGGGGATTTTTACGGAGAGTACCCGGGCGGGGCGATATCGTGATGCGAAGGATATTTTCAATCACAGGCATGCGCAACTGCGAAACTGTGTTGAAAAGTCTTTCGGGATATTGAAGAAGCGGTTTAAGTTACTTCGAAGCCCAATTCAATATCCGGTGAGGATTCAGAAGTTTATTGTCATAGCATGTTGTGTGATACACAACATTGTGAAACGGCATCAGGCCGACGACAGGTATTTCAATAGGAACATCCGTCCTGAGCCCGAAGAGTTACGTGCCGACGATTTGATGCCCTCTATGCCCGCCAATACAACAGAGAAAACGAGAGGGGACAATATCCGTGACGGGATAGCGTCTCGGCTGTATCATCGACAACGTAATAGTAAGCTCCGTTATGTGTTACACATTCTGCACGATATCTTTTCCTTTTGACATCTTTATTGCTGTGCATTGCATATTTACTTATATTTAGTGCTTATAATTTTTTTGATAGAGTGTAGCTTGCTGATAATGTATTTTAATACAATAACTCACCTTGCCTCTCCGTTCTACTGCCTCCGCAGGAAATCACGATTCCACTTAGGATGGGGCCACGCAAATTCTACGCAGTATACGAAGGGAGGAAGCCCGGGGTGTATGATTCGTGGGCAGATTGTCAAGCTTAAGTCGTGAGTTATCGTTATTGTGCATTTAGAAAATTTAACTCATCTGAAGAAGCCAACAATTCCTTGTCAGCTTACATTAACATGCAATACTTCCCACCTGCTCAACATGCTCTTCTCCCAGATGCAGTGGCAGAAGTCGCTCCTCAACAGGCCTTTCCATCAACTTCACTTTATTTGGAAACTTGGAAGGATTCACTTGTGCTGCTAGTGTGTGTCTGTTTTACTTTTGCGCTTGGATATCTACTTTGCAAATGTTGTGGTGGAGCTTCAAAGTGTTAACAAGGCTGAACAAGTTGTAGGTCTTTTGCAGAAACTACTTTATGGCGTTATGCCCCTTTGTTATGTTATTTTGATGGATGTCGTGTTAATTAAATATCGTCCGGCCCTATGGTGGTTAACTACTTATGGATTATAATATAAAACTGTCAATGATAAACTCTATTATGGACTTATCTTTCGGCACTTCTAACTTGAAATTACCTGTACTCTTTTTACTTGTGTTATATGTCAAGTTGGTCGTACTTGTTAATGAAATGTTATCATTGTTGCTTTGTATTACTGCTTGTACCAAGTTCATGAAATTTGCAGTTCTCTTCTATTTCTTATCAACTTATGTTTACGAATTGTTCAGAAAGATCTCGCATTCCTGTGGTCGTTCGGATCATGGAAGCCAGGTCGTCGTCTCGCGTTCCTGTGGTCGTTTGGGTCATGGAAGCCAGGTCGTTGCATTTGGCGCCAACAGTAGGAACTTTTGCCAAACAGGTGGAGAATAATGCGTATTAAACCATCAAATCAAAAAAATAAGTTCCCGTCGCAGCGGAATCTACCCAAACGCTGGATAAGAATTTACGCATCATTTCAACAAGTTCACAGAACATATAAGAACTTTTGTTCCTGCTGCCAAACACAACCTAGAACAAATGGGTGGAAAATGAACAAGCAATAGACTATATTAATGATACTCAAAACTTATAAAAAAAATGAATAATAAATTTGTGGCTTTGGAGTGGCATTAATCTTCTTAGGAGTAGCATTATGACTACCCATTTTTAAAAGGGAACAAGTAGAGTGGGGGACCGTACATCTATCAATGTTCTGTGATTCTTTCAGTGTGCGACTTTCTTTTGAAAAATATGAAAAACCGTCAGTTCACATAAAGCAGTGCAACATTTTGAGTCATCAAGTTCAACAACACTCATGGGATTAGGGCATCATAGAAACACCAGAGCTCTTCATCATTTTTCCCTCCTTTCATTTTTTTTTCTCTTGACCTTGCTGATTTTCTATTGGTCGCCTCGACCATGCTACCTCGTGTTGCTTCGCCTGCAACATCAGACTTTGTTGCAGGCTTGCTTCAGCAATTGGTCTTCTTTCCCTCTTTTCATTTTTTTCTCTTGTCCTCTTTTCCTTTTTTCTCTCCTCCAGCGCTCCCCTTCGATAGTCTTTGCATTGTTGCTTCGCCTGCATTCGACATTGAGGTTGCCTTGCTTCAGCAGTTTGAGTCCACTTTCCCTCTTTTGGGCAAATTACGTGAATCACCCCTCACTTTAGGTCAATATCTCATTATCTTCTAACTTTAATTTGTAACTAGATTATCACCGAACTTTATTTTTCTTGCACGCATCGTCCTCCTAACCAATAATAGTCAATTTTCTAATTATGTTACTGACGTGACACAACAAAAAATAAAAAAATATTAAAAATATTAATTAAAAATAAAAAAGCGACCGGGGGAGCCAGTCCCCTGCCTTGGGCGAACTCGCGAGGGGGGTCAGGCGCCCCCTATGCGAGCTCACTTGCGGGCGAGCTCACAGAGGAAGAAAAGGAGGGTCGGCACCCCCTCTGCCAGCTCGCGCGCCAATGAGCTGGCAAAGGGGGGGGGGGTTGGGGGGTGGGGTGGCATCTTTCACGTGCTAGCTCCCCTGCCTTGTTGCCTCGTCTCTCGAGATGCAAGTGACTTTCACGTGCTAAAAGTCGTCTCAAAGATGCTACACAATTTCCAATAAAATCAATTTTCTAACATGAATTGTATAAAGTGCATAAATAAGAATAAAGACATTTAATAATCCATAATGTCAAAGGAATTGGAACGTTCATAACTCTACAATACTAAAAGTGCATCGTAGCATGCGAGGTTACACTTCAGTGCCATCACTGAATCTTCTTATTAGATTCAAAATATTTATAATATGAACACAACATATGTGACGCCCCACAATTATAATAAATAAATAAAAATATTTTTTATTCATTTTTGAAAATAAAAGATTTTAACAAGAGACAATTTAGGTTTAATAGGAGACAATTTAGGAATTTAAGTGAAAGAACACCACATAAACGAAAAAGAAAGTTGAATTTGATTTCAATTCCGGAATTAAATTAAGAGACCAAATATGAGACTCTTAATAAGAATTTAATTAAAGAATTTTAGTTAAGAATTTAATTAAAAGTACATAATCAATATCCCGTACATTCCAAATTACCACCTCTCACACACACACACCACCGAACCACTTTGTTGCATGTTGTCTCATCCTCTCCTCATTTTCCTACACCTAATGACCAATAAATAAATCTAGTAAGACACGATCCTACGTCACGTGCAACGTCTCTGTCATCACCATCCTCTATCATCATCTCACCTGTATGAATCCAGATGTAGGAAAAAACTATGAGTATAAAAATATAAAGTATATAGAGTCTAACTATAACAATAATCAATGATCAACAACTATCAATAGAAAAAATAATCATATGATACGATAAACGATAAAGCACTAGATGGATCGAGTTCAATAAATTAATAAAGCCATATATCAATAAGGAGGATTAGGAAAGAGGGTAAAAAGATACATCAATACCAATTAATAATTAACAATAATTAATGATGCTTGATCTCTATGGCGTTATCCAATTTAACAATTTCAATTCAATATCCATAGTCATTAGCCAATAATAATTTCTATTCGACTTAATGAGTGGAGGCAATGTCAATTATCGTCAATTTCCGAATGATCATGATTCAATTCGATCCAATTCATTTCGTTACATTTCTATTCAATCTTTAAAATTATCCAATACCAGGATCATTTGGCCAATCAAGGGAAACTCTATGTCTATTTCATGTAGGCCAATGAGGATCAACCCATGGCAAGTCGCCCTTCAATAATAACACTCATAATAATTTGTGATGATGAGAGAGCATGGTCAATCATAAGACATTCATAGTTTCTTTAAAGGATGACGTCCCAAACCTCTAGCTGCATTATCTATCCCATACAATACAATAGCAGGATGACCCCGAGCTTAAAGACAATCTAGAACATGGAGACCTAGCAATTTTAATCTCTTATCTTGTTTACCTAACACATCTATCTTTATCAATTTATTTAAGTTAACAAGAACTCAATCAAGGAAAAACTACTAGGATCAAATAAAATGATTACATCAATAATTTCAAAATTAGACCTAAAAGATATGATGAGGTCAGATATGTTACCAATATAATCATGGATAATCAAGAACGATTAACCACACTAAGTATTCTATTACCCATAATAAAATATTTAAAATAGGTTTTTTGCTTCAAAACCTGGCCCGCATCAAGTAGAACTTGGGTCGTGTTCGGAAACAACCAAAAACCCCTCGGTAGGGACAAACCCGAGACGAGTGTATGGTGAACCTAGACCGGGTTGGTGGGTTCACCTCCAATTCAATCATGTCGCTTTCAAGCCGCGCAAAAGCCACAACCTGAGCCTGAGCCAGACCTATATAAACACGGGTCGAGTTATCCAAACTCAGACCGATTCTAATTTCAAGTCGATCAGAATTCCATACAATCTAGGCTGGTCAAAACAAAACCCGAGCCAAGTTCTGTTGTCGACGGAGAAACATGTTTCGACGCGACTTTTCGATCACCAGAATTTCTATTTTTTCTTAATATATTTTATTATTTAGACTTTTGAGAACATGGATATGATGTATGTTTCATGCTTTATTTGAGTTTATTAGTTTCTTACATTAATTTCATATAATTTTACATAATTTATGTAAGAAAAGATTAATCAGAATCGCCTAGTGTGAAACCCAGACCGAGTTGGTACAACCCGAGTCGGGTTCTTTTTTTTATTTCCTGTGAATTGAAACTTTTATATCTAACCTGGGTGGAGTTCGATCTGAACCAAATCGAATTTTGTTAGTTTGATATTATTGTTAGCAAATTAATTTTAATTGCTAACAATTGTGTCATTAAACGGAGGTTCACAACTTAAGACATCTTAAATAAAGTAGATTGAAGTTGATCGAGTTTTCGAGATTTTTAATTTTACTTCTATTTAAGATAGGTGCTCAAGTTTTTTATTCATTTACTTTAAGCAACATTTCATATTAATGCATTTTAGTTGAGAGTGGATTAAACTAGATTGAGTTTTCAACATGCTTTGATCACATTCTTAATTAGGGTAGTTAGGTCGTCAAGTTTCTTAATCCTATATCTTTCTCTCACACTATAAATAGCATCATTCTGTTTGATTGCCATCAATTTGAATCACTTTTATCTAAAATCAATTCTATTATTCTCTCAATTAGTAAACTCAAGTTAGAAAGATAAGAACCTAAATTATTCCTCGTGGGTTCGATATTCTTATTCACTCTTTATTACTTGATACGATTTAGTATATTTGCCAGTATATTTGCGCTTAATTTGCACGCAATAGTCGTTACATTGGGTTTCTCCGCCTTGTCCCTACCTTGTTGCCTCGTGTTTCTTGGCTTGCATTCCACATTGTTGTTGTCTTGCTTCAATAGTCTTGCTGCAAGATTTTGCTCAATGTGATATCATTCAATCAAAACTCTTTTTTTTCTATGAACAAATCTGAAGTGACTAAACATATGTAGCAAGAACTCTTAATATGCAGTGTTTGATTACTCAATTTATTGTAGCCGATTTGTTGTAGCAAACTTTTACTCAATTTGTTGTAGCCGATTTCTGATGCAAAAATTGATAACAGTATAACTAACAAGTGCACTAGTCGCTCAAGTATTAAAGTATAATGAGTAGAGTGTACAACCCACAAGAAACTATTTTACTTATCTATCAAATTTCAGAGGCTAATAGGAGAAGACATACAATTTGGGGCAATAGGGGTGTAGAAAATAAAATTACAAAAAGGTAAAATCTAAAACTAACGATGCGTAGGTCCTTAGGATGATGTATAATTATTAGAACAATCTGTACTTATGTAAAATTGATTGTAACAATAAATCTGAATTATGTCTTTAGAAGGAATAGGAACACCGAAGATACACTACAAGGAAATCGCGATTTTCCGACGGGTAATTTTCGACGGTTCGAAATCCGTCGCAATTTGCGACGAATTTTGCGACGGAAATATTTTCGACGGATTTTTTGACGGTTGCAACCGTCAGAAATGAAAATAATAAATTATATAATTTGTTATATTATTATTTTATTTTTTGACGATCAGGGACGTCGATATTTCTGACGGATTTGCATCCGTCGCAATTTTCGACGGATTTTGAGACGGTTTGAACCGTTGGAAATGTAAATAATAAATTATGTAATTTCTTATATTATTATTTTATTTTTTTACGGTTAGGAACGTCGATATTTCCGACGGATTTCCATCCGTCACAATTTTCGACGATCGCAACCGTCGGTAAATATATAATAATATAATATGAGGAGTATTTTATTAATATAATTTGCGACGGTCTGACCCGTCACCATTTCCGACGGTTCCGACCATCGATAATATTTACGACGGTTTAAAACATAAGTAAAATAAAAAATAAATATCATATATAATTAAATATAATATTTTATTTTTATAATTAAATAATTTGCGACGGTCACAACTGTCGATAATTTTAAAAATAATTAATATATGCATTTTCGACGGCCAGAGTCGTCGGTAATTAAAATTTTGTTATCCCGCTTTTTTTTCATTTCCCCGCTTTCTCGTCGTTCGAAAACCAATATATAAAGGCCACCCTCTCCTCTCATCTCCTCTCTCCCTCCTCTTCTCTCTCCCTCTCCCGACCACTCTCCCTCCTCTCCTCTCTCTCTCCCCCTCTCCCTCTCCCGGCCGGCGAGCCTCTGATCGGACATCATCGACCGTCGGCGACCCTCTTCCGCTGGCTCGCCAAAGGTCGCGGGCATTCGGATTCGGCCCGCAGCGGCTGGATCGGCCGCCTGGCGTTCGGATCCGGCCGCGGGCGTTCGGATCCGGCCGCGCCGCTGTCTAGCGGCCGGATCTGCCCCCAGTGGTCGGATCTGGCGCTGGCGGCCGGATCTGGCGCTGGCGGCCGGATCTGGCAGCCAGCGGCCGGATTTGGCCGCGGCCCGATCCGGCCGCTAATTTTTTTATTTTTAAAAAAGTCTTTGCGACGGCCGCGAGCATTCGAATCCGGCCGTCGGCCGGCTAATTTTTTTTATATTATAAAAATTCTTTGCGACAATTTTGACCACCGAAACTTCGATGGTCGGGAGACGATCGTCGAAAGTTTCGGCGGTCCTGAGCGTCGATATTTGCGACATTTCTTTTCCAACCATCGGAAAAGATTTGCGACGAGCGATTTCGGACGTTTCCGCATCCGTCAAAAGAACCGTCAGAAACACTATTTTCGACGGTTTTATAGAAAATTACAGACGGTCGTAACCGTCTATAATCTCCGAATTTCTTGTAGTGATATGATCTCCTTAACTAGATAAATCAACTATTTTAAGATAATAATAATCTGGAAGTATTAATCTATCCTCAGTTAAATTGAAATCAAGATGATATGTGTTGTAATTCCTAAACTACTAGACTATGATATGCATTGTTTTAACATAAAAGTTAATAATCAATTCGAACAAAAAATCAACCTTAAAGCTTTCAACCCAGAAGTCATTAAAATCTGAAGAAAAGCATTAACCATAACGATCATGTTCATAAATACTAACTAACTATTATTCAATTAACATAAATTCATAAATTGTTCTTACATTAAAACTCTTGCTACTAAAATAGAAAATTAAAATAAAAACTAATAATTCAGAGTGCTAAGATAGATAGAAAAAACATGAAAATCTAAAATATCATTCCAACAATATGTAGAACAAGGAGTACCTTTTAAAAACAATGATGAACTGTTGCACAATCCTCTCCCGATTGTAATGTGCATAAATCTTCTCCTTTGTTCTTCAGAAGTACTCTTTCGTTCTTGCCTTAAAGCTTCGACTGCACGCCCTAGCCTGATTATTTTTGGCTGTCGTATGTTACCTTTTATAGAGGCTCAAGCTTCCTTGTAATTTGAGAAGAAACATAAACATTTTCCTTACAAGATAAAGTAAAATTGGAGTTTTGTTATTCTGAAAGTTGTCTTATAAAAAAATTCAAAATTTCTAGTCTAATTTATTTTTAATCGAGCCTTGGGACATATGGTATTAGTTGGAGTCCTTGTGCGTTGAGAATTCTTCCAAAAATAAGTTTTCATGTAAAAAATAATGTCTGTCACACCCCTTGAATATGTTTTAACGGCTCAATCAGAGTCATTAGTCGAAGTTTTCTAATCACGGGGCATGAGATGGGTTTCGTGGTCATGAATTGAGGTTTTCTGGTTGAAACGTGTGACTTTTAGTAACTTCATAGCCCATAACATACTATTAACGGCCCGTGAAACTCAACTTATGCAATATGTAACCTTCTTTCACGGCCCGTGATGACATTTCCTTTTTTGAACCGCTGGGGGATTTGTGAAACTTGCGGGATCAAATAGGGTGTGAAATTCAATTTTCACGACCGTGAGAAGTATTTAATGGCCCGTGAAATCATAGTCTCCTTGGCGAGCAGTTTTGCCAGGGTTGTTTGGGTGTTAAACACCTTTCATGACCTGTGATGAGGAAGTAACGATTCGTGAAATTCAAAATTTGATTTTTGGAAGCTGAATCATCTTCGTTTTGCGTGATTCTTCTTGTATTTCCTTCCTCCGTCATTTTTCATCAATAATGTCTGCAAAATACACCAACTAGAAGTAGATGTTTACTTTAAATAAATTAAATAAATAAATATAAAAATAGATGCATGCTATGAGTAAATTACACAAGATAAACATAAATGTAAGTCTAATTATATGTTGTAAAATACATACATCAATCTCCAAGAAGTTGTCATGGTCACATATTTATAATTTGATTGGTTAGTTTAGCCTTAATTACATTTATTGTTTAATTGTTCAAATTAGTGTATTATTAACACTAATTAAGCATGTTATTGTAGACGGAAGTGGTTCTTATATTGATTTATAAATATTTTGTCCACTATCTTGAATTCCCTTTGTTAAGGGAACTTCAACAGGAGATGTCATCTTCCTCTTGGTTGTCACACCCTTCATATCGTGCGAAAAGTCCAGTTTGTGCTTGCGGAGAAAAAGCAAAATTAATCACGTCGTGGACACAATAATTCAAGAAGATGATTTTGGAGATGCCCTTATTTTCGAGTATGAAAATCTAATATTTTATGATTTTGTCGTTAATGATTATGAACTGATTGAAAATACACATATGATTTAATTGTAGGATAAATCTTCATCTCAAGATTGTGGATTTTTTTTATAATTGTATCCAATCGTAGAAGACTAACATATGGCTATTCTAATAGCACTGCTTAATGAAGATGGCACACTCGAAATTCATAGGCGTGGAGACAAACATATGATGGTTTTTGGAGGATTACTCCACAAGGTTATGCAAACTGAAGATGCAAATCAACGACTTGAAAAAAAATATGTTTCATTGTTGGAATGACATTATGCTATATTTTTTGTAATATTATTTAATTTTGTCTTCAATAGTTAAGCTTTTAAAACGATAGTGAAGCATTGAGACTCCAATCTTCTATTTCTATTTTTGAGATTTTGACATTCTCAAAGGGTTTTTTCATTTGTAGTCCTAACAGTTGTTGTACACAACTTGTAGACGATAGTTAAGCTTTCAAAAATGTTGCTCTATTTTGGTTACATGGAGAAATGTGTTATGTGAGGTTATTTTCTTTTGTCACATATTTTTTTATGTTCTGTTATGTGAAGTTCTTTACTTTTGTTACATATATTTTTTGCTGCTAGCAAATGACTGATAAGAATCCGGATCTATCTTGTTAATATATGTAAGGTCATATTTCTATCATAAAAAAATAGAAACTTGAAAGAAAGAGTTTGGCTGCCTTCTCTGCCACCGATGGCAACATTAAACCTGATGAGGAGGTTGTCATCTTGTTTGTAATGGGACAAAGTTGGTCCTTCATGCAAGATAAATAGGAAAAATGCACTTTTAGGTGTATTATATGGTGAGAACTATAAAGTCATTTTTTATTCCATGAGTAAAAGCGTCCAGACATTGCAAGGGTTGAGGTGTGCGTTGTTGACTTATTTGCAACATAAGAATACTAATAATGCAATTGGTCATGTCACGCCCATGTTGCAAGTACCCGAATAACTTTTTTTGGTTGTGCTACTACATTTGTTACACAATGCTTGGAGCTATTGCAAATGATGTCAAAACATGCAATACACAAGTAGCATCTTAACAAAGAACAATATTCATGAGGGTCAAAAAGTTGCTCGTCTTCAGGAGAGAGCTATTCTTTATTTCTTATCTGAGATGAACAATGTCATACAAAAGAAAGTAATGTACTGTCTAGAGCATCATCGTTCAATGGACATAGCTATTGATTTTGATTCGTGACAGTACAAGGTGATAATTAAAGGTGTAGCTCTAAGGAGCAATAGTTATGCATTGATAAGAAACGTTGAAGTTTGTCAAATAAGCATTCTAGTTATCAAATGCGCATACAATCTTGAAGAGTCCAAAATTAGGAATCAGACCATATTGCCCAAAAATATCAGTCTATTATAATAAAGTGACATTTACTATATCATCTTCATATTACTTAGTAATCTACATTACTTAATATAAAGATTGTCACTTATTAAATTATCAACAATGTGCATTACATTATTTACTGTGTACAAGTAATCTTTTCAATAATTCAACTAGCATTGTTTACTTATAATAAAGATTACTAGGTAATACATTTTTTTACTAAAATACCCTTTCTCACTAATGTCAAGTTAAAATTTATTTAGTTTGGCAAAAAAACTTGAACAAAAAAATTACAAAATTAATAAATTAAATAAATATAGTAATGATAATAAATTAATAAATATTTTAAAATGAAAATATTGGTAATAGATATATGTAATATTCAAAGTAATGATTAATAACAATATACAATTAGTGTGCATAACAATTATAAAATAATATTTAAAATAAATTAATAATAATAATAATAATAATAATAATAATATTTTGTTTTTTATATTTTTTTTATTGTTTCATGTTTTATTTGAATACGACTGAAAAATGGAAAGGAGATAAAATCATATTACTACTTGAGCCCCCTCTCCTCCTCCTAGGTAGTTAATGTAGATTATCACTTCACACTTCACAGGCAATTTGTATTGTTGGAGAATTCAGATTACCTACAAATTATAATAAAGTAAATAAGATAATGTGGTGGGTCCAAATAATTTAACTTTTTATTATCAGTAACTTAGAAAGATTACTTATAGGGAAATGTCTCTTAAATGTCAAATTTGAAGATCCATCATGCATTTCATAAGTTGGTAACTTCAAGAGAGCCATCATCTGAACCACCTAAATGTCAAATTTGAAGATCAATTCTGCCATGCTTGATAAGTTGTAACTTCAGGAGAGCCATCATCTCAACCAATTGCCAAGATTTCTGATACAAAATAATATCAAAAGAAATTCCAATAAATAAACTTTTGTCATCATACTACAAGAAAATTGGCAATTAGAGACTCAATGTTGGAGACGCTAGGGAGGCGCTATTACGTCTCTGTTGGGAAGAGAGTCTCCCTAGCGTCTAACTAGCGTCGCAAAAATGAGACGCTAGTAATCGGTGGCTAGTGGCGTCGCACTAGAGTCAAAGATAATGAGACGTAACTAGCGCCACATGTTGATTCTATATCGACGTTATTAAGACGCGATGTTTGCGACTGCGCGAAGCAAGACCGCGTCGCTAAGTCGACGCGCAAGGGGCGGTATACGTTAGACGCTATTCCGGCGCCCACGTGTGGCTAATGTAGGCACTAATAAGGCGCTAGATTGACGCAAATATGATCGTGCATTTGTCGCCAATGAGACGCTAAGATAGTGCTAAGTGCGATATATTTAAATTAGCATCGACATGCGTTGAGACGCCAATGAGATGCTAAGGTGTCGCTACTTGCACTTTTTTTTACCCGCCTCAGCCTCATTTTTTCCCTTCCCACACCATACAATTTATAATGCATCTCCAAATGCATTGATATTCATCACAAGCAATATAAAAGCATCATAGGCAATATAAAATCATCACATGCAATATAAAACCATCACATGCAATATAAAACCATCACAGGCATAATATATAACATAAGAATACGAAAACTACTAAACCGAACTAACAAACTATATGTATGTTTAAGTCTATAAGTAACAAATGCATAGTTTGTTTTCTATCCTAGGTTTCGGAGTTATTGTTATCATTCCGGACGTTCGACCCAGACGTGCTCGGTCCATGACCTCGCGGAGATGGATTCTGCATCGGGATCAATCCCTGAATCGCCTGCAATAGAGGACCCAACTGCTGCGACAACTGCTGTGACACCTGCTGCGATAACTGCTGCAACACCTGCTGCGATATCTGCTCTGATAATTGCTGCGATAGCTACTGTGATAGTTGCATCAGATCAGGTGCAGCGGATGAGCTCGGAGCAGATGCACCTCCTGCATATCCTCCGATCCTCCTAAGTATCTGAGCGGTTGTGCCGAGGCCACGCAAGTATTCCTCTCGTGTCATGCCGGCCACCTCCTCCCAAACAGTAGGGTCCTCTACGAAATAGAAAAATTATAAAATCATATAATATATAAATTATATATCATGAATCACGTAAATTAAAAACATGACTAAACCAACGAAGAAACATTACCTGGTGGCTGAGTACTCGGATCGTCTCCATACTTTTCAGCCATTTTCGCATTATACTCATCCTAAAAAATTTAAATGTTGTGTATTTCAAAAATAGTGCATTAACGGCAACAATCAAATGACCATATCATGAGACTTACCAGAAGCCTACGAGCAGTGGGCGTGACTAAGTCGTTTGTCTTCCGGCTCTTATGCATGACCTCATAGATCACACGAAAGTCTATGGGACCGCCTTCTTTCTCCTCCTACAATAAAGTTGCAAATTTGATAACATAAGTATAAGTCAAAAGTTTGATTAATTGAATTTATATGTAAATTACCATGCGTCGTCGATGCTCGTCAAATCGCATCGATCCCCCTGTGTGGATGTGGGCCTCGGGCTTCGAAAGACGGTTAACTCTTGCCTTTTTCGACTTCATTTGCCATCGTTCATCCATCCTTTGTGAACATCAAATATTTACACTTTTAAAAAACTATAATTTTCATAAAAATAATGTAAAAGTATACTTACTTACCACTTCCTACAGAGGGACTCCCAAATCGAGCACCTAATATGTCTTGGGCATCCTTGTATGCCCTGCTCCAAAGTGAGGTCGGCGGACGTGACGACCTTGCGAAACTTGTATAATCGATTTCGGAGGCGTTTCGCATTGACCTCCTCAAAAGCTCTCCGGATCGTCCCTAAACTAAGATCCGGATGAAACTGATTTGCCTTCTACAAATATAACATTAAAACTTAGTAATTTTAAAATAAATATAAATCAAATTATGTAACCCAAATAGAAGATCATACCGTAAAGGCTCGAAAGATGTCATCTCCCACTTGAATTGAGACATCTTTCCAGGATCCTGCCCCTTCCGGCAAGTGGGAAAGAACGAGAGCACTGACATCCCGCACGGTACTAGCGGGTAAGAAAGTGGTCATGCCAATTACAAAGAAGAATTAATTTTCAATGATAACCAAAACTATAACAAAATTTGTACAACTTATTTAACTTACGGTCGAGCAATATTATTCACAGTGACCACCACATTATCGTGTAACTCCTCTTCATCACTCGAAGAGGAATCATCATCCGGTACAGCTGGGGTAGGCTGTGAAGGTCCGACATCAGCTACGGGCCCTAATACATAATAAATCATTAGTGTCATACCAAATTAAAATTATGATAATTGATAGATGTACGGTAATGTTCTCACCTCGATTGATGTGTACCGCATGATCAGTAGCTGTCCGCTCGTCTAAATGAATTGAGTCAGATGCTTCTACTATCGACGGCGTAGCAACTGATATTATTAAAAAATAATTAATATAATTAATTGAGAAATGTCAATAATAATAAATATATCACCTGGTGTAAGATGTCGCTCGCCAACGCTAGATTGTGATGAAGCGTTTGGTATTCTCGGCGGTGGCGGTGGGGTAGCAACTATCATCATAAGAAAATACATAAAATTTGGCTCCTACATAAAATTAAGTAATATACAAAAAATAACCCGGTGTGACATGACGATCGTGGTCGTGCGATCGAGACGTACCGACTATATTCCCCGTCGATGTTGGAGCGACTGTCACAAAAGTAAAATATTTAAAAAAACTCTATCTCCTACTATCTATTGCCTATAATGTGTCACATACCTGCAGTGATACGCTCAGCAGACCCATCAATGGATTGCCTACTATGTGACGATCCGGCTACGTGTCCCGTCGGCGATGGAGAAACTGATATTATTAAAAAAGGAATTTAACAATTATAATCAACTATAAATAAGCAGCTCACAATAAATATATTACCTGATGGTTGTGATGGCTGACTCATGGAGTGAACGCCTGGAAGAGCGAGATGACCTAGATGTTTGACCCCTAGTAACCATGACTGAAAAAAGAAAGAAACTTCTCTTATTATCGGTAACCATAGATAACTTTTAAAAAAAAGTAAAAAGCTTATGTCATTAGAATAACTACGGGATTCATTCGCTTGTTTCGTATTCTGATTCATTTTTATCATCTTCATCATCATCGCTATAATCTTGGTTCGAGTCATCATCAATGAAATTATCGAAGTTCACATCCAAGAGGTCATTTGAATTGAACTCTTCCATTAGCTCAGCGTCATCGACCAATTGAAAATTCTCAACTCCACCGACTACATCAATCGTCTCATTCACTCTATCTTCTTGATAGTAATCATCCATGGGCACATCGTTGTGTACGGATGATGTTTCATTCTCATCTACCATTGTTTCTGCTAAGAATAGTCTACTCCTCACCTTGCATGATGTCCACCATTCATCCTTGGTTCTTTTCGATGGATACTTAGTGTAGTACACTTGTTGTGCTTGTTCCACCAATACGAATGGATCGTATGACTGAAGTCTCGATCGAGGATTAATATCCACCAATTTAAACTTTTGATCGATCCGAACTCCTTTCTCTGGATCGAACCAACGACATTTTAGCACCACGACTTTGTTAGATTTTCCCAAATAAGATAATTCTAGGATGTCTTCTATAACACCGTAGTAATCAAAGTCGTCATCCCCGTACATGCTTCCTAGAACACATATGCCGTTATTAATAGTTGAACGTTGTCGGCTATATTCTTCTGTATGGAACCGATATCCATTGACTATGACGCCGCAGTAGCTAAGAACTTGTTTCTTCGGGCCATGACCGAGATCTCATATTTTGTTCTCTATGACTGACCATTAATAACCTACAAAAAAATAACTAAAAATTTTATTAAAAGTTACAAACTTATAACAATTAAGAACAAGCGAAAAGATTTTTCACTTCACATCTCAACCAATCGACAAAATGTTCGTCTCGTAGTTTCAATAACTCATCGTTTGAAACTAATGAATTGGTTTCTCGCTGTAATTTTTCAAATTTCCTGAATTCATAGTTTTCAATTAATACAATCATATAGCAACAATTAGCTTTAAATTATATAATAAATTAGAACAAATTGCCTTACTCGAGATACGGCGTCACTTCGCTACAATTTGCAAGAACATAATTCTCAACGGCGGTGAGATATCTGTCATTCAAGATAACTTTGCGTCCTGCACCAAGAAGTCGACATGGGTACTTGAAAATGGATAGAATATTCATGTCAACTTCTCCTTCACCACCATCATCGTTTCTTGGAACTTGGGTGTGTTGTGATTGTATGTGCGACTCAAAGTATTTTGAAGTGAAATTTGACACCTCCTCAATGAAATATGCTTTACATATGGAGCCTTCAATTTTTGCCTTATTCTTCACCTTCCTTTTCAAATATAACATGCACCTTTCGAAAGGATACATCCATCGATACTGAACCGGACTAGCAATTTTTATTTCATATGGAAGATGTACAATCAAATGTTCCATCACATCAAAGAAAAAAGGTGGAAATATCTTCTCAGCCTTGCACACGGTAATCACAATAGAAGCCTCTAACCGAGATATGTCTTCTTTCCGAACGATGAATGCAGAAAGTTCTTTAAAGAACATAGACAATTCTGTTAAAACCTCTCAGATGGCCTTTGGCAAAAGTTCTTTAAAGGCAATTGGAAGCAGCCTTTGCATAAAAATATGACAATCATGACTCGTCATCCCGTGTATCTTCCCATTGTCCAAGTTAAAACAACGATATATGTTTGATACATATCTGTCTGGGAATTTCAATTGCTTTATCCATTCGAAAACCACTTTTCTTTGATCATTGCTCAAGACATAAGTAGCTTTTGGCTTTTTACATTTACCATTTTGAAGATGAATGATATCTAACTCTG
This sequence comes from Pontederia crassipes, assembly GCA_030549335.1. Lineage (NCBI taxonomy): Eukaryota > Viridiplantae > Streptophyta > Magnoliopsida > Commelinales > Pontederiaceae > Pontederia > Pontederia crassipes. The sequence goes on from CM060191.1 coordinate 57,970,493, forward strand.
GTCTTTTGCATATTAATTTCATGTCTTCGCGAACCTGTATGCTATCTTTTGTTCTTCCTTTAACATCCATAATAGTGTTGAAGATGTTGTCAAATACGTTCTTCTCCACATGCATTACGTCCAAGTTATGACGTACCAAGTTTGAAGACCAATAAGGCAACTCCCAAAAAATACTTCTTTTCTCCCAATTATGTTCACTTCCAAACCCAATTTGCTTATAACTACCGGCCTTCAGTCCGAATGAGACTTCACTAAGCTTGTTTACTTGCTCTAGCAATTCTTCTCCTGTCAAATGAGTTGGACACAAAGTGTTCTCGGATATATTCTTTTTAAATGATTTTCGATCATGGCGCATTGAATTCTCCAATGGCAGAAACATCCTATGACAATCAAACCAGCAAACTTTCCTATAATTTTTCAAATAATAGGATTTCGTATTTTTTTCACATATGGGACAAGCAAGTTTTCCTTTTGCACTCCAAACACTCAACATTCCATATGCCGAAAAATTACTTATGGTCCACATTAATGCGGCTCTCATAATGAAATTTTGCTTTTTAGATTTGTCATAAGTAATCACGCCATCCTTCCACAACATCTTGAGTTCGTCAATCAAAGGTCTTAAGTAAACATCTAAACTTTTACCAGGAGATCGAGGACCCGGGATGATACAGGTAAGCAATATATTCTCTCGTCTCATACACATGCTTGGAGGCAAATTATACGGTATCACAAAAATAGGCCAACATGAATAAGCAGTACTCGATGAGCCAAATGGGTTAAAGCCATCGGTGCAAAGTCCTAATCTAACATTACGTGATTCTGTAGAAAAATCCGGATGAAGTGCATCAAATCATCTCCATGCCTCCGCATTCTAAGGATGTGTAATTGAATTTGGATCTTCACGTGCCCCTTCTTTGTGCCACCTCATAAATGATACAGTTTTTTCAGAAAGAAATAGTCGTTGTAATCTTGGAACAATCGAAAAGTATCTAAATATTGCATTTGCCATATTTTTTTCGAACTTTGAGTATTCTTTTTCGGCTTGAATATGGGCTCGCCACAAATAGAACAACTCATAAGTGAGTTGTTTTCCTTGTAGTACAACATGCAATGATTGCAGCATGAATCAATCTTCTGATATTCCAACCCTAAATCTCTCATCAATCGTTTGCACTTGTAAAAATTTCCCGATAATTTCTCGAAAACTAGAAGCATACTCTTAATACTGGCAAGCATCTGGTCAAAACAACTTTCGCTCATATTAAATTCTGATTTTAAGTTCATTAGTTGTGCCACTGCAGAAAGTATAGTTTGTTTCACACATCCATCCCTTAAAGGTTCATCTGCCTCTTCGAGAAGATTATAAAACTTAGAAGCCGAAGGATTCAGATCTTCTTCAATCGATGTTTCACCAATATTTTCTCCTAACATTGCATCTCGTATCATGTTCCTGTACGGATTGCTCGAGTCGCCCACAACGGTATCTACATTACTTATTTCTTTAGCCCATCTTTGTTCGCCATGAAAGAACCAATTGGTGTATGTAAGTAAGAAACCGTTGTAATATAAATCCTTCTGCACATCATATCTTACTTTTCACTGATAACATTTGCACTTCCGGCATGGACATAAGATTTCGCCATATGAAGAAGCAACACCTTCATTTTGATATGCCACATTAATGAATTCATCAACACCATCCTTATATTCTTCAATTATGACGTCATGTTTATCCTTCCAATGACGAATCCAACTACGATCTGACTTTGTCATTTCTGTAACGTACAATATTAAACCATATGTCAATAAATTCGTGTACTTGAAACGTGTGATTTTGAACTTACGAATTAAGTCCAAAATCACATATTTCAAGTAATTCATCGTCAAATCGTACTCTCACTTTATCACCAAGAATGTGGAAGTACATGAATTTATTAACAATTAACATAAGTTAACTTAACTTAAGTAATACTTAACTTAATTCATAACATGAATAAGTAATACTTAACTTAATTCCTAAGATATTATACTTAATAAGTAATACTAACTTGATCCAAAGAGATGATAATTAACTTAAGTACTACTTAATTTAACATGATAATAACATGAATAAGTAATACTTAACTTAACATGAATAATAACATGAATAATTAACTTAATTTAACTTCATGTATTAATAATTAACTTAATTAACATGGTGGTGGGCTAGTACCTTCTTAACCGGAGGACGGCGAAGGGCGGAGGGCGGCCGAGACGGCGTTGGAGGCGGTGGGCAGTGGCGGCGGAGGCGGACGTCGGCGACGGTGGAGGGAGGACGCGGCGGAGGGCGGACGAGGCGGCGGTGGAGGCGACCCGCGGTCGAGGGCGGGTGTCGGGGAGGCGGACGACGCGGCGGCAAAGGCGGAGGATGCGGCGGCGGTGGACGCCAAGGGCGGCGGTGGAGGCGGACGACGCGGCGGCGGAGCGACCCGCGGTGGAGGGCGGGCGTCGGGGAGGCGGACGTCGCAGCGGCGGAGGCGACCCGCGGTGGAGGCGAATGGCGAATGCCGGTCGAATGCCAATGGCAAAGGGCGAATGGAGAATGGCGGTCGAATGCCAAGGGCGTCGAGGAGGCTGTCGAATGCGGAGGGCGGCGGAGGCGAAGGGCGGCGCGACGGTGGAGGGCGATCGTCAGGCGTCGGACGTCGGGCGAAGGCTGGGGGCGGCAGTGGAGGGCGTCGGAGGTCGGGCGTCGAAGGTCGGGCATCGGGTGATGGGCGCCGGAGGTCGGGCGTCGGGGCGCGTCGGGGGTCGGGCGTCGGGGCGCGTCGGGCGTCGGGCGTCGGGCGCGCGATGGTAAAGAGTAAAAAGTGAAAACGAAGAAGAGGGGGTAGGGATTTAAGTAATTTTTAGTGTCGCAAAATAATGAGACGCTACATAGACGTCATGTAGGCGCCGACACTATCACAATTCGGTTAGCGCGGTGCTATAGAGAAGCTAATGTGTCGTTAAGACAACGTAGCGACACCATCGCGTCGTTGGGGCATCTCAATTATGTAGCGTCTCAATATCGCGATGCCATTGAGACGCTCAATAAAAGTTTTTTCAAACTTTTTTAGTATGTATGTAATTTTATTTATCAATGTAACGTCTCATCGCATTATGCTCCGTTCCAATTATTTTATTTTCTTCCGATAATCTATCATGTATGTATACAAAATAATAAATATGTATGTATATGTGTATATAAGACAATTGTGTGTGTATATTATATATACATATGTAATATATGCGTACGTATATATATGTCTACGTGTGAGAGATTAAGTTACAACAATGTGTTTCGTCTATATGTATTATAAATATATATATGCGTATGTATATGTCCATACATGTGCGAGTCATATATATAGATAACATGTATATGTATACGTATTCGAAGTGAATATATATATGTGCATTTGTTTATATGTGTCAGATTAGGTTATAATAATATGTATATATGCACTTATTATATATAAGTTTCAGCATATACGCGTATTTATATGTCTATATATGCCCGATTGAGCGAGGGATAAAAAGTCGGCTTAGGAAGCGCAATATAGACGCCATTGAGTCGTTAGTTTCATTTAGCGACACTGTAGCGCCGAACTAGCGTCTCAAACAATATGGTGTCTCGAATATGCGACGCTAGAGAGACGTCCATAGTGTCAACAGAGCGTCGACACTAGCTGCGGCGCTCGTTAAACGCTATCTGGACGCTATTGAGTGTTTACTGTGACGCTATGTAATTAATACATTTATATGTTGATATTATGCTATTGATAATATGTTGATAATCGTGTAATTAATACTAATATAATATTTAATGAATTTATTGATTGACATATAGTATATATAATATAGTGTTTAAATATATACAGTAGCGTCTCATTAGTGTCTCCTTTGTTTGATACGTCATATATAAAGCGTCGCTTTAGAGTCTTCAGACATGAGATGCTAGTGTCGCGTCTAAAGTATTTTAGAGTATTCAGACATGAGACACTAGTGGTCGACAACAGAACGGCGCTAGATGTTGTCGTGCATTTGCGGTTCGTGGCTCGAAATAATAGCGTCTACGTAGCGTCTCGATTGCGCTAGATAGTTAACGTCAACCCGCTGAATAGCTAAGAAGACGCATAATTAAGATATATGCATAATTAAGATATTATATATATTATATGTATAGATAACATAAATAATATAGGTAATAAATTATATATTTATGAACACTCTTATCATGTAAAATACATATATATATTTATAATCGTGTAATTAATACATATATATGTTGATATCATGCTATTGATAATATGTTAATCTTGGTGTAATTAATACTAATATAATATTTAATGAATTTATTGATTGACATATATTACATATAATATAGTGTGTAAACATATAAGGTAGCGTCTCATTAGCGTCTCCGTCCATTGAGACGCCATATAGCGTCTCTTTAGAGTCTTCAGTCGTGAGACGCTAGTTTCGCGTCTAACGATGTCGACGTCAGAACGGCGCTAGGTGCTGCCGCGCATTTGTGGTTCGTCGCGCAAAATCATAGCGTCTACATAGCATCTCGATTGCGCTACATTTAACGTCAACCCGCGGAGTACCTAAGAAGACGTGAATGAGACGCTATCGAGAGGCAAGTGGCGTCTGAATCTCGTGACGCTAAGTAGACGCAATGAAGGCACTAGTGACGTCGTTATAGCGTCACGGTGTTTGGAGGCGCTACATTGCGTCGCTAATCCATTTTCTTGTAGTGTCATGTATTGTAATGATATAAAAGTCAAACCATGTATGACATACCACTTTTGTAAATGCAGTAGATGTTATCCTCTCAACATGGCATTTTCCTTTTCTTGGTGCATCATGCTAATGTGTAAACAGCAGAAAAAAAAACAAAGGTCATAATCAAATTAAATTTTATATAAAATATAAAAGAACAAGCAATTAAATAAATATTTTTACTTGAGATTAAGAACCAATGATCGTGTAATGCCTACCGTGATTTTTATTTCTCAAGCTTGGCATTTCCTTCTTCTTTTTTGTTTGAGACATTGAAATTTCATTGTTGGATTTAATTCTTTTGAGTTTTCTTGATCTACCTTTTGATTTTACACGAGGAGGACCGTGTATAGCAATGTCTATCAACGAGTTGATGTCTCTCGTTGAGACATCAAGTGAACTATTAGAACTCTTAATCAATGATAATTTGTGGACAAACTCATATGCAAGTATCGTTGCAACATCAAAATGATCGACCGAGCGCAAACTCATTTCAGTAGCCATTCTCATATGCAATTGTATATTATTTGCAGCAATATTGATCATTTTATTAGGAGACATATTATCACCCTGCTCAAGTTAAAAAGTATAAAAAGAATGACATGCATATGTCTAAATAACAAGGGATTTTGCCATTAATAAATTATTCTAAATAGACTAACCTCGGGCATAACACAATGCATCTCGAAATGAAAAGAGATCAAATGATTCCATGTCTGTAGGCAATTTCAAAGAAGTAATAAAAGTCCGAAGTTCAAAAGAAAAATATGAAGTGTCATTGCCACTAGTAATGGTTGGACTCGGACAAGACCAAAATGATGCTAAAGAAGTGACATGAACAAAATAATATAAGAGGCAAGGACTCGACTGACTGATTAGTGATTAATATGGACTTTAGGAGTCCATTTTTTTAAATGAAGAAAGAAAAACAAAGAGACCAATAGAGAGAGCAACGTGAAAAAAAATAATAAATTATGTACGAAGTATAACATTACCCACGAAGGAGTAGACAAGGAAACAAAGTCTTCGAACTTTGTGATTCTGAATGATGGGCTACCTTTTCAGGAGCTTCATCTTGTACTTTCATGATTTTTCAGTTCTCATTCCAATAGACATGAAAATGGCAAGACAGAGGCCTGCAATGATACTATGATCAAACAGAAATGAGAAGGTATGGGAGAGTCCCAAATTTTCGAAGTTATTAAACGCCCATCATTGTTTATCAAATTGAACAGGTAAATTTGAAAAGACATTAACATCTTTAATATTTTCCAATATTTAAAAATGAACATTTTTGCTTTCTCTAAAATTTTATATAAACTACAATATATTAATAAATCTTAACCTAATAAATTATGAGAATAGCCAACTCTTAACAGACTAAACCTTTTTTTTAAAAAAAAAATAAGTTTTCGTATTTTTTTTCAGACTTATTTTAATTGTAGGTTAACCCCAGTTAGATAAAAAAAAATAAGCCAAGCTCGTGAGCGGCTCGATGTCAGTCGTAACCGTGTAAGACAAAATCCTTTAAAAAAGTAATATCAAATTCTCATGAAACATTAACTAAAAAAATAAGTCTTTTTCTTATGTTATCTTTCTTTGAAAGCTACATATTATCAAAGGTAATCGTCAGGTTGAAGCGAATTTTTCTTGCATATAAAAAATACGTGATTCAAAATAATTTTATCGAATTAATTATGTTCGATGAATCTTTCAATTTATGATCATCGTGTTTAATAGTATCATGCAAATTAAATAATCGACTCACTTTCTAAATAACGATCGACTAAGAAAAAGGTGGGACTCATTTTGTAAATGTCACAACATTTTCATGAGCCACAATGTTGTGTCGTGTTGTCCGTTGCATGGAAGTGCAAGATACGAAGAACTATTATGGCGATTAAACGAAGATAATTTTACCACCAAATAATATGTGTGTTGCCACTGTGTCGAATAAGCTTTATGTGAGTACACCCCGCACACGTGTCCGGTCCAAGATGCATATACAACAAAAAAAAAAAAAGAGGAAACATGATTTAGTGAGGGCTGACAGAATTTTTTGACTAAAAGTTTTTAACTGTTTGAAGATAACAACATTTACGGTCCTCGAGTGCTTAAATGAATTCACCTGTCGTTTGCTCCCATTCCGTTTTTGTTTTCATTACATCCAACGTGTTTTGTTTTCTCCACACGAGAGAGCGAAATTAAGCATTGAATAAAAAAAACTTTAAGATAACTCAAAATTTTATTAGATAAAAATAAAATAAAATTACAATAAAAATTATTTTTTATTCAATTTTTTAGAAAATTTATATAGACACTTTCTACATGAATGATAAAAATTATCAACCGATTGAGACTCTGAATTAATTCTTTAAAATTAAGATATCTATCTCGTGATAAAAGGAATAAATTAATTTCGAATCACAAACAAAATTTATTCTGATATTTTGGCCTGACGCACCTCACACCCCCGTAGTGCGAGAATCCATTGTGTGAGGGCACTTTTTTACATCAAAGTGTTGAAGGTCAGATGAATTTTCAATTATGATAGAATTCAAACTATTATTAACACATGGATTAATTTGCATTATATATGAGAACATGGAAATAAAATTTTATTTTAAGATACAAGTTACTGATTTAAGCTATTTTTTTTCATATCAGAAATCATAATTTTTTTTTAAAAAAAATATAGCTCGTTTCAAACTTTGAGTATGTGCAACACACATTTTAATTATGAAAGAATTTCCGAGAAAAGCATATGGATATTCATATATTCTAAGAGTTTTTATACTCCTAAAAAATACTAGTCATGAAAAAGTTCCTGGCAAAAGAAGAAAAAAAAATTTTGTACTAATTTGAACAATAATGTTCTACACGAACTAAAAACAATAACCAAAAACGAAAATAAATAAGTGTTAAAGTATAAAAAATATTATGAAAAGAAATTAAAAAAATATTAGAATCAAACTATCACGATTTTTTCAGGTCCTAGAAAAAGATTACATACACGAGATTTCATTGTATCAAATATTTAAAAGAGTCTAATTTTTAAAATTTCAATCTAGTACATAATTTCATATACCGACGATACTCGATTCACACACACTAAAATAACATAAAATTTTCACGTCTAAAGAGAAAGATCAAAGAATATTTATTTGAAAAATAAGTGTACCAATTCAATTTTAAAAAGTCTTTTTAAAAGAATATGTATATTTGATTCATGTTAAATCCTTTTTATTTTACAATTAGACTCCCAATTCAAAGAATGATTTCATTTAACGAATGACTGTTGGGATACTGATAGCGGATTACATTTTAAATGATTCGGCAAGTGTTAATAATCTCAAAATCGATCTTTAAAGTTAATTAGAGGTGTTATATCTTTCTTGTTCTCATCTCCACGCTGGATCAAATTATAAAAAAATAATAATTTTATTATTTTTTTAAAAAAAAACTTAATTTTAAAGTAAATTTTAAAAATTCTTAGATGACGTTTGATCGTGAGATACGACATATTATCTACGTACGACTTATTCCAGTGGATTATTTCGCATCCCTATGTTATCTTATTTGGCATCTGAATATCTTTGTGCAATTATCAACATAATTCACAAAATACTTCTCCGGCAAAATTAAATATGCTTTGAATGTCGTGCATCTATTATCTCTTTAATTATATTCTTCAAAATAAGCACGTATGCCATTCCACCACTTGTTCTGCAATGAAAGGGCGCCTTTAATTAACGTCGGATAAGTTTTCCAAATTATAAAGTTTTCATTTGCACCGCTAAAGTTTTTTCTTTCAATCAACGGTGGCATTTCATATTAACGAATGCAGACAAATCGACCTCACGTGGCGCCGGCCCCACTGTCGGGCCACGTGGGTTACAAGATTCGCACAGTGCGGTCGGGGGCGCTTCCAAGCTGGACGCCCATTTAGCGGACAGCAATCACACCAAACCCCACGTCACGCGCGCGCGCGCTCTTCGAAGCACATCGAAGGCCGAGCTCGGTACCAACCCCGAGCGATGAACTGATCCCATTAAAAGTTAAGACGACAAGGCATCCGTCTCCGTGGCCGGAGGGAAGGCGGCGGTGGGCGACAGCATCGCTAGCGCCGGCGGCCTTGGCGCGTGGTCGCACATGCCGATCGCTGCCTGCTTCCTCCTCCCTCGGGCGGCCGTCTTCTCCCGCCCCTCCCTCCTCCTCCCCCCGCCGTCACCACCCGGCCGCCGTCGGGCAATTCTCCCGGAGGATCCCTCGAGCCGTCGTCACCGTCGCGACCTCCTCGTCGCGGCCGCGTCCTCGGCCTCCTTCTTCGATGGCCTTGATTCCAAGGGCAAACCTGAGGAGCGTTGCTCCCCTTCCTCCAAGGTTTGGCTCTGCTTTCACCTTTCAGTAGACATGTCACTGTAGTATTCTTGAGTTGTGTTCATGCGGTTCATATTTGGGGGAAATCGATTGATTTTTCCTTTTGTAGTCGATCTTTTAACTGCAAGGAGGGAGAAATCGTTAACGCATTGTCAAATTGTTGAGTCAGATGGCTTTTGTTTGCCGTTATTTTAGGTCGAATCCGCTGCATATTGTTGAAGTGGATTGGAGTTTCAGAGTTGAACAACGGATTTGAGGTTCTGTAAAGTTTATCACATTTGACTTTAGAGAGCCTTTGGGGGTCTATGGTTTGCACAGGGAATTGCAGGAAAATGTACCCAGTCTCTAGAAGCATGAGTGTTTACTGTTTAGGAAAGATTATTAGCCAAATAAACACAAATTTATATCACCTATGGTTTTATTTTGTGTATAAGACTATCGTCACTCCTGGGAAAATGCACCAGTGAATAGAAATCAAGGAATTTAGCATAGTATTTGTATAAAGAGTATTGAGTAAATATGAGATTGATGTCTAACGTTGGGAACTAAGAAGATCGTCAAGTGATAGTGAAGACTTCACTTACGACAGAGTATCTAGCTTCATATATAACATGTAACATTCCCAAATTCTACCCTCGCCATGTGGCAAAGTCTTTTCTCATAGGCTTGCGTGGATATACATCTTGACCATTTCTTTGATCAAAGGTGATTAATAAGGACATCAACAAAAGACTTAAAAGAGTATATACAACCCGATTGCTACACAATGCGGAAGTTGAAAAGACATAATACATTAAATTTTGGAAGCTCGATACTCACGTATATAATTATTTAACAAAGTCTCATGTATAGTATAAATAACATAGCTCTCCTCAAAAAATAAATAAATAACATAGCCACCAAAGCCCGAAGCTTTAATACAACATGACTAAATATATAAGGACACTATCCATGTGCACTCGCCACCTGAGCAATGTCGTCGCACACACTACAACCGGTCGCATAGGTTGTCATGTACTGCACGGAACAACATGTGAGAGGAAATCCTCATATAAGCAAAATGCATAGTGAAATAACATAATAGATAAACCATAAAGCAGTTCCTAAGTTCCTTTGAGTATAAGCATTTAATATTCATATACCTTTAACCATTCATATTCTTATAAAATGCATGTAGATGAAAAATAAGGGTTAATCATGATATAAAAGAAATAAGAATTCCATTGTCTATATTTGAACAACAATGCATACTAATGAAAATAGGGTATCATAGAGTCATCAATCGACCAAAATGAAGGTCACATCTTACTTAAATCAAGTGACAATTCATCTCCCCTTTTTGGAAGGATCATGACTTTATCCTCTCAAAAGAAAAAAAAGATCAGAACTTTATATGTTCATCATAATAAGAACATAATGCCTTCATCATTATCATCATCATCTTAACATTATCGCCATTAACATTATTCATTTTTTTTATTAATTGAATATGATCCATGTAACTCCGCCTATATTTTATAGCCGGTCCCAAGTCCGGATAAAGGAGGGGGGTTGTGTTAGGCCCCGACAGCCAGCGTAAAATCCTGTCAAATCTTATGAACATGATCCATGCAGCCGACCCCACCTAGTGGGATAAGGCTTTGTTGTTGTTGTTGTTGTTGTTGAAAGAACTCTTCACTTTTAAGGGTGTGTTATGCGAATCAATACAACCTATATCATGATCAGTGGGCGATCATTGCTGTGACAAATGTCTTAAGGGATGTGTCACCCCTCGATAGAATTCTTTTCATTATTTAGAGTGGAACGACCCCGCACAGCAGAATAGTAACTTATGGTATTTTTGCCGTCACTAAGCCACATAACTTTGCTTCTGTTATAAAACATGTCCCTCCTTTAAACATCATTTTCTTAATTTTTCTTTTACATATGTATAGGAAATGGCGACCCACATTTTACGTCTTTTATTTTTCTTTAACTTGGACAATAGTTCTGACAATTGGAAAAAGTATCGTTTGGCGAAAAGGGAGGCTAAGAAGGCAGGTAGTGATGCTCGTGCTAAAGCATATGAGGGGTTTTATAAGGAGTTAGGGACAAAGGCTAGTGAACAAAGGATTTACAAGATTGCAAGGAATAAAGAGAAGGAGTCGAGAGATTTGGATCAAGTAAGATGCATAAAAAATAAAGTTGGCAAGGTTTTAGTTACTGAGGGAAATATTAAGAACATATGGGAAGAGTATTTCTATAAGCTATTTAATGATGGATGTGAAGGTTTCTGTTGTGATTTGGAGGACTTAACAGTTAGCGAATATGGGCTTAATAGGTCATTTTATCGTAGAATTAGAGTCTCGGAGGTTAGCGAAGCTCTTAAGAAAATGGAGAATGGTAAAGCCGTCGGACCGGATGGTATACTGATTGAAGTTTGGAAATGTTTAGGAGAAAAAGGTGTGTTGTGGTTATGTAAACTATTTAATGAGACTTTACGGTCGAAAAAGATGCCTGATGATTGGAGATTAAGTACATTAGTTCCTATTTACAAAAATAAAAGGGATATTCAGAATTGTGCAAATTATAGAGGGATTAAACTTAAGAGTCATACAATGAAATTATGGGAAAAAGTGATTGAGCATAGATTGAGAATGGAGACTAGTATTTCTGAGAGACAATTTGGGTTCATGCCAGGAAGATTCACTACAGAGGCGATTTATTTACTAAGGGGGATGATGGAGAAGTATCGAAGTAGGAGAAGAGACTTACATATGGCTTTCATTGACTTACATATGGCTTTCAAGGGATGTACTTTGGAAAGCCTTGCAAAAGAAGAGGGTGAGTGTTGCTTACATTAAGGTAATACAAGATATGTACGATGGGGCTTGACTAGGGTTAGGACACCCGGAGGTGAGATAAATGAATTTCCTATAGGAATTGGCCTACATCAAGGATCAGCTTTAAGCTCGTATCTATTTAACTTAGTTATCGATGCTATAACCGAGAGTATCACAGAGGAGGTACCTAAGTGCATACTATTTGCGGATGATATAGTATTTTTAGCGGATTCAAGAGAAGAGATTAATACAAAATTGGAAATATAGAGAAATACGTTAGAGTCAAAGGGTTTTCGTTTAAGTAGGAATAAAACAGAATATATGCATAGCAATTTCACAAATAAACAACTTAGAGACGATTTGGAAGTTAGGCTAGGGGAGGATATAATTCCTCAAGTGACAAAGTTTAAATATTTATGATCAATTATAAGACAAGATGGTGAGATTGATGACGATGTTAATCATAGAATTCAAGTTGGTTGGTGTAAGTGGAGGAAAGTCACTGGAGTTCTTTGTGATAGAAAAGTACTTAATAAAGTTAAAGGGAAATTCTATCGTACTGCTATAAGACCGGTAGTGTTATATGGTAGTGAATGTTGGGCTATGAAGGGACAACATGAACGTAAAGTGGGGGTAGCCGAAATGAGGATGTTGAGATGGATGTGTGGTCATACAAGATTAGATAAGATTAGGAATGACCATATACATGAACGAGTCGGAGTGGCTCCTATTAGTGAGAAAATGGTAGAGAATCGTTTGAAATGGTTTGGTCATGTTCAGAGAAGACCATTAGATGCGCAAGTAGATCAAATAATCTGGAGTCCGATTAAAAAAGGGAGAGGGAGGCCAAGGCGGACACTTGCGAACTAATAGAGCAAGATCTATTGGTGAATAATATACCGAAAGGTTTGGTTACTAATAGAGCGGAATGACGTCGTTTGATCCATATAGCCGACCCCACCTAGTGGGATAAAGCTTTGTTGTTGTTGTTGTATTTTTCTTTAACTTATATCTTTTGATCATATAGACATAATCAAGGCGTGTGGGACCACGGGTGGCTCCAAATCTGTAGTAATAGTCCTTTTAATCAGAAATCAATATGAATTGAGTTGGTTCAAATTATAGTCATAAAAGAGAACATGGTCACGGATGTCTGGAGTCAATATCAGATGTCCGATCCTTTTGTCTAAGTTTCATACTTCCGAAAATTGGGATCGGATGTCCGATATCTTTTGTTCATTGTTCGGATCAATTATTGTCAATCTGGACATTTTGGTTGGTTGGGATTTTGTCTAATCTTCATTTGATCAGAATTCAGTCTCAACCTTGTAGGGCATTGGAATGTCCATCCTTGGTGGTCGGTTGTTCGATCTTCAATGTTTCAAAAGCATTTGTAGGTTCAAAGTTTTGGAGGTCCGGACCGAGGAGTCTAGTCGTCAGAACTTTCTAGGGTTCATTAGAGTTGGGTTCGATTCAACTCTTCGGACGCCTTTTATCAACTAGAAATTCTTAGTTTGAATGTTGCCCTTCCATCGTCTTTCTTTCTCTGACCCGAAGAGTTTGGACAATCGATTCGAAAGTCCTGACGTCCAATCTTGAGGACTCGATGGTCCAACTCTTGGACATCTGGTCTTAGAGGTTCCAGACGTCCAGTCCGAGTTTCAGACATCCGGACATATTCAGACTACTTGCGGCTAAGAAGTTTTAGTGGTCGGTCGGCCTAAAATCTCAATAGAGGTGCATGTTATTGTGGTCCTTAAATTTTTAAATCAGTTTTTCGAAACCAATGATTCCCAACTTTAAAAAAATTATTCATCAAACAACCCAAAATCTCAATAGATGTGCATGTTATTGTGGTCCTTAAGTTTTTAAATCAGTTTTCCAAAACCAATGATTTCCGAGTTTAAAAAAATTATTCATCAAACAACATGGTCAAAGGGCATTTTTAAAACATTTAAATCATATAATCATCTCATAAGTTCACATACAAGTCTAATTCGCTCCTCACTCCATATCCATCTTATTAGTCACCATATAAAGAACTCTTACAGCAAGTGCTTCAAAGTCATCAGGGCATCATAAGCAACGATCAAGTCTATTAACATGTCTCCTAAAAAAAAGTTTATTAACATGACGCAAACAAATAGTTGACGCTCCAGACAAGTCACCAAAGGCACGTTTCTTTAAATATCAAACTATTAAGATTATAAAATTCCTTTAAAAAAAAGATTTTAAAATTAAAGATGCTACTCTTCCTAAATACTTAAGCTTCTATCTAAGAGTTGGAGGACCTGAGTTCAAACCCAAATGGAGTTCGTATTAAAAGGTATTTTCCTCCATCAGTTGACCATGTGGTGGGTTGCTTTCCTATAGGCTTAAGCTTAGGAAAACTGATAGCACATCTAATTTACATGGTATTAGAGCTAGAGATAATGAGTTTAAAACTCATATGCTAGTAATAAGAAATATTTTCTTCTTTAGTTGTTCATATTTGCTTTTTCTAAAGACTTAAACTTTTGGAAAAAATGGTAACACATCTAATTTTACATGGTATCCGAGAAGGGTTGGAGGTTCTGAATTCAAATTCCAATGGAGCTCGTATTAAAGAGTATTTTCCTCCCTTAGTTGACCACTTAGTAGGTTGGATTAGTCTAAAAGTTATGAGCAGTTCGCATGCGAGAAGGAGTGTTAAGATTATAAATATAATGATATTGCTCTTTCTATAGGCTTAAACTTTTAGAAAGACTAGTACACATCTAAACTTCCAAAGCCGAAAAGTCCAGCAAGCTTATGGGTTTCTAATCATTCTTATAAGTTGTACAAAAGCATAGTATGGGGCAAGCAAATGACTGAACATAAATAAGCCACAAATCATGCATTTAATTAAGTCGAAAAGTTGATAAAAGAATGTTTAACTCTTTTTTTTTTCTACCATACACAATGTCATCAATCTCAATTATAAAGCATCAATCTTGGGGCCAAAATAAAGTCATATATCCTCAAGAGCAAACCCCATGACCTAGATTCCATTATACACAGTTCTGTCGAATTTTCGATTTCTTTCATTGTTCTTTCACTCCTACTCGTTCCTCCTTCCTTCTTCCTCCTTTTCACTTCTTCCATGTTCAACCACTTCCCTTTTGTCTTCCAGAGTGTCCCATAACATGGAAGCACTAACACCAAGAAAAAGAGGACAATAAGATAATTGTCAAAGAAAAAGAGGAGAAAGGTGAAGGAGATGGGATTAAATAGGGAGAAAGGGGGATTGGTACCCTTTCACCTATGATTATTAATATGAAAAAATCCCAGAGTTCATGTGGTTTAATTTCAAATTTGGAAGAAAAATTATCAAAGTTCGCACCCTTTCTTTCCTGCGGTAGAATTTGCCGATGACTTAACTTTCCAAGTTCGAACGTCCGAAAGTGACACCAACAATCTTCTCTTTTCTCCTTGAAATTCTGAGGTGTTAAAATACATGTTTAATCTTTTTATCCTTCAGAACTTTATAAATGAAAACCCTATTTTCATGCTACTCAGGTTATTCCCTAAAGACCCCCTGTATAGTTTGACATAACATTTCACAATATGTGCGTTCTAATTTCTTAAATTTGTAATTGGTGATGTGTTAGAAGTCTATTCTATTGTAACTGATACAAGACATAGAGCCTTTGGATGTGGCCGTTATTCAAAAGGATGTTCCAGCTAATACGGTGGACGCGATGAAAAGAACTGTATCAGGCATGTTGGGGCTGCTTCCATCTGACCAGTTTCTTGTCCTAGTGGAAGCTTTCTGGGAACCACTTTTCAAGTTATTTGTTTCATCAGTGAAGACAGGGTATGTTCATCTATTCAAGATGTCACATTTAATTGTTCAATGCATTCTTCTATAACAAAATTCGCAAATAATATACTCTTTTTGATGTTGATATACAAAAATGCACAAAAAAATTTGAATCTGTTAAGAAGCTAAGGATTTCTTGCTAGAAAAAAGATCCAATTGAGCAGTTAGAGTACTGCCCCCTATAAAAAGGCTGTTGAAGGTCTAGTAAAGTGGTTCTTCTCACAGAAATAACTGACAAAGTGCATATAGTTTCCTTGCTTTCTTCTAAAAGAAGTTATCCTGTTTTTGGTTTCTGATACAGCCGGTTATTTCATGAAATAAAACCTAATTATAAGGTACTGTTGCAGTCGTATGGTCAGATATCATGTGCTCATAAATTTCACCGTTGTTAGGATCCTTGGTAGCTGTATCAAGATATTTTGAAGTCCTGCACAAGGTATTATGCTTTCTTGTTGATTTAACTTGAACCATTTGGAATAGAACTCAACTCCCAAACAGATGCCTTCTGTATATATGATAGATATATTGGTATCATAACCTATCAATATCTCAACCTATCTTGGCTTTCATTCTCTCCCTCTCCCTCTCCACATCTCTACTTTAGCCTTTGTTGTTTATTTGTCTTTGGAGAATCCTGGACGTCACATTTTCAAATCTTTTATCGCAGGTATACTTTGTGCAATGCTGAATATAGGCTTTGCCTTGAAAGAAATTTAGATACCCTTGAAAATACTGAAAGGAGAAAGCAAGATACTTTAGAAGATTTTAGCCATGAAATGTTGATCGATTGGTCTGCCAAAATGTTAAATTTCCCTGAGAGAAGCGGTGCCCCATGCAATGATGGAAAAAATGAAGATGATATTTCTTGTGATAATATGAACTTTGAAGGTCTTGGAGACATCACGCCTGCGGCAAGCCAATATATATGTTATATTCAATCTCGACTGAATTCTGTGCAAAAAGTACATATTTCCTTCCTCAAACAAAATATAAGATAGCATTCTTCCAAATTAGTTCCTCATTATTGAGTTGTGTTAGTTGGTAGAAACCATGTAGTTATTATATATCTTTCGAGACTTCTATTTTTGTGTGTTTCCGCTATAAATTAGTTATAGTGTCTCTTCAAATGTATTTTACTAATACCTCCTTTGAAAAAAGTCTTTTTTAAATTGCATGCCTCTGGCTAATCATACAGGTTTCTTTTGAAGTGATCACTTTGTGTAGGTTCTCAAGACTCCGGGCACCTATTTTCCTTTCCATCCATGATTGTGAAGTTTTTGTTCATCAAGCTCTACTTTTAGGGCCACTTAATTTTCACACGTTTTTGTTCTTTGATAGGTTTATGGCTAAAGAACTTTTTATTCCTTTTTTGTTGCATTGTTTTTTATTTGCCCTAATTAACAGCTTTGTTCTTATTCATTATCCACATGCCGGAGGCTCACTTCAAGTCTAAACTGACAGGAGCTGCATGAAATCAAAAAGAAATATTCTGCTTCGCACATGAAACAGTTAGTAGGAGAGGAGAAGAATGACTTGTTGGATTACCTTAGATCACTGCAACCAGAGAAGGTTAGCCTAAAACTTTGGTTGTTTGGTATGTTTTGCTGACTTTAATTTTCAAAAAAAATTTGCTTCTTTATTCTCGTGCCTTCCTTTTTGTCAATGTTAGTGTACCAGTCAGGTTTGCTAATCCAAAGCAGCTGACTTTCAGGATTTTATGGATTTATATTTTAGTACCTACTTTCTCAAGTCTCAACTAAGCATGCATTTTATCAGACCAGACAATATCCCCTTTTTTGACCTAATTTTGACAATTAAGAATAGCATTTCTACTTATTTGCATTAAGTTGAAATATATATATATATATATATATAAGATAGATTAACACATATTTTGTAACATTTTCTTTTCTGGCTTGTGTTGTCACATTTGCCGTCAACACTTCTAGTATTACCTAGGTAACTTGCTGTCGGAGTTTGAAAATACAACTGGCTCCTTGAGTTAATTTCAGTCTGTTTGATGACTATTTAGACTATGGAAAGACTTAGCAGGTGGAATGTTTCTTTTCTAGCAGTTAACAGTTTTCTTGTTTAGGTTGCTGAACTTTCAGAACCAACTTGTCCTTGTGTGGAAGAAGCCATTTACTCTGTTGCACGTGGTCTGTGTGTGACTCTTTCACCAAAGATGCATTCAAACCCCCCTCAGTCAGACAATGGTATGGGTGGAACCTTAAGCATAGGAGAAGACTGTACTGAGCTACCCGAGAATACTTCCATACAATTTCAGCCCCTTATATCTGTTCCCCGGGATTACCTTGCACGCTTATTGTTCTGGTATCATTGAGTTATGTTTTCATTTTCAGTATTTGGTATTCTTCTACTGATAGATACTTTGTACCTTAATTTCTGATGTTGTTTAGGTGCATGCTACTTGGTCACCATATCAGAAGCCTCGAGTACCGACTAGAGATGGTACAACTTCTAACCATCACCAGGGAGACAGACAGTATAGCATAGTGCAATTGGGTTGCCGGGAAACGACATCTTGCTTGATTGAAGTGTTTTGCCACAAATGGGCACTTCTCTTCTAAGATAAGTCAGGAAAACAGAAAAGTGAGATCCATTGATAATTATCCACCAAAGATAAATGCTTCTCAACAATATCTAGTCATTCTGAATGCATCGAGACTGAGCACTGCAACATGTGGCCCCTCTAGGGACAAATTATGCAGAGAGAAGCTTTGCTCAAAGTTAAAGCTCTTCGTCTAGTAAGTCAAGGGAATTGTAAATTCATGGTTTTCTTGTTTTGTTTAATCAAGATGGTGCTTGCCTTGTATATGGTTTCTGTCAGTAGTTCTATGGGGTGATGTAATCAATGAATGAGTTCTTAAGGTGTTTTGTAGCATCAAATAGAGTATAGAAGTGATCTAATATTGTTTCAAAAAAAAAGAAGTGATCTAATATAAAGCTTGCTGTGTTATAAGATATTCTTTACATAGAGCAAACACGCCTAACAAATCTGTCTTGTATAAATCTCCATGTCCTTTAGCTCTGTTGATATGTTTGTTTTGCATCTATTTTAAGCTGCTTGGATGTCTTCTAATTATCTTTTGAAGCACGCATGTTCCCATGTTATCAATCATATTTGGGCTGTTTGGTTCTGAGCTCCATTGTTCTTGGAAGTTTGGATGTTTATGTTGACCGCGGCTGATGTTGAAGTTGCATTTGTTTTATGAAATATCAGGGGAAGTGAAAATTTCAATCAAGCATGGGAACTAGAAATATCTTGCACATTGTTTCCTTTTTTTTTTCCTTTTGTTCGGTACACGCTTAATATATTTACCTCTTTAAATATGTTATCATCTAATGCAATAGATCTCGGACAAGGTCAAGATGGATAAGCATGATCAATTGAGTTGCCAATTGTTGCCAACTTCTTCGGAGAAGTCATGTCCTTTTCCTGCATTATATGTTCCAGATAGCGAGATCATACTGTTGGATTCCGGTCGGTGATCGATGCCCAACCAGTTAATGTGTTAGTTTGCACTTATATACCTGAACTGAATTGATTGCTTGGATTGCATTTCGATTTGTCTGTTTCATAATCATAGCTGGATGAAGAGCTAATGAGATAAAAATATTCAAATGTTTTGCTGCAAAACTTGAATTTAGTCGTTAAACTTTCACATGCATGCTGTAGACATTTGTAAAATCTTTCTTTAGGTTCCAGGTCTTGTGACTCATTCCCTTTTAACTTTCACTCCTTTCTTGGTACATAATAAAGAATTCATGCACACTCACAAATGAATTATGCATTCATGCAATGTCTATTGTGTTCTTTTGATCATAACAGCTAATAACCTTACTATCTTCAATATTTTTTTAGAAAAGAAGTGATCAACTACTCATATTTATATCTCAACTCGAAGCTCATGTGGTGGTTTAGCTTTGTCTAGCAGGACAGGTACATCCATTAATCAAACATCATTTCTCTCTCGCACTTGAAAAGTGACACATCATTGAACACAATCACATGGATATCTCCACATGAGAAAAAAAATAAAAAAAACATTAATCCTAATGTCACGTCATTAACATGTATGTGACCTTATCAACGGCTGTCGGTGGCTAAAAAACATTAATCTATCATCACCAGCATGATCACATACCCGTCAACAAACCAAACCATGCATCTGCCAAGTATTTGGAACTATCACACTCGCCTTAACTACTTATTGGGGGCCCATTTGGGGCAGGCCGGGCTGAAGTGGGTCGACAGCACCCGCGAGTCCATCAACTCAATTATTGGCGCGAAGGTGACGCAGCGCGGCACCTTGTACTGGTTGATGGACGCGCCCCGGGCGATGGCGTAGTCCATGAGCTCCTCGAACGTGCCCCCCTTCACCACCCTTATCTCCAGCGGCCCTATGGAGCCGTCGGACGCCCGGCTCTGACGGTACACCGTGTTCAAGGCCTCCTCCATCTCGAGGCAGCACCGATCGAGCACGTCCTTCTCCGGCCGTCGGCCCCCCTCCTTCACCAGCAGCTCCCAATAGATCACGTAGTGCCCCGGGATGGCGCTCGTGTCGGCCTGGCTGGTGTACTCCACCACCGTCGCGCTGTAGGGCTTCAGCAGCTCGGACGCCCGCTCGACCGCACGCTGGAGCTCGGCCTCGTCGGTCTTGTCCGACTCGATGCTGAGGAGGACGTTCTTGCGCCGCACGAACCGGAACCGGGGCGCGGCGTTGTGGAACCCCACGACCCGGAGGATGTCGCCGACACGGTACCTGTACAGTCCCGCGTACGTGGTGATAACCAGCTCGTACTCCTTCCCCTCCTGGACGTCGGCGAGGTCCACGAGCTGCGGCTGCTGCCCGCCGTCTCCGACGGCGGTCGAGTTCTCGTATGGGAGGAACTCGAAGTAGGCCATGTTGGGCATTATGGTGTAGGAGACTTCGCTGGGCTCGCACATCGGGCGGAGGTTGAGCCCGAAGTAGCATTCGGACGAGGCGTACATGGTGCAGGCCATGGGGAGGCCCCCGCTGTAGTACTCGAGCGTGGGGATGTACTGGGCCATGGTTCCCGTGACGATCACATCCAGGTACTTGGTGTTAGGCCAGATCCTCGTGATGATGCCGGCCCACTCACCTTTCGAGCACTCCGACTGGATGAACTCGGCGAGATCGGCGTCCGGTCTCAGGAGCTCGGCGACGGCTTCACGGATGGAAGGGTCGACGATTCTCGGGCTGAGGGAGCCGGTTGCAATGTCATGGGCGAGCTGCTCCCAGTGGAGCTGCAGGAAACGGATGGCCCGAAGGAGGCCGGAGGCGAAGACGGCGCCGACGCGGAGGACGTCGTGCCGGCTGAGTAGGCCGCAGAGCATCTGGGAGTACATGCTCTGGAAGGCGTCAGCACAAAGGATGGCGGCCGTCGGGCTTGTGTAGACGTTGTAAGGGTCGTAGGGGCGGTAGCGGAAGTGGTCGGACTTGTAGTAGCTTGTGAGGACTGGGCGCGCCGGGAGGCCGCCGGGAGTCTTGGACTCGGATTTGATGAAGAGGAAGTAGAGGGCCTTGCCTTTGTCCAATCCAGGAACGTGTCTTCATATATATGTCAACGTTGTAAAAATTGCAGACAATTGTTCAATCGAAATATAAAATAAACAACAATAAAAACATATATGTAATTATGAAATATGAATGGTTATCCTCTTCTTTTCTTTTTCTTTTTCTTTTTCTTTTTCTTTTTCTTTTTTTGGTCTAATATGTCACTAGGTCAACTTAGCTACGCATATAGCAGGCTGAAAAATAACTTTAATATGTAGTAGTTGAAACTTATTATGAGTTATGACATCATAAACATACATGTAGGCATAGGTTAACTATTTGATCCTATAAGTAGCACTACTAAAGTATATATTAGAGATCCTGTAACTAGCTCTACTAATGTATATGCTAATCATAAAAAAACATATACTTCATGAAAGATGACCAACTTTTTCTTCACTCTTTGGCAACAACACAATTAAATTAAGATCTTGATAACCTGCATGCTTAGCGGTTGGGTTACAAAAGCTAACTGCACCTATAATATTATTTATATCAGGCTAATAGTCTTTAGAAAAAAAAAATCAAATATAGAGCTCACAAGTTCATAACAGGAATGAGAAGACTGTATAGAAGTTGACGCCGGTCAAGCTCTTCTCGTATAGTAGGCATCAGTTTCCTTTCGCCGGCCGACGTCCCGGAGCTACATGCATATATACAGAATTAATCGTGAGCGCACTAAATTATATTTTGCTTCAAAATATACATCAAACATGCACGCAAAGTAATAGAATTATATGCACACCTGGTCAAGAACTCCGAGATCGGATGCGCCGAGAGTATGGCGGATTGATCGCCGTTCGCGATCCTCTGGATGTCCGGCTGCAGGTCCTCGTACGTCACCATGGGGACCTTCGCCTTGAACGCGCCCCTGTCTGTGGCGCCTGCGAGGCCGTACCTCCGCAGGTACTCCGTCCCCGCGTTGCGGCTCAGGATCTCCCGCAGCACCTTCTCCTGGACGCGGTCGCAGTTCGCGGTCATCTCCTCGATGAACCCGAGCTTCTCGGCGTCCCTCTCGGAGACCGGAGGCGCCGGGTCCAGTCCCAGCCTCATCATCGAGTTCCCGGCCATCCTCGACACGGCAGCCATCTTTTTACTGGCGCTTTTCTCCTCAGGATATGGAATGGATTGGTTGGGGAGGGGACGAGAGGGTTAGGGTTTATTTATAGGGGGGGGGGACGATGGTTAATGCATGCACGTAGCTACAGACGTTTTGGGTGAGCGGGAAGGGGACAAGGGCGGGGCCCAACGTCGTCACGACGTGCCTATGGGTCCGACAGATGGGTCCCACCTGTCGGACACGTAGGCAAAGATCTTGGTTTCCTTTTTTGTTGCTTTCTTCTTCTCGCTCGAGGGGCGGGCCGGAGACTCTTGTCTCGACGTTAGCAAATTAATTTAGAGAGAGAGAGAAAAAGAGAGAGAGAGAGAGAGATGGAGGAATAGGCGATGGTCCCCGATAAGGATGGGCTGCCGGCGGCAGCTGCCGATAACCCGGGGGGGGTGACGCTCATGGCCCTCGGACGTTTCCCCCGCACACTGCCGACTTCATTTGGCTGCGTATGGAAGAAACGTATGGAGATGGTTTTATTTTATTCCTTTTACGTTCTAAAAGATGGAACGGTTCATTGTGATGGTGACCCTTTAACTTTCGACTAGTAAAAAAAGCGAGCATTAATTCATTTCATTACGTATTTGCATTATATTTATGGCCCTTCAAATGGAATGGAAACGTCGCCAAAATGTTAATAAAGATCAAGTCTTCGGTTACAATGAAATTTGAGAAAGAGCGTTATCACATGTAGGATAATTAAGCTGGATCGCGTTTAATTTGTAGTGGTTATATAATCTGCATGCAGCAAAAAAACTTATTGACGAGAGGCACACTACATGCATGTATCGAGTTTGCAGATTATCTCATGGTACGTCCGTGACATATCATAATCTGCTTATGATTCTCTCTGTTATTTATATTGTAGTAGGAGTGGATTGTTTAGATAATTATGTCCTCTCTCTCTCTCTCTCTCTCTCTCTCTCTCTCTCTCTCTCTCTCTCTCTCTCTCTCTCTCTCTCTCTCTCTCTCTCTCTCTCTCTCTCTCTCTCTCTCTCTCTCTCTCTCTCTCTCTCTCTCTCTCTCTCTCTCTCTCTCTCTCTCTCTCTCTCTCTCTCTCTCTCTCTCTCTCTCTCTCTCTCTCTCTCTCACACACACACACACACACACACTCTTAGGTTATTTAGGCGATTCATATGATAATATAAGATATGGAAATGTTAGAGAGGGAGAGAAGGAGGTAGTTGTTTCATTGATTGGTCTAGCTAGATGCCATCTACCATATACTAGGAAGCTGTCAAATTGCTGAAATTTCCTGTTTTGTCATTTACGTATTCCTTTGGCTTGAATTAATTCCCAACTGCTTGATATGACAGCGAGGGCGTTCGGAGTAAAGGCCTCCATCACTAACAAAAGTTAGCCTTTTAAAAACCTTTCTAAATGGAGAAAAAAAGGGGTTGAACAACGACAACTGGATTACAATTAATAATCTTATTATTATTAATAAAGCACGAACGCTAAGATATATGCTAATTATTTCGATCACTGTACGCGTTTGACTCCATGAATTTTATTAGTAAAATAATTTATTGAAATAAACATTATGATAAATAACTCTCAAATTAATTGTTACGGGTGAATTTGCATGCAACAAAAATAGAAGTTAGACAATTAGAATGTAAAAAAAAGATTGATTTAATTAAGAGGGTTGACCACAGTAACGAGAATTAAAAATATGATACTATGAATCCGTGTGTAGCAAAATTAGATTAAAAATATGAGTGTCCTTAATGTCACTCCTCTAATCCTTAATGCTACTTCACATTTCTCATTTTATCCTCTTATTTTCATTAATATTCTCTCCCTTTCACTTCTCTCATAGTGCCTTTTCATCTTCCACTTTCACCAAACTTATTTAAATTAATTAATATTCTAATTATCTTTCCTTTCCCCACTTCCCCTCTTTTGTGATTAGTGCTTTTATTTTCTTATGATAAAAATATAATACTTATATGATATTACATATGATACACATATAAATTTAATTAATATGTAAAACTAAAATTGCATCAAATATGTAAAGTATTAGAAAAAACATATGAAATAAAATGGAAATAAAAAATAGTGTAAGTGAAAATAAACTACTACAGAAAAAATTAAGGGAATAATATCATATAATATAAAGGGAACACATATTAATTTAATTTAATATTGTAATATACATATAAATTAGTTTTGGAAAAATATAAGATAAATGAGTTCTAAAAAATTGGAATAATGACACAGACTTATTAAATAATCAAAATATAAAATTATTTGTATAAAATTATTTTTAATTTTTCTGTAGTATTTTATTTTCACTTACACTATTTTTATTTCCATTTTATTTCATATATCTTTTCTAATATTTTACATATTTGATGCAATTTTAGTTTTACATATTAATTAAATATATGTGTGTATCATATCTCATATTATATAAGTATCATATTTTTATCATAAAAAAATAAAAGCACTAATCAGAAAAGAGATAAAATGGAGAAAGAAAAGATAATTAAAATATTAATTAATTTAAACAAGTTTGGTGAAAAGTGGAAGATGAAAAGGCACTATGCGAGAAGTGAAGAGAGATAATATTAATAAAAGTAAGAGGATAAAATGGGAAATGTGGAGTGACATTAAGGACACTCTAAAAATATTGATATTATAAATAAATATATATATGACATTTGTATTTATATATGTTACCCGTGACCCTATGGGAGCAGCATGGGCGATTGGGCATCATTGCGACAAGTGACCAGTCTATAACCGTAGGAAAACATAAAGGGCCCTATGATGCTTATTATTATGATGCGGCCAATAAGTATGCGTGCTAATGAGGCAGCAAACCTATTTAATTTATTCAAAATGAAGTGATACATTTATTTATATACACGGTGGGCAGTGCACAAGAATACAATTACGACGTGATACACAGTATGATAGACTGACATATCCCTAATTTCTTCATTATTAACAATTAACATGAGATTATGAACACGCATTTTTCATATAGAGAACACTACAATACACACACATATATGTGTGTTATTTATTTATGTTTCTTAGATAGTTACTTGATAATATCCAAAGTATATTAAGAATGTATATTATTAAAATGTTTCATAATGAATCTGACTTTTTATAGTTTCATCATGTTGCAATATCATATTTTGAATATTATCAAGTAACCAACTAACAAACATAAATAAATAACACACACACACACATATATATATATCGCAACATGATAAATTATAAAAGTAGTTAATTACATTCATTACAAAATATTTTAATACTTATAAATTCTTAATTAAAATATAGATATAATGATTGTTTGTGATTCTAATTATTTGGAGGACAAGGCGCCTTTCTGGGAGGACTGTGAGCAATAAGATATCACTCTAGAAAAAAGATAGAATTCTAATCTTGTATCTTAGGTAGATAATTTTTATCGGACTTAGGTAACCAAATACGTAAAAGGTTTTCTCAAGTCAAATAGAGAAGGGAGCTTGACTGCAATTAGGGTGTAAAAAAAAACTTCATCAACTCGAAAATTTTACTAGATTAAAAAAATTGAATAAAAAATAAAAAATTACGAGACTGAATATGATTAAAATTCATCCGTTAAAATTAGGATCTTACCCTAAAAAACGAACTGCATTTTTTATTTATATAATTAATTCATAAGTTTATCATTTTTTTATAATCAATATAATATTGTTGTATATAATTGTATATTTTCTATCATATTATTGAACTCTAATTTAATAACTTTAAAATTTTAGTAGTATATTAAATATTCAATTAATTTTTTAGCTAATTTTAATTTATTATGTGTATTTATATAATTATATATCAGTATGACCCTAAAAAATCATCCAAAAGAATTGACCCGTTAAAAGATAGTTTTTATTTTTTAAAAAAAAATGGATTTAGGATGATTATTAATTTTTAAAATCGACCTAGAAAATAATGAATGATTTTTTTAGATTGAAATATCATCCAACTCTGATTACTTTCGCCCGTAATTGCAATACCAAGAGCTTGGACGCATAGTGAAGTTTCTCATCTTAAATATATATAAGATTGTTTTGAATATAATTTTATGCAAAACAAAAAATGCATGAAATGCTTATTAATTTTTATTAATATGCATTATAATCCTTCAAAACTAGATCACCGAATTATAGTTGTATGGACCACTTAATCACTCCAAAGACGAAACTACACGGCACCCAGCCCCCTTCTCCAAATTGAAGTAACAAAGGCAGAGTAGGCATCTTAATTAATGTCTTAGGGGAATCTGTCTCTCATTTCCTACTAGCAATATATAACACCTTCAAATGGTTGATTGGAGAGCTTGTCCTCATAAGGAAACTAATTAAGCTGACCCGATATATAAACTAATTATGGGTTGAGGACGTCTAGTTTTTTTTTTCTTTTTGTAATATCGGATGTTGAAAGTTTAATCAGAAGCCCTATTAGTTTAATGAAAACCTCGAATCATTGTCATCGTCGTTAATTTATTAGGTTTATTATATTACTTCTCAATATCATAGAAAAACGGCATTCTTCATGTAAAAAAACGATTCCATTGAGTTGTTGATTTTTATTTTTATTTTGTTAATTATTTGGTCACCAGCCCCATAACTCTGTATATTATGCTTTTATCATTGGTTATATTACTATTGAGTAGTCCTTCTATATATAAAAGGACGTCAAGGACAATTAATGACAATATTAACTCCTTTTGGACGTGCATGGTGTCGATCGTACGTGCGCATCTAGTTGTACTCTTTTACCACATATCCATATATATATATATATATATATATAAATTAGCCTCTTATTGGATGGATTAAAGAACGAGAATGGGCAAAGAGATGTCTCAATTTTGGCAAGTTTCCTTGTACTTACCACTAAATTCAACAGTTGACCGTTTGTTTTGTAGTGAATTTAATTTTGGGATTAAATTTACTTAGAATTAAATATTCGATTCGTTGAATTAACTTATCTTATTCCTATCTAAAAGCGTTAGAAGACTATTTCCTAATTTATTACTAATTGATAATTTTAATAAGGGTTTAATGTTTGTGTTATCTCTTTTATGGGTAGCACCATTATACATTTATTAATCACCATTCAAATCATGATGGATGGTGGCTTAATTAATTGGACACTTTTTTTATCCACCATTCATCGTGAAATGGACGATGATTAATAGGAGTATGATGATACTACCCTAGCACATTCATTTTTTTCCTTTTAATAAAATCTCAATCGGAATTAGATGGCACTGAATATTGGAACAAAATTTTTATGTCTTATCTACTTATATTTTGATGATACAAATATTGAATTATTAAAGTTATATATTTCAAGTATTAATAATGTTTTGAATTCTATCTCAACTGAAATCGTCTATACCCAAGACATTTTGAAGTCAAAGGCGCTCTTGCATTACGGGGGTCGTTGGGTCTAGGAGGGTGTGGGGGCGGAGTCCTCTGGACGAAAATTTTATGGGATATTATGTATGATTCAGAATTAATTTATTTTCTTATCACGATATAGATGTCATATTTTTTAGGGATTAATTCAAGTTTGTAATTTTTATCATTTGTAAAAAGAAATGTCTATATAAACTCCCTAGAGGTTCAAACATAAAATAATTCGGTCTTGTAAACCTTTTCTATTTTTTCCATCTAATAAAACTCTATGTCGTCTTAAATTTCTCGAATTTTCTTGCGGTGCATAATTTCATTCGTATAGAAACCCTAACATCAAGTGCGAAAAAATTTAATTTAGAATGAATTATTTCATGCACTATAATTTAAACCAATATTTGAATGTGTTTTATTTATGTTTAGATCAACACATGACTATAAAAGTTGTAGAGAATCTTGCTAGTTTTCCAACAAATAAAAAATATCTCATTCCAATAACCATGCAAAAACTTATGTGCAAATAGTGTAAGGTGATCGATTAACAATCTAGTAAATCGGTCGATCGATAAATATGGAAAATACACAAATCAAATGATATTTGGAGATTGATTGATCTATACCAGTCGACTGGTGACGAAAGAGTGGTCGATCGATTTAATCAGTCGAGTAACTAGTCAACTAGTGAATGAGAAGGTCCAATGATTGAACCTCCAAAGATTATATTTTCAACAATTATAAGGAGTGATCGACCAATGAATAAGGCAGTGGACTGGTCTATGAGCAAAATGTATAGTAACGATCATATTTTTGCTCAAACGATGGGAAATAAGTCTGAACGACTAAATGAAGTTAAGAATGCTATAAAAAATTTCAAATGTGATAGAATGATCAAGACTTCTAAGCAAACGTGGGAAGAACACTCGTGAAATTTATTTGAGTCAAAAGCTTTAAATCTTGTAATCCTTTTTTTTTCTTTTCTTTTCTCGTGTGAGCTTCAAAATTGTAAAAGATTGAGTAATGTTGTAGTGCCTTTGTATAAATGATTGAGCTGATGAGTAATAAGAAGTTGTCTTACCTCTTGAGTGAAGAAAATGTGGGTGAAAGCTTCGAAGATAGGTGTGTCTTATCTCTCGAAACGGAGAAAATGCAAAAATTGTAAAAGATTTCTTTCTTACCCCACTTGAAACGAAGGAAAAGTATTAGTGGAATCTGTGACAATTTCAAGGTTATGACATCAAAATGAGGACGTAGGTTGTGGCGCAAAAACATATTAACCATTAATTATAAATTGATTGAATATTAATTATAGCTGCATTCGTAAATATGAATATAAATGCAAATATTTGTACATAAATACAAATACCCACATAAATGTATATAGACAGAAAGACATATATATGCCTATAAATATTGATTTAATTAAGTAGATAATGTTAATTTGTATAACTATATATGTTACCTATACTATATATACTTTAATGAATATATTGATTATAAATGTCTTCATAGATGTATATAAATACAAATACATATACATACATATTTTCATGTATACATAATGTTAATGCAAATAATATAGTTCATCTAATTTGAATATCAATGTCGACGTCTATATATATATATATATATATATTCATCATATAAATTGTAGATGCCATATTATATCTTAATTATCTATAAAATATATTTTTATCTCCTTAATAATACAAATATTAAAAATCAATATAAATGGAATTAAGCGATATCATTTTCTAAATCATTTAATTTAATTAGAGAATTGTAATATTAAAAATTAATTTTATTATTTAACCACCGTAGAGACATCATGGAGACGCAACCAAAAATGTGTTTGACTAGCGTCACATTAGTGTCACACTTCTCTCGACGCTAAACTATAACGCCATATTAACATCTCATTTTCTTCTAATTCATGGTGGAAAGCCATATCAGCTCCTAATTAGCGTCGCAATAGTTGGTGACGTTGAAAAATTCACCTAAAATCCCTAGCCCCTCTTTTTGTTTTAACATTTTATCATTTTACTATCATCTCCATTGTTGCTATGCCGCCATTGTTCTCTGATGCACCGTGACCATTGCCTTCGTCGTTCGTGCACCGTTGATTTCAACTCAATGCTACCACTGCCGAGCCACCGTCCATTGTCATCACTGCCACAAGGTTCGCAATCATCCTCCGCCTCCGACCCCTGACCCCGCCATACTCCATCGAGACCATCGTCTGAGCTGCCTTCCTCCATCGTCAGCCTTTGCGCTGACCTTGACACCACCGCACTCCTTTGGTCATAAGTCCTCACCTCACTGTAGGAATCTCTAACAGATATAAATCCTAGAGGTTGTGGAATATCTCTTGCAGCGTAAGCGGATCTTTTCCACGAATTCTTGACGAACGCACTTGGACCTCAGAATCGGGAAGGGGAATAGAACTCTTTGCCACAGCACAAGTGCCTCTGTAAGAACCTCTTCGAAAATATGTTTGGAGCTTCGAAGATAGGTGTGTCTTATCTCTCGAAACGGAGAAAATATAAGAATTGTAAAAGATTTCTTTCTTACTCCACTTGAAACGAAGGAAAAGTGTTAGTGGAATCTGTGACAATTTCAAGGTTAAGACGTCAAAATGAGGACGTAGGTTGTGGCGCAAAAACATATTAACCATTAATTATAAATTGATTGAATATTAATTATACCTGCATTCATAAATATGAATATAAATGCAAATATTTGTACATAAATACAAATACCCACATAAATGTATATAGACAAAAAGACATATATATACCAATATATATTGATTTAATTAAGTAGATAATTTTAATTTGTATAACTATATATGTTACCTATACTATATATACTTTAATGAATATATTGATTATAAATGTCTTCATAGATGTATATAAATACAAATACATATACATACATATTTTCATGTAAACTTATGTATACATTTAATTATTAATGCAAATAATATAGTTCATCTAATTTGAATATCAATGTCGACGTCTATATATATATATATATATATATATACATATTTCAACATATAAATTGTAGATGCAAAATATACATATATTATATCTTAATTACCTATAAAATATATTTTATCTCCTTAATAATACAAATATTAAAAATCAATATAAATGGAATTAAGCGATATCATTTTCTAAATCATTTAATTTAATTAGAGAATTGTAATATTAAAAATTAATTTTATTATTTAACCACCGTAGAGACATCATGGAGATGCAATCGAAAATGTGTTTGACTAGCGTCACATTAGTGTCGCACTTCTCTCGACGCTAAACTATAATGCCATGTTAACATCTCCTTTTCTTCTAATTCATGGTGGAAAGCCATATTAGCTCCAAATTAACGTCGCAATAGTTGGTGACGTTGAAAAATTCACCTAAAATCCCTAGCCCCTCTTTTTTGTTTTAACATTTTATCGTTTTACTGTCATCTCCATCGTTGCTCTGTCGCCATTGTTCTTTGATGCACCATGACCATTGCATTCGTCGTCCGTGCACCGCTGAGTTTACCTCAATGCTGCCACTACCGAGTCACCGTCCATCGTCATCGCTGCCACAAGGTTCGCAATCATCCTCCGCTTTCGACCCCCGACCCCGCCATACTCCATCAGGTCCATCGTCTGAGCTGCCTTCCTCCGTCGTCGGCCTTTGCGCCGACCTTGACACCACCGACTCCTTTGGTCATAAGTCCTCGCCTCACTATAGGAATTTCTAACAGATATAAATCCTAGAGGTTGCGGAATATCTCTTGCAGCGTAAGCGGATCATCGGGACTTTTCCATGAACTCTTGACGAACGCACTTGGACCTTGGGATCGGGAATTGAACTTGGGGGGAACAGAACTCTTTGCCACAGCACAAGTGTCTCTTGAAGAACCTCTTCGAAAGCATGTTTTGGACCTCTGGTATGGGTCCCCTTTTATAGGAGAGAAAAATTTGGGCGAGAAGTTAGGCAGAACGCATTATGCACGTTCATCGCGCGTAATGACGTGTCGCCTCAACCCATGTTTCTTGCGGCGCAAATATTAGATCGCGCAATCTCTGCGTGACAACACAGTCCGCACGCGCGTCGCATGGCCCGTGTGCACTACAGCGCGATCCGCGCAAGCATCGCACGCTCCGCACGAGCGTCGATCCGCTCGCGCGTCCGACGGTCTGCACGCGTCGCGCAGTCCACGCTAGTAATGCCCATGTGGGCATTTTCCAACAATCTCCCACTTGCCCGCATTGGACATTGTACTTTCGTTCGTCTAAAATTGGTAAATGTATCATACGACCTATGAGTACAGGCACGCTTCCTTATACGAGCTAAAAGATACTTGTTAAGGTTCAATCGCTCAATTATCTTTAGAGCGTATGTCCCGTTAGGGATTCATGATAGCTCACATATGAGCCAACAAATACTCAAATAATGTAACTCGTTATGCCCTCGATCTGTCTTGCAGCATAGCCAAGACAACATATGCCTTGCTCCGCGGTAACTTCCTTTCACATACACTATATTTTTCAACATAAGAAAAATAGTTGGCCAATTGTACGTGAAAGTTTAATGTAGTTCATAACAGTTCTTTCTCTCTCCCTCATGTCTCTTAGTAGTGAACCAGCTACTTTCCTAGACGTAGCTCGATAGGCTACCTCACTTTTCACATTTGAGTACCCCGCTAAAGTAGCAAGCACTAATTCCTTTCCTTAAGACATAGTCAAGAATCTAAGGGCATGTGCTGACGAATCATTTGCCAGAAACTCACGCTATGATGACCATTGAACTAATCAATTCATCATGTCTCTAGGTCGACTTTGCATACTTGGTACTAAACACAAGTACTGCGGTGGAGACTCCCACTAAACGTATGTCTAGCTCTGTTTAAATTGTACACCGCACAGACTTAAGTTCAGTCGCTAACTTTTAGCGCCTAACTCATAGTTTTCAAATTGCTCGCCATCCTATAGTGCCAAATTTGAATCTCGCATCTGGCCCCTCTCTCTCTTAATGAGGCAACATTGAGTTACTAAAACTTATATTTTAATATATTTTTAATAATCACATTATGATTCACACAATTTATTCCGCTCGGTATCTTTGTAAGCGCCAAAAATATTTGTTCGTGTGAAGTGAACAAATCTAGGCCTGATCGACATACTTTTCATATGCATAATAAGACTTTACAATAATGAATTTATTAAAGAAAAATAATCTTTTATTCATTGAAAATTGAGTACATCATTGCGTTTATAATCTACACAGTCCTAAGACATTTACATGTCTCAAAAATGTCTCTCTTGATAATGGTTTGGTGAACGGATCATAAACCATTTTGTGCATTGATATGTACTTAATTGAGATCTCCTATTTGACTTCTTGATTTTGTATTTCATGTAGATATGCTTTCCTTTGGGTATTTCTCGTCCTTCACATAAGCAATAGCGGTGAATTTTTGTTCATCAACGTCACCAGCACAATCAGCATCAGTGAATCTAGCAAGTCGTAAAGTTCCTTCATGATAGCACAGTGCAAGATCTGTAGTACCCTTGAGATATTTCATGATTCTCTTCACTGCCTTCCAATGTTGATGACCTGAATTAGCGTGATATCGACTAATTAGACCTATGACAACATATGTCCGGACAAGTACACATCGTAGCGTACATCAGGCTGCCAACCACACTCGCATAGGGAACATTGGACATTTTCTTTTATTCCTCTAGAGTTTTAGGGCACGTGTCCAAGTTTAAGACCTCACCTTTCATAATAGGAGTGTCAATGGATTTGCAACCATACATGCAAAATCGTTTCAAAACTTCCTCTATATATGATTCATGCGACAAAGCAAGGAGTCATTTGGAATGATCGCGTTAGATTTTCACACTCAACATGTAGGTTGCTTCACCCATGTCCTTCATTTCAAACATGCAGGATAATCATTGCTTAATGGTAATGATCAAATTTCTATTATTGACAGCTATTAGAATTTCGTCCACATGTAACGTTAGGATAGCAAAATTATCCTCGAACTTATAAACATACATGCAGTGGTCTTCATCAATCATGTTAAAATCGTACGAAATAATTGACTGATTGAACTTAAGATATTAACTTTGCGCTCTGCTTCTTTACAACGAAACTTTGAGGTTGCTCCATGTAAATTTTCTCATCTAGTTCTCCATTGAGAAATGCGATTTTTACATCCATTTGATATAATTCTAAGTCCATATCCGCGACTATAGCTAATATTAGGCGAATTGAAGCAAATCTTACAACTCATTTTTACATCCATTTTATATCTTTTAATTGGTCCATACATGTCACGTTTAATTTTGAGAACTTATTTGTTCTCAATTGTCTCACGGCCTGGTGGGTGATCAACCAAGTCACAAACTTGATTTTCATGCATGGACCCTAGCTCTTCCTCCATTGCCTTAATTCATTCTTTCTTAGCAGGGAACGAGAGAGCCTCTTTAATAGATCTGGACTCAAGTTCATCTTCCAGAGTTACTATATGGGCATCATGTGGCCCATGTTCATGCAGCCCTTCGATTTCAAATCGTCGACGCGGAACATGTTTTCTAGTAGTCTGTTGAAGGGAACTTTTAGGTTAGTCAATTGACGGTGGGTTGATCCGCTTATACCGTCAACTCGGGATCTTCTTCTTCATCTAGGAGAAGTCTCGTGTATATCTCGCCTTGCTTAGAAAATTCATTCTCTATGAATGTCATATCTCGCTTTTATTTTTTTATTACCGTACCATCTTCTCTTTCACATATGAATACATAGTCCTTAGAGGAGTCACAATATCTTATAAAGATGCATTTCTGTCCACTTGGACCCAACTTCCCATACTTATGAGAGTTGTTTAAAACATAAGTTGCGCAACCCCAAGAGCGCAAATAACTAAGATTAGGCTTTCAACCTCTCCAAAGTTTGTAAGGAGTGATAGGAACGGATATCGATGATACACAGTTTAAAATGTAGCGTCAGTTAATAGTGCATCTCCTCAATACAAAATTGAAAGATTAGCTTGCGTCATCATGGATCAGACCATATCAAATAAGGTACGATTCCAATCTTTCTGCAACACCATTTTGTTGCGGAGTTCTTGGTACTGTTAGTTTCTAATTGTACCCTTTTCATCATATAACTTTTTGAATAAGTCAGAGAGATATCGTCCATGGTTGGTTCGCAAGGTTTTAATTTTGTGATCCACTTAATTCTCTCATGTTCATGAATCGTACAAAACAATTCAAGGCTCCAGACTTATGAGAAATCAAGTATACAACACCATAACATGAATAATCATATATGAACGTGATGAAGTAAGAAAAACTGTGTCATGCGTGAACATTCATCGGACCACATATGTCTGAATGGATTAATTGTAATGGGTATTCGACACGTTTTTCCTTTTCAAATGGTGTTCTTGTTTTCTTACCAGCTAGGCATTCCTCACAAGTTGAAAGATCAATTTTTGCGAGAGATCCCAAAAGGCCTCCTCTAGCAAGTCTATTCATGCGGTCTTAACAAATGTGTCCAATTCTAGCATGCCAAATATTGGCACTTTCATTCACATCAACAGATGAAATAAAATGATAACTATCAACAATAGATGCTATATTTAAAACATAGAAACAATTATTGAGAAAATCATTGCATAAAAGGACATTGTCAAGACATATTGTCATTTATTTTCTCTGAAAACTTATTACATAATTAAGCTTATCTAATGCTGACACAGAAAGTAAATTTCGCCTAAAAGTTGGAGTATATAGGATGTCATGAAAGTAAAGAATTTGATTGTTGCTAGGTTCTAACTTGCAAGTTCCAATGCCTTTAACTTCAACTCTATCGTTGTTTCCAACGTAAATCCATTTGCTCCCCGCACTTATTCAGCGAAATTCTAGGAAGACTCCGCGATATCTTGCTACATAATCGGTGGCTCTTGAGTCTGCAATTAAGGAAGGATGAGTTTCAGCAATTAAGACACAATTAAAGACAAGCAAAAGAATCATGATTAGGACAGACCTTCTTAAGCTCGGTGCAATCACGAGCAAAGTGATCATGTTTGGTACAATTGTAACATTTTATTTTATTCATGTCTGTCATGCCGTCACATTTTCCAAGTTTGCGCTGGTATCCTTGGACTATCTTTTGTCCAGCATTTCTGCTCTTCTTGTTTGGTTGCAACTTATGCGACATTTTTATCATGGATTAAGAACTAGCTCTTCGTCCACCATTTTCAGCAACTAATACTTCAGAGGATTGATTCATGGCTTGAAGGGTCTCATCCTACATTTCAATGTGGCGAGCAGCTTGGTCAAAAGTTTTAACACTTTCGTTGTGCATCAAATTACAACGCATATGTTCCCAACTTTTAGAAAGAAAATGAATTAAAGCCTGCACTTGTTGCTCGTCATCGAGCACTTGTCCTGCATTCTTAAGTTCATGGATCATGTTAGACATCTCTTGAATATGCTACATCATGATGATGATTTGGTCGCTTCCGATCAGAGTCAAATTTAATTGTGAGCATTCGACGCTTGGTGGTCATAGTGACCCATATTTATTGCGGAGTGTCGCCCACATTTCAAATGTTGTCTTATAGACTTCGAATTCGCACAAGAGGGAATTGTTCAATATGCTCAGTAACGTAATGCGAGCAATATGACTCTTTTTTGTACAGGCTTGATATGCCTCCATGTCCCTCTGGCGTTGGGCATTTTTTCATGTGCTAGTTCATTGACAACATGGTTGATGGTCTCCAAGACCTCTTGTTCTTCTAGAAGATATTGAACACCTTGCAGTGCCAAATAACATAATTATCGCCTTCAGGTCAGCAATTATTGTTCTGAAACTCATGATCTAGTTTGTTCACGAAAAATAGGAGAAATCAATATTA
The DNA here is from genome assembly GCA_030549335.1 of Pontederia crassipes. Taxonomy (NCBI): domain Eukaryota; kingdom Viridiplantae; phylum Streptophyta; class Magnoliopsida; order Commelinales; family Pontederiaceae; genus Pontederia; species Pontederia crassipes. Next base: position 58,007,416 of record CM060191.1, read on the forward strand.
TGCATATTCGAATTTTGTCCACAAACAACATAAATAATGAAATAAGAATATTTATAAAGTAGTGACATGAGGTTGTTAAACTCTCACTCATTTTTCACAATCTTCAAGAAATAATTTAGCACATAGATTTTAGCATATAGTGAAAAATAATATTACCATGTTAATTAATTCTCACAAAAGGAATTAATTTTGATGTATTCAATTTTAAAACAATTTGAAATTCTAGGCAAGTTATCATGCTTAACAAAATTGGACATACCAATTTTAATTTTAACACATAGTCAAAATTTTAGATCACAGCAATAAATATCATTATGACATACATAAATGAAAATATTTATTTCATGCATGATAACACATTTATTAGGCAATATTAGTTATTGATATGCAAATCTAATCATTTAATTTAATGCACTAAATCAATAAATGATTTTCTTTTAATAACATTAAATTGCATGCAATATTTCAGAAAAATTTCTAAGGAAAAAATATTTTTTTCCTAATTTTTAGAGATTTTATAATAAATATTTTCTATTTTCGGATTATTTTAAAATTTTGGCGAAAATTAGAAAAGAAAAAAAAGAAAAAATTATTTATTGGGTCTCTCAGACAGCTCAATTTTCAATTCTTATGTGTGCAACTCTTTTGCATTCAAACTGGGCTTTCAGCGGGTCGTGTGCCTGTTGGAATAGTTTTATTTATTTATTTATTTTTGCTGCAACACATGCAGAAAAAATCTAAAAATTTTGTAAAAAATATTAAAATAAATCTGAAAAAATACATTATGATTTAAGTTCATCCATAATATATTTGTGATGACAAAAACCACTTTGTTCCTCGGTTGTGATCATACAATCGAGATTCGCAGATCTAAAAAATAATAATAAATATTTCGGCACAATCATGAGTTCGAGAAAAATCTAAAAGAGTTCTGATATTTATAATAGATATAAATCCTAGAGGGTCCGTGTGCGCTACAGCGCGAGTGTCGCGCGCTATGCGCGATCTGTGCGAGTGACGGCGCGGGTAATGCCATGTGGGCATTTTCCAACACTCACATTCATAGATGCTTGGATTTCTTCCAGTGTTCGACCTTTAGTTTATGCACTATTAGGATGTTGTTGGAAGATCCACCATGATGCTAGTAGAAGCCTCGTGGTTGATTTGATTCATTTGAATGCCATTTTTGTGTCTCTGCGCTCCTAATTCTAATCCAATCATGGCATGAGCTGTCCGATATTTAATTTTAATTACTTCACCCATATGTTATCTATATAAAACTTAAGTATCCTATTCCTCTTGAACAAATTATGCCGTGGGAACATCTTGTTGGACTATTAGGAAATCATGCTATTATTATACCTTTTGAATTATGAGTACACGTCCTGTTAATATAAGATCTATTATATTAGTTTGCTTCAGAACCATGGCATGGCGATCATAAAAGAAAGACTCACTCATGATTAAATTGATATTACTAAGTGCAGAAGTCTCTTCCGGGGATCAATATATAGGGGAATTGGTGTTCTGTGCTTGATGGTCCCTCTCACATGCATTTACTTAGATGCCTGAAGAGTGAAAAGAGTCACGTGTAACCTTGCAAGCTCTTCACACAAGTTTATTACATTAAGTTTGTAGATGTTTGGTTGCGGTTCCGACGAACCGATTCTGATCGAACGAACGATTCGGCCGCGGTTCGGACGAACCGGTTCCAAGGGTTATAAGAAGATGAAAACCCTCGAATTGTCTCATTTTCGTCTCTCCTCTCTCTCTCCTCTTTGTTTCTCCTCTGCGCCGCCGCCTCTCTCTCTCCTCTCCTCTCCTCGTGGCTGTGCGACGTCGACGAGCACCGCCACGATCCTGAGAACTTTTGACGGCGTCTGCGCGATGGCCACGAGCACCGGCGCCGAGCACGCCCGCCGCAGACCTACCCCACCGCCGACCCCTTTGAGGTCGAAATGCCCAGATCCGAGACAGATCTGTGCGTTGAGGCGACTATGCGGCTAGATCTAGATCTGTGCGCAGCGGCGACCTCCCCGCCGCGTCCGACTAGATCTGTCCGCCGCCGACGAGCCCGCCCTCGAAGGTGTTTTCTAACCTCTTATTCTCCCTCTTCTTTTCATTTTCTCACTTTCTCCCTCCATCCGACCAGATCTGCCCGCCCGTCGCCTCCGAGCTCGCGCACCGCCACCGCGATGACCTCCCGCGACCCCCCACACCGAGCATCATGGCACGCTGCGAGCACGCCGCTGCACGACGCACGTCGAGCGCCGCTGAGTTTGACCACGCCGCCGCTGCCGTCAAGCCTGTCAGCCCACCGCCGCCGCTGAGCTCGCGCACCCCATCGATCAGATCTGAGCTCGCGCACCGCCGCCGACAACCGACGACTCCCTCGCGCACCCCGATCTGCTCTCGCACACCGCCGACCAGCCGTGAAATTTTTGTTGTAAATTTTTTGTTGGGGTTATATGTAAACTACTTAAATTTTTGTTAATCCATGCTTGGATTACTTACACTTTTGATAGTTCATATGCAAAAAAAAAATAATTAGGGATTGACAACATTGATGGTGTAAAGCGTTCCAATTATGTCACTTGTTATCTTTTAATTGTATTAAACAACTTCCAAAATTTGAAGTTCAAATTAAACAGTTACAGATTTGTTACAAGAGGACGTAGACAGTTACAGATTTATGTCACAGATTTGTTACAAGAGGACGGTAGACAGTTCGAATTAAACTTCGTTCAACTCAAAATGCATTAGCAATCGGCAGCGTTCCAATTATGTGACAAGAGGATTACAAATATTTTTAGAAGGTGGACTCGACAGGACACCCGGAGGTAGGCTCGGCGGCGGAGCTCAACGGCCCATTTTGATACTTTACAGCTTTAACTAATTTACAACATGAATTCAACAAAAAATTTACAAAAGTGTAACTAATCAAAGCAGATACAACATGGATTAATTAAGTTTAACTTATTCGACAACAAAAAATTTTACAAGGATTAACATTGTTAAGCGCTTGGCCGCGGCGGGGCAGGCGAGTTCGACGGCGGTGGTGGCGGCGCACGAGCTCGGCGACGGCGGTTAGGCGGCGGCGGTCAGCGGGGTCGTGCGTGCGACGAAGGGCGGCGGCGTGCATGCGACGAAGGGCGGGGGCGTGAGACGAAGGGCGGCGACGTGCGACGAAGGGCGGCGGAGTGCGGGCGTTGTCATGCAAGCGGGCAGGGCGGCCGGCGGCGGATCTGTCGGCAAAGACAAAGGTCTGCTCGAGATAAAAACCGGCAAAGGTACAAAGGACATAATGGGGGAAAGTACGTTAGGTCGTAGATCCGGCCGGCGGTCGAAGTTCGGCGGATCTGGTCGAAGTCGCGGGGATCTGGTCGGCCGGCGGTCGAAGATCGGCGGTTCTCGTATGGATCTGGTCGAAGTCATGCATATCTACCCGCCGGCGGTCGTGGTGGCATGGATCTGGTCGGCGGCGGTCGTGGTGGCACAGATCTGGTCGGTGGCGCCGATCTGGTCGCGGCCGGTCGTGGTCATGCGGACGTCATCGTCGAAGTCGTGGTCACGGCCGGTCGTCGTCACGCGAGAAGGGGAGAAAGAAAATGAGGGTAAAGGGCAAAATTTTTTACTGCGCCGATCGTTTTATTGTCGGCCAAAAACCGGTTCACGCGCGAGCTCGGTTCACGCGAAAATTTAACCGGTTCACGGACGTAAAATGGTGGTTTTCGGCTTCTCCATCGGACTCGATCAGACGGGCACAATAAAATGGGGGGTCTGTCCATTTTATCCAAAATCTTTTATGCAGGGTAGAGGACTTACCATGCGGGGGACCCCCATTTTATCCAATTCATATGGTCTTTTTGCATAAAAGATTATCTTTTATGTTCGCCTTCGCCCACTATCCGTCGTCCACCGCATGGTAAGTCCTCTACCTCGAAGCCCAATTGATTCCTAATTAACTACATGCCTCTGCAATGTAATTTTCTTCACCGTCCTTTTTTTATGTCGGCCCATGTCTACAGGAGATCTTCGGTATCCGAAACTATTAACACTTAGACTAATCCGAAATCGAGAAGATAGAACAACAATGATTTATTCCCTGACCAAGGTGATAACTCCAAAACTCGAACATGAAGCTGCGTAGTAAATGCTGGGGACTCAACTCTGCCACCAATTGAGCCACCGTTAGTTTTCTTGGTCGTCCTTTGACAAGGCATCCACCGCCGGATTTGCTATTGTTCTCCACTAGCTGAAGTAGGTCATCATTTTTATTTAATTTATTTTTTTATTTTTTGGTCTTTCATTTTCATATAGTTGTTATTAATGTATTCCGGTATATTTAATATGCCCATTCTCTCTTTTAACATGCAATTTTAATCCTTGCTAGGAATTAATCTTTTATATAGTTAGGAATTAATCCTTATGTTCGGAGTTAAGGCAAACTAAAAAAAGTGTGAATCAAGGCAAATTAATACTAGGTCTTTTTGAACAAACAATATTGAATTAATGCTATACAAACAAGAAACATATGTTCTTGCATAATTTTGAGACAAACTCCAAATACTGATCAATTTTTTAGTCATATTCTGATGTCTTTTTTTGTCATATTCTCATTTTAGTTGCTAAGAATTGGACCAACATTCTTGATAAATAAAATGAGAATATTAAAAAAAGATACACCAAAATATGACTATATTGATTAGTATTTGGTTTCAAGTTGAGTTCGACCCCAAATTAATTCTTATGCTAAATAATACGATCCATATGACATATGGCTTAATGTTATTCATATGCAAGAAGATTAACTAGTTGTCTATTACAGAAAAGACAACGCTATATCGTAGTTGGATTCGTCATTACTGGAAGGATAAATGTGGTATTATAACAGAAGAATATAAGGATATGTCATAGCAGTGATAGGACATGTCACAATCGTGCCAATGCCTTAGACGATTTTTGTCATGACCGTGATTACGCCAGTCACGACCGTGACCAACCCATCACAGTCATGACCGAATGAAAAATAGGTTGTATGAGATATTTAAAGTATTTTCATGATATCGTTACCATTTATTAATGATTGATGATAGTCAATTGTGTATGAACGAAGATACAAGAAATGTATGCCCAATCGTAATTAGGCTAGAAGATGAAAGATTGATGTGAATACTTGATGTATTGATGACCCTAATAAAGTATAAAGTTGAAGGAAATGCATCGGTACTCATTAATGTTAAGAAGTAAATGACATTCGCCTTAGGATGGTTGAGACTTTTCAAGAAATAATGTTATCATCTTAAAGAGTGTTTGAGATTTTTTAGAGGACATTGGCCTAATTGTAATGATGTTACATGCGCTTTCAACTAAGAAAAGATGAAAGATGAGGGCAAGAAGTAAATCCTTTCACCTTATAATGATTGAAACTTCTTGAAAAATAATGCAATCACCCAAAGTGCTTTTGAAGTTTTTCATAAGTAAATGTCTTGCATTTATGGTGCTGAGACTTCTTTGAGAGATCATGCTATCACATGAAAGGTTGTTTAAAATTTCCTAGTGCTCAATGAACTAATGTAACGATGAAGTCAAGAAGTAAATGTTTTTTTATCTCATGTGGATTGAGACTTCTTGAGAAATAGTGTCATCGCCTAAAAGGTGTTTGAGATTTCCCAACGCCTTATAAACAAATGTAATAATAATGCTAAGATGGAAGATGTTGTAAGATGTCTTTTACCTTATAGTGATTGAGACTTCTTTGGAAATAATGTCATCACCCCAAAGAGTGTTTGGGGTTTTCCAAAAGTATATGTATTTCGCTTATGGTGACTGAGACTTCTTTAAAAAATAATGTCATCACCTAAAGGGTGTTTGAGATTTTCCAGTGCCCGATTGACTGATGTAAGAATGTTAAATTGTATTGACTATTAGGCAAAGAAAAAATATGTTATATGATGAATGTAATGAAAATAAGTCATGAATGTAAGGATGAGAAGTAAATATCTTTCACTCACGATGATTAAGACTTCTCGAAAAGTAATGCCATCACTTTAATAGTGTTTGAAATTTCTCAATGTAAGGATGAAGATATTATATGATAATATTAATGTATGCTAGGATATAGTGTGCCCCAATGATATAATAGGGAAATAAAAGAAAGAAAAATGAATGAATGAATGAATGAATATCCAAAATGTTATAAAGTAATTGTGAGGAAATGTAAAGTAAAGAATGAAAAGAAAGAAAGAAATAATGCCAAGCAATGAATAAGGATTAAGGTGTTATAAAGAAACTCCTAGAGTACACATGACAATGGAAATGAAATGAAATGATATGTTTATGTCATATATGTTATGTATGTTATGAATGTATGTTCTTATGGTATGGTACTTGTAGATGATGACTTCAAGGTAAGACAAGTATGTTGAAATGATTATGTTTCAAGAATGAATGACATGCATGATGTATTATCATGTAAGGTTCATGATATACTTCATGTCACGCATGTTTATATGTTATTGTTATTATGATGATGATGCATCGCATGTAGTGTCATGTGATAGGATAATATGGCATGCATGACCTTTACATACTCTAACTAAAAAATCCTACACTCTAGATCCATGCAGGTAACCAAAATTAAATGATGAATGGCTCAAGCTCATGACGAAGTGTTGCACATGCTTAGGGTTAAATAAATCATATGGTTCTAGATGAACAATGAGGCTAATGATGTAATGAAGAGTTTAGGGAATTAATATCTTATGAAATATTAGTCTATTTGATTAATATAAAGTTTTTATTTATTATGATTTTATCTAAATTGTCAAGTCTTTCGCTATCAAATGATGCATGGTGAACGGGCTAACGATCCGAAATTTTCTAAATGCCCAAAACTTTTAGGGTGTATTTTCGGATCATTACAACAACAATCTTGTCTTTTTGCATCACAGGTAGCTTATGTGCTCTCTTATGACAAGGCACTAACCCTAATATTTTAAAAATGATTATTTAACATTTCAAATAGTTAATGACTGATCCTATGTTTTTAGTTCATCTTTGTCTACTCTTCATATCACCATTGATAATTTTGAATTTACTTTAGTACTAGTTCGCATTAGAGTTTACCTACTTACTTATTCTCTATATCATGATTGGAAAACCCTAACAAATATAACTAGTATTATAAGTGGCTTTTTAAAAAAAAAAAATTGTGCAATTCTATCTCCATTTACTTGTCAGAATGGATGCTCAATCTATTCTAATAATGTATCTTTGATAGGATTGAGTTCCATCTAGATTTGATACCTTTTTTACTATAATAAAACATGTGAGCTTGTTGTCATAGTTGTACTTGCGTCAAAAAATTCTAAACTTATTTTGCCTTATCTTAATTTCACACTATTGTATATATATTGTCATAGGGGAAAATTTATTGTCACACCCATGCACAATTTCAATGTGAATATATCTACAATTGCTACGTTCTTGAGATTAATATGATATAGGCACTTTACAAAGAACTTCCACTTGGGAAAAAGCCACATGGTTGGACAACATATTCAAACAACTAAAAGGTCAAGGTGAACAAGATACAAATATATTATGAGTTAGAGTGTTTTGCATCTTATATGGAATCCTATTTTTTTCAATACTCAGAATAAACACACTAGTGTTTGTTATCACTTTGTTCTAATGTGTGATGGATAAATATAATATTTAATTACATAAGATTTGTGGAAATTGAAATCATGTATATATGCTAATGAAGCCAACAATTCATGAGAGGCTAATTGTTTATTATTTGAAGATCTCATTTTATTACTTAATATTAATAAGTTCATTTTATTGTTTTAAAATTCGACTCGGCCCGGTCAGTCCCATCGATCATAATGTCTAGCACTAGACAAGACACTAAGATAGCCCACGGATCACCTCAAATTGATTATGAGGTTGGCCCGCTTTGAGCTGCCCACTTTGAGTTGCTCAAAACTCGAATTCAATTGCCCAATCCAAGGGTTTGGATGACCTAACTCATATCAGTTTGAAAGATAAAAATATTGAGATGTAAAAAATTAAAAAAATTGAATACATTAATATATATTTGAAATTTGGATTTTAACGTATTGTTTCTTTCCTTCTCCATCACATATATAAAAATTCATCAATTTTTTATTTATCATTGCTTCACATGATTTTTTGTTTAGTAAATTTTTAATTGATAATGTAATTTATGTTTTGTTTATTATATTTTCAAATCATTTTATTTTACTTTATTATATTATTTTATTTTATTAATGCATTTATTATAATAGGGGTGTAAAAAAATTGAACCAACGTGAAAAATCTGGTCGACCTGAAAAAATCAAATAAAAAATTAGGAGGTCGAATATGATTTAAGGTGACTTTTAATAGAACAAAATTGACCCCCTCAAATTAGGGTCCCATCCAAAAAGCATAAGGGCTCATAGAGTCCATTTATATTTATTAATTTTTTATGTATATGATCAATTTATAAGTAATTAATTTTTATTATTGGTGTAATAATTTTTAATATAATTTAATAGGCTGCTATTATATATGAAACTCTATTTTGATAGTTTCAATACTATATCCAATATTTAAGCATGCTTATATTAATTGTTAATTATTATATATTTTTAAAAATATTATTATATTAAAATAGGCTCTTAAAAAATGACCCATTAGATTGTTATTTTATAATTTAAAAAATCAAAACAAATAATAGCGATAGATCTTTTGGATCGAAAAATCAACCCGACCTGAACTATTTTCACTCTGACTATACAATATATTATTAATCTGTTTGACCTATTTATTTTGTATCAATTTTTAATTCCTTTCGACCATTCGATTTATCCTGGTCCGATAAGTTCGATCTAATCCATTTATCGAGATAAATCTTACCGACATTGCATTTTATACATCATATATTTGAAGAAAATGTAAAAGATAATATATGAATAACTCCTTGATTAAATATGCACTAATATATTTCCTTTTCTCCGGTTGTGGTCGAAGGAAGCCATAATTTTCCCGAGACATTCTAATTTGGTTAACTATGCATTAACATGTTACCTTTTCTCCATTGGCAAAGGACATTATGGATTGTGTTGTGCACGTTCAAATGAAAAGTTAAAATTATGCATGTCTTGTGTTGTGCATAATGGCACAACATATATCACTTTTTTCATCGAAAAAGTTACATCCAACTCATTTGGATTGAAATGCAATGTAAAAAATATTCTAAACTATAAGGGTTTTTGGTCCATCCCATGACTCAATCTCCTTTTTTTTTAAAAAAATAAGGGTTTATTTAATTTGAGACTTTATGATTTACCTAAGAAAATTTAAGACTTTATGAAATTTGAAATTTAAAATACATAAAAAAGACATTTCAAATACAAAAAGTTATTCAATATTTTAAACAAATAAATATATTTTTATATAAAAAATACATAAAAAAAGAATATGGTCAAAGAACTCAACTATCAAGTTTGAATTTCAAGAAAGACCAAATACAATCACATCTAATATAAACACTTTAAAATGTTAAGGATATCTTTGATTGGAGTGAAATGAAGGTAAAGAAGGGGAAGTTCATTCCCCTCGTTTGGTTGGGATTTAATTGGAAGAGAATGAAGGAAAAAGTCTCCCTCTTAATCTTCCATTGGTGAAAATGAGGGAAAAGACATATTTAATATGTGTTTTCATCTTTAACCAAATAAATTAAACATATAACTATATATATAAATGATAGAATCATCTAAATAAAATAATCACTTAACATTTGTTCTCTTCTCTTCCCTTTAATGCTATCAACCAAACATAGTTAACTATTCACATTTATTTCCTATATTTCTTTCTCATCATTTTCTTATTATTTTTTATCTTTTCTTTCCCTTAATGAATTTTGAACCAAACAGACCCGTAGAATCTAGACCTTCTTTCAGCCTATTCAAATATATATATTTATATAGGATACCACTATTGACACTTCAAAATATACTATTGCCACTTCATTTTATCTTGCAAGGGTAAAGGTGTCCAACATTTTTAGTACTCACATAATGAAGTGACAATAGTGTGTTTTGGAGAGGCAATATATATGTATGTTGTGGTAATAATGAAACCTTTCAAATTATAGGACATTTGTATATATATGGAAAACCTAAATTGAGGAATAAATATCAAATAAAGAAGGGCCAACAAGAATTTGACATGTGGCAAGGGAAATTAGAAAAACTCTCTTTCTTTCTTTCTCCCTCACATTCCCCTTTTCTATGCCTGCAAACCCCAAAACCTAAAATCACCATTGCCCTTCTCTTCATTGCTTCCCTTCTCTTCCTTGCTATTGGATCACCAAAAGACCAATATGAAACTTAATATTCCCATTCGGTAGGTGTTCTTAATTCTTAAAATTTTTGCCTTGTTTGACATGGAATTTCTGGTATGCTTGATGTGGGATTTGGATGGACACTTCAGGTTTTAGCCCGAACTATTCAGATTTAGGTTTTTGGTGTTCTAAGGTTGGTTCATTTTCATCCCTGCACTCCCCCCACCCCCCAACCCCCAACCCCAACCAACTATATCTCATGTTCCCTCCCTATTTTCTTCCCCAAATGAGCCTCCTGCAAACTATAGATGCTGCCCCACTTTTTGTCGCCAGAATCCAAGGCAACGTCACTCATAACCTGTGCTTCTCATTGGTAGGTGTGAATGATCTCTAGATAAATTTCTATTTGATCTATTTAGAGTTCAAACAGACTGCAGTGCTAAAATTTTCTTTCTCTTAGTGTTGGATTACATTTTCACATAAAAAATCAAGTTGTCGACCATCGTCAGATGCCATCCAAGAGTAGCTTCATGTAATAGAAATTTAGGTGAGCAAATAGAACATGATGAATTATTTTTTTAAGTATGACATGGATTTGAACTTAATTTGTTTTAGCATTAAGGCTGTCATTTTCCTTCTACCCTATTGCCAAGAGAGATGTTGGAATCTTGTGGCCATCTCTTTTCCTTCACATTTGATTCTCTTTTGTTCAAGACTATCAGAAGTAGTCGTTGCCCAATCAATTTTCGATGAGCGCAACTATTATAATAATCCCTTTTTAAAATGCACAAACCTTAATCCAATTAGGATTAAAGATCCTGAATATGTAAACTAGCAGTTTCATTTGGAATGTATGAATAGTAGGGTGACCATATTGCTTTGGTTACTTAACAATATTGATGAATAAGAATAACTATTGTTAAGAGGCTAATTATCCATGTTGATTTACCACAATGACTAGACAATCTCCTTCAAGTTTGGTCAATTAAATGGAGAATCATAATAGTTAATACAAGAGTAGTTAATTCAATTCATAATACTAGTAATTTGTAACTAAAATTAATTAAAAGAGTAGATATTGTGACCTTGGACACATAAATACTTATATATCTTATAATCACCCAATCACTGAAACATATTTGATGAACAATTAATAAATATAAAACTATAGCAGAACAAAAATTTTAATTATGTTTTGTAGCTATTGCTTTATAAGGATAATAATAGGTCATACTCTTAAAAAATAGGAAAAGAATGGCTAACTGATATGACCAAGTATAATTATGAATAGATACATAATATAAATGTACAAAGATTAAGTAATCATCTTTATATATTCAATAATATGATTTATCTAACTAATCATAGCATATTATAAAAAGAGAAACAACAACTCAGTATGAATAGATAGGGGAGGAGTGGTTTCAATTACATTCTTACATGCTCCTAAACATGATAATAGGTGTTGCTTATATTTACATACCTATTTATTGATTAGGTCTTTCGCCTTGTGAATTTGATTTGGATGTGGACGATCATGTATTATCGAGCGTACCCAAGGTGAGTGAATTACATGATAACATTAAGCAAAGCTCTACTAGCTCTCATGGTCTTATGCCAAATGTTAGATGAGTTTTCCACTTGAATTTTGATTCATTGAAGTAAATGCTTTGCATCATATGCAATGTGTGCTTGTATGCCATTAGTGAAATCAAAATTGAAATTATTTACATAAATTATTGAACATTTGGTCTGATTTTTGGATTTATGATATTTTTTCAATTTATTATGCTTTATGTGAAACACTTGATTTTCTAAATGTGAGAAACTTGAACTCTATATTGCTTAAATGTCATATCATGTGCATTCATATATCATGTCAATTATATCATGCAAAAATGGCTTTGTAGTGAGTTTTTTTTTTATTTCATCGGCGCTCAATCAATTCCGAATAGATGCGGCAACCATATTAAGACCATTCAATGACATGAAATAAATAATATAAAAGATAATATGCAAGTAAATAGTAATTGCTACTTAAAAGATAATTTATTACTTTTGGAATTTAAATATAAGTTAAAATAATACTTCAACTTAAGTCAAATTAGGACTATTCTTTCTTTTTTATCAATTTGAGTATGATTAAAAGGAAATAAAAATTATCTTGTAATAGTTTGTTGTATAAGGTAATAAAAATAAAAGAAGATTAAATTTATGAGCATATTTTAATTAGAAGCATATTGTTTTTATTACGATTAAAATAAATAACATTTTCTTTATAAAAAATAATGTACAGGTAAAAATAATTCCTTTTCAAAAGATAATTATTTAATTTCGGAATTAAAAAGTAATTTAAAATAAATAATTTAAATTGAGTCAAATTAAGATTAATGTTTACTTAAATAATTTAGTTTGAGTTAAGTTAATATTAATCTTTCCTTTTAATCAATTTTAGTATGATTAAATGCATAAATTATATTATAATAGTGGTTATGGCATCATAACATGGTGACATGTGTTAAGTTTTTATATAAAGTAATATATATACAAATCTAATTTAAATTTTTAGAAAATAAAAAATATCTTATAATAGTTAGTTATATATGGTACAAAATAAAAAAAAGATTAAATTTGTTAGCATATTTTGATTAGAAGCATATTCTTTTTTATATGATAAAAATAAATAATATTTTCTTTCTAAAAGATAATGTACAAGTAACAATAAATTTATTTTTAAAAGCTGATTTATTATTTTCTAAATTAAAAATATTTTTAAATAAATACTTAAATTTGAGTCATATTGAGTTTAATATTTCCTTTTTTTATCAAATTGAGTATGACTGAGTATGACTAAACTAAATAATATTTTATTTCCAAAAACTAATATGCAAGTAAATAATAATTTCTATCTAAAAGATAATTTTTTATATTCATAATTAAAAACAATTTAAAATAAATAATTCAACTTAAGTCAAAATATGATTATTCTTTCCTTTTTTATCAATTTGAGTATGATTACAAGTAAAAATAATTCCTATTAAAAGACAATTTGTTATTTTGAGATTACAAATAAGATAAAATAAATAATTTAATTTGAGTCAACTAAAGATTAATATTTATTTTTTTATCAATTGGAGTATGATTAAAATAAATGATATTTTCTACCTAAAAGATAATATGCAAGTAAATAATAATTCATATTTATATGATAATTTATTATTTAAGGAATTTAAACATAATTTAAAATGAATAATTCGATTTAAGTCAAATTAAGATTATTCTTTGCTTTTTATCAGTTTGAGTATGATTAAATGGAATAAAAAAATATTTGATAATAGTTTGTTATATAAAGTAACAAAAATAAAATAAGATATTTATGAGCATATTTTGTCTAGAAGGAGATTTTTTTATTACGATTAAAATAAATAAAATTTTCTTTATAAAACATAATGTACAAGTAAAAAATTTAAAAATATATTTTTAATTTCGGAATTAAAAAGTAATTTAAAATAAACAATGTAAATTGAGTAAACTTTAAATTAATCTTTACTTAAATAATTAAATTTAGTTAAACTTTTTTATCAATTTGAGTATGATTAAAATAAAAAAATTATCTTATAAGAGTTTGTTATATAAGATAACAAAAATAACATAGGGCTAAATTTATGAGCATATTTTGATTAAACATAGATTTTTTAGTATGATTAAAATAAATAATATTTTCTTTATAAAAGATAATGTACATGTAAAAATAATTCCTTTCTAAAAGATAATTTATTATTTTCGGAATTAAAAATTAATTTAAAATAAGTAATTCTATTTAAGTCAAATTTAATTAAGACAAATCTTTCCATTTTGTCAATTTGAATATGATAAAAATGATAATATTTCCTTTCTTAACGATAATGTACAAGTAAATAATAATTCATTGTTTAAAAGATAATTTCTTATTTCTGATAATAAAAAAATAAAATAAAAAAATCAACTTGAGTCAAATTAAGATTAATATTTTTTATCTATTTTAATATGATTAAAATAAGCAGTCTACCCTTTTTAAAAGGTAATGCATAAATTATAATCATAATATGTCCTTTATAAAAAAACAATGTATTATTTTTGGTATTAAATAAATAATATTTCCTTTCTGCAAGACAATGTACAAGTATAATAAAAAAATGGTCTTTAGTTTTTGAAAGATAAATGTTATTAGAAAAATTAAAGTAATGAATTCAATTGAGACCAAATAATTTAAAATAAAGAATTCAATTTGAGTCCAATTAAGATTACTCTTTTCTTATATTTTGTCTTAAATATAATGGACATGTATAGTAATTTTAGAAAAAAATATCTTATAATGGTTTGTAGGTAACAAAAATAAAAGAAGATTAAATGGCATAATTTAATTAGAAGCATTTTTTAGTACGATAAAAATAAATGATTTTACTTTTTAAAAGATAATGTACAAGTAAATAATATTTTCTTTATAAAAGATAATGTACAAATATAATAAAATAAATAATATTTTACTTTTTTGGAAATTGTATTATTTAAAAAATAAAATGATTCAATTGGATTATAATAAAATAAATAATCTTTCCTTTCTCAAATGTATCGTAGCAGTATAATGAAATAAATAATATTTTTTATATAAATAATAATTTAAATTTAAGAAATGGACAAATATAATAAAAAAATAATATTTTCTTATTAAAAATAATGTATTATTTTAGAAATAAAAAAATAAATATTCAATTTGAGTACGATTACAATACATATTTTTCTTTCTAAAAGGTAATGTACAAGTATAATAAAATATTATGCTCTTTCATTTCTAGAAGATATTGTTTTATTTCCAAAATTTAAAAATAATTTAAAATAAAGAATTCAATTTGAGTCCAATGAAAATAATACTTCCTTATACAATAAAAAAAGTATAAATCAGAAACTAATTCTATTTTGGAAAATAATTAATTATTTAAGAAAATTAATTTTTAAGTAGAAGCTGGAGTTTTGGTAGATTTAAATTGATTTTTTAGACTAACCTATTTATCACATTTAAATACTAACAAATCATTTTTAATCATTATTATAAATTATAACATTTCAGTTATATATTTTGTAATATTTCATGGATTTAACACTAGCATTATTTAAAGGTCATGTAAGCTAAATTTTGATTAATTTCCATCGCAAAAAGTGATTAGTTTTGTGTAATGAGAAAATAACAAAATGATATATTTTAATTTTTTTAAGTTTAACAATTTGTGATGTTTAATATCTTTTATCTAAAAAGTAAAATTTAGACGAAATTTGAAATCAAAATAAGAGTTCATACTCTTTTTATACAATTTACCTTTTTTCTTTTATTATTCTTCACCATTTACCAATTATTTATGGCCAATTTCTCTCACCCGGTTTCGTCTCGGTCTTAAAGTCTTGACCCATCAAAGGCACGGGTGGGCTGTGGGTTTTGCTTCCTCCTCTCTCTTTCGCAGGTATTCTTTTATGTCAATTTCTTCTCAATTTCCTTTTTCTTCGTTTATGGATTTCTTTTACTGTGGATTCTTCGTCGCCTCGGTGGCTCCTCCTACCGTGTTCAGCTGAAGGCAGAGCCCTTTTCTAGGGTTTCTTTTCGGATCTAATGTGGGGTGCTAAGGGGGCGGGGGAACGAGTGGGATGAAGGGCTCGGATTTTTAAACCCTATGTTTTGCCGGCATTTGCTTGCTGTGGCTCAAGGAGTGGCGATGGTGTCCGGAGCTGAGCAGCGGCGCTTAGTAGATGGAGCGATGCGTTAGGAAGTGTTGGTTGGTTAGAAGCTTTTTGATGGCAGAGTGCTCTGTTAATTTAGGATTCGTTTCTCCCAGGTTTAAGGCGTTGTTTTGACTTGTTGGGAGGAGACTTGGTTTTTTCGTTGCTTCAAATACTGTTAGAAATTTAGAATGTTGCAGAATAGTTTCTGTGCAAATGTTAACCCAACTGAGTACTTCATGTTCATTTTTGTCCTATTTTTGATTTTTTTTTGTCTCAAATGATATTTCCTTCTTCCAGTAAGCATTAACTCGATCTTTTGTCTTTTAAATTTTAATAGCAACATAAACATCAATTTTGACTTATCATGCATTTAATTTAACATGTTGTTTGCCGTTTAATCTTTTGTTTAGTTATTTGACGAAGTTTTGTTTTTGTTGATATGCATGGATTAAATTCTTACTTCATCTCAATAACCTGGCAGGTGAAGAATTTGACGAAATATGACTTCTGTTCCTCCTAAAACAAAGCTTGTTGACATTGTGTGACACAGTTGATGAAAATTTTGGAAGATAGCTATCTTTCAGCTGATGGTTCATGCTTATGTTCATTCAGATGAAGCATTTTTCCTTGGACTCACTGATATAAAACATTACAGCTGGTGGCAAGAGTCCGACCTGAACTTGACCTTGATAATACTAAAAGGTAACAGTGGTGTAAATACACTGTTGAAAGTAAACAAGGAAAAAGATGGAAAGATCTAGGCATGCTAAAAGCACATGATCTGTATACGGTGCAATAATGAAGCCGAAGAAAACAACATTGAAAGGGAAAAAATCTCAAAATATTGTTGCCAGAAGATATCCGCTAAGATCTTCCAGAGATGGTGTTCGGGTTCTTCGTTCTACGCCAAATGAAAAAAGTAAGGTTGTTCCTGAGTCATCAAGCACCACTGCAAACCCTGCACCTGCAAAAAGGAAAAAGAAGAGAAAAGTAAAGAGTGTTCAAAACAATGAATTTTCACTAATTAGGCAACGTGTAAGATACATGCTGACACGAATGAGCTATGAGCAGAACCTAATTGATGCATATTCTAATGAAGGATGGAAAGGCCTTAGGTTCGTCCCTTAGCCATAATATCCTTTCTTATTGTGTTGCCTTCTAGCCGACCTCACCTAGTGGGATAAGGCTTTGTTGTTGTTGTATTGTGTTGCCTTCAAAATTTATTTTGCTCTTTTAGAATGTTTTACCTGTTTATGATAATTGTATCATGTTTTTTCCATGACAATCAGCGTCATACCCTGTGGCATATGAACTTTTATGTTATCAGAGCAACTTGATATGGAACAAGATTAGTATTATGTGCCTCTGCCCTTGTAATTAGTTGTGGACCTTTACCATAGCCCATTAGTTTTTTTTCTTCTATTTTATTTTTTTGTTAGGATTTCTTGTATCAGGATATTTGCTTTTATTTCTGTTTTCTTGTTAATATGGAAGCTTTTATTATTTTGATCACAGGGAACCCCCTTGTTAGAAAGGAAAGGACGTCAACCAGGTTTGTGATTGACATCCAGATGTGTATATATCACTATGAAAGGATGAACAACCCCATATGTACCCTGTGATGGTTGTATGAGATTCCGGAGCTTTATTGGATGATTTTTTTAAGAAGATTAATGGATTAAATTTATTCTCTAGTTACCCTACAACAACAACAACAAAGCCTTATCCCACTAGGTAGGGTCGGCGGGCAACTAGTTACCCTAAAAAAAAAAAAGAAAAATTATTCTTTAGTTGTTTCTTGATAACTTAATTAGGGTTACGAGTAGATTAACTTGGTAGATCTTTTCATCACAACATGTTTTTGTATACGAGTAGATTAACTTGGTAGATCTTTTCATCACAACATGTTTTTGTAGAAAAATGTGAGAACTACAGTGCATATCTTCCTTTATGATTTCGTTATCAGATTTGGACGATTTGTACTTTATTTTATTCTGGTACCTTATAGAGTGTTTGTCTCCTATGTGATGATTGCCATTATTGCTTCCCTCAAAAAAGAAAAAATGCCACTATTGCTGCAGTTTGGAAAAGATTAGACCTGAAAAGGAGCTGGAGCGAGCTGAGTCTGAAATTTTGCGTTGCAAAATAAGAATTCGTGATGCATTTCGACACCTAGACATGTTACTTCTGGAAGGAAAGATAGAGGATTCCTTGTTTGATTCAAAGGGAGAAATTGACAGTGAGAATGTATGTGTGCCACTTTTAAGCTTATTGTTTTACATTTCTGCCAATATGCCTTATAAAACTCCTTTTGTTTTCTCTGACAGTAATCTTCACTCCTAAATTCTTATATATATTTGTCTATCTCAAATATTTCTTATGTCAATGCAGATTTTTTGTTCCAAATGTGGTTCAAAGGAGTTATCTGTTGACAATGATATTATCCTCTGTGATGGTTATTGTGACAGAGGATTTCATCAGAAGTGTGTAAACCCGCCATTACAAACAGAAGAAAGTAAGTGTCTCTGCTGTTTGCTTCATTTGAAATCTTTAGGTGATGACACAGCAGATATATTTTAGGGCATTGGTTAATAATTACGTGTCCTCTCTTTAGTTCCACCTGAAGATGAAGGATGGTTGTGCCCTGGATGTGTCTGCAAGTTTGATTGCCTTGAGCTGCTTAATCAGTTTAATGAAGGCAATCTTTCAATTGAGGATTCATGGGAGGTAAAATTCAACTAGTAATTCATATTTATGAATTCCTTTCAGTCACTCTCTTGCATGAGTTAGCAGAAATCTATTTGGTTTGAAGCATATTCAATCAGTGCTGCTATTTCGTTTATGCAGAAAGTTTTTCCTGAAGCTGCAATTTCTGTAAATGGCAATAAACATATTCAGGACACAAGTTTTCCATCAGATGATTCAGAAGACAATGATTATAATCCAGATGTTGGAGAATCTGATTCAGATGATCAGAAGGATGAATCATGTTCTGAGGGATCAGATTCTACTTCTTTGTCTGAGGAATCAGGGTCCTCAAACCAAAAAAGAGCTGATGATTATCTAGGTCTTCCTTCTGAGGATTCTGAAGATGATGATTATGATCCAGAGGGTCCAGATCCTTGCAAAGACTCACAAGAAGAGAGGCCAAGCTCTGATGGATCAGACTATACGTCGGATTCTGATGAATTCTGTGCTGAACTTTGCAAAATCTCAAGTAACAATAAAGTTTCCACATTGACAGAACACAAGTTACCTGATGATTCTGGTGATGCAAGGTATATGATGGAGACGTGCCTACCAGCATTGGAATCAGATCCTGCCCAAAGGAATGCATTTGAAAGATCAGGCAAAAGAGAACAAGGACATTTGGGTTACAACAGTCCTTATGATGTACGTAGTTAGTCCCAGATTTGTTAGTTTATGACCTGCATTTTAGTTTCTATCTGGTGGAGTAAGTCTTTTCTTCTCTGACATATAAGCTAGATACTTCAGTTTGAAAGTACTACAACAACAACAACAAAGCCTTATCCCACTAGGTGGGGTCGGCTACATGGATCAAACGACGTCATTCCGCTCATTCGTTGATCCATGTTCATGAGATTCGACAGGGTTTTACGCTGGCTGTCGGGGCCAGTTCCAAAAAAAAGGGGGAACACTCTACGTGTTCAGTTTGAAAGTAAAACCTAATAAAAACAAACTTTAATATAAATGAATGGCATGATCATTATTTCTTATAAGCTTCTTTGAGTGATAATAGGGCTGATACTGATGGTGCACACGTAGAGTGTTCCCCCTTTTTTTTGGAGGGAGTGTCTGAAAAAATACATGCTCACTTTTGAGTTGTTTTTCTACTCATTTATAACTGTTAAAACTTTTAGTATATATATTTCCCTTTTTTAGCTGGACCTTATGTGTTCATGAACATCTTGAATTTCAAAGGAGACTTGTGGGAAATATTCTTCGGATTCTAGTGACGATGAAGAGTGGACAACACCTAAAAAAGTTAAGAGAGATGAAAGTCAACAAGGGAAATCTATAATGCGAGAAACGAGATCTCGATCCGTTGAGAAACAAAAGAAACTGAGTGGTGGTAAACCTAAGCCTGAAGAGGATCACTTAGGACAGCCAGCTTTAGATGAAATACAAGTTACACCAAGAGTTACAAGGGGTTCCTCCAAGGTGGTTAATGGGAAATTATCTTTGCGTTCAAGTGATGACGTAGATTGTAATGAGAAAAGGACATCTAAGAAAATTAAGAGAGATCAACAAGAGACCTCTGTAATGCGACAAACAAGATCTCGATCTCTTGAGAAACAAAAGAATTCGAGTCGTGACAATCCAAAGTGTGAAGAGGATCATACTGTAGGAAAGCCACCTTTAGATCAAGTACAAGTTACACCAAGCTTTACCAGTTCTTCCAAGAGGACAAATAAAAACTCCATCAGCAAGCATGATGAATCAATCATACCTATTTCAAATGCCAGCAAAAGTGAGTCTT
Source organism: Pontederia crassipes (assembly GCA_030549335.1). Taxonomy (NCBI): domain Eukaryota; kingdom Viridiplantae; phylum Streptophyta; class Magnoliopsida; order Commelinales; family Pontederiaceae; genus Pontederia; species Pontederia crassipes. The sequence goes on from CM060191.1 coordinate 58,028,025, forward strand.
CTGCTCAAAGGAACCTTAGTCAAGAAAGATGTCAGGTATTTTTGCTTTTGTATGTTGAATGTTGAAGTTTGTTGAAATGCCTCTTATATTGTCACGAAAATGTTTTATATTCTATAGGTTTTTCTTTTATGTGCATCAAAAGTTTGTATTTGGTCTACAATTATCTATTATATTTACTGCTTTAAGGTGTAGGTTTGTGGTACTGAAAATGATTATGCATGTTTATTCCATTACAATAACATCAAGCCCTACACCAAATAAGGGTTGCTGTCTTTGATGGTTCTACGGCAAATGTATACACTGTTTCCTCAAAAAGAAAAAAAAAAGTGCATCATGTAGGTCATTGCAATGTAGAATTTGGTGAAAAATTTTGATGTTTGTATTTCCTGCAAACTGCAATAAGAGATTAAACGGTGAATCATGAAAAATAAATTATGGTTCACTGGTAAAAACTATACTCGCTTATTGTTCTCTGTTGCTTGCTTAAATATCTTGAAGTGTCCAACAATAACAACAACAAAGCCTTATCCCACTAGGTGGGGTCGGCTACATGGATCATACGACGCCATTCCGCTATATTCGTTGATCCATGTTCATAAGATTCGACAGGGCTTTACGCTGGCTGTCGGGGCCTAACACAATCCTCCTCCTTTATCCGGGCTTGGGACCGGCTATAAAACATAGGCGGAGTTATCTTGAAGTGTCCGTTTCAAAAAAAAAAATCTTGAAGTGTATGCGCCAGTAGATAGAGGCAACTGTGGATATGCACAGTTCTATTTTGGATAACTCATTGCCAGAGACTGCTCTGAAGTTTGAGCTTCTTTCGTTTTGTTGTGTGTGCTGATGCAATAGGATTTCCGTTCAAGGTGCTATTGGTACAAATTTGATTAATTTGTTGAGTAGGCATAAAAAGGGAAAAGCTTGCGAGGATATTCTTTCATGTTTCTCTCACATTTTCCAGTATTTCAAAATAGAGCTTTTCCAATGCTACAATAATCTGTAAGCATTTTCAACCTATTAAGTGCTGCTTTGTCTGTGTCTTTGTGTCGTGTATTCAACTTTGTTTTCTGTTCATTATTGATGTCCTTTGAGAACCTTATTTCTAGGTGGAATTTTTATGTGATTTTGTGACCAGTTCTTAGTTATTACAAGTATGAAGTTTAACATGTGAATCATTTTTTTTTTATTTTATCAAAGAAACTTCATGAGCACTTCAAGGAAAATCAATATCCTAGCCGTGAGACAAAGGAACGATTATCGGAAGAACTAGGGATGACTCTCAAGCAGGTATTATCTCTTTTTGGTGCTTTTCTTGATGTACATCTTCTCACTCATTGGTTTGTGTTCATTTCTTTGTGTCAGTATATTCTCTCTATATTGAACTGGTAGGTTGACAAATGGTTTGAGAACACACGTCGACGCTTCAAATCTTCTGCTACCAAGAGAGCTGTTTTTGCGGGGTCCTCCATGGAAGATTCTGCAAGAGAAGCAAATCTTTCAGGAGATTCCATTGAAGCTCCTACAGTGGAAAGACATAACCCAGGAACAGCCGCAGATGTTTATTCTACAAAAAGAAAAACCATCATAGATTCTAATATGAAGTCTGGTAGCGAGGAGATGAGAAGTTCTGATAGCAATGGGAGCAACAGGAAAGTGGTACCAAATAAAACTAGGAATGCCAAAGATGGTAATGTGCAGCTTAGGGGTGACAGATTAGAAATAAAAGAAGAAATAGACAGTGAACGTCGCAAGGCAATAGCTCGAGAATTGAGGAGAATGAAAAATAAGTAGATAGAGTCAAATGAATGAATGATTTCTTGATTTACCCCAGATCAGCATTGAGAATATATGTTACGAGGAGTATATTTAATTTCACAGGCAGTGGCGTCCATGAAGTCACCAAAAGACGGAATACAGTGCGGTGAATTTTTTTGCACCCTCTAGTAAGTTGTCGAGAGATAAAGTAAAATCTAGTGCGGGTGTTTCCCTACCATGCTAGAAGAAAGTTGTAGTTTCTTTTCTTTTTATTTTGTATATCTCGCATGTGGGAATCATTTTGTGGGGGATATTATGCGGACTTAATGTTGAATACGTGGCATTTTTGTATTATTTATTGGGATACAAATTCGTGTGATCTTGGCACGCTTGCAGGTACTTATGAGCCGGACTATGATTGGGGCATAATGGCCATCACCACTATTTCTATGTATTCAATGAAAATGTCATTTAACATGTTCTGAAAAGTTAAGCGTTTGAATGGTGGAACGGGCGAAGGTTTCGGTCGATTTGATATTTGACGAAATTTCGAGGTGGGATTTTTATGGCCTGAACCGTTCACACGTTTTTTTCAGACTTATTTTTTTTCTTTTAGGATTTTCACTCTCTTATCTTTCTCACAAAATATTATATTGATTAAATATAATATATTTATTATAAAAGGTTTATTTAATGTTATTTGTCATTTTGAGCAAAACTTTTTAATGTTTTGTTGGTTATAATTTATTAAAAATAAAATTTATTATATTTTAATAATATATTTTTTAACAAAATTTTTTAAACAATTTTTTTAACTTAATACTCAATATTTATTAATTAATAGAATTATATTTTATGGCTACAATTTATATATTTTATTTAAATATTTATTAAAATTAATTTATCACATCATTTTTTATCACATTAATTTTTTGGTTCTTCATCTTTTATCATCTTAAATTAAATTTTTAATTCCATGTAAAATTTGAAAGAATTACTATTATTCTTTCCAAATGGTACCTTGAATTATTTTTCATGTGAATTTGTATCATGTGATTTTTGTAGTATTTTTAGTTCATATATTCAACACAACTTTGATAATCGACAACAATTTGCTAATGATTTTGTCAATTCTCATCAAAGTGTCATTGGCATGCTATTTGACATAAAATTTATTAAACATGTTGTGACGCTATCACATCGCTCGTCACATGACAAAATCTAATTTGAGGGACATTATCAATTACATTAGGATGTTGATTTTGATTGATTATTTGACTAGAACATCAAGTAAGTTGGAGATACATATATGAAATAGCTAAAGCGCAATGAGGACAATTTTTTAGGATCACTCCATGTGCACGTGATCATTACGAACATCATCACCCCACTATGCATAGAAGTCCATACGGAGTGACTCTGATAACATTCTTGATCAACGTGTGATATTGTCCTCTTTTGACCTTCACCCGCACGATTTTCTCAAAATGCGTCCTTCAAAATCAAAGTTGTGCATCAGCTTACCTCTATATTTTATAGGATATTGTCCGCTTTGACTCCCACCCTGGGCTCATAGTTTTCTCACGCGTCCTATCAAGACAATGCCATGTTTTCATATATACCCAGCATCTTTTTCGTGACTTGTGCATGTGGAACTAATCCAAAGCATATCTCATGCATCCTTCCACATGCAGATCAATGCAGGGGAATAATAAACAGTGAGCTTTATTGCCCAATAGTTGAATAATAAACTAAAAGATAACTAACAACAATAAAGAAACATGAGATCAATGCGAGCATAATCATAATAATCAATGAAATAAATCAATGGATAGAAATTAGGCTATATTTTTTATAAGAATCAATAAAGTAGATCATCATTATGTTCTAATTAATATCAACGAAAAGATCAATGCTATCATGAGATCAACAGACGAATCAATGCTATGCTCTAAATGGAAATCAATATAACATCATGGTTCAATATGATAAATCAATAGCTCATCTATGCAATGATATCTTTGCTATGGAATGCCATTTATGAATAGTTTGGTTACAATGAGGTGTCATGTACAGGTCATTGATTGTGCATACCACGACATTTATCCTCACTAAAGGGAAGAATATCCTATTTTGTCACACGACGAGGAGAAGTCGTACAATAGGGATATATCTAAACTCATGCCTGAATAATGCAAAGCTATGTTATGCAATGATCTCCCACTAATTCGTAACATGGGCGCTTAAGTTTTTATCTTTATTAATTAATTAAGTTATCATATTTGCCCAACTTGGAACTTCTAATCAAACTATGCAATGCCAATGCTCTGGACTATGATAATATAATAATGGAGATGACAAATCATGGATCGTAGATAATATAATAATCAATTAAATGTAAAGTAAACATTTATTTCAATGTAACCCAAGCATGGTTGGGTCTGACCAAAATCGAGTTGTTAGGGGTGTCCAATAGCTTGACCACAACTCAGACTGAGTGTAAACCTAGTCAAGGTTATGTACATGTGACAATCCTATGGGAACTCAGGCCGGGTTCATGAGAGACTCGACACAGATTCTGCCCGGACTAGTTTGGCAATGTGCAGAAGTTGACAACAGACACAAGTAGTGGAGAACCCAAGTCAGGTTCTACGCTTCTCCGCCTAATGCACTACCCACTCAGACTCGGGGTTGTTCAAAACTTGATTTGGGTTCGATGATTCGACAAAACTATGACCACCTATTGCTACTAATTCACCGCAAGGTTCGTCCACGGAAGGTGAGTCAGAATAAACCTGTAACATCCATTGTATATTTTAGAAAAAAAAGTGGAATTGTTTTAAAAGATTAGGGTGATTTGGTCTTTTGCATCAACAACAAAAAAAATAAATGATGTGGACCAAAAAGGAGGAGAGAAAGTGCATCTCCCCTCCCGTCCATAGCATCAAAAAAGGGACGTCGACTGCTACCACTTCTGTCGCATGTTCACTGTCGTTCGACAACAAATTTTTTATCAGGATATATTGTTGGAAAGACGACGAAAAGGTTGACGTTTTGACGTGGGTTAGGTGGGGAACCATCCATTATGGACTGCGCATGAAGCGCCAAACATAGAAAAAGGGAGTTCATCGTTGGCCACCATTCGACCTCCGATTTGCACCAATTCTTTTAAAAATATGTTGGCCATGGTTTGGAGAGTGATTAGCTTTGTTTTTAATTGATTTTGATAAGGTTTTGGCCCTAATCGAAAAGGTGGATGAGAGAGGATTTTTTGGTGACGTCTGAGTAGTTTTTTTATGAGCTCGTGTGTGGATTCCAGTCATTCCTACTGGTTTTCATCGGTGAGTTGAAGTTGGAAGTGGAGGTTGTTCAACATTTCTACAAAAATCTAATCGGTGTCATTTTAGGTACATTGGATCGTGTTTCAAGCGTTCCTTCAACGACATTTTCGACGTCTTGATGAGTGTGGCTTCAATTTTGGGGGTCGGTGTTGTTGTTGTGGCAAGGATGATAGGTGACCAAAATTATTTATAAGATTACTTTATAAATTGATAAGAATTAGTTCTAGTGTCTAATTCGAATTGTTATATGGTTAATTGGATATGATATGTGGTTGTCCATTGGGGATTGAGTAGGTTGTTGCTAGTTGGTGATTTCTTTTCCCTTATTGGTAAGCATAACAAAAAAAACCTATAGTGATGATCATTAATGTAAATCATGTAGAATTTATTTTAATAGTAATTAGTGGCTTGGAAAGTTGTACTTATAATGTTAAATGATCAATTTATGAAATTAGTTATATGATTGTTTATAATGTGTTAATTATGAACTTAGGTAAAAGAATTATAAATTTTAGTTCTAGGTACCAAGATGTCATTAAAAGGACTATTACAGAGTAGTTAATGAACTAAAAGATAAACTATAGGTTTTCATGAAATGACATAATTGTTATGCTATGATGTTCAAGAAATGGCATAATTGCTATGGCTATTCACTTGGAGAGATTACAAATTTGGTGCATAAATAAATGTCAGCTACTAACTAAATCGATGACAGACCATATGATTACCTAAATGCCTAAAGATAGGTCATGAATTGCATTGTGATAAAATTTTTAATATTTTTATTTGATTGATATGAGCTATGAGATGCTTATGTGCATATATAGCTATGCTATTTGTCACATCATAGGATGATATCATGTTGTATAAAAAATATTATTTTTTTATTTATGCAAACTTTGAAAACATTCAACTTAGGACATATACTATGAGCAACAAATATTGATCGTGACATTAAGCTCATGAAACCATGTTCATTTGTATTAATGTATGTTGATAGCACACGCGGGTGTGTAATAATGCATATTAAACAATATGCATCGTTAATGTTGCACGAGAAATGTTAGATATGTAGTAGAGAGGATGAAGTTAAAGTTGGTTGGATCATGGGTCGAGTACAAAAGTTTTATTTCATTTGGTGGAGGCAATGAACCAAAACTATTAAGTTGTTTGAATCTTGATAATAAAATTGATCATCTATCTAGGACTATTATTTTGACTTGCTGGCAAAGTGAGTGAAGTGGAAACAATATTGATTAATGTGTGTAACAAAAAAATCAATGTTTTAACAGGGAAAGTTTGAGTGGGTGTCATGTGGAGGCTATTGAGCAATAAAAAAATATACCAAGATCCTATCAGCTGGCATTATTTTGAATTAGTGAGAGTATGAATATGAGATGCATAGAAGACTCAAAATTAAAATAATAAAGATGACTCAATGAGGATATGCATTTATTATAGACAACTGAGTAAGGTGACCATAACTAATTGGTACTTTTTACCGAGGATAGATGATTTGTTTGATTGTGGTTCAAAGGTCTTCTCCAATATTGACTTGAGATCTGGATGTCATCAATTGCGGATCAGAGATGAAGATGTGAAGAAACTGCATTTCGCACTAGATATGGACATTATGGGTTTCTTGTGATGCTATTTGATTTGATGAATGTTCCTACAACATTCATGAGTTTGATGAATATGGCGTTTCGAGATTTTCTAAATATATTTGCATTGTATTTATTATTGACATATTGATTTATTCATCAAGCAAAAATCAACATGAACAACACTTGAGGATAGTGTTGGAGACCTTGACGCATAAAAAATTGTATACTGAGTTTTTCAAGTATGAGTTTTGGATTGATAGAGTGGTGCTTCTTGATCACTTGATGACAGTTGATGGAGTGTTAGTTGGTTCATCCAAGATAAAAGTTGTTGTGAAGTGGAAAGCATCGAGGAATGCTAGCGAGGTTCGTAGTTTTTTTTGGATTGGTGGGTTACTATAGAAGGTTTGTGTAGGATTTCTTTACCATTGCAGGACCATCTATCCAGTTGCTAAGGAAGAATGCCAATTTTTTTTTGGACAGATAAGTGCAAGAATAGCTTTCAAGAATTGCAGAACATAATGATGTCTGATTTTGACTTTACTAGGGGTAGAGAAAATTTTGTAGTATATAGTGATGCTTCACGCTAGGGGCTTGGTTGTGTTTTGATACAGCATGGGAGGAAAATTGCTTATGCATAAAGATAGTTGAAACCACATGAAGTTAATTATTCTACTCATAATTTACAATTGGCTAGCTACTGTATTTGCATTGATGATATGGAGACATACTTGTACGGGGAGTATGTTCATATTTTCACTAATCATAAAAGTTTTAACAAGTTGAAGACATAAAAAGAATTAAATCAAAGACAACGAAAATGGATGAAGTTCATTAAAGATTATGATTTGACTATGGAATATCATTCAGGAAAAATAAATATAGTCGTTGATATGTTGAGCCAAAATTTTAGGAACGATGTGACACCGGAGGACTTAGGCATGATCTCTCTTGTTGAGGAGCTCACAAGGATAATTTGCCACTTAAGAGTGGATGGCTATGAAGGTTTGTTGTGGAACTTCCATGTGGGTACAAAAGGTTGACATAGGCACTTTTTGCTTATGAATCAACTAAAGACTAGGCATGATGAAAAAAATATCATGTAAGTAAAGATAGGTATCTTGTGTATCAAGATAGGCTATTTATACCTAAGACATATGATTTCAGAGAGGAGGTGATGCAAAAAAGTCATAATGCAACATATTCACTACATCCATGTTGCACCAATATGTACAAAATCTATAACAAAATTTTTTTTTTGTCAAGAATAAAAGAGAATGTGGTTGAGTTTGTATCTCATTGTTTGGTATGTCATTTAAGTGAAAATGAAACATTAGGATCCTTGTGATAAATTAAATCCATTGCCTATACTTGAGTGGAAATGGGAGAAGATTAATATGAATTTTGTTTGTAAGTCACTGAGAAGGGTTATAATGTTGTGGGTGATAGTGGGCAGGTTGACAAAATCAGCACAATTCTTATTCATCAATAATACTTATTCATTGGAGCACTTGGCATGATTGTTAATTGAGGAGATTGTTCGATTACATGGCTTACCAAAAATTATTATTTCTGACAGAAATCCTAAATTCACATCTAGATTTTAGAAGAAACTAAATAAGTCTTTAGGAATGATGCTACATTTTAGTACTATTGTTTATCCATTGACTGATGGACAAACTGAGCGGACGATATAAACACTAGAAGATATGTTGAGAGCTAGTTCAATAGATCATGGTGGATGTTAGGATGACCATTTAGAGTTGGTAGAGTTTGTATATAATAATGGTTCTCAATCCACCATTCGCATGGAGTCATTTGAGGCTTTATATAGATGGAGATGTCACACTCATATATTTTGATATCAGGAGTGTGAAAGACAGTTGACATATGTGGACTTGGTTCAAGAGACCATGGACAAAAATTGGAGTTATTCGAAAAAGGATCAATGAAGCTCAAGATCGTTAAAAGCTCTAGCTGACAAATCATGACATGAGAGATATTTTGCAATTGGGGATAAAGTTTTCACGAAGATTTCTCCTTGAAAAGGTGTTCTTCGATTTGGGAAGAAATGAAAGTTGAACCCTAGATTTATCGATCCCTACGAGGTTCTTGAGATAGTAGGGCTCGTGGCTTATCGCCTTACCTCCATGCTTTGAAAATGTTTGCTTAGAGAGGATCCAAATTGGGGCACAATTGGTGGAGATAAATGAGAATAAGACATATCATGAGGAGCCAATGCAAATGTTAACACACGATGTACGACGGTCATGCATGTGAGATCCCCATGGTCAGAGTTTTATGGAAGTATCATACATTGAGAGAGAGGTTACATGGGAGTTGGAGGAGGATATATTGAAAAGTTATCATTATCTTTTTTTAACCTTCAAGTTAGTTCGAATTTCGAGGAAAATGTTTTATTGGGTATTGTAATTTGTGATGTATTGTACTTTTTTTTAAAAGGTGGAATTATTTTAAAAGATGAGGATGATTTGGTTTTTGTAGGCAACAACAAAAAAATAAAAAAGATGATGTGGATCGAAAAGGGGGAGAGAGTGCATCTCCCTCTCTCCCTCAGCGTCGTGATGACGAGAGACAAAAAAAGGCATGGCCACTTTCGTCGTCCATTCACTATCGTCCGACCATTGTGTACAATGAATGAAGCACCAAATGCGGAAAAGGGAAGTTCACCCTGATCACCATTCGACCTCCGATTCTTCTATAGGTATGTTGGTCATGGTTTGAAGAGTGATTTGCTTCATTTTTAGTTGATTTTGATAAAGTTTTGGACCTAATCGAAAAGGTGGCTGAGAGGAGATTTTTTGGTGACGTCTGTGCAATTTTTCAACGAGCTCGTGTGTGGATTCCAGCCATTCCTACCACCATTTCATTGGTGATTTGAGGTTGGAAGTGGAGGTTATTCAACATTTCTACTAAAATCTAATAGATGTATTTTAAGTACAATTGGATCAGTTTCAATCGTTCCTCCGACAAATTTTTGACAATGTTTTTATGTTATTTTCGACGTCTTGCAAGTGCAGTTTCAGTTTTTGAGAGCAGGTCCTGCTTGTTGTGGTGAGGATGATAGGCGAGTAAAACTATCCATAAGATTACTTTATAAATTGATAATAATTGGTTATAGTGTCTAATTTGAATTGTTACATGGTTAATTGGATACAGTTGGGCTTTGAGTAGGGTGCTACTAGTTGGCAATTTATTTTTCCTTATTGATAATCATAACAAAAAAACCCTATAGTGATGATCATTAATCGTAAATCATGTAGAATTTCTTTTAATGACAATTAATGAGTTGGAAAGTTATATTTGTAATGTTAAATGATCAATTTATGAAATTAGTTATATGATTGTTTATAATGCGTTGATTATGAACTTAAGTAAAATAATTATATATTTTAGCTCTAGGTACCAAGATGTCATAATAAAAGGACAATTATTGAGTAATTAATGAACTAAAAGATAAATGATACTTAGAAGTGATAAATGTCTTGAATGATAAGGTTATGTTTCTAAATAGGGTTTAAATGACCAGATGTAATCCGAGATGTATGGGTTTATCCATAAAAATTGTGGCTTCAGGCAATTATATGTTTTTTTCCATGTCGATATGGTATGAGTTTTATTTGACTTGATGTGTGTAACGTCTTGAATGTGTGAATGTCTCCATATGCTTTTAAATCATTGTTTGATAAGCTACTTTACTAATATGATGAACGTCATATGATATGTCTTTGTATGAGCTTATTGAAGTATTTTAAAATTTTCTCATTATGATCAAGTTAAATATGTATTATAGTACTTTCATGCATTGCACATCAAAAATGATTTTTGCATGTCTTATCAACACTAAGATGAATGTTTGGAGGCGGTGAACCTTAGAATAAAATAGGGACTGAGGGGGTTAATGCTCGTTGCATGAAATAGGGCCTGAGGAGTGAGAGTTTTGGCCGATAGGTGACTTGGTAAAAATATATATCCCTTTGCATGAAGTAGGGCATGGAGTGGATATAGTAGCATTTTAATTCTTAGCATCAAATAGGGTCTGATGGGTGAATGTTATAGGTCTTAGCATGAAATAAGGTTTGAGGAGTGAATACGCATGCATGCCCCCATGAATTGAGACCGTGTAAGACACTGGAACATAAAAACAAACTTTCTTGCATAGGTGTACATGTGCATAATTTTTATTTGAGTTTTATTGATACACACGAGAATTTGATTTCTGAGTTTTTAAGATTTGTGGATTTCTCTTTACTCACTAAGATTGTTGATGCTCACTCCTCGTATTTAATTTTTGCAGAGAATTTGAATTTAAATGATTAATTTTACGATTTCACCCATTGTGGCATCTAATGTAGAGTTGGGCATTACAAAACCTCTTAGGACTAAACTAAATACATGGGGCAAATCATGAGTAATAGAAGATGATGCTATGACTCTAGCCAAATGAACCCAAAAGTCATGCAACTCTATTGTTAGAATCTATTCAAGGTTGATCGTATGATCCACCCACCTTTCATGTGTTTCTCCATCTGGGTTCTCATTTTTCTCCCTTATTGGTCATTTCTAAAGGTCCCCCAACTTCAAAGGTGTGTCGACCATGTACTTGTGTGCCTGGGTTATCCCTACGTGCTTTAGCATGATTTTGGCATCGTCTCCGATGGTCAATGGTGTTCTCGGGATATGATAACGAGTCCATACGAGGATGACATCATAGTGCATCATGAATATGACTATTATATTTACACTATACTATTTGACTTCCAATGTGACAGGAGGGTTAGAAATATGCTTCATAGAATAGAAGGTGCACAACAATGCTGTCACACTCATGCTATAATTCATAGCAATCAATGGAAGGTTTAATGTCTTAGCATAGCTATCAAAATACAAATGAATGTGTAGAACACAAGTCAAATAAAACTATGATTGGTAATCAGAGATAATGAGGGTACCTTTTGTATTTAGCATCTGCTAAATACATGTCCTAGTACAAAAGAATTCACACCTCTCACACCCCTCTAGTCTTGACCACTTGATGCATACAAAATATAATATATTTTAGTTTATCACTTTAATTAATTTTTGTATAATATGATCATGGTATGCATCATTTTAAATAATTTTTAGTCATAATTCTGAATTTATTGATTCTGATTATTAATTCTTTGAATATTTTAACTAAGAAGGGATTTACTTAATTTTTATAATTATTTTGCAGGAAAAGCCGAATTGATGTCAAATGGTGGATTATCAGATGGATTATATCACTACAAGCTTCAATCACAAGCTGCCAAAGCATCATAAGGTGCCAAATGCATTATGAGTTTTATCATTAGCCGAAACCTTATCAAAGATTTATCACTTTAATTGGATAAAATCTTACGTAGCAGGGGCGCCAACTTCCTTGCGGTTAAAGAAATGCTATATTATTTTGTTGGGCGTGAGATAAAGATAACTCCCTACATGACTGAAGTTTATTGGTCAATGATTGGACGTATGACGTATAGAAGGCTGTGAAGATAAGAAGAATTCATCATGTTGACCGAGATTAGAAGAAGGGCGTGAAGATTTGAAGAATTTTATCGGAACGAATTTACTTTCAACTGTATGATATTAACGCCCGTAATCAACATGAATCACCTTTCACACCTATAAATACATGATGAATCGTTGATTACAAGGGTGCTTTGGAGCTTTATTTTCTTCCATAGTGAATCGTGAGCTTTGCAGGCTTCGACCAAAATAGAGAGTTGATCAGACGACTGATCCAAACATTCCGACGACATTCAAGGGATTCTGATTTATTCTTGGTGTAATTCTCTCTATTATCATTTATATTTTGTTATTATCTCTCTGTAATTTCGGGATGAAATCCATGTTTTAGCTATTTTATTTTAAGAGATTATTATAGAAGAGAAACATTGTGAACCCTTATTTTATTATTGAATTTCTTTTGATCAATTTTTAATTGTGTTTAATGCTTTTGATTTGATTATTTGAATTTCTGAGTTAAGTAATTACTAGTTTGTGGACTACTTGATTTCATATTTTATTTAGTTAAATTAAATGATTTATTGTGAAATTAAAAATTGACATAGGTCTAATAACTAGTGTGTGGAGAATTAAATCTTTGTGGTCTATTAATCTATACTAGTTTGTGGAGTGATTAATAGTCTAGAATTTTCATATTAATGCATCTTAATTTTAATTTCATCTGCATGAATACCAGTTTGTGAGACTTCATGTGGACTATGTGATTTTAGTCTTGTAAATTAATAACTTAGGAAAAATCCTAATCCTCCTTAAGAAATTTAATTTATCTTTTCTGGTTCACATATTTATCCTTAATTTGTTATCATCCTAAGACTTAACTTCAACACAATTATATTATCTTATTATTATGTTAGTTTTAGTATTTTATTTTATAATTATAAAAATCTATTTTCAAAATCTATGTTTTTCCTCTCTTATTAATTTATAAAATTAAATATTTAGTTAATAATATTCCTCATGGTTCGACATTTTTTACTCTTTTTTATTATATTACTTGAGCGACTAGTGTACTTGCTAGCGAATTTATTATGCTACATCGCATCACCACTCCTCTGATAGTTTGGATAGTCATGAATGTAATCATTGGAGCAAAGATTTAATGACATATAAAATTATATTTTGATGATACAAATATCGAAAGATTAAAGTTAAATGTTGAAAAAGTTTGAAGATAAAGGGATAACTTTATGCACTAAAATTGAATTAAATAATTGACTATGGTCTTATCATATTCTGGATGAATGATTATATCACAGTTGTAGAGAATCCTATTAGCTATCCATAGAATCCAAGATTATTTAATTTGAATAATTATGCAAAAAGTTTTGCTCAAAATAGTGCAGGTCGGTCAATTTGCCGGTCGACAAAATGAAAGCCGATCGAGACAATACTGATTGACTGATCCAGTATACCGATCGACCGATCAATGCATAAGCTGCTAAGTTTAATGATGGGATTATATCGGTTGATGTACCGATCGCCGATCAAGCGTAGAAGTTGAAGAAATCGTGCAATGGTCACATAGACCGGTCGGCCGGTCTAGATGTGCGATCGACCAGCCTTCGGGTCAAATGAACAGTAACGATTAGTTTTGAATGACAAAAATGTAAAATTAATTCTGGACAAATTTTTCACACAGTGAAGCCTATAAAAGAAGTGTCAAAGCCAAAAGCAAAAGCATACATCCAAGCATTGAAGAAAAACTTCAAGTTATCAAAGAAAACATTTTCCTTGAGGTTTTTATTTTAAGTTTTCTTTTCTTTCTCTCTTCTCTTCTTGTGAGCATAGCATTGCAAAAGAGAGAAACATCTTGATCAAAAAAAATTGAGAGAGCTCCTATGTAAAAGAGGTTCCATACTTTTGAGCGAATGAAAAGATTAGCTTCGTAGAAGGAGAAGTTATCTTACCTCTCGAAGCGGAGAAATAGGCGGTGGTGTAAAGGGCTTTTTTCCTTACCTTATTTGGAACAAAGGAAGAAATTCTAGTGGAATCTCCGACGGTCTCGAAATTGAGAAGTCGGAGTAAGGATGTAGGCCAAGGTGTGGTCGAACCTCGTCAACACTATCGCGTTCATTGTGTTGGCATTCTCTCTCCCCCCCCCCTCCCTATAGTATTTTTTTTTGTGATCTGAATTGCTTTGATTTAAAACAATTAAAGAATTGATTTTAAGCTTCTGCGATGTGTTTTTCATATAATTGAGATGTTCTTTTAAACACCAATTCACCTCCATCCTCTTGGTGACCTTTGGGATCCAACAGTAATGACCAAATCTTCCATAGTGGATGCAAGCACTAGTCTTCCTTTGACATTCATCGGCATGAATTAGTCGACGTACTCACAAGTGCCTTCATTTTGAGTAGGTGGTTGGCTCTACAGTGGTGGCTATCGATGTGGTTGCGATGATTTTGTTGTTGCTATTGATTTCATTATTGAGAAGGTCTTTATTGTCAGGGTTTCCATGGAGGAGCATTGCAAGAGGCATAGGGCTTCTCATGATTATTGCGACGATTATCACGTCGCTCTAATCCCCTATATGAATGGAGATACTCCCATGTTTGCTCTACTCCGTGGGAGTATTGGTGCTTTCCCCTTCCATTCTCTTCCTGCTCTCTTTCATAATCCTTTTCTATTTTGGTCTTCAATTCTATTGTATTCTTGAGAGTTTTGTAGTGGCCCGATAATGTATCCTTCCTTATTGTAGAGTTCAAACCTTGGGCGACTTGATCTGCTCTCTGACGTATGAGCATAAGGTGTTGTATTGTTCCAGTCGAGTGAAACTTTATGTGGTATTGTTGACTCATATGACCTTTGCATAGCGTATGAATCACCTCACATTTCTCAAACATTGTCTCTTTGGTGGTTCTCCACCAATCCATTGCACCCTCTATTAGGCGGCTCGCAGCATACAAGATCTTACGATAATTTCCACACTGCATGAGTGTAAACATCTCCTTCATGTTGAGGATCCAATGCTCAGTCTTATCAAACTCTCTTTCCATCAAATTGTGGAGGGTGGAGCTTCAAAAATGTCTGAATGATATCCTTAAAGTACACTAACTTTTGTGGGGGTCTCCTGATGAGGTGATCGAAGCGGTGATGGTGATAATGGTGATGGCAATGGCTGGCTATCACCAACATGACTACCCTAAGCCATAGTATTGTTATCGTGGTGTTGTCCTCAGTTCGCGACCACATCTCTGACCATGACCTTTGCCTCAATCTCGCTGCTCAAATATTTATGGGCCCCTTTGGCCCTCTTATTACCAATGACATTATTCCCTTGGTCATTGACTCCATGGCCACACCCAACAACCGTACAGGTCATGATATACAAACATATTGAATTGTCAATAATAAGATAAACTATCTGAGTGCAATGATTCTTATTAAGATTTGATCGGATGGCGCAGTCACTTGTTTGTGATGTGTGCAAGAGACATCAAGGGAGACTGATGTCATAAATGTAACGTCCTCAAATCTCCCTTACCACATGACAATATTCAACCTTAGGGATGCTACGATGTTGACTTTGATTAATTCTTTGACCAAAACATCAAGTAAGCATACAACTTAAGATGATATTAATAAAAATGTCACTAAATGCAAAAGTCCAATAAAATCTCTAATATAAGTCGTATTACCAATATTCATCGATAGCTAAAGTAGAAGTCTAATAATGTAGAAACTCATCAATCATTATTTTGATCACCTGCAAGATCAATGCAGGGAAAATAAAGATAGACAAACGGATTGTGTCTGTGCTGATCAACTCGTGTTTGACCGTGCCACAGGGCGTGTCGTATCGAATTGGCATTACGCCGCCCTGACATGGCCCGTGCACAGCCAGGTCGAGTCATGCCGAGTCGGATGACCCATTTTTTTCCCTTCAATGTTTACAATTTTCAATTTACTTATTATTATATACATAATTAAAATGTATAATATAATTTATAATACGATTATTCTATATATGACTTAGTGACTAACTACTTTAACTATTATATTATATAATAATTATATAGTTAAAATTTTAAATATGTTAACTAACTGTCATTATTAAGTAAATTTGTAAAATGAATAATTAACTTATACTTTATGTGTAATATTAATTGGTAACTATTAATAAATATAGTAAATAATAAATAGTAATATATTATATATAATTTATTGTATAATTCATAATAGTAGAATATCATATTAGTTATTAGTATAAGTCTATTAGTAGTGTCATAGTATAGGTAGAAAGTACTAATTTACTATATACTAAAGTAGTAATGGACACCGAGATCTATGTGCTTTAGCTATTTTAGTCTACGTCAACAAGAGTTTTATTATTATTTATTCTTATGAAATAAGAAAAAATGTAATTTTTTTAAAAAAAAATTAAAACTACATGTCTACAACATAAATTTTATGAAGGAGGCGTCCTTTTCATCATCAACTTCCATGTATGATAATATGGATTTCTAACATTGTGTCTAGATATCTATATCAAATCAATCTTTAAGGAATATACAAACCTCCATCGACCTAGAATTCTTCTCTCATCCAAAATGATAGTACCTACAAAAAAAATATTTTGACGCCACTGTAGACATAGGATCAGTTAAAAGATTCCAAATTAAGGCAGAGAGAATTGAATGCATATGACCATTTAATCTTCACTAGGTCAAAACATCGATATCACTATCAACCTTGCAATTCATTATACAAAGGGGCAGCTAAACTAGATGAACTTTCATCCTAACTTCTTGATGTGTCCTTCTTAATAGAAGATATGAATTTAAAAATTGATTTATTATTACAAGGTCTGGATACTACCGTTGGACGTGATGAAGATGCTTGCTCTCTACGTACACAAAATTTTGCTTCATAAATATTATATAATCCATTTATTATATTTTCATAATAATAATTTGGATTAATAAAATCATTAGTTTGTAATTTAGGATGATTTAATGTTCGAGAAAATAATTCTTAATCTCTCTTATGTACCATTTAGGACCAGATCCTTTATATTTAGGATCTATTATCATTGCTAAAATTTTTATGATGGTAAACTATTTCAATATTATAAAAAAATGATGCTATCAAATAAATTATTTCATAAAATTCATTTGATAATTCGCATTTTTCATTAAATGAATTTATCATTTCTTGAAGTTGATTAATTATTAAATGTGAAGTAGGGGAGTAAATGACATATAATTCTAAATTAGCATTGTAAAAAATTTGTAATAGTTCCATAACTGTGTTAGCAACATCTCATTCCAAATCAATAATTCAAGCTGCTATACATGGTATCACAATCAAAATATAATTATCGAGTGAATGTCTAAATTGAATACAAAATTTAAGCATTTTATAAGTACTATTTCATCTTGTAGAAACATGAATGTTCAATTTTTTATATGAAATATTATAAGGATGACAAAATTCTTTAAATGTTTGTCTTCTAGGTCAAGGGAATGTAAATTTACAATTACTGCTATAAGATTTTCAAGTACTCTAACAACTACTTTTAATAATTTTTTAACACATAAGTTAATAACATTATATGCACATCTTTGATGAAAAAGTAAAGGAAGATTTAATCTTTGAATTAAAATTGTACAACATAATTATTAACACTTGCATTATCAAGAGTAAGAAATAGAATTTTATCTTTAACACCATATTCGTTAATTACTTTTTTATCACGTTTGCGATTCGCAAATCATTATGAGGACGTTTAATTTTTTTAAAATTCAATAATTCTTTTTTCACTACACAATTTGTATCAATCCAATGAAATGTAACGCATAAAAACCAATCACCATTTAAAGAAGTCCATTTGTCACTAGTAAAGCTAAACATGAATTTAGAATTTAAAAATAATTAATTAGCTCATTTTTTACGATATAATTTAATTGAATCTACTTTAACAATTTTCTACTAACATTTCTAAAAGCACCTTGTACATAATTTTGTTCATAATATAAAATTTTTTCATCTTCATCAAATGTATATAACATTTATGCATGTATAACGTATCTTGCTAAATCTTCACACATATTTTTTTAATTATAAATAAATAAAGAGCTCCCAGCAGTGTCACGATCAACTAGTTGAGTTTGTTACACCCGCAAAAAAATATTCTCTAATTGTTATAAAGTGTGATTCTTTATCTTTTTTTGTATCATTTTTATCTATATTTTTTTATCAAAATAATTCTAAACTTCACTAGTTAATTTTGCTATTCTTTTTTTTACCTATTACCCCACCTTGTGCGAGAGCATCTAAACTTGACGGAAATGTAGGTGTCGCTCTTGCACCATCTCCTTCGGAACTTGAAGAACTTGTAGCAATATTATGATTATGAGGATAGGATAATTAATGTAGGTAGTTGAAGTAATTGGGCGGTTGGTTGTCGTAGTTTTCACACATATGTTTGTGCTGATAAAGAATTAGAATTAGTATCACTATTAGTAGCATATGTTGTACCATATGGATATGTAGGTTATCCATAAGGTGAATAAGCATGATCACTATATAAACGATATTGATCCATTGCAAGCATAATTGATTTTCAATAGTAATAACAATTCAAAAAACAGAATGCCTTCAAATAAATATAATAAATTAGTAATATATATTATACAATCAACAATTATATATAAGAATAAGATTATAAAAGAAAATATTGAGATTTGAGAGACTAAGAGGGAAAGAGAGAGTTAAGAGAGCGGAGACTTTGAGAGAGTAACTGAGCAGCCCAACACAGACCTAACATGAAGGCCGTACTCAGGCCAACCCACCGCGGGTCCATCCGAAAGTTCATCTTTAAGAGGAAATAATAACCCATGAGCTTCACAACCCAATAGGTGAAATGTAAATCAATGGATAGGTAGCAACAATAAAAAAGCATGTGGTCAATGTGAATATAATCATAATCATCAATGAGATAAATCGAATGGATAGAAATCAATGTTATGCTTTGATAATAATCAATAAAAATAGATCAACATTATGCTCTGATTAATATAATGCTGATGAGGATTAATACTTTTGATCAATAGTTCATTTATGCAATGATATCTTTGCCATGTGATGTTATTTATGAACAGTTTGGTTACAACGAAATGTCATGTATAAATGTCAATAATTATGCACACCATGATATTTATCCTTACTAAAGAGGAGGATATCTTATTTCATCACACAAGAGGAAGAAATTGTGTAATGATGACAAGTCTGAACTCATGCCCAACAATGTGATGCTATGCTATGCAATGATCTTTCTTCAATTTGTAACATGTGCACTCAAACTTTTGTCTTTATTAATAAATTAAATTATCATCATCGTCCAAATTAGAACTTCTAATCGAATTATGCAATGGCAAAACTTTAGACTATGGCATCAAATGGAAACATATATATAGCATATGATGGATCATAAAAAATATAATAATCAATTAAAAATCTAAACAACACATTTATTTCGATGGAGGTCGAGTTGAGTTTGACCCGAGCCAGATTCTGGGTGTTCAACAGCTCGGCCACAACTCGAACTGAGCACATTACATACAGGGGACAAGCACTAAATATCTAATTTTAGAGTTTATATCAATGTGAAAAATACTTTAAAAGAGATTAAAAGATAACCATAAAATTTACAATAATTTAATAAATTAAAATCAATTCCCTTAAACTAGAATTTCATCCAAAAAAGTTGTAGGGATTTTATTTCTTATATGTAAATATATTTTCATATTGTTAATTCATGAATTATTCTGTATATATAATTTTGAATGATTTAATACTTTTTCTTTGAGCACTTGTTGATATATTTAAAATTTTAGTGTTAGGTTTTGTTTGGATTGGGGTATTTGAAGGGGTGGGGTGGGATATGGAGGAATGAAACTAAATAAACCTTGTTTGGTTATATTTTTTATTTAAGTTATAACCGGTGGGATGGAATAGTTAAATCTTTCAAATATCACATTTTTCATTTCATCAAATTGGTAGGAAAAGGAGGAATAGATAATTTTAGACCAAATTAACTCTCTTTAAATTATTTCTCTTATTACCAAATTAAATCACTTCTCTCTCCTCTTTCTCTCTTCCAATCTATCATTTTTTATTTTTTTAAGATAGATGAATAAAGTTGTTCAAAAAAAATAAAAAAGAAAATAAATTAAGTGGTAAAGTAATTATTTATTATTCATTATATATCAAATAAAAATAAAAATTTCATTTAAAATAAACATAAATATACTAGTTAAATATAATACTAATATAATATATTCAACTAGATCGGGACGTAAAATCCAGATTCAATCCAGACCCGACCCGGACGAATCTCAAGAAAATGAGACCTAATCCTGACTAATTGTCCATCGGGTCGGGAAAAAAATTAAAAAATATGAGCCGATGTGGACGACCTGCTTGTCCCGGCCCATGCTCACTCTTAGTTAACCATTATAAATACTTCAAATATATAATGAAGAGTAAAAATGATCTTTATACAAATAAAAATATTTATTATCTCACATCTTATATAATTTATTATTCAAACATGATTTTTCTAATGACACACCACAGTTCAACACCCCATCACTTGCCACGCCCTATATCCTATTCCTCTATTAGTTAGTTGTCAAATAAACCCTTAATATTTATATTTTATTTATAAAATTAAATGTGGTAGCAATTCCAGAACACTATTTAAAAAATTAATCTAATACTATTTTTTAAATAAATAAATCGGCTTAAAAGTAATCAAATAATGGTTACTTTTAAGCCGAAAAGCCAATCTGATCTTAACTATTTATAATTTTAATATCATAATATGGATAAAATTTTCTCTTTAAAACATATTTTGTTCGCCGTTATACTTTATCTCTAATAACAGATATCATAATTGAATTGTTTGTCCCAGCCAGTCCCGCCTACAAAACGATGAAACAAAATTCCCGAATTTAAAACGCATTACCCCCAAATTGGAAAGGGAAAACAAAAGACCAAATGAGACCGCGCCAATTTCGAATCCGCATCCCCGCGGCGCGCCTTACCAAAAAAAAAAAAAAAGAAAAAAAAAACATCCCGAAACTGCTTGACAGGAAAAAAAAGCAAAAAATCTAAAAATCTTTGCGCCCTCTCCCTCTCCCTCTCCCTCCCTCGCGCTCGAGCTCTCGGTTCCTTCTTTCGAAAACAAAAAAATAAAAAAATGGCGATCTTTCCCCCCTTCTCAGTTTCCCTTCCCCTCCTACAAACACCCCCCTTATCCACTCCTCCCTCTCTCACAGACACAATCATCTCTCTACGAGCGCCTTCTACTTCCGATCCCTCTGCAGAGCGAGGCGAGAGGCAGGAGAGGAGGCGCTGCTCATGGCTGACAAGGAAAACTGCCCGCCCCGCCTCACCCGCGCCGCCGCCAAGAGGGCCGCGATGACCGCCCGCTCCAATGAATCCTCGGCCGCCGTCGAGCAGCCTCCGGCCAAGAGGAAGCGCGTGGCCTTGAGCGAGCTGCCCGCCCTGTCCAACGTCTCGCTTCGCCCCTCCCCTGGTGTATCCACTCCGCCCCCTTACAAGCCCCAGAGGTCCAAGGTGAAGAGAAGGGAGCCCAAGACGCCGGAGGTGTCGGAGGAGGAGAAGGCAGCTTCCGATTTCGATCTCGTACCCGTCGCCTCTGTGGACGCCACAGTCGGCGACGCCGATTCCGGGGAAGATGATCCCCAGATGACCGCGCAATGTGTCTCCGATATCTATCAGTACCTTAGATCAATCGAGGTTAGTCGTTTCTCGATCCAGAGAGATAACCATAGAAGCTCTGATTTGTTGTTTTGTAATGTATCCGATGGTCAGCAGAAGGAACGAAAAAGAAACAGACATTTCCTTCAGGTTGGATTTGAAATGGTACTGAAAGCTGTCTTCTTGTCACGATTTAGGCGGAACCGAAAAAGAGGCCGTTGACTTGCTACATTGAGAAGGTTCAGAAGGATGTCACAGCAAACATGAGGGGTATCCTGGTGGATTGGTTGGTTGAGGTTGCCGAGGAGTACAAGCTTGTATCGGATACCCTTTACCTCACGGTCTCCTACATCGACAGGTTTCTTTCGCACAATGCAATTGGTCGGCAGAGGCTGCAGCTTCTTGGAGTATCGTCAATGCTCATTGCATCGTGAGTCATTTGTGTTCGGATCTACAACTTTGTTTGAATATTCAATAACGCATTGTTCAGTCGGTGATCTGCTCGTGCAGGAAGTATGAAGAGATCACCCCTCCACATGTTGAGGATTTCTGTTACATAACTGACAATACTTACACAAAACAAGAGGTAATTGTGGGTGTTCATGTCTATGATTGTTGTCTTAATTTGTTCGTCTGGAATCCTTTAATGATGTCATTTGTTCTTTAAGTTTAGGTGGTGAAGATGGAGAGTGATATATTGAAGTTTCTTAAGTTTGAGATGGGAAATCCTACCATCCGAACCTTTCTACGGTAATGGTTTTGCTATTACAGCTTGAATCCTTCACCATACGTCTTTCATCTCCTTTACTGTCGTCGTGTATGGATTTCTAGTAGTATGATCATTTTGAGATATTTCATTAAGCTGATACCTTCTTGATTTTGTTTTTGCAGGCGATTTGTAAAAGCTGGAGAAGAGGACGGGGAAGTAAGTGTATTACTTTTTTTTTTCCTTGTATACTCGTTCAAAATTTTATTCATGTTACTGATGTATGCCTATGTGGTTTTATGCAGTATCCAAGTCTGCAATTGGATTTCTTGGCAAGTTACCTCGCTGAATTAAGTTTGCTTGACTATGGTTGCCTTCAATTCTTGCCATCATTAGTTGCTGCTTCTGCTGTTTTTGTTTCAAGATTCACAATGAACCCAGAAAACTATCCTTGGGTGAGAGCCTGCTGTTCTTTGGAGGAATTCTATCTTAATTCTTTGAATTTTTACGACTAACATTCATGTATTATGTCAATAGAATAAACAGCTGCAAGAGTCTACTGGTTACAAGGTTTCCGAGCTAAAGGATTGTGTCCATGCTATCCATGATTTGCAATTGAACAAGAAGTATTCATCCTTAATGGCTATCAAAGAAAAGTACAAGCAGCATAGGGTATGATCTTGTTAAATAATAATAAAAATTGTTTGGTGTCCATGCTCTGCACTATTAGTTTTAAATTCTAAATGCATCTGGGCTTGCACTCCCTTGTGCCGAGAAATTGAACTGACCTTAGCATGTTTCTTTTCTACAGTTCAAATGCGTATCAGCTTTGCTTCCTCCACCTGAGATTCCTGCCATGTATTTCAAAGATTTGAAAGATTGATCTTCCTCGGAAACATAATGGCCATACTAAAACTGGAAATTCAGTCCCAGTCAGCTGGAATCACAGTAAATGGTGATATCTTACCGATGAGGCTAAAGCTCATGTTTTGACATGCAGTTCTGAAACTAATTTAGTGGGTAACCACTGGTTAGTTCTGCAAAGGAATCCTGCAAACATCACCGTCAACATTTTTGTGCTAACTCAGGCATACGATTAGTTAGGTGGTCAACACATTTTGTTTTCAGCTAAAGGAATCTGTGTATCATACGCCTCTTGCAACTATATGATTCCATAATCCCTTTTATCTTCGTTTAATGTTGATATGTAGCAGTCAACATAATTTTTTTTAAACTCTAGGCTTTTTATATCTTATGATTAAGCAAGGATTAAAGATTCATTTGTTATACCATTTTATTATACTTGAGGAGCCACATAAAAAGGATAAATTCACCAATATTGCCAAGTTTTATATTTGGGTAGTTTTTATGTAAACTACATTTCACTGTTCATGACTTTATGGTTAAGACTCCATGGACCTCGTTTTTGTCTCATAATGAACTTCACCTTATATAATTAGTAAAATTAAGAAACTTGTATTGCAGGGGCATAAATATGTGTTTAGCCTTTTGGGTACTTATACCTTCTAAAAAGGATGTCATCTGCACGAGAGGATTTTTTTAGTTGCATTTCAATTCCCGCGTATCAACATAACATACTCTAATATTTGGCCATGCAAATTTTTATCACAAGCAAATAAATTGATATCAAACATTTTAATGATATCAATTTGATGAGTTACAAGGATTAATTTCAAAATCCAAATTATTAATATTTGTAAATATATTTGACTAATCAATTGAATTCAATTTTTTAATGTTCCTTTTTAAAAAGAATGTATCAATTGTGGATAATTTTTTTGCAAAATAAATAGTTTAAAACAAATGTTAATGTAATTTAAGTAATTAGTAAGAATATTTAAGCAAAATGAAATTAACTAACTCATTCATAATTTGAACACTTCATACTTTGAATAATATTGAACTCAGTAATGTTTTCTTCAATATAGAATTATAATTTTTCAATTTTAACATATATGATAGTACTAATGATAGCTAAGAATGATTTTTTAATAATCAAAGGTGCAATGAGATTTTCTTACATGTTTGATGCAAATAAAATTATGTGAAAAAAAATTGTCAACCTTAATTGGGTTATGTTATGAAATTTCTCTTCAATGTTTAATGACATATCGACTAGGTTCATTTTGAATCTCGAGTCAATTTGTTACACATAGAAGCTTTTGAATTGCGTTTATAGTATATTTATATTTGCACCTACACCACAACTTTTTTGACTTGCAAGTAACTAATCCTAATGGAAATGAAAAGATTTTCATAATATTTGAATGGATTTAATGGGGATCATACGCCTACGCCTAGCGCCCACCATTGGATCTAATCCAACGGTGGACGCTGCTCACTTTTTTTCATCACTTTTGATGCGGAAGGATGGCCGACGTCGGCGGTGCACGACGGGGAGGAACGGCGAGGGAGACGAACGACGGGGAGGAAGAGAAGAGGAGGCTGAGGGCAGGGTCGTCGGGGGATAGGAGATTCGCCGTCGCCGAGCTCTCTCTCTTGTGCGCGATCTTCGGTAGCTTGCCTCGTCGTCGATCAAAGAGAAAGGGGGAGAGAAGATCGCGGCCTTCGCCTTGCCGGATCCCGATCGGCCGCCCGCGCCTCGTCGCCGACGATGGGCGAACAAAGAGAAAGGGGGATAGATCGGATCTAGCAGTCATTGCCGCCTAGCCCCTCACGCATCGTCGCCGCCTAGCCGGTCGCACCTCGTCGCCGCCGTCGCCTCGCAGCTGCCATCGTCGTCGTCGCCTCCCGTCCGATCTACACGTCATGCAGCGGATCCGCCACCTGGAGGCCAGAGAACGCCGCCTCGCGGTAGATCCCGATGGCCGCCGCCTGATCCATCGCCTGGCGACCAGATCAGGTCGCGACCGGCATAGATCGCCTGGCGGCAGATCAAGTGGACCAGATCAGGCCGCGTCCGACACAGATCGCTTGGCGGCCGATCAGGTGACGGCCGACCACATTGCAAAACTGGGAAAGAGAGAGGGGCGGCCAGATCTGGAGAGGAAGAGGAAGAGCATAGCTTAGGAGATCGCCGCCGGAGAGATCATCACCGGAGGAGAGAGCGCCGGAGGGAGGCCCACCGTCCGATTTAATCGGACGGTGAAGGGCAGGCGTATGACCCCCATTAAATCCTATTTGAATTTTGGTGACAATTTGTTTAAAATCATTGCATTACAATAAGTGTCATGGTCTTGTTTCAATCCAACTTGTTTTTTTTTCAAATATACTTTAAAAACATATTATAAGCTGACACTTACTATAATACTTCAACAAACAAAATATACTATTTGTAGCTTTTTTATGAGTTTCAAAAAATTATAATTCTCATTAAATTTTACCATTTTTTAAAGAAGTGATATTTTGTAGCATATTTACTAATTCATTTGGTTATGGAATATTGACCTTGAAAATTTGTTTGTCATTGTGTTAGAAGTTATATTTCCACTAGTTTGAAATTGTTTTTGTTTTCAGTTTTTTAGAAGTTTGTTCAAAAGAAATTTTCTTTCACTAGACTCAGAGACAACTAGTGTATTTAAAGTGGGTGCATCTAGTTTTCTTTCCATTATATAAAGTTAAAACTTGCCTTTGTTCTTGTGGATTCAATTCAAATTGTCATATAGTATGTAAGATTTGATTAAGGATGAAGATATTTGTATTGCAATTTGGCTCTTTAGGAGTTTGCTTTAAGTAATTGTTTTATTCAATTCATGTATTCGTTTGATTAGCTCTTCTTTAATTTATTGAAAAAAAAACAATATTATTATTTTTGCATGGCTTTTGTAGGATTTTCATCTTTGAAAATGGGTTTTGATATAGTGGTTGAGGCTTTGATAAAATTATGGGTTTCCAATCTTGATTTTGATTTGCATTTGGAGTTAGTTGATATGATTCTCCTAATAATAGAAAAAGGGTGGTTTATATATTCTCATAAAATTCAGATGAGGTTTTGAATTATAATTCTCTAATATCTTAATTAGATCCACTTGTTTATATTGTTAAAGTAGTAAAATAAAAGTTTGAGAGGCATGCCCCTGATTTTCACATAGGTCACACCACAATTTATGAGTATGAACCATAATAACTTGAAATGATAATTTTATTTTTTTAAAAAATATTTTGATTCTTTTGAACAACCATACATGTATTAATTGATTAAATTAACATTTTTAGATTGGCTCCTCATATTTGGCCTTCTAACTCTTTCATGTATGACATAATATTTGCTAAATTCTCAATTATTGTTATGGCTTCATCATAATAAGTTGTAGCAAATATACCCAAAGATATTATTCAAAATAATTGAGGTAAGATTCTGATGATCTATGAAAGTAGTTCAAAAGTTGGCATTGCTCAAATTCATGTTGTGGGTAAGAGGTAGACAATACTTGATACATTTTATATGCTTCTTGTAAACTTTTCATATTCAATTGATATAAATTTTATTTATAAGCTTAGAAGTTTCGCTAGGTGGAAAGAATCATGTTAAAAATGTTACATCAAGTATTTCTTAGGTTTGAACTTTTTAAGGATTGAGGGTCTCTTCGCATATTCTGACTTTACCTTTTTTAAAAGATGAAAATAGCCTCATGTAAATAGTTTAAGTTATAACATTATTAAATTAAAGTGTTTACGCATTTCCTTCAAATTGTCTAGATGTTGAGTTGGGTTTTTAGTAGTTGTATCATTGGAATACAACCAAGTTGAAGTTGAAAGCAAACCTTTGAGATGGCATGTGCTATAACAATTCAGCAAATGTTATGGGTACACCGAATGATCCTTCAACCATTTAAGTTGCTTAGGTTAGCAATAGATGACTCATCCATCATCATAATTGAATTAGGATTGGCTTTTTCTCTCTGCATTGATTATAAATGCACTTCTTGATCACAAGGATACTTGGACTAATGTTAACTCTTGGGTTCAATTGTTGATCAAGTGGTAGCTTATCAACTCTAAATTCTAAATCCAACTTGATTGTTGTGATGGTCTAATGTATTTAAAAAATGACAAGTGACATTAAAAATGAAAATTAATTGATCTTTGAACAAATTTTTGTAATCCTTTTCTTCTAAATATTATTAAATTTATAATAACATAATTTCTCTTAAGATGACTCAAATCTCGATATGCACTAAAAAACAAAAAAAAGTAGCACAGAAGAAAATAAAACTAGAAACAACAAATACAAAAATTTCAAAGTTATGGTTGATTAGAATGATATAAATAGTTATAGGAAGAGCTTAACCAATAAAAATAACTTGTCATGACATATGAATTGAAAATTTATCAATAATGGTATTAAAATTTTAATGTGACATGTATTACATAGGTCATGAAGTTTTCAAATAATCATACAGAAAATATGTGATCATATGTAGACAATATAAAATTGAGAAAATAAAAAATTAAACATGTAATCACCAAAGTTTCTCAAAAGAGAATCACAATAATAGACAAATTAGTCCGGGAAAAAAGTTTATACATACAATGCTATAAAAAAACTTTGAAAGGCATTGAAGTGGCATATCTTGAATTTTCCAACATGGCGAGTTGCTTTGGTTTGCACAATCCCTTCACCACTTGCATAGTAGAGGGTCTTTTGCTTTGTGTCATTATTCATTTTCATAGGCACGTTGTAGGGTCTAAGATGATCAACGAAGTGGTGAGTAGGATAATGGTGTGTCGCATGAAGGAGATGCTCGCCGCCACTTAATAGTTATTCAGGAGTATTGCTATAGTGCTAGAGCTTCCCGA
Organism: Pontederia crassipes; assembly: GCA_030549335.1. NCBI lineage: Eukaryota > Viridiplantae > Streptophyta > Magnoliopsida > Commelinales > Pontederiaceae > Pontederia > Pontederia crassipes. The sequence goes on from CM060191.1 coordinate 58,056,518, forward strand.
CCAATTGTCGATGTGGACCTTCACTGTAAATTTTTTTTTATGATTGAGATATATACATGATCGTTTTAAACATGACTAAAGCCTTCTATATGTGGTAGCATTAATTTCTCAGTGGCCGCTTCTATCATAAACAACTTCTTCAATGCTCCTAAAGGTGTTGATGATTTGTCCGTTCAACTCGATGTCCACAAAGATTTAAGCATCAATGATGATCCTTTTGAGGCCTTAATAGAGCTGCTAATGTGCATTGAGGTGAGACACACCTCTCTTTCCCTATCTCGTCAGGATAATGCATAACATTGATTGTCGTCTTCTATGGACAATCACTTGTTCAATGGGGATCCTTGCAAATATAACAAGAATTTAATTACTTCTTGTCCTACTTAAACTTGCCAATGTCTAACTTTTCTCTTGATGACCCTTACCTTTTTGTCCAGATGTTGATGATTAGGATTGCACTCTCCTTGAGATTTGGTCTTCTCTCTCCACCATTGCCTTTGTCAAAGGACTTTGATGGTGTACATTCAATTTGGTGTGTTCCACCCTCTACGCAATGTGAGCGATTAGCGAATGAAGATTGAGGAAATTTTGCTCCAACTCCATCCTAATCCAAAGCTTCAAACACTTGATGGAGTCTGCCAATAGTGCACTTCATCCATTTGAGAGTTCTATATATGAAACTCGATGAATACTTTCACGTACTTCCTCAACGTGTTTATTGACGATGTTGAACAAGGCGATCTTAACTTCCAAACCCAATATTGCTGGATATAAGTAGTTGCGTTGATTTTTTTGACATCTTAATAAGGTACACATTGCAACATTCCACTTCATTGCAATGACATCACTGCCATAAGTTCGCTACATCTAGTATGTAGAAAGATGCAATCTTCACCATATGTGCTTTCGATGTCACATCCATGCTTCTGTGTATCATCAAGCATTCCACACGAAGTTGTTAATCTCCTTGGCCGACCTCTCGTGCTTTTATGGTCTTAACTCGGCATTTCAACTTTTGGTTCATGAGAAGCGATTGATTCTTGATGTCACCCATTAACTGAGCGTCAACTCTTCTCAGAAGGATTTGAGCTCTTTCCCCAAAACATTCAGCATGTTATATAGCTTGTCGGCCATGAACTCCCTCATGTCCATGATCATCGTTATTCAATTTGTGCATATAACGGAGTGATCTCGTCTGACACTATTGTGATATCAAAATGCATTGACCAGTTCTCTCGTATGTTGTAACCTGGTCTTGCATCTTATCGACGTTCAATTAAAATTGTTTGAGACATTGCTCGAAGATGGATATGACGTTCTTTGATCTGCCATGTCCCCACATTAGGTTTCCCTTTCTTTGGTGTGACATACTCGTGAGTCATCTCCTAGTTCAATGTTATTTCTTTCTAATCATCGAACGTGTCCTTATTGAGCAATTCCAAAAAAGCTACTATGATACCAACTTATCACAAAATTATTTTGACTTGTAATAGACCTGTGTGACATTTAGACATACCCATGGACTAAACAAGCCTTTTCAATTGAACATAGTGAAAGCTTTGGCTTGTGTCTCACCAAATATCATGATTTCTAAGACACTTGTTCAAGCAAACCGCGAATATGTTTGTGAGCAAATGAGTGCTTAAGTGAAACACTAAGCCGAAAGGATGGCACTGTGTGGGTTGCTACTGCATGCCGAGGCAAATGCAATAGGATTACAAAAGCTTTGAATTGTTATTGAGAATATAATGCTTGATTATAAACACTTAAGGGGAGTACTAGACGGCTCTCCCCTAACATGTCATCGATATCGATACTACATTGACGATGTATGGTGTGGAGGATAAACAACAGAATGCACTTTAAGTGCAAAAATACAAGAATGCCATTGTCAAAACTATGCTAAGTTTAAGTTACAAAACTAAACTAAAAAAGAAAAAAAATGCAAGGAAAAGTGAGACAATTTGGTAGTCGGCGTCCATGACACGTCCACCTTAGGAGACTTTCTTCGTGACACAAGCGCCAATGAGAGATTTAGAACCTACCTACTAGGTAAAAATCAATCTTTACAACCAAGCACATCACAATATAATATGGATCAATAAATAAAACACTTCATATTAAAATATGAACCAAAATAAATTGCAATTGATTAATCCAACAACCAACATCTAAATTAATTCTAAATATAAAAGTTAGGTACTAAAAACATCATGGCCATTAATATTAATAAAAGTTTAATCATCAAAATATAATCTAAAAAAATAAAGAAAGAAGGATTTAACCTTTTAGAAATCCCTATTGCTTCACTTAATCTCCTCCTCTCCAAATGTTGTCACCTCTAGTTATTCCTCTCCAATTTATTCCCCTTCCTAAGTTTTGGAAATATGATTTTAATTTCTTATAGGCATTCTATGTGTCCCCATAACCATATAAGATGATTCTCTTCCTAAAATATGACAAGAAATATATAGAAAATGCTAAATTTTTTTAAAGATTTTCAAACTTTGTTCAACATGTTTATATGATTTGATGGCTGGGTTGTAAGGATGTGAATATTCCATTCAACCCCTTTTTCATTTTCTTAAATTTAGGAGACAAGGCATAATAAAGTCTCCTAAATGTTATCCAAATGCGTAAAATAAGAAAGAAGTTGCGCAATGGTGGTAAGGGTTTTCCATTTGTTGCACTCAAGTAATTGATCCTATCCTACTATTATTGATAGAGTGCACATTAGTAGAAGTTCAAGAAGGCACTGATGCATGTGAAATTAGGGCGTCTATTTAGTCTATTCATTCATACACGATATGAAACATAAATATAATTAAATTCTCAAATTTTAATTTGCTAATTTTATATGCTAGCTATTGCATTGATGATTTTTAATAAGTTAACATTTTTAAACTTTTAATTTAATCTAAGTAACCACGAGATGCATTTATATTAAGGTTTTTTAAGTCACATAATAATTACACAAATTAGTCTGTTTCAAATTTTCAACAACAACATGCACTAGTAAATATCAATTGAAAATAACTTATGTGAACTTAATAACTTGTCCTCAAATAATGATTAAAATCATAAATCAGTGCAATTAATACAAACATTACGCATTCACAAGCATGCTATTAATAGATCAAAGCCGAACTAATAAAAAGGGATCCAATACATGAATAGAGTTAAATCAAAATGATCTTGCTAAAGAACTATGTCCATAACTATGAAGAGTGACAACAATCTAAATAGTTGTTTGAAGGAATGAAAGTAAAAAGAACAAACTACTCCGAGACATAGCGTGTCCTCTTACGAGTTTCTAGCCAAAGCTCGTTGTAACATTTCCACCTTTATTCTCTATTTCAAACCTTCAACTCTATCAAATGGTGCTCTAGTATTGACTTCAATGAATGCTCTAGGATCATTTTATACTTTAGTCATGCAAAAGGATAGGAAACAAATTAATTTCAACCAAATTAGAATCAAACTTCATGCTAAAAAAACCTAACGTGATTCACGGAACACACTTGACAATCTCAACTTCTTGAGTTGTGTCCATGGGCGTGAATTTTAATTCACGGGTGTGACATTATATGTAGGACTTTGAAGCCTCCTCACTTATGAGCGCGAATAATGTTCACAAGCATGAAATTATATACTGATTTTTAATTTGTATCATTGACGAGCCATGAAGAATGTTCACAATCGTGAACTTACCCTGTGATCTTTCATTTTTTTCCGTTCACGATTGGGTAAATGGATTTATGGTTGCATACTTGTCCTTTTGTAATTATTGCAAAACAATAAAAAATTGAGAATTTAGAAAAAAATTATTCCAGAATAAAATTTATTTTGTCAAATGGGTTGACAAAGTGTTTCAATGGAATAGTGACTCTTCTTACGTAAGGTATTGTATTTGACATTTCTAAATTAACTAAGAAGGTAGCATAGCTAAGGATGATCCTCACATCAATTTTATGTACGCGTAATTATTTTCTTCATAATAAAATAAAATCGAGAGCAATGTCCTTAAATACTATAAAATGAAATATATATGTTTTTGGTTACAAGAAAGAAAGAATGTATATTTATTTTGACACATGCAAATCAATTTTTTTTCATGTGCATTTATTGCTAATAATAAATGTTGTTAATCTGAGATAAAAACCGTAACGAAAGCGCATCAGCCCAAAAATTAGACCACCAACCGCGCTAATTTTAATTTCGAACCCCCGTCCCCGCGGCGCGACGTCCAAAACACCCCAAAACCGATCGCGGAATCGGCTTGAAACTTATTCCTCTTTTTCCTTTTTGGTTTGTTCGCTTCGCTTGGGCTCGTAAGCGGTTCGCCAAAAAAAATCTTTCCCCCCCTCTCTCGCTCGCGCTCGAGCTCTCCTTCTCTGCTTTCGAAAACCAAAAAAATGGCGGCCTTTCTCCCCTCCCATTTCCCGTCTACAAACACCCCCTCCTCCTCCTCCATTCAACACTCCTCCCCTCCCACTCTTCCCTCCGCGGACGCTTTCCACATACCGATCCCTCTGCGGAGCGACGTGAGAGGCAGGGAGAGGAGGCGCTGCTCATGGCGGACAAGGAGAACTGCGCACCCCGCCTCACCCGCGCCGCCGCCAAGAGGGCCGCGATGATCGCCTGCTCCAACGCGGCGACGGTTCCCGCTGAGCAGCCTCCGGCTAAGAGGAAGCGCGTGGCCTTGAGCGAGCTGCCCACCCTCTCCAACGTCTCGCTTCGCCCCTCCCCGGATGTGTCCACGCCGCCCCCTCCCAAGCCCCAGAGGTCCAAGGCCAAGAGGAAGGAACCCGAGGTACCGGCGGTGGATACTGCAACTTCAGATCTCGGTCCCCTCCCCATCGCCTCGACGGCCGCCGCCGCCGGCGACGCTGTTTCCGCGTACGATGATCCCCAGATGTGCGAGCAGTATGCTTCGGATATCTATCAGTACCTCAGATCAATGGAGGTTAGTGATAAAAACCCCGATTTGTTGGTCCGAATACTTCATCGTGTTTCCTTCATTACATATTTTGTTATGTATCTGAGGTCAACGGAAAGGGAAAAAGTCGGACATTTACTTACAGATTGTAATCGAAATGGTACTGAAAGGTGTTTTCTTGGCTCGATTTAGGTGGAACCGAAGAGGAGGCCGGCGACTTGTTACATTGAGAAGGTTCAGAAGGATGTCACAGCAAACATGAGGGGAATCCTGGTGGATTGGCTGGTTGAGGTTGCCGAGGAGTATAAGCTTGTATCGGATACCCTTTACCTCACGATCTCCTACATCGATAGGTTTCTTTCGCACAATGCAATTGGTCGGCAGAGACTTCAGCTTCTTGGAGTATCGTCAATGCTCATTGCATCGTGAGTTATTGTGTTCGGATCTATAACTTTGTGCTTTCAATAATGCATTGCTCAGTTGGTGACGGCTGGTGCAGGAAGTATGAGGAGATCACCCCTCCACATGTTGAGGATTTCTGTTACATAACTGATAATACATACACAAAACAAGAGGTAATATCTGGTCTTCTTGCCTTTTACTCGTCTTAACATTGTTCATCTGGAATCTTTAATGATTTTATTTGTCATTTTATATTTAGGTGGTGAAGATGGAGAGCGATATACTAAAATTTCTTAAATTTGAGATGGGGAATCCTACCATTCGAACTTTTCTAAGGTATTAACTTCACCATTGTTGTTATAATCCTTATCACAGGTCCCTTTGTTATACATCTTTACTGCTTTTACTGTTACATCGTTAGGATTCTCAACTATTATTGTTATTCAAGATATTGAATTAGGCTCATGTCCTTCATTTATTCTTTCCAGGCGATTTGTGAAGGTTGGGGAAGAGGACGGAAAAGTAAGTAGTTTATTTTTTCACCAATCTTTTTATGTTGATTTTTTTTGGGTGCTTGCTACTGATAATGACCTATGTGGTTTTGTGCAGTATCCAAGTCTGCTGTTGGACTTCTTGGCGAGTTACCTTGCTGAATTAAGTTTAGTAGACTATGCTTGCCTCAAGTTCTTGCCATCATTAGTTGCTGCATCCACTGTTTTTGTTTCAAGATTCACAATAAACCCAGAAAACCATCCTTGGGTGAGAAACTCCTACCCTTTTGGAGGATTTTTTATCTTGCATTCTGTGTTAAGACCTTTTGCATTGGCTAATGTTATTTTCATCTGATTACAGAATAAGAAGCTGCAAGAGTCTACTGGCTACAAGGTGTCTGATCTTAAAGATTGTATTCATGCTATCCACGAATTGCAACTCAACAAGAAGTATTCCTCTTTAGTGGCTATCAAGGAGAAGTACAAGCAGCACAGGGTATGATCTTCTCACATGAGTAGATAATTCTGATAGGTGTTCTTGCTTTGCACCACTTGATCTGAATTCTAAATGCATATGGGCTTTTCTCCTTTGTACAAAAATATCGTGCTGCATTGAGTTGACATTTATCACGCTTCTTTGAAACAGTTCAAGTTCGTATCAGCGTTGCTTCCTCCAACTGAAATCCCTGCTATGTACTTCAAGGATTTGAATGGTTGATCTTCCTAAGAAGCATAATGAGCATACTAATGCTGTAAACTGAGCTCCAAGCAGTTAGAATCACAGCAACTTGACAGTGATCTATTTTAAAGGAGGCTGGTTCTGAAGTTAACTTTGTGAGCAAACAATGATTAGTTCTGCTGCAAATGAATCCTGCCAGCATCATTTTTGTGCTAACAAAGTAGATATGAGTGTAGTTAGGTGGTCAATACTTGATTTTGGTCCAAGGAATCTCTGTATCATAAGGCTCTTGCACCGACTATTGCAGTTACCTTTTTATCTTTGTTGAAATATGGATATGTAGCTGTCAGCATCAATTCTTTTCCGACTCTAGGTCTTGTATATCTCAATCTTTCATCAACGGTTAAAGATAAATTTGTTATAACAATTTATTATACTTGAAAGCTCTGAGTGCATGAAAATTGAATTCACTAGTTGCAAAATGATTCTACATTCACCTTGATGTTTGATTATATGTCAATTGCAGTGATTCATGAATGTGCAAAGTTTTCATGTGATTACTTCATTGGCTTGCAATTATAGCTCTAATATACAGGAAATATAGCCATGGAAGATGATTGAGCTGTATGGGAATGTTCACACATTTCTTTCTTGTGTAATTTTATGATGGATTTAATTGGGGTGCCTCCAATTATTTGGACTGTCCGATGGGGATTTGACGGTTAGATTTTGCGAGCGTCATCACTCCTCGATGGGCTTTGCGGTAGTAGGTGGTGGTTAGATCCTACCTCAGACCGTCTTCTTCTTCTCTTAATTGCCGCTCCCCCACAGTGTTACCTCTGCTGTTGGAGGCCTCTGTCACCTTCCCTACGGCCTGCCTCTGCCCTTGCTCCCGGCGCCCAAGCACCTTCTTCTGTGGCCTCTGTCTCCCCCTTCCGTCAGCCTCCATTCATGGACCATCCAACTCCACTCCATGTAGTACACCACATTGCATTCAACTCCCTCGTCACCACCACCCTGCTGCCATGGCTTGTCTCTTCCTTCGACTTTTGCAACTCATGCAGCCTCTCTTGGCTCATCAAGCTCTAACCCCGTTGTGCCATGCCTCCCCCTGCCCTCCGATCTTGTTCCTTCTCTTGGCTCATCAAGCTCTAACCCCGTTGTGCCATTTTGCCGTCCTAACCTTTGTCACAACCAAATCTAATTGCAATAATTATGTGATATCTAATGGATCACATCATAGTAGTTTTGTACCCTTTTTGCTTTTTTTCGTAGTTTTTTTTAATGTCACTTTTGGTTTCTTGATTTTTTTGGTGAATAATTTCTTTTTTTTTTTTCAATCGCAATCCAAAACTACTAGGATAGGACTAATTTAGTGTTCAGGACACGATCGACAAAGGTGGTAATACTCCTGGCTACCAATGCGCCACCTTTGGTTGGTTTGGTGAATAATTTATATTGAAGATGGGCTTTTAAAACAGACGTTATTTGTTGCAACGTAACAGATTTCTTTGTAGCATATTATCGTTTAACGCCCCAATGAGCGCGACTGCTAAAAGAGCCCGACACCTTGGATTTCGTTATTTCTCCAATAGGCCACCCTGAGTAGGCACGGACCGAGCGCTGGGAGATTTAGATCATTTCCTTAGAACTTTGACAAAGCTGTCGGGAACTTATATATGTTCGTTAATGGTTGGTGCTTTATTTATCGACTCATTCGATGTACATGGTTAAATCTTTACGTGTTATTTCATTACAGGTTCGAAGAAGAGTTGGGAAGTTTCGATTTACCTGAGATAATGTTTGGACAAAATTCTTTACTTCTTTTGTGTTGGAATATTGAACGCCCATAATGGGCTGTCACGTGCATTTAACAGCACATAGTGTAGTTACATTAACTACACTTGTATGCAGTTAAGAGATAAGGAATTACTTCTATAAAAGGAGATGTCGACTCCTTGTTTCATGTACAGAGCAGTCCAACAAGTCCGCCCCAAGACTGTCGCAATTCCGACGTAGTTCAGATATCTTGGATTGTGGTATTGTGTTCTCCTTCCGTTGCATGATCGAGTTTCCGACAACGATACAGAATAACGTAGAAAAGTGTTTCGACGATCCGTCTTCTATTGCGAGGTATTCCGATAACACAACAACAACAAACAACAACAAAGCCTTATTCCACTACGTGGGATCGGCTACATGGATCATACGACGTCATTCCGCTCTATTAGTAATAAAATCTTTCGGTATATTATTCACTGTACAGCGCGTTACTTACGGGTAACGCATTAACACAATATATTCGTTGATCCATGTTCATAAGATTCGACATGATTTTATACTGGCTGTCGGGGCCTAACACAATCCTCCTCCTTTATCCGGGCTTGGGACCGACTATAAAATATTTATTTATTACCAATTCCCTTATTTTGCATGTCGAGAGTGGTATTAAGTTGCACATTAATGCATTTGATGCTCTAAAAACTTTGGAAACAAGAAGCTTTGTTGCCCGTTCAAGTCCCTGCAGCTGATAAATGGAAGTTTAGAAGGTAAATCCAAATTTCGATCTTCAGTAACTCAAATTGCATTAGAGGCTTCCCATGTGTTTATATAAGTCATCAATGTTAATTTGCTAATATAGTAACTTTTTTGTTTCCTTATATTTTTTTTCGATCTGAGCCCACTAGTTCTATGAGTATTAACACCTGACTAATTATGAGTTCGGACGAGAGTGGAACGATAAATTCTGATCAAATTTATTTTCTTTTACTTGGTAATTACCTTCCTAGCCATATTTCATGGTTGGATCAATTCAAATGCATGTAACTAGATTGAATTAGATTTTTATTAAAATAATATTTTTTATTATATTTGAGATAGTATTAATATTATATTAAAAATAACAAATAAATAATCAACAAATCTCCACCTTATACTACTTCCCCTCAGCCATCTTTGGCTGCCAGTAAAATTTTCTTTTATTTTTATCCTGATTCGGTTTCTATTATATTTCTATTCCCATGACACCTCTCCTTGCGCCACTTCCATCTCCATGGCGGGCATGAATACGATCTTTCTATCTCCAAGAAAGACACGAAAAGATGATTTTAATGGAAGTGAGCCATGATCCAAAGCAAAAGCCTATGTAATTCATCGATAGATAAGTGCCACAAAAGAGAATGTCTTGATTGAGAGTATCTTTCTCTCCCAAAAGTAAAAAAAATCTACTTTTACTCATTTTTTGATTGGTCCAACGGTTCATCATTTTTTTTGTGTTCAAAGCGGTCAAGTTTGGTTGAAAACATATTTTGATTTTGGGCATCTGACTGGGTTTTAGTTGGATAGTGGTCAGAAAGACCGGTCCGGTTCAGTTATAATAACATCGATTTAGTGTTTCCATTTTTTGTAAATCAATTTACTGTTTGATGACTAATTCGTGGATGCTTCACCAAAGATTCTAAATTGTTAAAACCTGATGTATGTTTATGCCACAACACTATATTTCATTTGGAAGTCAGTTTGCAAGTTTTGTAGAGATTGTGATTAAACAAAAGCAACTAACAAAATGGTATTATACTGTAACACTTGTGTACAACGCTATTGATGGACACTCAACTCTCATATTCACAAGAGCACGCTTATACACAAGCATGAACCCAACTTTATCACACCACACTCTTTCTACTATTCACTCCCATACATGCACCAACTCATAAGCACTCAAGCCTCTAGTTCTCAAGTCACCTCGCCACCTGCTGGGATCTGTCAACCTCTAACCCACATTCTTCTTGTATTAAGAAATTTCACTTACTGTCTCATCATAATCGAGTTCGTTCAGAGAGAAATCTTGATTAGCAATTTGATTTTCATGTTTTATTGTTGAATCACTCCTTATCATTCTTTTTTTTACGCCATTCCTTTAATCTTGTCTCAGTCCCCTAAGAGTCCAATAATTTGACTCTTGATTGAAAATTGACATATGGTCAACTTCTTTATAATCAACAATGGAAGACTCTAATGATTCTTCCTCACTTTTGGGTGTAACTAGTAATGCTTCATCACCATGAACATCTAATGATCCATTTTGTGTAAAGCCGAACTCCTCTTTGACATCTTATATCACACTCCAAAGAACTTACATATCCCATTCTTCTACACTGTCGCACTCGACTTGAGGCTCATTGACGTCGCTCATTGCAAGTTTCATCAGTTTTCAAAACCTTATTCTCGTCCAAGGTTGAGAGTAATTTTTTTAATTGCAACAAATTCTTTGAGATCCTACTTCTCACTTTCATTCTTGTGAGAGGTTATAGTATTTCCTTATTCTCACTTATGCCTCCCTTCTTGTTGCAATTGTAACTACAACCTTCTTGTCGATAATGTTTCTTCTTTTGCTCTTGTTTGGATCTCGATGAGCTACCCCTCGTTATGAGCCTCTCCCCTTCCACTTTCTTGATGGCCTTGTTGATATTCTTTTGCTTGACTTTGTCTTTTATGATGGGCTTCATCTTTACTTTTCATCGAGACGAAAATAGTTTATTTAACTAAAACTTCTTAATTAACTAATAAATCTTCTAATTCAAACAAGATTGATTGAGTATGTCAACATTGTATAACAACAATTAACTTGCTATGTTCATGTTTTAAGTCGGCAATAATGATTCTTCTAACTCTAGCATCATTAATTTTAGAAATAGGGCTAATTAATATTTCACGGCAAAGAAATTTTAACTTCATAAATATTGCTATTCGTCATGTCGTCCAGTGACAGTCACAAGTTGATTCTCCAATAATTGAAGTTAAGCATCATTCTCCTTTGGTGTTTTGCTTTGACTCCTCTATTGTCATCTCGCGGATAAACGAAATTTTGCCTTCTTGATCTGCCATTTCCTTAACGCTTCAGCATTTGCAAGCACTATTAATAAGAATCCACCAATACAACTATACTCCAAGAAAAAAACCACATGGCAAGAAAATGTAGAAAATGGGAGGAGACAACTGTCCAGTTATGGGAGACTAAGCAATGAGAAATTGGTTATTTCACTATTCCTACTATTCTGCCAACTAACTGCCATCTAGCTACTAAGTCCCTAGTTTATTTATGTTAGTTTGTGCTTCTGTTATAAATGTCTACCAGTTATGTATTTTAATCATGTCATGTTTTTATGTAATCAAGTTTAGGAGGATAGTTCACTCCACAAGAATTGTTTTTTTATTTTATATTTCACTAATCTATCATTTTTTGTATCAGAGCCTCAAAGATTCTAGTAGCAAAACACAAGTAAGCAACATTAATTTTGAAGATATCAACTTTACACATCACAAGGGAAAGTTCAAAGTTGAAAGTTCATACAAGTTCAAAAGTTCTCTCTTGTCCATAAGATGGAGTTGACTAATTTTGGAGGCTTCAATTGCACCTAGACAATATTATCTCTATTTTCTTTTCTCCGCCTTGAGGACAAGGAGAAATTTTAGGAGGGGTGAAATGATAAGATACGTTTGTATTGGTCATTGGCTATTTAAGAAAGTAGTGGGTGATTAGTTATATTAATAGTTTTGTTATAGTTATAGTAACTACCTTTGTATGTTATAAATACATGTATAGATTTTAGATATAGAGTAACCTTTGAAATATGTTTGATCAATTATGTAATTGGAATTTGGTCCATTCCATGAGTTACTATTTATTTTGAAGATTTGTCATCTGACAGTTATTAATAGTGTGTTTAAGATTATTGTCTTTTTACTACTAATAATAATTATCTCTTTTTTTTTTATTTTTTTGTCATATTATTTAGTCATATTTTCAGTTTTTATCAGCTATTGTGCTGGCTGTGCCGATAATCCTGCCCTTGGGTTAGACCCTATGCAAGTAATCTTCTTTTTGGAATGAATGCCACTCTTGCTGAAATATGGGTGGAAGCTCAGCTCACTCTCTGATCAATGTTTCTGTATTATTGAACCTCATTAGTCCTTACAAGTTGAACAATCATATAAATGATGGCTGGTTTTGGTCTACGGGTGTTTTTAGCATCAAGCAAGCTTATGATATTTTGTGAGCTTTTGACCACCGTGAAAACAATGACATGTTCACTGATTTCCGGCTGATTTGGAAGACTAAGGCTCCATTCAAAATAAAAATCTTCATCTCGCTTCTACGTTGAAGACATCTACCAACAGCCTCTTACTGTGATCGCTGGCTTTCCAGGATAATACCCACTTGCAAGACGTGCAATAGCAACTCTTTGGAAGATTCGGAACATCTCTTTTTCATATGCGATATTTCACGAGAGGTTTGAGCAAATGCTAGGATCTACTAGATTTTCATTAGGACTGAGCTTGATTTTTTTGGACTTCTTTCCGTAATGGTAACACGTTGGGCCCTGTCATCAGTTCACATATGGATCTCGCAGGAATAGGGCTCTCCTCTTTGCAGTAATCTGGCCCATATGGTTACAATGGAACAAGTTGATTTTCCAGGATGACTGCTGCTATGTTAAGAATATTCTTAATCATGCTATGTCTATGTATGATGAGTGACGAGTTCTATGAAATTCTTATAATTTAAACTACTGTAATTTGTAATCTTTGATCTACTCATGCATCAATAAAGGTTTTGGACGATTAACACTGGTTAATCATCCTTTCCTCCCTCAAAATTTTTATTTTTTTATTTTTTGGACTCCACCTATTATACCAAAATATATTTCATGGTGACTTGTTGAATACATTGGAGTCAACCAAGTAAGTGCAGTCCAAACTCGAACACTTAAAAACACAATTCCATGTTTGTGCACCAACAAAACCTCGTGCCTTAATCTCGTGCATTCTCAAATCAGTAGTCTCCACATGCCAAAGATTTTGCATAATCCTTAATTGTGCACCGGCAAAATCTCTTTGTGCCTTGATCTTGCATGACCTTGAATCAGAGGAGTTTCCATGAGCCAACCTTTTTTTTTAAGTGATACCACATGTAGAGATTTTGATTAAACAAAGTCAACTAGCAAAATAGTATTATTCTCCCTTTTACCACTACTCACTCACACAAACCAACTCACAATCTCACATGTCTCTAGCTCTCAAGACACCTCACCACCTGCTGGGATCACTCGACCTCACTTAACACTCTCACAATAGTTGGATAACTACTTCTGGATGGATCAAATGGCAAGCCATCTATGCCTATTTATGGGCAACCAAGGACCCTGTAATTTATTGGTTAATCCACATTCTATTGGCTTGCCACTTGAATTTTACCCTCAGTTGATGTTGGTTGCTTCAACACTTGTTCTTTCAAATGATGAGTTCTTGCATAACGAATACCTCTTTTGAGAGGATGCTGCTATATGCTACAGCCATCTCTGTCTTGTTGTTCACAGTAGCTCTTTCCAACAAGTCATCATTGATTATGACTCCTCATTTGTAACACCATGCAGAGGAAGTGAGACAATGGAATTAGATCCTAAGGTCTGGTTTGCTTCTTGACCTTTTCATTGGGTGGTCTCCTCATTTTGAAGCTACATTTCTTTACACAGTCGGTTCTAGTTGTAACTCAAATTTGTTGCCTGAAGTTCCTATTTTCTTAAATGGGTAAAACTTTCTTCACATGCAACACCAGGAGATCTTTCATTCTCTACATTCATAAACAAAATCTATTAGAAAATCTTATGCCAAAACTTTGATTTTTGAAACCCTGTGAGCCAGCCACTTGGAGGGCCCAATTTAATCAACTAATAGCTACAAATGGTAGTGCGTAGGGTTTATTTTCTTATGCAGGTAAGCTCAAAAAATGGGAGCTATATTCTTCAGTGGGAGGATTTTAATGAGCATATTGATATTGCTGCATTGTCGCCAAAAGATCCTGTACTACTTTTTGATGAGGTCAGTATCCAAAAATGGCGAATACTGAAATAAATTTATTAATGTCCACCTGTCTTGTTTTTGGTGGAATGGCTAAAAAGTATGCAAGAAAACATTCTTGTCCATAAATCCAACTTTCTTTATTACGTTGACTGGTGCAGTTTTTTAAGAAGATGTTTGATTTTTTGGGTTGTATTGTATGAGGTTGAATTGATTGAAATGGAGTTTCAATCTTAAAAGTGGTAACATTTGTTCTTCTGATCCCCATATTTCTCAATGATCTTTATTTTTTTTTATCGGATTGGTAGAAGTTAATCTATGCGCTACTCGTAACTTGTAGAGAGTGATGCTACATTGTGTTACTGGGTGAGTCATCGTTTTGGCTTCCTCTATATTGCTCTCAAAATAAAAACTTTGTTGTTATGTTTTATATATCTTCATGATCTTATCATGGTAACAATGGATTAAATTTCAAATATGATGTATATCAATTAAGCACATGTCGCCATTTGAAATTTTTTTATCAACATGATACAAGTCTTCTGATAGAAGAAAAGATTTATGAGAATATGAGAAAGAAACCCAAGACATAAGCATGGGCTTTTAACTACACAACATACTACTTTTTCATGTGAACGATATTTTTAGAGAACACTGAAAGTGATATTGTTTTATGAGAAAGAAAGTGTCTTCCTTTTGGATCTTCATATCAGGGGTTTTCATGGTTGAACTTGTTTTATTGCTCAAAATAAAGAAATGATTGGCAAACGATGTAATTAAAATGATTGAAGAATAGAATAAATGCAAAGATAATAATTTGGGTTATTTGCATAAAATCGCTCTTAAACTATCACGATTTTTTACGTCTAATTTCAAACTACCAACTTATTTTTTTATTCCTAAACTATCATAATTTTTTTAATTTAATCATTATGCTGACTTCCATCAATTTTTTTGTTAACTTTATTTTTTTTCATTTATGAAAAGTCAAAATTACCCCTCCTCATCTCTTCTCTTCTAATATTTAAAATTTTAAATTAATAAATAAAAAAGAAACC